>CM070664.1:5254295-7654295 GCA_036346575.1 Dendrocalamus sinicus
ATATACCATTTAAGTATTGTTATTATATCTCTTTATGTATTTGAACATACTCTAGTAATGATTATAAGATAGTCCAAACTGAGTTTCATAAAAAAGTATCAAAATTCACTTTTATAGCATAATTTATGTGTATACTCTTTTTACATATGGAAAATGATATATAGTAAAAATGAAATATTCTGATGAAAAATTTTCAACTAAATTGTATTAGAGTATCTTAGAATTAATATTTAAGCATATCGAAAGTGATAAAGATGTATAATATATTCGTTTAAGTGGTACAGAAAAGACTTTCTATGTGTGTGTGTATATGAAAAATACCTTCTACTCCTGGGTGTATATGTAGCATTTTCTGTACTCCCGAACGTACATACTTATTTAAGTGGTATAACAACATCATTTAAGTGGTCTATAAGAAGTGGGAACACGTCCTCTTAGGACTATGGAATCATTTTCAGGCAAATCAAAAGCATGGTTGGATTAACTTACTTAGTCGGTGGAGATGCTCCCCACCTCCTCCTTCGTTGCCTCTGCCACTCCACCCTTGTCACCACTCCCCTCCACCTTCACTGCCGTCGCCTCCGCCCATCACCTCTGCCCCCACCTCCTCCATCCATCCGCCTGCGCCCCCCACCCTTGCCTCCATCTTTGTCGTCCTGCCTCCGCCTCCATCTCCATTGTCCATTGCCTTTACCTCCGCTCCTCCTACCTTGGCTCCGTCGATGCCACTCCCGCCCACCGCCACCCTCCTCCCTTGGCCTCGCATGACAGCCGCACCGCCGCCGCCCTTACTCCCTTGGCCTTGGCCCCATCAGTGCTATCCAATAAATTTGGTTTTGTTTTCCTTTTATTGTTTTCTATATCCATTTAATTCTTTTCAATTTTCACCATATTTTTTTATTTTCCAAATCATCCCATCCGAAAGTCAAAAAACAAAACCAAATTGAATATCCCTACCTTCAGCCATGACTTCTTTTAGTTACTACAATACTATTTCAGTCAAAAACCAAAAATCAAAAAGCAACATTGAACAAGGCCTTTGAGTATAAGCGATCTCCCTTCCTAGATGGTGAGGCTCTTCAAGCCCACTACCATCTTTGTAACATCCCGAAAAATTTGACTTCAAAATTGTGAAGTCCTTGAGTTATTTTGGAATATAATTTCTCGATATTTGGATCTTAATGATGTTGTTGTGGCTACAGGCCAAACAGAGAGAGAGAGTATGGTAGTGGGGAGTTAGGTGAGTAAAAATGGCTTAGGGTTCCTCCCCGTGGCCTATGCCATATATATATCCAAATGGTGAGTGCTTGTACAGTTATACCCTTACACGTGAGTATTCCCCTCAGGGGCACTCATGTCATTACATATGTCCTATTTCGGACCTTACATCCTTCTAACAGGCCTATTGGGCTTAGGTGGGGGTCACCCCTACAACAGGAGCCTCTCATGGTGAAGGGCTTCACGGGCCGAAGCCATGCCGCTGAGCCCTTTGGCCCCCTCCATCCCATCGGCCTGTGATCCTCGATGACCTAGATACACTTGCGTTCGCACTTCCGTTCGTGCTTGTGCGAGGGCTATCTTCCGCTCCCGGAGCTTGCGCGGCCTCGAGGCCGAAGGCACCGGGCAGGCCTAAGGCCTCGAAAAGGTCGAGGTTCGTGCATGCCCTACTTCGCGCCGACGAGTTTCCGAAGTTGTTGTAGAGCCGATCGCGATCTGCTCTCCACGCGTGGATGGATTGTGGTTCGATGGTGAAGAACCGTGACAGCGCCACTCCTTGTAACGCGAGTGTGAGTCCTTTGCTCGTGGTGTCGCTCCGCCAACGACTTCGATGGCGGTATCATACACGCCGCATCTAACTCGCGGGTCGAGTCACCCTTGTACGATTCAATGACACTCGGAACTTGAAGTCCTCGCCACGCCGCCGTTGTAGGTCTACGGAGAGCGGGATTCCGGTCTATGCGCCGTAGTGGAACGCGATCGACGCAATAGCGCCGCGCTATTCGCCTCTCCGAGGTGGGTGAGACGCAGCCCATCGGTGTTGCGTGTTGGCTCCGAGCCTCTTGTATGTCTCGCACGGCCCCGCGGAGGTCCGACAGCTGGCACGCGCCGAGGGCCGCCAGCAGGCGGCCTCCACCGTGGCGTGGTCAGCCATCGGCACGCTTGGCGGCGCAACCGACGGCGGCGACACGGCTGGCGCCCAATCTACCCGCAGCGGCCGGGCGCGAGGAGCTCGAGTCAGACGGCTCGCCGCCGCCGACCGCCATCGCTCTCGTGCCGGTAGGGAAGTGGACGCGCCGCGTTGTCACCGGGTTGGCTGCAGGGGTAGTGGTGGTGGTCGGCGTCGCATCGCGAACGCCGCTGCTCACGGCCGTCACATCCGCGCCGCCACCCGAACTCGCAACTACTAAAGCCGAAGCCTTGGTATTGACGCGAGATTTCGCCGCCTCCACCTTCTTTTCTTCGCCACCGATGTTAAAGCTTTCTTGGTGCCATCCTCCTTCAGACCGAGGCTTGTTCTTGTCCTCCCACGGACGGCAC
This sequence comes from Dendrocalamus sinicus, assembly GCA_036346575.1. Taxonomy (NCBI): domain Eukaryota; kingdom Viridiplantae; phylum Streptophyta; class Magnoliopsida; order Poales; family Poaceae; genus Dendrocalamus; species Dendrocalamus sinicus. The sequence continues at coordinate 5,256,834 of CM070664.1, forward strand.
CAACTGCGCTAGCAGCACAGCCAAACAGAGAGAGAGTATGGTAGTGGGGAGTTAGGTGAGTAAAAATGGCATAGGGTTCCTCCCCGTGGCTTATGCCATATATATATATATATATCCAAATGGTGAGTGCTTGTACAGTCATACCCTTACACGTGAGTATTCCCCTCAGGGGCACTCATGTCATTACATATGTCTCATTTCGGATCTTACATCCTTCTAAAAGGCCTACTGGGCTTAGGTGGGGGCCACCCCTACAACAGATATTCTTTTGAATTTTGGTATCTACTTTGTATTTATCTATTTTTTATTGTTTGTATCCATCCAATTATGTAATTTCTGTATGAATTTAAAATTCTATAAGTGTAAAATACTAAATTTGTATCAACTTAATTTAGACCTATAAATAGTTCAGTTTACTTTAAATTTTATCCCTAGCTTCGCCACTGACCGCAACGGAAATGAACACACCAGGCTAGTATGCCAAGCTGCATTGCATGTAACATCCTTAGCACAAAAGGATGTCCATGACAGCAATCAATCAGAGTCACAGCTACGCGTTTCTTCGCAGATTAATACCCAAGAATATGATCGAGCAGGATCGATGGTCGTCCGTCCATTCAATTCCAGGTTGGATGCCCAAGAAAAGGGTCCAGAGATAGTAAAAAAAAAGTTGAAGAAATCTGCGGATGATGGGGTGGGATCGATTTGCAGGTTGCAGCGCAACAAGATCTGAGGTGATGCTCATTTGGGTTTTTCTTTTTTGGCTTATGGTTGAAAATATTGTAGTTGACTGAAAAAATACTGTAGTTGACAAATGCTTATTTAGCGTAATTAAATTTAAAAAAATTAAAAAATATAAAAAAAATGTTAGCCCATTATATATAATACAAATAAATACAAAAAGAATCGGCAAAAAAGCTCAATAAAAAACCAAAAGTTCAGAAAAAGACGAAATTTATGAATAGTAAAAAATAAATTAAAAGCTAAAAGCTGAAGCCAAAACAATCACAGCAACTCGGTGAGCGAAACATGTCTTGTATATGTAGTACAACTCAAGCACATCAATCTTCACGGCCCGGTTAGGCCCATAAGCTTGTCTGGTTGTCTCGGTTTAACCTGGCTCGGGCCATAAAAGTTTATTCGTCTTCTCAAGTTCCATGGCAAAGAAACGAAATCTTGCTTCTGCAGGAGCTAGATAATAGTATCATTTACTTGTCTGCGTCATGCAGGTGATTTGAGCTAGCTAGCACAAGGTCGTAATAAGTGGATGCCGAGAGACCCTGAAAAGATGCTTATTGATGGCTCGGAGTTGGTTAGCCAGGCCTTTTCAGATTTATTTACTGTCACTGTAATGTGAGCTGAGACCTGTTCTTCACTTTATTAATGCAGATGTGTCTATTGCATTCTTGGTCAGATCTTGCTTAACATCAAGGAGATCTGATGATGGCATGAACAAATGGCCAGCTGAAGCACCACAAATGAATAGAAGCTGCCTATAATTGACTTCCATGGCTACTAGGTGTTCCATGTCTGCTCTGCTCATAGCGCTGCATAAATATAAAAAAAAGGTGTTGGGGGGCTAGGGGAGGTATAGTTCTGCTTCATTCATCATGTAGTCTGTACACTTGTCAGAATTATGTCAAACAGAGTACTTTGCTTGTAGTGCTAAGTAAGTATTCAGGAGGTTTATCACAGTTGGCTTACTGTTCTTTTCATTGTGGTGGTTGATGTTATCAGCATCTTTGCCTAATTGCCTTCCCTTTTGGCCTTTTCTCTTTGATCACCATAGCTTCAATCTTCCTTTACTTTTTTTTTTCAGATAGCTGTTCAGCCCCGATAAAAAAAAGTTCTGTGGTTATCAGCTTAACGCACTGCCGATAGAGAATCTAACTTTCTTCCAGGAGATTTGACGTGCAGATGCAGAGAGGGAGATTCATCAGAAGAGAGCAAAGCAAAGGAGCTCACGAGTCACTACAACAGTATCAGATGCAAAGGAGCTCACGAGTCACTACAACAGTATCAGAGCATCTCCAACAATCCCCCTAAAAACCCACCCCAAAAGACACTTTTTAGGGGCAGCCCAAAAAATTTGTTAACCTATTTTAGCCTCCTCCTCCAACAACTCCCCTAAATATATCCTAATAGGAAAGGGGACCCCTGAAAGTTCCCTGTTTCTACCTAAGTTTTGGGAGAGTTTTGGGGGGAATAGAAATAGGGGGGTGTTTAGGGGAGTTGTTGGAGAAGACTTTTTACACAATTTCCCAATAATTTGATTTAGGGGGAGATTTAGGGGGATTGTTGGAGATGCTCTCAGATCTTGTATTCTTCTCATTTCAAAGCACGGCATCTGAATGGCACATGGATCCAGAGCCCCAAAAAATTATGCACAAAGAAGAATATAACTCGAGGAACAAGGTTTCCTGAAAGGCAATATAAAGCAATGCAATGCACTACAAGAACTACAATTGCCAAGTTGTCAACCTCTCCCATTCTCTATGCACAAACAAAAAGGGCTAAAGAATATGCTCTCCACTTCTCCCTATTGCTCCATCCAACCCTCTTTTAATCCGAAAACAACATGGATCACTCCTATGGATCAAGAATCACCACCTTACCGAATCATAGCAAGCTGAAGGGAGGATACTCTTGTGCTGCAGCAAGCATGATCACCACTGCAATTGCCAGGGTGGCTTGGAAGGCTACGGACGCCGACCGTGATGCCGCCGTCGCCGCACCTGCGCTGCTGGCCTTCAAGGTCGCCAGCCACACGCTGTCTTCGAGCTGCTCGTGGCTCGGCCTCCGCGATGTGTTCTTAGATTTCTCACTGAAAAAAGTCGAAGGAGATTGATCTCACTGGACTCGATTTGCATAGTAGTTCAACCACAACTTAATGCCAGTAACAACTATGGTTAATTAGACCAAGAAACTTGAGACCCGATCCATTTTATGTGTTATTGCTTCTCCAAGTTCCAACTAGGCAATTGAACTTTCTAGTCAAGACTAACATACAAGGTGGGGATGGATCAAAGGAAAAGGATGACAAGAGAAGAAAACTACTCAACCAAAGCTTCTTTTCTTTGTTCCTAGCCTAACTCTGTCACCTTCTCCCCTCTTTCACCATTTCACATTCCAAATCAAAATCTCATATTTTTTCCCTTCGATCTCATAAAAGATCATAGTTGAAAGAAATCTACAGCACGATGATTGCAACGAATGGAGACTCTTGACTCACAACTAGATCGTACTATCATGGCATCAGCAATTGAGAAAGGTACCTGCTTGGAGTAGATCTTGGGCAGAAGGTGATGGTGTAGTCCGTGTGGTTGCACGTGAAGGTGGAGGTGGCGTCGTCGTAGGCGTAGCTGTAGGACTTGGGGCACGCCGACTTGAAGAGCTGCGAGTACTGGGAGGGGTGGCACGTGTCCGGGTTCCCGTACGCGCCGTTGCAGCAGTACTCGGGCCGGCCGAACGCCTCGCACGCGCTGCGGCACGCGCGGCCGTCGCCGGCGCGGAGCTCCGAGGGGCAGCGCTCGTTGAGGTCGACGAGGCAGCCGGTGTCGGGGCACCCGGCGCAGCCGCCTCCACGAGCATGGGCAGGTTGTAGCCGTCGACGAGGCTGACATCGTAGAAGTCCTTGCCGCCAGCGCCGTCGAGGGTGAACTCGGCCAGCGTGGCGGGCGGCGAGGCCCCCGCGCCGCGGCACTCCACCTCGCCGGAGCCGCAGTCCCCCGTGGCGCAGGAGCCCTTCCCGGACCCGTCGAAGTCGCAGCCGGACCGCGCCCAGAAGCGGCCCGACCACCCCGAGGGCGCGTAGAGCGAGCGCGACTGCCCCGGCGAGAGCGCAAAGCCGGTGGTCTCGAGCGGTGGCGTGCCGGAGCCCGACAGCAGCCCGGGCCACACCGTGTCCGTGCAGCGGTTGGTGAAGGTGAACGTGATGTCGCCCGCTGACCCTGCCCACCGCAAGAAAACACAAATCCGAACATCCATTCACCAATCGAAAATCAAGCTCGCAACTTTATTATTGCCTCCAAATCGCAAGCAGCTCAAGATGATTACCACGGAGCTAGCTCCAATGGATGGATCGATCGATGGATACCTTGGAAGAAGGAAAGAATGAGGAAGGCGATCGATGTCGGGAAGCCGAGGAGCAGCAGCTGCGGAGCCATGTGAGCACAGAATCAAGCCGCGTTCTTGCGTAGCTTCTTGGGGAGGAGGAGTAAGGCGCGGTGGTGACTAGCTAGGAGGAGGAGGAGGGGGTTCTGGGGCGGCCGTGTAATTGGAAGGTGGCGGCGGTTGGGGAGGACCGGAGGAGGACGAGCGGAGCTGGAAGTGGGCACGATCGCAACAGCCACGGCCCATAAACCTCGCTTCACTCGGCTATGTCGCGCTGGTTCTCTCACTCGCGCTTGCTGATCTTATAACAACGGGACGACGAGATCAGCGGCCGAGCCGACTTGGATTTATTTATTAGCTGCTTCTTTCTTGCGTTGCTTGTTTAATTTCGTCTCCGTCACAGGAGTCAGGTTGTGATTGCGAGCATTAGAAATTTGCATACAGTCCCCATCTCTTCCTTTTCAGGTGTAGAAATAAAATCAGACTAATTAAATCCATGGGTCGAGCCCAAGACGATGTGCAGTTCAATGAGTGGCTGCGGTTAATATCTTTTAGTTAAAAATAAATAATAGTGGCTAAAAGAAATAGTTTTATAAAGAGAAGAGCGAGCGGTGAGAAAAATTGAGAAGAGATATATAGAACGGCAGCAAACAGAGTAAGCTGCATGATACGTTCATAAACTCTATCTTATCCTCAAAAAATGGTAAGAACAAAAAAAATCCGTTTTGAAAAAGCAGATGTTCACCTACGTATGGTGTTGATGAGGAACTGAGCGTTACGCAATTGTTTGTCCGTTTGCTTGGCCTGTTGCATGGGTTTGAATGTTTGATTTCGTCTTGTCGTTTGCTTGTCACGTTTTGCGCACGTATTTGGACGGCTTGCAAAGCTGTACAAGGATGGAAAAGTCCGAACAAGCAACAGCCAACAGCGGTGTGAGCCGCGCGACGCCAGCCAGCCTCCGCACTTGCAGGTCCGGTCCTCTGAATTTAGTGACCTGAAGCGAAGCTAGAAAAATAGGCCCTTTAATATAACTCTAATAATATAATGATATTTCTAATAAGTGTAATGCATAAAAAACATTCTTATCAAACAAGTTATACATCTTACCTTAAAAATTCAATGTCATACTAAACATGCGTGCTGCATCGTAAGGGATTCCTAAATCCCAAATCTAAAGAATAAATATTGGGGACAAAAGCAAACTAAATATTGATTAAACATATATACTTGACATACCGTATACACAAACACAATCAAGGGGCTTAGGGGCAATTTTTACCTCAGACGCATCGAAGACCGAGAACCGATCTATCGAGGAACGGAGAGTGCACGCGACGCGACGGCGCATCAGCGCAGCGCCAAGACCGCCGCGCGCTAACCGATCGGTGATGGCAAAGACGACGCCGCGCGATCGCAGAGTCGCAACTCGCAGTCGTAGCGGGAAGAAGGCGCCGCGGCGACACGCCGCTGCGCAGCGAAGGCGGAACGCGGACTCGCGAGTCGCGACGCAGGTTTAATCGACGCGAAGCCGAATCAACGCAGAGACGGATGAGATCAAACACGATCACCGGCGACTTCAATCAACAAGATCGAAACCAATTGAAGCACGTTACGCACGCACATGCCTTTCCTAATTCTCGCTTCGCCCGTGGCCTCTCGGGCTCCTAGCTTTTCCTATGGGCCATACTCCATAGAAAGAATACTGAAGTCTGAATACTACTCCTTGGCATCGAGGGCCCTGTGCGGCGGCACAGCTCGACCCCCCAGGGCCGGGCCTGCGCACTTGCAGCAGGAAGCCAGGAGGATTGGAGAATTTTTTGTTTGAATAATTTATTTTTTATTTAAAATTACAGAAATATATCTGTGATAATATTTTTTACATTAATAGATTTCAGTCATCCAATGGAGGGGCGACTGAAACTAATCGTCCAACGAGGGGGTGACTGCAACCGGTCGCACCCTCATTGGGCGACTTGATGCACAGTCGCTCACCCATTAGGTGACTGCACTCAATCCCCTGTGAATTTTGTAAATTTTGTAGTTTTTAACTGAAAAATAATCTGGTAGAGTTATAATAAAAATTTATGTTCATTGTATGTTGTAGGTGCGTAACAAATTTTGAGAAATTTTTTTTAGAAACTATTGACCTTAGAACATCGGTACATACGATGCTAAGTGATATTTTGATGTTATTGGGAATTCATGTACGGAGAAAACCGGTATGTTAATATTGTTAGATGAGTTGCTATGTGAATCATTGAATACAAAAAGACGAGATAATAAACTTGTCTGAATTTAAATAGACTTCACAATACAGTTGGGAGTAATATGCCGCGTACTTTTTTATTACATGCATAACATATAGCATCATGTGCGACTAACTCACCCAACTGCTGGTACGACTTACTGTGTCGACCGGGACCATTTTCCATTCCTTGTCAGTTCGGCATTGAACTCTTCGGCGGCTTCTTTTGCCTTGGTCGCTATTTCCTTCTTTCTCTTGCGCTCTTGGAGCTCCCCACACCAAGCATGCAGTACCCTCTCCTTAAAGAAGTACTCCAACATGAAGTTCGAAGGATCCATGCTCATGGTCCCACATGCAGCGAGGACATGAGAGTATGACTTGTGTAACAGCTTCAGCTTATTGCACGTGCAGCTATGTTCATTTGCATGATCTCCAAGGCATACCTCGTGGATAATAGGGGAACGAGCCGTCCCAAATCCGGCTCTATCATAGAGTACCACGTCGAAACGATGCTCCCTGTTGCCCATGACTTGCACTGTGTGCAATTGACCCTTCTGTGCCTTCGTCTCCATGTATGCCATAATTTTCGACGAATACAGTGCTTGGGGATTTGCCGCATGAAGTGTGGTATTCGTGTGCCTCTCCCTGAAGTAGCCGATTGTGTTGTGAAGAACACCTTCCATGATGGCGATAAGAGGCTGAAAACGGAGGCCCATGAGAACCCAATTGTACACCTCGGCAAGGTTAGTCGTCATTATACCGTACCTTGCGCCGTCCGTGTTGTGCAACAGCGACCACTTCTCCAATGGTTCACCCTCGATCCACTGCAAGAAGCACTTGATGTTTCGTGAGCTATTCCTTCTTGGACTAGCTGGGTTAGGCTCATCGAGTGCTGGCAAGCATTACGGTTGTGCCACCCCAGGCATGACCGGCCCCTTACTCCTCTCATCAACATGCTTCCTGGTGTGTTCATCCAACAACGCCCACAAAGCATCAAATTTTCTTCGCTGGTTCTGCATAGCCAGCCTCTTGAATAGCTTCATCAACGGTTGTTTCAGAAACTGCTTGAAAAAGTTCACTCCTAGGTGACGAATGCACCATCTGTTCCTCATGTCCGGCCAAGAAAATGACTCCTTAGGGTCTTCCTGAAGTTTTCTTATAGCCTTTACAATCCCGGCATGGTGATCATGGATTACGCACACACTAGGATGAGTGCTGACAACTCCAACCCTGACATGTCTGAGAAACCACAACCAGCTTTCATAATTCTCACTTTCCACGAATGCGATGGCTAGCGGCAATATTTGGTTATTGCCGTCAACACCAGCAGCAATATTTGGTTGTTACCGAACAACCAGCTAATTTCAAGCTTGTAACTTACAGCCACTAGTTTGTAATATATGGATCCAGCTTACACATGAAGGTGATGCATAACAGCAAAAGGCTAAAAATACATGTGTGTAGAGCCATGTAAGAATACAAATGGTTCATTTGAGTTGGACAATTGACGGTCATGTAGAGTTGAGTTTTGAATTAGTGAAAATTTACAAGTTTTTGGATTTACTGTCAGACGGTCTGACCGACCGATAGAGGTGGTCTGACCACTGTGATGGAGCGGTCCAACCGACCAACAGGTGGCAGTCCGACCGGGGGTGGCCAAATGGTCAAACCAACATGGGTGCAGTGGTTTGATCGGCTCTCCTGTTACCAGTTGTGTCTGAATTTGGCCAAGAGGTTTTTAAAAAATGGTAGGAAATGGTCATGAGTTGAGTTTTGGAGTTCTAGGTTATTACATTCATGGTACATGAAGCATGTTGGACTAATGTTGGTCAAATTGTGAAGAACTTATGACCGAAAGCGATTTCTTAGTTTTTGATGAGCAGAGCGTTTGGAGGCAACCATAATCAACGGTATGGATCAGGACTAGACTCAGCGATGTGCTGAGATACGGTCAAGAAAGTCAGGCAGGATAGTTGGGCTCAAGTAAGGCATGGGGAAGACAATGGATATTTGAAGATAAGGTTCGAGTAACGGTTCATCAAATGGTGCGGTCGGTGCAAGTGAGATACGATCGAGGGAACCGATACAGAGAGACTTACCAATACATAGCCCATTGGTGAACATATACGTTGCAGGCATGGAGTTTGCTTGCAAAGGAGGAGATGACTATGGACTTGGTTCGGGGAAAAAGTAAGGTCTATAGTCAAAGCAAAGGTTTGACAAGGGGGCTAAAATACCGAAAGCAGTGATGGGATCAAAACCGCAACGCTTGGAGGGCGTCGTGAGAGCAGTTTAAGTCAATGACATGTTGAGGAGGCCAAGTGGATGAAAACTTGCTTTTCTTAGCGAATTTAGACTTATGTGTTTTAAGAAGCGTGCATAAGTCATATGAGTCTAAAATCTGTTGGTGTGTGGGTTACTGAGTTTTCCCACTTGTAAGTGATTGTATCCACTAAAAGTTATCGGTTGCTAGGGTTTTGAAGTAGGTAAGTAGGCTCCACTATAAACGTCTTTGTGTGTTGATAGGAGTAAAAAAAGTAGAGAGACTTTGAGAGAGGTTAGAGTTTTCTTGCGTTGGAATCTTTGTGTGTGGTCTATCCTTGGAGCTCTATCCTCTATGAGGTAATGGTTGTAAAACATTTCTTTCAAAGTGAAATGAACATCTAAAGTTTGTCTAAATGAATTGTGCCATAGATCCCTCATTGTTCTTTTAATTTACTTGGTGGATTTCATCTCTTATTGATTTCTCTTGGTGCTAAGGACATGTAAGAACTGGAGATATATCTTGGAGATCAGATTATATCCATCTAGACACTTTCTATGGAAAGTTTTTGTGATTGCACGGTTTTGCTCGAAAGAAGGGTAATGTTGGGGTTTTGATCTTGAGGGTGTTTTGACTTGAGTTCGTGTTGTGATGTACCTTGCTACGATATATGAGAACCCATATAATGTTATCTAGATCATCAAGGACTCACAAGCAAGAGCAGATGAAGATTTATCTCTTTTGTCCGATTTGGTGCAACATTCCTTATTTTGGATAAAGGTCAAAATTTTAGCATTGATCTTCTAATCCATGGTTGGAATTGGTTACTGATATCGTGGAGAAGATTTGTACCAAGTTTTACCCTGTTTGGATCATTGGTTTAAGAGTTAGCTATTTTCTTGACTGTGTGACGTGCTATTTTTATCCTCTATTTGGCGAGCGATCAAACTGTTGTAACACGAGCGGTTAGATCAGCCTGTTGGTCCGATCGGTGACATCTGCGATCAGATTGGCCGAGCGGTCTGATCGTCCCCTGGTCGGCAGTCAGACTGGTGAGACTGTTGTCTCCTATGATATTTGGCTCTCGACTTTGTGATAGCTTATATATTTAAGTATTTCACTGCATATATATTCAAGTATTTCACTGCATTGTTTTGCATATACCGGAAGGAAGATTTAAAAAAGTGATTCATCCCTCTTAACTTGCATAGCCGATTCTACACAGGTGCGCTAGAGCGCTGCAATTTCTTCGCACGAAAGCAAACGGAACGAGCGATCATGGCAACGACCGAGAAGTTGATCATGTGCGAAGCGCGAGCACGAGGCAGGCTGCCGTGGAAAGCGTAAACGTCGATCTGTACATCTATGTAACGAGGAGATAGAGATCTGATCAGGCACTTTGCCACCACTCACTCCCAGCTTTTTAAAAAAAACCCTTGTCCTCCTTTCTAGAAAGAAAAAGGAGAGAACAGGAAACCCTTGTCGTGCTGAATTCGGGCAGGCCGGCCGGCAAAGCCACACGCGCATCTTTCTCCTTCGCTAGCTTCTACACGCGTTGGCCGCTCTTGAAGCAGCATCGGTCTTCGCAATTCCATTCCGATGTTTTTGGATATTCAGAGTTTACATGGATGGATCCTGGGAGGACTGGTCGACGATTGCTTCATGGAGTCGGCGCAGTACATGTACATCTCAGCGGAGGTCCGCCCAGGCGGCGTCGATGTGATCTCGTCGGCACTGCGCGGATCAGTCGGTCATGGGCACGCATGCTGCTCAGCCACTGAGCGCTGATACTGAATCTGCGTATGAGACTCCGAGTGAGCAGTGAGAAAATGAGCCACATGCTACAGTAAGCTGACTTGGGGTGATTATTTGGGCTTTTTTGGTGGCTTATAGCTGAAAAGCATCAGAATTTACTGAAAAATATCAGAAATGATGAGACTTATTTAGCATAATTAAATTTCAAAAAATTAAAAATATAAAAAATATGTTAGCCCATTACGTATAATACAAACAAATACGGGAAAAAAAAGAACCGGCAAAAAAGTTCAACAAAAAGCCAAAAGTTCATAAAAAGACGAAATTTATGAATAGTGAAAAATAAGCCAGAAGCTGAAGCTCTTGATCACCACCACTAGTACTGTAACTAGTTAAAATTATATTATAACTGATAGTGGCTTATTTAGCGTGTCTAAATTTAAAAATAAAAAAAAAAGAAATAGATTAGCCCATCAAGGACAATGCAAACGAATACGGGAAAAAAGAACCGGCAAAAAAACTCAAAAAAAAACCATAAAAGAATGGAATTTATGAAAAGTAAAAAATAAGACAAGCCAGAAATTCAAGCTGAAATAAGCGGAGCCTAAGCATGCGTATGTGCATAGACCCGATGCATAAGAAGACTTTTGGACAGACCATTTTTCCCGAGTAAATTTTGCAAAATCACGTCATTTTTGGTAAAATTATCGTAAAATCACATTTTTAAATAGCAATTTCAAAGAAACATACTTTTCTTTATACATCATTTTACAAAACCGCACTTTTAAGTATCCAACGGATTATGTCTACTCGTCGGTCTTACGAGCCTACCCTATTACTATTTGTTATTATGTAAAGGCTTGTGAGACCGACAAGTGGGGCTGGCCCGTAAGATATGACTGTAACGTATAAAAGTGTGGTTAATGTTATACAAAGATAAGTGTGTTTTTATGAAATTACTGCTTAAAAATGCGCTTTTGTGATAGCTTTATGAACGATAATATGGTTACGTGAATTTTACTTTTTTTTCCCCTTCAATCTAACAAACAGGTAAAGCGATTCGCGTTACCATGTGCGGCCCTTCACTGCCTTTCTTTCGTTGGGTGATCAGTGATCAGTCCTGATCAGGGCTCTTCAGCTTCATTGTGGTTATACGCAGTGGCGGATCCAGGAATTTTAAAATGGATATTTAAAATTACAAAATATTGTTCAATTGAAAGTACATAAAGGTCCACAGTAACAAAAATTAAAGTACAATTATTTATATTAGAGACAACATCTCAAATAATATAAAGAAATTCTAAAATAATAAAAAATTAACACGACGATGCTTCATGTCTTGGAAACGAGATATAATGGCATTCAGACAAACACACAAAAAGGAAGCAACTTCAGCAATGAGTGAAAAACAGAACTCAAAGGCTAATGGTTTTAACCATGATGATTAGAATTAGAGATGAACTGTTTTCCTGGAACTACTAACCCGAGTCAAAGTTCAAATCGGAATAATTCTATAATAGGGTTGTACAATCACAACGAGATGCTTTAATCAAGTTAAAAGACAATTCTTTTTGTTAGATTTTTGTATTCCCAAGCGGAAGTTCAAAAGTGCTTTTATCGTGAACATACTTTGTTGAACGGTTTCTAACTAAGCAACTTAAGTAGTATGCTAAACAAAATATGGATTAGACAGCTAGACATCAAAGGGGATCAAATCATCCAAGTGTCCAACACATCAAGCTACATGACAAACTTGATAACATTTACATATTTTCTAAATAATTGATACATAAGTCATCAAAATATAATCAACTACTATGCAAAAACTTTAGAATCATTATAGATACCTCACTTCTTTAAGCAAAATACAACTCACGTCTTTATTTAGACACATAATTTTGCTTCAAATCAAATATCGCTAAGGGAGTAGAAGGAGACAGAGGGATTATTAGATTAGGAATATGGGGCCATGACGCCATGGGGGTCACTAGGTCGGGGAGGGTGAACCTATGTGGCTGCACCGCATTGGCGAGCGACGATGGCAAGGCGACTTGCGTTGCGAAACAGTCGCTCCAGTGCTCCTTTAAGACCAGAAGCTCTTGCGCCACCAAATGGAGAGAGATAGAGAGGAGAGACTTGAGTGAGAGAAAAGAATAAGTGAGACCTAGAGTTTCTACTATGTGTCGTGTGAATCACGATAGTGGCCTAGTGGGCCTAGGCCAATGTTTGGCGTCAATTTGGGCTTAGGAGAGGGAAATAGGTCAAAAGAATCTAGTAATAGTTTAAGCTGACTGGGTATGAACAAGACAATTTGACTTAACTATATATATATATATATATATATATATATATATATATATATATATATATATATATATATATATATATATATATATATATATATTATCTTGTATATAGTAGATTTTTGATTTAAAATTTTAGGTATTCGACTGAATACCCTTGAATTACTCTGAAACCGCCACTGGTTATACGTCACTTTGTCTAGTCTTTGATAGAAAGGTACTGCCCACTACTCCAACAGAGATAACTCCACTCAACTAGATCCCATCTCAAATCTAATCCTGACGACGTCTACGTAAAAATTTGCTTTTCTTGTTCGTCTCTCTCTTTTGCTAGCGATCCATTTCTGGGAATCTCTGTCATGTTTCACTTGTCAATGGCAAGCCTGGCCGACCGCTTTCGCGAAAGCTTATGTTTCTTGTTAAAAAAAAGTAAGCTTATTTTTCATTTGGCTATCATATGATAGGATTCCTAGTACTAGTATCTTGTGAGATTTCCCACTATTGAAGTAGAATCAATCAATCGGAGGGGTGGATTCCTTTGGATTCAGATCTTGGATCCCAGATGATGCAACTTGCAACGAGGATAAGATACGTACCTGCTGCAATCAAGATTCGTTCGCCTTTTAAGCTCAACCTACTGAATCTTCTTTTTTAGACGACCTACTGAATCTTCTGAAAACGCGGTTCACAAGTCACACCTTTCAATCCTCAGAAATCAGATGTAAATCAGCTTCACAGAATGACAACTGTAAGTCTCAAGATAGCTTGGTTAGAAAAACAGAAAAGAGAGAGAGAGAGAGAGAGAGAGAGAGAGAGAGAGAGAGAGACTGGAGGAGGAGGCGCCTTGGAGTAGGACTGTAGGAGAGAGGTGTCTCTCTAATTGGGCTTCTCCGTTACACTGCGTCTGAAGTGTTTCCTTATCAGTATGGGCTGCAACCAGCAGCAGAACAAATTCAAAGCTCACTTTATTTTTTTTCTTTGGGTAATTTTTTTTGCGACAATTCTTATTTATTTTCTATCTTCACTCTCTCTATATGTTCATAATCTGACACAACACACTGACCAATAAAATGAGTTTGCAAGCGTTAACCAGTCCGCGAGACAACATGTACTCCCTCCCTCCGTTCTTTTTAGATCTCGTTTTTTTAATGCGTGCAGTTAGCTTTTAAAATTTTGATCATTAACATGTATAAAAGTATTTGAATTTATCATGTAAAAATAATATCACTAGATTGGTCATTAAAAATACTTTCGTATCATTATAATTTTAATAGTTTTATCATTAAAAATACTTTTAAATTAAACCATTACCTTAATTTATAATTTACAAACCAACTGCAATCACACATGCAGACTAATTAAATTAGCATCGTATATCGCTAATTATGATTAAATTAACATGAATTAACATAGCAAATTTAGAGTACATAAAATTTCCAAAAAATTACACAATTAGGTTAACTATGTCGGAAGGCTTTACATAAAATTTCGTAATTTTTTTAGCCTGTTTGCTATATATAACAAAAAAAAATACATATATTGAAATTGTATGAATTTTTGGGTAACATTCAGAGTGGATAAAATTGTCAAAAAAATTATACAATGAATTATGTTTTGTCATGAGACTGTGTATAAAATTTTGTAATTTGTTGAGCTCATTTGCTATCTTTAAAAATTCAAACAAATATGATATATAAATTACAAAATTAGACAGGTAATTAAGCCAGCTAATTAGCCAACTTAATTACCTGCCGTTTTGTGGAGTGGAAGCTCCTGTAGGCGACGGGTCACCTGCAGGGTGCTGCCGTCCATTGATCGGACGGCAGAATCGCTATTTTTATCATTCTCATGTACATATGGCTATTTTATAAATACGAATTGAAAATGTGCTATATATACCAAAAAAATTCCCTGGTGAGTGCTTTGGGTACTTGGGTGTGTCGTTCTTCGTTTTGTCGAAAGAACATATACCTTTTTTTTGGTCAAATTTGTGGCGACCAAGATCAGTGTTATCTACACCTTAACTGAGAGCTGCTCTAGCTCAAGTAGCTGACTAAATCACGAAGATGATAACAAAAGGCTACCATGATCGCCTTTTCAACTGTCTGACCAAAAATGTCTCTCGTGTGGGGCCACTGAAATGTTGGTTTGGAAGCTAAGCCTCGTCCGTCATTCTATGTTGAAGTAACCAATCCTGAAACAACATTTTCTTTGTCATTGAAGTTTTCTCTCTCTCCTGTATGAGTGTGGTATATCTAGTACGAGCTACCGCCAAAATCACAGTATGTTACATGACGAGTTAAAGCCACTTTTGGCACTATTTCGTATTATATTTACAAAAAATAATCATATGTGTATCATATTAATAAAAATGTCGTTTATACCGTCCGGTGGGCGGGCGGCAGTGCGGAGGAGACGACGAGTGGCACCTGCCGCCTCGTGAGCAGACGGCAGGTGCCTGCCGCCTGCCACCAGACGGCAGGCGACTGCCGCTCGTCCACGGGATGGTAGATGATTAAGCCGGCTTAATTACCTATTTAAATTCATAATTTAGAATTTTTTTAAAATTTGTAAATATAGCAAATGAGCTCAAAAAATATGGTATTTTTGGTGGAGCTTCCTAAGGCATCGTGGTATATTGTATAATTATTTTGCAATTTTTTTAGGCCATTTGCTACCTCTAAAAATTCTTGAAATGACGCATAATTAACTGACGATTAAACGCTTATGCGCCTCTAAGAATTTTAGAGGTAAAAAATAGTCGTGAAAAATTACAAAATTTTGTGGAGCTTCCTGATATAGTATGCTATGTTGTATAATTTTTACGTAATTGTTTGTAGCACTTCACTACCTCTAAAAATTATTTAAGTGGCACGTAATTAAATGGATAATTAAACACTAATAGCCGGGCATAATCACCTACCGTCTGGCCACTGGGCGGCACCAGGCCTGCCATACAGTGGCCGGGCAACAGGTCATTAGCCCCGGCCATTAGTTCTTAATTACCCATTTAATTATGCATTGCTTAAATAATTTTTAGAGGTAGCAAACTGGTGCAAATAATTACGTAAAAATTATACAATGTAACACACTTTATACGAAAGCTCCATAAAAATTTTGTAATTTTCACAACCATTTGCTATCTCTAAAAATTCTTAGAGCGGCGCATAACTCTTAATCACATGGTTAATTGTGCGTCATTCCAAGAATTTTTAGAGGCAGCAAATGTCTTAAAAATTGCAAAACAATTACACGACATACCACGATGCCTCAGGAAGCTCCATCAAAAATGTCATAATTTTTTGAGCTTATTTGTTGTATTTACAAATTTAAAAAATTATAAATTTAGAAGGTAATTAAGCCGACTAATCACCTGCCGTCCAGTGGGCAGGACGACAGGCGCCTGCCGTTTGCTCACGGGACAGCAAGTGACACGCGTCGTCTCCTCCGTGCTACCGCCCGTTTACCGGATAACATAAACGTTATTTTTGTCAATACGGTACGTATATGACTATTTTTATGAATACGATACGAAACGTAGCCAAAACTGGCTTTTAACTCAATGGTCGGCCACCTGGTAGGATTATATGTACATTTCTACCGTGGTGCTCCCGCACATCTACTCCACTGCCACAGCCTGCCTGGCCGCCCAACCATTCCGTCCATCCCCGCCGGCGATGTTGCGAGGCTGCCAGAGTTTTGTCTATCGAGCGCCGTGGCACTTTTTTTTTAGACGGAGCACGGTGGCATTTTGCCAAGTAGGCAGGGGTAATTCGGTACAGGATGCCCAGGAGGAAGGAAGGAGTGAGCAGCATGAGCGCAGGCACCGAACACGACAGTGAATGGAATTCCACCCAATGTTAAGGTTGGCCCAATCCAATACTGCTAGTCAAGTCCAACAGCCGGGCCATCACAAAGCAGGAGTCCAGTTGCCGTAGAAACAGACCGATTACCCAGAATCAGAATGGACATGGTGCAGAACATACGAAATTTCTTTCGCGGACAGCGCTGTTCATTTGAACATTACAGGAGATCCATCATTTCCAACAAAAATGGCATCATTCAAACATGAAAAATAAGCTACAATCAGCTGACCATGAGTAAAAGAATAGCTATAAGCATGAGTTTTACACCTATAAATGAAATGAACCATACTAATAAATATAATAATTTTACATCTGTGAATGAATCATACGTCAATACATGGACCACGAGCGTCTAACAGAACATATGAAATAGCGGCATGGTAAAGTACAGAGATCTCAGTCTGTTGGGACTGAGGAGAAAACAGGGACGAACTCAAGGCATGTTTCCTCTTTTCTCTGAATAATCCAACATCCCCTGATGCTTTCATCTCACTAATGACAGAAAGTACCAAGCTGCCGCTATTTCTTCCCATTAAGCGCCCATAATGACCACAATATAATGTCATGCTCGGTTGTTATCGGAGGTAGAAACTTCAGCACTGCACATAGGGCATACCTGCAACACAATCAATGATATTTGTCACATTCAGGCAACAGAAATGCTTTTCTAGCACTATCAAAATTGTGTGGCCAAATTGTTGTTATTAACCACTTTAACATGCCAAATGTTGTATTTTCATAAGGATTGGTATCATACATCTGGTGGGAGAGGAAAATACTTTGAAATCATATTTGATGGGGATTTTAGAGGAGCTGGGCCTCATAAGCCTTTTCTTTCATTCATCAGGGGGTTGGTGGTCACTTTTCCGGATATGAAAGGAAGGATTGAGGATGGTGGTGGCTATACCTTGTTTAATTGCAGCCACTGGTTTATGCACTCAGAATGGTATGAATGCTTGCAAGGAAGTGCGACCAATGATTCACCTTCCTCAAATTCCACACGACAAATAACACATCTGCAAATAAATTTGATATGTCAGGATATCATCGTGTATACAAAAAAATTTTGGGGACGAGGCAAAACAAAATTATGCTCATACTGTTCCATGTTGCCGTCTTGTTTATCTTGTGCCTGATAAGTTACTGAAGGTAATGAAGCAAGAGTATCAGCAGACAGGCCTCTGCTTTCCGTACCAACTACTTCACCCAACGCAACCAGCTCCTAAAGAACACCACAACCATCAATTTTAATACTGAGCCTTGAAAATTCGGATGCAGTAACAAAAGCAAAGAACACCCGTTTCTTTTAATATAAAAAACAGCTTACCTCATAAGAGTACTCGTCTGGATCAACATCTTCCCATACATCCTAAAGTTTGACATAAGTGCAGGCATTGAAAATGTCAGATACTAGCTTCATTCTTCAAAGATTTTCAATGAAGGTATCAACAAAATAAGCGCAAGCTTTGACAAAGATACAAATTGTTCATGGATGGAAATTGTTATAGCCTGTTTTGCCCAATTGCCAAATAGAAGAATTGATACTGAATAAGCAACTTTACATGTGAGCAATGGTTGCTTATTCGCGAATCAGATCACCAAGAGGAGAAGGAAAATTCAATTGCCAAACTCTATGGAAATTATGAAGAGTATGTATTTCAAACATTCAGTTATCCATGCTTAACAGCTTAATACTGGGGCAACAAACTAGTGTTTATGTTTTGGATTAGAAAAAAACTTAATTTATCCCTGAAACCATCTGAAAATTCTCATCTTGATGGAATTCAAAAGTATAAGCCAACGAATTGAGGAGAGAATACGTGTGTCGCATAATCAACCGTATAAACCAACGAATTGAGGAGAGAATATGTGCGTCTCAAACTCATGAAATGGAATGAAATGTCACCTGTGGATCATCCCCATCCTCCTCCTCCTCATCATCAGTAGCACCATCATGCTCCATCGCTCGCCCTACTGAACAACCAGAGACCAATCAACATACTAAATGGAAAAAAACGTGACAGAATTTTTGAAAAATATCTCTTTTGCGCTCACAATCACTGATCCCCGCGAGCGCCATGAGCCGCCCGGCGACGTCGCGCTCCTCGGCGTCCTGCATGGCCCGTGCGTACGCCTCGTCGTCCTCGTAGCGCGCGGGGTCCACCTCGGCCCCTCCGCGTCGCCCACCTCCTCGTCCTCGTCGAGCGCCCCTCCTCATCCTCCTCATAGTCGCTCCCCTCGTCGCCTTCAAGCCCCTCCTCTTCCTCGTCGTAGTCGTAGCTCCCAGAGTCCGAGGCCGCGTACTCGCTTCCCTCCCCGCCGTGCACGCTCAGCATCATGTACGCCCGCTCCTGCGCCGCAACCAGCCCCAAAACGACGAATCAGCCGCAACTCCCAGAACTCCCAGGCCAGGCCCGGACGCAATCAACCCCGCGAGATCTCGACGCTTACCTGCTCCTGGAGGACGCGGGCGAGGGCGAGGTCGGCCTCCTCCTGGCTTAAGCTGGTGAACGGCCGCCTCGCTACCGCCGCCGCGGCTGCTGAAACGTCGTCCCCTCCGGCTGCGGCGGGAGAATTGGGGCTTGGGTTCTGGTCGGGGCTGGGATTCTCGGCGCCACCGCCGCCGCCTCGCTTGGAGCAGTCCATGGGCGGGAGGAGCGAGAGATTGGAGAAGAGAAGAAGGGAAACGAAGGAAGGGGAAGAACAGTGGCGTGGGCGAACAAACGAACGAGGCGAAGTTGGGCAAGTGTTCTGGACGGGTTGCACGGTCGCATCGCTTCCGATTTAAAGTTGAACTAACTAACGGCACACCAACTCCGGAGCGACTGGAAACAGGTTGGGATAGTTAACGCACGACAGCTCGTGTTTCGTTTTACTGTGGGTCGCACACGTCAGCTATGGGATGTTTTCCTTTTCTTGTTTGGTGCCTTGCTGCGGGAGCTCAGGTGTGAACGTGTGATGCCCTTGTGTGTTGTGTACGTAAGGGCCGTTTGCATTAATTTTTGTTCATATTTTTTTTTGTAGCTGATAAATAGCAGTGTCTGCTAAAAGCAGTTTATAGAAATCAAGACGTTTATAGTGGCTTTGACTTCTCTAAACATAAGATAAAACCAATACGAATAGGCCCTTAAGGCAGTGTTTGGTTCGAGGGACGGGGACGTCTCAGGTGGGATATCCCACCTTGGGGTGGTGTTTGCTTCCGGGACAAGCAGAGTCAAGAACATCCCACTAGGAATATTCCTTGTAGATCCGGGACCAGACATGTTGAATATATAAGCACATGTAGGTTCAATTTATTCCATAAATTAATCATGACATCATGCACGCACAATAACGAACCATCACGGGCATAAAAGATCTGACATGTAAACCAGAAACGTATATGAAGCAGATCTAATACGGAGAACATGATCATTACGCATCGATGGTTCTGTTACGATCGGCTTGCCGATGTAGACGACGCAGCACGGTGAGGATGACACGAAGTCGATGACGATTCGCCGGCCGAACGACGAGGAAGACGAGCGAGCTACAATGGCGATCGCGCGAGCGCTTCCCAAAACCTTATTCGCCTCTCCCGTGCAGACTTGGCGGCGGTTCGGAGACTGCTCTCCGAACGACGCGGCACGCCGTGGGCGGGGCGGAGTAGACTACGTGGGACGGCGCAAAGACAATGGATGGAGGAGGCAAAACCTAGATTGATTTTTGCGTTATCTTTGTATGGGCGGCGACTCGTGATTTATAGAAAACCGGACGCGTGATCAAGACGTCGCACGTTCTCCATAACTCAGAATCGAACCGGATTAGTCGCGAATCGATCCGGATTCACCGCCACACAAAAAAGAAAAGATAAAGCGCAAAGGAAGCGCGTCTGCAAGCACTGGAGCGGATTTTGGCGACCATTCACGCAGTGCCGTGCGCGCCGCGCCGCCAGCCAGCCCGCCAAATTATCGGCCGCCGGCGTTCGGCCGGCGAGAGGCGAGGCGAGCGAGCGAGCGAGCGCAGCAGTTATCCTCTGGTTCTCTCCCACACATGCCTCAAGTGACTAGGAGTGCACCATCCCTTTTAAGGTGGTCTTCCTCTCCTAGAACTAGCAATATGGTACTAAAGGTCACATGCATGCCTCCTTTGCATGAGTGGGCCTTTGAGATTTAATAGGAATTATTCTTATTATATGGGCTTGGCCCACATAATCCAACAATCCCCACTGATCTCAAAGTCCCACGAGATTTGCTCAATTCCAATGAACTGTTTATATATCGATTTCGATGGAGACCGATTAAGGTTGAACATCCACCTAGAACTCAAGCTACACTTACTCACAACTTGAACAATGGACTATGCCTTGAATTGCAAGTTTGGTGCAAGTAAGCTTCACTTAAAGACTTAACTGATACTAGGCCGCCAGTAGGCTACCCCTCGGTTGGAGCGTATAAGTCATACTCCTTGGTCTCTTCATGAGCTTAGTAGGAGATTACCCAAGATCTCCATAGATCTGCGGCCGGCATACGGACTCATATAGGTGTGTTCTTTCAAGAACGCTCTGCAGATAGCGTCTTCGCTTCTAAAAGCCAATGGAACACATTAAAACCTTAGTCAACTCGCCTTGCGGTTTCGAGAGTATTGCATCTTCACATAGAGAGGTTGAAATTACTCTCCTTCGCTAACTAATGGCTTGTTTTTCCTGATCCTAATTCACGGATCTCCGATCACATAGGTTGGGTTACTACCATAGATAACTCACATGGGTCTCATACCCATCTCCTTCGATGCACTATCTATCACATTCCGTGATAGTCCCTTTGTAAAGGATCTGCGGTTTTTATCTGCTTGGATGTAATCCAAGGTTATAACTCGGAGTTTCTCAATTTCTGATGAATTCAATCGTCTCTTAACATGCCTAGACGATTTCATATTATCCTTAGAACTGTTCACTTTAGCGATAACGGTTTGATTATCACGATTCATAAGGATAGGCGCGGCTTTTCCACCGTAGGTAGATCCATCAATAGATCTCGTAGCCATTCGCCTCAACAATAGCGGTGTCTAGTGCCGCAAGCTCGCTTCCATGGTTGACCTCGTCAAAATGGTCCATTTGCAAGACCTCCATGAAACAAAGACCACCACCAATAGTGAAAACATATCCACTAGTGGCTTTGATCTCATCAAGATCGAGATCCGCTTGGAATCACTATAACCCTCCAAAGACCGACGGTACCCGGATAATGAAGTCCAAAGTTCGAGGTACCTTTCGGATAGCGCAACACTCGCTCAAGCGCCTTCCGATGATCATCTCCGGGTTAGATGTAAACCGACTCAATTTGCTCACAGCAAAGGAGATGTCCGCCTTGTTGCACTAGCTAGGTACATTAGTGAGCCAATTATCTCGGGAGTATTCCAAATGATTCCTACCAATTTTCTTATTCTTACGAAGTAACACGCTAGGATCATAAGGTGTTGGAGAAGGCTTGTCAGTCGTAAAAGCCAAAACGGCTCAAGACCTTTTCCACATAATGAGATTGCAAAAGTGTAATCCCATCCTCACCTCTAACCAATTTAATGTTTAGAATAACATCACCACTCCTGGATCTTTCATATCAAAATTTTGAGACAAGTATGATTTGACCTCATTAATCACACTAATGTTTGTTCCAAAAATCAAGATGTCATCCACATACAAACATAGAATAACTCCTCACCCCCACCATAACGATAGTATACACATTTATCTGCCTCATTGACAAAGCAAAGCTGCAGATGTCGGTGTTCTATCGAACTTCTCATGCCACGCTTAGGGGCTTGTTTCGCACCATACAAAGATTTCAACAGCTTTAACACCTTGCCTTTTTGACCTTCTACTACAAATCCATCAGTCGTTTCCATGTAAATTTCCTCATCCACTCTCGTTAAGAAAAGGCGTCTTAACGTCCATTTGATGAACGAGAAGACCATGTGAGGCAGCCAAAGCAAGTAGTACTCGAATTGTGGTCGGTCTAGCAACAGGTGAGTAAGTGTCAAAGAAATCTTCGCCTTCTTTCTCGAGTATAGCCCTTGGCAACAAGCCGAGCCTTATATTTTTCAATAGTACCATCGGCCTAAGCTTCTTTTTGAACACCCACTTGCACCCTACGGGTTTGCACTCATAAGGTTTATCTGTCGGCTCCCGGGTTCCATTAGCGATAATGGAATCCATTTCACTACTGACACCTCCTTCCGATAGTCGCATCGGGGATGCATACGCTTCAAATAGACTTGGGAGTGTCGTCCACAAGGTACACAAGGAAATCATCACCAAAGGATTTGAATATCCTTTGTCTCTTGCTCCTTCTAGGAGCTCCACCGTCATCCTCCTCATTGACAAGTTCATGTGTATGTTCAAAAGGTTGGTGATGTGATTGAACTGGGAATTATTTCGAAGATTGACTAGTAGTGTTATGTGTATCCTTCATAGGAAAAATATTCTCAAAGAATGTTGCATCTCGAGACTCCATAATTGTACCAACATGCATGTCGGTACCTCGGTTTAACTATCAAAAATCTATAGGCAATGCTATGATTAGCATATCCCGTAAAAACGCATCCACGCTTTTAGGTCCAAGCTTGCGTTTCTTAGTTATTGGCACATTAACTTTCGCCAAGCACCCCATGTACGCAAGTAAGAAAGTGATGGTTTTCTCCCAATCCATACCTCGTATGGTGTTTTGTCCTTATTTCTGTTAGGAACTCTATTTAATACGTGATTAGACGTTAGCAAAGCCTCCCCACCATGCCTTAGGTAATCCCGCAGATCTAACATGGCATTCACCAAGTCGACCAACGTCGGTTTTTCCTTTCGGCAATCCCATTTGACTCGGGGAATAAGGAGGCGTCCTCTCATGTATAATGCCATGTTCCTCACAAAATAAGTCAAATTCGTTTGAGAAATACTCTCCACCACGATCGACCTAAGTCTTTTATCTTTCTATTTAATCGGTTTTCAACTTCGCCTTATAGATTTTAAAATAGTCTAAAGCCTCATATTTCGTTTTCAATAAATACACATAACATAACCTAGTTGCATCATCAATCAATGTCATGAAATATCGTTTTCCACCCTTCGTCAACACGCCATTCATCTCAGAAAGATCTGAATGCATGAGTTCTAGTGGTGCCAAGTTTCTCTCCTCGGCACCTTGTGAGGCTTACGAGGTTGCTTTGATTGCACACACTATGGCATTTAGAACCTTTGGTGATGGAAACGTTTGGAATTAAATTCATCTTTGAAAGCGAGACATCAAACCAAAATTAATATGACATAGACGTGAGTGCCAAACATTAGCCTCATCATCCACACCGCCACAAATATGGTTTCTGATCTTATTGCAAATCGATAGGGAAAAGCGGAACAAGCCTCCGCACTCATAGCCTTTACCAATAAAATGTCCATGTTTAGACACGACTACTTTATTAGACTCAAATACCAACTTAAGCCCGTCTCTACATAAACGGAGCCACTAACGAGATTCTTGTCTATAGAGGGGACATGCTGCACGTTCTTCACCGCACGATCTTTCCCAAGTAAACTTCAGATCTACCGTGCCAACACCATGAACAGTAGCATGTGACCCATTCCCCATTAGGACGGAGGAATCTCGGGCGACTGATAAGAAGAAAACAACGAAATATCAGCACACATATGTACATTAGCTCTGTATCAATCCACCAATTGGTAGATTGACTAACCGAAAGAACGATGAGGTAAATTACCATACCCATCCCATCTCGGTCTTGCCAATGGTCACGTTGATGGACTTAGAAGTCCATCTGCAGTGCCTTCTTTCCTTTGCGTTGTGGGCACTTCTTGGCCATGTGACCGTGCTCACCGCACACAAAGCAAGTTCTATCATCCCGATTGTTGTTGTTGTTCTTCTTCTTGAAGTTGGTTGTCTGTTGGGCTTTAACAAATTTCCTTTGTTCTTGCTTGAGGGTTTCGTACCACATTGGCACTAGATCGCCTCCATCACCCTTAGACACAGCGTCCTTTTCCGAGCTTTCTCCTCAATTTCAAGAGACCCAATCGATTCTCAACAGAGTACTCTTGTCTCTTGTGTTTGAGTCTTTGTTCAAATTCCTCCATGAAGAAGGTAATTTCGCAATAATACATCCACCACAAACTTGTCGGGTAAAGCACACTTCAGAGTTCGAGTTCCTTGGCAATGGCCGTATCTCATGAGCCCGATCGACTCTGAACGGTTATCAACTATCTTGTAGTCATGAAATTGCTCCATGACATACATGTCATTCTTGCATCGAGCACCGTATTTGGAATTCGGTGCATCCCATAACTCCTTCGCGTCTGTCATGTGCATATACACCTCGCATGCACGGTCGGCAAGAAGAACACTAAGAATGCATCCAACAAAGAGAGTAGTGGCAGCCTCGAATTCTTTACGCTTTTCAGCATCAAGAACACCTTCAGCTTGCCATTACTAACCCGAATACATTCATAGCAAGAAGCCACGAGTGACCCTAATCGCCATCTCTTAAAGTGCACACGGAGAATTTATCCGGCCTCGGTGCATCGGCAAATCCAGCCATAGTAAAACCACAATGCCTACAATAAGGTTTTTGGATTGTTGAATATATAAGCACATGTAGGTTCAATTTATTCCATAAATTAATCACGACATCATGCACGCACAATAACAGAACCATCACGGGCATAAAAGATCTAGACATGTAAACCAGAAACCGTATATGAACAGATCTAATACGAGAACATGACCGCACGCATCGATGGTTCTGCTACGATCGGTTTGCCGATGTAGACGACGCAGCACGGTGAGGATGACACGAAGTCGATGACGATTCGCGGCCGAACGACGAGGAAGACGAGCGAGCTACGCCGAGGCGATCGCGAGCGCTTCCAAAAACCTTATTCGCCTCTCCCGGTGCGGGACTTGAAGGCGGTTCCGAGACTCGCTCTCCGAACGGCGATGCACGCCACGACGGACGGAGTAGACTACGTGGGGCGGCGCGGACAATGGATGGAGGAGGCAAAACCTAGATTGATTTTTGCGTTATCTTTGTATGGAGGCGGCGACTCGTATTTATAGAAAACCGGACGCGTGATCAAGACGCCGCACGTTCTCCATAACTCGTGAATCGAACCGGATTAGTCGCAGAACCGATCCGGATTCACCGCCACACAAAACAAAAAAAGATAAAATCGCAAAGGAAGCCGCGTCGCGCAAGCACTGGAGCGGATTTTGGCGGACCATTCACGCAGTGCCGTGCGCGCGCGCCGCCACCACCAGCCAGCCAGCCAGCCGGCCGGCCGCCCGGCGAGGCGAGGCAGCGAGCGCAGCGTGTTATCCTCCTGTTCTCTCCCACACATGCCTCAAGTGACTAGGAGTGCACCATCCCTTTTAAGGTGGTCTTCCTCTCCTAGAACTAGCAATATGGTACTAAAGGTCACATGCATGCCTCCTTTGCATGAGTGGGCCTTTGAGATTTAATAGGAATTATTCTTATTATATGGGCTTGGCCCACATAATCCAACAAGACAATCCTCTTTTTTTCATGGGACAGAGTCATCCCACGTGGGATAGAGTCATCCCACCTCTTTGTTTTTTAAGTACTATTTTGTTTAAATTTTTTTTAAAAAAACTCAAAGGCTTATGTATACAAACATATCAACAATAGCCTCCAATTTTTTTTAAAAAAAAAACTCAAAGGCCACACATATCCCACCTTCATCCTTCCATCCAAACAAAGGATGGGACCATTCCATCCCACTTTATCCTTCCAACCAAACAAAAAACAGGGATGACTCTATCCCCCTAACCAAACAAAAAATGGGATCATCCCATCCCAAAATCAGGGACAGGACCATCCCATCCTACCTTGTCTCTAAACCAAACACAACCTAAGAGAGGCATTCGTATGTGATTTTGTTGATGGCTTTCGACTGTGACGTATAGCTTTGGTTAAAAATAAATAGTAATAGATAAAAGAAGTGGCTTTAGAATAAAGGGGCGAGCAGTGAAAAAAGCAAGAGAGAGATACGTGCGTGAGACGGAAGCGATGAGAGTGGGGTGCGTAATGCACTCGTGACCCCTTGTCTTATTCCCAAAGCAAGAGTGGAGAATACATTTCGAAAAACTAGGTATTTATATTGTCTTTTGATTTTGTTAAAATGAAGTCGATACAAATATAGGCTTAGATCGGTGTTCACTGATAAAAGCTTGAGGAGCACTTGTTTTATATATATATATATATATATATATATATATATATATATATATATATATATATATATATATATATATATATATATATATATATATATATATATATATATATATATATATATATGATTTAGTGTTTCATGCATCATGGTGCCTAGGCACCAATATCAATACCGTTGATTTGCTTGAGATTTGCAACGTTTGATGTGGGTATCTTCATATACCCATAAAAAGTATATTTGAGATGTCAAACTCAAAAAATTTAAATTCAACTTCAGTTTAATTAGTTTGAACTATTTTTATGGTATATACTCATCGTAGTTACATTGAACTCAAAAGTAGTTCAAACTAATTTGAACTGAGTTCAAAACTTACTTACCATAAATATATCAAGGGTATAAAACATTTTCATACCCAAACTCAAAAAAATAATCAATCATACACGTGTATCGGATGTTGGTGCCTAGGCACCATGGTGCCTTATGTAATTTTCCTATATATATATATATATATATATATGTGTGTGTGTGTGTGTGTGTGTGTGTGTGTGTGTAAGGAAATACCTCAATTGCCGTAAGATTTGGAGAAAATTTCTCGTATTTCAAAGCGTACGTGTTCGCTAGACCTCAATAGTAGGCTGTGATAAATAAACGTGCGAGGCGGCATCGGCACGGCTGGGTTGGGGAATAGGTCACGGAACAGAAGAGACGTTGTGGCCGACTTAACTTGCCGGCCAAAGTTAAAAGAAGCAGGCGGCACGCTCACGGCAAGTAAGGCATGCATGGGGTTACGCTGATGCATGCGGCTGCCAACTCGTTTCTTGCACGGGTGCGCGATGGATGTTCAATATTCTTGAGGTGATCCCAGGGATTGGGTTGCCTCGTCTCTGCAATGCTAAGCTGAGAACAAATCGCCTATCACCTGACGTGCATGACACTTGTTTTGAACAGAAGCAACCGGGTATTCAAATCCTACAAATGGAAGGAGCACGTAATATTAAAACTCTAATACGACTCATGTCTTGCCTTTGTGCTTTACTTACACCATGTCATTCCTTTGGGATTTGGTCATGTTCTTTGGTTCTTCCTCCTCTATTACATCATGTGCCCCTAGCCCAATACTATGCTGCCAGCCCGTGACCGTTGATGACCAGACTAGCCGGGCCAGACCACACCTCCGAGTAGTCTTCCCGGGCCGAACTGCGAATTTGGCAGATCCAACTATCGACACACGCCCGCAGCTTCGCACAACCAAACCATCCTGGCAATTCCAATGCTTAATAGATACAACGGCAGTTCAACCTAAATGAAAGAGGAACGATCATTGAAAAGGGGAGAATCCCATCTTGGTCAGTCTGTTCTGCAACCGCGACAAATCATCACGTAGAAGCTAAGTACTTGAGAAAACTAGTCTGGATAAATAATCAGCTTGACAACCTACGCCTCAAGACAATCTTTGCACATAACAGTTTGTAACTGAAAAATATATGTATATCGACAAAACACCGCTCTGGTACCCATCCTACTTGGAAGAGGGAGAAGGATGGGCACTTGAAGCAGAATGACTGTTGAATTGTAAGACGAGCACAAAGCCAGTAAGTTGTGTATCCTGCTGCAAATTTTACACTACCCCAGAAGGAAGTCGCAGCACCAGTTGCCCACCAACAACACTGCACAAGTCACTAGTTAGCCAATGCTTAGCGCTTTGCCTAAGTGATAGCAAAAGCTAGATTATGTACCTCTTCACATAGTAGTAGCAGAAATCTGCAAGGATGAACGTCTGGACAATTTCAGAGAGGAGCACCATCGATGGCCAAAGACCATAGCCAAGAGCAGTCAGCAAACGGCCACGGGTATCCAAAACCTACAAAATAGAGTATCATTGCATAGTTCAGATGGACTAACTCACGAAATCCTTGAATGCTGCAACATAAATTCGATCTTCCATTCTTTCGAAACCTCATGAATAAGGATGCTACTATTCCATGCAGTAAAAGTAACAGATTTCTCAAGAATGATGCAGCTAAAAGTGCGGACACTGAGAAGATACAAATGCAACCCATCATGCAATAAGGTAGAACAATGTATTTCCTAGGATATGTTGCATCACATATGAGCAATTAGCATGGATGACGATGATAACAAGAGAGATACACCTTAATTTAGTTGTCACGTTAATTTCTGGTTATCTGTACTCACTGACATAGTTGTCACATTAATTTCTGGTTATCTGTGCTCACTGACATAAACAATGAACTACAGTGCGATGAGTGTGTCAGATAAATGATGAACTAGAACAAGCAACCAGAGGTGTTGTTTCTTTTTATTTATAGCAGAACTGCTTTTCTGTTTTCCATGGTGTTTTGTGTTTTGTTGATCTAAGGTATGTGCAGTCTGAACCTCTCTTGTAAATGTCTCATATTGTAATTGCCTAACTGGTCTGAACACCATTTGTATTGGCTATTTGGTCTAAACTCTAATGAAAGAAACAACAGTAGTAGTTTTTTAAGGGAAAAAATGACAAGAAAAGGACCTGAAGGACCCAGTGTGCACAGCTAAGAAACCTTGCAACACCTAACGCAAACACATAATGAGCTGTGAACGGTTCAACAATCTGCACAAAAAAATGCTGAAGTCAGATAAATTCAGCCATTCGACTCTGCATTCAAGGGCCTATGTATGTTTTAAGATTTACCTTTGTATTTTGCATCAAACGCAACTGGGGCAGCACTGAAACAGCTTCCAAATAAACACAGAAGGCCCAGCAGATCCTGTTGATGATGTTATGTGATGTCGAAGGATGAACAAGTAGCGCTAGCCCAGCACAAGGCAACACCTGGAAAGTAAGTCTATTATGATAGCATGTGTGGCAATAAAAGGTGGGTTAACATGAAAAATGATCAACAAGCAAAACTAGCTAGCACCAAGGACAGAGGTACAACTCTTTCTAAAAGAGATGTCATCACTGTACTGACATCTGATAGCAATTCTGTGGAACTACAATATACAATCAGGACATGATCTTGGTCAAGCAGGGTAAAAACTATATGGTGTTTTGTATGGCTCCAGTAATTCCAGTGCACAAGTTGAAGTCAGAGAGGTGATACAAGAAAGAAAACACCACTATCAAGTAGTGTTTAAACACAACTATCAAGTTTTGAAGTTGATATTGTTCTTACCACATAGTACAATGCAAAATTGTCCTTGTCCAGCATATAAGTTGACCTCAGTTTGAACCGAATCATGTAAATAACAAAAAGAGTAGCTGCTAGTGTAGCTGTATCCAGTACTGTATGGATGTCATACTCCATAACAAAGCTGCAGTACAACCTAACAGCCAGAAATAATGCTGTTAAATCTTGCGACTTGAGTGACAGTCCTGCAGAATTTAAGAAAGTGGGAAAGGTTTGAACATATTAGAGCATGAGTATAAAATATACACAATAATAATCATGAACAACCGATAACAAAAGAAAAATACGCAAACTTATCTTACAATTTTGTTTTTGGACATTCAACGATATGCCAGTCTAGTGCCTCTTATTAGAGCAGATAGGTCAATTGTATACATTTTACTATCAGAAATTACTTGGTTCTCCTTAATGGGAAACTTGGAGGTGGATGCAACCTCCAGCATGCAGAAATCATGTAAGCAAATTTCCATTTGCATACAAGTTTTTCACAGCTTGAACAGGCATACATTATTTCCATGTTGGTTCAAATGATAAAACAGAATACCTGGTAACATTCTACAAATCATGAGAAAACATACCATAAAAAAGAGAAACCTTCAGTCATATGCAGAAAAAATGTATTTATGTCTCTCTCAATGTAATGCTACAGTTGTACCAAGCCCGTGTGGCTAACATAGAGTAGATCAATTAAAATTCCCCTGTTCCCTTTCCGTTAAAGAAACAGGAGTCTTTAAGCAGCCAAAGAGCAAAAGGAACATCCTTCTGTGCCTAATAAGTAGCTGGTAACATAGATAGAAGTGGTGCTTTTGAGCAGCATTGGAATTTGGATCTAAGACAGTCCAGGTCACAGCCCCAAATTACAAAAAAGAAAGATGATTCTGTGTAAGAACCATATCATTAAAATGTCCATTGCTTATTCTTTTCATTCCATAGTGTCTAACTTGCACCCCTTGGGTTTCACTACTAAAAGCATCTAGGAAGAGAGTCTTTTGGAAAGTAAAGCGGGAAAGTTTCTGAAAAACAGCAAGTCCATGACAGAGATAGGTGTTCTAGTAGTGACTGAAAGGGCGCAACCTAACCACCACCATCTCTGCGCCAGGAGATGAAAAATGCTCCCAACAAACACTTCTATCCACTATCACACAAACGATACCGCTCAGAATAATATCTGCTACCCTCTTATGCATATAAGATTGCAACCACATTTCTAGAACGGCACATAGTGTAAATTGCCTGCAATCTGCAAGAGAACCTGTACACTACACAGATGCAGAAAGAGATAGTGCAAGCAAGACAAGGCGGTTGGATTGAACAGGCACAAGCTTTATCCTTACTTCGGATTCACCCAGCGATATCACCACACAACAATTTCACCGTGCCCCCAAAACAGCAGATAAGTAGTACTAACTTTCCCCTGCCATTGCAATGTACAACACAGCGCAAGTTGCAGACAGTATCCAAGTAATGATTACCTCTTCCGCATGAAAGCAAAACCGTGGATTCATACACCTTACACAAAACAAAACAAAAAAAGCACAGAATGATCTACCTCCGCAAACAAATCAGGTTGATAATCCACGCAAAATCTAACGTTCCACCAACAGGCAGCACCAAATAAGAGGATAAGGTTATACTAGAAACGAAAGTAGGAAACACACCAAATGTTTCCCCAAAAAAGTAAACATAAACGTAAAAAAGTCGCATAACTTTTCACAAATCGGATCAGAACGCGGTGGAATCCAACGAGCTCGACGGATCGAGAGGGTAGCGTCGGGAAGGGGGGAGGAGAAGGGGAAGAGGGGGAGCGAACCAGCGCAGGTCTTCTCCTTGGTGAGCTTGTAGATGAGGACGCCGATGCCGAGCGCGTGCGCGGCCTCCGCGGCGACGAAGAGGTTGTCGTGGTCGTGGACGATGAAGCGGATGAAGACGAGCGCGGCCATGCCAGCGACGACGGCGAGGAAGGCCTTGACCTTGGGCGGCTGCCTCCGCACCCAGCTCACCACCATCCCCACCGGCCTCCGCGACCCCCTCATCTCGTCCTCCTCCTCGCTCCGGCCAACCGTACCAACGCGGCGAGCGAGCACCGATCGGAGAAGGCGAGGGCGAGCTCTCCTATTTTGGGGTCCCGTCCAGTGCGCGTGCGGCGTGAGTGGTCTCGGGTCTCTGGTATTGGTTTGGGAGGAGACGCAAGGGAGAAGAGGTGTAGTTATTGTCGGGTCGGATCGGGTTGGTGCAGCTGTTTCGTTTCGACTCGTGGGATTGGTGCAGCTGTTTCGTTTCGACCAATTTTATTTCGATTTGATTTTTTAGCTTTTAATTTATTTTTAATTATTTTTAAATTTCGTTTTTACTATTTTTATTTTTTTTGGCCGGTTTTTTCATATTTGTTTACATTGTCCATGACAGACTAATCTATTTTTTTTCTATTTTTAAATTATTTTAAATTTAATTATACTAAATAAAATACTATCAGATACTGATATAGTTTTAATTTACTATAATATAATTTTAATCATAAATCATCTTTTTTCAGTCAACTGAGCAGCTTTAAAGGTGGAGTCGTGGAATTAGCCATCTCTTCTGGGCCCTTGTGTAAAAACTAAAAAAAATCATGTGTCTTTTGTAAAGCAAACTGTAGTGCTAATTTTTTTTTTGTTTGGTCAATTAGCTTTGGGTGAAGTGCGTGCCCGTTTCTCGGTGCGTTTTCTCGATTATATATGATCCATCGCTAAAAATAGACATTCTAATTATCAACTCCTAATAAGTAGCCGCAGGAAAGAAAAGAAAAGAAAAGGAAAGAACGAACTGCATTAAGGAAAAAAAAAGAGTTACTGATATAAGCTTAATGGTCATTACGTCATTGCTGATAGAGTTTGGTTGCTCCACTTCTTGTTCAGACCGATCGTGGAAGCTGTGGGACAGAGCGTTGCGAGTTTGGTTCACGTAGACGGAGATAAGGACAGGAGGCGACTAGGGTTGTCGACCAGTGCAGCTGTGAGTAGCTGGGAGTAGGCCGGGGCAAGCCATCTGAACACTCCGGTATTTGACCTGACAGCTGGTATGAATATCTACTTTGGCTATATTTTTCCTTCAGCTTTTGATTTCAACTTTTAACTTTTCTATAGTAACTAGTTTTTAGACGAAATATATTTTCAAGATGAAGACTACTAATTAATTATAATACATATTATACCAATTTCATTTATATCGGCAAAAAACACACGGGAGTTTCCGTTACTCTGTAATCTCTTACACGAACAGCCCAAAAGTCACAGCCATAAGCCATAAGCCTTAACCAAAAAGAACAGACCATATATCTATAATCAACTTATAGATCCTATCTTAAAAAGATATTTCGTTTGAAAGTTATTTACTGTAAAAAAAACCAAGCTACAAGTCCAAAAGAACCCAGCCATAAGATCCATATATCTCACCGATTTAGGCCCTATATCCCTTGTGGATATAGAGGCCGGATTTTATATCCATTATCTAAAAAAATGGTTTTTTTCTTTTTGGCTTATTTAAATCAAAAACCACTTGAAATGTGTCGTCTTCTAATTTCAGTTTATTTTAGCCTTTTTAGCTTTTTTTTGTTTTTTCCTTTTCTTTTTTATTTATTCCTTTGCATTGTCCGTGACGATAATAACGGTTTTTCATTATTTTCTTATTTTTGATTTTCTTTTAATTGAATGACTCAGAAAAGCTAACAGCTCTACAGTGCAATTTCAGCCAAAACATAAGCCAGAAGCTTAAGGTCTTTGGAGTGGGCCGTTAATCTCACTAGGGGAGGTGGGTTTTAAGTTTTAACTGGGTTACAAGAGAAAAGGTGGAGGAGACAAAACTACCTGTGCATCAGAGCGTTGCTCCTCGGAGTCCGCGTCGCTTGTGGAGCCCCACCCCCACCATGGAGGCCAATATCAAGGGCAACTTTTTGCCTTGCTTATGCGCTAAGCATGCCATTGAGCCAACCTCCGAGGTCGCCGCCAATCGCCTCCGGTGGCCGATAACCTTTCTTGAGGCCTTAGCCAAGCCCACCCTCAGCCCATCTTGATGGCCTCTACTATTCTTCTTTCGTTGGATTTATGTTTGCTTCTTACTCCTTCTATGGTTTTGTTCTTTTTAGTTATTGTTGATGGGTTTTGTTTGTGTTTTTCGAGACAATCTGAAAAACCATTTGGAAAGTTGTTTTGAGAAACTGCTTAGAGGAAACGCTCCATTTATTTTAGTTTCCAAAGAAGCCAAAACCAAAAGACATAAAAAAACTAAAAAGAACATGGCCCATATCTTTCATGTATTGTTGCCTATTGGCCTTCAACGATCTGTTTTTTCATTTGTTTCCAATCAAGACAAGGGAAGGGATAGAGTAAGAATAGTGAGAAAATTCTTAGAATCCTTGGAAGAGTTATTTTATTTTCTCAAATGTGTTTCGGTTTCATCTGTTTACGTATTAAAGTGTATTACATGATTTTTTCCCTTTTCTCCAGCGAGGCATACTTTTGTCATTTAAAATTAGAGAAATTATAACCAACACTATACCATTTTGACAGGATAGGCAATAGCCACTCCTCCGCTCCCGCAGCTAGCCCACTACTTTCTCCCCCACTCCCTCTTGTTCTCCCTCCCTCGCTGCCGCCGCCATCCCCTAAACTCTCCTCCACAATTGGCCCCGCCGCGCGTTGGATCCGGCGGCCTAGAGGGGTGCCACCATTGGATCTAGTGTCAGAGGAGGGAAATCCGACTTCCCTACTACGGATTCACCCTCCCCCCCGGCATAGAAGGAGGTCGAGGGAGACGGCGGCCCGACAGTGGGTGACGACGGAGGCGATGGGTAGGGGTAGGAAGGCGGTGGGTTATGGTAGCAGCGGTTGTGGTAGTTAGGTTGGGTGGAGTGGTACAGCGAGGAGGGGTTAGGAGCCTGCGTGGCGAGGCAGCGATGGCGCCGCCGGCCGCGGGTGGTGGTGGAGTGGGCGGAGGAGGCGGCATGCAGAGCTACCTAGAGCAGGGCAGCAACAGCAGCCGGCGACGAGATACATCATATATCGTTGAAAGTGCTCCCAACGATATACCATTTGTTAGTTGCTCTCTTAAAATTATATCCCAATCTCAAACCCACTGCATACCAACCGAAGGAATAGGTTAAAAATCTGATATCCCGATCCAAAACCTACCTCTTTACATCCCACCTCATAAACCTATCCCTATTCCAAGCCCCATCCAAACACCAACTCTTGAAAGCTAGTGCTATATCAAAAAATTTGAAGGTTAAGCAGTATAGATGATACTAAATGTTAAAGTAAAAGTAACTGACAAAGGTATTATAAAGAGAAAAGTATGATTGTTCGAACTGTTCACGTATTTGGCACTATAGCTATTTTTTCAATTTTGACCCCCGAACATCCATTTTTGCACAAATGGCCCATCTCCGAGCTCGGAAGGCACGATGAGGTGACACTGTCCTGTCGCGCCCCTTTGCTCGGCAAGATCGGTGGCACACGACAAGCAGCTCAAGCGCGAGACGTGACTACATAAGCGTGGCAGCAGGTGGCCCCGGGAGCCTGTCGAGCTGCCCCTACTAGGTAGGCTGCTGCCGAGTGCCACCAACTCGCCAGCTGATCGAGCATCGTGGGCAGGCATGTGTGGGCAGCATGCGGGTAGGGGCAGGGGCCGAGGGAATCACAGGCAAGGCAAGGCGCACATGGGATTTGGCTTCTGGCATGAGGGAATCTCGTGGGTGATGATGCAATACAACATTAGATTCTCATTTTATTCATGCATTAATTGCGCTGCCATTCACACGCGCGTATAAGATGTGA
Organism: Dendrocalamus sinicus; assembly: GCA_036346575.1. NCBI lineage: Eukaryota > Viridiplantae > Streptophyta > Magnoliopsida > Poales > Poaceae > Dendrocalamus > Dendrocalamus sinicus. The sequence continues at coordinate 5,292,614 of CM070664.1, forward strand.
ACCATGGTCGATTTCTTGCCGAGCGAGAGCGCAGCGAGAGAGGGGAAGGAAAGAGAGATTTCCTGCTGATCGGGAGTGCAAGGGGAGGGGAAGGAAAGAGAGATTTCCTACCGAGCGAGCGCACAAGGAGGGAGTATAGTTGTGATTTACAATCCTTTGCATTTGGAAGCATTGTGAAAAAGGGTGAATACCTTTTCCACTGAACATCGTTTTATTCATGTTTGATTTATTTCTCCACTGAAGTAACAGTTGTGTACCCCTTTTCTGCAAGTAATCAAAGAAGGAACGGAAGAGCGAATAGTGGAGGGAGACATAGGCCTCGTGGACACACGCATAGAAGCAGTCGGCAAGGATAGAGGTGAGTAGGAGTGACGGCTGTACGACCCAGACCGTACCCTGCATACTTGGAGTGATACATGTTGTGAAACCTTTTGCAGATTTATGTGTCTCTCTATGCAGCCCCCACGCAGGCTACGCACACTGATAGGCTGGCACTTGGCCTAGACCAACACCGTGCGGCATGGCAAGACAAAGCTTTAAAATACTTAAAATTTGTATTTGTATCCTACTATTCTAGCATACACACCTAACACGTTTCATCCATCGTTTCAGATCGGTCGGCTGCGCCGCATCATGCCCGAGGGTGGATCCACACTGCGCCATGAACGGTTGAGCATGATCGAATGACTACTGGGGTCCATCCGTAAACATGTATGAGGACGCCAAACACGCACTGGGGGCTAGCAGCTACAGCCGTGCTAACGACGTGTTTATCTCGGGAGCAACAAGCCACTACATCGCCCGTTGATAGCTTCGTCCGCACGTCTTAGCTCGTCAGTGTACCCCCCTAGCCTCAACCATTTCTAGTCCATGCAATGCACTGCTCAAGTTTGACAATTTCATATTTTGTTACAATCCACAAGATACCTTTTTCATTGTTCTTCATATATGTCATCTTCTTACAGGACGTTCATGCCCAACACTGCTCTACTGCCATCTTTGTTGCGGAGGTAGTCCAACCCCAGACCACCCTTGCTGGGGGGAGGGGGAGAAGGAACCACTCTACTTCCATCCTCGTCATAGAGATAGCCCGACACATAGGACACCCTAGGCATCGACATTGGCTCCTTGTCCAAGACTACGATGTGCAGTACAACACGTATGCACACGTGAACCACCCGCATCTCCGACAGCATGGCAAGTGGTATGATCGGACATACAATAGCTATATGATTTACCAGTACAGTGCGGACTACGCGGTATTAGGCTTCACTGCAGCAGACTACTATCAGGATCGGATTTCTGAATTCGAATCCTCTATGTACCACACTAGTCTTAGATCAAAGGTTGTGCACACAGTTGAACAGTGATGATTATATAACCAAACCATGCTTCATTTCAATAATAAAAGAGTACCAACCTTATGGCCACTTATTACAAATGAGATTACAATACCTCTCAGACTTACAAACTCGAATCATGAGCAAAAGAAATAAACTTTAAAGGTAGCCCATCAATATGCCACAGGCAATTGATTGGGAAAGCGCAACCTATAATTCCGAGAATCCTTCGTTGAAGCTACAAGCGAAGTAGTCGTAGTCTTCTTCTGCGTCTTCATATTCCTTTGAGATAATTTTGTAGATTTAAAGGTGAGTACATAAAGTACTTCACAAGTCTTGAAAAAAGTAATTATATGTAAAGCTTAACAAAGCAAGTATAATATGGTTCTTTTGCATAAAGTAGCATTTTTAGTTTAATTACTATTATAGATTTCCAAAGCATCAATTTAATAAAGTAAAGTGTAATAACTAAAACTAGCATAATGTTTCTAGTAAAGATTCTAACTGCCAACACTAGTAGTAAGGCTTTAACTGCCAAGGTTCAATGAATTTACTTTTGTCTATCTGATTGGCACTATTTGCCAGAGTGAACACCTGAGAGTTCTAACCACTTTCAGACTTCCCAAAGCTCATTTAAAAATCACACGAGGGCCTCACCTTGGCTTGCTCCTCCCACCACACCAGGCCAGCCGCAATTGTCCCAGTGACTGGGTTGAAGCCGATGCCAGTTGCGCGGAGCTTCAGAGCCCTCTAATTAGCCAGATCCCTCTTTAGTGCATCCCACTTGTTCTCCATTTGTTTGCGTGTGTACTGTCGATCGGTCTGCTCTTCGAACTTTCGAACAAGATTCACGTATCCCTTACCGAAGAGGTAGTGCCATTGCCAGTTCTCGGCCTCTGTTTCCTCTAGGCATATGTCAATGAAGATGTCGATCGTGTCGTTGTCCCAAATAGTGTTGGGCGTGTGCTTTGGGGCTATCTATACAACCTCAGAGCCTATAGTCTGCACAGTGGACGATACAGCAATCACACACAAATAAATGAAACGAAATAATAATTGTCACGGAGTTATACTACGGACCACATTGAAATCACAAACATATGCACAGACGGAGTAGGACACACGACTACAAGAGTTGGATTACCTTTAGTCGGCGACGGAGATAGCCGGGACGCGCTGCATGTCGGGGCGAAGGCACTCCAGAGCGGAGGTCGAAGTGGGCGGTGCACGGCAGGGTGGCCGGATCGAATCGGGGTGGGGGATGGCGAGTAGGGGGACCAAGCGAGGGGGGCGCCGGATCGGGGTTCAGGGAGCCACGATCTGGCAGGGAAGGTGGCACCAGAGGGGGTCAGACGGTGGCGACCAGACCTGATGGGACGGGGGATCTGTGAGTACTAGTAGGGGGCTGGGCGAGGGGGCCGCTAGATTAAAGTTCAGGGAGCCACGATGTGGCGAGGAGGGGTGGCGTCGGAGGAGAGCGGACGGTGATGGCCGGACCGGGTGGGGGGTGGTCTGCAAGTAAGGAGATCGGGCAGGGGGTCACCGGATCGGGGCTCAGGAGCCATGATGTTGGGGAGAGGGGGCACCGGACGGCAGCCAACGCTCCTGGACGGATGGGATCAGAGAGGGACGGCGTCCGGAGAGAGAGATGAGGGCTTGCGAAATGGGAAAATTGATGCCCTCTGCGATTGTTCGCGTCATATGATCAACCGATCGATAAGCCGAAGCGTATATAAACACCCCGTAGATGTTTAGACGCGCCGTCATGCTGCGCCGCTCAGGAGTCGCGTCGGCACGGGGAAAACAGCGTAAGTCACGCTGATTCCATATGATTTGTCGTCGCGGTTGGAGACGAGACGTGCCAGTCGTGCGATGGAGCAGGGACGCTTTAGTACGGGAAGGGGTAATGATCCATTTTGTGTGCGGCCGCTGGTCTGCGCTGCCCAGTTTCGCGTTGGGCTGGGCGTATCGGTTTGATGGGCAGGTGGGGCCATGTGAAGATTGGGCTACGATGGAAAGATATCTCACGCTGAGTAGGGCCTAGAATAAAGAAATTTGAAACGGCCCCCGTTCTAAGATCGGTTTGCTTCCGATTTTGTAACCGCAATTGTAATGTGTTTTAAAATAAAAAGGTACCATAGACATAGTTAAGAGTAAACTCGTTTTGGGACAGAGTGAGCTACGTAAACCTCTTCTAACCCTATATGTGGGGCTCGTTTGGAACGCATAAATTTTACAAAAATTTTATAAAATTTTTCACACGAAACAAATTCAATTCTCTTGTTACTCCGAAAAATTTTACTCGTTTCCAAATGGGGCTTAAAGCAGACGAGTTATACGGTGCAAAATTGTCACTTCGGCAAGACTCGTTTGCTTAAACATGTGGTTAGCTAACACATACGACAAAAATACGAGGTTTTGCGCAATTGACTCGAGATTATATAAACCATATATCCCATACGAGTTTTGCGGTTTGGAAATATATCTATTCAAACAACAAGTATAGCGTATGTTGTTTACATGTAATCACAGTACAAAGCAAAAGAAAACCCCTTCCAACCAAACGCATCTTTGCTAGGCTTTTGTACGATGTTCGTTTGCTTCCAACAAGAAGGCCATATATAGTGCATTCCTGTACATCCTCTTCGAAATGCAATGAAAATGGTCATGAAAAATTTAGAGAAGAATTAGTTATATAAATCATGGTGCAATCAAGTATCCTACAAAATTCAATGGAAAACAGGAGGTATATTAAAAGAAAAACAAAAAAGGCAAATTTTAATGAATAGTAGCATTTTATTTTTCTTTTATTTTCGAATTTCATTTTCAACAGAATTTATCTTTTTTGTTTATTCATGTTTAGATAGAATATATATTTGAAATTTTGTGGCATGATAAATTGATTTTTGTGTCGAAGTTGCTAATTATTTTAAAAAATCATAACTATTTTCTCATGTTTCAAAAAGCGGAATGCACTAAAAACTTATCCACTACGTGTGCCATCGTCCAACAAGCAGGGAACATATCTGGTGCGGATACCTTAAGTGTTGTAAATATCATGAAAATCGGTCTCAAATTTCTCAAAAAAATTATCAGAGTTAGCGGAGGTGGGATTATACATCTCCACAAAATTTCAATAGCAAACTTATTCTTACTTGAGAGGTATGAAAAAGACAATTACTTAGTAAATAGTGATTGTGTTTGTCTTTTTTTTTATCTTGCCCATATAATTAAGTTTGATCTTGAAATTTCGCATGTCTATATAACATGATATATTCTCTTTCCAGTAATTTTTTGAGAAATTTTCGAAACTTCAAATTTTCATGGCATTTGCACAGCATACGCACCCGTCCAGGAACTGGCTACTACTGTAGTGTTTAGAAACAGTTGCGCCCCTGTCCACGTTGCAAAGGGCATCCAATCCATTTTGCTCAGTTGCTCTCCGGCCATCGCCGTCAGAGGAGCAGGGGCGTGCGGGGCGCGTGTTAGCTTCACCGTCGCGCCCTTGTCAGTGTTCGCCCCTTTCAAGGCCGGCCGTACAGCCCTGAGGCCGGCCGGTGCCGGGTGGCGAAGGGTGAGTCGCCTCCGTCCATTACCCACCGAATTAAGATTCTACTGCTCATTCGCGATCGCGCGATTTTGTAGTTTCTTGCGATCCTGGTGGGGGCGAGACCTGATATTCTCTGTCTCTGGCCGCACCGCATAATCATCCACTGCTGAACCTGGTTATTCTTATTGTACTTTCAGACGAGCAATCGTATGCTATTCTTGATTCAGAGAACGCTGCAGTGTCAGTGTGAGATTAGATGGTTGTGAATCTGCCATCTGTAGGGACTTACCTGGTAGAAAAGACCTGCGGAAGCTTGGAGCATGACTCTACAAAGAATGAGTTGCTCAAAGTCGTAGCATTCGGTTACAGGAAGCGGCCAAGTTGATACTCTACAGCCTAGTCCTTTTGGTGGTACTAATAATTCCTTGTAACACCGGCGCTTCTGTGCCTCTTATAATTTGGGATGCGGAGCTTTGAGACCGAATCAAGGTATATAGTACTTGTGTTCGGTCGTATTCCAGAACAAAGCCCATGAATGCATGAGGGGAACAAGCCAACTCAAAAGTATTGTAGGGCTGTTCGGCAAGTCAAAAGCCGGCTGGTTTTTGTCTTTTGCTACAGTATCTAATTTTCAAATGGAATATTTTCTCAAGACGGGGTCTACAAGTTAAACGATTTACACGTTAAAAGCCTAACATCTGTACCAGCCAAAATCACAAGTGAATATCTGTCTCTTCGTAATCTGTACCGTAAACAGCTAAAATTCAAAAATTTCAACCAAAAACCACAAGCCGCAGCCAAAACGAACATGCCCGTAATTTGCTGGTGTTTTTGTGAGCATAAAATCGTCATGCGGATGCCAATAGAGCCAACTAGATTGATGAATTCTTCAAATGGTACGCGCCGCTTCATAATTATTTGTCAAATGGAGTAACCAATATTGGAGGATTTACTAGGTCAGAGAAGCTACATTTCCTAGCAATTTTTTTAAAACGGATTTCTCCCGAAAGAGACAGGTACAATATTTCCTAGAAGCCTAGTCTTTTTTTGTTCCAACCTAGAAAGTCATTGTGCTAGAGTCTGTGTGTCTCTTAGAGCAAGTCTTATAATACAGCCTTCAGCTGGCTGTATGAATACTTATATCTTATTTTTCAGCCTACTCATATAGTAGTTACAACCACCAAGGCAGATGACCTACCCATTCCTCTCACAAAGTTTCTTGGTTCTTGTGCTTGGTGGTGTAAGCTTACAGCCCACCTCTCTCTCTCTCTCTTCTCTCTCTCTCCACCTCAAAGATACACCACCTTTACACCCCTTATAATACTTGCTCTTACTGAGGACTCCTTAATTAAAAGTGGAAAGTGGCTAAAGAAATCAAGATTCAAGTCCTAAATATGTAGATTGTCCCCCTAATCAAGTGTGCCTTAACTGTCAATCTACGTTGGTTACACGGTTTCTTATCTGGATGTTTGGTAATCCAGGTTGCTATTCAGTGAATTTACCTGATGGAATGTGGTGATGGAAATACTAGACCCACTCTCTCTTGATGCAATTTTCAAAAGGTAGTCATCTCCGTAACATGAGAAGTAACTTAATTCGCCGAAGATTTGGAAAGCCTGGGTACTTTGCTCTAAGACATTGCACTTTAATATGGCTAAGCCTGTCGGTAACTGCAGAAAATGAGATGGCAAATTGGTCCATTGCTTTTGCGTGATCCTCTCTATATCGTTGACTAGGTCAACCGTTGGAGAATTACAATCCCAAGTTGGCAGTAGTAGGGTACCAGGGTATAATTGCTTGAAAGTTGAAACTCTTAAGATGGTTTTGTGAAGAGCTAATATGGTACAACAATTGCTCACATTAAGACGTGTGTGATCTGGAAGAATCATGATTATCAAATGCCTCATACAAGGCAATGTTACAGGTTTTGTTGTGTTGTCAAGATAGATACGAAGCATCAGGGAATCGGTCAGAAGTTCTACTTAATGAGCGCATATCTACCGGTTAGCGCAACCCAACCACTAGGTGATGTAAACCCTCTTGATTTGGGCATTAAATCAGCATTAAGAATTCCCCAAAATTAGCCGGCGGGCACCGCGTCCCGGCCGGCAGCCGCGTGTTCGTCAACGTGTGGGCGATCCAGAGGGACCCCGCGGTGTGTAAGGACCCGCTGGAGTTCTGCCCGGAGAGGCTCTTGCAGGCGAGCGACGGCGGCCACAAGTGGGACTTCACCGGCAGCGAGCTCGACTGCATCCCGTTCGGGTCCGGGAGGAGGATCTGCGTCTGCGTGGGCATCGCCATTTTCCAAGAGGATGACGACCTACTCGCTGGCGATGCTGCTGTAGGCGTTCGACTGGGAGCTGCCGCATGGCGCGCGGCTCGACCTGACGGAGAGGTTCGCCATCGTCATGAAGAATGCCACGCCGCTGGTGGCCGTGCCGACGCCAAGGCTGCCCAACCCTAAGCCCTACTCTGCCTAGCTAGATGCTTCCCTTTAATTAACAGAAGTCTAGCACTGTCTTGGTTTCATAATCTCTTAGCACTTTTATTTTCTTTATATATATATATATATATATATATATATATATATATATATATATATATATATATATATATATATATATATATATATATATATATATATATATATATATATGAAAATTACATAAGGCACCATGGTGCCTAGGCACCAACATCCGATACATGTGTATGATTGATAATTTTTTTGAGTTTGGAGATGAAAATGTTTTATACCCTTGATATATTTATGGTAAGTAAGTTTTGAACTCAGTTCAAATTAGTTTGAACTACTTTTGAGCTCAATGCAACTACAGTGAGTATATACCATAAAAATAGTTCAAACTAAAGTTGAATTTAAATTTTTTCGGAGTTTGACATCTCAAATATACTTTTTTTTATGGGTATATGAAGATACCCACATCAAACGTTATAATCTCAAGCAAATCAACGGGTATTGATATTGGTGCCTAGGCACCATGGTGCATAAAACACTCGTCCTATATATATATATATATATATATATATATATATATATATATATATATATATATATATATATATATATATATATATATATATATATATATATATATATATATATATATATATATATATATATATATATATATATATATATATATATATAGGAATGTATCCAGTGCTAATGCACTATTCGGTGCTAATATGTGAACTCTGTTTGTTGATCATTGGATGTACCTCAAACGGCCTGAATCTTTGAAGGTGGAAGTACCCAATGCACTTATACGTTTTTGCAAAAAAACCCCTACCGGTTCGCACCTTTTTCCGGTCCCCGCCTCGCTCGCCTCGCGCGACGCCTCACATCCTCGTCGCTGATCGCCGTCGCCACTCACGCCTCCTCGCGCGGCGCGCCTCTCCCCTCGCGCGCAGATCCCTGCGCCGCTTGGAATCTCCGCGCTGCTCGCGCGAGCTACTGATCGCAATCGCCGGCGCCGCGGAAGGAGCCGTCAACGCTGGCTCGGCGCCGTGCCGCGGGACCGTGGGAGGAGGAGCTCGACGACGCGCGCCGGCGCGCGCCGCCGAGGATGGAGGACCTACGGCGGAGAAGAGGGGCTTCGGCCGTCGGCACAAGACCGAGTAAGCCCTCCCACCGTGGTGGAGGGACGGGCGCGGCGGAGCATGGTGAGTAGGGGCTCCCAGTGGGGTCGAGGAGAGCGAGCTCGCCAGAGAGGCGCGCCCCGCCGTGGCCACTTAGCTGGGAGGAAATTGAGGATGTTGGCGATCAAGATGAGAAGAAAGGAGCAAGTCCACGGTCAACCCCTCCCGGCAAAGTGGAGGATCTCCAAAACTACCACTGTGGAAGAAGATGAGGAGCCGATTTGGGATGTTGATGAGTAGGAAGAACTTATGCAGCGCTAAACCGAGTGGTTTGAAAGCCTCAAGTTAAAGAAACTACCACGCTTTGCCTCTTTGTTGTCATCGGGATTTCTATGGTGCAGTGAAGATGAAGACTATTTTGGATTGATTGGAATACGATGTGAATATTGTGATGATACACTGGAAATTCAAATTCAATGGGGCTGTATTTTAATTACTCCCCTTGTAAGATCTTAATGGAATGGTAGTGTTCTTCTGTTACGGTTGGTAACCTGTAAACTTTTTCCAGTTAGGACCCATTTGTTGCTAGTTGAATCTGTACTAGCTTTCTGTTTGAAACTTTGAATATGATTCATGACATACATTTAGATCATTCACATAATGAACTCATAGTTTCCTTGGCTCTCTCTACATAGTTTACATCTAAATCTTGAATCAACTCATCCATTTCGACCATAGTTTATCAAGCATGCTATGATATAGGTGTTTGCTATATTCGATTCATCGAAGGTAACCAATTGCGATTCCTAGATTATCCTGCAGGTCCTGTCTCATCAACTTCCCTCTTCAATTTGTCTTTGTTATAGCTGTTATGTATGATTATCTGTCTTCCTTCCTGTTGACACAACATTATATTGTATTAGATTTCAGAGTGAATTGCATGAATGATTTGTATTGCTTTGTTGCGAGATTGTGTCTGTATTTTCAATTTTATGTGACAGATACATTATAATTTCGATTTTTTTCTCTTTGGAAAATGCTTTTCGTCATGAGTAACACAGAGTGAAACATCAGTATTGCTAGTTTGATTACTTGTCCTCTCCAAAAAAAATTAATTCAAAATTGGTGCCAGAATGTAACAGGGGTAGCATAAACGAAGAAAAAACGAAGTGAAAAGGAAGATGAGGCCAGTAGGTGATGCCTATCCACTCTAGTAGTTGCACACTACTTGGAAGAAGCAGAAGGTGTCCAATTTCAGACATGTCAAATCTTGTTGCGTTTGTTTAGAATACTTCATTCAGGTTTGTTATGTAGAGTAGTTGAGAAGGGGAAACAAAGGATTGTAGCCATCACCTGCGCTCTTCTTGTCTTTGGAGAAGACTGTCCATTTTGTATCCTGTAGTTCTTTGAACCTTCCAACAGATAGAAATGTTGAGCAATGAGAACGAAACATGCAGCTGACAATTCAATGACATGTTTTCCTTGACACTTATCTGAACATCTTTAGCACTGAAAGGGAAGCGCCACGATTACAATGGCATAGCTTCAACATTCAAGACGAGAATCGTGACGAAATCCAAACATGCGGGCTATATGGTTAAGGTCATTGCCCATTGTTTTACAAACGAAACAGGCCACGGCGGGCGCCGCCTCGCCCGGCGAAGCTCGCTCCTCGGCCCCACTGGGAGCCCTCTCACCATGCGCGCCGCCCGTCCCTCCACCACCGCATGGGAAATAGTCGCCTGCAAGCCGCAAACTATTGATTAGTTATTCATCCACAATTCAACGCTAAAGAGGTCAAACCATGATTGGCTTAAGTGGAGTTAAAACTCTACTAGTCTCATCTAAATCGGAAGAAGACAAATCGCTAGATTTTGATCGCTAGAACTACTAGTGCTGTACCTGAATCGGATGTATCTCCACGGAACATGCATGCACACAGACAAATCGCTAGATCTTGATTGCGATCAGGTAGCTCGCGCGGGACGGCGCGGGGGATCTGCGCGCGAGGGGGAGAGGCGCCGTCGCGCGAGGAGGGCGTGAGCGGCAGACAGCAGATCAGGCGACGAGGAGGTGAGGCATTGCGCGAGGCAGACGGGGAGGCGGGGGCCGGGAAAAAAGGTGCGAACCGGTAAGGGGTTTTTTGCAAAAACGTATAAGTGGATTGGATACTTCCATTTTCAAAGATCCAAGCCATTTAAGGTACATCCGATGGTCCACAAACGGAGTTCACATATTAGCACCGAATAGTGCATTAGCACTGGATACGTTCCCATATATATATATGAAAATTACATAAGGCACCATGGTGCTTAGGCACCAACATCCGATACACGTGTATGATTGATAATTTTTTTGAGTTTGGGTATGAAAATGTTTTATACCCTTGATATATTTATGGTAAGTAAGTTTTGAACTCAGTTCAAATTAGTTTGAACTACTTTTGAGTTCAATGCAACTACAGTGAGTATATACCATAAAAATAGTTCAAACTAATTAAACTGAAGTTGAATATAAATTTTTCTGAGTTTGACATCTCAAATATACTTTTTATGGGTATATGAAGATACCCACATCAAACGTTATGAATCTCAAGCAAATCAAATCATATTGGTGCCTAGGCACCATGGAGCATGAAACACTATTGATATTGGTATATTGGCACCATGGAGCATGAATACATATATATATATATATATATATATATATATATATATATATATATATATATATATATATATATATATATATATATATATATATATATATATATATATATATATGAAACCTATTTATTGTACACCATGGAGCATGATGTATATATATATATATATATATATATATATATATATATATATATATATATATATATATATATATATATATATATGAAACCTATTTAGTACACCTGATGTAGTTACTTATATATATATATATATATATATATATATATATATATATATATATATATATATATATATATATATATATATATATATATAAAACTTTTAGTACCATAATATCTACCATCCATTTATCTCGGGATACCACCAGATAATTTGGGTTATTGGATTGACTCGAAAACCACCCGTGGAAGCACCCAATTTTGCTATTTGCGGGGTTTTGCGGCCGCATGCATGCATGGTTTTCACGCTTTTATTGGCGTGACTTTCGGCCAGCCTGCATGGCTGTAAACATACCCCGTTTCAAATTGCACGAACTTTTGCATGGCTACATGTTTACAGGCGTATGTGTCATACGTGAGCTTTTGTATTATCATGCTAGCTACCGTATGTATGCCTTCCGTCATTTTATATCTCTAGCAATTGAATGTTTGTGCCATGTTATATTTGACGTATCGGTAAAACTGATTAGGGAGGGAGTATGTTGTTTTAGGGAAAAAAATTAACGAGGTGGTATGATCAAAACCGCTCTCATTTGTATGTACTCTTTTTTGTACGTATAGATACTCCCTTTTCCATTAGTATAGATGGATATTAAATCTGTTCGTTTAAGTAACAAATCGCTAGTACGGAAGGTATCCTTTGCCGTGTTACTCGGCGTTGGTTAAGCTTTCGTTATTATGTTGTTTTCCATGTTACATACGCAGTGTTTCCCTCGTTCTCTTGCTCGGAGGTAATAGTCAACAGGGTTGAGATCGCATCTTCTGCTTGAGTGTGTACTGGTGCAATTGAAAAGAGCTGCCGTCTTCAACATCGACGCTGATAAATGTCGGATAGTTGTTGTGAGCCACAACATTTGATGGGGGAAGAAACACCAGTAGGAGAAGGCAGTAGTGTTCGTCAGAATGAAATTACAGGGGATCTCATACCCCTTGAGAGGTGGTATTTGCAATGCACTGCTTGTTTTTTCAAGGAGGTATGTGGTATTACTCATCGAATTTGTTTTGTGCTTGGGTAGAGTTGTCGCGGACAGTGAGGCGTTAAACGTAATACTTTGTATTCTGAGAACTACTGAGTACATAGGGAGTATGTCTACTTTGTATGATGAAAGTAGCGAGGGGGTTATGATTAGTACCACTCTCATTAATTTGTGCATACTCTTTTTTTCGAAAGTATAAGTACTCCCTTTTGCATACGTATTGATACTACTTTTTGAATGAACCAAATGGCTTGAAAATGATTTGTACCAACATTTATTTTTGTGAACTCTGTTATTCAATTTCGGACGTGAAACAGTGAAAACAGAGAAGGCAAAACATAAAATTCTGCGCTGAAGTACGCACACACATGATGGCTGCACAAAATTGGAAGCTACGATACTAGTAAAATTGAGGAAACAAATAGTGAATTAATTTATGTTTGGATGATGTACATACTACACAAATCGGTAGTATGAATACTCCTATGACATTTTAAGTATTTCAGCCTCCGTAAAACTTATAGCCAATTTAGTAGACTCTGTCCGCTATGATGTATTACTAAACTCATTTGCCAAGGATCCAGCTGTTTATATATTACACGAACTCAATTAGGATCAGGCTCAATTAGGACTAGGCAAGTTTTCAGGGTATCAAACTCGAAAGGACAAGATGAAACTAGTGCGTGCACCAATTCAATAACGGTCACGTGATACGCCAATAGAAAGAACGAATGATGTAATTAGTGGTATGCGGTGCGTTATTGAAATCGATGGTGAGAAGTTCGCATACTACCAACTGAGAGCAACTCCATCCCATTAGTCATTTCTCCTCTCTATTTCCTAAGATGAAGAGGCTATATTATTTTCAGCTCTCTATTTGAGTTAGCATTCCAATGGCCTAGCTATTTGAAAGCGAGTGAGGAGGCGCTCGCCAAATGGTGGGAGAAAATAGCGACTTAAAAATGAAGAGGAGGATAAAGAACCGGTTGAGTCCATTTCTTGAGTCATATTAGGTAAATATACAATGAAGAGCTATAAAGAACAGTTGCTCTTAGACAACTCCTTAATGGAGCCTTTCTCAACTTTGTAGCACTTCTTCCCTTTGATTGGAAACCCTTAGCACCACTGCTTTTGTTGTTCCCCGGTTTTTTAGCGCACAAGAGACAAGGAAGCCGTAAAGCGCACTGGAGTTCTTGCCGACAAGTGATTTGATCATATTCTTTGATTTGGCCATTGCCTACAATGGAAGGTTGTAAAGTCATTTCAATGATGGGCATACAGAATCAAGTTAACAAACTTTGCAAAAAAATGAATTGAAGAACTAAGTTGAATATATGCCATAAGTAAATGAATTGAACAACTACCATGAAGTATTGTCAAATAGTCAAAAATAGTGGGACTACTATTATGAAACAAAATGAATCCTGAATCTGAATGAAGGTATGGCCAGTCTACTTCCCTAATACCGGAGGTCATACCTCTATGATAGCAGCTTGCGAAGCGGTCTGCGCTGCCTAACCGGCACAATCGACAGAACCTGCAGACGGTAGGAAAGACCAAAAAGAGGCTCAAACAACAGCTCGTAGAATTGTCCACAAAGAATTGAACATAGTAACACATTAGGAAAAATCACACGATCGGATTGCAAGCACACGAGGTGTTTGCTCCATGGTGCGTGCATGGGGCACGGCCGCCCAAACTTTCTTTGCCAACCGTGCACAGGAGAATGATCACACCATGAAAATTTCTAGCAAAATTGACCTGAATTTGCCTGGCGGCCTCTGGGCATTCTGTCGAGCACCTTGCAGGCACACCGCAACGGGAAATCTATCAACATGACTCGACTACACATTGTCACAAACAGCTTACGAGCATGATTGGTAGTATGTGCAGGTGATTAATCTACTCACAAATTGACGAATAACGAAACAACGAACCATTATCGAAAAATCGAGCACATCGAAACTGAACAACAAAACCTATCGAGTTCAGAACATCAGAAAACATCATCAAAAAAAAGGATGACAAACCAACCAGATGCTGTGAAGACTTCTCCCCACAACTCGGCAAGACGACGCACCAAGCCTTTCTGTAAATTCTTCTCCTCACTACCCGGCGAGACGACGCTACGGCAAGCAAACAACATCCAATCTTCCAGCGATATTTTAACGGCGATATGGTATCTTCATGGAGGAGAAATCGCCGAGCTGTTTTTGGTATATTGCGCATTCTCCGGGATATCCGTGGATTTGGAAGCGAAGCTGCTGGAAAATCGCGTTGTTGTGGAATCGCCGAGCTGCGTATGCGTATACTGGGCATTCTACGGGGTATCCGTGGATTAGGAAGCATAGGAAGCGAAGCTGCTTGGAAATCAACTTGGATGTGGATTCTCCATCAAACCCGTTTGCGTGGCGTTGGTAACCGGCAGCCTCCACACGAATCTCCGAACGAAATCAATGGAGAATGGCCCGGGTGTACCTACACCCGGGAGTAATAAGGATTTTTCATATATATATATATATATATATATATATATATATATATATATATATATATATATATATATATATATATATATATATATATATATATATATATATATATATATATATATATGTGTGTGTGTGTGTGTGTGTGTGTGTGTGTGTGTGTGTGTACTTTTGTAGTCGCGTAGTTGAGATACGCTAAAGTTTTCTGTGTTTGCAATTTCTCCTCATACAGTGAATTCTGCATTCACACGCCCATGATTTTTTCCGTAAAATTTTTTCACGTTAAATTCGTGTCATCTGTTCTTTTAATCATCTATTTTTGCCATACATTTTATAATAAATGGTATTAGAGCATCTCCAACAATGTTCTCTAAATCTCATCCCCTAAATCATTTTTTAGAGGACACAATCTAGAATATAGAAGACTAAAAATATGTAACCTCCAACAAGTCCTCTAAATATGGTCCCCTAAATTAAAATCTGGGTCCACAAAAACTACCAACCAAAGAATTTAGGGGATCGGACGGCGCAGGAGCGTTGGGACCGATTTAGGGGATGGTGTGCGTCCTCCATATATGGGGGACGAAAAATCAGGGATAGAGTCCTCTATATTTTTGGGTACCACTTAGGGGATCTGTTGGAGCCATTTTTTTTACCTTTTCTTCTAAAATATAGGGGATATGAGCACTTTAAAAATTTGTTGGAGATGCTCTTAGAGCTTTGAATTTGAAACTCTAGCTGCCACCCGAAAGAAGCAATCTGCACTCCCAAAGGTGTGGCACCAGCATGACATCCATCACACGGCGTCAAGAGAAGCACCAAGGGCGTCACGCTGATGGCAAAGAAAAAAAAAGGAGAAAAAAATTGCCACGATTTGTTCGTCGATATGCGGCTTCTTGTCGTGACTCCTCTCGGCGTCCGTTGCATCAAGTCCGAAGCTGAATTCGGAAGCCATCGCTGCTGCCTCAGTTTTCATTGGCGTGATCGGTGCCGTTGCGATCGGTGGTCCTCAATTCGAAGCAGAGCAAGAAAAGAAGCCGCGTGAAGCCTGACTGTCACGAGGCAAGGAAAAAAAATTGCGCCGAGCCCCATGCAATCAGAAGGTTGTCGGCCAGATTTTTTCCCCCTGATTTTACAGTGATCTTTGCTAGGTGCACCAAGAGAGACAACAAGGAGGTTTCCAAAGATTTTTGCTATGAGTAAACATAAGTGCACCAAGGATTTCGCACGCTCTTTCTAGATACACAAAAATACGTACCAAGAGATTTTTCGGCAGTCTCAACTCGACAATTTTAACTCGTCTTGACTCCGTTCTATGACTTGACTCTATAATAAACGTCGATCCGTGCTATACCCCGGTGACTATTTAGCACTAGGTTCGCTAGCACCATTGCTCGCGCCGCCTTGCCTGGCGTCATACTGCACTATCTCCGTCGACGATCTTCTGCTTCAGCTGATCGTCATCTTCCATTAAGAAGTTGTGTCGTTAGCTTCGTATATTTTTTTGTTGGAGATGAAGTTCATTGCAATTCAAGTCGTTGTGCCTATTATTGATGGCATCCATACGGGATTAATCATTGACGATTTCTTTGACAATACATTGTCTACTACGAGTTATTGTAACAAGATCTACTGTCTACTACGAGTTATTGTAATAAGATCCGCACATATAGAGTCTGAGGTGGAGTTGCAGGCTTTCAACACCATGAAGTTAATCTGGGTTACGTTTGATCAAAGAGACATTGAAAAAAATCAAAATCAGTTGGAGGAACAACTGATTCACCATTTGATGTACCCTAATGGCAGCTACATGATACTCTCAGGAATTTCTTATTCATTAATAAAGGTTATGTCTCAAATATAAGTTTGAGGTGAATGATTTAAAGTGCAAGGAGGAGTTAATTATTTGCATAGATACTACAATATTTGGTATTGCAGGTGTAATACATTTTAGTTGTCATAACTCAATATAAGGGATCTGTTGCAGAGATTAGTTCTGCTCAATTGACATCACAAGAGTTATTTTCATCCAGATTTTTTTTATAGGAATAGTTTTCAACCATGTCATAGAATTCAGTTATTTTTATAATCGACAGTTTGATGTGTGTAATGATCATACGTGCACATTACTCTTTAATGGGTATTGTTTATCAAGTTATATGTTTCATGTAGAAAGTGTAAAAAGTACATTGTAGATTTGCAGTGAAGCTGGGCTGAATTGGAACAGAAAAATCGGCCCCTTGGGATGAATCGAGGGCTCTGACCCGCAAAATATCTACAGTTAGTCCTAGTTTCGATGGGCCAGGCCCATCTCAGCCCATCCACGTGGAATCTGAACAAAAATCCACGTCCCGACCCACCCAAATAAGATCTTATTGAGCTAGAATATTAGCTAAGTAATTGCGGCCGACCCAATATTGGTCTTTTTTTTGGGTCTTTTCAGTAATTTTAAGCTTATAGTTTTACTCAGCAATTACTATTTATTAAATTACTAAGTGTTAGCCTAAAAAATCAGGCTAAATGTATAAGCTTTAAACGGGCTAACAACCTAACGTCAGTTTGACATATATACGAAGTCCGAACTAGTTTGTTCTGCAGGCAAGTGTGGATTATTTTAGTACAGTGCTTTGTCACGCAAGGAGCCAAGGACACACTTGACAAGTTAATTCCCCTACTATTTTTTGGCAAGGATTTCCAAATCTGACTTGCCCTTCAATATCCTTTGCAGGCTTGCAGCCATATGCTCTGAAGTCTGAATGAGACACTCTCACCAGACAAGTATTGTATATGTGTTAATCACATGGAACGCTCCCATTAACCAGGCCACAACTACCGCCTTCTTTAATTTTTTTTGTACATCCAATAGTATTTCCAGATGAATTCACTCCCAAAAGAAAGCATTGATAAATTAAGCTACTACTATCCGTTCAATACCCTGAGTCCTGACTGCAAAACTTGCGCTAACTCATGACTGCATGTACGTGGACTGCAATCGTTCAGTCGTTCCAGTTCCAGGCTGCTAGCCTTGCACATTCGCAACCATTGTGTTGAGATTTCAAGCAACAGACTAACAGAGCAATGTCAACTATGCACAGGAGAAAGATCTGGAATAAACAAATTAAACATCTCATGATCACTATTTTAATCTATTTTAAAACAAGGCATGATTGTCCATGGCAATCGTCAGTTGAGCTTTCTTGGTTTGCAGAGATGAGATATGTTCGAACAAGTATAATTCTTCCCCCTTGCTTTGCTTACGCTGACTACATCTTTGTTAACAAGCGAACCGGGTCGTTTTCAATCATTCAGTTGCACAGCAGCAAGAGTTGGAAATTTGCAAAGCACGGTGTCAAGTTAATCAAATCGTGTGTCTGGCCCATCTGTTGGCTACGTTGAATCCACATGTTGTATAACTGAATGGTCCTTTTCTCCACTTCTCTCTCTGTGTGTCTTTCCTGGACAAATTTCTTGATGAAATGTTGCATGTCATGCTATTAATTCTGAGGACGAGGTGATGCTGAACGCACTACCTGCGGATACTATTAGCAATGGCGACCTTGAAGAGCGGGTTAGGCAGATTCAATGCAACCTCAAGGGTCAAGCTAAGAAAGCAACGAAATTAAGGTTTGTGATGTTAATCTCCCACTGCTTTCCCTCGTTCGAAAACTTTTGACTCTTTTCGCTCTCTAGAAGGCAAAAAGGTCACAGACCCTGACGAGCAAATGGAGCAGTCACTTTCAGACTTTCTCTTAGACACTTTTGGGCTGTGATTTATGGCTTTTGAATTCTAAGTGTCCGCGTGAGAGGGTATTAGAACATTTAGCACTTTAGTGATTGAATAATTCTGAAAATAAATCGTGACAGCAAGAACAACATAAATACTAAACATGGGTAAAAACATAAGTTGAATTGTAAACATATGAATATCATGAACATAAACTAGCAAGATAAGTATTATAAACAAAGAGACATATACATTCATATTGGCAATAAAAGAAACTACGGACTACAAGATGTTACCGAAGCGAAACGAAGGGCGGTACAGAGAAGAGGAAGCGATCATTGGCGAGAAGGTGCAGAAGCAGTTGATGCAGAGGACGGTGAGCAGTCGCGTAAGTCACTTCCCAAAAACCTGATTTGCTCTTTCTCGTATAGGATCGTAAGGATGATGACTTCGGAGACCTGCTCTCCCCACGACCAGTGCATGCTGGTGAAGGGACAAAGTAGCACGCAACAATGCAGAGGCAAAAGACCGCAAAACAATACGTACTCAGATCTGGATTGGGAAAAATATGCAGAGTTTCCCTTTTATAGACGTCAGAAGAAAACCTCAATTGTATGTTTCCAGAAACAAAAGGTGCATTAATCATAATTAATTGCAAAAGAAAGTTGCGTCTTGACCCACGGCCAAACCCGAAATAGCCACACCATTCACGCGCACGTTGCGAAGCCTAGCCTGGCGTGGCGTGGCGAGGCAAGCACGCGCAAGTGTAGTCCATCTTTCTCTTGCTTCGTCAAGACTAGACATATTCCGCCTTGACTACCATGTGGTACTAATGTATCCCACATGCCACCATGTATGATTGGGCTTTTGGGATTTTCGTAGAAATTGTTAATACAAGAATTGTCCACGGCCCATTATTCCAACAGAGAGTATGAAGAAAGAGAGACAATCATATACGATTTTGGTAGGTATAGTTGAAGTCGGTGCAGTGTCTGTTACAATCAACTTGTAGACCCTGCCTGAAAAGATGAACCGTTTGAAGCTAATTATTATAGCAAAAGTCAAAAGCTATAAGCATGAAGTCTAAACGAACCTAGCCAAAGGCATTTACTAAATGCAAAATAATACTAGAAAAACAAGATGGTCACATGAACATATGGCGCATGCACCATGTAGCAGACCGGCGCGTTGAAGCGCCTCCATAACACGTTGGAGTAGGAAAAGAATCAGGGGGTCCGAAGCAAAGTTGTTAATACATTTGGTACCAGCCATACCGGCCAGTATGTATCATACCATCATCTAAATCGGTATTAACCTCAATACTGGTCAATACCGTCTCAATATTGGTCAATACTGGACATATTGGCTTTGATACCGGTCATACAGGTGGAATTGATAATATCGTCTATTGAACTATATGTTATATTTGATAGTATTACTATGTTTTAAAATAATATTACAAATGACATTAGTGTACATATAAATAAATAAATGTATACTTATAAATGTATATACTCATATTAGTGCTTATATTCTTTTCTATCTAATAAGAGTAACACTAGTCTCAAAACACATGAAGAGATAAGTAACATCTATTCAACATTCATCATGTTTTAAAAACTATATAAATCACTGTTAAGAAAAATATAAAAATTCCTTCAATCTCAAACGGTGCGCTAGTATAGATCGGTACGGAATTATAACATTCTAAGAATCAAATTGGTACGGCCTTTGCTATGCTATTGATAAGTCGGTCCGAAGGCGAAGACAAAGAAAGGTGTTGGTGTTAGGTGTACGCCGAAAGTTGGGGGGCAATCGTATGCTGCATCAGTTTCAGATCATTTTCTTGTCTTTTGGCCGTACAGCTCGGAGCAAATTCGACAGCAGCCTTCAGTTCTACCGCGCGCACGGCTGATTATGTGGAGGGATCGGGTGCTGAACTGAACAAGAGCCGAGACGGGGCATCGCGCGCCACTCACCACCAAGAGCCGCCGGCTGGCTCGACTGCCGACTCAGGAAGTAACACGCGTGAAGCCGGCCGTGAAAGCCGATAGATTTCTGGTGATTATACGGCACGAGCACGAGCCGGCCCATCACGCAACCACTCTATAGCCGCACCAGCCACAGCGCGGAGTCGCCTCGCCTCGCGCGTGCAAGAAACCGAGCTAGCCGAGCGGAAGCCATGGGCGACACCACGGCCGCCGACGTTGACGCCGCCGCGCGCCCACCCCCGACCAAGTCGACCAACCTCTTCATGCAGATCGTCGTCCACCCGGACGGCACCGTCACGCGCCCCCTCGTCCCCACCGCCCCGGCCTCCGACGCCGGCCCGGTCGTCTCCAGGGACGTGCCCCTCGACGCCTCCCTCGGCACGTTCCTCCGCCTCTACCTCCCCAACCCCGTCCCGCCGTCGCCGTCCAAGCTCCCCGTCATCCTCTACTTCCACGGCGGCGGCTTCGTCGTTTTCTCCGCCGACACCGCCTTCTACCACGCCTCCTGCGAGGCCATGGCCGCGGCCGTCCCCGCCATCGTCGCCTCCCTCGACTACCGCCTCGCCCCCGAGCATCGCCTGCCTGCCTCCTACGACGACGCCGTCGCGGCCATGCTGTGGCTGCGGGACGCGGCGGTCGCGGACCCCTCGATCGCCGCGCACGGCGACCTCTCCCGGTGCTTCGTCATGGGCAGCAGCTCCGGAGGAAGCATGGCGTTCAACGCCGGTGTCCGGACCAAGAGCCTTGACCTGAGCCCCGTCGTGGTGCGGGGACTCATGCTGCACCAGCCTTACCTCGGCGGCGTCGAGCGGACGCCGTCGGAGGCGAAATCAGAAGACGACTTCATGCTGCCGCTGGAGGCCAACGACAAGCTCTGGAGCCTCGCGCTGCCGGCGGGCGCCGACCGCGACCACGAGTTCAGCAACCCGGTGAAAGCGTTGGCGCCGGAGTTGGTGAGCGGCCTGCCGCGGTGCCTGGTGTCCGGGAGCGACGGCGACCCGTTGATCGACAGGCAGAGAGACTTCGTCCGGTGGCTGCAGGAGTGCGGCGTGGAGGTCGTCGCGAAGACGGAGGGCGCGGGGTTCCACGCCGAGGAGCTCTTCGTGCCGGAGAAAGCCGAGGAGCTATTCGCGGCGGTGCGCGGGTTCGTCTACGCCGGCGACGCTTGATAAACAGAAGCAGGAGAAAGGGAACAGGGAAGCCTTGTTCCGGGTTGACTTTGTGCTGTGGAGTTTGTGACCGTGTGGGGGCAATAATTCGCCACTGTTGATGACGTGGTGCAGTGCCGTACTGGTGCGAGTGACTGTGCGTCGATGTGCATTCAAATTGTTATTGTTAAACCGACGTTGTTAGTTGATGTTCATGTATCCTACTAGAGGAATGGATGTAATTATTGCTGTTACTTAACCGGAAACAAAACTGAAATGGCGTAGGGCTTGTTAAGAAATATCCTAGCTCAAGGTGCTGTTCATATCATCTTCGACTTTTGGTTTCTACTTAAATAAACCAGAAATCAATAAAAACACATAATTTTTAAAATGGTTTCTCTACTCCTTTTGCTTCAGAGATAAGGTAGAGGTCACAGCTATATCATGCACTCCACTCCTCTCACTCCTGCCTCGCGTACTTATTTCTTCATCACTTCTTTCACTGATCACGTCCTCTATTTAAAAGTCATTTCTTTCATCCACTGCTATTTGTTTTCAATCAAAAGTGTAGAACCAAATATGGCGACTAAAGCAGGGTGAATAAGAGCCGACAAGATTACAGACTTTTCAAATATTTTATTAAAGTGGAAGCACAGCTCCAAATTCTTCACTCCAATAAATATAAGAAATTCTAAAGTTTAAAGACCAATCATCCACATGAAAAGATCCAAACAAAACTATGCAAAATCGATGGTACCGCTGCTACAGTAGTTTCGCTAGTATCGCTACAATAGCCCCATTAGTTCGACAGCTACGGTAAAATTAGCGTAGCAACTTTTGATCAGTTAGTACAAATGATTTAAAACTTGGCATGAACCTTATTTATGATGTC
The DNA here is from genome assembly GCA_036346575.1 of Dendrocalamus sinicus. Lineage (NCBI taxonomy): Eukaryota > Viridiplantae > Streptophyta > Magnoliopsida > Poales > Poaceae > Dendrocalamus > Dendrocalamus sinicus. The sequence goes on from CM070664.1 coordinate 5,315,227, forward strand.
AGAAACCTATTACAATCAATGATTGAGAAATCATTGCCAAAGCTCTGAAAATTTTCGTTTGAGTGAATGGTGCACAAAAAAATCGAGCAAAAGAGGGAAATCTTGATATGTTATTTCCCATGAGTTCTATATGATCTAGGTGATATTAGATGTGTTCTCACGTGTCATAGCAAACTAAATCATAGCACAAATTCAAGTCAAAAACCCACATAAGATCAAAATCCCCCAAATTATCTCTCTTGAGCAAAATCGGGCAAACTAAATACTTTCTATAAGTGCCTAAATGGATGGGATATGATCTCTAAGAGATATTTTCACCTTTTATATGTCCTTGACACCAGAAAAGATTAAGAATAAAGAAATCCAAACTAGAGAGTTAAACAAATCAAAATCACAAAAGGCAATCCATGACACAACTCACTTGGGTAAACTTTAGATGTTCATTACACTTAGAAAGGAATGTTTTACAGTTAATCCATCAGAATAGCAGAGCTCTAAGCCTAGAATACACACATACAAGGATCCAACACATCGAAACCGTAACCCTAATCACTCAAGTCATAATAGGCATCCCTCTCACAACACAACACAATGGCTTATATAGTGGAAACTCCTCACCTCTCAAGTAACCCTTACAATCCGCTACATATTAGTGGACTACACTGCTTATATATAAAAAAACTCAGTAACCCACACACAAAAATGTTTTACTCTCACAAACACTTGCATACTTTTCAATGCGCAACTTCTAAAAGGCTCTACAAACACGATAAGACACTCCAACCACAAAAACATGACCTAAACTACTTAGGTCAGTGCAACAGTTTTGTAAATCGCCACTCCACCTGATGTCAGACAATTTTCCAAATTGACACCCGTCGGTCTTCACAATAATGTGATGTGCACGACTTGTCACCAAGATCATATGCCTACGTCGAGGCCGACACTATTTGAAATGATCAAGTCCTATGGAACACCAACATCACACCACAGTCTGTGATGCGCAATGCTTGTCGTCAAGATCGTATGTCTGCTCTGAGGAACATCATAACTTGAAATGCACAAGACCAATTGGTACACCACATGCAAGCATTGCCTTTTGCAATTATTGTCTTTCTCTTGTGCTTCTTGGCTTGAGATGTTGCTCCACCCGGACTTATGCGACAAGCCATGGTTTGAGGACCCTTTCCGTAGTCTCGGTTTTAGCACTGACCGCAATAATCATCAAAGAACCTGTATACCAAAGAACAAAGCAATCGATTCAAGTACAAATAACATGAATTTGACTCTCAACTAGTAAACCATACATATAGACACACAATGACTCACACATGCATGAACTCCCCATGACTAATATTTGCACGAACTTCCGCCATGACTAACACCACCAAAACCAACACTCATAATCAATTCGGCACTGGGCCGATATTACCATGGCACTCCACGCCGGTCATATCGCCAACTCCACACCGGTCATACCGCCTTGCCAAGGCCGATCAGACCGCTACACTCCAGTCGTACCGTAATTACAATGCCAATACTACCGCACTAGGTCTCAATCCAAAAACTCTAAAAAGATCTCCTCTGAAAAATAGCGACCGATAACTACAGGCCGGTACTACCGTTTCTGCTAGTCATACTGCGACTTCAATGCTAGTACTACTGCCAGCTTCAAACAGCAATAACTTAAAATGCAAAATCTCAAAATCAAACAACAAAAACAAGGCACGAGCAATGTTAAATACTCATCATTCTTATAGGGCTGTCACCATATGATCTTACAAAAAGCCATCAGCTGCGACCAATACGAACATACCCGGTTTATTATGGCTTCTGTTGAGTGTGCAATGAAAGCGAAGTTCTCCCATCTTCTGGGATAGCAATCTGCACCCCCACTCATTCTGGCTTTAACTTTTGGCTTTCAGAAGTTAGAAACCATAATGAATGTGTTGGCTTCTTAATTTCAGCTTTTTTTTTCCTTTTCTTTTTTCTTATTGCTTCCCCCTTTTTTTCCTTTGCATTATCCGTAAAGATATAACATCATTTTTCTCTTTTTCTTTATTTTTTCTTTAATTGAATGATTTAGAAAAAGCTAACAACCGTCTCAGTGCAATTTCAATCAAAAAGCCAATAGCCGAAAGCTAGAAACCACTAAAAAAAGCTGGAATAAACGGGGCCCATTGGTGCACAACTGTTTCATGGTTTCTTTTTCTTCGCTCACTAAATAGTATATATTTCAAAACGAAGCTAAAAAAGCAAAAAAACATAAATTTGAAGTCGGCGTATTCTAAGTGATTTCCAAAAGCCGAAAGCCAAAGAAAATCAGAAACCGAAGCCACTTGAAACAGGGCCTAATCATAACATCATCCTTCGTTGAGACGAGTAGGGACACGGGCGTATGGGAAGATTATGCAACAATCCGGATGAACGTTTTTGGCCTTTGGATAGCGATCGTAGCGACTTGCACTTGTGGGAAAATTGTATTCGCATAACCATGGATCATCCTTCATTAATTGAAACAAGTAGGGACACTGGCGCGCGCAGGACGGATATCCTCTTTACCTTTTCTATTCTACACAGTGATACGGTGCATCAGAATTCCTGATCTTTGATTGGCTGTTTGACTCGCGTGTATACTCTACCTCTCAAGGGTGATGAAACTACTGTAGAAGTTTGAGCCACATGCATGTTAAAGTGTATGCTAGCTACATCAATGGCGGATCCAGGAAAATTTTTTGGAGGGGTTGAAGTACCTTCAACTCGACCTCAGCTCTTTCTACATTATACATCTATGGCTAAAAGTTTAGGGGGCTCCAAGGGTCCGGTAGCGATAGGGGGGCTCGAGCCCCCCGCCCAGGGCCGGCCCTGAGGGGGGGCAAGAGGGGTGGCCGCCCTGGGCCCTCAAAATCTAGGGGCCCCCATATACTATGTAGTGTATATACATACTTTGAAGATTTATCTTGGGCCTTTTGAAGTTAATTATTTTTTTGTTATGGTTGATATGGCAATTAATTCATTGAAAAGTAGATTTCAAAACTCCAAACATTCGAAGTATATTTGGATTTTTAATGAGTTCAACAACATTGAAGTCATTGGATCGAACTAAATTAAAGAATGTTGTACAAAATTTAAAAACTTTCTCTCTAGATGGTTCATCGATGTTGAGTTAAATGATCTAATTTCGAGTTAAGTGTTATGCAATTGACTTTATCGATAAACCAATGTCCGCTATGGAGATTTTTGAGTTTGTCGAGAAGCGGATTGTTATCCTAATATTTCTATTGCTTATCGGATTTTATTTACTATGCATGTATGTGGCATCACCGAAAGAAGCTTTTCAAAGTTGAAATTGTTGAAGAATCATTTAAGGTCAACAATGTCTCAAGAGAGGTTAAACGGTTTGGCAACTTTATGTATTGAGAAGAAATTGTTGGATGAGATTGATATCAATACCATCATTAATGACTTCGCATCTAGAAATGTTTGAAGAAAATTTTAAAGTAATATCTATAAACTCTTTGATATGAATTTTCTTTAATACATAACACATTTTAAGTGTTTGTTGGTAAAATTATATATATATATATATATATATATATATATATATATATATGTGTGTGTGTGTGTGTGTGTGTGTGTGTGTGTGTAGATTTATATTTAGATATTTATAACGAGTCTCTATTTCTAGTTTCGTCCTGGGCCCCTAAAATCCCAGGACCAGTCCTGCCCCCGCCCCACCGCTGGATCCGCCCCTGGCTACAGCGTGGATGATGGTTGGTCTAGAGGACGCCGTGACTGGCCACACTAGTACGGACAAATGACTTTAGCGTAAAGAAATTCTGAGCTCCATTTTCTTTCTTTTATCCCGGATCTTCGGTCGACTGTTTTTGTGTTTCTGTCGTGCATCATCGGGTCGATATCATGGTCCAGTCCAAGTTTAACAGTCCACATTTATCAGTATCACCACCAATCTCGAAGCCTTTCTTCCCGAACAGCGTCATCCTGATCACGCCAATTGATTGGAATCAAAGTTGTCAGAATCTCGATTCTATTATACGATAATAAAATTTTACGATTTAAAATTGACTAGTAAAATCTTAATACGATAGAATCTTAAGATTCTACCCAAACTTTTGTAAAATTATGATCAAAATTTTTATACGATTCTACTTGATTATGTTGATTCTATTGTTTTATGATAAATAATTATTTGTACTTCCTTTTCATTGGAAATTTTAATTTTAATTTCTTTATGTTCACTATAATTATCAAAAAATAACACACGATCTTATATTTACTTTACAATTTGTAAAGAAAGGTTCGAAAAAACATAATTTTAAAAATACAGTAGTGTTATAATACATTATAGATTTTTTTAAATATTTCTTTAATAGAATTAGGTAAAATTTTAAATCCTATATCGATCCTATAATTAACAATCCTATCAAAGAACCTCTGAACTAATTCAAGACCACGATTCTGATATAAAAGGTCCTCGAAATCTTCGGCAATCTGTCCAGAAGCAGTGACACGTTTGGAATTGTAGCAGGCCCTAATTCCCATCTCGATGTCAAGGCCGTTCCTGTGAGAGAAAGTATACCCACCCAACACAACACAGCTGATTTCCTCCAGACAAAAATACTCCATTGGTAGAACACGAGCCCATGGGCCCTGTTGTCTACCCGAAAAGGATGATAACCCAGAACCGGCCATGGGTAAATCTCATCTGATGGGCATGTCTTAGACTTGGAGGCCCATAGCCCATCTGATGGGAGATGACTGCAGGAGACTAGGAGCCACTGGGTTTCGTTTCGTCACTATCATCGAATTGGTAGAAGAGGACGACGCACCTGCCAGCCCCAGCCAGCAGTGAGATGGTCTCCATAGGAGTCCATCGGAGGCTGAGCTTTGTATCTGATGGAGTTGCATCGGTAGCTTACCCTGTCTGGCCTTTCGCGCTCTCTCTCCAATATGCCACAATATAGGATCTCAATAGATGATACGTGTATCCTGCCGCTGTTTCTACTGTTGATTGTGAATGAGACCAAATTAAAAATTTATACGTTAAAAAAATCAGATTTTTAAAAAAAATTACTACAGGACCACGTATACGTCAACCCGGCGATGGAGATCATGTTCTTCCGGTATTCAATGGGCGGGTGTCCTACGGGAGGATGGCCTAGTCCCTAGCGTTAATTACCCCGTAATTAAACCCTGGCACGTCTTTCAATGCGTACGCGGCACGACCGACTCATCTCTCTCTCTCTCTCTTTTCCGCTCGTCGCGCAGAAAGAGAAGAAGAAAAAGAAAAAAAGAAAAAAGAAACGGAAGGGAAGGGAAGGGGAGCAGCCAAACAGCACGGCACAACGCAACAGTAAGGAGAGAGGTTTTTGCTGGCACACGTAGCAGCAGGAGGAGAGGATGTTGGGCCCGTGACCCCCGCTCCGCCACCGCCCAGGTGTGGTGGTCGCTGGGTTCGTTAGGCGTGGGGATTTGCGCCGCCCGCCGGATTTGGAAAAGACAAATACCCCCATTCGCGACTGCTCCCTGCGCCTGCCTCCGCCTCCCCGCTGCGCTTTCCGCCGCCCCGATTGGAGGGAGCGTAGGGTAAAATATACTGGCGCGACGGGTGGTCGTACCGCGTGTGGGTGTGTGTGCGCGTGGGGAATCGTTTCGGGTTCGAGGAGGGGTCAACAGGGTCGTACAGAGCGCACGGCTCGAGACGCAGCTCCCATGAACCGCTCCATTGTTGGGAACCGGACTTTGCAGTCACCCCTCCCATGAAGCCCTTTGTTCCCGTCCGCCCCCACCCTCCCCTCGATCGACGGCCTTCCTTCCTTTCTTTCTTTAATCATTTCTCTCGTCCCCTCTCCTCGATCTGATGGGCCTTAATCGTACGTCGATCACCGGCTCGGTTAGTTTTTTGCCTATCCAGCCACCTTTTGATTTTACCTTGATATTCATCAGACGGGGCTTAAATAAATAAACTCACCATCTACTGCTACGTTACATTGCTGTGCTCTCCTTGTGGTATACAGGGGCGTAATAAAAGCAGATATGGACAAATATCGTTTATTCTATATCTTATTTCATATTTTTTTTCTTGAAGTTGAAGCCAGACAGGATAATACTGAATATATATTTCTCTATTCCGTATCCATTCCATAATCTTTCGGACGGTGGGTCAGACGAAAATTATCCGCTTCTTTGCACACGATATTGGATAGTATGGTACAATCAAAGCGAACATGGAGAGGCTAATTACTGAGATGTTGAAGGAAGAACATTCAGTACTCTTGTCTGTTTAGATATGACAATTTGTCTACATGTTATCTTATTCCTAGGTGAAGTCGCAACAGACTTCTTCATATCACTTGACATATGGATATATATGGACGGATATCACGTATCCCGTATCCTATTTTATATTTTTTCCTCGAAGTCGGGTCGGATATGGATAGCGCCGGATATCCATCTACTCCTTCCGTATTCGTTTCGCAAGCCTTCGGTTGGTCGGACGGATAGAAATTATCCGCTCCATTTGCACCCCTAGTGGTACAGTTGTAGTTCCCAATGATTCGACAGTCCAGTATGCAAGGGCTAATCTCTTACTGTTTACCTCCTCTATTTTTTTACTAGACTCTCTAAAATTCGTTCTATTAAATCATTAATAGATTTAAAACTATTAATACTAGCTATATAAAAATTATATTATTAGATTAGTCGTTAAAATATTTTATAATATTATTAGTACATCTTAGTGTAAAGTTATAAAAATAACGATCAAAATCATATATTGAAGACCATAAAAAACTAAAAACTTTAAGCAAAAAGGAAGAGAGGGAGTAACGGCCTTTTCCTTTTCAGCTTTTTTATAGTAAATAATTTTTAAATAAAATATATTTTTAAAATAGAATCTATAAATTAATTGTAGTATATATCATAATAACTTTATTTATCTCGGTCAAAACCACCCTCTCTCTCTTTGGAGCGATGGAATTTCCTTGTGACGGCAGTACGATTACGGAGCCTTCACAAAATCATCCAAGGTCAGTTCAGTGTATCTTCTCTCATGCTGCGGACCGCCGGACCAGCAGTGACCGTGCAGCGCCTTGCCTCTGGTCACGAGCAAATGCGCTCGAACTAGTAAATGCCATGCACGTTTCCTTCATTCACGTTTAACGCAGACGCCGCCGACACCATCAACGGCTTTGGAGTCGTAACAACAGCTACAACGTTTTAACTCTCTGGCGACGGCCGACGGTTCATCCACGAAGAGGCATTTTTTGGCATACAATGGTTGGCATCCGACACTTAAGAGATAAAGTATATGGTGGAATATCGCTTAAATTAACACTGTAAGCATTCTAACTTTCAATAGTAAAGGGGTGCGGCTTGATCATTAAAATCCTTCGCTCAAGAGGGCATATGGCTACTACTCACGAGTGGAGGGCCTAACCTGGATACACCTCTATCTGTATCGTTTTCTGTAGGACCGATATCAGCAATCAGATAGCGTGAATAATTATTATAACTTTTTCACTAATGGTATTTAACATTTTCACTAAAGTGACTATAATAGCCATCAAATTCAGATTACATCAACTACACAGTACAAAACAAAACCACAAATATAAATCAATAAAATCAGCAACCTTCTACCGAAGGCCGGTCAGACCGTCATAGATTAGATGGTTTGACCACCACAATCGATTTGACCGTAGGGACAATGGCAATCCGACCTCTGGGGTTGGTATGACCGTAGATCTAAAACAGGTCTGATCAGCTTCCAGTTCCCAAGCTTGAAAGCATCTCGGAACAAAACTCAAATATCAAAAACTTGCTCAATTTTCATCCAAGCACTTCCACAATTTGCATGAGACTTTTTCAACGCATTAGAAACTTAGACCAATCAAGAATCACAATGTTCTTGGACTTAGCTTTACTAAATTGAAGAGAATCGAAACTATGTCACAAGAACACAAAATAACTAAGACTCAAATTACTTCTTGCTTGTGAGGATATAAGGCATGAGATCTTCTAGATTTATTTTTATATGTCATGGCAAAGTAATTTAATCAATAGTTCAGGCTAGAACTCCTACGAACACAAAATCACAAATTTAACTCAAGGATAAGCAAAATAAAGCAAGAATGGAAATGAGAACATGATTTAGACAAATTTTGACCTACTTCCAGTAAAGGATGAAGTTTACACACTTATACATGATTACAAGGTATAGCCAAAGCACCATTCTTTCATCTCTCAAGTTTTCTCTCCCAACCATAGAAGGAGATAAATTGATAGAAGAAAAACCTAAACCTTAGAATCCTCATATCTAACACCTTCCTTCTTCCCCGTTAATAACCAACAACAATCCTAATGGGTCCAACCCATTAAAGCACAGGGAAAACCTGTTAACCCCACTAACACGGGTTTTATACACTCACGCACGCTACTAAAAGCATTACAAGACTCAACCTACCAACACATTAGCGATCAATCCATTTAGCAATTTCAGCTCATCTTGATCTAAACCACTTCTCATTTGCTTCTTTTTGTATCACGGTTTTGATTAAGAAACCAACCTGGTATTTAGCCAAGTACCAAAATACCTTTGACGAATCTTTCGGACACCTTCCCTTGACTCCGTCTTCACCTTTATCTTAAAGCAACTCTGTATGCTTTGACATATAGCCTATAGTGTCCAATGACTACTCGTATGTCTTTACATATTCGGGGTCCCCCAAACTATCTCTACATGAATCGGTCTCGTCACTTGGCGTAGCACACGCACCAACTCATCTCTTTATGATCTTTGTCTTCTCTATAATTCCTGCTTGCATACATAGCCTCACCCGGACTTACATGATCGCTTGAATCTCAACTTCCCTGCCTGGTTTCGGTACATTGCCGTCGACCGTTAACGGTCTCCATGCTATCTGCACATATAAAAACTAAGCATCAACACAAGAACCTTTAATTGACCTGATGATCAATACATAATCATCTTCTCTTGATCATGCATCAACTCATGATGTATATTCTTCTTGATGACCGTCAACACATAAAGTCATTTTCCATCTAGACTTGATGACCTTCAACATTTGAAGTCATCTTCATTTGTGGAACCTAACCTATTCATCTAACTCATGGAAAATGTTAGTCCACAAATCAATTGCCATCAATTACCAAACTTCACAATTAATACATAATAGAGGGACTAGATTTTACAATCTTCGTTTTTGGTAATTCATAATAATCTCAACAAATAATAAGATAAATATTATATTTGTGAGCATACATCATCTACACAAAACTTGTATACTCTAAAATAAGCTTTAAGCAAAGATTACTTATCCAATTGTTATTAATCATCCAACCATTAACACATAATGGAGAAGTTAGATGACAACCCGATTGCAAATGAGTATATATAAACTACACAAGCTATATATACTCAAAGGATGTGTTTCAAAGTAAAGATCCTAAATATGTGTATTAAAAGAAATATAGATCAATACTTATAAAACCTCAAAACATAGAGTGAACTCCTCCTAAATGTGTGCATACAAGTATGTGTAATGAAGATATATGCACATATTCATTTTGAACTATTTATGGAGTTCAATCTATATTTTGGATCCAAGAAATGTACTAATATATAAGAACACGATTTCAAATGCATACCTATTTAATTTCACCTTTTTATCCAAATTAGACTAAGCAATAATATACTTAAACAAACATATTAGTCTCATATATAGATTTATCATTTAATCATATATTTGGATGTGAGGAATGCAACAAGATTATAAAAATGATATCGAATGCATACCTCAATGATTTCACCATTTTCATCCATATGAGATTAAGTAATATCATAATTAATAAACAATGTTAGTCTCACAAATACATTTGTTATTATCACCAAACCTCATAAGGGCATGTCCAATGGTGACTTATGAGCTAACTATAAACATATTATTTCATATTTTAATAGAAGAGAGAGAAAAGCTAGCTCTTGATCAAGAGCTAGTCTCATACACACATTCCAAGATTATATGAGGATGTCATGTGGGACTATTCATGTTATGAGTTATGTGCTAAAAGTTAATATCATTGGAGAAGTTATCTTAGAGCTAGTAACTAGCTCATACCATTGTACATACCCTAATAGTATTTGTCATTATAACCAAAACAAACTTAAATGGAGTTTGATCTTTCACGGGGGAGGGGCGGCCGAGCGACAACAGGGTAGGGGTGGGTGGGCTGTGGCAACAGGGGGAGGGGCAACCGGGTAGGGGGCGGGTTGGTGGCTGCCGGCCGGGAGCCCGGGAGGAGGATGCAGAGGCAGATGTCTGGGAGGATGAGTCGATCTGGAGATTTCTAGAGGTGGCGGCCGTTTGCTGGGAGTGTCGAGTAGGGAGGGGGACTGGCGGATTGCTGGACTGTCCGATTGGGAGTTAGGGGCTAGGGTTTCAAACGTTGGTTGTGCTGAGTGTGTTGGCCCTCCTGCCAATATGTAGGTCGCGGGTAAACGAGCGAGACGGGTACAGGTAGAACTTACCCATGCCCGTGCCCGTCTATCCAATGGCGGAGAGTCTCCCATTTTTATGCCCGTGGGCCAAAAAAACATCTCATACCCAGCTCCATTAGGGTATTACCATGGGCACGCGGATAAATGGGTATAATTACCATCTCTACCCATGATGGTCTGACCACCGGCCATCAGCCCGTCTGACCGTCAACCATCAGCTAATCAAACCGCTTGAACGCTGACATCATAATCTAAAATCTGAATTTTCTGACACTTTTGCAAGGTTCAAATTCAACTTAACAAAAGTGTCAATCGTTCGTATTCTAGATTTTCACATGGTCTCTCATTTCCTCTCCTTATTTTGATTTTCGGTTCCCTTTTTCCGTAAATATTGTTCATAAGATCAGTAGTGTTTTCACCTCCGCTTTCTGCAAAAATTAAGCTGTTACGAGTTGATCGTAGACTTTATTTAATAGTTGGCCGTTCGGTAGATGAAGATCTAGTGCATCGTCATCCCTGCCAGAAAATCTGCTAAATGTACTCCATAGTGCAACGTTTCTTTACGGTCGAAGTTAAATGAGATTTGCTACGGATATCTCGAGAACTGTAAACACGGTTGATATGCACACTGATTGAACGGTTGCACAAATTTAACACGGATTTACGCCCCAACAGGATCATGTAGGCGGTACATGCAGACGCCTTTTAGCCAGGATACTCGCGTCAGAAAGCAGGCAAAGCTCAGCCATTTAACTGCTCAATTTACTGCATAAATATTCAATTCCATCCAGTAGGGTAGACTAGGGGTTAGGCGCATATTTAATAGGGCACTTCAATGAAAAATGCCTCCCAAAAAACACTGTGAAAGTGCAATTTCGCAAACCAAAATTTTCCATGTGGAGTTTCACAACGAATGCATAATTGAAACCTTAATTTGGATCATAGGATTTTTGTAAGAATTTCAAATTTGGATCATAGGATTTTTGTAAGAATTTCGGAGGATTGGAATCCTATAGGAATTTTTCCTATGGAACCTTTTGGATCGTAGGATTGGTTTTGAAAATTCCTATAGGAACTTTTCCTTTCATTCTCTTTTTAGTTTCATGTTTTCGTTTCCGTCACTTTTTGATTCCATGGAACGTCATGTTTCATTTCATTTGAGAAGTTCAAGGCAACATTTCTCTTTAATTTTCTCTCCTCTTCTCTCTACTCTAACATGCATTTCCCGTCGCATTTTCTACAATTTTTCTGTGCACTATCAAAGCACCTTTTTTGTTTGGCTAATTCGTGCATTTCCAACTCCCGTAGGATATCACCAGTCATAACATCACATCTACGTGTTTTTCCGTTTCGATGTTCGAAACGGGTCCAGGGCATCTCCAATGGTTATAGCTAGCAACTAACTATAAGACTTCCACATCATTTATATAGTACACACTAAAGCTAGCATTCTAAAGAACTATCTATAAGGATAGCTATTTGATGCTTACATGCACACACAGAATTTATAAAGGCTGCCTCGTTTGGCGTTATAGACTAGTGCTTAAGGAAGAGCTAGCTCGATTTTTTTTGCATACTCTCTTTCCTCCACATAGGATATATGCTGATGTGTACATGCATATAGCTAGCTGACTCAGATCATTGGAGATGCCCTAAGAAAAAAAACTAGTCATGAATCAAAGGGGAATGCTAGCTTAAGCTTTAGCGGTAGCACTTTTGTTCAAACGCATTTCCATGTCTAAGAACCCTGCTATAGGGTACAATTTTACTACAATCTTTCTATTAACCCCGCTTTAAAAATGCACTTATTAAAAACTAGTTACTATAAATAGTATGAGCATAAGCCGGCTATAAGCCGATCTGAACTCACCCATAGTGTTAGCAAGGGCGGTCCCTGCTGTAGGAGACGGTAATGACGGAGTGGTGAGAACTGGGACGGTGAGAGCCCCACCAGCCGCTGGATTGTTGCCAGGTGATGGGCGGTCCGGGTTGGTAAGTAGTTGGCTAGCTAGGTGCCCTATGTTTCTAAAGCTTTGTTCAAGAGTGTTGTAACTTTTGATTGAAATAACCCTGTAGTGGCGAATAGATTTTCTGAAGTATCCAATCAAAGGAAAATGAAGAAAAAAATAAAAAAAATAAAAAAATACCATTATATCTTCACAGATAATGCAAAAGAAAGACGAAAAAGGGGGGGGTAGGAAAGGGGGGATTGCGCTAAGAAGCCAACATATTCCCAACAGTTTTTTGCTTCCGTAAACCAAAAGCTAGAAGGCATAGTTGTTTGAAATGGGATCTAAGAGCTAGGAGGTTGAGATGCGAACAATATTATTCCTTCGGAATGAAAATAATGCGAAAAGCAAGAGGAGCAGCATTTGAGTAATGTACATTTTGGTGACAATGCGAGGAGTATATCTATAAGAAAATGGTAGGGTTTTTTATCGTACATTTTGTTGGAATTTTTATACGATTTTCAATATTAATTATTGTTATTGTCTGTTTAACCTAATGTGAAATTGCTTATATTATTAATGTATGTGATAGAGAATAATTTAATGTGAAATTTAACTCGATGAATTAATACTCGAGGTACCGAAGATGGCTGTGCTAGAATATAATAGATATATTTATTGAGATCGAGTCTACTAGAATTTGATATACATGTATATATTTAACCCGAGTTCAGTACATGGTGAAATGCTAGGTTTATTTTGCAAGATCAGCTCTATAGGTTGTTGACCTACATGATTAGATTGGAATTGATTTTGAAAACAATTTGATCATGACGTATGACTCACACATGTGTACTAGGGGCTAATATATTTTAGACTTATAAAACTGGCATATCTGATCGTGGTTGGTGACACGGTTCTGGAGTCTCACATTATATGGAAAACAAGTGGGTTGTTTTGTAACTTATGAAAGTGGAGTCTTTAAATAGATCCATACCTTCTAGCCTCATATACAATTGTGAGCGGCACTACGAAAAAAACAGCAAAATAGAGGATAAACCTAAAGGACTCCACTAAATCAATCTACGATTTGTAGAAAACCCAACAGCTTTTGGCTTTTAGCTTAAAATTTTGAATTTTGGTTGTCCGCGAGAGATAGTATGGAGAGAGTGACACTCGTGTGCGATTTTGACCAATATAGCCGAAGGCGGTATAGTGTCTGCTACAATCGATTTGTAGGCTCCATCTTAAAAAACATACCGTTTGAAAGCTAATTACTATTGATAAACCAAAAACTATAAGCTGAAAAAAGGGAGCTGAAGTGTCTACTAAAATTGACTTATAAGTTTCGTAAAAAAAAATATCGTTTAAATGGTAGTTACTATAGATAAACTAATAGTAATAAGTTATAAATTGAAAATAAAGAAACCTCTTATATCATACATTATAGTGTGAGCTCCACGTGGTCTCGTAATACACGTAGCACTTAACATCTCTCTAAATGCAGCAGCTACTTGCTAGCTAGTGCTAATACGCGTTCCCCTTCTATCTATCTGAATCAGATCAGCTGCCCTGTCAGTCGCGTTATGTGTCTACACTTGTGGTTATGTTGCCAGTATTACGGTAACCCATACATAATACTGTCGAAGTAAAGATGATCGTATGCAGGTGGCAGTTTAATTCGAACTTTTAACCAAGGGCTCCCTAAATTTACAGTGTTTTAGTACTTGACTTTGTTCCCTTCGCAACGTTTGCCGTCTTATCTCTTTGTGAGATCTAGGAGCTAGTAGCTCGATCATTGCAATTTGCAGCTGGAGTTGTACCTTGTTCCGACCCGGAGAATGATTATGTAGGACGTGACTCCCATCAAGCCAATAAATTTCCCGGCAGATGTAACTATGTAAGTACTATGTAAATGCATTTTAAGGTTGTATATTTGCTAAGCGGTAGGTCCGTGGGACCGACACGTGGCCATGGGAGTCTGGCCACCGAGCGGTAGGGACCTACCACCCGACCACCACACGGCCCTAGGCCTGCCGCCGGGTGGCCAATCGGTAGGCCAATAGCCCGCATCATTTGTCGCTTAATTATCCAATTTAATTATGTGCCGATTGTACAACTTTTACATGTAGTAAATGAGTGCAAAAAAAATTATGAAATATTTTGTGGAGCTTCCCGAGGTGGTGTGCTACATTGTATAATTTTCTCGTATTTTTTGCCATTTCAAATTTTACTCAAAAATTTATTTACGCAGACTGTTTGTAGGAATTTTTTAATATAGGAAATAAGCTTGAAAAATTATAAATTTTTTGAAGACCCTAAAAATAAATTTCCAACAATAATTCGCAGTGCTCAAAATTATGTGAGTCCACTGTGTAAATTTCCAACATAAAGTTATCATCATGCAAAATTTTGAGTTGGCACCATTTACCCTCTCCTCTATTGCCATCCAGTCCAACAACATTTGTTGGGCCTGGAACTCGAAAGTGACAATATGCGCATATAAAAAAAATCACCTTCCAGGCCTTTTCTTCAAGAATTTATTTTTTTCCCTTGCGGGGTCAGTGTATTCAAGAATCTGAATACTTATTTACTGGGCTTGCTAAATTATCTGATTCTCGCTGCATTAGATATACACTAAAGGGTAACGTATTTTGAGTTAGCCATGGCCCTCATTATCTCACCATCAGAGCCTTCAGCTACTAGTAGAGTTTCCCTCACTATTGCATGCACTAGGTATCAAATTCAAGACATTTGGTGCTGATGTCAGTTGAGTTTCATGAACTGAATGCTTCGCCGAAGAGTCCGAGTTGTCGAGGTAAGGTGCCATTTTCTAAAAATTAGTACTACTACTCTCTGCAAGATTTTGAATAGTGCAAGCAGCTGTTCCTATCTTCTTCTGGAACTGGATACAACTATATATGATTCTTCGGTACAGAACAGGTCGAAATGATTTCAACCCTATGTCAGATCATGGATGATCAACACAAAATGGTGGATGGTGCCAACTCAAACTTTTGCAGGGTGAAGACTTTATGTTGGATCTTTACACAGCGGACTCGCATAATTTTTAACACTGCAAATTATTGTTGGAAATTTATTTTTAGGATCGTTAAAAAATTATAATTTTTTGAGCTCATTTCCTATATCAAAAAATTCCTACTAACAGTTTGAGTAAATAAATTTTTGTGTAAAAATTTCGAGCGGAAAAAACACAAGAAAATTACATAATGTAGCACGCTGCCTCGGAAAGCTTCATAAAAAATATCATAATTTTTTGCGCTCATTTACTACATCTAAAAATTCTATGAGTAGAGCGAAATTAAATAGGGTAATTAAGCGACTAATGACGTGGGCTAATGGTCTGCTGTCTGGTGGTCGGGCTTCCGTGGCCACGTGTCGGTCCCACAGACCTGCTGTCCAGCCACCGAGTGTCAGGAGTGCTATTTTTGCAAATTTCATACGCGTACTGACATTTCTGTAAATACGGATTCCAAAATACTATATGTGCCAAAAATTTGAGAGGCGGGCACTCCGAATTTTAACCACTACCGCCATACGATTATGAGCAGATCTGCCAGTTAACCATGGCAAATTAGCAATGCTTTTCAGTCCTTGCTGTTTAGGCCCCATCACAAAAAATTCCAAACGAAATCCAAAGGATATGTATATGCTCTGCTGAAGAATTCTTGTGAAGCTCCAATGTGACGTGTGTCACTTCACCGTATCCAACTCCTCCAGGCGATACATTTGACATCCTTGGAATTTTACGCCAAAAAACTTTGCAGGTCCAGAGGATCGCCAAGGAGAACACGTGAAATATTGTTCACAATCAAGCAGATCATTGTCCATGGGAAAAAAAAAATTCTCGGCCTGAAAATATCCCGAATCTATCTCGACCCCTTTTTGGTTTACATCCGAAGCAAGCTGTACTGCCTATTACTGTCGCATTCTGCTGCTGAGAGAACAAGGTTTCTCTGTTACACCAGTAGTAAACACACAGTACCTTTCTTTCACGTACTTCAGTGTTGTTCAGCTGCAGAACAATGTGCAGTTCAGTGTTTGCTTGGTAACAGCTCCAGGAATTCTCACCGGGTTATTGCAATCCGGTGTTTCACTAATCAAAGTCCACGCGTATTACAATGCATTCCAGGATCATTCGCTAATCAAGGTCCACGCGGTACTATAGCTTGTTTGATCTCAGGGAGCATGATACTTTGTCGTCTTACACACTGATGGTAGAAGTAACATACTACTACGGTCCCACTCTTTTAACTTCTGACTAGATTTTTTTAGGGTTTTATTAAACATTATCTGGATATTTTCTTTCTAACTATTATCCAGATTTACGACTGTTAGATTAAAGATCTATTGACCATGATTTCTCCTCCTTCCTTTTGAATTATATCTTCTCCCGCTTGAAAAAAAAATCTCTCCTCTTAAAAAATAAGGGATCTCTTGATCTCTAATATAAGAATCATAAATTTAGATAATAGTTAAAAAAACATCTAGATAATACTAGACACTTCTATTTTTTAACTTGCGACGGTAGCTAGCTACAGTATCTTATGTTTGCAGAAAGAAAAGGGGGCCGCCTGAATTTGAGAACAACTAGTGGAGTAGTATTTTGTCGGTGGAACATGATTTTAATTTACAGATTTGCAAGAACCGAAATCGACGTACGTCGAATCCAACCAAACATTGCTCGTCCTACAAACCGGCGTCGAACACCTCCTGCTTCTATTCGCTGGTAATGAGATGAGACAAGCAATTCAAGTATGGACGTACGACGTCGTGCAGATCGAGATGGAGACGGTACTCAGCACACGTCTCCTCGCGCCCGTCCAATTGCGTCAGAATTAATTAATGCGCCAACAGCATTACAAAGATCAGGCAGCAAACTCTCCGCTCCCTGTCAGAAGGGATCAGAAAAGACCGACGTGATGGAAAGAGCAGCGACGAAGCTATTTAGCTATCTATCACGACGGAACACGACGGCTTCTAATCCGGTGTTTAAGCGTAGAAATTGACTGAAATTAAGCCCCGTTTGGTTAGACTGAAAAACTGTAATATATAGGTTAAAATTATATTATAGTGGTTAAAATTTTACTGTAGTTGAAGGTGACTTATTTAACGTAATTAAGTTTAAGAAATTTTAAAAATAGAAGAAAAATGAAGGCTCATCACGGAGAACGCAAACGAATACAGGAAAAAAAGAACCGGCAAAAAGCTAAAAAAAACTAAAAATTTAAAAACATAAAACTTATAAAAAAATAAAAAATAAGTCAAAAACTGAAACTGAAACGAGCAGGCCCCAGAACCCTCCTAACGCACGACAAACACGACAGCTCGTCGATCGATCGGGAAAAGTTGGGTCACCCGCGGTTGCCTCCTCGGCACCGTTCGTCGGGCCAATGGAGATCGTGTGGAGGGGACGACGACGACGACGGCAAAAATGGTCGCCGAGGCCCGAGGGATCAACCCGAGCGAAGTGAACGCCGCAACATATGGTTTAATTCGATCGGCCGGATGTCTGGCGGTACGGGCCAGACATTACAAATATGTTACTCAATTACAAGAGTAGTAATTTTCATTTGCTGTTACTTACCGTGCTTATCTATTGCGTGCAGTGATTATGAATGTGAATTCACGTACTATCGTCGAAAGATGAATTCGCATCATAGAGTCACCTTTTGTGCTGTTGAAGAAGTGGGGAATATTTTAATTTCAGATTTTATTAGAAAGTAAACATCGTAAATAATTAATGATCCAAAAATCTGTGTTAATAACAGGCAAATCATTGTACTTCAATATATATATAGAAACAGAATTTAAACAATTCAATCGGTCACACGAGCCACTTACAGTTGAGTGGGAGGAAGAACAAAAAGCTGCGTAGGCTTGATGCAGTCATGGAAGCAGTCGACGTCGAGAAAGAAGCCAAATGGTCACGCAGGTTGCGTTGCCCAAAAACCTTTTTTTCGTCCCGTGCAGATTCTCTCTACGACAATGATTCGAAGATCCCCCTCTCCTGTCTTGTCGATGCATGCCGAGAAGAAGGTGGATGCGGTTGAGCAGTTTGATACTACAACATAACTATCCAAAGAGGGGATGGAAGAATAGAGGTGGAATTTTCTATCTTTTCCAGAACGTCTCCAAGCCCTTTTAAGAACGCTATAGTTACTTACTAGTAACTGCCGCGATTAAATAGAGTTAACTCACTGGTAAAGTCACTAGTAACTGCCGTGATTAAACAGAGTTAACTCACCAATATCTGTCTCATGAAACTACATAATGATATTTAAGCAATCTCATGACCAGTTAAAATAAGAGAGATGATGCACAATTAAGCAAAAATAAAGTGAGTTTGGTCTGCCAAGTGGTGCACCACGTCCAGGCATGATCGTGCGACACAAGTCACAAGTCACGCGATTTTCCACATGAAAATACACTAATGCACACATGATTTTCCACATGAAAATACACGAATGCACACATGCGTGTGCATGCGCACGTTTGTTCAGCCAAATCCCTCCTCATGTCATTTCCATCTATGTGTTAGATGATTCAAGGAGTGGCAAGAGATCCACCTTATAAATTAGTCTTCTCCACTTTGTGTTAGCAATATGGTACTAAACCATACATACTTTAGAATTATAGAAAATGAACATCACTCACATGGGACAAGAGCGTTATATGGTCATGTTCTTTTTATCTACTCATAAGCTTTCAAGAGAATGCCCCATTCTTGTGAATTGTGACCACACAGTTAAGCTCAAGTAGTTGTATTCTTTCTAGGTATCAGGCAGGCTAATATCTTCTCCTCATTAGGACAATAGAATACATTAAGGATTTATGCCAACCTTGCATATGGTCAAGAGTATTATTATTTATTAGGACATGGGTACAATGAATATGTATTATCTTGTTACAACATCAACTTATTTTTTTTATTACCAAAGTCACATGATCTTCGATCAAGAATGTATGGGTTATCATTGTGATGTAACTCAAGTGGGTCTCATTCCCATGCCCATATATGCAATGCTAACCCCTTTGTAAAAAGGTCTGCCAGGCTTTTGTCAGTGTGAATATAATTCATATTAATCACTCTAGAGTTTCTTAGTTTTTTAGACAGATTTAAGTCTATACTTCACATATCTGGAGGATTTCATATTATCCTTAGTACTTGTCACTTTGGCCAACACTGTTTGATTACCATATTACAACAGGATTATCGGTATTAGTTTCTCGACCAATGGTAAGTCCAACAGAAGCTCTCTCAGCTATTCAGCCTCAACAGTGGTTGGGTCAAGTGTAACAAGTTCTTTTTTCATGGTTAACCTTATCAATATAGTTTATTTGCAAGACCTCTATAAAACTGTAGCACCATCTAAAGTAAACCCATAGCCACTTGTAGTTTTAATCTCATTCGCATCAGATATCCAATTCGAATCACTGTATCCTTGTAAACAAGAAGGGTATCCAGTATAATGAATTACAAAAGATGTTGTGCTTCTCAAGTAGCAAAACACATTTTCAAGTGGGCAATAGTTTAATTCAAAATTTTACTAGGAAACAAATATCACAAATAATTAATGTGCATAAATTAGTGCAAACAATAGGCAAATCATTTTACTCCAAAATATATGTGGAAATAGAATTTAAATAAGTTGATTGGTCACATGAATGAGTTAAAGTTGGGTGTGAGGAAGAACAGGAAACAACGCAGGCTTTATGCAGTCGTGGAAGCATTCGACGTTGAGGAAGAAGCCAAGCAGTCGTGCAGGTTGCATTGCTCAAAAACCTTATTGCCACCCCGTGCAGGTTCTCTCTATGAAAATGGTTTGGAGATCCCACTCTCCTCTCTTGTTGGTGTATGCCGCGAAGAAAGGTAGGTGCGGCTGAGCAGTTTAACACTACAACACAGTTACCCAAAGAGGGGATGGAAGAATGGTGGTGGAATGCTCTATCTTTTTTTAGACATCTTCAGACCCTTTTTAAGGGCGCGGAAATTACTCACTAGTAACTATCATGATCAAACAAAGTTAATTCAATAGTAACTCTCACTAGTAACTGCTGCGATTAAACAGAGTTAACTCACTGGTAACTACATCATCAAACCACATAATGAAATTTAAGCAGTCCCATGATCAGTTAAAATGAGAGAGATGATGTATGGTTCAGCAAAATTAAGGTGCACTTAGTCTGCAAAATGGTGTGACACATCATGCCACACACATGATTTCCACGCGAAAATACGTGAATGCGCGTGTGTGCGTGTGTTCTGCCAAAGACCTCCTCATTGCATCCCTATCTATGTGTCACATGATTCAAAGAGTGGCAAGAGCTCCACCTTATAAATTGGTCTTCTCCACTTTACCTTAGCAACATAGTACTAAACTATAAATTCTTTGGAATTATAGAAAATGGGCATCATTCATATGTGCCTATTTCTAACATGTGCTACTGGTTCTTAAAGGCTTGTTCAAAATTATTGTGGCTTTTGACTGAAATGACACTATATAGCTACTAGTAGTGTGCCCGTGCTAACGCTATGGTAAAATACAAAACAAGATAAAATTTTAAAAAATAAAACGAACAATCAGATTCATTAATATTCATGTCTCATATATTGTATAACCAAATATTTTTGTCACATAATGAATGTCACATAACGATTGATCCTTTGAGATCGGACGACTACGAGTACACGGGCATCCTTCGACCACGACCATCTTCGACCACGACCATCCGACCACGAGCATCTTACGACCACGCGCATCTTCGACCATGACCATCCGACCACGCCCATCTTCGACCACGCCCATCCGACCACGGCCATCTTCGACTACGGCCATATGACCACGCCCATCCGACCACCGCCATCTTCGACCACGGCCATCCGACCACAGACATCTTCGACCACGGCAAAGCTTCGGCGAAGGTGATCGAAGGTGTTCAAGAGGCGCTACGACCACGGCTCCGAGCACGTCCATCTCTGACCACGCCCATCCGAGCACGGCCATCTTCGACCACAGCCATCTTTGACAATGCCCATCTTCGACCAGGGGCTTCTGCGACCACGGCAATCTTCGACCACGGACATCTTCGACCATGCCATCTTTCGACCACGCTATCTTCGACCACCGCCATCTGACCACGCCCATCCGAGCCATCTTCAACCACGGCCATGTATAGATTATCAAAATTAATTCCAACACCCACAACGTGCTCGAGGACGGCTTACGACCACGCTTACGACTACGATTACACGACCACACCATCTTTCGACCACGCCATCTTCGACCACGCCAATCTTCGACCACCACCATCTGACCACGCCCATCCGAGCCATCTTCAACCACGGCCATGTATAGATTATCAAAATTAATTCCAACACCCACAACGTGCTCGAGGATGGCTTACGACCACGCTTACGACTACGATTACACGACCACGAGCATCTTACGACAACGAGCATCGTCGACCAGGCCATCTTCGACCACGACCATCCAACCACGCCCATCTTCGACCAGGGCGATTCGACCACGCCCATCTTCGACCACGGCAAAGCTTATCTCTACACTACTGCATGTTTTTTTATCTTGTTTTTTAAAATTTAGTAGTGTGCCCGTGCTAACGCTACGGTAAAATACAAAAAAAGATAAAATTTATAAAAAATAAAACGAACAATCAGATTCATTAAGAAACCTTGCCATGACAAGTGAGCGTGCCCGTATTCATCTAAACTACAATGCACAGCCATACAGAAAAATTCCCAGAAAAGATTAAAAAAATTAAGTTTCCATTTTGTACACAAGACAGAAGCTTCAGAGAACTGGATCTGATTGCTAACCAGCTAAAAACCAAAGGGGAGGAAAGAAGAAAATGGGAACTTCAGCCAGAGACCACATGTGAAATATAGACATAAAAGAACCAAACTGTAGAAAAAATATGTGAAGTACAATAAACATATCTTACTTAAGGTACTGGAGAGTCATGTTCTTCAGCAAAGAGGGATGCAGAAGAACCAGATTACGCCACTCTTCTTTGTCAATTCTTCCATCATGCTTTGTGTCTGCCTCCTCAAATGTCTTAAAATAAGAAAACAAAATAATTTTAACATGGGAAGTTACAAGGAGCAAGCAACAAGGCGATGATCGATTATGTCTTATGCCAACTCCATAAAAGCCATCACAATAGCAGGGAACAAGGAAGTAAGAAAGAATGCTTCTATTGAAAATGGAAAACCAAAACAAAAAAGTATTTATGTAGTTCAATAATAGGATGCTATGTAGCAGTCTGTTATAAAAAAAGGGGTTGAGAATTACTACATAATACAACAAAGAGAATTACTACAGAACATAAGCTATAACCAAGGATAAATTAAAGATAAAGTGGGCAATTTTAACGCACCTTATCAATTATGCTCTCCATAATTTCATCACAAAGATTCATTCCCGACTCAGCAGCAAATAGTGGCGGCGCAGTGGAGGACGGGGGGAGCGGCGGGAGTGGAGGCGCGGGGAGAGGCGGAGATGGCGCAGATGAGGGTAAGAGAAGTCAAAGGCAAAGGTCACCTCGAGGAAAACATACGGCCCAAATATCAACCTTTTTGACAAGGAGAAATATGAAAATTCATTTCTTGGTACGGTTGGACATCCTAATAAGGATATATCACCTTGGCAAATTCCTCAATAGTACATGGGACCAACTTCCTGAGGTCGTCCACAGACTTCTTTAGGTCTTCCGCGGATTTTAGAGTCTCATCTTCATCACTTTTATCGGATTTAGCTTCATTCTGCTTGTCCAATCTTCATCACCTTCAACTTCCATTTGAGAATCCAAGCCTTCATCCTCGACTCGGCATGCTCATCCTCTTCCTCGTTTCTGAATAATCTTCCCCATAATCCTCTGAGTTTGGTGAGACATTAGGTTTGCAGCTACCCTTTATACTATGTATGTAAAGGTTCGATATCTTACATATGGAGCTAGAACACTGCTGTCCCGAGGATCGGTGTGTGGCACTGCAACTCATGTGCGAGCCCTTACCATTCTCTCCTGTAAAGCTCGGTTCTGCATTAAACAAATCTCACAACCCAAGCATTTCAACAACACTAAGTATCGCCTCTTCACTAATACGGCAAGCTCGGAGCAATATCCTCTATCCAGAGGATTGCGGTGGAGCCATACTCGATGTGACACCTTTGTGCCACGGATGGGATGCCGCACACTCGCTCGGCCAGTGCCTCGCGTTCTCGCTTGCAATCCAAAAGGAAAAAACACATTCTCTAGCCGTTAGCACACTAATGTTAGCCGCTCAAACAAAGCGTCGAGCAGATGGTGTGCGCCTCATGACGTAGTAGGGAATTTCGCCACGTGAGGTTTCCCTTCTCCCACGGCACGACGCGCGCGAGAACTCGTTGCGGAACCTCTCCCGCTGGTGAGGAACGGTGACTCCGCCTCTTGCGATCGGTGAGGAACCTCTCGCCGCTTAGCCACTCCTGCTGGTCCCTCTCCCGAGGCGCGCGTGCTCTGCTCGCTGCACTGCCGCCGCCTCCGGCTGCTGCGGCGCCCTCGCCTCCTTCTCGGTGTCGATGGAGATGGCGGCGCGAAGGGGCGTTGAGGTGGGCGCAAGGACCGGGCTATGGCGACGTGTTGGTGAGGCGGCGGCCTCGGTGAGACAGCGGCGGGGAGAGGGAGTGAGAAGTGCGGGTGTAGGGAGGATTATGCGGCGGCCGGAGAAGAGGGGCGACGGTGGCGAGTGGTGAGACAGCGGCCGGATGTGGAGGAGGAGAGAGAGAGAGGCGGCGGCGGCGGCGAGTAGAGGTAGCGCGCACCGGAGAAGACAGCGTGGGTGGAGAAGCGGCGAAGGAGGCGTGTAGGCAGCCGAGAGGCGGATCAGCGAGGAGCGGTGAGAGCGGCGGCGAGGTGGGAGCAAGGAGAAGGGCTTGGTTGGCGGCTCGGATGGAGGAGCGGCGGCGGATGTGGAGAAGGCCGATGGCGGCGCGGATGGCGTAGTGGAGAAGGGAGGCAAGGTGGAGACAGGGGTGGACTCTGGCGAGGTTAGGCCCGGCCCTCGCCAGCGTAGGTGGAGAAGAAGCAGAACGGTGCCGGGCTCAAGGATTCCACAGGTGGCGGCTAGGGTTTTTGAGGAGATGGGGAAATTCGGCGTGCCCATATCCTCCCCCTCCTCCGGCGATTCGGCGGCGGCCACGGCGGCGGGAGAGGCACAGAAACCCTAGCTCGGGCGCTGGCGTGGCGAGGGGGCGAGGGAGCGGAGGTGCGGGGGAGCGGAGACGCGGGGAAGGCGAGGGAGCGGAGGCGCGGGGGAGCGGCGGGAGTGGAGGCGCGTGGGAGGCGGAGATGGGGATTTGGGCTTGGGATCGCGAGTCGCGCGGGGGAGGTGGGGATCGCGAGTCCGCTTTGGATTTGGATCGCTGGATATGAGTGGGTAAGGAGGGAGAAAGGTGGGAATTGATCCTTGATCGTTGATTTCACTGGTTGGTTTTCCTGGGGATACGAATTGGTGTGGACGCAGGAAAACTCATGACTGTTGGGGGCACAATTTGGGGTGGGCGTAGAAAAGAACTGAACTGGTGTATTTTAGGGGTAGAGATTACTTTTTCTGAGGAATTTGATTAAAGAAAAATGAATACAAAATAGAAAAATAATCATAATAACACCATTATAACTCTATGGATGAATGATAATGCAAAGAAAAAAAGTCGTACCAAGAAGTCAACGTATTTCAAATGGCTTCTTGCTTCTAACAAAACGTGACCAGATTATGTGGCGTGCTGTGGCTTTTTGTACGGGTAAATTTGCTGCTGAATACATATAATGCTCACACACGAAGTACAAATATTCTTGAAGTACATGCAGATTAGTCTAACTGATGATATTAAGTGTGCTTTCTTTGCTTCAAGGGCTCGAGAGAAAAAGGAGAAAAATGTACACAACTTATTTTGATGGTGCTATTACAATGACATAGATTAATCCGATATAGATATTAGCATACACAACTGTTTTTTCAATCATAAGCACTAAGCTATATAGCAACTCCTTTCTTTAGAAAGTGGGGAGAAGAGACTATGGTCATCAAGTGGCGGAGCTAGGATTTCATCACCCCTCGGACTGGAGGCCACTACTAGCTGAACTAGGAGGGAAGGTTGTGTCTGGGCTTACATAGGCTTTGCACTAATAAATATCTCACAACCCAAACTGGAGTCTAGACTATCATCTAGGGATGCAATCGGAGCGGATACGGTCGGTAATTGCTCATCCTGTATCCTATACCATATTTTTTCTCGGAATCGGAGTCGGACACGGATAGTGCCGGATACGAATACGAACGCGGATAGTATCGGTCACGAATACAGAACGAATACGGAGCGGATTCGATACGGTAACTATATTTCATCGGATAACACGCAAAAACAAAGATCCTAAATAATTAAATATAGATCATGCATATTAGGATAAATAATTAAATATAATATAGAAATATCA
Organism: Dendrocalamus sinicus; assembly: GCA_036346575.1. NCBI lineage: Eukaryota > Viridiplantae > Streptophyta > Magnoliopsida > Poales > Poaceae > Dendrocalamus > Dendrocalamus sinicus. The sequence continues at coordinate 5,341,231 of CM070664.1, forward strand.
TGTATTTGAAAGTTAAATACAATGAGCAACTTGTATACATACCAACAATAATGAAGAATAGTTATCTAGAACCACTTCTGAGGAGTATTACTGTGGCATCCCAAAATTTTGGTTTTCTTTCTTACTTATTTATTTAATTGGTTTGATTGGATTTTCTCTAGAAACTAATTTCCTTTTCTCAAATCCTTTAATTAAAGCCTAGAGAGTAAGTTATTAATTTAGTTGAGTAATTGTGCCTAAAACAAGCTGAACTTATTTTATTTAGATTCCTTACATTTTTCTGAATTTATGGGAATTTTTTGGGATTTATTTGGATTTCCCTACTATTTTTAGCTTTTATTTTAATTTCTGGGATTTTCTGAAAATCAAAACCTAAAATAAAATTTTAAATAATTATCCGATTCGGATATTACCGAATAACTAGCATCGGATATTACCGATTAGATATCCGGATATTCTCCTATCCGACGGAAACTACTCTCCCGAATCCGAATCCGATTCCGACAATGACTATCCGATTCCGATACCATATCCGGCAAAACCATCCGGTTACCGACTATTTTTCCGAAATACCATCCGAACTGACTCGATCGGGCGGTCGGTCGGGAACTATCCGAACCGATTGCACCCCTACTATCATCGTCAAACATTCCTTCCATCGATCCAAAACACTGTCTAGAGAAAAAAATCCTGATAATTTTGACCAAAAATCCCCTCGATTTATACATGCAGTATAGTCGTTACTCCGCTCCTCTTGCATAGTTGCACCGTGTTGCATTTGGTCAGTGCACCACCACTAGGGATGGATCCAAAGAGGAGCATGGGGGTGCACAAGACACTGGGTCCAAATTTGTTTTTCTATTCTATAACCCATGTAAATTTAGGTGTGAACCCTCCAGCTCAAATCGAAGGACACCTGGCCAACCTAAAGATTGAAGCCCTCGACCTCTCGACTCCCACTTGGGAGAAAGCTTGTTCTGATTAGATCATGATGCCTTCTTTGAGGGAAAGGATGGTTGACGTCTCCAAGTGACTGTCCTTGATAATGCCCGACAGTTGGTGGACCTAACCTGTAATTGATCTCGTCCATTGAAGGGTAATACCCCTCATATTCCATCTGCTGTTGTAGATTCTTTTCTCGAAGTGGTGAACAATCACCTCTTCCAAAAGCTCGCTGATTTGGGGTCGTTCGAGGAACCCTTCTTTGACTGGAGTTGTGGTTATGAGAACGACTAGAAGTAGTCATACTTGCCTAACCAACGGAGTTGTGTCGACGAGGTTGCTTGAACTTGGCCATCATGGTTCAGAGTCTTCGCGCGATTCCTTCAGTGATGTGTTCATAACCCAGTGCTCGAGCAAGTTCTTTGGTAGGATTTTCAAGCAGATCATTTATGTGTTTCTCGAGTCTCCTTAGATCGGTATTAGACGCACCCTGGCAAAGACCTCTAGGTAGCCAATTTCCTTCTTTGAATGGTCTTACGATCCTCAAGATCTGAAGCTAATTGAAGCCACTTTAATGGATAGTGATTATTTCAAGAATTTCTTCCAAGCTTATTAGAGTACCCACCTGACTCATCACTGGAGGTCTCCTCGCCATCACCACGAGGAGTCGTAGTGTGTGATCGGCGAAAAGTGCTGTCAGGCCTTCCTCCGAGAGAGTGATTAGTATCTGATGGGAGAACGAAGACCTCCTGTCGATGATCTCCACTTCTGTCAGAGGCCTCCTCGCTTGAAGAGTGATTCAACGAGAGTGCATCGCGACCTTGAATAAACCCCCTCTAGGAAGGGGAATTTCAGATTATAACTATGTTGGAGTTGAACCCTGCATGCGTATGGGCAAACTCATAGAGAGCCCACCCATGCTCTTTGTGGGGACAAGCGGAGAGTTACGACTATCAGATATCGATGGAGTTCTGGAATGCTGGATTCTAGGACTTGCTGAGGCTAATCTGATGGCCACGGTGGGACTCGAACACATGGGGGGAGGCCCCTTGTCATGTTGTGAGTTTTGTTTGTGGTTGGATTGAGTCTTGCTCTTTGGGGGAACTGATTCCTCCGTTGAGCATAATGCTGTGGGGGATAAGGATCCCTCCTCAGCCCTACCTATGGTGCGATCTCCGAGATCTCGTGATGGGTCTCCAGAGATAGCCACACCATCGGATGAATGCATCGTCTGCTCAAAGTCAAAGCAGGCATCCATGTCGAGGTTTACCTATTCCGCCAGGTCGAACCAGTTCTCCTCGTTCCATTCTCCTGCCATGAGGACATAAAAAAACTCGCTGACAAGGAATTACCAGAGAATTGGTGAAGAAGTTCCCCACGGGCGGCGCCAAATGTCAATGTTTTAATATCAATCTTACGTAATAATTTGTCGTAGAAGAGTTTACGACTAACGGGCAGTCGTAGGAGAACTTACGACTAACGGGTTGTCGTAGGTGAGCTTATAACTAAGAGATAATTATAGAAGAGTTTACGACTTCCTTAAGAAATGTCTTCATTATAATAAGGGTATACTTAATAACTATAATGACATCACTATATTATTTACATATAAATTATAATTTGGGGATTAATCATATCCTCGTCAGGTTCAATTTAAAATTTCTTTGTAGTTTTTCCCCCGACCACCACTCTTCCTTTTCGCTAGTTTTCGCAGCCGCGTGTGTTTTTGTGTGCAGAGAAAATCCCCGAGGGAGGGAGAGCGAGAGAGGGCAAGGCAAGGAAATAAATGTGGAGTTCGGGAGCGTGCAGGCTCGTTGGCGGCGTGGCAGGCCCTCTGTCGCCTCCGCCGCTTAACTCGATCGATCTCCCCTTCCCTTCCCTTCACGGCCTTCACACTAGGCCTTCATCACTCACCACCTAAAAAAGCTGCCCCTCCCCTCTCCCCACCATACGCGCAGATAAGCCAAAAATTTAACCCACCACGATTACACACAGGCGCGCGCACATACACTAGCACAGCCACGGCACGAGCTGCTACTGGACTCTACGAGCAGTAGCTTTTTGGGAGCTGCCGTGCCGAGCCGAGCCGAGACGCGCAGCTAGCGCAGGCCGCGGAGAAGGCTCAATTTTTTCAGGCATGACACCGTCTGCCGCTCAGATTCGGCTGTAGACACCGACCGGCCGACACAGCTGCGATCTATGGATCTGGGCGCATGGCGGGCTTCCCTCTAGGCGGAGGAGGTCACAGCCGCGGCCGCGACGACGACCACCCCCTCGTCAACCCCTCCGACTCCTCCGCCGCCGCCTTCCTCTACACCGCCACCGCCACGTCCCGAGGCGGCTTCCAGCTATGGCAGCAGCAGCAGGAGCACCCCTTCTACGCCCCCAACATCATCCGCTTCGCCGATGACCCCGCGGCCTCCGGGTCGTCGTCGCGCGGCGCGAGGGGGTCCGGCGCCGGCACCATCAGCTGCCAGGACTGCGGCAACCAGGCCAAGAAGGACTGCGCCCACATGCGCTGCCGCACCTGCTGCAAGAGCCGCGGCTTCGACTGCTCCACCCACGTCAAGTCCACCTGGGTCTCCGCCTCCAAGCGCCGCGAGAGACAGCACCAGCTCGCCGTCGCCCCCGCTGCCGCAGGCGAGCCCTCCAAGCGCTCACGCGACGCGGCCCAGCCCTCCTCCACCACCCCCACCACCACTTCCTCAGGTAACACTGCACTCCCCTAGCTTGCTTTTGTGTGCAACTCATCAGTTTTTGTTCTCACTAAGCTTAGCTACCAATACTCCGTATCCATGCGCGCGTGTTTGATTGATCAGGGGAGCAGCAGCACATGATGGCGGGCGAGAGATTCCCGCGGGAGGTGAGCTCGGAGGCGGTGTTCCGCTGCGTGCGGCTGGGCCCGGTCGATGAGGCCGACGCCGAGGTGGCGTACCAGACCACGGTCAGCATCGGCGGACACGTCTTCAAGGGCATCCTGCACGACGTCGGCCCGGACCCCTCGCTCGCCGGCGGAATCCGGCAGCACGCCGGCGAGGGTTCCTCCCCGAGCACAGCCGCGGCTGGCGGCGAAGGCGGCAACGTCGCGGGCGCCGTGTCATCATCGGCTGTGGTGATGGACCCGTACCCGACGCCCGGCCCGTTCGGCGCTTTCGGCGGCGCGCCTTTCTTCCACGGCCACCTGAGGTGATCAAATGGCCACCTCGCCGCTTTCGATGTCCATGTCACTCGATCGATCACGCCATTCATGTCTTCTTCCATCGCTTTGTTAGCTCTAAATTCTTAGCTGCTTCGATATCCTTGATGCATAAATTGATACGATGTGCTGGTTCTCACCTCACTGTTTCTTCAGGCATATAGCAGCCATCAGGTCAGGTTGGTATAAAGCTGGGACTAGCTAGGGAGAAATGATTAAAAATTAAAAATCTGACAGTTTGTGTGGTGCCTGGGAGAGTAGCTTGATTTATACTCCACTCCACTGTCTCTTCCAACTTCTTGCCATTCTTGCTTTCTTTCGTTCTTGCTGTTCAATGGATGTGATGATGCTGTTCCCTGGTGCTGTCTTCTATAGTACCTGTAGTTAAGGTTTCTTTGCCTTTGCTCTCAATACTACTTATTAGGTTCTACTCGTACATGTCTTTTCCATACGGTGTCACACTAAGCTTTAGCTTTGCTCTTCAAAACCTGAGCCCTAGCTAGCCATCTAGATATAGCTACGTAGTTGGGACTTTTGGTTTGAATTATTGCTGTGTTCTTGTTAGAGAGAGAGAGAGAGAGAGAGAGAGAGATTTTCTTCAAGTCATCGTATGCTGGAGAAGAGTGGAGGAAAGATCTAGCGAGGTGGCGGGAAGGATCAAATGATGAGATAATTGGAAGTTGTGAAAATGTACTAGTTATGTGCTCGTCTCTCCCTTGATTAGCGTTTTCAATGTTTCCTAGTTTTTGGCGATTGCAAAGAGTTAATGACTCACACACATTCTCCATTGATTTTTAATTTCCAGCAGTCAGTGAGCTACATCTGTCGCTGATCCCATCCCATCACATCACATCATAATTCTTTGCCTCCGAATATATTTGAATTTTTATTCTGGAATAGGCATAGAATTAGCTTTGGAATTGTAGCAAATTATTGTCAGTCTGTGGGCTACAGGTATCTGGGAACTTTCTGTGTCTAACGATGTGTTGCTTTTAGCGCTAGCCGATCTGTTTCGAAACTGTGTCTTTTTTTAGGAATCCATAAGTTAAAAAGAGAAGGGCCTAAAACTCACTGCATTAGGGAGAGGGTGCATATTGATGATTTATGTCTGTGCTTAATAGATTTTGATCTTAGCGTGAGAACTTGTATGAACAAATCGTATACCGATAAGTCGTTTTGAAAAGATTATCTTGAAAAACCTTTGAAACGGTAATGAAAAACCGTCTCATTTGTTTATTCAAAGAAAACTATAAACCATAAACTATAAGCATAAGCCAAAAAGAATTATGTCTTGATTTAAGTTGCATGACGTCTATTTGCTCTTCCCCCTTGCTTCTTCAATCACCAAGACTTATAATGTACCCACAAATTCAAAGCTCAAACCTCCCTTCAAAAGACTATGGTTTTGGTAAACAAAATAGGAAATATTACTCAAAATTATCTTGCTTGAGTTGCTTCTTCAATTAATATAACTGAAACTATCTCTTCATGATATCCTTTTTGCAACTCATTTTTTGTGTCACAAGAAATGATGAGGAACTTAAGAAAACTATATATCCTCATACATGGTACTATGATTGCATCATTCATGCTCTACCTTGCACCTCATTTATGTATGGCACAGAGCATTTAGGGGGACTCAGAAGCCACCATGCATAGAGTAGTATTTATCTTCAATTTTTGCGGGTCTGGTATCGATCAATTTCGAACAGTAAGCTAGTTTCTAGTCTGTTTGGTGCACGCAATGCTGTTGATGTTCTAATTTAAAATTGCTTTAAGGAGAACAAGTACTTTTTTGGCTTGATTAAGCACCTGATAGGGTTTGAAAATAATGCATGATTTACCATCAACTTCTTGTTTTGGAAAAGGGTACTAGCTTCACAACATTCCATTTCTGTTAAAAATTGGTTGTTCTCTGTTCACACGTTTAAACCTGAGCTGAAGGTGAAATATTAGGTGATCAAGTTGCATATATAACTTTGTGCATTGCCTGATCTCCATGCAAACACATTTTTCTTTTGAGATAGATCATAGGTTAACCATCTGATTTTTACTACCGTTGGTAGTTTTTTTAGAATTACTACTGTTGGTTGTTATGCATTTTACTTCCTGCAAAGTTTTGCTTGTTATGCTTAATATTTGTGCAATTTAGAAGCTCAATTAGAAATTTACGAAATGAGCTTCTTTGCCCTTAGGATTTGTGTTGTGGACTTCCATTTTTCTGGAGGTGATAGTATTTCTGATGTGATATTTGAAGATATCATTTTCTTATTGTGCTTTCTATGCACAAAAAACAATTATTTCGTACGTTTCAATCACTTATGGAAGTGAAACCCATTTCTTTTGAGGTATTTGAAGGAGAAAACTCCCTTTTATATAATCACTGTTGCTTTTGAATTCATTCCCATTTTTATTTGGAATAAAGTGATCCAATACATTTACTCTAAAAGCATGCAACTCAGGATTATTGGAGCCCCTTTTCGTGGCATCAAAAATGAATTTCAATTACTTAAGCATTGGTATGTAATTAAAAATGCAGTGTTATGTTTTGAGTGTTGTGTGGCATATCAACTAATTAACTCTCTCCTACCTGTATAATATGATGAAGTAATGTTAGTGTTGATCGGAATGTCAGTCCTGCTTATTGCTTCTTCATTCATATGGAGATCATTCTGCTGGGATGGGAGCTATATTTTCGGACAAGACATTTTACCTAAGGCTGATCTAGAATATCATGGGTGCAGTGTACTACAAGACCTTTTGGTTACTGTTATGTTGATAACTTCACCAAACTTGGAAAAAAAAACACTACAAGTTCAGAATATTGCCAATACCTGATAGGCCGACACACTTTGCCTACATATATATTTCATTATTTTACTAATAAGATGCTGATATACTACATATTCTTCCCTTGTTGCCATTTGCCCGTACAAACTGAGAAGCTAAAGGGGCCAAATGTCAGTAGTAGTCATAACTCGTAAGTATTAGCTGTTCCAAAAAAAAACTAAATTATATTTTGCACCGGGTAACTTGTCATTTGTTTCACTTTATAGTAGAGTAGACCAAATAAAATTTTACTTTGCATCACCCCAACCTTATTTGGTTCAAAACCTGCTCTACATAATGACAAGTCGGTATACACAATTTTGATTGCTTTGTTCTTTCAATTTGATTGTCTTATTTGGACTAGAATTAACCCAATCTTGTTTGGTTTAAACTGCCTGTACATACTAACAAGTCAGTATACACAATTTTGATTACTCTGTTCATTCAATTTGATTGTCTTGTTTAGAACTAGCATTGATTGGCTAGTGTAAAATAAAATTTTATTTAGTCCACTATAGTATAAAGTAAAAGTATATATTAACCTTGGTATAAAGTGAAACAAGTGAAAAGTTACCCGGTGCAAAATACAATTTACTAAAAGAAGCTTTATGTGGAGCGAGCTTATAAAGAGTTAAATTAGATTGGATCACATTTTGTTAATCACAAGAGTCGGCTTGAGCATTCCTTTTCATCTATGCTTTTCCATACATGAGCCTAACGGTCGCCATCATCAACAGTTACATATATGTATAATGTATTTGTCACGCAACTGCAAAGATGGGTGGTCTCGGCCTCATCTCTTTGGCTTGTGTTTCTTTCAATCAAAAGGCATGGGAGAAGGAACAATCAGTGACCCCTTTGGACCTTTCTGAGAGAAATGCCATGCATACGTTTCCGATTCTGGCTCATGCGTACTGAAGTCAATGCTGTCAAGATAGTGTCTGTTAATTATCCGTAGATTCTGGCTCATGTTGAACATGGACTGATGATAAGAACAACTTTGTCAGTTACTAACAGCAAACGTGCTACTGGCAAATACATCCACTTGCCAAATTCGAACCAAGTGAGAAAGCAGGACAACATTGTGATAGCTCAGTCGGTAACACTGTTTGGGTTGAGTAATTCGCGAGAGAGATAAAATAGTTGTCAGCTAAATAAGAATTATTTTTAAATTGTTTCTGTAAAGAATAGGTATTACCTTTGGTTGTACGTCAAGGCAAGATTGGGGTCGTGATTCTGTAAAGAATAGGTATTACTTTTAACACTTTGGTCTAAGCTCATGGCAGCTAGAACTCTATATATGTAAGAGATCACCCTAACTGTCTTATGTGAGGTTATAGTATAAATTGGCCTTTAACATCTCATTTTCTCGGATCCAACGCTGCTTCCGAGTTGTATATATGCGCTCTAACCATCCAGTGCACGTCTTAAGAGGTTTTACGTAATCCCCGTGAATACATAAGATAAACGATCAAGATTCTAGTTTATCTTCCCTGGAAAAGGACATGACACACACACACACACACACACACACACACACACACACACACACACACACACACACACACACACTAGGAGATAGCGTTTAGTATTGACGTTTCTTGCATCGCATCTGATTTAGGCTCGCAATAATGATAATAATATAGTATTAATTAAGTAGCAGTAGCTAGCATCTCATTCGCACTTTTCAGATTTCCTTCCCCTTCCTTTCTGCGCCCTCTAGATTTCTTGGGCCACTGCCACATTTCGCTGCAACGTGAAAGTTGTTCGTTGCTGCACGATAGTAAAATGGGAGTGCCTCTGTGAAGAACTACTGTGTAGTACAGGTCTTTCATGCTCTTTGGTACAAACATACAGATTTAATACGGCAGAGAAAACATGCGTGCGCAAATGTGCTATCATCTTGATGGAAATATGTAAAGCTTTTGCATACCCCATCCATACAAATTTGCAAACTGTAGGAGGTAAATACCAAAGTGACTACTGGTGCAATGAGAGGTGCAGAAGCTGCACACTGTACTATACTTTCCATGCCTTTTCATCGTTATATTTGGCTAAGTTCTTTGGGACCCTTAGATTTGGCCAAGTTTTTTGGGCTTTTGACTTCTCTAAAAATCAAAACAAATGGTATGACTTTTTGAAACGGATTCTTATAATAGCTTTCCAAACTTAAAATTGTATGTGTCGTCCTGTCATATCGAAAAGTACAATAAAAAAATTATAAGCTATAACCAAAAGCCATCACTTATAGAAAAAAGATATACTGAAGGAGATAGGAAATAAGTGACAATGCCAAAGCCATGCTGTAGCTGAGTACTGTTCATCTCCTTTTCTCCACCCTTTATTAGCTCCACCAAACAGTAACAACGATGAGTAATTGGTAAAGAACCAGTGGCCATGTGTGTTCTCCCGGAGATAATCAACAGTGCACATGTATCATGATTCATGCATGACAGATACAAAAGCATGCGGTGCAGTGTACCGTGCCATCTTTATCGCCGTAGCTACAGTATCCCTCATGCTGCTTTCTTTTTCTTCTCTCCTGTATTTTCTTTCTCTCACCATAAGTGAGAGAGAGAGACAGAAAAAAAACTTGGCAATGCAAATGCAAGGATGGTGCAGGCAGGCAGGCAGGCAGGCAGGGCAGCTTAGAAAGAAGCTAAGCTAGAGCACGTAGGGTTCTTCATGGGGAATCCTTAGGGTGGGGACTGGGGAGGAGGCATCGCCGGCATGGTCCCAAAAGGTACGTGTATTGAGTTGGTGCCGAGAGAGAGAGAGAGAGAGTCACGTGCCTCATACATCAAAACCCTGCGAAGCGTCAGCATTTGCAGGGGCGTTTTAGTGCCGTTTTTACGATGCCAGCAGCAGCTAGCTTCCGATCGATCGATCGGCCGGCTCGACACTGGTCGATCCATCTCCTGGTCAGCTCACTGCTCCCTCGTGCCGAGAGATGGTCACCGATGATGCAGATCGGTGGAGCACCTAGAGTCTCGGTATTGGCTTTTGTTTTTTTTTATAACTTTTTTTAAACACGATGATCCGTTTTCTGATCAGCTCAGAGCTCCCTTCGTCCTACAGCCTCATTGAGTTCGTCGGTGCCGAGAGATGGTCACCATCTGGATCGGTGGAGTACTACTACAGAATTCAGGAGTATTTACATAGGTTTCTGCGTTAAGAAACCATAATCTAATATGAACATCTGATTTCTCAAAACAGTTTCTCCACTTCTTCTATTCTATCTTGCTCCAAGAGGGTCACAGATATATCATGCACCCCACTCGTCTCGCTCCCATCTTGCGCACACATCTCTTTCTTACCTTTTTTTTATCACTTGCGGCTCCTTCTAAAGCCACTTTTTTCAATCACTGCTATTTATTTTCAATCAAAAATTATCAACTACAACCAAAAATCATAAATAACGCTGCATTGCTAACATGCAATTTCTAATGAGCTACTCTAAGGGCATGTTCTTTTATATTGTGGCTTATGGTTTTTTACTATGGATTATTGACATAATAAATAGTGATTGTTGAGAGAAGTTAAAAGTAAAAGACCATTTAAAAGTAAAAAAAGAAAAGGGCTAAGCTTACTTAGCTGAGCACGGTCTGCATTTTATTACTGCGTACCTGGCACTGCGCAGAAAAATGAGTTAATTGTGCAGATTAATTTGGGAGAAAAGTTACTAAGTATGTGTACTCCTGTGAGAGCATCAGAGCATGCACTTTCTGTTATTTTAACGATTAGCATCAATGCACCTTTTGGGGGTGTAATGTGATAGGGGGCCCATTTTCTTTAGTTGAAGAGAGAGGTCAGCTTGTCTTAGGGGATAGCTTTCTTTAGAGTAATGTGCTTGTGCACACAGGAAAGTCCATGGGACATGCATGCTGCAAACTTTTCTTCGCATATATGGAACTGAAAACTTGTTCCTGATTTGATTCGGTTTTACCTTTCTGCTGAGTTTAATTCTTGCAGCAACTAATTTAGCATAATCCAAAACTTTAAGCTGTTAACAGTTTCTCTGTGTCTCGACAAAAGAAAGAAAGGTAAGCCTAACAATACGCTGCAGCTGGACATTTTCTGATCATGCAGCACTGTCTCATGCATTGAGCATGCAGCTCGCATTTTTAGGAGCCTAGAGCTGCCTAGTAGTGCTCCAAGCTTCTGATTTTTTTGGCTTTTTTGTATTGCTGTGACTGAAAATATACTGTAACGGCTATTAACTTTTCTGAGTAATTAATTAAAAAATAAAAATTATATCATCACAGACAATATAAAGAAATAAAGAAGATAAAAAGGCAAAAAAAAAAGCAAAAAAAAAGAGAGATAAAAACGAAATTAAAAATCCGACGCGTTTTAAAAGCTATAGGCGCAAGTCGTTTAGAGCAAAGTTTATAATTTGTTAATCCCAAGCATATCGTATGGTTTCTTAATTTCTCTATATATGTGCTCACGTAAAGGCATTAGCATTGAGCTGCATGCATGCATATATACATGCTTCCCGGCCGTGTTCCTGTATGGAGTACTCCCTTTGGACGTAGTGCGCGTACGTGATCGGTTATTCCAGCGGAAGCAATCATGCAGACATTTTCTGGCGCAACGACCCGTGTTTCCAGGAGCGTTGGGGCCGGGCTCCATCGATGCGCTGCCTGCAAGAATCCAAGGAATCATATGCGTATGTATGCATGCATGTTTTCATGTGTGTGACGACATCGAGCGTGACATCAATCAGGATGTGCTGCTCTCAGTCTCAGGTAAGCGCCAACGACCTTGATACAAAATCTACCGACGTAGAGCAGAGCCTGCTAGGGCTAGAGCAGCAGATTAAAGCTAGCTAGCTACTAGTGCTAGCCATTAGAGATACTCAGTGGAGGAGAGGAGATGAGCTACACGATGGAGATCGAGGAAGAGAGGAGGGGAGAAGGGGGACGAATGGATCTACAGCGCGGTACTCGTTGTGTCGAACTTTGGCCGCTTCGCGCGTATCGTATCTTCACGTTCTGACCTAATGGCCGGCGCGCTGGTGAGCTCGGCTCGATTGGTTTCGCGCGCTGCCTGCGCGCAGCAGATAACAATAGCATGCTTTGTTTCCTGGTCGGTCTGCTTTTTACAGCGGAGTTGTACCGTGCTGCACTGCTGCACCGACGTAAAAAGAGCGAGACCAACAGATGTGCCCAAATGGGTGGCACGGGCCTGACACGGCATGGGTATATTAGGCATGACCTATTTAGCCCGTTAAATAGTCCAATCTAAAACATCGGTGAAACTTTAATGAAACATCAAATTTCAGAACTGACCAAACTAAAACTTCGACGAAACTTCAATGAAACTACAAGTTTCAGAATTGAAGGAAACTGGAACTTCAATTAAACCTCAAGTTTCATGTGAGTTCCACCTAGTTTCACAAATGTTTCAAAGAGTTTTGTGAAAAATTACACACACTTTCATGCCCACTTCAAAGAGTTTCAACAAATTACAAAGAGTTTGAAACAAGGTTAAACAAAATTTCAAACAAACCAAGGTTTTGGCACATTTTAGAAGAGAATCTAGCACCTCTTTACCCTTGGCGCTCCTCCACCATGTTGGTATGGCAATACGGCATGGCATGCCACATCACTCGCTATCGTTGGTCGCCATCGCTCGTTACCTGCCGCGGCATCAATCGGCCATACCCATCATTAGGGGTTGGCCATTTCATACTGAATCGAATAAATCAAATTGAATTTACCAAAATTCTTGGTTTGTTTGATTTTTGGTCATTGGTTCAGTTTAGGATTGGTTTTTCACACTATTCGGTGTTCGGTGATCAGCTCGGTCTCCTCAACTCAAAAACCAATCTAATACTTATGTATGTACCTAAGCTAACGTACTCCTTGAGGTCTTGACCCACTAACCCATACGCATATGCCCAAAGCCCACTTGGTTGGCTACATCCCTAATCTCCATCTATCTCTTGTCTCTCGGTCTCTCTCCTCATAATCGCATTGTATGAGTGGTCGAGCTCCTCCAATTGACCATCCCCAATTCCCCATGCCATCCCCATCTATCCTTGTCCTGACCCTAGCCATCGACTCGCCACTGTTAGAATGTGATCTCAGGCATTTGGCCCAACGGCCAAATGCCAACCCCTTGACCGCGCCGATCGGGCGCCCGGTAATAGGTGGTGGGCCCTGTCGCCAGCGCCATATAAACAGAGGTGGGGGCTGGGCGGCACGCACCCCAAGGTTGACCGTGCCGCCGCCACCCCACCGACAAAACCCTAGACCGATCTGTTGAGGGGGCGCTGAAGCGACGGGAAGCTCCACCGCCGTTCACCGCCGCCGAGGAGACGCCGCCGCCGGGACACGCCGCCGAGGAGTCTGCACCTCTTCCCCGACCGTCGCTGCCCGTGCGCAGACGTCACCGAGCGTACTCGTGATGGCTGTTTCTGCTTCCTCTACATCCGAAGGTCGGTACCCCTCTCTCCCTCTCGGTAGAACACCAAGAACCCTAGAGAAAAGGATAGCCCCGCTAGATCTACCCTAGAGATCCCTAAAGACCTAACCTATCAATGGTATCAGAGCCTACTTAGGTGTAGATCTAGACGGGAAAGAAAGAAAAGAGGAACCCCCTTAACCCTAGAAAAAGGCAAAAGAACAGAGAAGGGGATCGGGTCAAACCCTAACCCTAGATCTGAAAAGAAACTCACCTGGCCGTGGTCGCCGGGTCGCCGTCGTCGTCGCTGGCGTGCGGGAGATTGGCCGAGCCTCGGGCTCGCCGGCGCTCCACGTATGGGCCACCGCCGACGCGCGCGCTGACGGGCGCCGACACGGAGCCGCTGACGGCGGCGCGCTCCTCTCGAGGAGCGCGCGCGCGCCGGCGAGGGCCGCGGCGGCGTCGTCTTCTCCTTCTCCGTGCGGGTGAACGCGATCGCCGCCGCCGCCGAAGTTCGCTCGCGCGAGGAGAGGGAGAGAGAGAATGGTTAGGGTTTCGCGGGCGTCCGCCGCGCGTTTTGATCGGCGAGATCGTCGCGCGCCGTCGGATCGCATCCGACGGCCGAGATTGCGCCGAGCGCCGCGGGCGAAGTTTCGCCCAGCGGCGAGGAAATTCGGCCCAGCCCAGGTTGTGGCGGCGCGGGGCAACGCGCGTCGCGTAGCGCGCGTGGCGCGTGAGGCGCGCGAGGCCGGCCGAGCAGCCGCCGAGGCGAGCGCCGCGCGTGGCGTGGCGGCGTGTCGCGCGCAAGGCTGCGCGAGGAGCCGGCCGAGCGCGCGCGAGCGCCGCGCGCGTTGGCGCGATCGAGTGGGCGCCGTGGGCGCGCGCGCGGGAGCGGGCCAAATGGCGGTTTGAACAAGAAAATCCGATTTTTGGATTTATTGATTTTCAAGTATTTGTTGATGAATTTGAATGAAATTTGATTTAAAATCTCGTAATTTTTGCACCAACGTGTTAATTTTTCAGAGATTAAAAGTGTATGAAATAATGCTTCAAATATGAATTATTTTAGAATAATTACGATTCATTGCAAAAGTTAAGATTGAATGATTTTCATTATTAAATTCGAACCAACGGGAGAATTTAATTTTGGAAAAATAGATAAAATTTCCAGAGATTTATGATATTGTTATTTTCTGACCAACGTTGTTAATAACAGTATTATAAATTTTTTAATGATGATTTTATGCATTATTTCTATTTCTGCCCAATGGTGATGTAGATTTAATGTATGATAGAATTGTTTTTAAATTGTATGTCGTATTTTTGACCAACGTTGGAAATAAGGCATATAATTTTGATGTTACGTTCTCACTGTATTTGAAATATTTTTCAGGAGGATACAACTTGATGAGTTTTATCAGAGAGATCCCCACTCTCAAAGGTGATAATTATGGAGAGTGGAAGAAAAAGATAGACTTAGCGTTTATCTTAGCTGAGGTGGACTGGGTCCTCACTACAGCACGTCCCACTGAGCCTTTGGCGCCAGTGAGGAAACAGAATGAGAATGACACTGCATGGCAGAAAAGACAGAGGGATCATGCTCCCTTACAGATGTCTTATGACCTTGATCATAAGAAATGGACCACACCAACAAGAAATGTATGGTGTGATAAAGAACACAATTGAGCTGCGATTCTAGGCTCAATTGCAGTGTGACACTGTCACATTGAATACCTTGATAAAATAAAGAGTCGGTTCACTGGCTCTTCAAAGACTTATGCTACACGGTGATTAAGCGGTGTGCAATGAAAAGGTATTCAGCGTGGCAATGGCATAAGAGAGCACATTCTTAGAATGAGCAACTTGGCATCTAAACTTAAACCGATGGATTTGGCTCTCAAGGATGAGTTCCTTATTCATTTGGTTTTGCTTCTTTGCCAAAAGAGTTTGACACTTTTGTTGTCAACTATAATATGCAGCAGAAATAGGACATGGAAAAGTGCATAGCTATGTGCGTGCAAGAGGAGGAAAGAATCAAATCCTCACATGGTGGTTCTATCAACTATGTGAAGGATAACAAGAAAAAGAATTACAACAAGAATCCCTTCTCAAAGAACAAGGGCAAAGCCTCAGTACATCACCTCAACAGAATAAATTTGTTTGAGACAAAGACCGGTGTCTTCATCAGAAGAAGACAGACACTACAAGAAGAACTGTCCCGATTATTTAAAGATGATAATGGTAAAGAAAGGTGAGAACATTATTACCTTTATTAATGAATGTCAGTATGTGAAATATTCAAATCCACTTGGTGGATTGACTCAGAGCAACTGTTCATGTTGCTAATTCATTCTGAGGATTCCGTTCGACGAGGACTACGCAAAGAAAAGAAAGATGCATTAAAGTTGCAAATGGAGTCGAAGTGAAGTTGAAGCCGTTGGCGATCTTTCATTAGAATTAGCTAATGGCTCCACTCTTTTACTTAGAGATGTCCTTTTTGTACCCTCTTTACAGAGGAATTTGATTAGTGTGTCACATTTGGACAAAGATGGTTATGATTGCAATTTTGGAAATGGCAAATGCGAAATAATGTTTAATAAAGAATGTGTTGGTATTGCCATATTACAGAATGAGCTTTATTTGTTATCATTGTGTGATGATGTGAATGTCGTATGCGATAATAAGAACGTTGCGTGCGAGAAAGTGATTGAATCCTCGTCTACGAATGTAAACAGAAAACGAAAGAGAACTCTAGATGAGTCGTCGAAATTATGGCACTGTCGTTTAGGCCATATTTCGAGGGGGAGAATAGAAAGACTAGTAAAGAATGATATTCTTCCTCCATTAGAGTTCTCAGACTTAGAACAATGCAGAGAATGCATTAAAGGAAAATATGTAAAGAAAATAAAGAAAGACGCTAAAAGAAGCACAGGAGTTCTACAAATTATTCACACAGATATTTGTGGTCCTTTTCCGTGAAAAGTGTGGATGGATATGACTCGTTCATAACATTCACAGATGATTACTCCGTTATGGATATATTTATCCAATCAAAGAAAGAAATGAAGCCTTGGATAAATTCAAGATATTTAAGGCTGAAATTGAAAACCAACACGATTTAAAGATTAAGATAGTCCGATCGATCGTGGGGAGTACTACGATCGACATACCCCATATGGACAAGTTCTGGACCTTTGCAAGGTTTCTACAGGAAAATGGAATAGTGGCCCAATATTCTATGCCGGGCGAACCTCAAAAAATGGAGTAGTGAAAGACGCAACCGCACTCGATGGATATGGTGCGAGTATGATGAGCTACTCCACACTCCCATTGAGTTTATGGATGGAGCGTTGAAAACCGCCATTCATATTCTCAACAGAGTGCCTAGTAAGTCGGTGCCCAAAACACCGCATGCGAGTTGTGGACAGGAAGAGTTCCCTCACTAAACCACTTACGTGTGTGGGGGAGTCCTGCTGAGGCTAAAGTATTTAACCCAAATCTTGGGAAACTTGATCCCAAAACAGTAAGTTGCCATTTCATTGGCTACCCTGAAAAGTCAAAAGGTTATCGTTTCTACTGTCCAGACAGATATACAAAGTTTGTAGAAACGAGACACGCTGTCTTCTTAGAGGATGAAATGATGAAGGGGAGCATGGTAGCTCGAGAGATTGACCTTGAAGAGAAGCGGGTGTATGCGCCCACTCCGATGATTCAAGAGCCATTCTTCACACTACCTGCTGTCGCTGCACCGACGGTGCAAGACACTGTGGTGCCAGCACCTGTTATTGTTCCTCCCGTGGCAACAATGAATGAGAATGAAGAACCTGTTCTTCAGGATCATATAGAACCTATTGCCACAGATGAGGGGGAGCAACAGTAGCCTCAAACAGTAGATGTAACAAATGAGGAGGCCCCGAGGAGGTCTCAAAGAGTAAGAAGATCAGCTATTTCTGATGATTATCAGATTTATCATACAGAGGAATTTCAAATGGAGGATGATCCCACCTCATTTGAAGAAGCCATGAGAAGCGAAAATTCCTCAAAATGGCTTGAGGTCATGGAAGAGGAAATGAGGTCCATGAAGGTTAATAAAGTCTGGGAACAGGTTCAGAGAACATGTAGCCGGCATGGGTTTAAGGGAAAGCCTATGATTCCTGGACTAAAAGATGGCCCAAAAGATTAAAGTAACTATTTCAGAACAGAGAGGTGTATTGTAGCTGTTGAATCTATCGGCATTTGACCGTGACGATGAGACATGTTCTATACACTAATCTGTGATGGAATGTGTAAAGGCAAAAGTAATTAAAGATAAAGCATAGATTGAGATCAAGGGGGAGAATGTTAGAATGTGATCTCAGGCATTTGGCCCAACGGCCAAATGCCAACCCCTTGACCGCGCCGATCGGGCGCCCGGTAATAGGTCAGGTGGGCCCTGTCGCCAGCGCCATATAAACAGAGGTGGGGGCTGGGCGGCACGCACCCCAAGGTTGACCGTGCCGCCGCCACCCCACCGACAAAACCCTAGACCGATCTGTTGAGGGGGCGCTGAAGCGACGGGAAGCTCCACCGCCGTTCACCGCCGCCAGGGAGACGCCGCCGCCCGGGACACGCCGCCGAGGAGTCCTGCACCTCTTCCCCGACCATCGCTGCCCGTGCGCAGACGTCACCGAGCGTACCCGTGATGGCTGTTTCTGCTTCCTCTACATCCGAAGGTCGGTACCCCTCTCTCCCTCTCGGTAGAACACCAAGAACCCTAGAGAAAAGGATAGCCCCGCTAGATCTACCCTAGAGATCCCTAAAGACCTAACCTATCAGCCACCATCAAGGTGCTAGGGCTCGGACACAACTGACATTGAGGACGGCGAGGGGGTGAGCGGCGAGTCAACTAGGAGTAGGGTGGTGGGCGACGCCGCGACGAGTATTGAGTGAAGCTGCAAGCCTACGTCATGTGTCGTGCCACTGAGTGACCAAGGAGTCCTCACGCCGTGGTGAAGTGGTGATTTGGGTCGGGGCAATATGGCTGCATGGAAGATTATTTGGCGTTGTGTTCATGTTTATTACTTTGTTTCCTCCGCTCAACTGCTCACGGGAGAGAAGACTATGTGGTGCTCATGTTTGGTTATGGTGTGCTACCCTACTCAAGTGTTGACTATTTTGTTGCTATCCAATGTATTTTGGTAAGCCGATTTACTGAATTAAGCGAATCGAATTGATTCAATTTGGTTTCTTATTTTTGTTTGGTCAATTCGGTGGCTATCTCACAAAAGCCAAAATATTTTTTACCAAATTAACTGAACCAAATTACCCGTATAAACCGAATGCTCGCTCCTACCCGCCATCGACACACCCTGCCGTGCTGCTCCTTCGCCTGCCACCATCATCATTGGATAGGGAGATTTGCCGATTGTGGGTATGTAATAACCGTCGGATTTGGGTAAGGAGACCTACAGGAGGACGCGTTGCATTTGGAGGTGGCCATCGAGGTGGGCGAAGCATACCGATCCTAGCCATCGCCTCCACTGCTGCTAGCTCCTGCTCGCACACGCCAATTGCTACTGCCACATTTGCTCTCTCACTGTCGCTTGCCCATGCCTGCCGGCAGCGTTGCTCGTTGCCCAGGCGATGCTTTGATTCGGGGAAAGTTTAGTGAGTGAGAGAGAGAGAAGAGAGGAAACGAGAGGCATCGAGGGCTAGGGATAATGCTTGATATTTCCTATGTGCGCACACAGGAGTCATATGGCCGTTTGTCGCAAGGGATCAGACTGTTTTGAGCTACCTAGTTGTTTTTGCTAGGAGCGCTATAGGATGTGTTCTTTTCGGCTACGATTTATAGATTATGGCTATGACTTATGGTTTGATCCTACCATGAGTGTTTGTTTGAATGAATCAAATATCGATAAATCGATAAGCTGTTTCGAAAAGGTTGTTCCACTTTCAAAAAATGGTGAAGAAGCTGTCTCGTTTATTTATTCGAAGGAAACCATAAATTGAAAAAAGAAACGGGGTTCATATGGTCCTTTAGATATTCTAAAAAACAAAAGGAAAACGAGGACAAAAGTGTCTAAACTTTGTTGTGTGTATATGGCTGGATTAATCGGTCGCGGCCATGCTTTGGGCGAAAGAAGAAGAAAAGCCTTGATTATGCTTCAGCTGCGCGGGCCGATTTTGTGGCCCGGCCCGCGAAACCTGATCGATGATCCGAAATACATTGGGCGGACGGCGGAAACACCTGGCGTTGGCGTCCGTCGGCCATGGCGTTACGTACAGCACCGCGCAGCCACGGCACCGGCGCACCACCGCTCGCGCGTGGGGTGCCTTGCGAAACGCGCGCGTGTCTGCTCCATGCACGCCCGCCCAAATTGCACAGGGTTTTACCCTCTCAGGCGCGCGGCTGCGCCGCGCGGTGGTCGACCGCTTCGCTCGCGTTTCTCAAACGGCCGCGCGCGGAGTCGGAGGGGGCTGCGACCTCCTCAACACGGCCGATCAGGAATCAGCTCAGGTTCCCGGCGGCCGGCGGCCGTGGAGGCGCGGACGCCGGTTGTTCGCGTAGTAGCA
Source organism: Dendrocalamus sinicus (assembly GCA_036346575.1). Taxonomy (NCBI): domain Eukaryota; kingdom Viridiplantae; phylum Streptophyta; class Magnoliopsida; order Poales; family Poaceae; genus Dendrocalamus; species Dendrocalamus sinicus. Next base: position 5,361,164 of record CM070664.1, read on the forward strand.
GCTTTACAGTTTACAGTACGTGCGTTTGCAACCAAATGCCGTGTCGCGCGTGGAGGTCGCACGCGATCGAGTTGGCTCTGTAGGGCGTTGCTCTTTCGGTCTCCTGGTCGATCGAGGCAGGCTGTCCGACTAGCTGCCAAAACAATCAATCTTACTCGCTCTAGAAGAATCCCAGCCTGGATCGAAAGGAATATGCATGCACATGGTGATGGCTCACACTCGAGTACATTATTACTACACCGGCAATAGTGAGGAGGAATGTGAGAGGTACGAGTGCAAGCGCAGCGTTTCGTTTCATCTGCTGCATGCTCGTAGGACCTCAAGATGGAAGAGAGTAAGAGACATGTACAAGTTTGCTGGTCAATCAATGCGTGTTTCGGTATGTCTAACTTCACGTGTATATGAACAACTTTACAGCTCTGGGCCATAGCAGAGAGCCCAATTTCGTAGCTTCGTGGTTCAACTAGCTGCTACCCATTTTGTTGTCAAAAGGTTATTCCTTGTGAGAAAATTATGTCATATGAATTAATTTCAAATTTTACTTTGAAACAAGGAGATGAGGCGCATCAATGTGTGCATGCCGTCCGTGAGGAGGAGCTGTGGGGCCGGCGTGGTTGCAAATATTGCACACATGCACACGTTTGCATGCATGCATAGTACAACATTTGAAGAAGTATATATGTTTGCTTTCTAACTTGGCTTCCTATAAATCCGGAGCTATTAATTTATGCCCCAAGAAAAATAAAATCTAGTAACTAAATCATATTTGGTTGGTGTCCTACACGAGTATTAAAGAAGCCACAGTCCTTTTTGAGCCACGCAAGGATAGAAGTCAAGATTACAGGAAATGTCTTGTGCGCCAAGATGGAGGAACGATTCACGTCCCCGTACGTGGCTATCTCTCAAGCCGCTCGGATCGATGGAAGTCCACCAAGATCAATCACCAATGACCAATTAAGATGGTGTGCATCGTAGAGTCAGTTTCTTCGTTTATTTCATGCCTTGTCCAAGATGTAAACAAGATGAGGCTTATCTCTACTAGAATTATTTCCATTTTTGTTCGCATGCGTACGAGTAGTTGTATTAGGATCGGCCATAAACCGTGAGCACATGTGTCGGCCTTAGGCCATGAGTTTGTGTCGCCGATAAAGGGCTTGGGTGCGCTCATTGTAACTTAGAATTGAGTTATGAATTAAAATACGTGTGTGTATTAGTTTTTGGCCGTTAGAGTTCATCTCTATTTAATTGTGTTCTTGTGAATCCTAATTTAGGATTTTATCTTGGTGTGTTAGTTTCTACTATGGTGTAGGTATTTGTCCATTGATCTTTAATCTCTATTTCTCGATCATGTGTTGTCTTGTACACAGAGTGGAATCATCTATTCTAATGTGAATTGCATCATGTAATTCATGCTCCACTTGCATCTACTGTTTTATCACCGGAAGATTGGATAATCCTTAAATTGAATCTCATTATTGAGATTCGATCCGCATCAAAAACGAAAAGAACCCAATACGAATCTGACTTCACACCGACCTGCAAATGTTTGTAACAGACGGCTCACCGTCTGCATATATGCGACCTAGCTTGGGAAGGCAAGCACAAGATTGGTATCAAGCATTGAAAGTTGAAATAGAAATCTCCACAAACAAGTGAACATAACAAACAGCACTTTTATAATGAATATGAAAGAATTACTCGTGAGAATTATGAAATGATGGTGCTACGTGGCCTGCACTGTGTCTTAGCTGCACACATGGTGGTTAGCATTAGATGCTATGGTCCATACATGTTGTTATTAGTGCTATTAGACAAGCACTGTCGCAATCTATATCGTCTCAATTGAGCGGATATTACATTGCAGGAATGCAAGGTGAAACGAAAAACCTTATCTTTTGCTGAAACTGTGGAGGTAATCTATTGTATTATTAAAGCAAAGGCAAAAAGAGATGTCATGTTCGTTCTCAAGAGATAGAAATTCCGATATTAATCGGAGAAAAGAAAGAAAGATTCACACCGTACCGTTGATTGTGGTGGGTCCAAATTATAATGATCTAGATTAAAAGAAAGAGTATATGTCAAGTACAATCCAAATAATAATACAAATTCAAAATAATAAATAAATAAAATTAACAATTTAATTTCTATACAAATTTCTAAGTAAAAACCCTAAATAAAATAATTCAACATAAAAATTAAGCAAAAAAAGCAATTGGATTTGTTTATGAATTCCAACAAAAAATAACTAAAATTCAGAACAAAAATAAAATAAAATTAGTAATTTGATTTTGACATGAATTTCAAAATAAAATCTCTACATAATGGGAAATTAGAATAAAATTTTTAACACAGTTGGAGGTTGAAATAGAAAAATTGTAATGGCAAGAAGTGATAGACGACACACGGTTCGGTAGGGTAGCCAGCATGTGAGGGGTTATAAGTTCAAAGTAGGTTGTCCATGATGCATCGGTATATGCGTGAGTAATATACTCTAGTACAATGCAAACTAATAAGCTAATTTGCTGCACATGTAATCAATATATAGCTTTGAGATTAAATAAAGGTACGTGTGCATACATACATTTTCAAAAAGATTAACTAATGAAGGAAGAATAGTAGCACACAACTACATAATCCATGCATAATGGAGAGTGCTTATGTTTTTAAGAACCTCAACAACTTAGTATGCTTAATGATTTTTTCTATCAAGCTCATACTTCAATTACATTCATCAAATTATATTTTGTTTCAAATTTCTATTGTCATTTCTATTGTTTATGATGTTTTAAAATTCTAAATAACCTATGAGATACCTAACATATTCTCAAATATCTAAATTATATTATTTAATACTAAAAATTTTAAAATAAATCTATCGGACAAATACGCGGACCACCTTTCTAGTTAGGTGCAACCGAAAGACAAGCAGGAAAAAGGTTACTGATGGCTCAAACTGGTGCAAATAAATGTTTTGATCCATCGTTCAGGTAAGTTCTAGGAATGACTAATTACCAGTTTACCTAGTTGTGTTACATCTTTCACCTATTCCCCGTTTTTAATCCTTCCGAGTCAAACTCTATTTTGTAGCGATGAATAAAATTACTGAATGGTGTTGCTTTCTGACAGCAAGACTTCGAAACAGAGTATATAGAGCACAACTGATCAACTTGTTATCCCCGCAAGTAGTACATGCCCTTGAAAATATCTGAAGGTTAATTTACTATCTAATATGAATGTTTCTTCCAAATTACATTCTAATCTAACTTGATTTTTTTTTGCAAATTCCATTTTTTAAACAAGTAAATTCCATTTTTAATGGTCTAAATATAATTGCATCCGATGTTACAATCATTGATGAAAAATGTGAGACCATGTGGAGGTCACCACATGGTTGTGATGAGTAATTGACTTTTGAATTAGAATATCTGTGGAGGGTGAGTTTGGTTTTTGAGGAGCTTGCAAAAGATCGCTTTTTGTTTACATGTTCGTCTGACTGCGAGTACTAGAGTACTCGCTATTTACAACTTTGTGGTCGGTCAGTCCAATCGGCCTTGTGTTGATTGGTCTGATCGGCAGGTCTGATCTACATTTGTGTGAGATCAGCAGAATGACCACAGGGTGGTCGAAAGTTTCAATGCTTGAACGACCATAGATGGTCGATGGTCGTTGGTTGATAGTCGTAAGCCTCTGCGATTGGTAGTCGTAAGCCATGGCGATTGATAGTCGTAGTCTTTGTGAGTGATGATCGTAGTGATCTGTTGTGGTAGTCGTAGCCTATGTGATCGATGGTCGTAGGATTCTGGTAGGTACTCGTTGGCTTCGAGTGCCTCATTTCTTGAGTATCCGAGTACTAGTGTCAAACTAGTTAGCGGTTAGACTGGTTTCTCTTGGTGGTCTGAGGTTGCTCTCTGGAATTCTTAGAGTTTGGTCATGCGTTGATCTGGGTGTTGTTACCTGTGTGCACACAGATTTATTGTTTGGTTCTAGGACTAGGATCAGTAATTTGGGTGCATACTTTTTGCATTGTGCATTGTGTAGATGAATTGTGCAAATTGATGACTGTGTGTATTGTGCGGTGCTATGTAACGGTTTGCTTGTTGGTATCGGTTGCAGGACTTTGGAGCTAAGTCATGGTGAGGTGTAGGAGAACTGGGACTAGATACAGGGTGGTATTGAGATCCAGAACGGTCAGGAAGACGCTGAAGATGACCGAGGCTTGTGGAGTGGTTGCAAGCCGGGACGACGAGAAACCGGAGCGGGAGCTACCGGCGGTGGACATGACGAGCAACAACAAGGTGGAACAGGACTAGGCTCAGGGAGTAGCCGAGGTCATGTGCGGTCAAGGATGCCGGGTGCCGTCATGCGTGAGGAGAAGCACGTGGTGCGCCAAGTGACTTGGATCATTTGGAAGCGAGGACGGTTCAGTGGGATCCGGACGCGTGAGAGGCTTGACAACAAGTCATTAGGGCCATATGGAAGATGGTGAGGTATGGGCGATGCTGGAAGCTTCGAGGAAGGCGGTAGTGTGACATTTTGGTAAATTGCCTAATATTGGGAAAAGTGGCAGTGTATGAAATCGCGGCATTGGCCTAAGTGGTTTAGGTCTTGTATGTGTTGAAAATATGAGGTGAATCAAGTGTTGATTCACTAATGGACTAATGATTATAAGCCACTTTGAGAAGTGTGTGCGAGAGAGTAAAACCTAGTGTTAGGTGGGGTTAACGAGTTATCCCCGATTTGGCCTAATGGAGGGATGCATTTGGTTTTTGGGTTCAGATCGTGAGCCTATAAAAGGGGAGGAGAGGCAAGAGCTAGAGTGAGCGAGAAGGTTGGCTAAGCCTTTGGCGGCTGGCGCCTCCTCCCTCTCATGGGAATTAGGTTAGAAAGTGGGTGTGTGCTCTAGTTTTAGAGTTCTGTCCTCCTGAGTGGAGTGGCTGTAAAACCAACTATCTCAAGTGAGCAATACATTAATCTTTGATCTAACTTTTGTGTATCTTTTGTCTGCTTGAGTTTGCTATATTTTGGTTTGGTTCTTCCTCTGTTTTTTTCGGTTCTACTCTTCGGTTCTGTTCCTTTCTCTTCTTGACCTGAGAGGTTGTTCTTGTTTGATCTTGTTGATGATCCGACTTACTATATTTTGTGGGATCGTACTCAAAGCCATCTTGGCTATTCTCTTCCCACGAGCATGATCTGTTCATCTTTTCGATCTCAAGTCTCTGTTTTGTTCGTCCTTGATCAAATCGCAAAAAAAAGGTCTTAACTTTGTTACCGAGTTTTCAATCCAAGATTGGATTAGCTTCTTGAGGTCTTAAGTAACTTGCGTACAAATTTCCATGGCCATTTGATCTCTTAATCAAAATATTTGAGGATTTTAGATATGGTGGTCGTACGTCTCTTCTGATACGTCTAGTCATTTACAACTATCTGATTTCGACCGCTCAATGATCTTAGATCTTTTGGTCATGCGCCTCCACTGCTTTTCTGAGTTGCTTATGACTGCATTTGGTTATGACTGCTCAATGGTATTCAAACATGCTGGTCATACAATTCCTTTGCAATTTTCGTTCATTCATCGTTAGTCGACTTCATGGGTTGAAGTTCGAATCTTTTCGACCACTTTGGTTTTTGACCATTCATTGGTCGTCAACCTCACTGGTTGAAGTTCAGTTTGGTTTGACAACCTTGGTTTCGATTACTCAATGGTTGTAGATCACTCTAGTCATATTTTGAACTTTTACGACCACACACTGATCTTCGACCACATGTGTTTTCTGACCGCACTCTGGACATTGACTACGGAGGCATCGATCATTCATTGGTTTTCAATCACGTAGGTTATGATCACATTGGTCTTTGATTACATTGATTCCAACCACAGTCAGGTCTTTGATTGCATCGCTTCTCTTTTCGACTGCGTTTAGGGCTCTGATTGCTCCGTTTCTTCTCAACCACATGGGGTTTTCGACCACTCACTGATCATCGATCTCACTGGTTGATTTTTGAACTGATTTGACCTCGTCGATCTTAGAGCACTCGTTGGCTTTCGACCATATTGGGTTTTCGATCGCTGACTGACCTTTGACCTCACTGGTCGTATTTTTGACCACGTTGGCCTCAGACTACTTGTTGTCTTACGACCACGTTGGGTTTTCGACCTCTCATTGGTTGTTGACCTCACTGGTTGTATTAAACCAGATTCGACTACGTTGGTTTTAGACCACTCGTTGGCCTTTGGCCACGTTGGTTTCGATCACATCGGTTATCGATTACGTTGGGATCCGACTGGCAGCCAATCTCCAACCATGGTGATCTCTGTCCGATAGTCGATTTCTGACTATGTTGGGATCCGATTGGCAGTCGATCTCTACGGTGATCTTTGTCCGATAGTCGATTTTCGACTATATTGGGATCTGACTGATAGTCGATCTTCGACCACAATGAGATTTGTCCGATAGTTGAGCTCCAACTATGTACGTTGGCTTCCGTCTGATAGTCGTAATCGACCACGTTGTTTTTCCTACGAGTGGTCGTAATTCGACCACGTAGTGCTCTGATCTAGTTATACTGAGCTCTGTATTGCTCTGTTTTTTAAGTAGACTTTATGTTCGAATCTTCATAACTTTGTACCTACCGGAATAAAGAATTTATGAATATTTGAATGAATGAAAATTTTTAGGCACTATTTATCCTCCTCTATTGTCTATCCGATTCTACAAAAACAACGGAAAAACCAGAGCATCTCTGCCTCGGGCTGATGCGTGATCGGTATAGTTAGATGGAAACGGCACAAGCAAGAGAAAAAAGAAAAAAGGTCAAGGAGACAAAGCCAACAAATCATGAAAGGTTTTCTTCCCTTCCCTTCCCTTCCTTCCTAACGTGCGGGACAGTTTTTCCTGTCCCATTGCGACGAGACGACGATATCCATTCCATTCAAAGCCTGCGAAAACAGTCGCCGACACTTCTTCCCCTGGCTCATGGAGCCACCACATCCACAACTTAGTATCGACAAAGATTTTTTTTCCCTCTTGCAATGCGAAGCCGTACTCTCTCTAATGATTATGCGCACTGTAACACCACGTTCCCAATTTGGTCCTACTGGCTGTTAGTTGTAGTACACTGCTCCAAATTATGCAGTATCATTAACAGATAATGAGGCAATGGTGCATTGCATGCATGGGTAGCTGCACATGGCGATAGCGCAGAATGTGAGGCATTATTGTCCTTGGGGAGCTAGTTGCCGGTCTCAGTCTCAAGTTTCAAACCCCACGGCTGCAAGAACATGAGAGGAGTTATGGATGGCTAGTGCAGTTGCAGAGCTGCTGTACCAGCAAAGGGATCCATCATCAGGGCATGCATTAGCAAGAACAATTCAGTAATGTGGAGTAGTACCATCCGAGAGCCATAATAGCCGGGAATATAGCAAGCAGGAGGGCCACTGCCATAAGTACTCTGTAACAATGCTTAACAGTGGTAAATGGTAATTACTACTCATTGAGCAGGTGACCCACGACTGGAGATCAGTAAGGTCTGCTAGTGACAGTATACCGAATGCTCTGACCAAACGGTAGGGCTTTTCTGCATGCAGATTGCAGCATGGTCCGTCTACCTGCGAGTCTGTGACCGAATACCAAATGCTGTACTCTATTATGTCGTGATTTGAACTCTAATCTCCACTAGAGCAACCAGAATTATTGTAATCAAGATGCAAAGCCTGTCTTTTTGTTAAGCAATTCAAATGATTTGCCTTTATCCGAGATGAGTAAGGTAGACGCGACTATCATCATATATTCATATGATTTGCAGGTCAGTCAGTGGTTGAGTTAAAATGTTACTACTAGCCTTGCCAAGATCTCTCAATCTTACAGCATAAAATCAGGATCAGATCAGCACCTCAAGAAATTGGCGAGACAAGATTCCTGTCTCCAGCAATGGAGGCAGGACGACTCCTCATCCACATCCTCCTCACTTCCGTGTTGCCACATTTTTACTCGATCTCCCTTTCCATAACGAACGGCCTCACTCAGCAGCACATCTGTCATATCTACTAATCCTTTCTCTCTCTCGCTGGAATCAAGGACAGGAATTGAACAAAATTTGACATCGACAGTATGATCACTTACTTGGAATAGTGAACGGGATGCACACTTTACGCAGATCTGAAGCTTTCGTAGTTCAGAAACGTTGTTGTTTAAGGCCCAAGCAAAGTGAGTACAGTACTTGTTTGGCACATCTTGCAATGTCATTATCCCTCTGAAAAAATTAACTTGAAAGAGCAGAGTAGACTTTGTTCGATTCAGCACAAGCTGTATACATACTAATGCACAGGGCCATGTCTCTGCGTTGTGATTTGCAGTAGCTGCTATTGTCTGTAACGGTGACACTGAAGTTTCTTGTACGGTAAGAGCTAACAGTAGCCTTGCCCAAGACTACCAGAATAGATTTAGACCATACATAGGATCAGGATCCAAATTGTTACACCCAACACTAACAACCTTGCTGTTCACACATCATTAGATCAACATAATTAGCCATTAAATATGTTTCTTACCATTACTATCACTACTGGCGCTCAGCTTTCCCAAAAGTCTATCCATGACCCCATCAATGACAAGACACTTGTGCTTGTATAGGGTGAATTCGTTTGAGATGTGGCTTATGTCTTTTAGTTTAAAATTTTAAATTCTGACTATTTACAAGAGAGAGTATGGAGAGAGACATTTGCGTGTAATTTTAGCCGATATAGATAAATTCGATACAGTATCTATTACAATCAACTTATAAACCCACCTTAAAAAGGTATTTCGTTTGAAAACTAGTTACTATAGTATAAACCAAAAACTATAAACCCAAAAGAACTCAGGTCATAATGAATTCATACAACCGAAAAAGCAAAGAAAAAGTATATATGAAAAAAGAGCAGAATCCAAACAAAAATAAGAAGGCGTCTGATTGATGATAAGCTAAAGTAGTACTCGTAGAACGTAGCCGGGTTAAGCAAAAGAAGGGGTTAATTTTAGTCTCACCCTTCAGAAAACAAAAATAAAACGGGAAAATTCCTCGTGAGAAAATACTGCTCTACGTTCAACGGGGACACGTCACGTGACAGACAATGCGGCCCCACCCGAACTTTCTGTGGGGCCACGACCGCGATTGGCCGATGGGGAGTCGGAGTCCCTATCTGTTACGTGTAGAAAAGTCTCCGTACCCGCAAGAGAACTCCTGTTCCTTCACCACCTTTCCCCCTCGCCTCCCCCTCCTCTATTCTTTCAGTTCTTCTTTTTTCACCAAACCACCCTCCTCTTCCCCCCATCCCGCCATTACCAATTCCCCTTCTCCTTGAGGAGAAGAGGAGAAGATAAGAGAGGAGAGGAGACAAGCCCGCTTCTAGCCGCATTCTCCTCTCTCAAACTCCTCCTCTCGCATTGGTCGTCTTCCACGAGCGGGCGCAGGTAATGTTGCTTCGCCTTCTCTAGTTCTCTTCCTGCTTTGTTCGTCTCCTCGCCTCTCGCAAGATGTTATTAGCGGTTCGTTGGCTACCAGTGCATGCTCGTTTGCTACGCGGATATGCATAAAAAACAAGTCTTTGGGTTTGGTTACCATCTCCCCCCATGTGAGGCGCATAAATAAAATTGAAGGGAAATGCCAGAAGCATGGCGGGGACCAGGGTCCGTCGTCGCGGCAGCGACGGAAAACTCCAACGCAGTCCGCGTCGGCGGCCAAATACAACTCATTCTCTCGCGAATTAGCTGCTCAGATAGTAGTAGTGGTGGCAGTACATGTGCAAGTAGGACCACATTGTGTTATGCGCTGCTGTTGTTTGTGACCTGGGGCTGGGTGGTCTCGCCGGATCGCCGTCCACGTCCTGCACCCGGTGACACGCTGCTTTCGGCCGCAGGCACCTACCACCCGCATCCCAAATTCACCCTTCTCCATCCATGCGAAAGGGCTAGGCTTTCTTGCAATGCCGTTTGATTCGAGAGGAGGGGATAGTTAGCTACTGGTGATTAGTAGTATAAAGAAAGGGGGGAGGTTTTGATACTGTTCTTGGGTGGAGGGTGCAGGGGGAGGAAAGGAGGGCGATGGGGGCGGCGGCGGCGGCATGGGAGATAGCGGAGGTCAAGGAGGAGAGGATAATGGTGTCCGTGCGGCTGCGGCCGCTTAACTGCAGGGAGGCCGGCGACAGCTCCGACTGGGAGTGCATCAGCCCCACCACCATCATGTTCCGCAGCACCGTCCCCGAGCGCGCCATGTTCCCCACCGCCTACACCTACGGTGAGTATAGTAATAGCAGAGCTCAATTTCGCAAAGGAAGAATGGCAATGCTGGTGGCATTCGCTGGTGTTGTGTGGCTCAACCAAGTTTCTTGATGTTGTAACCTTGTAGGCATTTTGTTTGGCAATCTATTGCTCAAATTGTTCTTCTTTCTTGTCCTTTTCAGATAGGGTGTTTGGCCCCAATTGCTCTACAAGGCAGGTCTACGAGGAAGGAGCTAAAGAAGTCGCTCTATCAGTTGTCAGTGGTATTAACTGTATGTACAGGAGAAATGAAGCAGCTTTGTTAATTGTTACACTTTAGTTTTCGATGAACTGATGTGAGCTAACTAACATTTGCACCTGCATTGGATCCTGACAGCAAGCATATTCGCCTATGGGCAAACAAGCAGTGGAAAGACTTACACAATGACTGGAATAACTGAGCACAGTGTGTTGGACATCTATGACTACATAGAGAAGGTGTGTGCGCGCATGCGCGATCCACGAACGTTGTTTCAGTTTACCTTTGTGAAACATTTTTTGGATCATTGTTTGTCATTGCTACAGCATCCTGAAAGAGAATTCATTTTGAGATTTTCGGCAATAGAGATATACAATGAAGCTGTGAGGGACCTTCTGAGCCATGATACGACACCTCTTAGACTTCTTGATGATCCAGAGGTACGCTATTCTCCTTTACTTGAACTTACTATAACTTCCTTTTCCACTCCACCCTATATACTGTTCTCAACATTGCTCACGTTGTCATTTGATTTCAAATAGAAAGGGACTACTGTAGAAAAACTCACCGAGGAAACATTGCGGGACAAGGATCATCTAAGGGATCTTCTTGCAGTGTGTGAAGGTGCGGGACTGAACTTGCTTGAAACAAAAGAGGTATAATTGTTTTTTCCTTTTCTTTATTTGCTTAATTTGGTTTGTGCTACAGCTCAAAGGCAGATTGGGGAAACAGCTTTGAATGAAACGAGTTCTAGGTCCCATCAAATACTCAGGCTGGTTGGTGCTCATCTTATACTATTGTTTTACATTGTTAAGAAATGTTTTTGACAAGTATTATGTCAATTTCAGACAATCGAAAGTTCTGCTAGGCAGTATTTAGGAAGAGGCAACTCGAGCACCCTTGTGGCTTGTGTGGTTGGAATATCCTTCTATATTCAAGATTCTTTGGTATAACATGTTTGATGGTCTCTGAGGTTATTCTTCTGGACAGAACTTTGTGGACCTAGCAGGAAGTGAGCGTGCATCTCAGACTGCTTCAGCTGGTGTGAGGTTAAAAGAAGGTAGCCATATTAACCGAAGTCTGCTAACACTGGGAAAGGTCATTCGCCAACTCAGGTTTGTTTTCTTCTTGCAAGAACTTGTAATTTCAGTGGTTTGCAATTTTTCTAATAATTTTTGTTCCTAAAAATTCTGGGAGTTTGCACATATCCTTTCCTCTTTCCTTCATATTCACTGCATAAACTAATTTTGAATTCCTTTTGGTGTTACATCTTGACATTTCTCCTTTCTGCCCATTTTGCATTCTCTTTGACTATAGTATTATCATCTACTGTAGTCTGAATTATATGTTCCTGCTGCAGCAAGGGAAGAAATGGCCATATCCCTTACAGAGATTCAAAGTTGACCCGTATATTACAGTCTTCTTTAGGAGGCAACGCAAGAACAGCCATTATCTGCACAATGAGCCCTGCACATAGTCATATGGAGCAATCCAGGAACACCCTTTTGTTCGCGACTTGCGCAAAGGAGGTAGTTACAAATGCACAGGTCAATGTGGTGATGTCTGACAAGGCACTAGTGAAGCATCTACAAAGAGAGCTTGCAAGATTAGAAAGCGAACTGAAATTTCCGGGGCCAGCTGCTTGCACTACTCATGCTGAAGTTTTGAGAGAGAAGGATGCACAGATTAAAAAGGTACATTTCATCTCATCTATGATTTTGCAACCCTTGTAACAATGTTAATCGCACTACCCCAGTCTCTTATTCTTACATGTGTGTTTTTTCAGCTGGAAAAACAGCTGAAGGAATTGATGGAAGAAAGAGATACTGCTCAGTCTCAACTTAAATGTTTACTTAAAAGTGATGGTGATGACCATGGCGATGATCCAACTGCAAAGCGATGGGTATTTTTTTTCTCTCGTGTATACTTACTTTTAGAATTATTGTATTGTGTGGCATTTAATGGATTGACCTTCCTCTGATAGGATGAGCATAGTCGGTCCTCGGAATCTCTTGCACAAAATGCATCTGAAGAAGCACTTTCGGTTTCAGATACTTATGGAATTGCTTATCAAGATCGAGATCATGCAGTGTTTGATGGATCGTATGTCTTCAATGCTGATCATGATGACTCGGCATTCCCTGATCAAACAATGGAGCTTCCTCAACAAACTAGGGATCAAAAATTAATTTCACCTTGGCGCCCTCCCAGCAACCATAGCTCTGATGGCATAGAGCCATATCATGTAAATGAAGTGGCTTTCAGAACTGCATCTGAAGTTTCTGAAGAACATTGCAGGGAAGTCCAATGCATAGATGTACATGAGCATAGAAGAAGCAAAAGCCACGAATTTAACCTATTACTTCCCGAAGGGACCAAGCTCCGAACACCTGAAGTAGAGGAGATCTCCAAAGATGCGGTCCCGCAACCTGACGAAGAGCAAGAACTTGAAAGCATAACAAAGAAAATGGAAGATCCTATCAGGATGTACCCTGGCAAAGAGGAGCAACAGGCTGAGGTCACAACAAAGACAATGGAAGGTCCTGTCGAAGTGCATCAATGTGAATCTAATGGCATTACAGACAATGTTGTCAAACTATTTACCTGTGATTCTAATGTTTCTTTTGACATTGGCAAACCTTACCCTCATGAATGTCTGACCATAAAGAGGTGTATAATGACCTCCAAGGATAGTGCATTGGCTAGAAGTAAAAGCTGCAGGGCTAACTTCATGATCATTCCAAATAGTTGGTTTGATGATTCCGAGAATACCAGCAGCACACCACCTGACGAAATCTTCAGGCATGCTCACAGAAGGCCTGATAAGGTTAGGAGAAGTCTGTATCCAGAAAATGATTGCCAAAATGATGACACTTCAGTAGACTTCACTGTTTCTGGTGAAGTAGTTTCTGATGAAGTAGTCAAGGACATGAGCACCAGTGATGAAGTAGCCAAGGACATAAGCACCAGAGATGCAGAACAAGAAACTCTTGTCAACGACATTAGTTGTGTCACAGGGTTGGAAGAGAAGACAGAAAACCACCGCAAGGACCAACTTGAGGATTATCAGGCACAGGTCATTGAGCTAAGAGCAATTTCTTTTTGAATTTCCTTTACATTCTTGCCATCTCAGGATCCTGTGGTATTTTGCTTAAAAATGTACTAAATACTAGGTATCTGCATCCCACTATATTCTTTTCCTTATATTTTACCATGCTATGGTTTTTTTACTGTGCTAACAATGGGAAACTTTACAAATGGAATTGGCTAGTATACTACGAGCTTAAAGATTGTAACTATTGTTACCTAATAAACCAGTTTGTTCAGCTTATCAAGCTGACTATAATTTCTTTGCATATTTGATTTAAGCAGCAGGCCGTTAGAGATGACTCTACAGCAGTGAAAACCGTCAAAGATGTTGGCATAGATTCAGCACTGAGTACCATTGAATCTCCTTCTCGTAGGCCTATTGATTTTGAGAAAAAGCAGCAAGAGATTATTGAGTTGTGGCACGAATGCAATGTCTCCTTAGTACACAGAACTTATTTCTTCCTCCTCTTCAAGGGAGATCCAGCAGACAACATCTACATGGAAGTGGAGCACAGAAGATTGTGCTTCATTAAGAGTTCATTCAATACCAGCCTTGCAGTAGAAGGCGAGCTTAATTCAGCCATCGCATCAAGGTACTTTATTATATTTTAGAAGTATCAAATGAACATTGTTAGCATTGCCCATGAAACCTATGTGTGATGGAATACTGAAACTCATTTTGTTGTCAGCTTGAAGAATCTTCGACGTGAAAGGGATATGCTCTATAAGCAGATGATTAAGAAGCTCACTAATGGGGAGAAAGAGAGCATTTACACAAGATGGGGAATTGATTTGAGCACCAAACAGCGAAGGTTACAGCTATCTCGTCTCATGTGGACACAGACTGACATGGAACATATTAGAGAGAGCGCCTCTCTTGTTGCGAAGCTGATTGACCTGCTAGAGCCCGGACAAGCCCTCAAGGAGATGTTTGGACTGAACTTCAGCCTGGCTCCGCGAGCTGAACGGCGATCTTTCCGCCTGGTAGGTGCTTACTCGCTGAAATGAACGTTATGACAATGATGATACAACGAAAATGACATGGTGGTAGAAGAATACGTAGTACAGGAGTTGACTTGATTGGAGAGGAATTGCTCCCCAGCTTTGTTCACTGATGCCTCTACTTGCCTTTTGTTTGTTTGTGAGTGATTGATTCCCCGTGTGTAATCTTACAGAATTGAATCAATCAGCCATTACAGTTCTGACTCTGTGTGTGTCACTGTGTGTGGGGTACATTCGTCAATAAAAATCCTGGAAGGCTTGCTTCAGTGCTTTACAGAATCTGAAGAGTAACCAAATTTCATGATGCACTCCTGTGTCGTCTCGTGTGATCATGTCTGCAATATCTCAGTGTATCTGCCTACGTTTCAGTAAAAAGCCTGGAACATGAGCATGCTATCTATTCGGAAGCTAAAGCCTAAATCTGAAACGCCAATCTTATATGCTGCGATGTTATAAGCCATATGAAACATCTAAGTCTGAACTCATTTGACTGCATATTATATACGCTTGCAAGTGTACACGGTATACTGCCCCTCCGGAAATGTTTATTTTTGTACCATCAAATCAAATGTGCTTGCAAGAGGCCCAGTGATGATGTGCTCATGTACACTGCACCAATTATCTGAGCTCGAAGATCGTACGTGCACAGGCTCAACCGCGCTCGCGCTCGGTTGTGTTGTCCATCGGCATGATGGCAACGGGCCAACGGCGTGGCCGAACTCACTACAAGGGCGCGCAATGGTGCAGTGCGCGGACGTGCCGGTGCCGCACGGGACGCACGTCGGCACATGCAAGAACGGGCGCCGCGTCCTACTTGCAGGCCTCATCGCGCGCGGTACTCGCGGTGGCACCGGCACGGGGCGGCGCGGCCGGCGTCGGTATTTACGCCATATTCACGTACTGTCTAGAGGCTGGTGCTGTGGGCTCAAAGAGATGAGTTCACTTGAGACCCATGCTACGGCCTTCTAACTGAAGAGGCGAGTTAGGATATGGGTCTTTCAGCACCACAAACATCCTTCAGAAATCTCAACCGAAGTAATTAGGAGTGAAAAGCGGTAACAGATAATTCATTTTATCCAATATTCGTATTCGAGAAAACGCAAATGTGGTAAGCAAAATCCGTATTCGAAATTGTTCATATTCGTATTCGAGAATATTCGTATCTGTATTTGAGAATATTCGAATTCGCATTCGTATTCGAGAATATTCGTATCCGTATTCGTATTCGAGACTATTCGATTCGTATTCGATCCGTTTCTAGAACCCATGAAAAATCCATACAATTTTTGTGATTAAAATTTTGAATTTAGGCGGTTTAAAACCGGTAACCGGTCAAAAACCGGTGAAAAATTGGTAAAACCACCAGGAATTCGTTTTATCCGATATTCATATCCGAGAAAATCCGTATTTGAAAATATCCGTATCCGTATTTAAGAATATCCGTATCCGTATTTGAGAATATTCAAATTTATATTATATTTATTTTAAAAATATAAATTCGTATTCGTATTTAAAACTATTCGATCATAACTGATTCGTTTTCAACCCTATAAGTAATGCCTCTCTTTGTTCGTTCTGTTCAGCTGCTAGCTACCTGGAGGACAGTTCACGCACTCGCGATCAGCACCAGCTTGCGTGGCAGTACTAGCTAGCAGTACAATCTGTACTGCAAGCGCCAACAGTTGCATTGCGTCATATGATTCGTATCCATTTCATTTTCGAGCAGCCAGCCCACGGTTTTTGAACGGGGAGCTGTAACCTTATGCTTGTCGAGTTCATCCATCGTTGACAAAAGAACAAGCTAACAGGGTTTCAGGTAACAACTTGCCCTCTTCTGGCTCGCTCTAACTGGTTGTCGACTTCTTACTTCTGACTGAAATTACACTATATCAATTGAAATTATACTAGAGCGGTTGTTAGTTTTTTTTCTAAACCATTCAACTGAAAAATAAAAATAAAAAACCGTTATACTTCACGAACAATATAAAGAAATAAAACAAAACCAAAAAAAGTTAAAATTAAAAAGTCGATAGATTCTAAATGACTTCTGACAGCCAGAAACCGATGAAAAAATAGGCCGGTTGGAGCATACATTTGCAGGACCAGTAGTAGTGCATATTGCCTAGCCGCTTGTGTCTAATCCCTCAATCCTCATGGTCTCTGGAAAACAACAACGTTAGTACATATATATCTTCGCCAACAGCCGGATCAATTTGTACGGATAAACACTAACTAGCTAGATAAAAACAACACCTACCTTTCAATAGATCAAAACCAGTGATCCGCTACCTGAAAATTTCCATTTGATTGCTTCACACATGTTATAGCCTTTCGTATGCGACAACTGTAAAACCATCTGGAAGCTACTGGACCGTGCTGTTCAGAATAAAGTAAACAATTAAATATAGCTCTTTTTTTCTTCAGTCAGCTTTTAGTTTTAACTCCTTTTAACAATTATTATTAAATTAAAAAATATAACTAAAAATCATACACTACAATCTAAAAAACACCCTATAAATATTGGTTCATAGGGCTTAGCCGGCTGAGAAGGCAATATGATCTGTTGTCGATGGTGAGCTGCAAGCAGCCGAGTAGATGCATAATGCCTCTGTTGAAAATTAAGTGGTTTTTAGCAATTTATCCAGATTAACTCAACATTGTGCATTGTATAGATGAATTGCGCAAATTGATGTCTTTGTGTATCGTGTAGTGCTATGTGATTGTTTGTTTATTTGTGTCGATTGTAAGACTTCGGAGCTAGGTCATGGTGAGGCGTAGGAGGACTAAGACTAGGCATGGAGTGGTGTTGAGGTCCAGAACGGTCAGGAAGACACTGAAGATGACCGAGACTTGTGGAGTGGTTGCAAGTTAAGATGATGAGGAACCAGAGCGAGAGCTACCAGTGATGGACATGATGAACAACGGCAAGGTGGACCAGAACTAGGATCAGGGAAGAGTCGAGGTCTAGACAGTCAAGGAAGGCAGGTGTTGTCATGTGCGAGAAGAGGCATGTGGTGCACCAAGTGACTTGGGCCATTTGCAAGCGAGGACGGTTTGGTGAGATCCGGACATGTGAGAGGCTTGGCGGCAAGTCATTGAGGCCACGTGAAAGATGGCGAAGCATGGGTGATGCTTCATGGAAAACAGTAGAGGGGCATTTTGGTAAATTATCCAATACAAGAAAAGTGGCAGTGTGTGAAACCGCAACATTGGCCTAAGTGGCTTAGATTTTGTATGTGCTGAAAATGTGAAATGGATCAGGTGTTGATTCACTAATGGGTTAATAATTGTAAGCCACTTTGAGAAGCGTGCATGAGAGAGTAAAACCCGGTGTTAGGTGAGGTTAACGGGTTGTCCCCAATTTGGCCTAATGGGTGGATCCATTAGGTTTTGGTTCAAGTTATGAGCCTATATAAGGGGAGTAGACGTAAGAGTTAGGGTTTGAAAAGGTTGTCTAAGCTTTTTGGTAGCTACCTCCTCCTCCCTCCCATGGGAGATAGTTGTGTGTGTGTGTGTGTGTGTGTGTGTGTGCACTCTAGCTTTAGAGATTTGTCTTCCTGAGTGGAGTGACTGTAAAACCAATCATCTCAAGTAAGCAATATATCAATCTTTGATTTACCTTTTGTGTTTCTTCATGTCTGATTGATTTTGCTCTGGTTTTGAGTTGGTTTCTCTCTCCTCTCAACCCCTTCTTGAATTAATTTGGTTGATTGAGTTGCTCTTGTTTCGATTGGTTTCATCTCTTTTCTAGCCTTTTCTTGATCTTGCTATGCCAATGACATGAACGAGATGGAGATAATCTCTTGAGATCGACCTCCAATCATCTAGGCACTTCAATAGTAAGATTTTCAAGAAACCCTGTTTTTGCTCGTTCTTGGCCTAATCGGTGATTTCTTGATCCGAGAGTTTTAGGGTTGATTCCTTCGGTGATCTTGTTTGCTATGACTTGTGGGAATGTGCTCAAAGCCATCTTGGCTATCTTTACCCACGAGCAAGATGTGATCATCGATTTTGCTTTTAGTTTTCAGTTGGCGTGCGCTGCTTTAAATTGCAAAAAGGTCTCAAATTTATCATGGATTTTTCGATGCAAGAATGGAACAGCTTCTTAAGACATTATGAAACATGCGTGCAAAGTTTTGCATCTTTTGGTTCAGTTGATCGAATGTTTTGTGGATTTGGGATCTTGCGGTTAGGCTGAAACCCCTGTTCATATAGGAGAAATAGTAGTACCACAGGCTGTGTAGCGATAGTACCGCAACTCCTGTTCTCTGACCACTTTGGTTTTCGACTATTCATTGGTCATCAACCTCACTAGTCGAGGTTTGGTTTGGTTTGACCTCTTTGGTTTCGATCACTCATTGGTCATAAACCACTCTGGTCATATTCCAAACTGTTATGACTACTCGGGTCATTGACTACACAATTGATTTTCCGACTGCAGCTCATGGTCATCGACCACACTGGTTTCGACCACACTGATTTCGACCACTCTTTGATTGCTGACCACTCGAGTCGTTACTTGGTCACGTTGGTTTTCGACCGTTCTATGATTGTTGACCACACGAGTCGTTTTTAGACCATTCAATCTTCCGACCTGTTGCGGTAATATCCCAGAAACAACGGCGATAGTACCGCACCTGTAGATTTTGCACAGTGGTTTACTTATGAGTCTTTCCAGATTTTAAGTAGGATTCCTATCTAAATCTTTATAGCTATCGGAGTAAAAAAAATAAGTGAATACTTAAGAGAAAATTTTTAAAACATCATTTATCTTGCTCTATTACCATCGTCCGTCCTATAGATCTATTGATATACCGAGCAAGTGATTTGTTGCCATCATCGGTCCTACAGATCTATTAATATACCGAGCAGATGATTCGATCTACGACCAATAATGGATCATTTCTCATAAAAAGTGGAGCTGCCGGTAAATATGTGTGTGGTACGCGCGCGTAGATAAGACAAAAACAAACAAGAGAACGGAAGCAGCATATCCTAGGGAGAGATCTGAAGAACATTTGATGGCCACACACGTTAATTCAGACTTGGATCGTCGTTCTGATCCATATCCGTATGCCGTGCAAGTCTAGTACTCTTTCCAAACTGAATTTTGTATCCTTCTTGTCCCCTTGAGCTCGGTCAGACTGGTATTCCTGCGTACGTCTTGCTTTGACACAGCAAAAACTTTGAGTTCTTTTATTTATGGTTTATTTTTTATAATAATTAACTTTTAAATAAAATATCTTTTAAGACGGTGTCTATAAATTAGTTATAATAGATATTATCTCGACTTCATCTACATCAAACAAATCGTATATGAATATTTCTCTCTTCGCACTCTCTTTTGCTAACGGTCAGAATTCAAAATTTTAAGCTAAATATCTTAAACCATAGCCAAAAAGATCCGAGATCAATGCAAGCTTATCGGGTTGACTTGCGAGCTGCGGGCCTGTTCTTTTCCTCCGAAGCTAGCGGCTTTTGGCTTTTACTACTGACTGGTTTTCTCAAGACATCTACAAGTTAAACGATGTACACGTTAAAAGCCCAACATGTAATCCAAAATCGCAAGTGAGTATCTATCTCTCTTGTCTGTTAGGTCCCAATTTTGTCAAACACGCCCTGCGACTGGCCATTCTTTGAAATTCCTTGTTAGGTCCCAATTTGGCCAGTTGATTTTGTGATGTGGAAGGAAACTCTAGTCTTGATTGTAAGAGCTGCGGTACGTATGTCTCCAAACCTACATAAACAGATTTCCATGTCTGTTGTTAGATAGCTAATTAAATAAGCATGGATGACAAGTCATGGTAAAAACCCTTTTTTTAGTCGAAGTAAACCTAATCTACAAGTAGCCTAGCTAATACATTAGCGAGCTGATAGTATCAGTTGCCATGACAGTGACGAGACAATAACACGAATTAGCACAATCGATGGTGACAGTGTTTAAACAGCGGATTTGACTTGTCAAAAACCATCTCTATTCATATCGGTCTCGATCAATAGAAAACTCTTCAGAACGAGCAAGCGAGAACAGGTACTCTGAAAGAAAGCAAGGGAGAAAAATTAATACATATAAGCTCTATATATACTCACTCGATCTGCACATAGAGTATACTTTTAGCACAAAAAAAGAGAGAGAAGAACAAGGCCTATATATTACTTGAAGTCCATGTTACCTTTTTGAAGCATCAAAAGGTAGCTAAATGCATGTCTTCTTGACCCCATTGGCACGACTGTTCCACATACTGATGGAACGATATTCATGAGCAACTTAACAGTGACAGCTAAGGTAGTTAAATGAAAATAAAACCATGGAAAAGGCGACGGAATGAACATGCATGCATGCACAGCTGGTTCCCTTCGGCTTGGCGACATCGATGCATGCATGTCTGGACGGAGGAAACATACAATTAGGGTGCAAACGGGTCGGATTTGGACGGATATTGTTATTATCATATCCTAATCCATATTTTTTTTCTCCAGATTTGGTACCAATCGGATTCGGTGCCGGATCGGTCGGGATTAACCCGTTTGTAAGGAATACATGCAGTACAGCAAATGGGGTATGAGGATGTACTGTCAAGAACTTGATATTACTACTTAATAGCTAATGTGGAAGATTTTTATTTTACCATTGCAAAAGAAAATTAAACGTCAAATAGTAGCACTAACCTGAAATCAAACTTGAAGACGTATCGGATTCGGACGGATATTGTTGTTACCATATCCTAACCCATATTTTTCTCCGGATTCGGTACCAATTGGATTCGGTGTCGGATTGGTCAGGATTAACCTGACCCGTTTGCACCCCTACATACAATGCTCCTGAGTCCTGAGTCTCCTGACGTAGGCAAGAGAGATATTGACGTAGTGGAGCTCCAGACCACTTGCTACTTGGATCCTTTCCCCTTTCTTGAACTGATTGATTTCAATGAATCAATCGTTCAATGCGCATCATATTGAATCATACGATTCGACCTGTTGAGGCCTTCCAATCGGCGGAGTTCGTTAGTTACTTCATCTGCGTAATCTTGATTGAACAAGTCATGAAACAAGGTCACCATCAAATCGTGCAAGTGGCATGTACCAAGTTACACTGCCGACTTTATTGTTTATGGGGTGATCGGTTCGGCTGAAAAGCTCGTGGCTTATGGTGAAAAAACATCAGAATTGGCTGAAAAAACATCAGAATGGTGAGAGACTTATTTAGCATAATTAAATTTAAAAATTTAAAAATAAAAAATATATTAGCCCATTACGTATAATACAAACAAATACGGGAAAAAAAGAACCGGCAAAAAAGCTCAACAAAAAGCCAAAAATTCAGAAAAAGATGAAACTTATGAATAGTACCAAATAAGCCTGCAGCACTGTAGCGAGGCCACAATGATCGCTGGCTATATTTTGGTAGTTGCTTTTAAATATACACTATTGGTCTCGTTATCTTTGTCACCTTACATCACAGTCTCATCACTCCTACGCTATCCAGGTTAAATTTTCACAACGTTTGTCCATCATCTCGAGGAAATTAAGATTATCGTTATTACAATATTTGTATTTTCTATCTCTACTTAAATACTTTGAAAAAATTAAGTGGTTGTAATAAGGATATGTACGATCATTTCTTGTTTTTTTTATAGATTTAGTGTTTTCTAGAATTATGCATTTGGACAACTATTATGAAACAGAGGGACTAATGTTTTATCAATATAGTATCTTTCACCGGCGGAGCTAGGGATTTGTAGGAGGTAGGGCTAAGTTTCAGCTAGCACATGGACATGCCTTGGGAGAAACAGAGACGAATACACTGCACTAGCGTTGGACACACCTTGGGGTATTTCATCTCTAACAGTAAATCATTCATCTAACTATTTTATACTATTTTTAGCATGACTTTCTGTCTTACACACTCTCACTATTTATGTTGGTTTGCAGGCTTAAATCGTATTTTACATAAAAAAACATCTTCAATAGTATCATATTAGCTGTCTAAGTATATTAAATGAGTAAAATCCTATACGGAGGAGAGAGAATGTGAGAAGAGATAGTATGATGTCTCTTATACAAGAGACGATTTAAACCCACAAACCTACGTAAATAGTAAGAGGGTGTGAAACAGGGAGTTATGATGAAAATTTTAGGAATGATTTACTACTGGAGAGATTATCTCTAGTGCTGTCTTTAGGCGAGGTGGAAATTTAAGAGATAAACTATTATACATGCCCTAAGAGATATTATCTTCTCTTTTATCTTATATAGAATTTATTTATTTAGTATAGTTAAGAGATAGCTGAGATGCAATATTCTCACGCACCCACGAACCTAGAGAATTAATTTCACTAAGGTCAGTCTCAGTGAGAGTTTTATCTGCATTTAATAGGCTGCCACATAGGTATTTTTGATGATATGACAACATTTTTAAGAAGAGAGAGAAGAAGTGAGTTTCATCTAGATGAAACTCTCTTGGCACGATTACCAACTCTATATAAGTCATGAAATTAAATGTCTATGAAACAATAAAATGAAACTATGCATTGAGGATGGATGTTTCATCCATATTTCATTTTATTTTACATAATATAGCAGTCTTAGAAACAACGCCATAAAACTTTTCCCTGAGAATGGCCTAATTACACATCAACTAAATTAATTAATTGCGCTATCGACGCCACGGCCCCCACCCATCGCCATCGGGCATTATGACACCCATCACACCCAGACCAGTCTCCTTTCAGCACGCGTCTGTTGTCTCCAGGGGTCTTGTCTCGTCGGTAGCAGGCGCCTGTCACGCAATTAATCAGAAAACCGACATGCAAGATCGGAGGCAGATCTTCACACCTCCCCTGCTTCGATTGGTCACCTCACAAAAACCCGGTCCTCGACAACGAAGAGTCCACATCGAATTTTTGGCGAATGGCACTTCAAATCCTTTAGTTCTACGCAGATACTTTGAGCATCTCCGTCCTCTAAATCTCATCCTCTAAATTATTTTTTAGAGGACACAATCTAAAATATAGAAGACTAAAAATATTTAACCTCCAACAAGTCCCCTAAATTAAAATATGGGTCCACAAAAACTACCAACTAATCTTCTCATCTCCTCCCTGTCCCTTCCTCCCGGAAAAAAAAACGAAAAAACAGAATGGCTTTTCCCGGAGAGCAGCGGCGAGGTTGAACGTCTAGCCAGACATGTAGCGGCAAGCATAGCAAATTATCTAGTCACCCGGAGAGCAGCGGCGAGGACGAGATTTCGTTTTGCTAGTATCACGTTTCGTTTTCTTTACGGAGTCCGTAACAAGCATGGTGGCATTTCGTTTTCTTTACGGAGTCCGTAATAAGCATGGCGGCCGGAAACCATATCAAAGTCAGTAAACAATTCTCACAATTGTACGCAATACATCAGTAAGTGCATTTGGAGAACACCGCACCATTGTCCAGACTTATTGCATAGCTCTTCACCCCAGCAAATGCTGCTATACTACCAAGCATTCAGGGCATATATATGTGCAAACGGAAACCTATAAATGACAATAAAACTTCCATAAAGATCTATTCAAAAATATACTCATGGCTACTGTTCAATAGAGCAACATCATCTGGAGATTCCGTACAAGAAAACGAGTTCCTTATCATAATCAAACACATTATTTGGTCCAGACGATCCGCAGGTACAAGGCAATGTTCAAAAAGGACGGTAGCATCGGTACAATGCCGAAATCCCAAAAGTGGATATCATGCAAAGGAACTGTTTATTTCAACTGAACAAAAGTGGATATCTTGTCAGCTTCATTGTCAGGTATCTCGAAACCAAATTCCTCTTCCAAGGCCATGACAACCTCCACCGTGTCCAAACTGTCTAGACCAAGATCATTCTTGAAATGGGCATCTGTTGTCACCTATAGGTAATTGGAAAGAAACTTATGATGCTTTGGCGTGAACTAATTGGAACACTGCAAAACAGAGAACTTTGGAAATAATTCATGGAGCTAAACAACTCCGAAATTCAGTCCCTTACCAGCACTATCACGTTGAATACGCTCTTGAAGCCCCTTGTAGTACTTTCTTTGAGGACTATCCATGCCACTAGTATCAATCCTCATAATTCTCTCTTGTTCCATCATCTTTTTAAACTCGAACTTCTTTTTCTCAAGCTCAATTCTCTCTTCTTTCAACGCGAATGCTTGTTTGAACCTCTCTTCTTTCTTCAGTTCCTTCTTTGCATCATCCTCTCTCTTTTTAGCCCATAGATGATCTAAGGAATCATATAAAAAACGTTCACCTTTTTTACGAAGCTTTTCTTTCTCTTTCTTTCTTCCTAAAGGTCTTTCAAGTGAAGTTCTGGCATAATCCGGATTTGCATCCCGCTCTCATCTTCATGTGGCGAGGAGTAGATGCAGCGTGGATCTTGCAGGGCTTGAAAAGGCCGTGGTTTTCTGCTTTTTATTGGATATTTTTGGAGCTTGCATCTAAATACGCCTTTCAATCCACTTTGGTTGATTCTTCAAAAGATTCCAACATTGTATAAGCGTGAAATCCTTCTTGTGCTTATCTTCACTCTTATACAACTCGCCAGCCTGCACTATCTACGAAAAGAAAACAAATATAGAGTATTAGTACAAATAAGCTTGAAAATATGACAACAAACATAGATGTTTTGTAACTAGGTCTAACCTTGTCTTCAATGGTCATACCACTTTGATTTCTATTCTCTATCCGACTTAGACAACCACAAAACCTATTGACAGATTCTTGAATGACAATCCAACGTTTGTTGAGGGACTTATGAGAGTGATCTGAATCAAAAAGCCTATTTGTATGGAAATATTCATAAATTCGATCCCAATATGCAGTACGAGATTGATCTGTCCCTTGAATTGCATCCAAACTAACATTTAACCACGCTGACACCAAAAGACTGTCCTCCTCTGAACTGAAATTCTTGGTCCTTTTTTGGTTTGGCCTTTGCGATGTACTATCATCGACAATTGGAAACTCTTCCTCTTCGGTGGTGCTAGCAAACTCAGTCCAATATTGAGAATTGGAACCTCCGGTTATCAAGTCTGTGAAATATCTCGTTCCATCCGTACTACCTGTACATTGAACAAAATTAGTACTTATACTGATCTTTTGTTCAAAGATAAATAGTGAAGTATATTAGAAAACTTTTGAAAACTGAGTTTTAAATAGTGAAGATATATATAGCTGATGTACTGGATCATCTTTCTGACCATTTGATGGGTCTGGGTTATTAGAAAACTCAGTTTGCAGTATTTCTGTAATGGAAAATTTTGAGAGTTAGTTCTTTTATTTGGAATTTATAATTTATAGATGAACTTTGATTCTGAATACTAATGTTGTATACCTGTTCTGCATCTGTGTACAGTTTTATGATTGGAGCTCTGTATGACATACCTAGGCTGTCCTTATACCTGTATTAAAGCTTATATGTTTAGAGTTATCTAACCGAGGAACAGCATCACCTGAAATCCATTAGTAGTTAAAATGGTGTAGCACTGTAGCTGCTTTGCAATCATCTGAAGGTCTACATAGGATGGGTTAACCAAGATGTGCAACAATTAGGATGTAGCATGCATGGTACTTCGATTATTTACTTCATATGGTTGACAAATGAAATGGCAGCACCCTTTGAAATTGGAACTAGATGAAGGTTTTTCTCTTGTTTCAGTGTGTTCAGCATTGACTTTGGGCTACTGCTGGACAACTAGGACTCAACAATAGTGAAGTTTGAAATATGGGATACTGCTGGACAAGAGAGGTACATATTTGGTTCTTTTGTTAACTGGACATATTTGGTGCTGTGGTTAACTTCTTCTAATTTGTTAATTAGCATGTTGCTGCTGCATTAAAAAGCATTGATTTCACTGCACAATTCTAGTAATGTGTCATTGTTTTTTTACATTTTATCCATCTTAGTTGAACACACATGCATGTTTTTTTTTCCAATCAAGAACTCATGAGATGCTGGTCAATTTCAGGTATGCTGCCTTGGCACCTCTTTACTACAGACGAGCTACTGCTGCAATTGTTGTCTATGACATAACTAGTCCAGAATCATTTAACAAAGCACAATACTGGGTGAGGGTACACTAATGATTTCAACCTCTGTGGAATGAGCAATCAGGTAATGTATCAAAACTTGGGGTAAAAATCTGTTCATGACATTTTAATATGTAGTTTATACTTAATAATGATCATTTGCTCAAATAAAAATACCCACTAAATATCCTTCCCACATCTTTCATCAAGAAATTTACCTTCACCAATCAAGGTGTACTGATGGAGGAACTCCTCCTGACTTGCAGCTAACTCGTGGTCGATTCTTCGCGCGAGTGCCCGGGAGCTGGAGTGTGGCGTTTCGCGGGTCGTCGGTGTGAGTGTGGCAGCGCTCGGGGTGATGGCGTGTGGCGACCCTTGTGCGCATCCGGAGGCAGGAGCTTGGACAGCCCGTGGCGGTGGAAGACCCACTCTTGCAGGGCCGACGCGGCCAACAGAGCGGCGGCTCGGGGTACCGGCGGCAATGGGGACCGGGACGCCGCAGAGGATGCTCGGGGTGGAGGCGGCGGTGGAGGCTGTCGTGGCATCGCGGTGTATGCTCGGGAAGGCGGATATGCGAATCGAGGCGGCGGTGTGAACAGAGCCGCGCTCGGGTGGCGGGCGCGCGCGCGCGAGAGGCGGCGGACGGAGCGCGCGATGGCGGCGCAAGAGGCCGGGCAGAAGCCGAGGTGGCGGGTGCGGATAGCCTCGGGGGCGAAAGCGCGCGCTCGGGCGGACGGCGCGGCGCGAGCGCAGCGCGAGGGAGCGGCGAGGCCGAGGGCGTGGCGCTCGCTTCGGCGACGGCGCGGGCGCGAGGAGGCGGGCGGAGGCGGCGGACGCGCGGCGCGAGGCGCGAGAGCGGATGGAGAAGCCGAGGCGGCGGGGTGCGGATAGCGTCGGGCGGCGGAAGGTGCGGGCATCTCCGAAGTAGCGCGGGACAAAACCGTGAAGGCTTTCGGGACGGCGTGCGTCCTCCAAATTTGGGGAACGAAAAAATAGGGAGGAAGTCCTCTATCTTTTTGGGGATCATTTAGAAGAGTTGTTGGAGCTTTTTTTACCTCTTCTTCTAAAATATAGGGGATATGAGCATTATAGAAGATTTGTTGGAGATGCTCTTATCGTGTGTTTGGTTCCGGGGACAATAGGGGATGGGACAGAGCGATCCCAGATTTGGACCTGTTTGGATTGGAGTCAGCAGGGACAGAGTCCATCCCCTTTGGGGAATATCCCGGGAATATTCCCCTAAATTGAGGATGCCCCCATCCCTAAAAAATGAGGGGATGGGCTTGTCCCTCTTCCTCGCTACTTGCCTCCAATAGTGTGTTTGGTTCCAGGGACAATAGGGGATGGGGACGGTTTCATCCTTAAAAACAGGGATAGATTCATTCCATCCTTACCTGACTCCAAACCAAACACACGCTTAGGGAATGGTTTTTCTACATATACACAGACGTCTTAGTCTACGTGCTATCCTAACTATCAGGTATGTCTTGAGGTTGGTGTAGTTATTACAATACTTTGCAGAAATCTGATAATGCATGGAGGTCCGTATATACGTAGAATTGCTCTTACCCCTGCAGTATGGACAAATACGTTAGTATCGCAGCGATCGACAATCAAAACCTGACTGGTGTGTGCGTGAGGGGAAAAATCACAGAGGCTTGAACGTTACTAGCGTATCAAGTTCGTTGTATCTATCGAAGAAAGAGATCACTTCTGCGCATGCGGCTAGTCGGCCGATGGCGAGGCGAGGCGAGGCGAGGCGGTCAGGTGTCCCGTCCCGTCGCTGGCTGCGCGGTGGCCCGCCACATCGCACGCCGGATCACGTGCCGGCGACGCCCCCTGGCCCCACCGGAGAGCGCCGCGCCACGCAGGATCCACGTGGCTCTATCGCGCCTCCCGTCGCTGTTGTTTTCCGTTCGGTTATGCGTGCCTGGGTCGCCGGGCCCACCGTGCCGCGCCGCTGGGGGCGGTGAAAGTAAACCAAGGAAACAAATATCCCACCTTTAGGGCATCTCCAATGGTGCAGTCATTTAGTATACATATACACATCATATATCCTATGTAGAGAAAAGAGTATGCAAAAAATCGAGCCAACTCTTCCTTAGCACTAGTCTATAACTATTTCACGTAGGCCTCTATAAATTTTGTGTGTGCATGTGGGCATCAAATAGCTATCCTTATAGATAGTTCTTTAGAATACTAGCTTTAGTGTGTACTATATAGATGATGTGGAAGTCTTATAGTTAGTTGCTAGTTATAACCATTGGAGATGCCCAACGCTAACCTCCGTGAGTACTCCCGCCGTTATTGCATTAAAATACCCCTCCATTTCACAATATTTGTAAATTATCATATATCTATATATTAAGTAACACACCATAATCACTTGGTCCCTCTGTCTCTAAATATAAGAGTTGCAATCTTGTTTTAAAATATAAGGTGTGCATGCAGAGTTAATAATTTTCTCTCTTTTACCCTCATTAATATCCATTTCTCTTTAACACTTCTGAGTAAACACACACATAACTATCATTTCTCTTATTCCCAAGATACTAACATCATGGACGCTATGGTCATTTTCCTCTACCATTCTCTTGGTTTTATGCACTCCTTAATTCCTATGTCTAACCAAAATACGTCTTACAGGAAGAAACAAGAGGGAGTAATATCTTCCAAAGCATTTTAGTAGAGGTATAGAGTGAAAAAAACTATAATAACTACATTCTAGATTCCTTCGATCAACAAATATATTAAAACGAATACTCTTGAGTCAATAGATAAATATAGCAAAACGGGGTAGCAGTACTCTCTCCATTCTTTTTTATTTGATACTCTAAATCTATGTCATCAAGTTTTTGAAAGTTTAACCACTGGTATGTTTAATACTATCTAAATTGGCTATATAAAAATTGTATAATTAGATTTATCATTAAAAATACTTTTATAATAATCAAATTTTATCATAAAAACTACAGTCAAAGTTAAGTCTTAAAGACTATAAAAATAAAAAAATATCAAATAAAAAAAGAGAACTAATACTGTAATTAGGCACCCAACCCCATAGCAACATCGAACCTCTTTGCATGGATAGTAGTCAAACATCGTAAAACAGAAACAAGAATTCATATAAGGTAGTAAGAGTTTTCATAGTCTAATTTCAAAACCTTGTAGAGCGATAAGTACCTGTAATAACAAATGAAAGCTTCTTCATTGATCCACTATTTGTTATCGACGAACCTTGCTTCATTACTGGCTCCGCTCTGGACACTAGGTAGACAAAGTTTAGCTAAAATATGATATATGACAAGTGGTATAGAGTATCATAACTATAGGTATGGACCGAATGGTGGCCACAAAATGTAAAACTATCTAATTTATAGGCAGTATGGTATGGTGATAAACCAAACAAGCTAAGCCGAGTGAAGGTATGCAACCTCCACTGCCTTAACTTCCCGCTGCTATAAAAGGGGCACCCGTGTGACCGTGTCTGGCTGCGCTTGCCTTTTGAACTGAGAACGAATCCTATGGTCTTCCCACTTCAACACTTGAACGAAAAAGATATATACACATATATATAGAGAGAAGACATAAAAGGATTGCAACGATCGGCACACACGCACAATACGGGTACGCTGCTATGGCGCCATCTGAAGAGAGTGGCTGGCTGCTGTACATATCTCTGGCGGCCAAATGCAGCGGCGACGGCGAGCCTTACAGCGTCGTCGGTTTCGTGGCCATTTTGCTCGTTGTTTGCGTCGTCACGTCCCTCCTGCACTGGGCGTCTCCGGGTGGCCCGGCGTGGGGCAGGTACTGGTGGACGAGGAGGGGTTTGGGCATTGGCAACGCCATCCCGGGGCCCCGAGGGCTCCCCGTGATCGGCAGCATGCGGCTCATGACCGGCCTGGCGCACCGGAAGCTCGCGGCGGAGGCAGCGAGCTCGTGGGCTAGGCGGCGGCTCATGGCGTTCTCCCTCGGCGCGACCCGGGTGGTGGTGACCGCCGACCCGAACGTGGCGAGGGAGCTGCTGGCCAGCCCAGCGTTCGCCGACCGGCCGGTCAAGGAGTCCGCGTACGGGCTCATGTTCCACCGCGCCATCGGGTTCGCGCCGTACGGTGCGTACTGGCGCGCGCTCCGCCGCGTCGCGTCGACGCACCTCTTCTCGCCGCGGCAGGTCGCGGCCTCGGCCGCGCAGCGCGCGGTGATCGCGCGGCAGATGGTGGAGGCCATGAAGACCGCCGCCGCCGCGCTCGACGGAGCCAACGTGAAGCACGTCGAGGCGCGCCGCTTCCTGAAGCGCGCGTCGCTGCACAACGTGATGTGGTCGGTGTTCGGCCGGAAGTACGAGTTGGGGGCGGAGAGCGAGGAGGCCACGGAGCTGAAGAGCCTAGTGGACGAAGGCTACGACCTCTTGGGCCAGCTCAACTGGTCCGACCACATCACGTGGCTCGCCCGCTTTGACCTGCAGAAGATCCGGTCCAGGTGCTCCGCCCTCGTCCCCCGGGTGAACCGCTTCGTGAGCCGGATCATCGATGAGCATCGTGCCCGGCTCGGCCTCTACGGCGGCGCCGTCATGGACTTCACCGACGTCCTGCTCTCCCTCCAAGGCAGCGACAAGCTCTCCGACGCTGACATGGTCGCCGTTCTCTGGGTATGTTCGCTTAAACCAAAAAAATGAGTAGCCATGAACGTGTTCAATTAGCTTACTCATAACAAAACTACTTAATTGCGTGTACTTGCAGGAGATGATCTTTCGAGGCACGGACACCGTGGCGGTGCTGATTGAGTGGGTGTTGGTCCGACTCGTGCTGCACCAGGACGTGCAGGCCAGGGTCCATGAGGAGCTGGACCGGGTGGTCGGGGCGGACAAGGCCGTGACCGAGTCGGACGTCGCCTCGCTCGTCTACCTCCAGGCGGTGATCAAAGAGGTGCTGCGTCTGCACCCGCCAGGCCCACTGCTCTCGTGGGCACGGCTTGCCACGTCGGATGTACATGTGGATGGGATCCTCATACCCTCTGGGACCATCGCTATGGTAAACATGTGGGCCATAACCCATGACCCCACCGTTTGGGCCAAGCCGATGGAGTTCAAGCCCGATCGATTTATCGGGCCATCGGATCAAGCCGCGGAGTTCACGATAATGGGTTCGGATCTTAGGCTCGCGCCGTTCGGGTCGGGCAGGCGAAGCTGCCCTGGCAAGTCGCTCGCAATCGCCACTGTCGGATTCTGGGTCGCCACGCTGTTGCACGAGTTCGAGTGGCTACCGCCGTCGGATGGGCTATGCGGCGTCGATCTGTCTGAGGTGCTGAGGTTGTCATGTGAGATGGCTGCCCCGCTGGAGGTGAGGCTGCGGCCTCGGCGTGTGGTGTGGTGACGTGCCAGAGCCACGTGGACCGGGGAGAGGACGGCTTCTACTTTCTACTAGCCCGTAGTGCAAATGTGCCTGCTAGTAGTAGTACTGGTATGTGTATGTCCTTGCATGTCATGTAGTAGCTCTTAGATAGCTAGTTATGAAGTACCAGGCGACGAGTGTGACAGTTTTCTTTAGATTTCCTAGGCTGTCTAGAGGTATGTATATCTCTATCCTAATGAAAGCGTGTGTGTACTGTGTGTATCAGATGTACTATATGTTGTTTTCAGTAAATAATGTATAGTTAGAGGGCTCTTTTCTTATGAATCGCTGCTCATTTCTTTCATTCTTTTTTTGGCTATGGGACCATGCATGTGTGATTACGACAATGCAAGACTACAGGTAAATATGTAGTTTGCCGGCCTCAATAGATCATCCATCGACCATCGATCCCCTGCAGGTACATGTATCCTGTATCAGGTTGTACTGGCTACACGACCTGTTACTATCCAATGAATTGAAGCACGGACTGACAGAGAGAATCTTAACCACTGATACGACAGTACTCAACACTGTCGTCTTGAATCATTAGTTCGTACTACATACATACATACATGCTAGGTGTTCACAGGATCGTTTGGTCACTGATTGCCTTCTGAGGATGTCAAGAAAACGATGCGTGCGATCGAGCTACTGTACGTGTACACACAAGAACGCGCGACATCGCCAGATTATCTTAATTCGTATCTGAAACTGAAGGCAAAACACTACACGTAAACACATAGCTAGATTTTTATCACCCCGCAAATGGAAGTTAGCCACTAGATATAAAATCCCCCATGGCGGCGGCGCACGCGGCGCTGCAAGACAGCGGCGGCGGCCGGCGCAAGCTGCGGCGCCGACGACCGGCATGCGCGGCTCAGCGACGCACGGCGCAGCCGGCCGCGGCGCCGGCGCCCGTAAAGCGCGCGCCGGCACGCGCCATGGCGGCGCTTGTGGCGGCGGCACTCGCGCCGGCACAAGCGCACGCGCGGCATGGCGGCGCCGCGCCGGCGGCCCGGCCGGCGCGCGCCGGCGCCAAAAAGCGGCGGCAGCGGCACCGGTGGCGCGGCCGAGCAAGCGGCGCGCCCCGGCGGTCGGCGGAGGCGCGCGACGACGAAGTCGATCGATGGTGAGGAAATGTGCCTAGTGGATAGCGGTACTACTAACTCTATACTCGGGGAGATAAAATAGTTCCAAACTCTCACAAAGAACAAATTAAATGTTTTAACAATCGACGCGATCTTTGTAATAGTTGGCACCGGTCGGGCCACTATTATGCTCCCTATGGGTACATCGATAACAATTGAGGATGCACTCTTGTATCCGATTCAACTCGTACCCTATTGAGTTATAGAGATATCCGTAAGAATGTGTTTCATGTTGAAACTCATGAGGACAACAATGAGGAGTTTCTTCTCATAACAAAAGATCACGGATATGGCAAAGAGACACTTGAAAAGTTTCCCTCACTCCCGTCTGGATTGTACTACACATACATCAACCCGTACCACATGTTGCTTACAAAGCAATTTTCCGAATGTTAACGCATTCCAAACTTGGCATGATCGTCTTGGCCATCCCGGAATAGGGATGATGAGGAAAATTATAAGCAATTCATTGGTCACACTTTAAGTGATGCAAAATTTTCCCAATCCTCAGATTTTATGTGCACGCGCATGTGCCATCGAAAATTAATTTTGAGGCCCTCTTACCTCAAAATTCATGCCGAACCTCTAAAGTTCCTTGAACGCATTCAAGGTGACATATGTGGTCCCATTCAACCATTGTGCAGGCGTTCGGTGTATTTCATGGTTCTAATAGACGCATCTACACGATGGTCTCATGTGCTTCTTTCGGAACCATGCATTTGCTAAGATTGTTGCACAAGTTATCAAACTTAAAGCACAATATCACGAACATCAAATCCGATCAATCCGAATGGATAATCTAATTTTCCTCACGTGCCTTCAATGATTATTGCGGCTTTACTAATTCAAGTTCAACTCTCCCATATGTTCATACTCAAAATGGGTTGAGTCTCTCATTAAAAGTGAAACTTATTGCAAGACCTTCTACAAACTCTACCAACATCATGTTGGGGTCATGCGATCTTACAATTGTTCAATTAACAACCATGCAACCTCCCGTTGCAACTAGTGCGTGATACACCAAATATTTCCCATAAGTTCAGTTGGCACGTCGGGCCACTATTATGCTCCCTATGGGTACATCGATAACAATTGAGGATGCACTCTTGTATCCCATTCAACTCGTACCTATTGAGTTATAGAGATATCCGTAAGAATGGGTTTCATGTTGAAACTCATGAGGATACGACAGTACTCAACACTGTCGTCTTGAATCATTAGTTCGTACTACATACATACATACATGCTAGGTGTTCTTACAGGATCAGTCACCTTGGCCATCCCGAATAGGGATGATGAGGAAAATTATAAGCAATTCATTGGTCACACTTTAAGTGATGCAAAATTTTCCCAATCCTCAGATTTTATGTGCACCGCATGTGCCATCGACTGATTGCCCATATGTTCATACTCAAAATGGGTTGGCGAGTCTCTCATTAAGAGAGTGAAACTTATTGCAAGACCTTTACTACTGAATTGCAATCTACCAACATCATGTTGGGGTCATGCGATCTTACACGCGGACTTGATTCAATTACGCCCAAGCGCATACCATGCAACCTCTTCTGAGGATGTCAAGAAAACGATGCAACACATTGCAAATAACATGCGAAGCATGATTATAAGGGTGTTACAAAATCCTATAATCCTACGATCACCTGAGCTACTGAATCGAGAATCATACGACATCTATTTCTCTCAAGCAATTGCGAAATCATCCAAAATGATCCAGTCCTAAGACCATGGCAGAGCGAAAAGCGCTCGAACGGAATCAATGGAAAGATGCAATTCACACATTGATTTCAATGAAACATATTCTCCGATTATGAGTGGAATAACATTCGATATCTTATATCTCTGGTTGTTCAAAATCGTCTATCTATGCGGTTGATGGACGTGAGTGATACATATCTATATGGGTCACTTGATTCGACGAAGGTCGATGGAATCTCTATACGAATCCAAACGCAAATCGCAACATGTATTGTGTAAAGCTTCAAAAGTCACTCTATGGCTTAAAGCGATCCGACTTAGTGAGTTCCAGATGATTGTCCATGTGTTTTCATCAAAAAGTCCCAAACAGGATTTTGCATCATATCAGTGTATGTCGATGATTTAAATATCATCGGCAACCCACAAGATATTGATGAGGCATGCAATCATCTAAAGACAGAATTTGAAATGAAGGATTTGGGTAAAACCAAATTTTGCTTAGGAATACAACTTGAGCACCTTCATTCAGACATTTTAGTACATCAATCAGCCTATGTCCAGAAAATATTGGAGAAATTCAATATGGACAAAGCATATCCATCGAAAACCCCCATGGTTGTTCGATCTCTGGACAGGGATAAAGATCCATTTAGACCCCGAGATGACAATGAAGAGCTATTGGGACCCGAGGTTCCATATCTCATGCCATCGGGCGCTTATGTACCTTGATATTGCATTTGCGGTAAATCTACTTGCTAGATATAGCGTTGCTCCAACCAAAAGACATTGGGTAGGAGTGAAGAATATCCTTAGATATCTTCAAGGCACTAAAGATCTCGGTCTATTCTTTCGAAATGTGGATTTAATAGGATATCTGACTTGACTATTTATCGACGGATCTCAAACAGGCTTTGTATTTTTACATGGTGGACGTCTTGAAAGCAGACTCTAGTGGCTACATCCACTAATCATTCGAAATAATTGCATTATATGAAGCATCACGTGAATGTGTATAGCTTAGCGAATGATTAACCACATACAACAATCATGTGGTATAGGTGCTATTGCATCACCTACCATTATCTATGAAGATAATTTTAAATGCAAGCGGGTTACATAAAGAGCAATATCACAAAACATATTGCTCCTAAACTATTTTACCCACATGAATTGCAAGAAAGTGGGAAATAAATATTCTGCAAACTAAGTCTTGTGATAATCTGCAGACTTATTCACTAAGTCATTACCAACCTCTACATTCCAAAAATGTGTTTATGGAATTGGTATCCCGAAGACTATGTGATTTGCGATATCAGGGAGAAATCTCTAAGATTTAACCGTTCAATATAAATGTTGTACTCTTTTCCTTTATGAGTTTTTCTCTAAGGTTTCTCATTAAGGTTTTTAATGAGCAATATGACAACGTAATCATAAATATATTATATCTCTATTTTCCCACATGGGTTTTTAGGAGATATAATCATATATATGCCATATCAAATTTTCTCCTTAAATTTTCCCATTGGGTTTTAAAGGAGTTTTTCATGATATCTACTTTATAGGTTCTCCTCATATTTTTTCCTACAGGCAAGATGATGAATCAAGATGATCATATGAAGATACATTGGTCAATGTTACAAGCAAAAAGTAAAGGGTGCCCAATGTATAGATGCTTGTTCATACAGAGATGCCTTTACTGAGACATCTATTCTTGCCACCCTCTTCATCTATAAATATGTATCATGTATGTCAGTTAAGAAATCAATAGTTTATACACTTGTCTCTCAACACTTGTATTCTCTCTCAATAGGATCGATCGCACATTTGGCGCGTATCTTCTTGTTATGCATGATGTGGCTAGCTATAACAACTTTTGTTGCAAAGTGGGATAACAACTTTCTGAGTCATGGCACCTCACATCACAACACTCATTCTTCTCTAACATTAATTCTAAAAAACTTACAAGTTTAGAATGGTTCTCAAGATTTTTTTTGCAAACTTTCGTAGTAACCCATTAAATAAATGAGACAATCAACTCATATTTAACCCTAATAGATACTATCCACTAGTATATTTAGGAGAACACGTACGTCAACCCTACACAACATGGTTTTACTCACATACTTAACTTATGCACGTTTTTAAAATACAAGTCCAAATTCACAAAATTCTTAGCATTTGATCTACTTGATCTTCTTAGCATCTTCTTAACCTAAACTGCTTTTCAAGAGCCGCGGTTTTTTATGCAATGAACTTTTTTGTATTTGGCAAACTAGCAAAATATCCTCGCCTTGATTTAGTTTTCATCTTTCTTTGCAAGAAATCGCCATGCTTACAACGTGTAGGTGTACTCATGGCTTGCCACACATCGACAAGTCTCTGTGATTCTAGTTCTAATGGACCACGTTTCACTTGGACCGACTAAGTTACTTGTTGTAACCCATCACTCGAACCATTCCTTCAACATTTCTCGCATTCCTCGTGCCATGCTTGAGCTTAATCATCTCACCTGGTATCATTCACTGATTTGGGCCTCGGTTCCTCCACGAGTGTAGCCCTCGATCCTCACCGTTGACCATGATTGACTCCAAACTTTTCTGCATATTCAAAGATAAAGAAATTATTTTGGACACAAATTCTTCATAACTTGACCAATGTTAATCAAAACATGTTTCATGCAACATAGACACAGTGACCAAACATAATTCAATTCATCCCAAGACCTCATTTCTAAAATCTGAGAAATAATTCTCTAGATCGGTCTGACCGCCAGCCAGGGACCAGTCAGACTGGTTGAACACAATGCAAAACACCCCTGCTAGAAAAATGCCACCGGCGTTGAACAGCCGCGGTTGGACCGCTGGGCGGTCTAACCGACAACTCTCCAGTGATTAGATCGGAAGCAACCAACGGTTAGACCAATTTTCTGACCACAACCACTGACAAAATGCAAGCAATTCAAAATTTAAATTCCAACTTCACAAACTTAGCAATAGTTCATCACACAATATCATGAACCTTCTCATTTGGTCCTCAATTTTTCTTTTATGCAAGAAAATATAGCTAGCTAGCTAGCTAGATTTCTGCGTGTGTTATATGAAATATGATGAGCCTTGCCACCACTTGTAGTGGTGAAAACGGATCGAATATGAATGGAATAGTGTCTTTACCATATTTGTATTCGTATTTTGTAAACGAATATGAATTTGAATTCAAATATTCTTGAATACGAATATAAATTGAATACTGTAATGAATACATATTCGAATTGAATATCTACTCAATTCGGTCAGATCTAGATATCATCATAACTTGTGTAGTATGAAAATATTAATAATATTTTATCATCATAAAGTCACACTTAATCATTCTAATTCATTTACTTCACCTAAAGAAGCGTGAATTCACATTGGATTAAAAAAACATGTCCAACTAATTAGTTGTATTGCAATAAAATATATACATGTTGATTCGTCGAATATGAATATGGATATGAATAGTCCAGTTAAAATAACATTTGAATGGTAAAAGTCTATATCATATTTGTAGTTATATTTTTATGTGAATTCAAATATAAATAAGTGAAAAATTATTAATCGAATAAAAAAATCTATATCATATTTATATTCAATACCGATAATCCATACAGATTTTCCACCGCTAACCAGCTGCTGGCTTGGCTGTGCAGAGAAGATACTGGGGCGTTTGGTTGCCCGGTTCTTGCCCACCAGCTCCCTGGATGCAAGTTTCGATTGTTTGGTTGCTCGCGCGAGTCCGAACTCGGTTCTCCGGATGCAAAAGGCGCTCGAGCCCGGCTCTCGAGATACGGATTTCATTTGCGTTTCTGGCGAGCCAGGCTCGCATGGTGCAGCACATGGTTCTGTTAACGATACTATTAACATGTGATTAACGTGTATTAAGTGATATTAGTGTATTTTAGAATAGATCAAGATATTAAAAGTAAAATTGAAACTATTAGAGTGCACTTACACAAGTTAAATATTATAAGATCACTTGTTTTTATTTTTATTTCATGCGATACGACTACATGAATCAACAGCCCCTGGCTGCACCTGAGCCTTTTCTTTAGCAAGCCGTGATAGCCCACATGCTCTAAAAGCATGGCTCGCCTGGCTTTCAGATAAGAACGCCAAAAAGGCTGGAGACAGGAGGCGGCCCCATCGGCACGACGTACGGCCGCTCGGCAAAATCTAAAGCGACAAAACAGTGGAGCCCATTTGAGCTCTATCTCCCGGCGTGACACGTAAAGAAAAGATTCAGCAGCATGCATGGCTCCACTCCCTGATCGTTGCCACATGCATGCTTGGAGCTGTCTCAATATGTATGTACGCACGGGCCTTTTGTTTTTTGCCCTATTTTAGCTCTTTTTCTATTCTATTTTCAGAAATAATCCCTATAGGAAAATAATTCCAGAAATGGGTCATTTGCTTAACGCCATATCAACACACCTCAGCGCCAGCTGGTACGACACTGACATATACAACCTCAATGCCATATAATACAGCGTTGAGGTGTTGACCTAAAGCGCTAGCTCTGCCGACACTAAGGTTAGGGTTATTCTCTATAGAGGGTAGTGTGTAGTTATCGACGATCAAATAGTCAATCTTACGAAATATAAGGAAAAGTCAAGTCTCACCGAAAGATTAACGAGGAGAAAAAGAGACTATCTTTATTACTATATTGGGATTACAGTCTGCTCTTGATGAGCGATCACAAAAGAGGATACTACTAGCCTTAACTTTGCTATTACTTGCCTCCATTGTCTATTGCTTGATCCAACAATCCTCCTTTTCACCTTCTCCAATTAGGTTTAAATAGTGCCGAAAGGGTGTCGGTTGTCCATATGAGCAGGCACCTTACCAATTCCTCACGTATGGTTGAGTAATCAGTTGCTATTAGAGAGAGAGAAAAACAAATTATAACAAGCGTTTGATTATTGTCAAGTGGTAGAGAATCATAGAGATAACAACGAGGCAGTTGTCATCAGAGGCACATGCCGAATCATCGCACGGTTATTAGAATAGTAGCACACGTGCTCTATTTCATCACACGGGAGGCTACATGAAGTTAAGCCTAGTTATCGGATTATAGGATCTCTGATTAGTGGCTGGTCAGGTAAATGAGGAGTAATCCTCTAATTAGGGTACTCGGATAGTATTGTTTCAGGTGATCTACAACCACAATAGCTTAGAGTCGTAATTACATATTAAAGATATATTTAATGGATTATCCGATCCTCGTCAGCTAGCCCTTGGACTTTAAGTGAATTTACGACTTAGAATCATTCGACTGGAATACAAGTCAAGAAGTCTTTTTAGACGATAGACATAAAAGAGAAGTTTTTTCACTTGAAGTTAGAAAAGCCAACTGGAAGGGAAGTGGAACTGAAAGGTTTATACCCATTGGGCACAGTTCTCATAACCACTAATTTTAGTTGTGGGAAAGTCTTTATAAACCAAAGCGGTACCTACTGAGTTTCACGTTTTCCAGAAAAACCTTTCAAATTTCTCAGCTTTCCTCTGTTTTTCTCTGCCTTAGCGATGTTCAATATTGGTTCTTCCTTCCCCAGTTTCCCTTGATCCCTACTAGATCTAAGCCATCCATAATAAAAATGTCTAGATTCATCTCCGCATGCCCAAGATCTGAACTAGGATCGAAGAAATTGAAGGCCTTGGAGAATGTGGGATTGATTTCTGACCAAGTCTTAATCCCATGGAAGTCAGTGATGGGAGAGGAATTTTCGGATGGTGGAGATGCCGAGATTCTCGTGTTCTACGCATACGTAGAATGCATGTTCAGGCTCCGAGCGCATCCTTCCTAATGGAGGTGCTCGAGTTCTATGAGATCAAATTGGTGAAATTGGCTCCTAATTCGATTGTTATACTTACCATTTTCGTGTATTTGTGCGAGGCATATCTGGGAATTTTAGTGAACCTAGAACTCTTCAGATACTACTACCGCATGATCGAAAGAGCCGGGAAGGAAGGAGCATCGCCCAGGAGCTGCTCTCTGTGCCTTCACAATGGAAAGGTGAAGGAATACATTTTGATGTACTCAAAGTCTTCCTG
This sequence comes from Dendrocalamus sinicus, assembly GCA_036346575.1. Classification (NCBI taxonomy): domain Eukaryota; kingdom Viridiplantae; phylum Streptophyta; class Magnoliopsida; order Poales; family Poaceae; genus Dendrocalamus; species Dendrocalamus sinicus. The sequence goes on from CM070664.1 coordinate 5,402,144, forward strand.
GTTGTCATGGTTTAGTTCTACATAACGATGAGCAAGGAAGGCAGCCTATCATTCGTGGGAAAGATTGTTGTGGAGAGTCCGGAGTGGAGGTCCTCTCCTAAGGAGGAAAGGATACAATGACTAGTTGATGCCATCGTGTATTTGAAAGATAGAGGATTAACTTCGTGGCATGTGATGAGAGACTTCACCATGTGCTGAATTAGTCCCTTGAAATCGCGTGATCATATCATGCTATGGTATGAAGGTGCAAAATATTCAACCAGGTGCCGCACAAAAGTTTGCATGATCATATCACATTCGGGCTAAGGCTAAGAGTATGTGGGGATGGCCTACTGTAAGCCCCAACTAGGGTCTAAGTAGCCAATGAATCTAGTGCTGACCTTCTTTGACTCCGCACAAGTCCACCTCTAATGACAAAGGCAATGGAGGGTTCCCAACCTGTCTCTATCCTCAGGTGAGGACTAGCATGGAGGCACATGACATAAGCGCTAGATTCATTGGCGCTGATGATACGGGGTCGCCCGATCTTCTCGACGTAGGATCAAGATACTCACGTGGAATTGATGAATCGTAGTGATCCCCCGTTGCCAATGCAAGAGTTAGCACTCTATAATTCGCCCAATCACACGTGTTGAACCTCACGACCACCGGATGAAGTTCTATCGGGAAAGGTTGACGATCTTGATTTTTGACTAACTCCCAATTCCTTCAATGTTGTTCAAGAACAAGAGTATTTTTAATATCAAAAGTGGTTCCTTTTACAATGGGGTCTACCCTCAATATATAGTCTCACCTATTCAACACTAAACTCCCATGTGGTACTATTCACGCGCACCGTAGCACGGTTCTCCTCAAATGGGCCTTTTTCTCAAATTCACGGCCTTTAGTCAACATAAGTATTCATGCCATCATTATTCATGCCGTGACTTGTGCTTCCTTGGATGACGTCCACATATCGTTGATCTCCATCCATCGCCGACTCTTCAAACTGAGCACAAGTAAAACATTATTTTTAGCAATTCTCATTAAAATTAATGACATGTTCATTAAGGAGCGTCGTGCTCTTGTTATTGGTCCTGTTAGTCTCATTACTAGCTTTGGCATTACTAGCGATGTCCTCATCACCGAGGTCCCGTGCAACATCAATGGAGGGTTCCGAGATATAGGGATCACAATTGATCACCTTCTTGAAGATAACAATATCCTTCCTCGTTATGACCACCTCCGGCCGGTCCTCCTCAAAATCAAATGCATACTAGTCAACATAAGTGCCATCATCAGGAGTCCTTTCACCAAAGACTCAAGCATTAAACTTGTCAAAGGTGCTTGCAACATCAAGCTGATCGACCCATGCACCCACAGGCTCGAGACTCTACCGTTCTAGTGGCTTAGCAAAGCTGCCACAAATGGCATCGTTGATTGTTAGGGGGGCCCAGTGATGTCTTGTCGAGATGATCATCCATCTCAAATGGAAGATCATTCGTATGGTCGGCCACTGCTTCAGGTGACAGGTATGCAACTTTCATCTCCTTCTCCACATGGGGAGAATTGTTAAGATCAAAGGTGCCTTCTTGTGGCTTAGGATCTACAAACTTTACCACCATTAGGTCAACATACTTTAGTTGGGACCCAGACGCGACTTCCCTATAGGTGTCCCACTCGAGCTTGGAGGTAATTGGCAACATCAAAAGCGATTAGACCCTAACACCAACATTGTATCTTTCCTCCAACCAAACACCCACCTTGTGTTCTATTCACCCCAATTTGCCTTTCATATTTTCCACCAACTCCTCGAATGAGGGGTGTGTGCCATACACAACACACTCAACTCCATGCTCGCAAACTTGACACCATTGTCATTGTAAGTCACCGTACCACCGTAATGCACACACACAATTCTATTCATCTAAACACCAAATGCAACCACTGAACATTAAACAAACATCATTTCTTTGCACAACATGAAAATAATATCAAGTACTAACTACATGGACCGATTAAATGGTATCAAGCCATAAAGAGGTATTCACAAATTACACTAAAATACCCACAAACTACGTGAACATGGCCTATAACGAAGTTTTCTCCAAATCTATATAAAGAAAATACTACACACAACACTACCACATGAACACAAAAAACATTATTTCTACCCTACATCAACACGAACTCTGCCGAGTTTCTCCGATTTAACAACGAACATTAACGATTTCTCCCTTATCCATAAATGTTCCATCCAAACGAACCAATTATACACAACAAAAATAACAAAATGTAGCCCATAATCCGAGTACAAACCATTGCTAAGTATCGAAGAACGGTGATGAGGACATCCCAACCTTCTTCTCCTGAGCTGCCAACTAGACCGATTACTCGAGCACAAGCTAAAAAGATTAATCAACAGGTGAATTCACTCCTAATTGCATTTGGTTTTAACTTACGTGAGAATTGGTTACTACCTCATACAAATATTTTATGCATTATCAGGTTTGAACGTTGTAAAGCTTTTGAAGTTGAAACCATGGAGAAAAAGCTAATGGAGGAAAAATACATGGGGAACAAGTAAGGAAAGACACGTTTGAGCTTTTTTGCCACGTCAAATTGGCCCCACGACCACTCGAGCTCACAAAATTCTCTTCGGCCGTTCGATCGAGTCCAATGTCACAAAATTCTCTGTTCATCCCTCTTATGCCAGCGTGGCTCAAATGTCAGTGCCATCAAGTGTGGTGCTGATCTGTTATACCTTAGCGCCATTCGTGCTGGGTCTAAGTAAAAGGGTCATTTCTAAAATTAGTTTCCTATAGAGGTTATATTAAAAATAGAATAAAAATAACCAAAATAGGGAAAACATGCATGTCTTTGTCCACCAAGCAATATTGCATCCACTATGAGAGACTCAGGTTTAACGCAGAGAAAGTTTACTTCTACCGTGCATGCATGCTTTCCGGCACTATGCATGGTTTCAGGCTTCCTTAGAGTTGGTGACAATCGTAGGCCTATTTATATTACCTATGATTGATGGTTTTTAGTTACAGTTAATGATTTTTAGTTGAAAATAAATAGTAGTGATTAAAAGAAGTTACTTTTAGAAGTAGAGAATAGATGGTGGGAAAAGTGAGAGAGAGATATACGTGTAAGATGTGGACGAAAGAAGTGGAATACGTGATACATCCGTGACCCCTGTTTTATCTTCGGAGCAACAGGAGTGAAAAACACTTAAAAATCAAATATTCATATTACTTTTCTAAATAGAAGTTAAAAATAGAAGTAAATATAAACTTACCGATAGTATTCAAGCGAGAGTGCAGTGCCAAGGGAACAAGAGCGAGTTGCAATGCCTGGTCACTCCAGTCCGTCCGGAGCTAGCGCGATATATCATATATGATTGGACCACCTTATCACGTCACTTGCCTTAATTTACAGGGCAACACGAGGCTTCCAGATATTTAGAACGTACTTTACAGGACGAATGATCCATAGGTTTCCATGGCCATTAAGAGCGTACGTATATCATTTGATATGTTATCTGAACATGTATGGTTTCTCTGCATGCCAGTAAAGAAGCCATTGCATGTATGTGTGCAGAAGCTTCTAAGGACATCAGACTGGCAGCAAAACACTAAGATGTTCTTCAGAGTTCAGACATAGTAACGATCGAGCACTACACCAGGGGAAATTTTCCCTGGTCGAAGAACGAGTAGATTGCTCGCGTTTCCTAATTAAACAGAGACCGTTGAGATTAGCCAGGAACAAAAGACCTTTTTTTTCCTAACTGTGTTGCATAGCCATCCACTTGTGCTGATCTACGTACACACACGGAGATTTGGAAGGCATGCGTGTCGAAGCACAAGGCAGGCAGGAAAAGAAGCAAGGTCGGATCACATCGCGCGCGTCCCAATCGCTCGTGGCCGTGGGACACGCGCGCCCCCTTGTCGCCCTGGCCGGCATCGATCGCGATCTCAAGGACAAGCTAAGGGCAGGTACATTATTTACTGCATAGCTATGGCAGCTTAGCTCCAACACAGGTCGTGGTGGCAGCCATTCGTCTGAGCAAGCTGGAGAGCAATCCAGAGAGATCTCCCTCTGATGGGCAGCCTTTCTTGTTCCGGAACTGCTCAGCTTGGTACGAGCGGTACGATAGAATCGTCAATCACACGGAGCACCGTCCCTGTCACTTTCAGTTGAGATCTCTCTCTCTCTCTCTCTCACTCGCCCTTACAGAGCTCCAAGGCTCCAGCAGCATGGAACTAACAGCTAGCGTCAGGCAGTTTTCATGGGTGGTCGCCTGGACCAGTGGATGAACAATCCAGACCGTTGAGCCTTCTCTGTCATTGAAACACCTCAGAAAAAGTTCAAAATACAAATTTTTGCAAAATTTAGTTTGCATTTGAATTCTTGCCCAATTCGGAAATTTCAGTGATTTCCCGCTTTCCTATTTTGGCTGGGCGTCTTCTCCTCTCCCTGGCGCCTTCATCTCTCCCGGGCGTCGCCGCGCGCAGCGCCTTCCCTCGCTCCTGCCGACGCTGGACGCCGTTCCCTCCCGCGCAAGGAAGCTTAGCGCCGCCCCCTCCCTCCCGGCCTTATCTCCACGCCGCGGACCCCACTTGCCAGCCCCATCTCCCTGCTCATCTTCTCGCGCGAGGCAGCGGTGCCGTGTCCAACTTCCTCCCGCCACTGCATTCTTCTCCCTTCTCGCGAATTCTTCTCACAGGGAGTCAATCAACCGTACAAGCTAGCAGAGAGACTCGCCACCTCCCTCTCACAAGCTCTGCAGCCCATTAATGCCTCTCATCTCTTCGCTTAACGTAGCCCCGGCGCACCGCAAATATCCCCGCAAGGAAACCGACTTACACCGGCTATAAAACCCAATTACAGTGACCTTAAGCCTCCTAGTACCCTCACAAACCTACTCCCTCAGTTAATCGAGCTTTCCTCGCCTCTGCTGGCCGCAATCGCCGCCCCTGAGCCCGGTGAACCCTAACCCTAACTCTTGATTCCGTCTACCATATTTCAATTCCTTGCACTGGTATAGCCTTTAGTATATGCTAATCATCATGGTACAGTCAATTGCTCAGTAGCATTTGATTATAAGCTTGGCCGCGACGACCGCCGTAGGTCGCTCGGGCCTCACCGTGGCTAGCTCACCTGGGTTATTCCCGAGCTTCGCCAGCCCCTCCAATATGATCTTTAGGCTCTAAAGATGGTTAAATAGCAGCCCAATTAGCTCAAGCTTCTCTAGAATCCTGGATCGCCGCCGTGGATGCCATCGCTTCTCCACGCCCGCGACACTCCTCGCTCATCCGCAGCTTGCAATAACCCAAAATGGAAACACCCGCCGACCGCTTCTTTTGGTGCTAGCCACGACCGCGGCAGTTCTGCCCTCCTGTGCCACCGGGCGGCGGGCTCTGTTTGCCGCCGAGCCGAGGTCGGAGGAAGACGACGACGCCGGCCGCCGATCGTTGTCGATTATCCGTCGGGCGTTGGATCATTTCGCACCGCCGCCGCCTCCTGCGTCGCAGCCGCCGGATCTCTCCGCTCCGCATCGCGTCCGCTGTTCCACCCCACCCGAGCCGCTCAACCGGAGCGCGCCACGCACGGCGGGCGAGGCGCGCGCGCTGAAGCCGCCGCGCGCGGCGGCCGCGCGACTTCTCGCCGCCGAAGCGAAGGACCGGGCCGCCGGCCGGTTTTTCCAGCGGAAGGACAGGCCGGGCCGCGATCGCTCACTCGGGCCGAGCCCGCATCGCTCCAACTATTTTCCAGCAATTTTCTAATTTCCAAAATCGAAAAATCCAAATAAATCCTAAAAATCACAGAAAATCCCAAAATTCCCAAATTTCACCACTTTGTCTAATAATATCCTGGACCCATTTTTGGTCTCCACTCCCCAAGTTCATCCCAGATAAATTTCTGAAATTCCCTACTTGGAGATTTATGCATTTTACTCCTTTTTAAATAGTTTATTTTTCCTCGCTTGATTAGTCTCAAGCTGGATTTACTTATTTTACGTGTTTGCGCTAGTGTCAGAGATTTCGGAGGTTCCAGTGCAGTCGCAGGATCCAGGAGCTTCTTCGTTCGAGCTAGCCGAGATCGTCCAAATCAACGGCAAGTCTCAAATCCTTTGATCATGTTGTATCCCATAATGTTTAATTATGTTACTATGTTATTTACATTAAGCTAGTTGTGAAATGTTAGTTTAAAGTAAAATTAAATGTTTAGAATGACATGTTATATAGTTAAACCTACCACCGACAAATGCCATGTTACACTTGTAGCCATGCCTTTGTAACCCTAGGAATAATTACTTGATAACCTAGATAACTGTAAGTTATTACTATCACACAAGTCTTACACTAATAAGGTTGTGGTGGGCCAATAGACTTTGGAAAACCCGACTCTAGAGCAGGGTGGTATGGGACACCGTGCCCTAGGGCGGAGAATGTCGATGTGCAGAAGAGGGTAAGGATTCTTACCCCAGGTTGTAAAGTCGTGGACCTGGCCGGAGTTGCGGACTCGGGGAAAAAATATAAGGACCAGACCCTGACGCCGAGCAAATGACATGGTAGTCGCCAACCACGGAGTTGACTCGTCAACACTTGGTTTAATAGCCGCTCAACTCGATTGAAACTCTACGGGTATTGAGAAGCGGTGTTTGAGTAATTAGGTTAGGCGGGCCGTGCTACGGTGCCTAACAACGGTAAAATTCACTCGAAGCGGACGTTTGTTCCTCTCCTTGTGTGTGTGTGTATGTGTGAGCCGGACAGAGTGAATTCTACCGGGTAGAGCCTATATAAAGAATTGAGCAAAGGAAACGACCGGCTTCCTTAACTCACCATGAGGGTTAAGGGATCGTGTGGGTAAGTCGAGCAAACTCGCAGAGTCAAATAAATGGTATTCGAATACGCCGCTTAGGTTAATGGAGTGTGTCACTTGGGTGATTCCAAGAAGAAAGCTTAAGTAGTTTTGTACATGCTTTAACTTGATTAGTTGGTTAATTAACTTTCGATGAAAACCCCGAGCTCTTGAGAAGTAGTTTTGGGTCCGTTTATTAAAATGTTTATAAATAAAACTGCATCCACTCAAAGTAATAAACCAAGTATACTCCCTTCATTGTGATTCCGCATGTAGTAAGATAGAGTCCCTTTGGGGCTTGCTGAGCCGGTTGTTTGGCTCACGGCTTGCTTAATCTAATTTTTAGAGGATCAAGACGAAGGTGAAGGTCTCCCGTTGAGGAAGTCCTGAGGATCTCTTCTTCGACGAGGACCCGTGGCTTTAGGTCTTCGCCGCTCAAGCGGATTCGGAAGTCTTTTGTAATGTATTTATATTTTGGGCTTGCACGCCTGTCACAAAACTGGATGTTAGTCCATATGTTAAATATATGCTGGACTTTTGTTGTAAGCATGCAATGGTATACTCTTGCGCGACATTTCATAACTGCTCATGCGTGAATAGTTGCGAAGGGTCGTGTCCAGACGCGCACGGAAACGGGCGTTATAAGAAGTGGTATCGAGCGAGCTCTTTGACCGTAGGATAAGACCTAAGGTAAACTAGGAAGCGATTCTATCGCAAAATTTACTTTAAGCCATAAAAAGGGTTTTACAAAAATTATAAGGATATTCTTTGTCTTTTTCCTCTCTTGTTGCTACCTTATCTATCTTAGTTTATTTTCGCTAAGTTTTGCTTTTGCAAAATGTTTCTCGCTCTTTCTTGCCCAGCCAAAATTTCGTTTCTTAGCGCTTAGAAGAGCAATGGTGTTCGCTAGAATAGATTGACCACTGAGCGCTTATAGTGCCTTTGTAATGTAAAGCGGTGTATTCATGAACCCTAAGTGGTTTTTGTACCACTTGCATATTGTAAATCTATGTTCATTATCTTTTATGTTGTTTGCTTAATTATCAATGATTCCCTGTATTCAAAGCTTTCTCTGTCCCTTTCGCTCTCGTTCTTATCTTTTTCACCCTATACTTGCCTTGAAAAATTCGAAATCTTACTTATCTACTCTTGATTGCCAAAGCCGCAAAGCTAATCTCTAATTCCCAATTGGCGATGGACCCGGATGCAGAGTGGTCGGACTAACGGCAGTGCACTGCCACCGATCCGCCCACACTTGCCAAAGATAATGGCAATGATGGAACAGAATCGCTACCAAGGAGAACAGAATATTTTGAAAGTACTAGATCAGCATGCCCGACTTCTTGAACAACTAGCAACCAGATCACCAGGCGTACAAGGTGGAAGCAATGTTCCTCGAGATGGCTCTCCAATCTCCACCCGATGGGCAGACTTTTTGAAGACACGTCCACCAGTCTTTTCTACCTCAGCTGATCCCCTAGTGGCTGAGGACTGGCTTGTGGATGTGGAAAGGAAGCTTGACACTGTACGATGTGATAATAAGGAGAAGGTATCATATGCATCCCACCAGTTACAGGGTGCTGCAGCAACCTGGTGGATTAACTATCAGCGCACCCTGCAGAACAGAGAACTCAGTTGGGAAGAATTTTCAAAGGCCTTTCGCAAGGCACACATACCAGATGGTATCATGGAAGCCAAGCGTCGGGAATTCCTGGCACTTAAGCAAGGTGGACGCACAATTATGGAGTACTTGCACCAATTCAACCACCTTTCTAGATTTGCTCCAGATGATGTTGATAATGAAGAAAAGAAAATGAGCAAATTCCGAGCAGGATTACAACAGTCCTTGAAATTTCATATCTCAGCCATGAAATTCAAGGACCTACATGATATGGTAGATAGCCTGATCAACTCAGAAGAGGCTAGAGGTGAGATGGAAGATTACGAAGCGTAAAGCGACACAAATCCCGCTCTTCCTCACCCAAAGGCTCGTGAAACAAGACTACGGGATCGTCGTCCTTCGATCCCAAACCTTCCGTCAATTTGTGATGCTACCAAAACCCGATGCCGGCGGTCTCCGCAGATGCCACTCCCTTACCACTTGCTATCAAGTGCCCTACTGCGGTGGCAACCATCTTGCCAGCGCTTTGTCCACGGAGGTCAAATGCTTGTTTCCACTGTGGAGAAATTGGACACTATAGGGACCAGTGTCCCCTAAGAACTTGCCGCCGATGCAAAAGCTACAAGTCCGAACCAACAAAGAACAGGAAGCACAGACACAAGCAGCTCGGCACCCCCAAAGGAGGTCTCTTGCAGATCAAGGCAATGACCTCAATCTCCAGCAGCACGCCAACTTCACATCTGCAGCAGAGGCGAGGCCGCCTGCACTCCACCTTCTATGCGAGGGTGAATCATGTGTCCGCCGAGGACGCACTGAGCTAGTGATGTCATTGCGGTATGTTCCCAATTAACTCCACACCGCATTGATTTTATTTGACCACGTGCAACGCATTCGCTTATTTCAAGAGCTTTGTTTTGAGAAACCAATTGCCTTCTGCTTCGTTGCCAAGACTTTATGTGGTTGAAACCCACGGGTTAGAATGGAGTCCCACAAGGGGTGTCTGGACTTAATGTGCAAATCCAAGGGTAGAGTTTAGAGCAGATTTGTTACAACTAGATATGTCGTGACTAGATGCCATTTTGGGCATGAATCGGCTAGCCAAGAATAAAGGCAAAGTAGATTGTGAGATCAAAACAAGATCATTGGTAAACCTCAAGGTCGGAAAGTGGTAGTAAAACGACCGAGAAGTGTTAAAGGATGCAAAAAAACGCATGATTAACCTACTAGCAGTTACACCTGATCAAGTGCCAGTAGTACAAGAGTATCCAGATGTATTTCCGTAAAATTACGGCGGACTTCGGCGCACAAGTAGAACTTGCTATAGAATTGATCCCAGGCACAAAGCCAATTGCCAAGCATCAATACAGAATGTCAGCCAGTGAACTAAAAGAGCTCAAGAGACAGTTGGATGAATTGCAAGAAAAGGAGTTCATTCGACCAAGTGTTTCGCCTTGGTCGGCCCCAGTCTTGTTTGTGAAGAAGAAGAGTGGAGAATTAAGAATGTGTGTTGACTACAGAGGTTTAAACGCGTCACAATTAAAAACAAGTACCCTTTACCTGCAATTGATGATTTGTTTGATCAACTTAAGGGTGCCAAGGTATTCTCTAAGATCGACTTACGCCAAGTTACCATCAACTTAAGATCCGAGAACAAGATCGAGAGAAACAGCCTTTATCACCGTGATATGGCTTATATGAGTTCACAATTGTGCCCTTTGGTTTAACCAATGCGCCACCTATTTCATGAATCTTATGAATCGGTGCATATGGATCAACTGACCGATTCGTGATTGTCTTCATAGATGACATCTTGATATACTCCAAAGACGAAGAAGAGCACAAGAAGCATCTGCATATGGTATTAACCAGATTGAGAGAACATCAGTTGTACGCCAAATTCGACAAATGCAGCTTTTGGCTGAAAGAAGTTGCTTTCTTGGGTCATGTCATATCAGAAGATGGAGTCAAAGTTGATCCGAGAAAAGATAGTCGCAGATCATGGAATGGAAACAACCCAAGACAAAGGATGTATGAGAAGCTTTCTTGGATTGGCAGGCTATTATCGCCGATTCATAGAAGGATTCTCCAAGATTTCGCGTCCGCTCACTCAACTACTGAAGAAAGACAAGCCATTCACATGGACAAATGCTTGCGAAGAGAGTTTTCAGTTACTGAAGACCAAGTTGACAACGACACGATCGATTTTGCCCAATCCCAAAAAGAGTTCCAAATCTATTGTGATGCTTCAAAGCAAGGTTTGGGATGTGTGCTCATGCAACATGGAAAAGTCGTTGCATATGCTTCAAGACAACTAAGGCCACATGAAGAAAATTACCCAACACACGATTTAGAGCTAGCAATGTGGTGCACGCTCTCAAAATTTGGCGACACTACGCTAGGAACTCGTTGTGAGATATTTTCAGATCACAAGAGCTTGAAGTATCTGTTCACACAGCCGAATTGAATATGAGACAACGCAGATGGTTAGAATTAATCAAAGACTACGATGTCGATCTTCGTATCATCCGGTAAGGCCAATGTGGTTGCCGATGCCCTCACCAAAAAGTTCGACAAGACAAGCCTAATACCACGAGTATCCACCGAGTTACAAAGAGATATATCGCGATCGAATTTGGTAATCACGAACAAGGCAAGATGACAACATTAGAACTTCAACCGTTGTTGACGGATCAAATTAAAGCAAAGACAAGATAAAGATGAAGAGATTCAAAAGCTGAAAAAGAACGCTCAAGAAGGAGATTTATCGAGTATGCGATAGACGAACATGGAATCCTTACCTTCCGTGACCGCTATTGCATACCCGATGAGAAGGAATTAAGAGAATTGATCCTATCCAAGCCCATTCATCTCAATTTTCAATTCATCCAGAGGCACCAAAATGTACCAAGATTTGAAAAAGAAGTATTGGTGGAACTCGATGAAGAAAGAAGTGGCGTAATATGTAGCTAAATGTGATGTCCGTGCCAGATCAAAATAGACCACCAAAACATCGAGATTGTTATACCTTTACCCATCCCCGAATGGAAATGGGATAGTATTGGCATGGACTTCATCATCGGACTTCCTAAGACTCGTGAAGGATATGACGCTATCCGGGTCATTATTGATAGATTGACCAAGGTGGCTCATTTCCTTCCGATCAAGCGACTTATGGGAAAGATAAGCTTGCAGAGTTATATTTGACAAAAATAGTGACACTACATGGAGTCCCCAAGAAGATTGTTTCAGCAGAGGAGCACAATTCACCTCCAAATTTTGGGAAAACTCCATGAGGCTATGGGTACCGATTTGAACTTCACTCGGATATCACCCATGCATGATGGACAAACAGAGAGAACCAACCAGATTCTAGAGGACATGTTGAGAGCTTGCGCATTGTATATGGAGCAGCATGGAATACTTGTTTACCATTTGCTCAATTTTCATATAATAATAGTTATCGAGCTAGTATCCAAATGGCCCCATTTGAAGCATTATATGGCGAAAATGCGGGACACCTCTGAATCGGTCGACATCGGAGAACGCCAACTCATTGGACCTCAAATTGCTCAAGACGCAGAGGCACATGTCGAATTGTCAAAGATAGACTCAAAATGGCACAAGACCGGCTGAAGGGCTATGCAGATAACAGAGAAAAGATTTGAGCTTTGAAATTGGAGATTTTGTCTATATCAAAGTCACTCCGCTCAAGATAGTTAAGAGATTTCAGATCAAAGGCAAATTAGCACCGAGGTATGTGGGACCGTTTCAAATAATCGGAAGAGTTGGGGAAGTAGCTTATCAAGTACAGCTCCCGCCCAACTTATCAAGAATACACAACGTGTTCCACGTATCCCAGCTTCGAAAGTGTCTACGCCAACCCACAGATGAAATACCATTGTCAGATATTGAATTACAAGATGACTGCACTTATGCTGAAGAACCACTACAAATACTTGAAACGCAGAAAGGCAGCTCTGAAACAAGAATATCAGATTTTGCAGAGTTCAATGGAAGAATCATACGGCGGATGAGTCCACTTGGGAAAGAGAGGCTGATTTACAGCGGGATTTTCCCAACTTATTCCTCGACTGCAGGAATCTCGGGTCGAGATTCTTTTAAGGGGGTAGGTTGAAACACCTCGTAAAAGTTCAAAATACAAATTTTTGCAAAATTTAGTTTGCATTTGAATTCTTGCCCAATTCGAAATTTCGGTGATTTCCGCTTCCTATTTTGGCCGGGCGTCTTCTCCTCTCCTCGACGTCTTTTCTCCTGGCGCTTCATCTCTCCCGGCGCCGCCGCAGCCGCCTTCCTCGCTCTCCCGCCGACGCTGGGCGCTGCTCCTCCCGCGCAAGGAAGCTTAGCGCGCCCCTCCCTCCGGCCTTATCTCCACGCCGCGGACCCCACTTGCCACCCCATCTCCTCGCCATCTTCTCGCGGCGAGGCAAATGCCGTGTCCAACTTCCTCCCGCCATCGCATTCTTCTCCTTCTCGCGAATTCTTCTCACAGGAGTCAATCAACCGCATACAAGCTAGCAGAGACTCGCCACCTCCTCTCACAAGCTCGCACCCATTAATGCCTCTCATCTCTTCGCTAACGTAGCCCCGGCGGCCGCAAATATCCCCGCAAGGAAACCGACTTACACCGGCTATAAAACCCAATTACAGTGACCTTAAGCCTCCTAGTACCCTCACAAACCTCCTCCCTCAGTTAATCGAGCTTTCCTCGCCTCTGCTGGCCGCAATCGCCGCCCCTGAGCCCGGTGAACCCTAACCCTAACTCTTGATTCCGTCTACCATATTTCAATTCCTTGCACTGGTATAGCCTTTAGTATATGCTAATCATCATGGTACACTCAATTGCTCAAGAGCATTTGATTATAAGCTTGGCCGCGACGACCGTCGTGAGGTCGCTCGGGCCTCACCGTGGCTAGCTCACCGGTTATTCCCGAGCCACCAATTTCTCCAATATGATCTTTAGGCTCTAAAGATGGTTAAATAGCAGCCCAATTAGCTCAAGCTTCTCTAGAATCCTGGATCGCCGCCGTGGATGCCACTGCCTTCTCCACTGCCCGCGACACTCCTCGTTCATCCGCAGCGCTTGCAATAACCCAAAATGGAAACACCCGCCGACCGCTTCTTTTGGTGCTAGCCACGGCCGCGAGCAGTTCGCCTCTCCCAGTGCCACGGCGGCGGCGGCTCGCTTTTGCCGCCGAGCCGAGGTCGGGAGGAAGACGACGACGCCACCGCCGATCGTTGTCGATTATCCGTCGGAGCGTTGGATCATTTCGCACCGCCGCCGCCTCCTGCGTCGCAGCCGCCGGATCTCTCCGCTCGCATCGCGTCCCGCTCGTTCCACCCCACCCGAGCCGCCAACCGAGACGCGCGCCACGCGCGCGGGCGGGCGTGGCGCGCTGCTGAAGCCGCCGCGCGCGTGGGCGCGCCGCTTTCGCCGGCCGCGCGAAGCCGACCGGCGCCGGCCGGTTTTTCCAGCGGAAGGACAGGCCGGGCCGCATCGCTCACTCGGGCTGAGCCGTTCATCGCTCCAACTATTTTCCAGCAATTTTCTAATTTCCAAAATCCGAAAAATCCAAATAAATCCTAAAAATCACAGAAAATCCCAAAATTCCCAAATTTCACCACTTTGCTCAATAATATCCTGGACCCATTTTTGGTCTCCACTCCCAAGTTCATCCCAGATAAATTTCTGAAATTCCCTACTTGGAGATTTATGCATTTTACTCCTTTTAAATAGTTTATTTTTCCTCGCTTGATTAGTCTCAAGTGGATTTACTTATTTTACGTGTTTGCGCTTAGTGTCGAGATTTCGAGGTTCCAGCAGCAATCGCAGGATCCAGAGCTTCTTCGCTCGAGCTAGCCGAGATCGCCCAAATCAACGGCAAGTCTCAAATCCTTTGATCATGTTGTATCCCATAATGTTTAATTATGTTACTATGTTATTTACATTAAGCTAGTTGTGAAATGTTAGTTTAAAGTAAAATTAAATGTTTAGAATGACATGTTATATAGTTAAACCTACCACCGACAAATGCCATGTTACACTTGTAGCCATGCCTTTGTAACCCTAGGAATAATTACTTGATAACCTAGATAATCGTAAGTTATTACTATCACACAAGTCTTACACTAATAAGGTTGTGGTCATGGCCAATAGACTTTGGAAAACCCGACTCTAGAGCAGGGTGGTATGGGACACCGTGCCCTAGGCGGAGAATGTCGATGTGCGTAAGAGGGTAAGGATTCTTACCCAGTTGTAAAGTCGTGGACCTGGCCGAGTTGCGGACTCGGGGAAAAATATAAGGACCGCACTCGACGCCGAGCAAATGACATGGTAGTCGCCAACCACGGAGTTGACTCGTCAACATCGGTTTAATAGCCGCTCAACTCGATTGAAACTCTACGGTATTGAGAAGCGGTGTTTGAGTAATTAGGTTAGGCGGCCGTGCTACGGTGCCTAACAACGTAAAATTCACTCGAAGCGGACGCTTGTTCCTCTCCTTGTGTGTGTGTGTATGTGTGAGCCGACTGAGTGAATTCTACCGGTAGAGCCTATATAAAGAATTGAGCAAAGAAACGACCGGGCTTCCTTAACTCACCATGAGGGTTAAGGGATCGTGTGGGTAAGCCGAGCAAACTCTGCAGAGTCAAATAAATGGTATTCGAATACGCGCTTCGGTTAATGGAGTGTGTCACTTGGGTGATTCCAGAAGAAAGCTTAAGTAGTTTTGTACATGCTTTAACTTGATTAGTTGGTTAATTAACTTTCGATGAAAACCCCGAGCTCTTGAGAAGTAGTTTTGGGTCCGTTTATTAAAATGTTTATAAATAAAACTGCATCCACTCAAAGTAATAAACCAAGTATACTCCCTTCATTGTGATTCCGCATGTAGTAAGATAGAGTCCCTTTGGGGCTTATTGAGCCGGTTGTTTGGCTCACACTTGCTTAATCTACTTTTTAGAGGATCAAGACGAAGGTGAAGGTCTCCCCGTTGAGGAAGTCCCGGAGGATCTCTTCTTCGACGAGGACCCGTGGCTTTAGGTCTTCGCCGCGCTCGAAGCGGATTCTGGAAGTCTTTTGTAATGTATTTATATTTTGGGCTTGCACGCCCCGCTGTCAAAACTGGATGTTAGTCCATATGTTAAATATATGCTGGACTTTTGTTGTAAGCATGCAATGGTATACTCTTGCGCGACATTTCATAACTGTTCATGCGTGAATAGTTGCGAAGGGCCGTGTCCGTACGCGCCCCTGGAAACGGGGGCGTTACAGTCATACAGTTCATGTGCCCCTGTGGTGCTCTGGATTGTAGCCTCTAGGCCTTCGTAGGAATTTCGACACCATTCCTGCAGAAAATACGAAATAATTCGACGTTCCAAGCGGGCCTAGAGGGAAGAACGTTACATGTGACTGTGTCGATGTTTTCACAAAAATATCTTAGCTGAATCAGGCAACTTCTTTGGGGAACATAAAAACTCCCATTTCTACCAAGAAGTTCAACTTTTTAAAAGAAAAGGCAGAAGCTTTGCCGTTTAATTGAGACGAAGGGAGATAACGAGTTACAACCGCTTTAAGGCTATGTTTGTTTTAGTTTCTATTTTTATTTTCTGTTGATTTCTCAAAACGGCTTCTCTGCTCCTTTCACTACCATCTCGCTCTAAGGATAAAGTAGGGGGGTCATAGGTACATCACGTACCAACTCCTCTCACTCTTGTCACATCCACACTCTCTTCCTCACTTTTTCCACCGTGTGCCCATTCTTCTAAAGTTACTTCTTTTAACTATTACTATTTATTGGAAGATTAATGTACCCCTCTACCAGTGGGATCCACTCTACGGAAAACACCTGCTTATAGATCAAGAGGTGCAATCACACTCGCTTAGGATGACCGTACTCCCCCATTTATATTCATAGGGTCTATCCCCTAAGAGATATTTCGGTCATTTATACAAACCCAAAAATGCCTATAAATATTCATGTATCTCTCATTTGTAACTCAAGCTCATAAGAAATACAAAGTGTCATCCAAACTGGTGTGCCTCTAGGAGGAGCCCTCAAACCCCCCCCCCCCGACCCCCCGAAGGCCACCGACAGGAGTAGGGCGGTTCTGTCGGATCTCCCAAACCTGTATAAATCTTCATGTCACTCTTGTCTTCGTGGACGCCGATCCGTCGTATGGCCGATGTCTACTCCCTCTATGTTTGGTTTTTCACATATATAATACTATTTATTTTCAATTAAAAACTATAAATTACAAAGAAAAATCATCAGTAAAAATTAATAAGAATACGATAAGTCTAGAGGAACTATAAATAGTGCACGCACTACTCAAGAGCGCTAGACTTCAATTAAATTAAGGGGCTGCTCAGAGCGGTGGGGCTTACAAACGGCACGGCCAAGGGCCACGACTAGCTAGCAAAAAGAATTTTTGAGGATGTAAAACCCTGTGTAGGTCTCATCCAAGCCAGCAGTAGGGTAGGTTTTTTCTACCGTGGTTTATGCTTTTATTTAAAATTTTAAAATTCAACTGTTTATAAGAAAATATATAGAAAAAATACTTACGTGTGATTTTAATTGATATAAATAAATTCGATATAATATCTATTATAATTAATTTATAGGTCTAACTTAAAAAGTAATTAGTTTAAAAATTAATTACTGTAGCATTAGCTGAAAAAATAAGCCCGAGTGAAGTGTTCACTCGATCAGCCACGTGCTTTGGGCGAACGTACTCTGCTAATTAGAATTATTTGCATCTGTCTCTCATAAGCTAGACTAGCCATGTGAGGTTACTTGACGAAGGCTAGGCTGGGTGTTTGCTGACAAGTTTTAGTGGCTGCCTGTTTGGAACTGACACAGAATAACAGTCCGTTTATTTTGACTGAAAAATAATTTATAATTAAAATTACACTGTATTTAATGATAATTTATTTAATATAATTAAATTTTAAAAATTTAAAATAAAAAACAGGTTAATCAATCACAGACAATGCAAACGAATACGGAATAAAGAACCGGTAAAAAGGCTCAAAAAGCCAAAAGATCATAAAAAGATAAAATTTAGGAATAGTGAAAAATAAGTTAAAAGCTAGAAACTCAAGCCGAAATGAGCAAGAAAGCAAAAACCGTAGTAGTACTAACAAGGATAAATCCTAAACAAAATGAAGGATTAGCGCATGGAACTAGAGATAAAATGTAACATCGACAGTCTAAAATTCGCTAATAGCGCATCTCACCTACAACCTACGGGAGAGCATGTATGCATAGCAACTTATTTGGACTTTCTTTCTCGTTTCGTCTAAAAGAGTTAACACGAAGGTGCTACAATTTAAGATAACTACTGGTAATGTGATACTAAAAGGCGACATGTTACATAAAAGGTAGAAAACTAATACATTGCAACTTGCCATACTACTGTCGTGACTTATGATTTGTTGAAGTAGGAATAGCATTTTTTTTTCTTAAGAAGATGTTGAAGTGGTATTTTTTAAGCACCAGGATACGACGAAAATTCTTGCCATGCAAATGGGGCCTAGATGTGAAAAACACTACACATGATGTGCCCATGGCCCATGGCAACTGATGGTTGCTTCCTTTTGCTGAACATTGTTTCAGGTAAGATCACATCAAAAATTTGGACGGTAGCACAGGTGTCCGCTGAGTAGTACAATCTGATGTGTTCGTCACCATCTCTCTCCATGCTCCATGGAAGAGGACGTCCGAAAAGTGGATGCAGACGTTCACTGAAGGGTACTGTAACAGTAACACTAGGAAATGTCTAGCTAGTGTGATTTGAGTGATTCAGCTCACACGTGTGAACTGCGAAATTATCCAACAAATGCTTCTGCTAGCATATATATGTGCACGTGTCACACAACACCATCTTATTCTTACCCTGCTGTGATCTCAAACATACAGAGTAATTCAGGGAAATAAAATGGAAAATGGGAGTGCGAAATGAAGGTTCAGTATGATATCACTCCACAGAACCCAGCCAACAGTTGGGACATTGTACGCTGTTCCCTAAGAAAAAAGATCCTCTTTGCCTATAAAGGGAAAATATTGTTTTTGCCAAGAATAAGCATTAAAGGCAAAAACAAAATCTTCCCTAGATTAAACAATGCATAGCTTACAATGCCAGTGCCCTGGTGACATCCAATGATATATCAGCTTTGCTGAGGTGAGGATACTTAATCCTCACAACATTCTCTATACCTAAAATGGGTTTTATGTCGGGTGACAAACAACACATGAACGATCACTTACATACCATGTATGTTCTAATAAACGATCTGAGAAAAACAATTTCATCAGATTTTGTCATGGAGGTTAACCACCAAGTCATGTGCATCGTCTAGAAGCCTCCAGACGTCTAGCTGCCCAGCCATGCTATTGCA
Organism: Dendrocalamus sinicus; assembly: GCA_036346575.1. Lineage (NCBI taxonomy): Eukaryota > Viridiplantae > Streptophyta > Magnoliopsida > Poales > Poaceae > Dendrocalamus > Dendrocalamus sinicus. Next base: position 5,421,031 of record CM070664.1, read on the forward strand.
CTCCCGCAATATCTCATCCATGCTGCTATACCTCTCGATCATTAGCTTCCTCCTCTGCAGGACACAGGCCGCAATAGCATAGAGCAACAAGTCGTCAGTTGGAGGAGCATGCAGCCTTATCCTTCCCTATGTGGACCTTCCAATCCCAGCTCGAATGGCTGCCTGATCAGCCCACATGACCTCCCACACACAGTCTGCTCAAAAGTGAGCTCCCTCCTGAAGAGAACCACCACCATTCTGTACACAAAGAAGCAGTCCTCAGCCTGCAGTTTCTGCAGGTGCCTATAGAGGTATGAGTACTTGCGTTTGATAATCTGGGAGACAATCTTCAGCTGTCTTCTTATTCCAACCTCATCAAGCCTAGAGTTGTGCCTTGCTTTCCGCATGAAACCTGTTAGGAAACCTGGGCCAAACCAGCAGACCTGGCCCATTATGGGTACCTCACCGAAGACTATAAATAAGGAGCCATACCGGCATATTTTGTACACATATGTAATTGAAAGCAATAAAAAAGACCAGGAGTTCTCTCTACCTCTCTCTGTGTTCAATCTATTATTCTGTCTTCTGTGATTGATTCGATTTGTTCTAAGCAGAGAATCGATCGGACTGGTCGCCAGCGATGGTTCCTCAACACGTTATCAGCATGAGAACCGCAGCATGTCATTGATGCCCACCAAGCTCAGAAGAAGAAGGATGGCAAAGGGCAGTCTGAAACCCACTTTGCAATAGTTGAGGGGGAGCATCTTGAGCAGCTGTCTGAGTTGATGGAGGTTGAACCCATCCCAACAGCAGCACCCCCTTATGACCTAGAGGTAGCCATCGCCATAATCTCTCTCGAAGAGAAGATCACTCCTGAAAAGATAACCGAAGAAGTCTCTGATTTTCTAGTTGATTTAGTCTAATGCATAGAATGCATTAGACTTTAATTATCATTTATTTTGTGTTAAAAGAACAAGTTAGATCTTGCATGGATGGTACTTTAGTTTTGTTTTCTCGTGATGGTTGGATGATTTTGGAATAATTCATTTATTTATTCAATTTATGATGGCATGATATGTTCTAATGTTAGCGTATTTTATTTATGTGTTAAATGTCTTCTAATACATGTTAATAAAATATCTTATATTAGAACACGTGTGGTGCCCTATGGAGGAAGTGTGCCTTGCCGACAGCGGCACAACGAATACCATCTTAAGAGGACTAGGTATTTTCAGTCGATTCGTAAGAGCACTGGCAGCCTTACGATAATCGCTGGAAGCGATGCATGTATAATTGGTTCCGAAAGAGCCACAATTATACTTCCAATGTGCACAATTTTGGTAATTGAAGAAGCCTTATTGTACCCAGAATCGACTAAACCCCTCCTAAGCTTTAAGGATATTCACGCCAATGGTTTCCACGTTGAGACTGAAGAAGAGTACGGTAAGGAATACCTATTCATCACAAATCGCGAAGAGAATGACAAAAGGGTATTAGAAAAACTTCCTTCACTAGAAACTGGGCTATATTATACCAACATCAAGGCACCCGCAGCCAACACTATCCTGAAGACAGTATTTAGCAGCTCTGAACTATTCTATCTCTAGCATGACAGATTATGCCACCCAGGTCTTAAGATGATGAGAAACATAATCAACAATTTCTAAGGGCATAATATTAATGTGAGGAATTTTCCGAATCAAGAAGATTTTGTGTGCCCTACATATATGTGCCACTGGAAATTAATAACTAGACCATCCACTCTAAAAGTGAAGGATGAAGTCCCTGCATTCCTAAAGCGCATCCAGGGAGATATTTGCGGTCCCATTCAGCCCATCTTAGGGTCATTTAAGTATTTCATGATGCTCATTGATGCTTCCTCGAAGTGGTCATATGTGGATCTGTTGTCCACAAGAAACCATTCTTTCGTAAAATTGATCTCACAAATCATTCGCATCAAAAATGTATTCCCGATCATCACATCAAGTCCATTAGAATGGACAACGCCGGAGAATTCACTTCAAAGGCATTTGATGATTATTGCATGGCGATGTGGATTACAGTTGAGCACTCGGTACCGCATGTCCACACGTAGAATGGTTTGGCAGAGGCTTTAATCAAGAGAATTAAATTTATTGCCCGACCCCTACATGCAGCAAATCTCATCAACTTTAGACTTTCGGCCTACAACATCCATTCACCTATGCAACTAGTATAAGGGTCACCACCAAAAATTTCTCATCTCAGGAGGTTTAGATGCAAGGTTTATATACCTATACTCCCTCCACAGCGTACTGCAATGGGCCCTCTCCGCAAAACTGGGATATACGTTGGTTATGAGACTATATCCATAATCAGGTATTTGGAACCCATGTCAAGAGATTTGCATACCGCCCGCTTTGCAAGACAGAGCAAATAAAAAATATGTACAGTGTGAAACTCAGAAAGTCACTGTATGGACTAAACAAATTTGGAAGAATGTGGTATAATCGCTTAAGCGACTTTCTCTGCAAGAAAGGCTACACGAACAATGAAGACTGTCCGTGTGTATTTATACGGCGATCCCAAAATAGATTCTGTATAACTCTGTGTATGTAGATGATCTGAACATTATCGGGACAGTAGAAGACATAAAAGAAGCAAGCTCCTACTTAGAGTCAGAATTTAAAATGAAATATTTGGGCAAGACCAAGTTCTGCTTAGTCCTGCAGCTTGAGCATGTCCCTAAAGGAATCTTGGTGCATCAGTCGACCTACACTCAAAAGGTGCTAGAAAGGTTTGGCTTTGAGAATGCATTCCCATCGAAAGTACCGATGATCAGGAGATCTTTACAGCAAGAAAAAGATCATTTCCGACCTAGGGTAGATGGGAAGGAAGTCATGGGACCGAAATTCCCATACTCATGTACTTAGCAAACTGCATTAGACTGGACATTGCATTTGTCATGAACCTGTTAGTAAGATACAGTGCAGAACCTACCAAAAGGCATTGGCAGGGCATAAAGGACATCTTCCGATACCTCCAAGGAAGTAAGAACCTACCAAAACTCTACCCCTCGTGTGAAATCACTAAGTATTGTCCATAACCGGGAACACGGCTATTCGAATAATTTTACACTCTGCAGAGGTTAAACAATTTTATCCACATGATGTGATCATCTCTACATAAAAAAATCACAACAAGACTTTTACAATGCTAAATCTCAACCTGATCTCACCCGCTAAGATTTCACCGTCGAGTAGTCTAACCACCTAGTCGATAATACTCCCTCTTGCGCCAATAAAACATCGGTGGTGAAATCAAAGTTAAAACTTCACAAATTATTATGCTAGGTCTATCTCATACTAAACATGTGGTTGTACGATAAGGTTCAGATTAATGGCGCACAAAGTGAAGTCGTTAGATATTACCTATACGAAACATTCACATCCTTGAAGTGCTAACCACACTTCTCTCCTTTATTGCACGATCATTCGCCCAAGTGAAAACCATTTTGTATAACCACCATCAATGACACTACCCATACCAAGGTGCACAAATTTTATAACTGTGCTAACCATCATGATTTAGAATTTTACTAAGTCAAAATTAATTAATTGATCACATATGATAATAATCCAACATACTATAAGCACGACTAAGGATACTAAATTTATAACCCATGTGAGAACTAATATTGTATCACTAGGTAAATACCCATCCTATATTTATAATGGAATTATGGCATTCAAATTCTCAAGGAGAAATTAATCAAATAGGCCATTAACTACCAGTACAAAGGTTTTATAATAAAATAATGATGCATGATAATTTAAACAAAATAATACATAACAAATTTGAAAACTAGGTTCAACATGATCAAAGGATACGACCTGCCTTGGCCTTGCTCAGTTAATTGCTCTGGATCTTCAAGTCTTGCTTCAACTCCTTCGAAGGCATGATCTAATGAGAGAGAAAACGAAATGAAGCACAAAATGAAAATTAAATAAAATTCAAATGAACTCCAAAAATTTCAAAACTAGATGAATTTAGAAAAAAGAATCGGGTCAATTGGAACTAGGACGGAGAAGAACAGGCTCTTGAAAAATCTAATCTAAAGAAAATACTGAAAATTCAGAAATTCTTGTGTGTTGTGGACTCGATGCACAGAATAGTAAGTCTACGGTGGACTCGGCTCATAGAACAGTATAGTGGCGACTAGGCTTGCTGACGTGGTGGATAACTGGGCCTTAAGCTGATATGGCTTGGTGACTCAGCTGATGACTTGGCATGGTCCACGAGTTCACGAAATAGTGCTATGGACCAGTGGGCCCCATGTGTTAGAGACACAGTGCACGTGAGCCTAGTCCACAGAGGCGACGAAGCGACGTGCGAGCACAGTGCAATCGGACATTTGTGGGTGCGCTATGCGAGGCATCACCTCAGTGTGCACAGCGACACGCAGGCAGGGACCAAAGGCGGTGGCAAACAGGGCTGCGGTCAGCTGGAGCGAACGGTGGCGAGATCAACGTAGTAGAAGACTCACCGCGCGACGGCGACGAGGTCAAAGAAGAAGAACGGCTCAGGCACCAGTGAAACGGCGGCGAAGATAGAGCAACTCCGGTGAAGAGACCGATGGTGCAAGGCGAAGGAAGAGGTGACTCAGGGTGTGGAATCTAGGGCGCGGCTCCGCGCTTTTATGCACGAACGCCGAGAGACTCCAAGGTAGGTACGAAAGGGAGAGTCCGCGGCGGAGACAGTAAGCAACGACGGCGGAAGTTCGAAACGAACACGACAGCGGCATCCGCGTCGGGGACAAAGCACAGTGCACGGTGCCCTGGATGCGTGGCACAAGGCAATCGGACGGCATCTGAGGTAGGCGGAGCGACGGCTCGTATGCAGGCGGCAGGTGGCCGATTGTCAACACGTGGTACAGCGGGCAAGGAGTGCGTGGCTAGGCCAGAAAATAATGGGCTTCAGCCCATTTGGCCTTTTATAATTTTTAAGGGTTTTCTATTTTCAAATATTTCCATAAATTCAATTGAGCTCTAGAAAATAGCAAATAAATCCAGAAAAAACTCAGAAAATTCCTTGAAGAACGAGGACCCCAACAAAATCTGGTTTTCTTTCATTTGATGTTTACTTTAGTCATATTAAATCTTTTAAATTGACAAAAATTCTATTTAAGCTTTATTTATTTCTAGAAAAATCCAAATGATTATTTTTATTTTAAAAGCTTCAAATAAACTCTAAAAATTAGGATATTACAATTAACTTCAGGTCGACACATGGCACCTGTCACCCGATCACCAGGCGGCATTAACCTCAGATCAATACGTGGTGGCTCACCATGCGCATTAGCCCCACCACGTGTCGCCCGAGGTTAATGTCACCCGATGACTAGGCGGTAGGTGCTACGTGTCTGCTAGAGGTTAATACCACCTAGTCACTAGATGGCATGCCGCCATGTGTCGGCCCAAGGTTAATACCACCCGTGAGCAGAGCACCATTTTTGCAATTATAGCTAAGAAAGTACTATTTTTGTAAATAACACATCAAATACATCCGAAGTGACTTTTATTCTAGGAAAAGATGCATGTAATGGCTTGTTTTTTGCGCTTTTAAAAGCGGCTTTTAACTTTTACTACAGTACATAACTTTCAAACAAAGTATTTTCTCAGGACAAAATCTACAAGTTAATTATAGTATACATTAAAAACCCAACATCTATACCAACAAAATCACAAGCGAGTATCTCTTTCCCTAATCTCTGTCGTGAACAACCTAAAATTCAAAATTTTCAATCAAAAGTCATAAACCATAAGACAAAAAAAAGAATAGGCCAGGCATGTGTGTTGTACTCCAGAAGGGTACCATAATACCCCTCCTGTACACATGTAGCCCATAGGGGCACAAGAGAACACATCATTCATTCACAGCTTACTACTCTCCACTTTGTCCCCTCCATTGCTCGGTCCCCACTGTAGCAATCCCGCCAATCCGTGCGATGCAGCCGATCATACCCGTTGGATACAATGATTCCATCAGTTGCAGCTGCTACTGCCAAGCATTCACCCATGCAACAAACGTACTAAGCACCAGCTCCACAGCCTCCACTGTTTTTATTTCCCAACCTGACAAGTGACTGAGCCAATCTTCACATCCTTGCGCTCGAGTGCTATTCCAAAACATCCTTCCAATACAAACAGAACACTAACAACGGAAGAAGGTTCAATCAACTTCGTCTGCAAAACACCCGGAACTCACAAATACACGATCAATTCTGGACGAGGCATAAGCTGTAAACAAACACTGCAGTTGCAGCCACATTCGTCAAGTGAATATCAATAGCAGACAAACGCAAACCAGATCACAACATATACAGGACATCGTTTTCCATGTGTATCCACTGCAATTGGCATTCTACACAGTACAAGATTTCTTCCAAACATATACATCCTTAATCGCATCATATGAATAAATGAATGCACAACACAGTAACATCAATCCAGCCAAACCTACCACGATTTCATACAGCAGATAGCATCCTTGTCAGCAGAACTGCAGAAGGTTAACGTACAGCCTTGGAAAATGAATTTACAACAGAATTATCCACTTCAACAAAACTAATGCTTTTGATTTGGCAAAAACATCATCAGCATACAACCACCATCCATGTCTCCCAGCAGATATCTTCCACAAGTCTCAACATTGCCATTTCCGTAAGCCACATAGATCATAATACTGAACTTCAGTCTTATCTTGACATATCACTGGTTCATTATGAGTACTAAGAATACAAACATTTTTGTGCGCATAAGACCATATTGATATAGCAGCATGCTGCTCCAGCGTGCATTAGAGGGCCAAATTTTTTGGGGGTACATAAATGTGTTTTTGATCTTTGAAAACCACACCTTTGAATCTTGAATACTTTGCAAACAATTATGTCTACAGTAGACAGTTTGATCAACCCTAATTAACACCCACAATAAACAAATAAACATAATATACCTTATTAATAAGCAATCAACCAGAAAGTAAAGATACCTTTACTAGCAGTGGACACCAGCATAACACCAATTCAAGCTATTTGCATGGGCAGAAGTAACCTGTGAGCATTTCTTGGGAAAAAAAGGTAATAGATGAACAGAGGGACATCAATAATTCACATCTACTTCCCACCAATAGGTTTAACAAACCCAATAGCTTCGTAAAGCAACCTGCTGCACTGTCCTAGCTCATATCATGATCATTCAATTTATGGACACCGATATAAAATTCAGAAGTTAACGATCATAGGTTTTGTCCAGATATAACTCAATTTATATGCTGGTCCTAATGGACACATGGAACCATCGATTAAAACTGGAAAGCACTAATTCTACAAAAAAAAAAAGGGACTAGGAATAATTGAAGACAACTAGTGAATTAATCCGTGGTGCATGCGATTCCGCTAGAGCATATGCACGGCTCGATTGAGGATGGTCTGCAACGTGCACAATGCATCTCGTGACCACGTGAGTTGCGACTAAGGTGGTCTTGTGCATGGAGCATCGGTTCACCAGCCAACTATGCCGTGCCTCAGCAGAGCATGTGGCACCACATCCGTATGATCTACAGTTTAGGAAGGTCAATATCTATCTAATACATTCCTTACCTGGGTCATGACTTGGTAACATGGAATAGCCAGTCTTTTTTTTCTTGACTAAACCTATCCTTCACTATGAAATAATGAAAGGCTAGGATTATCCACCACCACTGACCACTCCTATCCTCCAACCTGCAATCCACCACTTCACTGTCCTAGCTCATTTCATGATCCATCAATTTATGGACTGTCCAAAAATGAGTACTCATTTAGTATGCTGGTTCTAATGAGCACATGCAACTATAGATAATAAGTGGAGACACCCTTGATTCTACAAAAAGCAAGGAGTAGGAATTCTTGCCCATTATAATTGAAGGGGGGAAGGAGGTACTATACTCCATTCCTGGGCAACAACATATTGTACACAGCTAGAGGCAAAGGGAGTATCTTATTATAACCTAGCATATTTTGATAGATGCGCAAGGAACAGCGAAGGTTTAATATTACTAAATATGGCTAACAACAAACGAGCAAGTGTTCAGAAGAGTTAACATTTCACAGGATAACAAACCCATATTGTCTGGGGCACGCCGCGGGACAATAAAATACAGTAGACCATAAATAATATGGCAGCCGATACAGTATTGAGTAATAAATCCGAAGTTCCACTTCTAACATACGGTACGACAGTCTAATGAAGGAGACTGAATATCGATTATTGCATCATCCTTTTCACGCTTTCGCAACATGAGCTGACAAACCCTACAAGGAAGCCACCGTTGGAGAATATGGAAGCGTTACGCCACGGAAGTTTGATCGCACGTTTTTAAACGATAGGTTCGTCAACCGCCTGAAAACCAGACCCGCAACTTAACGCCTACCACGAGGCCCGCCAGCTGATCTCGGACCAGGAAAGCGTGAGAATTGCAGCCGCAAATGGGCTGAGTCACGATCGTGTTCGTCAAACTTATAACCTGCAAAACGAATCGTGATAGTTTATTTTGCTCAGGTCGTCGTGTGAAGAGATCGAACCTCAAACGTTCACCCCATGCTATGAAGGATGAAGGTGCAAGTATTAGATACAACGCACAGGAAAAATCGATACGGTAAAATTTTTAAAACTGAAAGAATGGATTGGCACGGCGGCAAGGGAAGTTCAAATTGTACAGCATCCTAGAATTAGCTGATTATTAGGCAATGGTATCGTTGGTCAATGACTTACCCAACTCAATAGTAATTCTTAGCACCAAACTATTAAGAAGTAACCTTACATTTTACTCATTATGAAGCTTCACACAGCAATTAGGACATATTAGTACCATAAAATGCACTTACAAACATGTAGCACATGAGTAAGTGCTGTGTGGTAGTGTTTGCTGCGCAGTGCAAAAAGGTGGGTTTTCCGCTATTAATCCCAGTTAAACGTGAACTGATTGCTATCCCTAATGCAGGACCTAACTTAATGATCTGTGATGCAGAAATTGCACAAAGAAAGCACAATTGACATAAAGTAAAATGAACAAACCAAAGAAGAAAAATGAATTTAACAACCAATTCGCAAGCAAGCTTGATGAGAAACTAAAGGGGAATGCAAACATATAAGTCAACGAGAAAATACATGAGAATTGTATGTCATCAAAGCTAATAGACAGATTATCCATACAGCTACATAATCCAAAGCTACAAATAAGTATTTCACCTTGCAAAGCTTCAAAAGCGACAGTAGCTTGGCCAGGATTGTCAAAATCAACAAAACACAAGACATGAGGATCTCCACCAGGCTGCAGAAAAGTTGACAGATTAAGTTACATCATCATTAAAACAGAGAGTTTCTATTAGCACAAAGCATATTTAACAGAGAGTTTCTATTAGCACAAAGCATATTTAACATACATGTCTTGACTCCTTGTTGACAAGCCTCACTTCACGAAAACCTACAAAAGGGCGGAATATATCTGCAGAAGGAAAACGTTAAGGAGCAAAAGCATATATAGAGTGAAAGATGATATACACTATTGATATTTGAAAACGAACAAGCAGCTCACTGAAGCATATAAACCAAACGGAATAGAATTAGACTGATCGAGATGAAGGGTGCAAAAAAAGGTATCATTAAACCAACAGGAATGGAATTAGACAATCGAGATGAAGGGTGCAAAAAGGAGTATCATAAACCTCTCAATGGAAGTAGAATCTGTTAACCATTTCCATTTGGTGTTGATTTCCAATTGAGCAGTTGAAACAACTCAAAAGGTGCAGATTGTTTGGGCAGATGGGGTGTCACAAAAAATTGAAAAAGAATCCTTGTGGAACAATTTAACACAAGTAAACTGACATATCAAATGAGTCACCAAGGGCTGGGTATTAGAATGCACAAAGCTAGATAGGCACATTAAGAAATGAAGTTTAGCATAGAATGTTAGTAACATATTATAGAAGGATACGTGAAACCTCCCTACGAGTGCAGTTTGCAGGTAGGCCTTCAACGTACAAAGTGCTGGATGCATCTGGTGGGAGAGGAGGATCAGGCCTTGCACCATACCCCATGCCTCTGCTGTCCATACCAACGACACCCATCATACGGCGATCATCAACAGGATAACCACCCATCCCACCAACTGCCCTACTAGTTTCATTGGCCCCAACAGAAGGCATCTAGAAGCACAGCACACAGAATAAATCACCAACTCTGTGCATAGAAAAATAATTCTAGTTTTATATTGCAAAACATCAATTTATACCCCATTGCGTAAGTAGCGGTCATAAGATGCTCCAATTGCTTCATTGTCCCTAAGTGAATGGTAACCTGCCCTGTCATTCTCATGAGGATAATATCCTGCCATCTCTTGTCCTGCAGGCACATCTGCGGAAAAAAGAGAGCATAAATCCCACTTGCGCACAATCTGCGGGAAAAAAAGCATAAATCCCACTTGCGAACAATCTCGTTAATTAAGATAATCAATTCAGCACCAAGTTCAGAATCGTGCATTAGATAAACCAGTCATAACAAAAGCACATAACTACAAGGAAAAAAAGAGACAATAAATGCATACAACAGATGCAAAACAAACATTGATGACACCTAATTGCATGCATGCCTATTGACTGACAGAACAACTTCACAAAAGCCTTTTCCTGTAATGAAAACTCCAGGAATTCTTTCCGAGCTGGCAACACTAGTGATTAACCACCACTGCTCCACAATTACCACATTTTATTACCAATTTGCTGAAAGTCCGATGGATTGAGATCCAATCGATCAACAGTAAAATGCCTCTCACCAAGTTTAAGCTAGCAGCGTGGACGCTCAATCAGACCATATGTGCAAAGCAGAAGGACTGCGTTTTATTATGCTTCCTGTAGTAACACTGTGCAATAAGGAGGCAAAACGATGCGTTGCAATAAGGGGACCAGAAATCCAATCACCAGGTATATAAACCATATGAGCACAACGTATCAATTTTTAAAAAATTTCTGCAGGCATCTCTCTCTCTCTCTCTCTCTCTCTCTCTCTCTCTCTCTCTCTCTCTCTCTCTCTATAGAAAAAGCAATTCCAAACAGGTTTTTATCTTGGAAAATTAGCACTTTTTCGCCACTCAGATTCAAACTTCCATCTGTTGCTATGATGCTAGCTTAAATTCCAAACTCTAATACACCTAAAAACTAGGGTAAAAACGTCATGATGCTTACAAATTACTAATCAGATCTAAGCAAGATCTCCTATAGATCTCTACACAGAAACTACGACTAATCAGTTAATAACAAACGATACCCAAAATCTTCTTCCAAAAATTTCATACACCCGGACACGCAAGCACGATATCACGAAGCGAAACATCCACCAAAACGAGAATAAAAATTCAGATCTAGAGGGCGTAGAGCGAGGGCGACGAACCTCCGTAGTCGGGGCGCGCGCGCTTGAGCGGCGGCGCGGCGGCCTGCTGCGCCATCGCGGCCTGCGGGGGCATGCCAGCCGCGACCGTCGCGGCCGTGGCGCCCGCCGCCGACGGGGCCATGCCCGCCGCCGCCGCCACCATGGCCTGCTGCTGCCGCACGTCGGCGTACCTCCAGTAGTTCTCGGCAGCCATCGGTTCCTCTTCGCCTCCTAGGTCTCGAGGTGGAGGGGGATGGGGGCTGCGTGCGGCTAGGGTTTCGGAACACGGGAAGGGAGGCAGTGCCTGCGTTTTGGTTTCGGCGACCAGGAGAGAGAGAGAGAGAGAGAGAGAGAGAGAGGGGATAGAGAGCGAAGCGCGAGGCCGACACGTGGCTGTGGAATCGTGCCGCCGTGCGTGAGGTGGGGCTAGTTGGGCCGGGCCTGCGCTTCGTTCACCGCCCACGGCATCTGAGCCCCACGAGTTCGATCCGACGGCCGGATCGCACTTACTCTGCGCGATCCAACCGTGGAGGGCGCACGCAAACGGCATAGCGCGCTAGGCCAGCCAGGGTCGCGTCCCGCCTCGATCCGGGCCACGGAAGGTCGATCGGGCGGCTGACGGAGGCCCGCGTTTGGATCGCGCCGACTCCGATCTGGCTCGCGCGCGCGCAGGTTCAGATGGGCCGTAACGAAGCGCAAGGGCCTCACAGGCCTGCATGGGCCGGATTACACACATGGGCAAATCGCGACTGGTCCGCTTGATTCGGCCTTCTCTGCGACAACTTTGGGCCTTATGGCGTAGTAGGCTTTTTCTGGGCGTTGCTGATGTTTGCCACCGACACCCGCGTGGATTCGTGCGTGCTTGGATTGATAAATGATGAAATCCATATTCTGTACTGAAGAAATCTGGATCGGACGGTCAGAACAGTCACGAGCATTTTTTATTTCTTGGCGGGGTGCAAAAGTTTGGTGTACGTACGATCGAGGTTTGGTGGCCCGTGCGCCCACCTGTGTGTGATCTTTGCTTGCTTTGGTGTATGAGGGCTGCGTATTAACTTGTTTTGGTGGAGCATCTGATCTGTCTGCCATGATGGATTGCTGACTGCTAGTCGAATGGGAAAGACAGAGATCCCCAACTACACAAAGCAGAGAGGAGGGATATTAGAGTGGCAGGAGATAACGCAGTACGGGGCTGTTTAGTTGCTAGCCATATTTTGCTAATAAAAATTGTCACACTTACCTAAGTTGAGGTGCTCAAATTCTTTGCCACACCTTAACAAGCCTAAGGGAATCTTGACACACTTTTTTTAGTCATTGACGCGTGGGGCCTAGTTTGCTGGAAGAGAATCTTGCCACAACTGTGGCTGCAACCAAACAGCTCCCAAAGTTGGTCAAACTTGCCTAACCTTAATCGTGGTAAACTGTGGCTGGCAACCAAACACCCCCTACATGCACCATTCTTCGGACGAAGGCGGCAGCCTCAAAAATTAGGTCCTGATCGGTTCGACTTGAGCTTCTAACTTCTGACTTATTTTTCACTATTCATGAATTTCGTCTTTTTCAGACGAAGGCGGTAGCCTCGAAAATTAGTTCAGTAAAATATAGCCATCGAAAGATGAAGCAACCAGTTAGTAGGAGAAGTTGAGCACACAAATAGTCTCTAGTCACTTTTTTATTAAAAAAATAGCACTCGAACGTCCGCTTTTTCAAAAATAGCTCTTTATGTAGATTTATCATGCTCGACAGTCACCTATCAAATATTTTTTAAAAAATAAATGTTCAGATGCCAAAATTTTAAAAAAAAAGTAACTAGAGATCTATTCAGTGGAACCTATAGTGGTTCGTGGGTGTTCAGCTAAACACCTAAAATTTTTAATAAAACCTCCAAGATATAATACATATGTATATATTTAGTTCGGCCAAATTAGCTATATTTATACCTAATCAACCCAAATAGCCACCTAAATAATTTGGTCCACTCGTCCCATCCATCTATTGGCCGGCTGGCTTGTCCCATTTGTGCACCACCCCCGAGCAGGTGATTCGCAACTTGCCAAATAGCCAAACTCGGAGGGAGGGTGGCGGCAGCCTAACCCTAACTAGTCACTCCATCTCATTGTGTCAGCAGTGGGCAATGGCTACTTACTCCACTCCTTAGTCCTCAGTACTCTGCAGTGCGGCTCCGCGCAATCACACCTCCCGTTCCAGTCCTCCTGGGTTCGTAGAATTTTTGTTTTTTAGCTCAAAATTTGAAAGTTTTTTACGAGAAATTTCGATATTTGACACTGAATACGTGCGCCTCTCAACTTTTAACCCCCAATTCGCACGCCTTTGGAAATTTAACCCTGTCACTGCGAATTCTTTTGATTCAAGAGATTCTCCTCATTTTCTCTCCTTTTCTATTTTGACACTTGTCACTGCGAAAATGAAGAGAATCCCTTGAATCAAAAGAATTCGCAGATATGAACTCATAGAGAAAAGATTTGCAAAAATGGACCCTTAGCACGGCGCCAAAGGATATGGATCTCGGGGTACATAACACGGCGCCATATGCTTTGGCGCCGTGCGTGGACACGTAGGAGCCACGATCGTGGCGCCGCATGGTGCCGTACTATGTAACTACGGCGCTAACGGCCGTGGCGCCGTGCTCTGGGACTTAAGCCCGAGCACGGCCCCCCTCACTCATTCCTGCAAACAGACACAGCAGCCCGCCGCCGCCCCTCTCTTCCCCCTCCAAATCCACTCCAATCCGTTGCTTTTTCTCGCGATTTTGCTTCCAAACCGAGCAAGCAAGGTGAACTCCCTCCCCTCCTTTGATTTTTTTCCAATAGATATGGATTATTTGAGGTACATTTTGTGGGGCAAGATTTGAAACCTAGATGAAATTAGTTGGATTTGGCTCGGTTTTATGTTGGATTTGCAATAGATATGCATAATGTCCATCTTCACGTAACTTGTGGTCTAATGGATCACAATTCACGGACGTGTCAACATCATTCCAGTCAGGTTAGCGGCGTTAGGTCTAGAGAGCATAATTTTTAGATATTTTGTTATTCTTATCATTAACGTATTTTATTATTCTTATCATTAACGAATTTTTGAATGCACAGGATGGCGAGGTACCGGCTGCTGGACGAGTTCTACGACAGGGAGCACCGCGGCAAGCTCACGGAGGACGCCCAGGTACGTGTGTTATCAAAATGTATTTTCCTCATGTTACATGTGTTTTCATCACGCATCTACCTTTTAAAGCATTTTCCAATAGATTCTCATACTTCGTCCTCGAACCCATGATGGGTTCCACTTGATGGTCTATGACAACCGCTACACCCCACTTATTCGCCGTGCTGGCCTTCACACGGTTGCTAACCCACTGCACCAGGGCATGCCGTTTTCAACCCCGCAGCTTTGACCGCACTTGTCGACATGTGCATTTTCTCTATCGGGTTCGTTTGTTTTCGTTTCTATATTCTTACGTACGTAACTAATTCTTTTCTCCGTGTACTATTAACAGGTGGAGGCTAGAGACTCACACGTTCCACCTTCCTTGTGGGGAGATGACCACCACACTACAGGACGTGGCGATGATACTTGGACTTCCCATAAGGGGACAGCCGGTGGTCGGACCGGTGGTGTCTGAGGGTTGGAGGGCACGTGTGCAGGCCTTCCTGGGCACGCCATTGCCTCCTGTCCCAGAGAATGCCAGGCGAGGTCATGTCTCAGAGGTCCACATTAGCTGGTTACAGGCTACCTTTGGTACATGCCCTGAGGACGCGGGCGACGCCACGATGAACTACCACTGCCGAGCTTGGGTCCTCCACATGTTGGGGGCCGTGCTTTTCCCGGACGCCACGGGGGACGCTGCTTCGTGGATGTACATCCACTGCCTCCAGGACTGGGTCGACGCTGGACAGTTCAGCTGGGGCTCGACGGTCCTCTCGTTCCTCTACCGCCAGCTTTGCGAGGCCTGCAAGCGCAACGCAGCCACGTCGACGCTCGGTGGCTGCGTCTTCCTCCTGCAGGTGTGGATGCGGTCAAGCATTCTTGTGGGGCGCCCTCGAGTGTTCCAGGCGCAGCCTTGGCATCCACAGGGTGTGGATGACCTCGGCCCTACTGTGGCATACCTGTGGGATAACGTCTCAGTCCTATTCGCGACCACTCGGCGGCGTACGGGGATTACAACAACGAGTTGGACACCTTGTCTCCCATGATGGTAAGAAATTGGTAATGTATTTATTTTTCCTACAGTTCTTGGTTTTTGTACATGGCTAATCGTATTGCCCGTGTGTTTGCTTACTAGGTCTCGTGGCAGCCTTACTCCGAGGCACAGGTTCTAGCTCTACCGCTAAGCACCATGTGCCACAGGGACTATCATATTTGGAGGATGAGGTGTCCGTTGATTTGCTTCTACGCTGTGGAGATTCACCTCCCCCATAGTGTCGCGCACTAGTTTGGCCTCGTGCAGTTCTACCCCCTTGAGGAGGTGTCGACTTCTGTTGATTTGCACAAGTAAGTTACAATTTTTGTTTCATTTAGAATCCTATTGGTTCTTACTCTAACACCTATTGTTGACATCTGCCAACGAAAGGTGACAGACTTCGCTCATCACCACCGAGACTACGTGCAATGGTGGAGGAGGATAGAGGATAACTGCGAGCGGGACGATACCCCCACACCAACGCTAGCTTCTGGGATTACTTGTCCTGGTACCACACTGCCACCCGCTACAGGCTGAGGCAACAGTGGACCGATGTCGACTACACGGACCTCGCTTCGTCCGAGGAAGAGGACACTACATACGACAGGCGTGCGAGGGAGGGCACAGTGGTCGTGGCCGCTCCGATTCTCGATCGAGTGGTACGGAAAGCATGATATTTGCAATACTTTGGTTCAATATGTTTATCTCGCACTTACTTATGTTTCCTTATTTCTTTAGAGGACTTCTCTCTGAACCTTGGTGCATGAGATCGATGAGGCTCTCAGCTACCCAGTTGGCGGCCCGGAAGCGAGAGCCGCCTTAGGGACTTCTTGAAGGTACGAAGATAATTCGTTAAGTTAGAGTCATTCAGCATGTATACTATTATGACATATCATTACTTACAAAGACTTAGACATCGCATCAGTCGGGTGGTAGGTCATTGTGGTTGTCGTGCACGCTCGTCGGTGGACGTGATCATACCGGCGGCCTCCCAGCGCTCGGGTGCCTTAGCCGCTGCAGCCTCGTCATCACACGTCGACAGGCGCCAGTCCACGAGGAGCTTATCACGCACCTCGACTTTCAGTCAGGGTGATGATGACGAGGAGGTGGAGCAGGATGATGACGAGGAGGAGCACGAGGACAAGGAGGCATCTACCCAAGACAAAATTGGGATGTCGCAGATGCCCAACGCACCATTTACTCAGGCTTCGCAGCGGCCTTGTCGTTCGGCCCGTCCCCCAAGCACGTATACTCCAGGGACTGCTGCTCTGGTCAAGGGCAAGGGAAGGGCCAAGAGGCAGCGAGACTGACTCTATTTTGTGCGCTGAGACATGTGTGATATTTTGAGACTTATTGAGAGTTAAGTGATGTTGTTCTATGTTATTGAGACTTATGTGATGTTGTTATTTAGATATTCAGTTGTTTTATATGTGAATGTATGTGTATGTATGTATGTGCATGTGTTTTGTATGTGCAGAAAAAACAGCAAAGTGTTGTTTTTTTTTCTGCAGGTTTAGGTAGAACGGCACCAAAGGGCCTGGCGCTGAGGTATTCGACTACGGAGTCAGGGTCTTTGGCACCATGCTTATGGCGCCAAAGACCCTGGCGCCGTAGTCGAATACCTCGGCGCCAGGCCCTTTGGCGCCGTGCTATTTACATACGGCACCAAGGGTGGGGGGTCGGGGGCCGTGCTTGGGCTTAAGTCCCAGAGCACGGCGCCACGGCCGTTAGCGTCGTAGTTACATAGCACGGCACCATGGGCTTTGGCGTCGTGCTATGCCACCGTGGCTCCTACGTGGCGCCACGGCCGTTAGCGTCGTAGTTACATAGCACGGCACCATGGGCTTTGGCGTCGTGCTATGCCACCGTGGCTCCTACGTGTCCATGCACGGTGCCAAAGCATATGGCGTCGTGCTATGTACCCTGGGCGTCATATCCTTTGGGGCCGTACTAAGAGTCCATTTTTATAAATCTTTTCTCTAGGGATCTATATGTAAAAAACTTTCAAATTTTAGGCTAAAAAGCAAAACTTTTCCCTGGGTTCCCCGTTGACCGGTGCCGCGAGCCATTTACGCTTCACCTCCGGGCTCTGACTCAACTCCACACGATCGCGCCTTCGCCTCTGCCATTGGTGGTTGCACGCCGCCAACCACCTGTGGCCTGCCCCAGCCCCTAATGCCCCTGGGCCCTGCATGAATGTGTCAATTCCTCTCTCTCTCTCTCTCTCTCAGCTCGCAATTCGCATGTGCAGATCCAGATCGGGGGGCGGCCTAGATCATCATTCTCCAGGCTTCATCCATTTACAGATTTACTGGCTGGCCAGAGGATTAAAGCATTACCATTAGTTATTTAGTTTAATATGTTAAACTTATTGACCTGCAGTCTGCAGACATGGCCTGTGTTTATTGTTTTATCAAGCTTACTGTGTAGAGTTAGTAGAGATCGTCAGATTGATCAGACAATCACTCATATCAACAAACACTATCAGATAGTTAGATATTTTCCCCTTCTTTTCCAGCGTGTGCTTCAATGCTTGATGTGTTTGTTCTTGTGGCCGAGAGAATGAGATACGTTGAATGGACCTACAATTTTGTGATTTTTATGCAGGTTCGTTTGACAGGTTGGGCATTTGGGCAAGATCTTGAGCAAATCTGTAGTATGTAGACATTGTTGGGTTTTATGGCGCATTGATTTGAATGGAACATTGTGAGAAGGAATCGACAGAGGTAGTTTCCCATTGTATAATTTGATTTGCTTCCCGCGTTAATGTCTGTCACCTTAGTGTGTTGGTAAATTCATTTATTGACATAATGTTGTTCATCCTAGTGTTTCTTTCCTACTGAGCTTATTAAGAGCATCAACACCCCCCATGTTTATTCTGAGCTCCATATGTGACTCTTGGTAGGTATTTTCATAAATCTATATTTTTTTCTTATCCACTTGTTTGGGTTAAAATTCTCACTGTTTTAGCTATGTTTTTTCTTTGTAGATATGAAATATTGTTACACTAGATGGATCCCGTCCTAATAAATCATGGTTGAGTTGCAAGACTAATATCCGAAACGGCAATTCCACACAAATTGAAGTTATACATGGTTGGCTTAGCATGTCAATCTCTCTCTCTCTCAATTAGTGCCTATTGTGTTATCTAAAACACTACATATTTTCCTTATCCGTTGATAGGATTCAAAAAGGCATTAATGAATAAATTGAAAGCTGTTCAAGATAAGGACTTCAGGTTGTTCATTGATTCACGCTTCACCCACTGTCAAACAACATATAACATATCATGAAATCCACAAATCTCTCCAAGGCTTGGGAATAAGGTGGAGTTTAATCACTAAACTATACTTGGTTTACTTAATGCATCGTGTTTTGCTTGGATTGATATGTTTTGATTTTTAGTTTACATGCTAACTTTTTACAATCTTTTGCTCCCTAGAAGGAACAACTTCCTTTTAGATGTGATGTTCTTGTTGACGGTAAAAAAAGCAAAAAATGATAGGATTAGTTAGGTATGCAATTGTCATTAATCTTTATAATTTATTATTTAATTCATACAATTATGCTCACCTTATGTCACCTATTTTCTCGTAATAAATTATTACTTTATATATATTTTGTATTTTATTATATGTATATTTTGGGTAAAATGGTGTTTTATGGCATCGATATGTTGATATCGACCTATTTAATCATCCTAGTCTCGAAGTCTAAACATCCGTACTTAAAGTACTGGGTCCGCCGCTCGGCCTATTTTCATTACCACTTTGCCGGTGGAGTAAAAAGAAGGGCACGTACCTTCACCTTCATTTACCTTCCAAGATCGCACACGAATCCCGAGGACTGCACCCCAGATCACACACGCATGTCGAGGCCTCGGTCGCGAAGATAACTAATCCCCAGGATTCCCGCTTCACCTCGCTCCAGCCGAGAGTAGGAGAGGGGAGCGACGCCTTCGCACTCCCCGACCTCTGGCAGCGACACACTCACCTTACCTTGCCACCTTCTCACTCACATCATGGCCGCCTCCTCCATCTCCGAGTGATAGCACGGCATCAACGCCCTCCCCGCTCGCCGTCGCTCACGGCCAGACCGACGTACAGCAGAAGCAGCGGAATTTCGCCGGGCGATGGGGCTACTGTCGCACCGGGTGGAGCAGTCGGAGATAAAGCCCGGCGACCACATCTACACCTGGCGCGCCGCCTACACCTACTCCCACCACGGTACGCGCGTGATTACCCGTTCGCTTACGCTTCCCTTCCGCCTTCCGAATCTCGCGGGAACCGTGTGAATTGTGCGCGGTTTGGTCATGTTTCTTGCTGCATTTGCATTTTCGGCCGGCCGGTTAATTAGATAGAGAGATCGTGTGGGTTTCATGCGGCGCGGGTGTGTTCCTTGATATCATTATTTTCTTTGTTTGCTCATACATACTCTGCTTCTCCTCTGTTGGAGATTAGCTCCTGCTGCTGCTTCTGCGAGCAAATTTTTG
This sequence comes from Dendrocalamus sinicus, assembly GCA_036346575.1. Taxonomy (NCBI): domain Eukaryota; kingdom Viridiplantae; phylum Streptophyta; class Magnoliopsida; order Poales; family Poaceae; genus Dendrocalamus; species Dendrocalamus sinicus. Next base: position 5,441,144 of record CM070664.1, read on the forward strand.
CAGTGAATTGCTGTGAATTATTCAGTGACAGCACCTACACTCCAGGTCGAATTGCTCGAAATTCTCATGGTCAAGTCGCCTGCTGTTATCTGCTCAGTGTCCTGAATCTCTAATGGCTAATGCGCCCATTCATCCTTGTCGTATCCTTAACTGCAAGCAATGATTGGTTTGTATGGTACTAGCATAGGACTCAGAGCAAGTATTATAAGAGACTGTAAGCTGGTTGTATGCTAAGGTGAAGGAGAGAGAGGAGGAGAGAGAAGAGAGGTGGGCTGTAAGCTACAGTGGTGAAGCAAGAACCAAGAAACTTTGTAAGAGGAAGGGGTAGGTCATACAGCCTTCAGCTGGCTGTAACTACTATATGAGTAGGCTGATAAGTGGGTTGTAAGTATCTATACAATCAGCTGAAAGCTGTATTATAAGACTTGCTCTCATAGCTAGTGGCATCGGTGGAATCAGGCTTAGCCTAAGCCCCAGCTGATTTTAAACCGATTTGAGTTTTTATTTCTAGATTTTCACACCTAAGTCACTAATTTTTTATGGGCTTTGTTTTCCAGGCCTCAGGCTAACCCGAGGCCTGGTTCCGCCACTGGCTAGTGGTTTGGTATGAGTCCTATCATCCAAGTCCCAAGGCAGCAGTAACTAGTAGTATGACGAACATCCCAAACATTTTTATGTAATCCGTTGAATTTTACTTCTGTTGTAACTTGCAACATGGGTTGGTTGAAAAACAATAGCGACTGGACATACTTTAGGCTAGGCAGAGACAGAATTTGTTCATCCAAATGGCCTTGATGGCATGCTGTTGCCCTTTGCACTGTATTTGTTGACAAGAAAATACTGCTAGTCACCAGCTGTCCAGCTCATAGCCTTTTTTATACTGCAACTTTGCAACTAGCTCATAACTGATTGATTATCTGCTAGTTACTATCCATACGACCATACGTATAGGCAGTGTTCCAGTGTCGACTTTGTTAACATCCATTTGGTTACTTTTATTTACCTGTGATCAAAGTTACATGCTTTTCACTTTGCTGGCTGCATGCATCTTCTTCCAGATGCGTTACCATGGCTCTTTTACTTTGCATCTCTTTCCATTTCTTTTACTTCACCGACCTTTGATCTACGCTTGGAAGCGTAAAGGACTCTTGCACATCGTGTCGCTATGTGCTAGGTACATGGACGGCATAGGACCAGCGTTTTCGCCTCAAATTCGCAGGCATTGTTTCCTGTCCAGTGCCCATTATGGACGTCCTTCCTAGAGGCATTCGATCATTGACGCATGTAGGTAAGGACATGGGGTGGTTCGCCACATGACTCCCAGCACTGAAAAGATGCCATGTGTTGCGACCTATGTCTCTGTGGTTCTGTGTGGTCTTTTCTTTCCCCTTTTGTCCCGTGGCCTTCTTTCGAGCAATCTGGATGTTAAATCTTTAATTTGGCCAGTAATTGGTTCAAGTGGATCATGGATTGTGTATGTCTACTTATAATTCGGCGGCTACAAATTCATCATTTTACAAAGGATAATAAAAAAAGTTTATTTCTTCTCGTAATCATATGGGTTACACTTGGATCAAATGCAGCGTAGCTAGTGAGTTTTTCGCAAGTTATGCCATGTTCTTATGCAATTGTATGGCTCATTCAGGTATTTACGTTGGAGGGAACAAGGTGGTCCATTTCACACGGAAGAAAGAAGCAGGAACTGCAGGTCTGGACTCTGCCATCGCCATATCCAGCCTCATCTCTCAGGGTTCAGCAGAGTGCCCAACCTTCCCGGACTGCGGATTTCAGCTGCCTGACAGCGGCGTAATCCTGACCTGCCTGGAATGCTTCCTTCGCGATGGCTCCCTCTACGGCTTCGAGTACGGCGTGCCACCGACGGTTTTCCTCGCAAAGCTGCGTGGGGGCACTTGCACCATTGCCCAATCAGACTCACCAGAGACTGTGGTGCACAGGGCGATGTATTTGCTCCAGAATGGATTTGGAAACTACGACGTGTTTGAGAACAACTGCGAGGACTTTGCGCTGTACTGCAAGACCGGTCTTCTGCCTTCCGATGAACCGGGCATTGGGAGGAGTGGGCAAGCATCCTCTGCCATTGGTGTGCCATTGGCCGCTCTTCTCTCCACTCCTTTCAGGCTCTTATCAGCTGGTCCACTGGGTATGGCTGCTGTCACAGCTGGGATGTACTGTGCTGGAAGATACATCACTGACATAGGAGTGAGGAAGGATGTGGTGAAGGTCGAAGTGGAGAACTTATCGGCGCATCTCGGTTGGCGCCGCGCTAAAGCTGAAGAATCGGTGAAGAAACAGTCTGATAAGGTGAAGAGGTTGCTTCCTTTGAAGAGAAAACGTGAGCTGTGGAAGTAGGAGCTGCTCCACTACTTACTTGTGTGTGGTTTGCGTGGATAGTTTGGAGTTTGTGCTTCACAGTAATAAGTCCGGTATAGATATCGAAGCGTGAAGTGTGCTTTGATTTACTTCAGCGTTCACTTTGTATGATCAACTGATCTTCTTCCCCAATTGGATGTGCCAAGGACATTGAATAGTTGGACCATTATTATAGTCGATTAGATTTTTTTTTCCTGTCTTTGTTCACTGTATTCTGATAGCTCAAGTATTGAATAAATTTTCATCATGCTGACATTTGATTCTGCCTCTTTATCACCTATTCTCTTCTTGCATTCTTTGCCAATTGCAATGAACAGTTTGCCTACCATCATTAACTGAGCTGAGCTGAGCTGAGCTGTGCTTTCCTATGATGTTCCAAACTAGTACATGCCCACAATTAAATCTATAACGAGGTCCCCATTTCCAGCTGAATTATTCAGGACTCATGACAGTAACATGTCGGTATTGTCTACTTTCAGGTACACCATGTCAGTGCTCGGTAGTAGATCATTCATCCAAACCACATGATTGTAAAATGACAAGTTGGACAGAATCACAATGAAGTCGCAAACGAAACTTCATCGCCTTTACCCACGTGAAGTGAGATCTGGATGTACGAGAGAACATGGTAAAGATGTCTGTTGTTTCTTCTCAAATTACTCGGATGCCCCCCTTTCTTTAGCCTTTTTTTTTGGTGTGTTCTTCTGCCCTTTAATGATTGACCACATAGACCCTCCTCTCATCACTCTCCCTCGGTGCTTTTCTTATCATTTACTGTACTAAAAGGCTGGCCACGTTGTGGATTGAGATCTGGCCTCTGGGTGTTGATTGAGTGAGCCAGAAAAGTACCAGTTCAGGACAATTTGTTACAGACTGGTAAGCATAAATATTCTCTGCAGGCAGTACACACAAGTTACAGACTAGTATACAGCAAATCTAATCTGTTCCCTGCCTCGTGTCAGGGAATGAAGTATGGACCGTATGGTCGATGATACTGAATAACACGTGAGAAGTGTAGAGCCGCATCGGAGAGCATGTGATTAGGACGTGTTTGTTCATTCCCAGCTGTTTGTTTCTATGTAACTGATAGTACTAGCTCCTGCCTGGACGCATGGAGTAGGTGCAGAGAAACCTCTGTAAAGTTGGGAAGCCATGGTGATGACCTATCAGGCTACCAGGACAGGAAAGAGAGAGTTGTTTGCGCACCGATCATTGTCAAAGAGAAAACAGCAAGAATGCTTCTGTTCCTGATAAAACGACTGTGCTATTGCATGTTGCGTGAATAATGCACGACAGTAGAATTCCTAGCCTCGTTTTATAGGGATCCAAGAAACAGAGAGGCATGGGGATGCATGTGCCCATGGAGAAAAAAGGTATTTCAATTCAGGGGGAATGTAATCTCGAATGATCGGTGATGTTTGATCACGAGGGAGCAGTACGTTGGTAGGTTAATTTCTCTCACTTTCTCACTTAATAATGTTTCAGAAACTGGCAAAACAAAATGAGAGGAAGCAGGACTGGGTGCAGTTCGGCCCGCTTGCGATGGCGGTCCAGATAGGGGGTGCGATACCAAATGGTGCGATTTAAGGCGGGCAGGGAAGCACACCGCACGGCCCAGGGTATGGTCTTGTGTGCCGATGGGATCAGTCAATCGGCTGCGCCGGCGGCGTGCGCCGTAGAGAGCTTGACGACCCGGGCCCGTGGGCCGTGTTTGAGCTCGCCGACCCGTGGTTCCACGCGGGGCGCGGAGTAGAGATGACGAGCCGCGCGGCGCGCTCGGGCTAGGCAGTGGTTGGTAAGAAGGGCTATGACCCGCCGACCTGCGGGCTTGTTCGTTCACAAGTCTCTCTCTCAACAACTATTGGGTGAGTTCTTTCGATCCATAATTTATACCTTTTGTTTTATAACTTTCGACTTTTAGTTATTTATAAGAGAAAATACAAAGAGAGAGACAATCACGTACAATTTTAGTCAATATAGTTGAAGTTGGTACAGTGTCTACTACAATTGACTTATAAACTCCGCTTTGAAAAGATGTATGCACTGTTTGAAAGCTAGTTACTATAGCAAAAACCAAAAAACCATAGCATGAAGCCTAAAAGAATCCAACCATCATCTCGAACTCTCGATTGCAGATAGCTTAGTCACCCCTTGATTTAACCTTCGACCTCTGGCGCCATTTAGAGGTGGCCAAATGGGTTGTACTTGTCGGGTCGACACTAGGTTGGGCCGGCCTCGTACGTAGCGCTGGCAGCGTTTAGGCCACCTCTATGGCCCATCGTTCTAGCCTGACACAAGCATGACCTGTTAGACACGATAGCCCCATAGGCACAGTATGTACGCCTTGTTTAGCCTAATAACTATCGGATTTTTGAATTCTTTTAGCCATTTATACCCGTTTGGGAATTTAAAAATACAAAAATATAGAAAAATCTAAGAGTTTCTATAAATAGACAGCAAATCCCCTCATTCAATCACACTCAAACCTGCAAAACCTTCTTCGAATTCTCTTGTGAAAATTTTGATACAATTTGATAATTTGGCAAATTTTAAAATCTTTTTGCCAAAAACCCAAAAATTCAAAATCCATCTATAGTCAAGAAAAGACGTAATAATACTAATATATATATATATATATATATATATATATATATATATATATATATATATATATATATATATATATATATATATATATATATATATATGTTGTCTTACTTTTCTTTGTTTGATGTAAAATAGGTAATAGTGTAATTTTTTATTTGTAGTTTACAGTTTTCTACATTTCTCCATAGAAAAATTTAACAATTTTCCTGTGAGTGATTATGAAATTTCTCTAGAAGATCTTTCATCCTTCTAGAATAAAATGCCTTTGCCTCCACCTCAAATGGGAGAGAGATCGTGATTGTACTATCATCAGGCTCTACGAGCACCATTGCGTCTACAAGCATCGGAGCAAAGCGATCTAGACCTAGTACATCGGAGGTGTGGCAAGATTTCAACAAGATAGTGAAACGAGACAAAGACAGAGCTTAGGTAAGATATGTTGTTTACAAAAGTTATCACCATGAATTGTCTATCAGGTGGAATCAAGCACTTGCTCAGACGCACCCAAAGATGTAAAGAAAAACAAGGCGTGGCCATGAGGTAGACGCAGTTACAATACAACTCCAATGGTACGGTACGTAACTGGGATAATAATCTCAAGGTAGCTTGACAATCTCTTTATTGTTTAATTGCCATATATGATCTATCTTTAAACTTTGGTGAGTCTCAAGTGTTCAAAACCTACATTAGAATTGCTTATAATCCTAAATCTTCTTCATTTTCTAGACAGACAATAACTCGAGATTTAGTTAAATATTACAACAATGATCGTGCTAAATTAAAAGAACTTTTTGAGATCTATACATTTTCAGTGGCCTTGACGTCGGACATATGGAGTGGTGGGCTAAAAAGAATTATCTTAGTGTAGTTGCTCATTATGTTAACGATAACTAGTAATGAAAAAGAGAATTACAGCCTTTAAACTAATTAACATAGCACATACGGGTGAGAATACTGCAGAATGTATTATCAAAGTCATGGAAGATATTGGTCTTACAAATAAATTTTTTGCAATTGCCCTAGACAATGCTACAACAAACTTGGACAATGAATATTCTCACTTTGTTATTTAGTACATACATCAAATCCTTCATGCTACATTAGCGAGTTGGCTGTCGTATTATTAGTCTTATATTTAAACGTGGTTTAAAGAGGTTGGATCCGTATATTCGAGCTTTTCACGATGCAATATCGTTTGTAAATCATTCTAACTAACAAATTGCACCATATAAGAACTTCTGCATTGCGATAGGTGTACGTCCAATAAAGTTCGGTTTCGACATGCTGGTAAGATGGAACTCAACTTATCTAATGCTATAAAAAATTTACCCAATAAGAACATATTTTTTAATTTGTATTCACAAGCACTATCATAGCCATGATGGCAATGCACTATTGATTGAGTAGCATTGGTATTTTGCTGAAAAGTTACTAGTATTTTTGGAACTCTTTTTATGATTCCATTGTTTTTTATCCAGTGTGTATTATCCAATATCTTCTTTAATTGTGCATTATATTCTTGCAATTGCAGGTCACTTGAAAGCTAGTGAAAATAATATAGTGTTACGAGAGGTTGTGCGTGCTATGAAAACTAAATATTAGGAATATTATAAAGAGATTCTGTATTTCTATACATTCGTATTTATTTTAGATCCAAGATCTAAAATTGAAGGATTCACTAATGTTCTTTTCACTTATGAGTGATGCTGCAGGGATAGATTATTCTAACTATTTTTTAGTTGTTTGTATTAAATTGTTCAATGTTTATCAAAAACACAAACAAAAGTTTTAGAAAGTTTGCTTTCAACGACCTTTACCAGCACTCACCACAGGTAAGAAGACATATATATGGAGCAAAATCTTTAGTGCACTAGGTTCCTCCTGAATATCAAGTTCTACAATGTCAAGTGCTGAAGCAATCTGTACCAGTGGGGAACTATCCATCTTTCTGGACAATGATCTCATAGATCACAATGAAGATAACATCAACATTTTAGGATGATGGCATGAGTACAAGCTAACATATCTGTACTATCTATATTAGTATGAGATGTGTTAATTGTTTGTCTCGACGATTTCTTTCGAGTCTGCTTTCAGTTTCTCTAGAAGAATATTGGAGAGGAGAAGAACAAGTCTCACGAGTAAGATGATGGAAGTACTTCTCGCAGTGAAAAGACTGAGAACAAGCTAATTCGTGAGATCAACACTCCGTAGAGAATACAGAGTTGGCAAAAACGTTCAACAATCTCTATCTAGATGACGCCACTTAGAGCATCGATGTATATTATAGCTTTTCTCATTTTTCACATGTACTACAGAGCTAAATGTTGTACTTTTTTTCTTTACTAAGATTTTCTCAAGTTAAGTTTTTTACTTAGCAAATTTTTTTAACAAATTAGCCATTTAAATATTAATTATCAACAAAGCTCACTATTATATTTTTATAGTTTATTTTATCTTTTTTGAATTCTACATATTTTTTTAAAAATTTTTTGGACCAAAACGGACTAAACAGACCTCGTTGGCTTATTGGACTAAATGGGACCATGTTGGCATGACCGGCCAGCTCTCTGGACCGTGCTTAGATCTATACCTTGGTCCACAGCTTGGCACAATATAACCTATTTAGACTAACGAACTAAGTAGATCATACTATATTGGACCGCCTATTTAGCCACCACTAGCGCCATTTCTTTCCTAGCCAAACAAACCCAAGCATGGATTTCTTTACACAAGACTTACCCCCGTACACACCGCACGCGCATCGTTTCCTGCCAGCTACTCTCTACAAAGGGAGACAAAGAATAGGGACCCATTTTACTGCCATGTACGCAGCAGCGCCGTCACGCTGCTTCGAAGAGAATGCTGCCTAGACGAGCATATGCCAGAGGCAGAGACGTTACTCCATCTCCCTCACATCCCAGTCAACTCATCGCTACTCTGTTTCCACCCAAAATTCCCACCGATTTTCTTCCCTGCCAAAAGCACCAAAGCGCATCGAAGGAGCTTTTGCCAAGACGGACGAAGGGAGCATCCGTTCCAACCTGCAGCTCAATCAAATGGCATTCCGTCACCTTTGCCTCTCCCTCTGCTCTGCTCTGCTCTTCACCAAGCTACGACCAAGACCAACCCTTCTTCGTCGCCTCTGTCTTGCTTGACCACTTTATCCCGACGGTGACTGGCTGACATGCACTCTATGTTTAGATCGTTTGATACGCCTTGCTTGTCACGTTGATGGAACTCATGGACCTCATGGTACACACTCTTAGAAATTAGGTTACTAATAACCAGTTATTAACGACCGAAATAAGTTTTTTGGTCGTCTATACCGTTTTGGAGTTGTTCGTGGAAAGAAGTATGCGGTATAGGTGGAACGACGACCATGGGATTGCTGGTGGCTATTTTTCTTTTGTTGTCGTGGGTCTGTCTTTTGGATGTAGTTTATGAATTATGCTTGTGGTTTATTAGTGTAATAAATAATGATTACTGAGAGAAGTTAAAAATCAAAAGACGCTTAAAAGTATAAAGAACAGTGTAGTGTTTTATGGGTTTTGTTAAACATCACCCGAATATTTTCTTTTTAACTATCATCTAAATTTAAAACTGTTAGATTAGAGACCTAATAGCCATGAATTCTCCCCCTCCCCTTTGAATTCTACTCCCTCCCTCTTAAAAAAAATCCCTCCCTTAAAAAATAAGGGGCACTTTGATCTCTAATCCAATGGTCACAATTTTAGATGATAGTTAGGAAGAAAACATCCGGGTGATGTCTAGACACTCCTTTGTTTTATGGTAACCCTCTCAGAACGTTTTCTTCGCTATTTGGACGGAGTTGCGCAACTAAACAAAGATTTAGAGATTTGGTTGTGCTCATTTGAACTTTAACTTTTAGCTTCATGTTTCTAGCTTCTTAGGGCCTGTTCTTTTTTGCTGCGGCTTGTGGCTTTTAGGCTGTTTGTATGAGAGATTACAGAATAATAGAAACTCACATGCGGTTTTTGCCAATATAAATGAAGTTAGTAAAGTATGTACTACAATTAACTAGTAGACTCTATCTTGAAAAAAAATACTCCGTTTAAAAGCTAGTTACTGTAGAAAAGCCAAAAATCAGCTTTTAGAAGCTGAAAAGAACAAGGCCTTAATTTTGTCCTTTTCTAACCTTTTGATTTTTTAAGCTTTTATTTTTGTTTTTTCTCCTTATTCCTTTATATTATCCGTGATGACGAAACTTTTTTCTTTTTCCTTTTTAAAATTTAATTACGCTAAAAAACTAATAACAGTTATAGTGAAAAATCTCAAACAATGTAAAAAAACAAAAGCTAAAGTTTTAATCTCAAATGAGCACCTATCTCAACTTCTAATAAGATAGGCCCTGCTCCAACTGGCTGCGGCTTCTGGCTATTGGTTTTTGGCTGAAATTACATTGTAATGGTTGTTAGTCTTTTTGGAGTCATTCAATTGAAGAAAAATAAAAAAATAAAAAACACTATTATATCTTCACGAACAATGCAAAGGAAATAGAGGGGAAATGAAAGAAAAACCAAAACAAATTGAAGTTAAGAAGCTGATACATTTATTTCGGCTTCCGGCTACTGAAAGCCGCAAGGCAAAAGCTCAAGCCACTCGAAGTGAGGCCTAAATCTATCGTGGTCACGCACTAAACAGAGGATACATGTACTTCGGGTGGCCCGATAGGAGCGTCCGGAGCCTAAAACTCAAGAGAGGAGAGTGGTGTAGTGTGGCTAGTATTCAATCCTAGCTTAAGTCTGTTTCTTACACTCAACATGTTCTCTTTCTCTTTCATGGTGCCCTAGCCATGGGTAAAGAGGTTACACAAATGCCCTATTTTGTGTCCTAATAATGGGGGTAGACATGTAATTTTCTTGGCATGGCCTTCATGAGTCCGCCTTCTTATTTATATTTACACTTGACCCTGTACTCGGTGAGCCGATTGGATCAAGGTAGAGATCACTCCCTCAACAGATGGAATGTGAGATATTGATCTATTAGGCAAGCGGCAAACAATCTTTGATAGTTTTACGAATGAGGTCAGATTTTTCTTTTATTTATACTTTGCTTGTCTTCAATTTTGACTGTTACCTTCAAAAGATGTGACAGAGCTTCATTCGAATTCACAATATTTATATGAAACGAGTGGGAGAGATGTTCTTGAAGGGATCAATCGAGATAATTGGGATGGATACAGAGCATTTCTTATGCTAAGTTTTAGGTAAGTTATAGCATCACTTTTCTTGTATGAAATGTAATTTTGCTACTTTTTCTTCAGCAAATAGTTGCAAACCTTCTTGGTTGTAGTTTGTAACTAAGATGGAGATGATTAGTTGTTCTCTTGGATTATATTTAAATCTCTAGGCTATAAATTTTGAAAAACGTACGAACAACACATTAGAACATTTTGAGAGTTAAACGTCCTATGTACAGAAAGCATGTATCGTACTGTTGTCAACTTGCATTTTCAGTATCTTTACAATTATAAAAGTGTGAGTTGGTGGTTGGTCTATTCTCTATCCTCTCTTCTCAGCCATCCGATTTGATCTGGACCATTCGTCTCTCTCCTCTCTCTCAGGATACACCCGCCCCACCCCCTCTACTTTTCCCATCTCCTCGTGCATTCTGGTCACCTTCTCTCTCTGTCGCTTGCTCTTCAATGTTTGATATGTGAAGTTGACCAAGCAGTAAGTTCCGTCTCATTATTTTTATGACTCCGTTGTAACGCACAGGTCTCTAACTAGTCAATGTTACGTAGCATCATACCAGCCGTAGTGGATAATTTATTTACCTATTACCTGAGTTCTTGTTATATGATAACTTATCCTTTGTTAATTATATTAAGTGGCATTGAATGATAACATGGGGAATAAAGAGCTGATTTATGCATGATTCTTCCTCCCTGGCTCTGAAATATGTGGGAATTCGCTCAAAAACAGTGTAAGCATCAGCAGCCGGAAGCTTGCCCTCTTTCGATTTATTGAAGCTACTAGCTGCATAAGCGCGGCGCACGCCACGTTAGCTACCGTGCGGATCAAAGTAAAAGAGACGATAATTCGCAGGGAGTTTCATAAAAAAATCAAGGACAAATGCGTAATTGTGGAAAAATCAAAGGGTTTTTTGCAAAAAATTGAGGACTTGTAAGGATTTGTACGTAAGTAAATAAGGACCTATACGTAATTTTGAAAACCTGCGGGGCGCCATCCAAAAATTTTTTTAAAGAAAAAACTTACAAGGATCTTTTCGCGAGGACAAAAAGATCTTTACGTAATTTTCAAAAAATCTATCTACACTATTAATCCACCAGTTAAAATTATCCTACATCCACCCAACAATTACCTGCTCCACAGTCATGACCTTAACTACGTCCACACCACAATATGCACCCAGAATTACACCATCCTAAAAACGTCCGCACCAGATTAACTCTCCTCTATTCTCTCCCTTTACTCAACCATATCCGACGATCATCCTTCAATGTATCTGCAGTACCCCTCATATCCCGCTACGCAGAAACCCCTCCGTTCTCCGCCTCCACCGCGCCTCCTCCGCTCCCTCCGCCTCCCCCGCGCCTCCCCCCATCCTCCCCCGCGCCTCCCCTCCCTCCGCCTCCGCTCGCCCGGTGCCTCGCCCAGCTCCTCCGCTCGCCCGCCGCCTCTACGCCGCCTCCTCGCGCGGCTCCTCCGCTCGCCCGCCGCTTCCGCTCGCCCGGCTCCTCGGCTCGCCAGTCGCATCCGGCCGTCGTCTCGCCCGTCACCGCGCCCGACGCCTCGGCCCGCCGTTCCCACCTCGGCTCGTGAACCCGTGCGCTCCTCCCTTGGATTTCGCCGCCGCCTGCCTCCCCACCGCCGCCTCCTCCCCTCCGCCTCCTCCCCCGTCGCCTCCTCCGCCCCTACGCCATTGGTGCAGTGCAGCCAGGGAGGGAGGAGAATTTTAGCATAGGAGGCGGGCTATAAATATAGTATACACCTACGACGAATACCAGGATTAGCCGGGCCGTCCAGGAGCCAAGAAAACCATGGGAGACGGTGGTGGTGGAGATGACGCCGCCGGCCGCGGGCTTCTCCTACTTCGCCGTCTTCCACAACTACCCGCTCGCTGCCGCCGTGCTCGGCTTCGCTGTCGCCCAGTCCATCAAGTTCTTCGTCACATGGTAACTGATTCCTCTCTTGCTCTCTTTGCCTCGCGTTCCAGCTTCGTCTTGTGGTGTTCGGTTGCAGAATTAGGGTCGGGCGTGACGTGGGCTCCTGGGATCCGGCCGTCAGGAGTGAGATTCTGAAAAAATGCGTCTTGACATTGTTTGTCTCGCATCGCGTGGGATTTGTCGAGGTATGGTGGAATTCCCATTCGCTTCTTGGAGATCTGACCTTAAGAATTGGTTCCTCTTTTCTTTTATTTTGCTTTTGTTCAGAGGAACGGTAGATTGGGAATGTAATGGCCTCTTTTATGACGAATTCTGTGGATTTCTTGAATGTTTTGGGGAACTGAGCTGGAAACGAAAGGAATTGGCTGTGACCTCTTCAAATTAAGGAGAATTGGTCGGTCTGTGTGTTGTTCTGGGGTGGCCTTTTGATTTGTTCAGCTGCAATGCTTGGCTAGGTTACAATTGAATTCACAGATCATGGTATGCATTTGATTCGTGCTGGGTGAACCTATGGATCTGGAATTCACAATGTCTATAGTGCACTTCAAATAGCATGTTCCGTTAGGAGGACCTTGATCATTCAATCAGAAAATCATACATGACAAGACGAGTGAGAAATTTGAGAAATTCGAATTCTCTCACAAAATATTGTGGATATGAATTTGCAATCTGCCTTTATTCTGATTATCCAATTTCCGATTAGATAGATGGTCATGGGGCTTCGAATGGTATTATGGTACTATTTTGCCTTTTGAGCCAATGGCAGAGGATATGAACCCACAGTGATTGTGATGCTTACACTTGAAAAAAATCCATTTTGCTTAGAACCTTAGACATGCATATCTTACCGTTATGTGCTTCATTTCAGCAGTTTTATTTCTTCAAGGGATCCTTGTTTCCTTATCTTGTGATTCCACTCTCGACATGTGTTTTACAGATGCTAATGTTGCAACAAGTTTAATGTGTATTGGTTCTGAAACGAAGGTACAAGGAGAACAGATGGGATCCTAAGCAGCTAATTGGCTCTGTGGCATGCCATCATCGCATTCTGCGACGGTTACAGCACTAGCGGTAGTAATTGGCTTCCAAGATGGCTTTGGCAGTGCCCTCTTTGCGACAGCAGCAATATTCGCAAGTGTGGTAGGTTACCACATCGTGCAATGTTCCTTTCAAATAAGTTATTGCTTCCTGGTCTTAAAGAGATGGTGTTGCTTGGACACAATTTTCTATCTTGAGTTGGACATTATAATGTTGTGTAGGCACCGTGCAAAAGTTTATATTTATTTCCTTTATGTTGATCCAAGATGGCGAGGTCTCGAAATATCCATTTTGTGACTTGATTGGCAGGTGATGTACGATGCCTCTGGTATCAGATTGCATGCTGGAAAGCAAGCGGAGGTATGCAACAACTGTTTTTGTGTGTCATCTCTGTTGTGGGTTCAACAACTTAAAAAAATATCATTAGGGGATATCTTTAAAACTAAGTACCAGATTTGACTGTATTACCATGAAACAAGTAAATTCCACTATTTATGCAGCTATTGCTGAACTATTTATGCAGATTTCCCCGAAGTGACTCCCCGGCCACCGCCTCCCCCGAAGCGACTCCCGGCCGCCGCCTCCCCCGAAGCGACTCCCGGCCGCCGCCTGGCTTGTGGTTGACAATACCTATGAGTAAGTTAATCGGATAAAATGAAATGCTATAGATATGTTCTTTTTTTTGTTCTTGCTAAAATTCCTCAGTCCTCTCTCATATTTAAACTTTTTAAAGAAATGTAAATACGAAACTTTTTCATGAAAGAAAGAAGCACAAATGGATATGATCACCTTAATTATGGTTATAGTTCAATAGGAAAGATCATTATAAGCAATTAAACAACCAATCCTGATTTCTTGAAATTGAGTCCAGGGTGACATCCTTTCTAATAGCTTATACAAAGAGGAGCTCTAGAATACATTTTGAGGCATTAAGCCATTTAGCAGTGGCTATACACAGATGTACAAAAGGCAATTCCTCATTAACCATATTGATAAAGGCTCTGGAACGTTGCATTGCCAATTTAACTTGTTGATCCTCTTTGGAGCAGATGGTTGACTACAATGTACTGGGAGGTGAGGGGATGAATTTGACTTGAAGTGTTTCTTTTAAGTATACGAAAAGATACCAAGATTTATGATTTATTGTTGTTGCTGATGATAGGAAAATGTAACCGTGGGCTCTCTGTGGTCGATAGCTATAAGCAGTTGAAAGGTGCCGATATTCTGGGTGAGGAGGAGATGTTTCTTGCCTGTACTCTTGGTTGGTGCATTGAATGGGTAATGTTTTCTCCCCAGTGTTGTTCTGAAGAATGGCTGTAAAGCAACCAAAATTGGTCCTCTAATCTTGCTGTTGTCGGTGCAGCTTCAAGCCTTCTTTCTTGTGCTTGATGATATCATGGATGACTCCCACACTCGACGTGGCCATCCTTGCTGGTTTAGGGTGCCCCAGGTTGGTGAAGCCGAAATCGTCCTCTCTGAATACTAAAATTTTTATCTATTTATTGAAAATTACTTCTTTTGTTAAGTAACTTTGTTTGAGAGCACTTTGCAGTACCTTTTTTTCACTTATACCTATGAAGCTTATCCCTAACGGTGCCCTTTGTTATGCAATAGGTTGGCTTCATTGCTGTAAATGATGGAATTATCCTTCGCAACCATATTTCGCGAATCCTTCGGTGTCACTTTAAGGGAAAACCTTACTACGCTGATCTTCTTGATTTATTCAATGAGGTAATTATATTCTGATGTACATATATGTTCTGTCTGAAGTTACAGATTACTACGTGTACTAATTATCTTGTCTTGTTTTTTCTAGGTTGAATTCAAGACAGCTTCAGGTCAACTGTTGGACCTTATCACAACTCACGAGAGAAAAAGATCTAACAAAATATAGCATATCAGTGTAAGTTAATATTGTATTAACTTTGGAAAAAAAAACTTTTTTGTGTGTTCTATCGTGTCTATTCTTAGGAGCATTAGTCTTCTTCTCATGTTTTGGTAGCATATAACTCTAGAACGAATTGCTGTTATCTAATATATCTTTTGTAGTTCTGACTTCTGATTTGGGATATACCCTTTATGTACTGTTAATTCAAACAACTGATATTTTTGCAGCCACCGCCGAATTGTTCAATACAAGACAACCTACTATTCATTTTATCTGCCGGTAAAACTTACATTGTATTTTTGTATCTTATTTCTATATAAACCTTTTTGTTAATTGATACCAGATGCAAGTGGTACTGATATGCTGCTTTATCAAAGGTTGCATGTGCACTGCTGCTATCTGGTGAGAATTTGGACAACTATGGTGCTGTAGAGAACATTCTTGTTGAGATGGGAACATACTTTCAAGTCCAGGTACCTCCTATTTTTGCTACACATAACAATATTAACCATTTTCCTTCCACAAGCATTAGTTTACTGAGCATTAATGTGTTTGTTTTCGTACAGGATGATTATCTTATGGCGATCCTGAATTTATTGGCAAGGTTAATGCACTTAACTGTTGTAGTATCTTGAATGAACATCAATTATTATATTGATAATTTTTCTTTAGCTCTGATTTGATCAATGTTAAATATCTTTATAGATTGGAACTGATATTGAAGATTACAAGTGCTCCTGGCTGGTTGTGCAAGCTCTTGAGCGTCTTGATGAGAACCAAAAGCGCATTCTATTTGTAAGTCATCTCCACGCTACTTCCCAATGATACGAAGGTTGTTGTCTAAACACTTAATGCTCCTGCAGAAAATTATGGCAAGAAAGATCCGACTGTGTGGCAAAAGTGAAGAATCTCTACAAAGAACTTAACCTAGAGGTCTGTCTTAACTCGTGATATTGTTTTGTATTTATCTGTGGATCATAATCGCCCAAGTAGGACCACCATGGATGTAATGCATACGGATTAGAGAGTCAAAGTATAGCGCGTCATGTCATTTCATTCGCTTAAGCATGTTTAATTTGTAGCAACATGCCAATAGGACATGTAAACTTGTCGATGCCATAATTATTATCTCTACCCCTAAAATCCACGAGTTCAATTCTTTCCTACCATCACCCCAAATTGTGCCCCCAGCAGTCATGAGATTTCCTGCGTCCACACCAATTCGTGTCCCCAGAAAAATCAACCAGTGAAATCAACGATCAAGAATCAATACCCACCTTTCTCTCTCCTTACCCACTCATATCCAACGATCCAAATCCAAATTCAAAGGCTACGCCCACCTCCCTTCCCACGTTCTCTCCTCCCCAATCGAATCCCCTTCCACGTTCCCCCACCGAATCCCCTCCCACGTTCTCCGCGCCGCATCCTCCCACCAAATCCTCTCCTCCCACATGGGAGACGCCGCCCCGCCGCCGCCGTCGCCATCGTCGTCGCTTCTCCCTACTGGCCGTGCTCGCAATCGCCTCTCGCCGCCGCCGTCCTCGCCTTCGCCATCGCGCGATCCATCAAGGTCTTCACCACATGGTACGCCTCTCTTGCCCTCCTCGGGGTCCTTACCGGCTGGATCCGAGCTCTCGTGATGGGAATATGGGATCTGTGTGTGTGGCGCGGCGGCGTGCAGTACAAGGAGAACCGGTGGGACGCTGGCAGCGGTGGGGTCCGGGGATGCCGTCGTCGCACTCGGCAACTATCACCGCGCCGCCGTCGCCGTCGGCCTCGGGAGGGTTCGGCAGTTCCTCTTCGCCACCGCCGCCATCTTCGCCTCCGTGGTTAGTCCCCTCCTCTTCTCCCCTCTGTGTTAAAAATGATCAAGCTTTCCACAATGAGCTGCGGATCTGATAAGTAGCCATGGATTTTTACAAGGCGATTGGTTGGGAACGAGTAAATTTACGTCCTTTGTACCTTTCACTAGACCACTTTAGTTCATTTAAGGTCTGCACTATGTTTTGAATGCACATCTTGATTCGATTGTGGATGAGTATAGTACAGAACTCGAAGTGTATTATGGTTGCCAATTATGTTGCTCTGCCAGGATGGTAGTAGTTCTAGGCAATCTTTATTTTCTAACATTTATTGCAAATGCCATGAGGGATGAGCATGTTTAAGAAAATGAAAAGGCGGGTGACTCCTGATTCCTGAAAGTTTTTCAACTAAGTAGTTCATCTACCACATCACCTGTGAACCAGCAAATACATGAATTTTCGGTTCCTTGAGCTATTGCATCTCCTTAATTTTGATGAGCACAGTAGTCAGATGCCATGCCTATTGTGAGGATAGTCTAAATGATAATTCTTATAAATTTAATTTGAGAAAGGTCTGTAGAGTTATACACAAGCATAACAGTGTGGTATAGCTAAATTATGACCTTTGCAGTTTCTGACTCAAATGAAATGCATCATGCTAGATAATATCTGTGAACTTGTTTGGGGCTGGGGCCCGTAGGCCTGATCGAGGTTTCCCTGGACCCCTGCAGCACAACGACGCCGTCAACGGCAGCCGCACTACAGGGGCAAGGGAGAAGAGACTAGGAATTTCTTGTTTATTTCTTGCTTAATGCCAACGATTACAGGAGGCCTCCATATATAGTGGGCTTTCCTAACAAATATAGATAATCAATATAGACAATATCTTGCCTAACTATGATACAAGGTACCAACTAATGCAACTGCCGTAATCTGTAACTTGACAACCAAGTTGCTGCTGCTGCTCCCTTGCTCCATCACATGGACCCTAATGGGCTGCACATGACATGACATATAATAATTCACAGTTCAGAATAGTCAGGAATAATTGACATAACTAACCAATAGGTGTTTATCTATGGTCCCTAGAATGACGCATCCCAAATTTCAAGAAGTGTTTGTGTACTTTTGCCTCTTTTATCATATCTGTTGTCTATTGCTATAAGAACTAAGAAGATGAGCTATTTTTTTTCAGCATAACTGCACCAAAAATACCACCGAGTGCTCTGAAGTTAGGAGAGTCTGATTATGTTGTATCAGGTAAATTCTGTGCACTTTATTGTTTTTAGCCACCTTCACTAGCTCTGACATGTGGAAGTACAGCTTACCTCAAGTTCAGCTTTCTTTTGATCCATGTTAACATGCTGTATAAAACCTGCTGAAATCTTGGTGTGAAATAATTGTTATTTAACACAGAAAGTTGTGTTGCATTTGTAAAAAAGAAAAAAATAATAACTGCTCTATATGGTATGTTTACTTGAGTTTTGATTGCTCAATAAACCGTCCAGTCTAGAAAGAAAGGCGAAATTCATAGGGGAGAATTCATTAATTCCTTGGTGTAGAGGGCACCATGGCTGGTAATATACAGGGAACCTTTCTTCCCATTTGGAGTCTAATAAAAATTAGCTACACAATATGGAAGTAAATCTGTTAAGTTGATCATCTATATGAGTTTATCAGTTCACTAAGCAAAGGGTATATTCCTATTTTGATGCTAAGTAAAATATCATTGCTTTGTTCTACAGAGATCAAATACACATTTTATGTTTCTGATACTGCTCCTTTATTGCAGCTTACCTGATGCGATTCGTCATAGCCGGGAACCTTCTTGGTTTGCCAGCCATTACTGTGCCTGTAAGTGGTATCGTGACTCATGACTGAGTATATATTGCATCTTATAGTCAGCACTATGTCTGAACTGATAAATTTTGAATTATTGATGTATAAATATTTAGATACAACATTGGTACTATTTCCAACAAACAGCACTCTTGTGAAAGGTTTTAAAATAAAATATTGAATAATATTCAGCATTTTAGTATAATATAGCTCACATACAGGAAAAAATTGTACTTTGCTAATATGTTGCTACTCCTGCACTCAGGTTGGTCATGACAGGCAAGGCCTTCCCATAGGCCTGCAACTGATAGGTCGTCCCTGGGGTGAGGCTAGCTTATTGAGGGTGGCTTCTGCAGTAGAGGTATTGTACTGCGCATGCATTATAGAAGTTTAGTATTTGGGGTTTCCCATCTGAGAATGTGCTCATATCCAACAAGTCTAGATGTGCTTTTTACGGCTGCATTTAGTATGAACAATAATGAATCTCTGAACATTTCCATGCCACTGTTACTCGATTGAATATTGAGAAAAGTTTTATTATGCCACTAAATGTTTTTTAGCCACAGTTACCCCAATACCATGGTATCAAAAACACTTCTTAGAATTCTTTTGTATTTTCTTCTTTTATTGTCTTGGTCCATGGGTGTCATCTTTGATGGAACATGCCCTGCATTTTTAGTATCACGTAGTGACACTGAAACATGTTTCTTTCTGATCCAAACACATCATTTCCCCATCAAAACTTTTTTTAAGAGTTTTTTCCCATCAAAACCTATTTACAAGGTGTAGGGGCATTGTTGATATTGCAAGTTTGCAATGTAAGTACAGATAAAGCTATAAATTACTCTGAGGGCAATTTTAAGGGGAAAATGCTGAAGCATATAAAAATGTTAGCCTAAAGCGATAGTAATTTCTGGAACGTTGTAAAATGGCCTACCCACTGATCTGAAAAGTACTACTAAGTGGAATCAACATTATAAACGCAAGAAGAAACATAGCTTCAGGCCTTTTTTTTACTTTGCAATCGCTTGTTCTGCTTGTAGGACCCTGGTAAATTAAACAACTGGCATTGACTTTCCCTGCTTGTAGGAACTCTGTCTGAAGAGAAGGAAATGGCCGTCTGCATTTTACGACATTCTAAAGGCCTGAAACGGAATCTACCCTACTCTATAATACACCAAAATTTTCTTTACTAAATCCACCCCTCAACCACCTCCACGTTATACCTAATCTAAGTTCACCCAGATTTGTGTATCAAAGTAATCCAACTTCATACAAATAAATGGCTGGAGCTCTCTTCGCCACCACCGCCATCTTCGCCTCCGTGGTTAGTCCCCCTCCCTCTTCTCCCCCTCTGTGTGTTAAAAATGATCAAGCTTTCCACAATGAGCTGCGGATCTGATAAGTAGCCATGGATTTTTACAAGGCGATTGGTTGGGAACGAGTAAATTTACGTCCTTTGTACCTTTCACTAGACCACTTTAGTTCATTTAAGGTCTGCACTATGTTTTGAATGCACATCTTGATTCGATTGTGGATGAGTATAGTACAGAACTCAAGTGTATTATGGTTGCCAATTATGTTGCTCTGCCAGATATTACAGTAGTTATGAAATTGGATTTGTTGACATGGACAGGTAAGGGAGTACAGACAATGCAGTTACTCAGTATAGGATGAAACATTAGTAACTATCACATCTCATGTTTTCAAATTCTCTCCCCTTTAACTTAAGACATACTATGATCTTCTGAACTTATCATATATGCCTTTCATAAACAATTTCATAGGAAACCAGCAGTCTATCTTAGGCCCTTGTCCAAGTTATGCTTTGTGTCCTGCTACTCAATTTATGCCTTGCCACATACCGATTCTAGGCCCATGCCCAAAATTTAGGTTAACTGATTCAGATGACCTTCGACCACGCCCAATGTGGTCGTAAACAATTCTGGTGGCCTTTGACCACGGCCAAAGTGGTCATAAACGCCACAATGTGGTCGTAAACTACTCTGAGAGCTTTCGACCATGGCCAACGTGGTTGTAAACGACCTGGTTGGCTTCCGACCAGTGACTACGTGGTCATAAACGACTTTGGTGGCTTTCGACCACGGCCAACGTGGTCATAAACGACCTGGTTGGCTTCCGACCAGTGACTACGTGGTCGTAAATGACTCTGGGGGCTTTCGACCACGGCCAACAAGGTCATAGAGATCTTTCAACCACCCAAAATGGGCTACGACTTTGCAGAAAATGTTCAAACCAAACTCAAACTTTCCAAAATAATTGTCAATTGTGAGTGTAAGTTGACAGGCTTTTTTGTTATCAACTTTATGCGCTTGTGGAATGGTATTAGATTACCATTGTTTTCAATTGTGAGTAAATAATCTTTTGTGTACTTGGTAAAAACATTCTAGAATTAATTGTTATTTTATGACATTCAAGTGTAATAATTAAATGTGAGGATGGGAATGCACCGAGGACCAAATTCTTGGTAGAGATGTTGAAGTACAAGGACAACGAATCTAAAGACAACATTCTGAAGATATACAAGAACTTATTAGGCGTGTGAGGATTTAGGTGGCTTCAAAAGATGTAATAGCTGTGATGTTATTTATTGGCAATATTGCTCTTTAAGCATAATTGCTATGGACTCAACAATATGATAACTCATTATGAATCTCTTTTGGCATGAGTCTTAATCTATCTCACTATTTACTTCATTTTTAAGAAACATAGTCTTAATAAGTGTGACTTGAGGTAGTCTTCTGCTGCTGAGCAATTAGAGGTAGTCTTCACTGCAAGGTTGTCATTTGGTTGTTTTCATGTGCATCCCTCAAATACCGCCATAGCGTTAGCATGGGCACTCTACTAGTATGAGGAAAGTGCCTCGGCCGGCCGTACGCAAATTCTCTTACCACGCGCCGGCCAGCCGAGCGCTGGGGCGACATGGCTGCGGTCTCCTGCGCGGAAGTCCCCCGTCTTTGTATATGTTATGATTCTGCGTATAAACTTCTCATATGAGACACACCTTCTCTTGATGAACAGAGATATTTCAGTTCGACATGGCAAAGCAAAGGAGCTTATTTTGGGACTAGTCGCCTAAGTATGGTCGATGTACAGATGTAGCGGTACTTGACAAGAGAAGAATTAGGGAAGCTAATTAGGAGTTGGAGTTTTTTGAAGGTGAGAAGTACAACTCAAATCATTGCAACTGGAGTTTCTTGAAGGTGAGAAGTACACAAATTAATTTTTACAAATCAATTGCTTATAAAATATTACTAAATTTGTCATTATCATAACATATTTCTGATTTAACGCGGTGGATAGGGCAAAAGGCGAAACAGAGGAAGGGGATTCCGTAGGGAAGTCGGCAACCAAACGTTGCTCTGCTTGATTACAATAGCATGCGGTAGCCCTCTTATATAGATGGCTCCCCCTAACAGATGTAATCTAACTCCAATCATATCTCTAACTATATCTCTAATATAAGGAAACCAATCTCTAACTCAAATAGAAACCAATCTCTAATTCCTAATAATAACCCGTCTGGGCCCAAGGCCCACGCCTATAACACTACACCCCTCCCGGACATGCAGCTCGTCCTCGAGCTGCTAGACGGCGGCCAATGGAAGACCTTCGACGCCGATGTAGAAGACGAACGGTGGCAGGGTGCTGCAGCGGATGGAGACGGCCGGCCAGATCCACGTGGAACAAGGCTGACGGCGTAACGCGTCTTCGAAATATAATGCCGAACGATCCGCCACAACGCGACCGGCGAGCGCGGCGCCGACGGTGTGCGTGTCCCCGATGCGGCATCGACGGCGGCGGCGGGCGAAGCGAGGCGACTCCGGCAGATCCGGCGGCGGCGGCCGGCGCGGCCACGCGGCGGCGGCGGCGGCCGTGAGGCGCGTGGAGGAGCAGCCTCGGCGGGTTGGCGACGGCGGCCGGCGAAACAATGGCCGGGGTCGACGCGGCAGCGGCAGACGGACGGAGGCGGCCCGGCAGCGGATGAGGCGACGATGCCCGGCGACAGCGGCTCGGCGGCGGCGGCTCGCAACAACGAGATCGGCGGCGGCGCGCGCGGGCAGAGGCGACCGAGCGATGGGGACGGCGGCTCGCACGGATCTGGCGAGGCGGATCGGCGGCGGCGGCGGCGGCCGACGGAGGCGGCCCGGCGGCGGATGCGGCGGCGACGCGGCGAGGTGGCGGCCGAGGCGGATCGGAGGGCGGCGGTGCGGAAGGATACGGCCGACGGCGGGCGGCGACTTGCGGCGATGGCGGCGGTGACCGAGGATCGCGACGACGACGGCGGCGGCCGACGGAGCAGCAGAGACAACGGCGCGGCCGGCACAGATCGCCGGAGGAGCGGCAATGACGAGCGACGGGCGGAGCGCCGTCCGAGGAGAGCGGCGGCGGCGCGGAAGCGGCGACGTCTAGCTACGGATCCCGGCGACGGCGGCGAGTGGCAGCGCGCGAGGCGGCGGGGATCGGGCTCGATGGCGGGGGTCGGCGGCGTTGGCGACGCCGCGCGCGTGGCTGCAGAGGGGCGCGGTGGAGGAGTCGCCGTTGGTGGAGATGGCGATGCTTCTGCTCTTTTACGTGATTTCCTCCCACCATCTCGCAGTGCTCTCCGCATCGCTTCTTGCATCATCGCCTCCAATTCTCCAACCTCTCAAGGATGGCATGTACGTTGAAGAAGATGTCCGACATCTCTTTGTTCGTGCTGGCCATCTTGATGGCGTTAGCCTTTATCGTGGCCAACGACTCGGCAATAGAACTAGTCGCAGAAGCCATAGTAGCAGAAGTCGTGGGAATGGATCGATGGCTCTGATACCAAATTGATAGAACGCGGTGGATAGGGCAAAAGGCGAAACAGAGGAAGGGGATTCCGTAGGGAAGCCGGCAACCAAACGTTGCTCTGCTTGATTACAATAGCATGCGGTAGCCCTCTTATATAGATGGCTCCCCCTAACAGATATAATCTAACTCCAATCATATCTCTAACTATATCTCTAATATAAGGAAACCAATCTCTAACTCAAATAGAAACCAATCTCTAATTCCTAATAATAACCCGTCTGGGCCCAAGGCCCACGCCTATAACACTCCCCCTCCTTTCATTTGTGTTATATCTGACTTGTGCTAAATTGTTAAATGTTACTGTAGGATTTATGAGGAGAGTTGATGTGTAAGAGAGCACAAATAATTGACCATGGCCTGTCCAGTTCCTTCGAGATTTCTAGTAGTATTTTTAGATAAGAGATTTCTAGTAGTTGTACAGTAGCATTTGTCTTCATGTAAACGACTGACATGACATCCACGTTGTTGTTCTAGTAGTTGTACACAGTAGCATTTGTCTTCATGTAAACGACTGGCCTCCACGTTGTTGTATGAGTGTAGAATTTTTTATTAATCAGTTGATCATATTTTTTTTCAGATATGTGTTTGTTAATATTGGTACCAAACAAATGCCCAAGAATTGACATTAAATTATATATATACTTTAATGGGGGTGTCTATTCCTCAGTCGCCTGAAATTTTTTAAAATCTCAGTCGATTTTTTTGTCCATTTGATCACCATCCAACGGTTCTCTGTTGTTTCTATTTCTGTTACTGTGTTGAGTTGTTTTGAGCTGACTTGTTCCTTATTGGGCCCACAAGTTTTAGATGGGAAGACCCACTAACGTGTCAAAAAATCTGTGTTGGGTCAACTATTTTTCAGTTGGGCTTTGCTGTTCCAATTGGATGGAGCAAATGTTATCCCCTGCTCCACCTGTGCTCATTAATGAGTTCAGGATTTTCCTATGCTGATCCATTAAGAGAGTTAGGCTCCACCGTCTTTGTTCAACCAAAAATAGGAGCATATTACAAAAGGCGTAAGACAACACGGTTGGCGTTGTTTGCTAAATCGCTTTCCTTTTGACCTTCTTTCTCTGCAATATATGATAAGTGTAAAGAACTTGCATTAAAACAAGTAGTACATTAAAGAAGAAAGAAACCACCAGAATAGGAACGTTCCAACTATGCATATCTAAACATTACTACATACTGAATTAACCTGCTGTTGCTACCTTGGACAAAACTTCTACTAACATGCAACATAGTTCTGAATTAGCACATTCAACTGTTCGAGCTGCCACTTGCAATTGCACTTTGTAGAAGCTACGTCTAGCAATATTTCCAAAAAAAAGGAGAAATTTCTATGATTAGTGAACACCTACATAAAGAAATTATAAACCATAATTTTCCAAAGTTGATAAAAAATGACAAGGCGAAAAATAACATTTAAGGTAAACAAAATTTGCACATCAGTTGTGAACTGAAATTTCTACAATGATGCGAGTTTTTTATGTGGTATTAGACCGAGTGATTCCCCTTACAAAGTCTGATAAACAAATATTGTTTTAAGCTAGAGAACCTAGACAACCCTTACAAAAGTCAGAAAATTTTATGTAGTCTGGCCCAACTCAACACAACCTGCAACAATTGCATTGAAGTATCGGTGGCCCATCTTGCAGCAAATAAACCCAACACAATAAATCATTGCATTGAAATTGCACCTCAGGGCAGACTACAAGATTTATTTTAGTGTACTTTCTTACTAGTCACATGAAAGGTCTAAAAATCTTGGAGAAGGAAGAATGCCACTTGACAACCTAGAAGAAATAATAAGGCACGAAATTGGTATTTTATCATGAAATAAGAAAAAACAAAATTCTTGGGAAATTACATATCTACAATATTTGAACTTAAAGTGAAATTAAAAAATCAATAACAATTTTAAAAAGAACAGGTAGAAAATTGCAGCAAAGCTTTTCTAAAATTGCATAACACTTATGACTGCAATTTTATCTAAAGTACTATGTAATTTTTCATGTGGCAGATATTTCCATAGCATATAAGCAATTATGTCATTTTATACCTAGTAACAACACAAATCTTTAAAAAATTAGTAACAATGCGAAGCCACAAATTGTTCGGTAATATGCATGTAGAAGCTACTACATGACACAAAGCAACTATGCGAAAGCAATATATTCTACATAATGAGAACATGGGACAAGGCACTGGAAGGCTGCAAACCACTTCAGATGCAAAACCAGGGACTAGTTGATCATTCCAAGAAAGACTTGAGCTGACACTCAACATCACATTTGACTAGTGTATTTACAAGGTGCAGTTCAAAGGGGAATAGGACAAAAAAGAATAGTTAAAAATGGGCAAAACCAATTGACAATCATTAACTAACCTGAGCACTAAATTGTGTGCAATTTGAGTCAAATCAACATCAATAACAGAGGACACTAGATCAAAATTAGATAGAGCACACAAAGCATATGATGGAACTAGCACACGCAACCTTGGACAGCAGACACATGATTTCTCTCATTAGAACCTTACACAAATAATAGAAACAAATTAATTTTTTATGGTAGACAAAAAATGACTCATTATTTGATAACTATAACAAAAATAAATAGACATGAACATAAACTAAATTCAGCACATATCAATTGGAAGAACATAGAAGATTTCTCTCAATAGAACCCTGCAAAAATGACAAACACATTCAAATTTCTAGAGTAGACAGAATAAAATAATTTGTTTGTGAACCCTTACAAAAATAAATAACATAAAAATTAACTAAAAAATGAATGAGTTCTTATGAACAAATATATGACAAATTACACAAACTTCGAACTAAAATTGCACATTACCTAACACTGAATGTTCAGTTAAAAATCTTTCAAGTTTCTATACTAACCAAGCAAGTTACTTTCTAGGCTATGACAAGGATAAATAATATGTTAGTGAACCCCTAACATTATACAAAATGTTAACCTAAACATATCAAATGTAAATCACACTAGGATACAAAAAAATAGATAGATTCAACAAGGCATCTACCTTATGCTCAGGCAATACTAATATGTCATTGTTGCAATAAATTTACACTCCACAACTCTGCATTTATATTGAAAAAGAACATATTAAATGAGGCCATAATGTAAATTGCACTTGTAGAATACTAAAATTGCACATTATGTCAAATTGAAAGTTCAATTAAATTAGTGTGCAAGTTTTGATATGATCTAATATTTCAAATTTTATAGCTTAAATTGCAAGTTATTAGGAACATTAACTTTTGAGTAAAGGTTATTCAGTACATCTCTTGTAAATTTGGAGAAGAAAATAACATACTTAATGTATAACTCAGTTTCAACATTACTAGGGGCATAGGTTAATAAGTGTATGAAAGCTATGCCGAAACAACTCCATAAAGATACTCTTAGTACAGCTACAAAGGTACTATAAATTGCACATTAACCACCACTAAAATTTTAAATAAGGTACTATAAATTTTGTATCTAGCAACTATTTCTTAAGGATATAGCAGAACCTAGGAAAAAGCATGATGGAAAACAAGACAAAGAAGAACGAAAAATGTGAAAATTGAACTTAAAATCAAATTCAATTACCACTATAACATGTAAACATATTTCAATGTACAAACATCTACAGTGGGCTCAAAATCCATATACAAAATTTTATAGCTCACGAGTATTTATTCCTTATGTAAGTGTCAAATTTTATAGCTCACAAAAAACAAATCCATATAAAAAAATAAAAACACATAAAAGGTCTTCTAAAATTGCACATTATGTACATTGCAATTTTAACTAAAATATTGTGCAATTTTTTATCTGACGTGTATTTCTAAAGGGTGTAGCCGAACCAATTCAAAAAATGTAAGATGAAGAACATGGAATAAGAAAAGTGGGTACGAAAATGTCAACTTAGCATCAGATTGCCCTCATTTTAACCTCACTATTTCTATAGTATCTAACATCAAACATAGGCAAAATAGATTTGATAAACAAATTACTTTCTAGCTGAACCCTAACAGAAGTATGCAACAAACTAATATTTCAGTAAACACATTTGTGCCAACAGTACTGCACAGTTGTCTCTAGAGAAATGCTGAATAATTAAGATTTGCTAAGAGAAATCTGTGCCAGGCAAATATTACGAAAGTAACTATTACTTAAGACTTTCAGGTGCAAGTTGGGGGAGATGCATACAAGGATTAAGGGACAAAGGAATAATGTGTTGTTTGCTAACAATAGTATGAGCTTACAAAGCATACAGAACACACAGATCATGTTCCCAAAATTATTTTTAGATTTTCTAAGGTCTGCATAGGAAAATTGATTCTTCTGGTTAAATCTAACACATGTTCCTGGCCAGCACCATAACAGAAGAGCTCTTCTATGTTTTCCCAATCATCTCTAAGTGCCATGTTTCGTAATGCTTTTACTAACATTTTAACTACAGACTCACATGCATAATTAGCTCATTCAATCATCTAAGAATTTACTCAGAAATCAGAACATGTAAACATATTTCAATGTACAAACATCTACAGTGGGCTCAGAATCCATATACAAAATTTTATAGCTCAAGTATTTATTCCTTAGGTAAGTGTCAAAATTTTTATAGCTCACAAAAAACAAATCAATATAGAAAATTCAAAACTAACATAAAAGGTATTCTAAAATTGCACATTATCTACATTGCAACTTTAACTAAAATATTGTGCAATTTTTTATCTGACATGTATTTATAAAGGGTGTACTAGACCAATTCAAAAATTGCAAGACTGAGAACATGAAATAAGAAAAGTGGATACAAAATGTCAACTTAGCATCAAATTGCCTTCATTTAAGCTCACTATTTCTATAGTATCTAACATCAAACATAGGAAAAATAGATTTGACAAACAAATCTATTTCATTACCTTCTACTGTAGCACAAGGCATACTTCTAAATAAGACATGCTTGCAAACTAACATGCTATCACATTAGAAAAGCATATCAAGTAGCTCAACCTAGAAATTAACTAATCCCATTTAAAATCCATACTACTAACCAAAGCAAGCATAAAACTTAAGAGCTGTAATGAGTCACGCAACCATAATCATGAAGAGGCCACTAACACAAGATTGACATCGAAAAGCGGATAGTCATTGCTTGAACAAGACCTTAATCGATTTCATTACCCTGCATAACTAGTGAATGCAAATCATGCAAAGTGATTGTCATTATGCACTTGCAGTAGTTATAGCATTGTGAAAAGCAACATAATCAAATCCAACTTGGCACAAAAACCAAAATAAGATAATGTTATATACAATCAAAGTGTCAGAACAATGCAAACTTACTGTCAGCCTGAAACTAGAGAATATGATAGCAATCAAAATCTAAATACAATATAAACTAGTACGCTGCCAGCCTAAATCACAAAACTAGACATCACACTGTATAAAAGTATGATCAACTATGCAGCCTTCCAAAAACAGAAGTAGTCAACAAATAATCCACTCAAAAATTGAAACCACTTCATAATAAATACTAAAAAATGCAGTAAAGATTTTACAATTTTACACATTATAACGCACTGCAATTTTAACTCACTATGCAATTTTTGATGTGACGGATATTTTCAAAGGATGGAGAATAGAGTATACATGACTGCATCAGCATAGCACCTAGAGTTACTATTAAATTAATATGCAAGTTTTAGTTTGGCATGTACTTGCATAGTAGTGTTCCCGTATGAAATTAATTGACTAAAACCAAGAACTAAGATATACATTATCCAAATAATATGATCAATGACATTAAAATAAAAAATCCTACCTTTGTAATGGAAAAAATTTAGAAAATTCTTTTTTGGTCCCACAACTAAGCACTATTAGATATAACAAAAACAGAAACATTGAGAATGAAGAGGTATTGGGGCCATAGTTTCTTACCTGTTAGCGAATGTTTCAGGCTTATCTTCTCTCAAAGAACTACATGCCGCAGTACCTACGAACAAGTAGTCAAACATTAAAAAGGTTAACACACTGTGGTGAACACATAGAACAGAAAATAATGGCGAACAACATTGTGTAGTCGGACTTCTAGGGACATTGACAGCTCAAGAAAAGACCTATGTTTTGTAAACTAAATAAATGCAACAAGAAAAAAGTAAGATTGTAGTATAATTTTTGAAGCGAATCAAATGTGTGGATGAAAGCACAGAAACACTAGATTAAATTAATCAAAGAAGATCCTTCCATTTCAAGTGTGTTTCCTATAGCATAAAATGCTAATTCAAGTGAAATGAACAAGTCTTACAAGGGCACACATATACACAGACCAAAAGAAAGTGGTAGAAAGTATAGACCGTGTGTACAGTCAACTGTCAAGAACAGAATTACATGTATGGACTCAAAATGCACAGACAAAATAGAAGAACAAAAAGAAAGTTGCAGCAAAGTTTTCTGTAGTTTCTAGCATAAATGACCTGCAATTTTTTTATTAAGCAAAATATCTAGCATAACTGGTGCAATACACATGTATCATAGAAATACCCTAGATACAAAATGGCAGAAAAAACCAACCTCAATAATCCAAGTGAATCAAAGAAAGATAGTTAACTCCTTCCTACCTATACCTACTCCTATCTAATAGTGTATTATCCAGACAACACAATGAACACACAGAAAAAAAACTCCGCATAAACCAATAACAATGAACCAGATTGAGTGACCGAGCACTACAGCATTACATAAATCTCAAATCCCTATGGCACAGAAAGATATCTCGGACCAGCATATATAACAAGCACTGAAGGCTTGTAGTGAAATACTGTTTGGTAGATTGGCAGGTCAGACAGAAAGTATGCCTAAAAAGTTTACCTCATAAGGTGAGTTTTTAACATTTTATTCCACTAATCATGCATTCATTTTGTAGGAACTGAGACCAGCCTATTTTTGTATGCAAAGCGCATTTCACATTCTACAGATCTGGGGGGATGTCACTGGTCTACCTTTTCTGCCGACTATAATCCACTAGAGGCTCCACAGCCACTGGTGGAATAGGGGACAGGGTTCATAACACCGTGTTGGTTTTGAAAGGTGGCACCACTGTGCTGGTCGGCCGTGACGCAATGGCAGGCCTCCTGGCCAATGTTGAGTAGACGGTAGCAGGTAGCTCTTACAACCTAACTAATGAAAATATGAGAAGATCAAATTAGCAGAAGACCACAGGAAAACCAGTAAGCAAATTGAGCAAAACGAGGCACTAATCAAAAATTCCAATTCCAATGCACTCATCACTTCTCTCAATTCAAAAGGCAACATTAGTAAAGAAAAACCTAGCATTAGCGAATGGGAACTAGCTTCGTTTGCAAATAAATCAACTCGAGCATGCTTTCAAACCTGATTTGACCAATTAGGACTAATTCGCTGATAGCAGCAGCCCAAAATAGCCGATTCTGCAGAATGAAGCGGTCTTAAGCGAGATTACCGAGATATCCGTAAGAAAATACACAGGGAGGGAGATCTCGTGGGGCGGCTGAGCAGCGAGGCCGAGAAAGCAAGCATGCAACCTACTGCCACATAGAAACCCAACTGAATCACAAACAAGCACCTACAAAATGAATACCAGGCAACCTACAAGATCACCGCGAGCCACCGCATGATCTCGTCTACCGCGGCACCATCGGCACGGAGAGATCCGTAGAATTGCTACGCCGGGAGCACCCCCACCAACTGCTCGACCTAATGCCGAGGAGTGTGTGCATGAGAGCGTATGGTTGGAAGCTAACCTTCCGAGCCGAGGTGGAGCCGGAGGCGGAAGCGGAAGTTGGAACTCTTTGGGTCTCTGAGACGGAAGGAAGCGGAAGGTAGCTGAAAAGGCCAGAGAGCAAACACCGGTGAATCGCCAAACAATTCGCCGCCGAGCTCTCGAACCCTCCACCCAGACACAAATGAACCGAAGAGATAAGGACAGACGCAAGGATCGAGAAATACAAAAATAATTCATAACGGGTAAAAAAACTGACGAGTGGATCCGAAAAAGCGCTACGGGCCCGTTTCTTACCATCGAAGCCAACCAAAACGTCAACATCTCATGCAACATCCGACGGACAGCAAAATCGACTGAAGCAACAAAAAATTCCAAACGACTGTGCAATAGCAAACTCGTACTTTAATTTACAATCACGTATGTAATGTGTGCAACGCTTTCAATGTTAAAGTAGTCGTAAAACTAAAGAAGTGGTTGCTGATGTTACGAAATTGGTTATTGCATGCCTTTTTATATGATAAAAGGTGATCGTTAATACTATAAGTGGTCGCTAATGTTCTATCTATGGCTACTACACCGTTTGCAACGACAAAAAAGTGATCATTAAAACTAAACAAGTGGTGTCGTTTCTTCATAATTAACGATGGTATACTATTCCGTCCTTATTTCTTTTATTTCTTTAAAGACAAAAAAATTATATGTAGTCATTAATACTATTAACGACAGCAGCTAAGGATCACATCTTGACTTTTAGTGATAACATCTATCGCTGTTAATAATGGTTTTTCTAGTGATTGGGTCATAAGTTTGGACCAACGGTGTAAAACGGTACACGTCTCCTGGGTTGGAATTTTGGTCTTCCAATCCAACCCAGTCGAACCAAACATGTAGAAATATGCTGGATTGGGTTGAACCAAGCATGTAGAAATATGCTGGATTTTGTTCGTCAAGTCTCTCTTTACGTTCAGATTGCTGCCTCGTGTCACTCATTTCTCAAGTGCACAACAGCCGAAGAAGGTGACTACTCATGGGATTCTATCAATATAAGATTATCATGCTGGTTCCAAAGTCTAAACTACCACACAAACAGTATATATACATATCAACGCGTAAACACCAGTCAAAAGCCAAGCACACTTCTCTTATCTTCTCGCTTTGCTCTTTTTGCCCACTTTTGTGCGCGCGTCGATATCTCACTGATTGATTGCTCAGTTTTTGTTTTATTATTTTGATTGCCTTTTGAAGACTGGTCCATATATATACATATACAAAAAAAATTTAGCAGACTTGGTGAATTCAGCTTGAAAAATATCATTCTGTCTATTTTTTTAAAATCTAGCCACCGAATAGTCTTCTCTATGAATCTATCACGCGGCAGGCACCTATCGAGGGGGCTATTTTTATAAAAATAGATGTTTAAAGGCTAAGTTTAGAAAGAAATAGATTGAATGATATTGACGTAGAGTTTTATGAAGTTATCATGGTATCCAAGAATCTTTGAGGAGAACAATAGTAATCGTAGTTCTTTTATATATTTTTTATTTTTGAACGGACTCGGAATAGTTTTATATACATATTTGCAAGCTGCATCTTACCGGTTCCTGTTTATATTGATTTTTACTAGTGATTTTTAGTTACAACTGATAAATAGTAGTAGCTGATAGAAGCGATTTGCCTTTTTTGTTGAGTGCAATATGTAAGAAAGAGAACAAATGATGGTGCAATGCAAGATACTATAATATTTGGATCACCATACAACTTACGAAATTGTAATATAATAAAAATGTACTGCGTGACAATATGTGAATATGCAAAGTGACTGATAGTAATTGCTGATAAAAGCGGCTTATAGAATCTGAGACGTTCGTATTGGCTTTGGCTTCTAAAAACAGAAGTCAGAAGCTAAAACCAATATGAATGGGTCCAAAACTAGTACAGTAAGATCATAAACCAGTTTAAGACCATGTTCTTACTTATTTTTTGTCTTTTGACTTTGAATTCTTTAAAAGCCAAATGAGGTACTTTATTTAAGACACTTCTCTAAATGGTTTTCTAAGCTCAAAATCGCATGTGATGTTCGTATCGGCGTTTAGCTCTGTTCTTTTGGGCTATAGTTGAAGATTTTTTGCTGCGGTTGATAGCTTTTATTCGTGTTTTTCGAGATGACAGTGGACTGTGGAGACGCTGATGCGAACGATACATATAGTTATAAGCCCAAAAACTATTTAAAGAAACCACTTGAAATACTTTTTAAGAAGCTAAAGCTAAAAGATAAAAAAAATCTAAAAAAGAATAGAGCCAAGTATCTCCTCTACATCCTCTAGAGCACACACCTTCGTTCAGAGCCATTGGTAATACTGCAAGGAAGCGACTAGATCACTGAAAACGAAACCAAATGCTATCTCCAAGTTAACCCTTTTTAGCAAAAGTATGCAAGATAAAAGTAACTTTCGTCCTCACCGTTAAATTACCGGATTGACTGTGGTAAGATGGTGGTAGCATCAAAAAGCAAAAGTTCTATCACACACAACCAATTAAAACTCAGAAACAGATTTTGTTCTATTTTTTTTCAAGATGAACACAATTTTATCTTGAAAAGGAATCAGTTCGAACCAGTCCTATAGTACTATACTATACAGTACTTACAGTCTATATTATATTATCCTAGTAGGGTTGTCTGGCTGTTCTCATCAAAGAGGCCTCCAACCACAGAAATTGTTGAGGAACCGACGCTGAAGACCAGTCCGAGCGATTCCTCTGCTTAGAACAAGAACGAATCAATCACAGAATCACAGAATAATAGATTGAACACAGAGAGGTAGAGAGAACTCCTGGTCTTTCTTTATTGCTTTAGATTGCATCGGGTACATAATGAGGGGGGTCTAGGTCCCTATTTATAGCCTACGGTGGGGTGCCCAATTAGATCAGGACTCTTGGATAGAGTCCAGGTTTCCTAACACTCCCCCTTGGGCACTCACCCAACATGCTCATACCTCGTTAAAACTCCATAAAAACCCAGTGGGAAAAAATTGGAGAAAGAGTACATGATACATGTGATGTTGCGATGCACGAATTGCCTCATTAAAAACCTTTCGAGAAACTTCATGGAAAACTCGTCAAGGGAAAAAGAGTACAATTCACCCAAATTCATTTAGTCTGCAAGACTTTATTTTTGGGTACTTAATCTTCATGATCAAGATTTATTAGTGGGCTTGTGAGAATTCTCCCCCTAAATTCTGCACTTCTCTAAGTCTCATCATTCCAATTCCACGCACGCACCTTTCAAAGCTAGATGCGGGAGTGACTTAGTGAATAAATCATGAGATTTTCACATGACTTAGTATGCAATGCTTTAATCTCGTCCATCCTTTGCAATTCATGTGCATAGAAGAACTTGGGGTTGATATGCTTTGAGATGACTCTTCACATAGCCCGCTTGCACTTGTGCAACGCAAGCGGCATTATCTTCATAGATAATTGTGGGTTTCGCACAATGTTCATCCCACATGACCGCTGGATGTGGTGAACCATTCGGCGAAGCCAGCGCACTCGCGCGGCTTCATACGATGCTATAATTTACGAGTGGTTCGTCAAGTAGCTACGAGCTTTGCTTAGACGATTTCCATGAAATTGCGGTTCCACCACACAGAATACATAGCCTGTTTGTGACTTAGCGGTATGCGGTCCGATGATACCAAAGATCTGCATAGCCAATCAAGTTCAGATCTTGATTCTTTCGTAAAATAATCCGAGGTCCTTGCTACCTTGGAAGTATCGGAAAATGTCCTTTATGCCCCGCCAATGCCTTTTGGTGGGCTCAGCCGCACCTTGCTAACGTGTTCACGGCAAATGCAATGTCCGGTCTAGTGCAGTTTGCTAAATACATGAGTGCTCCCACTGCACTCAAGTATGGGAATTCCGGTCCCAGACTTCCTCCCCTCTTCCCTTGGTCGGAAAGGATCTTTTCTTCTGTAAAGACCTCACCGATTATCGGTACTTTCGAGGGAAATGCCTTCTCGAAGCCAAACCTTTCAAGCACCTTCGGGTGTAGGTCGATCGATATACCAAGACTCCTTCAGGACATGCTCAAGTCTGCAAGCCTAAGCAAAACTTGGTCTTGCCCAAATCTTTCATTTCAAATTCGACTCCAAGTAGGAGCTTGCTTCTTTTATGTCTTCTACTGTCCCGATGATATTCAGATCATCTACATACACGAGATTATACAGAATCTATTCGGGATCGCCAGATAAATACGCAAGAACAGTCTTCATTGTTCGTGTAGCCTTTCTTGCGAGAAAGTCGCTCAGCGATTATACCACATTCTTCCAGTTGTTTCAAGACATACAATGACTTTCGAGTTTCACACGCATGCATTTCTATTTGCTCTATCTTGGTTCGGGAGAGGAATTCCTTCAGAGACTTTCATGTAAATCTCCGAATCCAAGTTACCGTAAAGGTATGCAGTCACAACATCCATCAATTTCATTTCCAAATTCAAGTTCACTGCCATTGAGATCAAATATCTAAAGGTAATTCCACTCATGACTGGGAGTAGGTTTCTTCATAATCAACTCCGGACGTTGAGTGAAACCTTGGGCTACCACCTTGCTTTGTATCTCACTACTTCATTTCTTTCATTTCTCTTTCGAACAAATACCCACTTGTGCCCAACGGTGTATGTGGGGAGGTGTGCGACATCGCCCAAACACCTCTCTTTTATTCAGAGATAGCAATTATGTTGCTATTGCCTTCTTCCAATCTTCCCAATCTGATCTTTTCTTACATTCAATGAGCGATGCAGTGCTCGGGATCAAGATCGATGATGGTGGCAATTTTGTTTGCGAAGTAGATATCGATATTAGCCGTTGTCTTATTCAGGACTCTCCGTGTGCACATAATTTATAGCTATTTCTTCATGAGTTGCTTCTTCCGAGCGATTGCTTCGCTAGAGCTTTACCTTGCGCATCGCTTCTTTCAATTGCGGTGGCAAGTCCTTTAGTTTTTCTCCGATGTGTGCAACATCCATGCCGTGTCAGATCCGTATGCCCTTTCTCACATACTTGTGCCAGTCTCAACTAGCTCCTTCTCATTTTGGGGACTTCAATGATCGATCGTGATAAATCCCTCTTATCCTTTTTCACCAGGCGTCCCCAGTTACTAAGAATTCGAGGAACCGGAGTTCTCGTCCTCTTTTTTATTTTTCTGAGGCCTCTGGACGAGATTAGGGATACCTTCTGCTTTCTTTGGTATTTCAACCCTCTCCGATGCAGTGCGTGCAGGCACATGCGACTTAGTCACGCTCTTCAAATCACTAAAGTGATCAGGCAGCTGATTTGCTAATACTTGCAAATCTATTTTGTCTTCTGGACTTTTCTTGTCTTCTGGACTTCTATTGTCTTCTAGACTTCTCTTGTGCGCGGGTCATCTGCATGGATTCCCCAAGCTTGCCACGTAATTTCCCGACATTCTTCATCAAGGGGTTGATTTCCTCCCCCTAATGTTGGGAAATTTTCGGTGGTGACCCTTGCGCTAGTTGCATAGGTGAATGGATGTTTGTAGGCCGAAGGTCTAAAGTTGATGAGATTCGCTGCATGAAGGACTGCGTGTCCCCAACATGTAGCTGGCAGATTACAATTATGCAAGAAGGGTTGGGCAATAAATTTGATTCTTGTAATTAAAGTCTCTGCCAAACCGTTCTGGGTATGGACATGCGGTACCGAATGCTCAACTGCAATTCCCATCGCCATGCAATAATCATCAAATGCCTTCGAAGTAAATTCTCCGGCGTTGTCCATTCTGATGGACTTGATATGATGATCTGGAAACACATTTCTGATGCGAATGATCTGCGAGATCAATTTTTCAAAGGCGAGGTTCCTTGTGGACAACAAAACCCACATATGACAACTTCGAGGAAGCGTCAATGAGCACCATAAAATTCTTAAATGACCCTGAGACGGGTTGAATGGGACCGCAAATGTCTCCCTGGATGCGTTCCGGGAATGCAGGGACTTTTTCGTTCACTTTCAGAGTGGAGGGTCTAGTTATTGGTTTCCCGGTGGCACATGCAGGGCACACAAAATCTTCATGATTCGGGAAATTCTTTTCATTAATATTATGCCCATGCGAGTTATTTATTATATTTCTCATCATTCTTAGACTTGGGTGGCCTAATCTATCATGCCAGAGACAGAAGAGTTCAGAGCTTCTAAACACTGTTTTCATAACAGTGTACGCTCCAGGCGCTTTAATTTTGGTATAATATAGCCCAGTTTCAAGTGAAGGAAACTTTTCTAATATTCTTTTGCCATTCTCTTCGCGCTTCGTAATGAGCAGGTATTCCTTACCATACTCTTCTTTGGTCTCAACGTGGAAACCATTGGTGCGAATATTCTTAAAAACTTAGGAGAGTTCTAGTCGATTCTGGGTACAATAAGGCTTCTTCAATGACCAAAGTTGTGCCCATTGTGGCTCTTCCCGAACCAATTATACATGCATCGCTTCTGGCGATTGTCGTAAGGCTGCTAGTGCTCTTACGAATCGACTAAAAATGCTCAATCTCTCTTAAGCTGATATGCGTTGTGCCGCTGCTAGCTAAGCACACTTCCTTCATAGGGCGCTACACATGTTCTAATATAGGGTATTTATTAACATGTATGAGAAGGCAATCAACACATAAATAAAATACTCCAATATCAGAACATATCATGCCATCATAAACTGAATAAATGAATGAATTCTTCAAATATCATCCAACCATCACGAGAAAATAACAATTCTTAAGTACCATCCATGCAAATTCTAACATATTCTTCCACACAAAATAGATGATAATTAAAGTCTAAATGCATTCTGTGCGCTAGACTTCTTCTGCTATTTTTTTTCGGGTTTACATTCTCTTCAAGAGAAATTATGGCATTGGCTGCTTCTAGGTCGAGAGGGGTGCTGCTGTCGTAATGGTCTCAAATACCATCAACGCGGCACCGCTCAGATGCTCCCCTCAACCGATGCAGAGCAGGCTTCATGTGCCCTTTGCCATCTCGTTTTGGCTTGGCAGCCTTATTCTCACGTGGAGCATCTGATTTGCCTTTCTGGGCTGCGGTCTTACCCTTCCTTCCCCTCTTCTCTATCAAGGGCTTTCGCACCTTGTTGCTCTCGGCATTGGCTTCACGGCCAGTGGAGCTACCAGATGGCTGAGTGACTTAGTTCTTGCGGAGAACTTCGTCCTGAGCTTCCGCAATTTGCATCATATCAATCAATTCGGCATATTCCTCATAGCCGTCTTGACGATAATTGCGTGCGGATTATACTGCATTGGGGTGGAAGGATTTTCTCAATTTTCTGTATTGGGGTACAAATCTTGTGCAAATTAGAATTGTATTACTCGACCGTCTTAAATTCGGCAAACCTCAGTCTGATCCACTCTTGCTCTGCTTGGGAAAGAATGGTATACTTTAGCCTCTCAAACCTGCTTCTTGGGTGCGGTCCAGAGTGCTAGCGCACTATTCTCTTCCATGTACTCATTCTTGAGAGTGAGGCAGAAGTGGTGCCTGAGAAAATGAAGTGCCTGATCATTCTCTTTAGGCGTGGGTTAGGCGTCATTCAGTCTGCCAATCCCAATAGTCGCGCGGAGCTTCCTGGCTCCAAGCACAATCTCGACATCGGATGCCTACATCAGATAGTTTCGGCCATTCTAGGCCAGCTCCTCGAACTTCCAGTTCGTGATGCTAGTCATCTAAATGTGTATAAGTCTACTGCCGGTAGACATGCACGGAATAATTCACTACGGATAAATAAATGGTACAAAAGGTTCTCGTAATGTTTCATAATTTTCTGTGCATTTTCTATAAATTTTATTGCAAATTTCAGAGATTAAAAGTAATTTTCAGCAATTACAATTAACCAAAACAGTAAATAAATACAGAAAATACAGAGAATAATAATGGCATAAATAAATAAGCTTCAAATGCTAAAAATAATTCAAAATTCGGATTCCGAGGCCCTTTTATGCTAAAATATGAAATTTCAAAGAAATTCGCAATTCCGGGGTTTTTACGCAAAAATTTCAATTCGAGAAAATTCGCGCAATTTCTGATTTATCGAGGGTTTTCTTGCAAAATTCTGGACCCGCTCAGAATTTGAGGGCTTATACATAATTTTCGAATTACGAAGCCTTTTATGCAAAATCAGACCTCAATTGAATAATTAAGGTATTTTCGGTAATTCCAGAGATGGAGGGCTTTCTTGCAAAACCGCCCATTACCCGGTTCGGGCCTCCTTCCGCCTGTTTTTTTTAATTTCCGGCCCATTCATTTGGCCTGGTTCAGCCCACCCCCTAGTTGGCCCATCCGGCCTCCTAGACCACGCCCCTTTAGGGTTTCCCTGCCCCCTTTTTTTTTCTATGGCGGCGGCGGGAGTAGCACCGGTGGATCGGCGGGGCAGCGCGTGGCGGCGGCGGCCGGAGCGGGAGTGGCTCGCCGACGCCGGCGCTCCGTCGCGGGAGCGGCTAGGTGGCGGCGCTCACCGAGTCCTAGCTCGGCGCGCGCGGCGGGCCAAGGTCGGCCGGCCGCCGGCGGTCTTGTGGCGAAGCGGTGAGCGCGGCAAGCCGGCGCGGCAGCGTCGAGACCGACACGGTGCGGGTGGTCGGACGGCGGGCGGCCGGGCATGCGGCGCGCGACGATACATCTGACAGCGCCGAGCGGTCAGGCCGCGGTGCCTTGCGGTATGCCTCTCAAGGCGTGCGGCGGCCGCTAGCCGAGACCGGGAAGCGGTGGCGTGGAGGGAGACGGCGTCGCGGCGGCGTCGTGGGAGACGACGACGTGGCAGCCCTGCTGGCCGGGCGAGCAGCCAGGCGGCGGCAGCGGCGTCGTCTGCGGTGGGGCGGCGGCGTCCAACTTCGGCATACTGAGCGGCGGCGAAGCGCGATATTCGTGGCGGCTCACGAGCACGGCGGCGCGACGCGCCATCGCCGGTGAGGCGAGGTGCGAGCTCGGAAGACGAGGGGCCGGTGGCGGTGCTCGTGCACGGAAGCCAAACCGGCGTTCGGGCGGGGTGGCGTCGCGGCGAGTGCTCGCCGGGAAGGCGGCCGGGCGGCGGCGCGCAGGACCGGCGGCGCCCGCGCCATGGGGAGGAGCCGAGATGCCTTGCGGGGCAATGCCAGTCTGCAGGCCGGCAATCGGTGTTTTTTTTTCATGTGTGATGCCATGCATAACAGGAAGAACAGATGCGTATATAACGATCATGCAGGATCAAACAAATTAATTCAAATTTCCAATCTGCGATGCAATCGACATCTACCCCGTTTCGCAATCTACCGATCGACATTGTGCCGCGATTTCAGATCCGCCGCGGTAGATTTAGGGCGGATTTGCATCGTTCTATAGTGCAATCAACATCTACCCCGTTTCACAATCTACCGATCGGCATTGTGCCGGCGACTTCAAGTCTGCTCGCGGTAGATTAGGGCGGATTTGCACCGTAGAATTTCAATCTAGAACGCGAAAAGAAAATACTGATTCAAAAGCGATCTAGAAAATTCAATCTGCTTCGATGATTACCTCGTTCACCGGAGCGAAGTCGTCGCGATAACGTGTTGAGGAACCGACGCCGAGACCACCCGAGCGATTCTCCGCTTAGAACAAGAACGAATCAATCACGTAATCACGAATAATAGATTGAACACGAGAGGTAGAGAGAACTCCTGGTCTTTCTTTATTGCTTTAGATTGCATCGGGGTACATAATGAGGGGGGTCTAGGTCCCTATTTATAGCCTACGGTGGGGTGCCCAATTAGATCAGGACTCTTGGATAGAGTCCAGGTTTCCTAACAGAAATGTCGTGCGTATCCTATATTCGTCTACCGTGCCTCGAATCTTTTAGAACAACTAACCCAGAAAAAAAAACCATTGAACCTTCTCGCACTTTCCTTGCCCCCACCATACCCCATCCCCGTACGCACCCCCACCCCTTACGCACGACATTCCGAACCGTCCGATCACTACAAAACACGTGTCTAGCGTCATGATATTTACCCACCCACATGAACCTATATGCATGTGTCCACATAACGCGAGACATGACTTGGCTTTCTCAGTACAAGTGGGCAAGGATAAAAATATCAACGATAACCGGCCAGTTACTGGCCATATTGGCTCAGACCGGTAAAAAAGGTTTTATTTATCATATATCCTCCCCTTAGATGGAAATTCAGAATTTACCCTCCTGGCCACGCGTCAGTGACTTATGATGACCCCACATGTCATTGAGGTGGGAGAGGGTGTATGATCCAATCCCCCGGTAAAAAATCGGTCTGAAAAGTTTAAATTTTAAATTTAAATTGATGAATAATAATTTCAGGTGATAACCGACTGGGAACTGGTCAAACAGGGGGTATCGGATTGAAACCTGGCAAAATTCAAATTTGAAGTTTAAATATGATTGTTAAAACCGTCGGATAGAAAATCTATTATCGGTGACAACCGATAAGTAACCGTACCGGCAAGGGTCCGCTATTTTTTTCCCTGTAACCGGTTTTCGAATCTTCGTGGTGGGTGGCCCTCGGTTTATAGCATCGTCTCCCTCCGCGACCGCTTCCCTGTTCCTCTCTTCCTTCCCTCCGTGTCCGACTCCGCCGCTCGCTTCGTTCCGTCCAGTTCCGTTCCGTTTCTAACTTCCCCTGGTTGGTTTTCTCCACGCTACGCAACCGGAACCTTCCAGAAGGCGAGGTTTCCTTCAGCTACGGTATCCCCCGGTCAGATCTGCGCGGGCGGCGGCGCCATGGTGGAACAGGGCTCCTCTGCCGACGATCCATCCCCGGCAGCGGCGGCGAAGGCGGGGCAGCGGTCGGTGCCCACGCCGTTCCTGACCAAGACGTACCAGGTGGTGGACGACCCGGCGGTCGACGACGTCATCTCGTGGAACGAGGACGGATCCACCTTCGTCGTCTGGCGCCCGGCGGAGTTCGCGCGCGACCTCCTCCCCAAGTACTTCAAGCACAACAACTTCTCCAGCTTCGTGCGTCAGCTCAACACCTACGTACGTAAATGTTCTTCTTGTTCTTATTATTTTTCTCTCTGTTTAATTTGTTATGGATCAATCTGTCTTGGTTTCGCCGGAATGTTGTGCTGCTGATGCGTGTAGGGATTTGATGATGGTCTGTGGGTGTAGGGATTTAGGAAGATTGTGCCGGACAGGTGGGAGTTCGCCAACGACTGCTTCCGGCGAGGGGAAAAGCGGCTGCTTTGCGACATACACCGCCGGAAGGTGACGCCGGCTGCCGCGGCGACGGGGATGGTCACGGTGGCGGCTGCGACGTCAGCGATTCCGATGGCACTGCCGGTCTCGCCGGTGCTCTCCGGCGAGGAGCAGGTGCTGTCGTCGAGCTCGTCCCCGGAGCCTCCGTTGCTGCAGCCGCCGGCGCCGTCCGGCTCCGGCTCTGGCGGAGTCACCTCCGGCGATCTGGGCGAGGAGAACGAGCGGCTGCGGCGGGAGAACGCGCGGCTCGCGCGGGAGCTCGGCCAGATGAAGAAGCTCTGCAACAACATCCTCCTACTCATGTCCAAGTACACCGCCACCCAACAGCTCGACGCCGCCAACGCGGTGGCTGCCGCTGCTGCCGGGAACTGCTCTGGCGAGTCGGCCGAGGTGCTGCCGCTCCCACCTCTGACAGTGCTGGAGCTCATGCCTTCGTGCCCGGGGGCTCCCGCGGCCGTCGAGGCGGCCGCGGCGGGAGCAGAGTACGACGAGGAGAAGACTGCCGCCAGGCTATTCGGCGTCTCCATCGGGCGGAAGCGAATGCGCCACGACGACTGCGGCGGCGAGGACCCGGAGGTGAAGCCGGAGCCGATGGTCTCGCAGACGCAGCCCGACCCGAACGATCACACGACGGAGCCGGAGGTCTGGCCCATTAACCGGCCCAGACCCGTGTACCACCAACTCCGGTCCTGCAACGGGCCCGACCGGGCCGGGAACTACCACGACGGGTCCATACCCTAGATGAGTTGGACCCGTCTCATAGCAGCTAATATACCAATTAACTTACTAATACTATTGCTAATCTGCGAGTACTCAAAGTAACTAGAAAGAGAGAGGCGTAGTACTGCAGATTTATTACTCGACCGTGTGTGAAACTGCTGTGTCTTTTTTGCTAGTTTTCTTTCACATTATCCTCTGTATAACAGGGCATAAATATTATAGCATCGGTTATTCGGTAGGGGCAGCATGTTCCAGAAATGACAAATCCACTGATCTGACATCACACGTCGTCTTGCTTGAATTTGCTGATTTCAACTAGGAACTGCTGTCGGTTAGTCCAGATTGTTTACTTTACATAGCTCGTCGGGTAGAGTTGGCACCGAATCTGGCCGTGAGCATGTGTGGAAATGTGATTCGGCGGTCAGAACAGCATGTTATTCTTCCGATGGGTATATTCGAAGTGGATTACTCGGCGTTCGGCTTTGTTCTTTTAGCTGTCTGATTTTTTATTGTAATTGTTAGTTTTTTATTTGTGTTTTTTTTTACGTCGCGATAGATACGAAGACACCAACGTTAACAGTGTATGTATTTTTGAGTTTGGCAAAAAAAAATCCGTTTTATTTATTTTAATTTTTTAAAGGTAGAAAAAAGGTTAAAAAAACTGAGGCAGCCTCTGTCACATAAATATCTTGCAAACTGACGTAACATGGCGCGCCTACTAGAAGGTACGAAAACCACTTTCTTCTAAGCGAAGTTGGATTTGATGGGGATTCCGACAGCGACCTGATCGTGCTTTTACTTTTGTTTTTGTGCCAACAACTGCTTCTGAAGTCTGAACGCCTGCTTCGTATAAGCATGAGTGCGTTGCTTAGCAAGTTAGCAGTTCAGTGTCCTTTTGTTAGAGCAAGAGCCAACAGTGTGCCATCTAAACTGTACACACTGTCATGCTGAATTGTTCTGATATTTCTATATATAAATACTCTGCCTTAAGAAAAAAAAAAGACTATCTTCTATATTCGTTGTTTTCCAAAAGAAAAATATTTATTTTCTCACTTAGATG
Organism: Dendrocalamus sinicus; assembly: GCA_036346575.1. NCBI lineage: Eukaryota > Viridiplantae > Streptophyta > Magnoliopsida > Poales > Poaceae > Dendrocalamus > Dendrocalamus sinicus. Next base: position 5,485,531 of record CM070664.1, read on the forward strand.
TCATCAAAACAGTATATACTGCCATGCTGAATTCCAGCAATAAGTGTTGTATATTTGTATTGGCAATGCAGCCGATGCTGGATATAGGAACTAAGCATGTGCCATGACATTTTTGTGCAATCTTACTAGTCACTCACACTCAATGGTATCACTCTTGTCAAATACAAACCAACTTTGTCAACGTGCGTGTGACGTCTGATAACCTGATACATCTCGCAAGTGTTGCCTGTGTGTGTTATGGTTCAAGGGACCGCTCTGCCTGCCTTTGTTGAACACATCGGAAGAGCAACAACTAGAACATTTGAATAGAGTACACGGCAATCTCAGTTCTTCATCATCCTCCTCTGCTTGCCTGTATTGCTTACATCACTTTTTTATGGCTTAATTTATTAAGTTTTGCTATTGCACAATGACTAATTTTTTTATTTCTCAGTCACCTGAAATTGCACTCTCAATCAACTGAAGTTGCAGCCCCCTCCAAAAAAATCACCTGCAACTTTAGATAATTGAGAGTGCAACTCCAGGTGACTGAGAGAAAAAAATTTCAGTCGCCTGTGCAATAGTAAAACCGATTAATAAATCAGTTTTGCTATTGCAAAGGCGACTAGGGAGTGATTATTGAACAAGCGACTGAAATTTTTTATCTCTTAGTTACTTGAAGTTTCACTCTCAATCACTTGAAGTTGCAGGTGATTTTTTTTGGAGGAGGGCTACAACTTCAGTTGATTGAAAGTGCAACTTTAGTTGCACTCTGAATCACCTGAAGTTGCAGGTGTTTTTTGGGAGAGGGCTGCAACTTCAATTAATTGAGAGTGCAATTTCAGATGATTGAGAGATAAAAAATATTTCAATTAATCAAAGTTCATATCCAAGTAATTTAGGAGAAATATTCACATCTTATATGTACATGGATAACTAGTGGAAGAATGGAATTCCCTATGGGAGTATCGTAACCTCCAGATTAAAGGTGCACTTAAAATCATCTTAATTGAGTTCTAAGTGTTCAACTGTAGTTTCATGCTACTTGTAACTCCTCGTCTGACATAAATGTGTAAACATGTTCATCTCTTCAACGGGCCATAAAAGTGCTTAACGGTTTGAAGAAGCCACCGGGTATTTAATCCTCATTCTCAGTGCTTAAGTGCTGTAAGCAATTAATAAAGGGAGTGACTATTGCACAAGCGACTGAAATTTTTTTATCTTTCAGTCACCTGAAGTTGCACTCTCAATCACCTGAAGTTGCAGGTGATTTTTTTCGGAGGGGGTTGCAATTTTAGTTGATTGAGAGTGATTGAGAGTGATTGAGAGTGCAACTTCAGGTGACTGAAAGATAAAAAAATTTCAATCGCTTGTGTAATAGTCACTCCCTTTATTAATTGCTTACAGCACTTAAGCACTGAGAATGAGGATTAAATACCCGGTGGCTTCTTCAAACCGTTAAGCACTTTTATGGCCCGTTGAAGAGATGAACATGTTTACACATTTATGTCAGACGAGGAGTTACAAGTAGCATGAAACTACAGTTGAACACTTAGAACTCAATTAAGCTGCTTTTAAGTGCATATTTAATTCTGGAGGTTACGATACTCCCATAGGGACTTCCATTCTTCCACTAGCTATCCATGTACATATAAGATGTGAATATTTCTCCTAAATTACTTGGATCTGAACTTCGATTCCAACAATATGCCTACCATCCTCAGTGTCTTCATCTTGTTCATTGTGCTTTACGGTGGGCACGTACACGGCAAGAACAATGGCTGCACTGCCGGCGACGTCTATGATATAACAGAGTATGGAGCGGCGCCGAGCAGCGAAGACAACAAAGACGTGAGTGCCGTTTCATCCCATCAATCCTCTTGTCATCTCACAGTAGTTTGCATCAACTGTTTGCTGATTCGATGCACCTGACGAAATCCCCAAGCTAAATTTGACGCGCTTGTCAATTGCTCGGTGTTTTTGCTGCGAAATGCGTGCAATGTTCCGCTACTTGTGGTTTTCTGAACCATGTGTCGCCCCTGTCCAGGCACTATTGGCTGCGTGGCGTGCCGCGTGCGGCTCCACATCCGGCAACGCGACGCTCCTGATCCCCGAGGGCACCTTCGCCGTCAGCGCCGTCGAGTTTTCAGGGCCGTGCAAGAACGGCGACGCGCCCGCCGTGGTGATCGACGGCGTGCTCCAGCCGTGCGCGGGTGGCTGCCACCTCTCGGATGATGCCTGGATCACGTTCAGTGGCCTGAGCAACCTCCTGGTCACCGGCAACGGCACCCTCGACGGGCAGGGCGGCGCTGAAACCAACAAGCCCAAGTCTAAGATGACGGTGATTAACCCGTTCAAGACTGATCACTCGAGTCTTTTCCTGAACGAAATGGTGAGATGATTTGGCCATTGTGCAGACCCTGGTGTTTGACGGCGTGGCCAACTCGACTGTGAGGAGCCTGACGTTCGTGGACAGCCGGGGCTTCCACGTGTGCTTCCACCGCAGCAACCGTGTCACGGCGGAGGGCCTCCACATCCACGCGCCCGAGGCCAGCCGCAACACGGACGGCATCCACGTCAGCCTCTCCAGCCACGTCAGCATCGCCAACTCCGTCATCGGCACCGGCGACGACTGCGTGTCCATCGGCCCCGGCTCCACCGACGTCGTCGTCAGCGGCGTCATCTGCGGCCCCGGCCACGGCATCAGGTCCAATACCAAAAAAGATAACGCGTAACTTGCGAACTACAGAAAGAGGCTTGATTGCTTGAGAGCTCAAGATTTGTGTGCGCGCGGTTGCAGCGTTGGGAGCTTGGGGGCGAAGGAGGGCGAGGAGGACGTGCGTGGGCTGCTGGTCAAGAACTGCACGGTGCGGGGCACGACGAACGGGCTGCGCATCAAAACGTGGCCGGGGTCGCCGCCGGGCCGCGCGTCCAACATTACCTTCGAGGACATCACCATGGCCAACGTCTCCAACCCCATCATCATCGACCAGCAGTACTGCCCCCATGACCACTGCTCCGACGTCGATAAGGTACAACCGCCACTTGCGACCGGTTAGTTTCATTGGCGAGATCACGGCCGTGGTTTATCAGAGCAGAGCTTGACGCCGCTGTCGACTGACCGTTGCCTGAGCAATCAAGCAGCCTTCGCAGGTGCAGATCAGCGACGTGACGTTCAGGAGGATCGAGGGCACGTCCAACTGCAAGGTTGCGGTGCTGTTGCGGTGCAGCGAGGACCGGCCGTGCAGCGGGGTGCACCTCGACCACATTAACCTCAAGTGCGGCGACCAGCCGTGCCACACACAGTTCACCAACGTGCAGGGGACGCCCGCATCGGAGGCGCAAGCGCCGAACCCAAGCGTTCCGATCGAGGAAGAAGCTCACGCAGACGCAGTGTAATTAACACTGAACAACTAGGCCAATGAACTTGCTTCCTGTCACTGGATGGGCATCTTTTCTAGGACAGTAGTACATTGTTCGTAGGAGTATAAATATTTGGCATCTATATACAAATTTCTGTTTACTTGCCAATTTGCCATATATGAAAAGAGTTCCTCACGATATTGCACGTACCCATTTCGACCCCTTTACGGCCTTACCGTCTACTTTCTATTTTGATCCACTATGTATTTATGCTCCCAACATGCATCTTTAATAAGTTATACCACACTCAATGTAGATTTCTTAGGTTGTCCCACTTCAAACAGTTGAATCTTATGGCTTTCAGCTGTAGCTGTTGGTTTTTAGCTGAATTTATACTGTAACGGCTGTTAGGTTTTTATAGGTCTATCAATTAAAGAAAAATAAAGAAAAAAAATGAAAATACCATTATATCTCCATAGACAATTGAAAGAAAAAGGGGGAGGGGAAAGCAAAATAAAAAAACAAAAAAAGAGCTAAAATTAGAAGACGACGTGTTCCAAGTAGCGCTAAAAAATACAGAAGCACTTCAACATTGACACACTTCAAAAAAAAGAAAGTCCAAAAGAATGTTGTAATGGGTCACTGTCCTGTAACTCGTAGCCAAGCAAATTCAGGTAATGAAGATCATGATTCGAATTACTTAGGGTCTCATAATCCCCTACATAGTGATTCATCTTCCTCTCTTGAAAAGGATCTCTAACATGCTATAAATGCTTATGAACTGTGTTCCCGTAGTTTTGAACCAAGCTACGTAGAACAAGTTCCTACGGCAAATGAAACATGTTCAATTGGTGAGCAGCTACCCCAACTTATAGCTGCACTTCAACAAAAAAAAAGTTGAGTTGGCTGCTCTACGCAACCAAGTAGCTAATAATACAAGTCAGGATAATGGCATACATGCTGCTGCAAGTCAGCATAGTCACCAATCATTGCCTGCAATTAGTCTTGAGGTGATTCAAAAGACGATCGTTGAGGGGGTTAAAGTCCAGTGTATACAAACTCACTACTTAATGCGTCCAGGGTATGTTAAGCCATATCCACCAGATGTCGACATGGTGCCTTTCCCAAGCAATTATCGCTAGCTGCAATTCAGCAAGTTCAATAGAACTGGGTATCCTCATGAGCATATAGCTTATTTTCTTGCAGCCTGTCAAGATATAGCCCACAACGGAGTGCTTCTCTTGTGATAATTTGTGCATACATTGTCTAGTCCAGCCTTCACATGGTACATCAAATTGGCACCAGGGTTGATCAAGACATGGGAGCAAATGCAAGACTATTTTCTTGAGTGCTTCTATAGCACTCAGAGAATAGTAGACATCACTAAGTTGAGCTAAATAGAGCAAAGAACAAATGAAAAGGCCATTGATTTCATTAACAGGTGGAGACATTAATCCTCCATTGCCCACAGCCAATTACCGAGCCTGAAGTGGTGCATATGTGCATGAATAATCTATGCCTTGACATGGCCATCTATTTGTAAGGCGTGCGGCTTGTCACTTTTGAAGAGCTGGCCTCTAAGGATATAGGTATTGAGAATTACATGCAATATGTTGCACGTCGAACAAAGACATTCACCAAGCCTGTAGAGAAAGGTGGCCAAAATGATAGGTTGCCTGCCAAACCAAAGTAGGTGCAAAAGATGGAGGCGACAACAGTGATTTCACAAATGCAGTCCAAGGGAGCCACCACAAGAAATCAAGAGAAATAGAGAACGCAAGCTCGCAGGAGGCCAACCCTTAATGAGCGATAAAACAGAGAGTATTCCTTCCCAAATGAGGAAGTCAAAGATTTATTTATGGGCTTACGGGAGTTGAATCTTATAGAACTCCCTAAGCCAAAAAGGTTAGAAGAAACTTCCAAGTTGAATGAGCCAAATTATTGCCACTGTCATTGCATCTTAGGGTATACGCTTAAAGATTACTTTATGGTAAAGAATATTATCCAGAAAATGGTTGATGAAGGAACAATTTATGCAGACCTCCTTAAAATATTTAAGAAAGGCAAGAAAATGGCTGTAGAAAATGTTGTTACTTTTCAAGATGACTTGGTGAGTTTTGCATCTTCGAATATGATACCAGCTTATAATATGACATTAGCTTATGATAAAAGAATGCTGGTCTTAGAGTCTGAGTTTATTCTGATGATTGCCTTTGGCTAGGCACCATTCCATGATCGGCAGCAAAGATGTAGCTATCAACTTAAAAGAGAGGCTTTTCATCGAGGGATCCATGCCACAAAGCTTGATCCATCAACTTTCCAAAGAGTCTGTGATAGGGGCAGTGGCGGCTAGGAGGCCACGTGCTATGACAAGTGATGGCACAAGGTGAGGTTCCACGCTCCACATCAAGATGCTGTGAAATTTGCAAAAAGGTGTCATGAATGTCAGGTATATGCTGACTTCATCCATCAACCACATGAGCCACTGCATCCCACCAGCATGTCCTGGCCCTTTGAAATGTGGGGAATGGATATAGTCAGACTAATTCAACCGCCATCATCCAATGGGTATAAATTCATTCCCGCAGCGACTGACTATTGCTCTAAATGGGCGAAAGTCATACTATTAAGAGAAGTTAAGGCAGAAAATGTAAAGAATTCTATAAGAACTCATCTTATATATTGCTTTGGCGTCCCTTCATGAATTATATCCGATAACGAATCACCATTCAAAAATAGACAGATGGAAAAGTTGTGCCCAAAATTTAAAATAAAGCACTATTTTTCTACAGCGTACAATGAAGCAACCAATGGAGGTAGGTTCATGCCCATTATCTTATCATCACTCCCGATAGTACAAAAAAATCCAAATATAAACACGGCAATAGTTTTTATTGACAGGAGGTTTGTCACTCAGCCACACCAACATAGCATATTTTTATATGTCCATAAATTAAATCATAATCTATGTATTAACTACAAGTGAAATAGGGGAAAGACTTCATCTAAACGTACTTGAAACTGGGAACTGCTACCAAATTCCAGACAAGCTTGCCTTTGATTACTCTAAGTAGTTATGTTAATTAAGAAAAATTACTTTTATAATACATACTATCACACGTTGCATTAAAATGCCCTTTTTTAAAAGAATTGGAGATAAGATGAGAAAAGAAAAGAGACCAGAGAAGGGAAGATCTTCTAGGAAATAAAAGAGACCAAAGAAAGGCAGATCTGGCTGGAAGATCAGCTGGGCTACAAGTTATGTGTAATATGAGGGTAGAAGGTACCCTCATTAGGAAAAGAGAGGGGCAGGTTGGGGCCCTCTACATATGGTTATAATATAAGGACTAAACAACTTTCACTAGGGTATGGAGCCGTATATCTAGTGTCAATCATGTTCTCGTTTTGATGAGCAGAAAATGCTATCCTATAACGTTATTGTCATCTCCTCATGGGTAAGTAGTATAACTAGGTGGAGAAAACTAGTACTGTTATAGAGCCCATAAGTAGTGGATCCAAAGCAGGTGGAGCCAGAAACCAGTATATTAGCGCAGTAGAGTGTTGGGTGAGGGTTAGATTGCCCCGACCAATGACTACTTCACAGTTGGTGGGTGTCGGATGGGAGTAAAAGACCATCTTGGACCACCAATTATGAATAGTTGGGTGGATATATAATAACGAAACTAGGAATAGGGGTGGAAACGGATCGAATACGATCGAATAGTCTTAAATACGAATGTGAATCTATATTTTTAAAACAAAAACAAATACGAATTTGAATATTCTCAAATACGGATACGAATATTCTCAAATGCGAATACGGATATTTTCGAATACGGATTTTCTCGGATACGAATATTGGATAAAACAGATTCCTAGCGGTTTTGCTGATTTTTCACCGTTTTTTGACCGGTTACCGGTTTTAAACCGCCTAAATTTAAATTTTGAATCACAAATTCGTACGTATTTTTTATGGGTTCTAAAAATGGATAGAATACAAATCGAATAGTCTCCAATACAAATACATATATGAATATTCTCGAATACGAATATTCTCAAATACGGATACGAATATTCTTGAATACGGATTTTGCTTACTGCATTCGTGTATTTTCGGATACGAATATCGGATAAAACGAATTATCCGTTACCGTTTTCCACCCCTAACTAGGAAAACATTCAGTACTCTAACTCAGCACCTCATATATGGAAATACGGATGATCTAGTTAATAAGAGCTTAGAGTAGCATAGGTAAAGTGATACAAGCCTGCGCAGTGCTAATCAAATCATGAATTTATGCCTGTCTTCTGGATTGGAGGCTACAAGACCGACTAGGGGTTCTTTCTATTCACAGGGTAATTAGTAGTTTTTGCAATACTACAATTTTTACTTTATTTTAATAACCTATTTTATGAAGAAAGAAGATAAAAAAGAAAATTGATGATAAAGAGATAAATCATACATTTGTACTTGTTGCTATCAATACTTGTTGAGTATGTTGTACTCACCCTTACTATTAAATTCTCTTGTTAGATCCCAGTCTAACTAGAGATTACCTTGGGTTGGATGTGGAGTTTACATGCCTAGAGCATACCATGTGGGACAAGGGTGATCATATCGAGGACCAGGGTGGAATGGACACCCTATTCAACAGTTGGAGATGAGTAGGCAATCTTTAGTGTTTCATCTTCAAGAGTTAGGCTATATAAGTAGGTGTATTTGATACTTGTGTAATTAGAGCCTACGATAGAACTTCTGTAATAGTTACGTAGGATTATTGTAAATCAATAAGCAGTGTGTTAAAGACTTTAAGTAACTCTTATTAGATCTAGGGTTTGAATCCGTGATATCTAGTGAGAGTTTGAGTAACTCTTCTATGTCTTTGCAAGTTCTTTGAGTTTGCTTAGAGTGATCTATCGTGATCAACCATTTTTTGCTCTTGCCAATAGCAAGTTGCTTGGATTGGATTCTTGTGAAGGTTATGATACGGTTGTGGTGGTTATAATCTTGTTCTTGATACAAACTTGCTTCCTCTATCAAATTGTGTTACTCTTTGTGATTGTTGTGGTACAATCTTAAATCATATTGCTTCAATTGAGTTATCTTTGACGACTGTGTGATCGTCGTTACCGTAAGATCGGACCAACCCCAAGGGTTCACGTGGTCGGACCCGCATCATCTGGTATCAGAGCTCAAGGTTGAACGGTGACAAACTTCAGTTGCACGATTACCCCTTGTATCATGTAGATTTCTATTGAAGTATTTTGATTTAGCTTTAGAGCAATGCAAATACCTGGAACAATTTGATTGGCAAAGGAATCTTTTATCCTTCTAAGATTCGCCTTCTAGTGTCTACGTCGCTTACAGGCAGTTTAAAATTATAGTTGTGATAGGTACACTATAGTATTTTTCTCAGTTATAGTTGGCAATTAGGTGACCAGGTTATGCTGCCCTCATTGGCTTTTGTATTTGTACTACCTCTTTCAATCTAAGATAATGATAGGTGTGGACCCTTTTCCCTCTCTCTTCAGCTGTAAAAAATCTCTCTTTAGCTGTACAAAATCGATTTTTGTCTGTTCTAGTTCATGAATTCTATCACATGGGAAAGACTATTAGGGACTAATTGCCTTAATTACAATATACTGTATTAACACATGGTATAGTTTTCTTCATCTTGAAAGTGTCCTAACAAAAAGTTCACCCCATTGTGCAGTTTGGAGAAGATGGGAGCTCTTAACTGGGCCAAAGTTGTTCATCAGCACCAAAGGTGGCGCCTTATTAGCTGTATCTGGCTTCATGCTGGTCTAGTCCACTTTATTGTCAACATGCTAAGCTTGTTATTCGTTTGGAATCCGCCTTGAGCAGCAATTTGGGTTTGGTAAGCTTCTATACCGCATTGGTTCATTTTGCCATTGCGACAGTATTGTCAATCTTTTTCGGTTGAAGAACATCGATTGGCTATCTTTATCTGTTGTTTTGTAACACTAGTCCCTCTTTTGTGCAATGTAATTCATGTTTTAACTTTTAAGCGTTAGAATTCTCTGAGCTGGTTATGCCTTAAGTACTTGCAGTTCTTGTGGGAACTGGCGTCAGTCTGAATAAAGTAGATCCAGAGGTTTGATTCCATTCCTCATCTCTGTGTTGGAGCCGTTTGGCTAGTTAGCTTGCTATGTATATCATTTTGTTGGCGTTACAACACAAGGCCATTGCTCTCACAAATCTGAGTATGACATAGAGTTTGTTTCATGTCCTTCATTTAAGAACTAGTCAGGTGTACAAATGTGGGTAGTCTTTCTGGACTCATTTCCTTCATATGTCATTATGGATTTGAACATAGGGTGTATTTACCTTTGTGCTAAACTGTTAAACCTGAGTACATTCCTGTGCACTGACTAAAGTTCTCTCTCTTGCAAGTGCGCATTGGGATCATCTACTTGCTATCTGGTTTTGGTGGCAGTGTGCTGTCTGCACTGTTCTTACGGAGTAACTACATCTCTGTTGGTGCCTCTGGAGCTTTGTTTGGCCTCATTGGGTCTATGCTCTCTGAGCTTATTATGAACTGGACTACTTATTCCAACAATGTCAGCAGAAGAGAGATAATATACTTGTACTGTTTTACTCCTATTCAGTCGTTTGATGCAATTGTTAAGAATAGTCCCATATAAATTGTGGGAGAGAAGAAAGCATAACTTATAAGTGTGAGGGAGTCTTCACTCATTGGACTAGTCTTTTAGGGGGAGAAGACCCAATACCATTTATAAGGTTGTTGCTCCGTTGCTCCGTGGGTTTAGTTGTGTTCAGTCCATTTAGACCTGTAACCCAAGAGGTAAACCTAGTTGGATCTGGACATGCAGCCATGGTCCAAAATGTAACAGCAATTTTCAGTTGTTTCACGCTTGCAGGCAGCAGCCATCATAACTCTTCTGTTTGTAATTGCAATCAATTTGGCAATCGGGATACTACCGCATGCTGATAATATTGCTCACATTGGTGGATTTGTGACTGGATTCCTTCTTGGGTTTGTGCTGCTGGCAAGACCTCAATTTGGTTGGATGGAACGGCATGAGTTGCCTCAGACTAATCAACCTCCAAAGTACAAAGCATAGCAGTAATGTTTTCTGGGGTGCTGCACTCCTCTTGCTGCTAGTTGGGTAAGTCTCTCCACTCCATCTAAAGACGTGATGCACTTGTATGTAGTCCACCTATCACTTTGTAGTGGGCCACGTATTATCCATGTGTTGCAAAGGGAAGTAAAAAAAAACAGTGTCATGATATGCAATGACCTAAACTGACATTATAGCTTGGATGAGCAATCTCTTGTTATTATAAAGCCATACTTGAAACCTAACAGAGGTGACTTATGATGCAGATATGGGATTACCCTGGTGATGCTTTTCAAGGGTAAGAACGGGAACGATGGTTGCCACTGGTGCCAGTACCTGAACTGCTTACCAACATCCGGATGGAAGTGCAGTACATCCAGATGAAAATGGTTCAATTTTCCGTTAGCTTTTCTCCAAAATACATATATCCTTCAGGGAACCATTTTCATGCTTGTGTGTTTGTAGATATCTACAACAAAATTTGTCCTCTTGTCTGTACTTCACAGAGCTGAATTCTCCCTGGTTCTATGAAGTACAATCTTGCTCGATGTAATTCGAGCTTGCACGTGTTGATTCCAGCATAATTCTATATCAATTTTCTCCCAAATTTGCTGTGGTCTGCTGAATTCTAAAAATCCTTGCAAGCTATCTTACTGATAGATCGCCTACTGCTCTACCTCATGTCCTCATCTAACATTGCTGGATGCAATTACTCAGATGAGGATGTGTAGTAGGAGCTGCCTATCTAATCTTTTCCTGTAAGGAGAACTGGAGAAGAATCGGGATTCGATTGCACAGCCACAGGTCCACAACTAGCACACCTTGGAGTTATTCTTTTGGGCTATAATTTATGGTTTAAATTTTTTAATTCTATGTTTGTGAGAAAAAAAATATGAAAAGAAATACTCGTATACGAGAAATAAGTCAGAAGTTAAAAAAGAATATCTCCTTAAGCTCTACCACTAAGGTCCCGTTTGGCACGGCTCCACTTCACAAGTGGAGTTGTTTTTTTGGCTTCAGCTCCACCGGTGGAGCTGGAGCTGTTTTGGTAGACTGTTTAGCAAAACAGCTCCACCTGTTTTATCATGCATGGTTGAGAGATGTCAATTGTCCAATATACCCCTGTCTATTTGGCTTGTAGTAACATCAAGAGTTGTATGTTTCTACATGATTTTTCATCCGAGTAAATTCGAATTCAAAAAAAATTAAAATTTAAAATAACACAAAGTATTAGCAACCAATATTTAATGGCGGCGGTGCTCCCTTCACGGTCGAAGACGAGAAGACCGAACAGAGGAACGGGAACGGGAGAATAGAAGAGTCGGTGGCAGATCGCGTAAATTCACGAAAGTACAAGGGCAGTGGCATGCGGGCCTGCGGATGGAGCCGGGTGGAGCTACTTTTTTCAGCTCTATCTCGTACATATTTTTTGTCTTAGCATGTTTTAAGGGACTCTTTGGGTGGAGCTATTTTGTTTTACCCCGTTTGGCACAAAATAACTTCAAATAGCTCTAGGAGTCGATGGTGGAGCTGTGCCAAACGGGATCTAAGCCACGTAGGTTGAAGGATGCGCTATACCACCGAGACACAGGTTGTCGTGAGTACAATTGTACAGTTGCAGAGTGTTGGAGCCTTGGAGGACATGTGCAGTATGGACTATGAGCATGGACATTTCTTTGCCTTCAGGGAATGTACATCCAGTTCTGCAATTCATCATGTGACCGAAAGGTCTTTCGTGGTTTCACCTCGGTGCAACTAAGTATACCATTACTGGCAGCAAGTGCTTTCAGCGTCGACCTCACAAGTTTTCCTTCTTCCAGGGAGAAGGCACATGTCCTTTCCTTTTCTTTTCTTTTCTTTTCTAGAATGATATACTTATTCTTCAAGAAGATAGGTGAATTTTTTAGACTGATGATCTATGATTTATACCTTAAACATTTAAATTCTGCCTGTTTGTGAGATGTTGTATGCAAAGAGAAATAGTTACATGCGATTTTAGTCGGTACAGCTGAACTTAATACACTTTTACTACAATTTTTTTATTAATCCTGTCTCAAAAAACGCAGCGTTTAAAAGTTAATTACTGTAGACAGTACAAATATAAGCCAACTTTAAGCCCAAAAGAACCCGACCGATGGCATTTACACCCATGCCCCTACCTGTGTCATGTGTAGGGATAGGAAACGGTAAAGGATAATCCGTTTTATCCGATATTCTTGTACGAGAGAAACACAAATGTGGTAAAATCCGTATTTGAGAATGTTCATATTCATATTTGAGAATGTTCATATTTATATTCGAGACTATTTGATTTTGTATTCGATCTGTTTCCAACCTGACAACCTCCTTGAGGATAATTGTAGGAAGTAGTTTTCTGATAAACTAAGGATCACAAGTAAAAAGTGAAAATTACTTTTGCATAATTTTCAACTCTATGCATTATACCGCTAGCACATGTAGACATATAGTTATATTACATAAATTTATTTTACCAAGATTTGTTATAAAATTTTTAGGATATTCGCATTTGACTAAATTAAATATATATTCGATTCGAATTTGTATTTGTTACGATATTCGATTTGTATTAATATTTAAAAATATTCGAATTCGTATCTATATTTATTTTAAAAATATATATTTATATTTATTTTAAAAATATATATTTATATTAAAAATATGAATTCGTGTTCGTATCTAAGGTGATTGGTTGTCGCTAGTCGTGTGCTACTTAAACCTATCCCCAGGAGGGCACGAACGTAAATATCCGAACTCTAGTGGGCTAAGAAGCCCACGGCCCATCAAACCTTAACTACCAAGTATGCGAAGGAAAGGGCAAAAAAGGAAAAACGGACACCGCATCTGCGCTACTTGAATTAATACACACGGCTCCGTTGCTTCACCACTCCTCTTTCCTCCGCCCTCCCTCCCTCCTCCCCCTCCTCCGACTCCCAAGCTCCTCGCCGTCGCGTCGCCGCGAAGCCCTAGGCCGGCGCCGCTGCCCTCCCGCCATGGCGCGCCCGCCGCAGGAGGCGATCGACACCTTCGTCGGCATCACCGGCGCCGACGAGGCCGTCGCCGTCCGTAAGCTCGAGGTGACGCCGACCCGCTACTCCCCCATCAGTCGCCCCTTCTCTTCCCTTCCCGCTCCCCATTCGACCCCGTGTTACAGTCCCGTACTTGTGGATTTTGTCGCTTCGGATTTCGAGTTAGGGTTCGCTTTCTCCCTGCTTGGTCGTGTTAGATGGCGATGCGATGGGATGACGGATGGGTGGTGTGAGTGTATGCGCGATTTCCGTCAGGGTTTGATGAGTATGTGGAGTCGGGCTGTAGGGTGCTTAGAGTTGAGAAAAGGAGCGGAATTGGGGTTTGTGGAGTGTAATGCCTGCGAGTTTTGAGCCATGGTGCTATAATTGACGCATGCGCTTAGTTTCTGGTATATATTTGCGCTTTGAGAAATGCTGAATCACCAGTGGATTAGAGTTGAGGGGGATGCCGTGGATCTCGTAAAATGTTACGGCTGTGAATTTTGTTGATACATGTAGTGGGAGAACCAACAATGTTGATATTAAATCCGTTTCGATGTTTATGTTATGGAACTCTTGTAGGGAGAAGTATCACAGTCGTCGTTGGTTGTATTTGGAGTAGGTGTGAAAAGGAAGAACCCTTATGTTTGGCTCGTTGGTTGTGTGGGAAGACTGTTGTCTATTGAATGGCTCTAGGTTTGCAGATCTGGTTTTTGTGATTTTATCGATAAACCAATTGATTTATGGGGGTGAACAGGTTTTGGTTGACCAGTAGTTCGTTTGGGAGAAACATTTTAAGTTGCAGTGTGTTGAGACTTGAGATTGAGCAGAAGAAAATTAAGTTATTTGGATTTTGCACAGGTATAGCGAATGAACAGGCCTTCTGATCTTTATGTGGATTTTGAACTGGTATAGCAAATGAACACGACTGGTGGTTGTTTTTTTGTCACAATTGCCCTTGGGAGTCATTGGCCCTGTTTGGAAATGCAGGGTTGGAGTGCTGACTGAAATACTGCAATTTTTGTTCCTTCTGGCTGCATTAAGCTTAGCTTTTAGCTTGGAACGTCCAGTTGATTTGTCTTTGTTCTGATGTTGTAAAGACACTAGCACCTACATTCTGAATGAGTTATTTGTGGCACCTTGACGAATATGAACTTGAGTTCATGTGTATTTCTTATATTTGTTCATCTGGTATTGCTGTAAAACAATATTGGAATTTATAGAAGTAGATATTTCACAGGGTATTTCAGTTTATCTCCATAGGCTACACTCATCATCATCTGGTGTGCTGTGTTCGACCTTTACTAATTTTAACTCAAAAAGACGGCTAAGAGCTTGTTATCATGTATTCATATGTATCATGTATCACATTTGGCTCATCTATTAGACACAGCGATTGTTGCAATACAAATATTACTGTGCTTTCCAGGCTCATTTATTGGTTATAATGACTGTCTGATGAAATATTAATCAGGAACATAGTGGCGACCTGAATGAAGCTGTGAATGCTTATTTCAATGAAGGAGATAGGACCACGTATGTGTTTTGTTCTCCTATCTGTTTCCTTTCTTATATGCATTTATTGTCCTGATACCCATGCTGTTCCCTTTGCAAAATATAATTGAGCTGTATGATTTTCAGCACCAGAATCAATCAGAACCCTATACCTGCCAGTCATGATGATATAATGGATCTGGATGAACCACTTGATCCTACATTCCACAGGCCTTTGTTCCCTGAAACTTTGGGCAACCGTTTTGCATTTTTGGATCCAAACTTTGTTGAGAGAGCTGCTGCTGATGTATTTGGACGGGGACCTCATGTTACACACCCCAGGGAGGTGAGGCAGATACCTATTGAAGTTAAGGACAACAGTCCTCAAACAGTTAGTTCTGGCCAGGGTCCTGTTATTGAAGATGTTACTGGACGCGAGCCTTCGTATGGTCCGGAGGTTCATGGGACTGTTGTAATTGATGAAGATGATGATAACTTGGCATCTTCTCATGCTCCTAATATCCCAAAAAATACTTCAAGCTCAAACTATTCTGTGCCAAGTGCTCCTCCATTGGTCGATGTTAGTGACTATAACAATGACGTAGAAGAGGAGATGATCCGTGCAGCCATTGAAGCATCAAAAAGAGACTGTGAAGGACTGACAAATGTAAGCTTCTGCGTATTAGATATCTCAATTCTTCTAAGAATTTGGATTTTACACATTAGTTTTGACCAAATCCATTGTATTTAGGGCCTAAATAGTGGTGAACATGAAAATACATCACATGGCAGAGATGATGATGAGCTTGCTCAGGCAGTTTCTATGTCCTTGGAGGTAGTTCTCCAAGATGAAAATTTCTGTTTTTGTGCATATACGGATATGATTTTATGCTCAATATATATTTTTTATGTGATTAATCAGACAGCGGAGCGAGAGAGAGTTCTACGCCAAGAGGGAATGTATGTGGTTGATCATTCTTCTGATTTATCTGATAAGGAAGACATTGAAGGAGCAAGTGGTACAGTTGAAAGGTGACTATCAAATATTGTTATCCATCTACTAACTTATGTTCGATTATTTATAGATCAGTAAGTTGATAGGTTCCCATCAGTGTATATCGCTTCCTCAGTGCCCATTGTTCCACCAGCCATGAGTTTTTTTTATGCTTTCAGTTTATACAATGTGTTATTGCAGTTGCAGTCTACCTTATCCAATGACTGTTTGTGTCATTTAAGTCAGTTTTGATTAGCTAAGCACAAGCAATGTGTGTCCTATGTAATAACCTCAGTCTAACCTGCTTCTATCTATTAGTAGCTGATTCCTCATACGCATCCTTTCTTGTTGGAGGCAAGGACTAACTGCAGGGAATGTTGGAACTTTTGGGCAATCGGTAGATGAAGAGAACTTACAGGAGGATATCGAAGATGTTGAGGAACAACCTTTAGTTAGAGTCAGACAACGTTCTAGGCGGATCCCATCTGGAAATGCTGAGTCAACAGAAGCGGTGCAAAGGGCTGACATTGACAGTCCTCCCTCAAGCCCTCAGCCTCATAGCATTCAAAATGATCACCAGAACAATGGAAGTTCCCCCTTAGAGGAGGTATTCTAATCCCATCATGCCTCTGGTGAGCTAAAATTTGGGCACACTGCAGTTTCTCCACAACTCACAATACTGTTATTATTTTTTTTGAAAAGTGGGGTGGCATTTCTTCTGAAGAGCATGATGAAGCTGTCATGCTTGAGGCTGCAATGTTTGGTGGGATTCCTGAAGGCGCAGCATATCCATTTTCCTTCCCATCTCATGGAAACTCAACGCACTATCCCCGAGTAGCACGTCCTCCATCACCAGCATTAACTGCACAGCGGTTGTTAAGGGAGCAGCAGGTATGTTACGGTATGCATCAGCTGAAGACAAGATAACTACTGCATTTGACACTTGGTATTTCAATTATAGGATCATGAGTATCTTGCATCTCTCCAAGCTGATCGAGAGAAAGAGTTGAAGGCTGTGCAGGAGGCTGAGCTCCGCAGATTAGAAGAAGCTGCTGCAAGAGAAGCTGCTATTGAAAAGCAAAAGCAAGAGGAGGAGGAAAAGCTGAGAAAACAACTCAAGGAAGAGGTACTTCAGTTGGTACTGTCTGATTAAGAGTTGACTGGATAATATACAGAGATCTCTTCATATATGGATTGCACTTAGATGTTGTATTGGCTCAGAAAGATGTTGCTTGTCTTAGGATGATTATTGCTGGGTTGGGTTGGCATGAAATATGCTTGTTAAATTTTAATGTAAGTGTAGATATGAATACCTGTGTGTAAGATATGCCTTAGATTATTAAAAGTAGTATAATGCTTTACTTGGTTCCTATGTAGCACGGACACGGATACGTCGACACACGACACGACACCGACACGGGAATTCGCCGTTTTCCCAAAAAGACCGATACGGCGACACGGCTATATATATTTAAATAATAAATTATATATATATATATATATATATATATATATATATATATATGTATGTATGTATGTATGTATGTATGTATGTATGTATGTATATATATGTATGTATATATATATATATATATATATATATATATATATATGTATGTATTAGTTTCTATGTTTCCACATGCTTATTAAAGCTGAGTGGGGAAGAAGCCGACGGCGCTTGGGGAGGAAGCCGACAGGCGGCGCTGGGGAAGAAGCGCGGTGCTTGGCGACGAATCCGCGCGCAGGAAGAAGAAGGCGGCGCGCGAAGAAGAAGCCGACGCGCTTGGGAGGAAGCGACAGCGCAACGAGGTGCGGAGCGAGCGGGCGGCGCAGGGAGTGGGAGGAAGCGACGACGCAGGAGGAAGCCGGCGGCGCGCGCGAGGTGCGAGGAGCGAAGCGGCGCGCTGGGAGTGGGAAGAAGTCGGCGACGAGTGGGGAGGAAGCCGACGGGCGGCGGTGAGTTGCGGGAGCGGGAGCGGGCGGCGGCGTGAGCAGACGATGCGGAGCAGCATGAGCAGACGATGCGGAGCAGCGGTAATAACGCGCTCGGCCGCTCGTGCGTGCGATGCGTGCGTTAGGGTTAGGGCACGCCGTGCGTGCGTTATGGGTAATGGGTCGGCCTGGGCCGACCGTGTCTTAGGCCGGCTGTGTCCAGGCCGTGTCCGATTCATGTATTTAGTGTGTCCGATACGTGTCAAGAATTTTACTAATTAAAATTAATTCTAAAATCGGTCGATACGTCTCCGACACGTGTCGAAGGCGTGTCCGTGTCGTATCCGTGTCCGACACGGTGTCGGACACGGATACGGCTGTTTTGCCAAGTGTCCGTGCTAGATAGCTTGGTTCTTATCAGGACATAATTTTAAAACTAACTTAGGCTTGATTAGCAGCAGTCTAGTACGAGAGATGCCCTCAGAAGTCAGAAGCATGAACATCAAAAGTTTAGTGTCATGCTGTTGCTATTTCTGGCTTTGATTGTCTCTACCATCAAATAAATGATAAGGAAGCATGTTGGTTTTCTTCTGCAGATTCTGTTAAAGCTTGTTTGATCTGTATTTTCCATGGTTTTGTGTTATTTTTGGCAGATAGTGAATTGATTATGTTATTCATGATTTATTATGAAAATAGGAATTGGAGTCCAAGCTTGCAGCCAAACAAGCATCTTTACCAAAGGAACCACTGCCAAATGATGAAGGAGCCATCACTGTTGTAGTTCGCATGCCCGATGGTAGTCGCCAGGGAAGGCGCTTTTTGAAATCTGACAAGCTTCAGGTAAGCTGTTTTCAGTTGCCAGAATCCCTAATGAAATCATTCATTATACCTGCTTCTAACTTTCTGGGATTCCTGCAGGTTCTTTTTGATTTCATAGACATCAGCAGGACTTTCAAGCCAGGAACCTATAGACTGGTAATTCTACCTTTTCTTATTTCTATCTGGTGATTGTATTTTCAGAAAGTTCTATTGAGAAAGATGAATGCAGCTACCACTTACCAGGTATACTGGATTGTATACCTGCACCAGCTTGTCATCCACACTAGCACTAGCAAAGAAAAAACTGCAATGTTTTTGCAGTTTAGTTTGCTGTTTTCATCATGAGCCTCTATATATTAGTGCTATTATATTTATATGCCATTGAACAATGCCTAAATTCCTATATTGCTGCATTCCAAATGAACTATGTAGCTTTAGCAGAAGGTCTTTTGAACTTTCAACACTTGTTGAGCAACGTCAATTATTTGGTCACTTTCAAGTTGTCTGGCTACACAAGTTGAGATGGGTCAGAATACCCTTGTGACATGGTAGTCTGTATGATAATTAATTACATAGAAACTACCACACGAACCATTTCTGCTTCATCAGACATCTGGCCATCATGGGCATGTGTTTTTTTTGTTGCTTTTTTTAGGTCACTAGGATTTTGGGGTATGCTGGTCGGTTAGTGTTTTCCAATATTTGAAGGAAAATTTTGAATGATGTCAGTGAGCCCTACCCAGGGGAGAATAATGCATCAGAAATTTTGTCTAGTTGATGTTCTCTACTACACTGACTGAATCTTGTAATCATTACTGAATGTCAATTATTAATGCAAATTTGCAATGCACAGGTGATGTCTTATCCCAGGCGTGCATTCACTGATGCGGAGTGTCAGATGTCATTAAGTGACCTCGGCCTCACTAGCAAGCAGGAGGCCCTTTTTCTAGAACAAATTTCAGGATAGAGGAAAGGTTTTAGTAATGGTTAACATCCAACAGGGGATTCACACTTTTTTACTTCTATCTGGCATATGTTGATGAAAAGTTTCCAAGGTTCGCATGAAACTCGGTGTTGAGAAGGTCTCATTGCCCCCTCTTGTATTGTGGAACGGTGATAGTACTTCACTGAGTTCTATGTGATACACTTGAGTGTCACACCTACTTTGAAATTGAACATGGAGTCAGAATGTATATACAATGCTGCCTTCCGAGATACCATAATTTATTACCAGTTCTAAAGATTTGATATATTGCTTGTTTGCGGGAATTGATAAGAAATCAGCAGTGTTGGACTGCCTGATTTGTGTTTTGACGTAATATTGTGGTGCTTTCTAAGATATACTCCTAAGTGGCATGCGTATGTTCTGATCACCTTGGTGTCTGGGTCCTTGCAAGCTGATGTGATTACCAGTTTGCTACTCTGTTACGTAATATTAGCGATTAGCAATGATCTATCTACGCAGCTACGTGGATAAATTATGCTAAAATCTACCTGTTTCTTCAGCTCCATCGAGTTCAGGTGTACGGTATATAGCCTTGCTTTCACTTAATATGAGCTGCATTGGATTTTTTGTCTCGCTGATTCTGCGTATGTTCTGTAACAGCCAGTTTGTCAGGTACTAAGAAACTTGGTAGACACTTGGTAGTTCAGCGAAGGCAGAGATCAAAGGGAAACGGAAGTACACAAGGCACGGACTTGCATAATCTCAATGCTCAAGAAGATCGTAAAATATATAATAGCCACCAATCATCATGTTGTTTCATTCGTTATTCATTGAGATCAACAGCAGCACAGTCTTGAGTAAACGAAAACGAAGACAACGAACGGTGAAGGGACAGATAGACAGACGCGACACGACACGACGCCGGCAATCTCACCGTGGAACCAACACTCTATTCCTCTTGCTTGCGGCCAGTAACCGTGCTAGCTCTTCTTGCCCGCCCTCAGGCCGCTGCGTGCGTGCGCAACAACAAAGAATTAATTAATCTTAGACGTCCAATTAATTAATCAATACGTGTGCAGATGGGATTACTAGTAATTTGGTCTTACAGCAGTCGATTTGGCCGAGGTTGCATCTGGAGGGGAGGCTGTTGATGATGCCCATGGTGCTGCAGGCGCAGTCGGGCGAGATGGTGCTCAGCGCGCTGCAGCACTCCGGGCTGGGGTCCTCCGCGCCGGGCACAAGGTACGCGCGGCACGCCAGCAGCCGGTTCAGCTGCGGCACGCACGCCCCGCCGGCCTGCGCCTCCGCGCGCATGATCGGCGCCCCGTACTCGCCGACGGCCAGGAGGAGAAGGCGCACGGCGACGAGCGCACGCGCAACGGCCGCGGTGTTCGGCGCCGTCGATCGCTGTCCGTGACACTTCTTCGGATTGTTGTTGGATTACTATTCCCTCTCGCGCTGCTGCTGCTGCTGCTGTACATGGGACGCTGTGATGTGCACGGTATTTATAGCTGTGGGTTGGACTTTGGGAGAGGGCGCGCACTGGTTCGTGCGTGGAGGCCGGGAGCTGGAGTGGTGGAGCAGCCGAGCACTGCCAGGTTCGTGTGAGCCACCGAACATGCATGGGCGCGTCACGTTCTTGAGCTCTTCGCTTCTTTCCGGCCGTAAGTCTCGGCCGGCGTTGGAGAGGAAGTGGCGCTTGAGCTGCTTTCATTGGCCCGGCACGCTGCGGTCGGCCCATGCCGATGCCGGTGTAGAAATCAGCTATAAAAGTGTACAGCGTAGTAAGTGTGGACACGGATCGGATACGAATCAAATAGTGATTTTACCATATTTATACTCATATTTTATAAATAAAAATAAATATAAATTGAATATTGTAATGAGTACAGATTTGAATCGAGTATCTACTCAATTCGATCGGATCTGAATATCCTTGTAACTTATATAGTACGAAGATATTAATGATATTTTATCCTCGTACAATCATACTTAATCATTTTAATCCATATACTTTATCTAAAGAAATACAAATTTACATTCAATTAAAAAAACTTATCCAACTAATTAGTCGTATTGTAATAACGTATATATATTGCTTCATCGAATACCAATAGTCTGAATAAAAATATTTCGGATGGTAAAAACAACTCCCGCCACTGACACTGTTCAGTTTCAATACACAAGCTAATCTTCCCTTTCAATAAAAACAACTCCGTTTGCGTATTCAGGGCCCAAATGCTTTCTAGTTTAAGGCACTTGCCCACTTCCAATTTTTCTTTATTGCATCATCAATACATTTGATGTTCAAATCACAGTGGTAAACTTACGGTACAAAGTGGAACAAAAAATTCAGACGTAACCCTCGAAAAAACTCTACAACATTTTTTTAAAGTGTACCATCTAACATCTCAGATCAATCTGACTGTTTTTGTCCTCAAAAACAGTCGAATGTTGTATAGACACTCCTAACTTTTTTAAAAGGAAGGGCTACAGTGCCAAACCGATTACTCATCAGCTATCAAGAGTCGTAGCAGAATCTAGGCCGTTGCCCTCAGAAAAATGATGTGCTTACTGAATGTGGTCGCCTAAAGATGGTCTCAAGTAACCTTGGAAACGGGGGCATGTCGCGGTCCAACACGCCCTCAAGAATCTGAACCACCTGACCCATTGTCGGCCGGTCAACTTCATCGTCTTGGATGCACCAGCAAGCAACCTTGCAGGCCCTTTCAACCTCCTTAAAGTTGGCTTCACCGCACAATCTCTGGTCCAGCAAGCTCTTCACGTCTCCCTGAAGAAGTTTTCTTGAAGCTTTTATAGGGAAGTATACGACATGATTGCCATCGGTGGTCGTATATTCTTGATCTGTGTTCCTCCTTCCTGACACAAGCTCTAGCAGCACCATGCCATAGCTGTAGACATCCACTTTTGATGTAATGGCCGTTCCACTAATCCATTCGGGTGCGAGATACCCCATGGTTCCTCTCATTGTAGTTAGGACTTTACTGAAATCCCTTCCGACAATCTTCGCCGTCCCAAAATCTGCGATTTTAGGAAGAAACGATGCATCGAGTAGTATATTATGCGGCTTAATATCGCAGTGAATTATGCAGTCTCGGCAGCTCTCATGCAAGTAGGATAAGCCTCGAGCAACTCCCAGGGCTATTTGGTACCGAGTACTCCAATTCAAGAACGTGCCATTGCTCTGGAACAGATGGATGTCAAGAGCACGGTTTGGCATGTGTTCGTAAACAAGAAGCCTGTTGTCGCCGTCGCAGCAGAAACCTATTAGTTTAACCAAGTTGATGTGTTGGATGATTCCAATTGAACTCACTTCAGCCCTGAATTGCTTCTCTCCTTGGAAGCTACCTTCGAGTTTTTTCACCGCAATATCGGTTGAGTCTCGCAATTGCCCCTTGAAGACAGAACCAAAGCCACCTTCCCCTAGCTTTTCAGAGAAATTCTTAGTTGCAGAACGCAAGTCCTTGTATCTAAAAGCCACAAGCTCACCAGCACCACCTTGCATGCTGCTCTTGGTTTTGTTCCTCCACATCATCAATACTGTTACTAGGACGAACACTGCAGCAGTACATGCACCGGTGACGACCCCAATGATTATTCTTTTTTTGTTGCTTCTCGTACCCTGCATCCCTCTTGCAGCAAGACGAAGATAAAGAATTTCTCCATTAGAAACCGTAGTAGCATTGCTTTGCGCTTGTTTTGCATTAAGCAATTCAGTATACCAAACAAGGCATCCCTGACTGGCATAGGAATATGCAATGCAAGAGCAGTTATTCAGGCAAGCCTTTGAGCATTCAGCTAAACTCCCAGCAGCTTGCATCTTCTGAGCTTTGTCAGGCAAGCTAATACTAGTTACGGAGTAGAACTTATCGGTTGAAGCTGCTGCACTTGTGTTGCTACTAGTACAATCCAATTGAGTGTCTCTCACACATCCACCTGTCCGATCACCTTGCTCCCAATCATTCAGGGACCTTGCAGAGAAGCCCTTCATGCAGCTACAGAGCGGGCGCAAATCGTAGTTGCAGACTGCAAATGTTCCACAGATACCATACACATCACATTGAGCCTTTGGAGTAGCGTAGAGTGTCAACCAATCCTGTAAGCTTTCAAGCCAAACCTGCTGCTTGTTCTGACCAGTGATATCGATTATATTGCGTGTCACTACTGCTTCCTTGGTCACATTGAAGTATTGAACTGGAGGTACTCCTCTTGGCTATTGTCGACGAACGCAATGCCTGACAGCTCCGGGATGGCACTGAAGTACTGACCATTCCAAGTCCCACTGGACCAATAGATTATGGACGAGTTGCAGAGCTTCAGGACGAGCTGAGGAGCGTCAGGGTCTACCTCGAAGCAGTAAAGTCCGGGAGATGGACCGGACGAGCTCTTCTTGGAAACGAGACGGCGGTTCAGACCGGTGAGCTTGTCTCGGCCAAGCTTCGCGCTGGGGAGCAGAGTGTCCGTCGGATGGTCAAAGCTCTGCCACAGTATACGAGATTCAGACAAGTTTGAGGTGTCTAGTAGGACGAGGTTTCCACTGTTCAAGAGCAGGGCGACAGTGCTGTTGCTGTTCTTGCTTGTGCCATTTGCTGATTGAGTAGACCAGGTTATGGACTTGGTGGCTCGGTTTATGACAACAAGATCGCCATCGCGGGAGATGGTGAGCTCCGGCGAGGCGCCGACGACGGCGTCCATGATTGGATTTGCGCTGTTGGCTACCCATACCGTGGTGAGGTTGGGCACCGTGTTGAACCACACCCCTAGGTACCACTTCTTCGGGGCGACGTTGGCGACGGCCGACGACTCACCGTTTGTGTCGGGGGCCTGGAAGAAGCCGAGCGCGAACTTGCTGTTGTTGGAGATGAGCCTGTCGCCGCCGGGAAGCGGTTGGCCGGCCGAGACGGTGCCCGTGGAAGCGGAACATGCCGGAGCGCCGATGACACCGAGGGAAACGAGGAGGCCGACGAGGGTGGAGAGAAGAGGCATGGCGAATTAGGAACGAACTGAGGGCGTAGAGGAAATGACGGCGTGTTCCGGGTGGTGGAGGAGGGGAGTTAAAGCGGTTAACTGGTGGTTCGGACCGAATTTACTCCGCAGGAAAGCGCCGCTGGTGCTCGGAAAACACATCTCGACGGCGACTGCCACCCGATCTTGTTTTCAATTCGCTTGTGGAAGTCCAGGGACGTGTGACGACCCGCCTACGCTTTATATGTAGAAAGGCGTAAACTGGGACCCTCTACAACGTATGTAGACCGTTTTGACCGTACGGTTTGATCGGCAGCACGGAAAAGAGACTGCGTGACGCGTCTCTGTGGGATCAGCCGATCCCTGCTCACGACGAGACGCCTCGTCACTCTCCTGGACGTGCTCTTCTCAACTAGTAGATGAGAGATACAAAGCAACCGTAACGAGATGGAAAAAACACACAGGATCTCTCCCGGGTGCCAAACTGCTCCTTCTTCTTTATTTCTTCTTCTCTATCGATCACGTCCATTCGCACACCTCACGTTCTCTCAGTTACATGCAAGGCCTTTTAAAAGCCTGCCTACGAACTCACAAAAATTGACTTAAAATGAAACTCAACTTGTATACGTACATAGCAACGATACGGAAAATTCTAAATATATAAATATAAACTCGTATACAACTCGTACGGGATATGACTTGCAAACCAAAAACAAGATTACTAACTTAACACCTTACTCCTCTATTCCTTCAGCTAGCTGGTGGATTTGGGTTGGCAATGGATCTAGGAGGATTAGGGAATGGTGGTGATGCGTGGTCTTTGGCTGCTGTTGTGGTTGTCGATGAAAATGTTTCCTCTCTCTCTCTCTTTCCATGCTTGGACCCGGCCTTATCACTTGTGCTCTCCCTGTGTAGCCAGTAATGCTACTATGCAGTGCAGTCAGGGAGGCCGCTGTTCATTGTATATTGTAATTGGTAGTAATTTTATTTTATCATATTTTATTTAATTTAGTTGCTGTCTAATTTTAAATGATTCGAGCGACGACGCCGACGACGCTAATTACAGGATTAAATACTACGATTAGACATTAAGGTTAGTTTAAAAACAGGCGTTACCGCACGGTGTCCTTCCATGTCCTCTGCTCTCTCAAGTTGTTTGCAGTTCAGGTCATCGGGCATTCAGGCGTCTAATCTCAAGTCATCCGACTCCGGCTCGTATCCATCGGTGCCCAAGTATCGCGTGGAGTTGGGCTGCTCCATCCACGGCCGACGCTGAATCCACTGGGCCGTCGCTCGCACGGGAGTGATCTGCCTTAGATGCTTTCGGGCCCGGCTGCTCCGCCCGTGCCACGCGAGAAATTTCCGACGTCTTTTGATTTGATTTCTTTGATGATCTTGTTTGCTGTGACATATAAGAACGTGCTTAAAGCCATCTTGGCTATCTTTAACCCATGAGTAAGATCTGATCATCGATTTGGTTTTTAGTTCTTGATTGATGTGTGCTACTTTAAATTGCAAAAAGGTCTCAAATTTGTTATGGATTTTCTGATCCAAGAATGGAATAGCTTCCTGAGACCTTAAGAAACATACATACAAAGTTGCACGGCTTTTGGTTTAGTCGATCAAAAGTTCTGTTGATTTTGGTCCTCGCGGTCAATTGAAAACCATGTTCTTCTGTTGAAAACGGTAGTATCACAAGCCTTATAGTAGTAGTACCGTAGTCTCTGATTTTTGACTACTCTAGTTTTCGACCATTCATTGGTCGTCGACCTCTCTGGTCGTGTTTTGACTTGGTTCGACCATTTTGGTTTCGATTGCTTACCGGTCGACCTGTCACCGGTAGTTGTTCACATCAATCAGATCTCAACCTACTTCAAACACTCGGGTTTGCTCCCAAGTTTTCAACCACGTAGATTATCATATCAGTCTTCGACCGTGTAGGTTTTCAACCACTCCTTGGTCCTCGACCACGCTAGTCTTTCGACCACTCATTGCTGATCGACCACGTAGGTTTCGACCACTTAATGTCCTCGACTACGCTGGTCTTTCAACTGCTCTCTTGTCAGGGTTGGTTTTTGACC
This sequence comes from Dendrocalamus sinicus, assembly GCA_036346575.1. Lineage (NCBI taxonomy): Eukaryota > Viridiplantae > Streptophyta > Magnoliopsida > Poales > Poaceae > Dendrocalamus > Dendrocalamus sinicus. Next base: position 5,512,255 of record CM070664.1, read on the forward strand.
ACTCTCTGGTCGTTGACCATTCAAGTCGAATTCAAACCATGTCGACTTTCGACCATGTTGGTTTTGACTATGCTGGTTTTAACCACGCTTGTTCTGATCACATTGATTTTAACCACATTGGTTTTGACCATGTTGGTTTTCGACTACATTGGTTTTTGACCACACTCTGGTAATTGACCGCTCAAGTCGAGTTTCGACCACGTTGTTTGCAATTGTTTGGTGCATGCTTACTTGTACATGCGTATTTTTAGTACTTCAATTAAGGGGGTCTTCTTCAATTATGTAATTTCCTTCTAAGTTTGGAAAGGATTCTAGTAAGGAAATCTATTAGTTTGAAACTGAATTTAAACAGAACAAAAAAAGATAGCTATTATATTTCCTAGCAACAGCTGCTGCTTATATGTATTTATCATTAGTTCAACTATTAAGTGGTGACTCTCAGTTCGTGGGTAAACGGGCATGCCCGTAGGCGACAGGTATGGGCGAGGTTTTTCGCCCTTCATCCTTCACGGGCATGCATGTGGACATAAATCGGGGTCACAGGCATGGATATGGACGAGCACTATCCGTGCCCACCACGCCCGATTACCATTCCTAATCCCGAGACACACCATCGAAATGCTAGCCTCTACCTCTCAAAATCCTTGCCGTGCACGTTGGTGCTGACACACCGATGCACGATGTTTCATTTCTAGACGTGTGGACATTGCTAGAGGTATTGTTGTGACTGCGACACTAATCGAGATGATTGCGAGAAGAAGATGGTTGGTTAGAGGATGATCTACTACTTACACTACACCAATATGCGCTAGGTTAAATTGGCCATTTCAACTTTACTTTTGCTATAATGTGAGACTAGTGGTAATGATTTATTATCACTTACTCATACGTTTTTCTGATTTACGTGATAGAAAATGTTAATCTACGCTAGTGTATAACAAATGGCGTGTTTTATTTCCAGACCGGATGGATCGTGGATGAGAGGTCCGTTTGATTTACCTGTGCGCGTTGCTCGATTCGCCCAAATGCCAGATGAACGGCTTCAAGCGGTGATATCACTGATATGATTGGGAATGTGGGAAGCAACACCGAAGGGTAGAAGAATCCCGCGGTTCAGGCATGGCGCGGCCGAGCTGACGGCCCCCGCAGGAGTGTGCAGTTTGAGCGGCCCATACGAAGAGACTTCCGCCCATGTACACGCCAGCCCGGCTCGGGTGGCGCGGAGAAGGGGAAGTAGCCCACCAGGCCAACGCCGCGCGCCCGTGCGGCCCAGTACGACGTGGTGCGGCTCAGGCAGTCGATGCCGCCGGGTGGGCCCGTATCGCGTACGGGGAAGAACTGGGGCTGTTTGATTGGTAGTCACATTTTGTCAACAAAAATTGCCACACTTGCTTAAGTTGAGGTACTCAAATTTTTTGCCACACCTTAGCAAGTCTAAGGGAATCTTGCCACACTTTTTTGAGTCATTGACGCGTGGGATCTAGTTTGCTGGAAGGGAATCTTATCATAACTGTGGCTGCAACTAAACAGCTCTTAAAGTTATCAAATTTGTCTAATCTTAAGCGTGGCTGGCAATCAAACAGCCCCGTGGTGTCCGTCCATCCGTGAAAAGCTGGGCCTTGTTTGCGCAGGTGATTTGGCAGGAAGACCGCCCGATCCCCGCAGCGCAGGTGGACAATGCAGCGCAGCGCAGCCGCGGGCCGGAGCTGGACTGCGAGAACAGTAGCTTAGTGTGCAACACCAGGCCCATCTTTCTCTTAAGCTCGCTTTTCTATATAAAAAAACAAGAACACGAGCTATGTCATTTCATCTTTTGGAGCTGACCATTTGTTCAACCATACTGGGATTATTTATGTTTTTCAAGAACTCAGGGCCTTTCGATTCATGATTCCACCTAGATCTAAATAAAATATTGCTCAATTTTTCTTTGTGGAGATTACTATTCTGTGTATATGAGCAATTTGGAAAACAAGGACTAATTTGATTTAGCATGAATTTGTCATGGTTATTCATAGAGCAAAGCACATTTGCAAACCATTCATTATGGATCGCAACACACTACATCCTACACATCAAGATACCGAATAACATAACAAACTATACTAATTGCTATTGCAACAAGCTACACCAAATTAAAAGACTCTGTTGGAGAGTCTAAGAAACTGCACAAAAAAAACACCAGCAACAAGGTTCCACAAGGCACCATTTGAACGCACAAATGACTCTAAGTAACTATATGAAAACATCTCTTTTAATTACTTTGCATAGCCCCTATCATATTTTTATCCAGTTTACCATCTTTTTTTAATAATGCTCAACTTCTTCAACAGCTTAATATTGGATTTTCTCGCTCTAGCTTAGGAGGTAGACAAGCAAACCTACAGAGGTGAACTCTAAATTAGCTTGCACCCTGCATCGTGCAAGGAACTTCAGAAAATTGTCCGATATAAAACTGAATCATCTCTCTGCAGAAGAATCTCTTGGCATGTTCTTTACACTTGTTTCCACGCTACCTTCGAACGGTCTGAATTCAGGTCGCCTCATCTTTTCTGCAAAGAAATTCCCCATGTGCGCTGGCCACTCGATCCGCATCATGCAACACGAGGGCCTAATTGGTAAATTACAAAGTACTCTATCCAGTAGGAAAGAGACTTGATTAGGTTGGTATTATTAGCTTAATATCAGCCATGCATGAACAAAAAATCTCACGAGGATTTGGCACAACAATAAAAATCTTGATCAGAGTATCAGACCATCCATAATACTCTCAAAAAGCAATAATAAAAATGCGATTTCGAATAGATTATGAGGGTATCTCAAAAGGCAAACTAAGCCAGGAGGAGGCACATTATGCGCTGCTAAGATCCTTCGTGCCGTCTGTAAGAAAACCGTAAGCGGAAAACATTAGCCAGGATCGTTCGAGAAAACATTTGATTTAGCCTTTTAATAACTTTAAGATACATACCTTAATCCTATCTTGATCCATGAGGAATCTTCACCGTAGTGTACCTATTCTAGAGTGTTTTTCCTCCTCTCCATCTTTTAGCATCCTCACGAAGATTAGAGAACCTGATAGACTTATCACGTGTATGCGTATGCATGCATACTTCACTTGTGCATTCGCTATCATGTTTATGTCGCATGCTTTGTAGTGCACTGTTACTCTGCGCATGGAATGCATAGGATGGCACTCATTTAGGGCATGTACAATGCAAGATGTTTATATATGAATATTTAAAGAGAGAGAATATAGCCACATCATTAAGCATCTATGCAAAAGTTATTTTCTCCAATGCAAACAACTCTTCTATAGATGCTTAGATGATATATTATCTATTAATTAGATATAGTTATATACATAACCACCTACTAAGCACCAGTGCTTATTTAAGCATCGATGCTTCAAAATAAGCATCTTATTTAAACATTGATGCTTCAAAATAAGCATCTTATCTATCTTATGTGGTAAGAAAAATTAATTTTTCATTACTAAATATCTCTTTAAACGTCTGTATTATGCATGCTCTTATATATACTGCACCAAGAGATGCTTCTCCGGAGCAGCCGAGCAGTGCGTCACTTCGGCAAGAGACAAATGCCAGTTGCTTCTCATGCAACGCCAACATCAATAACCGGCACTTAACTGCCATCTTCGGTGTATGAGCACTATTGGTGCGAGCCATCTGGACAAGTAGTTAGGAACAAGTTTAATGCATACACATGTAACCATTTCATATAAATTTGAAGGGAGAGAAGCGGGTATCTAAACACCATGATTCCAAATCTTTTAGTCTAGTAATCATCACATCACTCATTATTAGAATTATTTCGATAAATTACATGGGCCACATTAAATAAATAAAGTATTCTTACACCATCTCCATATGCAAGTCAGTTATCACTTAATAAGGTTGAACAGTAGAGCTTTTGGATGGTCCACACATATTCGTTTGTCAGGGGCAAGGTGGTTCTACTTTTTAGACCGAGCATCCATGCACATTAAACTAACTCGATCAACTAGTGATAAAAGAAAGATAAGCCAGGCAAAGATATGAACTTTATTCGGATGCCATTGTAGGATTTGAAACCCTGTAAGGAAGTGCACAATATCATGCATCTTTTCCCCTACGATCTTACTTGTAAGTGTCTAGATCATTAAAGCTCTATGGGGGCAGAACTGTTTGAAACCAAGCGTACAAGGAAACTTATTTGTTATAACGAAATTAATTATTATATTAAATCTAAAATCATTGCAATATATATATATATAGAGCAACAAAATTAAAATTATTGCTAGCTATTGCAATAAACCCTATGGTAATAGCACATTGCAATGAAATTCAAATTGTGACAACAAATTATTATATTGTAATGATTTTACTATTGCTGGAGATGTAGGTGGAGGTGGCGTTGGTGGATGGATGACGGAGATGTAGGTGGCCATTGGCGAGTCAGGCCCAGCCTTGCTGGCGCCGGTGGTAGAGAAAATGGGAACGGGGAAGAAGAGAGGTAAGAAGAAGAATAGGGATTCTACCGGCGTCTGGTGCGGAGTTCAGAATCGTGGATTGATTCGGACATTTTGTAGTTCAGCCCTCTCCGAATCATGAAACTATATTGTAGTCCTCATCTTCAATAAAAAAGAAGTTATATTCTGGCCATCCGTTGCTCCAAATTGATCGCAGTTAGCTCCTATGTGTCCATCTCCATGCGTACAAGTATATGTTGAAGTGTTCTCGTTGCAATAGAATATAACTATTGTAATGATATAAAATCATGGTAATATTAAATCGTTAATGCAACGATTTGTTCTTCCATTACAATATAAATGACCTTTATCAAAAAAATAAAAAAATATTACAACAATCGAAAATCGTGGCAATATGATATGCATATTGCTAGGAAAAATAATTCGTGGCATTAACTTTAAATTATTGCAACAAGTTATGTTTTGTTGTAATTTTTCTATTGCAATTGATAGAAATCGTTGTAGTGCACCAAACTAGAGTGAAGACAAGTCCATCTTGCATGCTATTGCCTTGGCGCAACTGTTCATTTGTCTCTCTTGTAGGCTTATAGCTTCAATTTTCAGTTAGTCCTGTTGATCTAGCTACAAGCTTTCTGTTTAAAGAAGTCAAAAGATAATATAAATATCTGATTTTTTGAAGTAGTTTCTCCACTCCTTTCGTTCTAAAGATAAAGCAGGAGGTCACGAAAATATCACACACCCACTTTTCTTTTTTTCCGTCTCGCGTATGTCTCTTTATTATTTTTATTTTGCTACTAAAATAAAAAAGCCAATGCTGGTCACAGTAACAGCAAAATAGTTTTGCTCCTAAAATTATTTCTCCCGTTCTGAAGTAGTTTTGCTCCTAAAATTATTTCTATTTTATTTTCAAAAGTGACAGCAAAATACCAACAGTCGCAGCATGTACGAACACCAAAAGCCAATTCTTGTTACACGCGACGGCGGAGGAACGACGAAGTAAACAAGATCAATCGCAGAGAGACACGAGATTTAACGTGGAAAACCCTCCCAATGCGATAGGAAAAAAACCACGGGCGCCAGCCAGCAACAATCTTCACTATATCGGGGTGAGGTTACAACGCCGGGGATTACAACTCTAATTTCATATCCCAAACGGCGGCTTACAGGAAATATATATATATCATGAAAACCCTAATTCGACTAGGATCCATACCGCGGGGGCTTAGGGCCTCCGCTACGCTCCGTCCAGAAGCCGGCCTTATTGATATGTAGAATTTGGATCACAAATCAACATACTCCAGCTTGAGACAAATTCCTTCCTGTAGCATAAATCAATACTTCACCCTGAACACAACAAAGAAAGAAATACTTTCGGCGCCACACAGCCTCTTGGGCTAAGCTGTAATACCAACTAAGCTTGAGCAAAGCTCAAACTTAGCAACAGGAACTGACTTTGTCAACATATCAGCAGGATTTTCATGAGTGCTAATCTTGCATACCTTTAGCTTACCCTTTGCAACAATATCTCTGACATAATTATATTTAATCTCAATGTGCTTTGTCCTCTAATGAAACATCTGATTTTTAGTGAGATAAATTGCACTCTGGCTGTCACAAAATAGATTAATGCAAGAATCAACTCCAGCAAGCTCAGCAAATAAACCTTTCAGTCAAACTGACTCTTTACTTGCTTCACAAATAGCCATATATTCGCTTGATGGTGGGCGGCGCAACAACATCCTGCAAATGTGCCTTCCACTCACAAAGACAATCTCCAATGGTAAATACATAACTCAGTGAGCGACCTACGCTTATCCAAATCACCAACATAATCTGAATCAACATAGCCAACAAGTTCCTTTTCAGTCCCGCCAAACTTCAAACAAGCATCCGATGTGCCTTGCATGTACCGAAAATCCATCGAACAGACCTTCCAATGCTCTTTACGAGGATTAGCCATATATCTACGACCATACTCATAGCATAAGATAAATCCGGACGAGAGCAAACCATAGCATACATCAAAGACCCAACAAGGCACTAGCATACGGAACTCGGACATGTACTCAACCTCCTCATCGGTGCTAGGACATTGTGAAGTGACAATTTAAAGTGAGGTGCAATGGGAGTACTAACGGCTTTGAATCATGCATGTTGAAACGATGAAGCACTTTCGAATATAATTTTCTTGACTAAGAAACAATAAACCGAAGCACGGTCTCTAGTAATTTCCATACCTAGAATTTTCTTAGCAGCACCAAGATCCTTCATATCAAATTCATTGCTCAATGAGCCTTCAATGCGATGATTTCTTTCTTGCTCTTGGCGACAATCACATATCATCAACATATAACAGACAAGTATATAGGTGATCCATCAACAAATTTAATGTAGACACAGCTATCATAATCAGATCTTTTAAAGTTATTTGATAACATAAATGAATCAAACCTCTTATACCACTGGCGAGGAGACTGTTTCAAACCATATAAGGACTTCTTCAATTTGCAAACATGATCCTCCTTACCAGGCACTATGAACCCTTCTGGCTGGTCCATGTATATCTCCTCCTCAAGATCTCCATGCAAGAATGTTGTCTTCACATCTAGCTGCTCAAGCTCAAGATCACGCATAGCAACAATACTAAAGAATGTACGGATCGAGTTATGCTTCACAACTGGGGAGAACATATCATTGTAATCAACACCCAGAATCTGACTGAAACCTTTAGCTACGCTCCGGCCCTAAGCCTCCGGCGATGGACCTCCGCTACGCTCCGTTCAGAAGCCAGCCTTATTGATATGGATCACAAATCAACAATTCTGGTCACAGTAACTGAGACAGAGTACCGCACGGAGTTAAAGGGGTTGGTACCTTCACCTAACTTCCAAATGGCAAGAGAATAATCTAAACAAAAAAAAAGCAAGAGAACAGCTCTTATTTGGCTTGCTTTCTTTTGATCCTTCTGTACCACCAGATACTCCAAAGTCCAATACTTTTTTAATAGAAATAGTAGGCCTCCAAAGTACAAACTAAGGAACACCTTCACCGAACTTCCAAATGGCAAGAGAATAATCTAAACAAAAAAAAAAAGCAAGAGAACAGCTCTTATTTGGCTTGCTTTCTTTTGATCCTTCTGTACCACCAGATACTCCAAAGTCCAATACTTTTTTAATAGAAATAGTAGGCCTCCAAAGTACAAACTAAGGAACAATAATACGAACGGCAACATCAGAGAGAGCAGAGCAACGAACTGGATTTATTTATTGGTGGAACCATGCGATAGTAGAATTACAGAAGACAACAAGTCATCTAATCAGGCAAAAACAGTTCCTGCAGAGTAGAATACGTTGATATTATACCAGTCACAGGGTAAAAATGAGTTACTACTTGTAACCTGTAGGATCAATGATTTGCAGTCCCGTAGGCTTGCAAATACGCGGGCTACTTTGGCTGCACTGCACGCATCGGCGTCGACGGTGACACCGACTGAAGAAAACGAAATAGTAGTAGCTCCGACTTGTACGTCAGAAACCGACACATTTCGGTTCCTTCATCTTTGTCTGGTATTTCCGAAAGAAGCTGCACGCGTGTGCCATACAACTCGTGTACCGCTCAGACGCTCGTAAAGCACAAACCATCTGCGAAATCAAGGCAGCACACGCACGTACAAAAAGAAAAACCTCTAGCAACAGGCCAGTGAGCGCAGGAGCCTCTGCAAAACAGCGAAGAAAATGTTACGGCGGATGCGACGCCGCCGTGGTATGTAGCCGGTGGCCGGCCGGTGGGTAGAGCGTCGCCGGGGAGGGTGGGGCCCACCCGCACCTCTCCTGGTCAGAGGCCGTAGGTTGCCGCGTCCCTTTCCGATCACGTACCGCCGTCCGCCCGGGGAAGCTGTCAAGCGAAGAATCCTGTGATGCGCCGACGTGGACGGCTCGCCACCCTCCACGTGCGCCCGCTGTCGGTGGCATCCATCCTCGCTCTGCAGGAAGAAGAAGAAGAAGCAGAGCACTCTCACCGGCAGGCGGGCCCGGGTCGAGCAGTTCTGGGCCCACTTGTCGGCCGGGGGTGCCCACTTGTGACCTGGCTGCCCTGTGTTTCGCCAGCGCGCGCCCGTCGGAGCAACGGGAGGACGGCGTCGGACGGTACGGATGCCCCCACGCGCTCGCTGGCTTTCCTCACCTCCTTTCTTTCGTGTGACAATTATTCGCGTGAAAAGATGTGCGACTTTTCCTACTGCTCCTCGGCTTGACTGGTCTAGTACGCTCCGCGTGTTTACCAGGAGACTTCACACAGGTGGCGGTGACAACAGTGAAAAGGCGATTGTACTAGACCTGACAACTTGTTACAGTTCTGACTGACAACATTACTGCGAAATGTTTCGTTTGGTTCAGCCCAGTCCGTGCCCAGCGTATTCCCCGTGTGTTTGGGGCAAGCTAGCGGGGGAGAGAGTGGAAGATCTGCTTTGGTTGCTTGGATGGATGCTGCATGTTTTGTTATCTGAAACGTCCCCAATTTTCAAAAATTTGAAAATTAATTGAATTCTCAAAATTTCTTGCAAATCCTAATTCTTAAGCCTAATCTCCAGGTTTATCATCCTAATCCCGCACCAATCTTGATGTCATCTCCCTCCATTCACCTGTTTTGCGCATGTACTGTTCATCTGCTGAAAATATCCCGCCGCCGCCTCCACCGCTTGCTCTCTCGCGTCTTCCTCCTTCTGCTAGCTCCCCTGCCACCTTGCTAGCTTGCCGCCACCTTGCTTGAGTGCGATGCATGCCTCTCCTACCGGTCACCGCCCTCGCCTTCTCTCCGTGCCCTCTTTGCTGCGCCGCCGCCTCCTCGGTCCGATCAATTCCCCGGCTCCATTTAAGCGACCGGACCCCCTCCACCCAAAGCTAGCGCCCTCACGAAGCCAACCGAACACCCAAAGCCCCCACTGTGGCCACCATTGCCGGTAATTGACATAAACCCTAAAACCGAGCCCTAGACCAATTCCCGTGATACACTCAATAGGATTCCAATTGCTTACGGCCATAGCTCCCTCATACCCCAAGAAGTCTCCCCAGGCCCTTGCCCTAGCTTCCCGGACCCTCCTCTTCCCTACCTCCGAGCTCCTCTGCCCGCCCATGGCGCTCCACCGTGGCCGGCCTCACACGGCTCACCTTAGCCCAAGCCGCCACCTCCCTCGGGTCTCCCTAACCCCAAGGATGCTCATAAACCTGAGCTTCGAATCCCTTGAGCTTTGATGCTCGTTAATGTCGCCAAAAGCCGTCCCGCCTTTCCGAGCTTGCCATCGGTGATTGCCGCCTCCTCCGACTGTGTCGACCCCAAAAACGGGTTCCCGGCATCCCCCTGAGTCCAACGGTGGTCCCCGTTCCCGTTGCCGTTCGCCGTAGCACCGTCGGCCGCCACCGCCGTCTTGCTCTGCTCCAGGTGCGCGCGTGCGATCGGTTGAGGAAGAAGCACAGTAACGGTTCGTTACTGTTCCTCCGACCGAGCCAAGCGACGCGACTGAGCCGGACCGCTTCGCCTGCGCCGGATCTGAACCAGCCGAGCCCGAGGAACAGTACCGCACCCGGGGCGACGCGGTTCGACCGAGTCAGCTCGTCGCGCCTGGTCCGAACCCGGTGAACAGTAACCGACCGAGCCCAGTGAACAGTGCTTGACCCAAACTCAAAAATACATGTTTATACTCCCTAGATCCGTTTCGAGCCCGCCAATCCATTTCTTAGCTCCAAATAATCATATCAAGCCTCCAAAAATCCCAAACCTATTTTAATTGAATTTTAATTGAATTTATTTTGTTATTCCTAGCTCATTTTTCATCGAGCGTGGAATTAAATTGGTTTTCTTTACTTTGCGCTAGCACGTGACATCGAAGAGCAGATGATTCAAGAATACAAAGCTTCGGATCAAGATCAAGGCCAAGAAGTTGAAGAATACAAAATTGTTGAAATCATAAGTCCGCAAGGCAAGTAACATGTTTTTGATCATATTGAATCCCATGAAATTACCTTATTTATTTAATGTATGTTCATTATTGATAGTTGCAAACTGATAATTGCATAAAATAAAGATTTAGAATGGCATGCTATCTAGATAATCCTACCACTGATAAAAAGCCCTGTTTACCTTGATGGCCATATTCACCTTGACAACCTTAGTAAGAATTAACATATGCTATAAGTGTATACAAGATCATTTCACTCAGCATGATACACTACTAAGTGACGCTGGCCATTGGCCGGTAGAATTGAAAAACCCGGAGAGGGTAGGGTGGTATGGGACACCGTACCCTAGGCCGGTGATGCTGGTATGCACTTCTAAGGTGTTGGCTGTGGGCCGGTAGGATTTGAAAACTGGTACTAAGGTAGAGGGTGTGCTGTGGGAAATCACGTAGTGATCTACGCCCACGACTTTACCTTAGGGGAAATGTAGGGTAAGGGTGTTGTGGGGGACCGTGCGGCGGGTTTCGCCCATTGTGGGGGACCGTGCGGCGGTTTTCGCCCACCGCCTTATCCTAGAGTAGAGATGGCAATGGGTAAATACCCATCGGGTATTGTCATTTCATACCCGTACCCGCTAGGTGTAAATTTACCCGTCGGGTTACCCGTATCCGCACGCGGGTAGGAAAATTTACCCATACCCGTACCCGCGCAGGTATTACTACCCGACGGGTAACCCGTACCCGCAAGCATACCCGGTTCAACACATAAGAATATCATCAATTTAGACATTCATTAATCATACATACCAAGCACAAAAGCGTCTAATGATCAAAATTAGTACATCACATAAACATACTTGACATGACCATATCAACATATGACAAACAAATAAACAATCAACAACAAGTAGATAATAAAATAAACATTTGAGTGCGATGTCTAGTTGTCTAATGCGGGTATTCATTACTCATGGGTAGCGGGTATGGGTAGTATATACCACACCGCACTTCTACTACCCGGCGGGTAGAGGATTTCGCCCAATAACGTACCCATGGGTACATAAAATTTTCCATACCCGTCTCTTTATCGGGTAAAACCCGTCGGGTATTTGGGTATCGGGTACCCATTGCCATCTCTATCCTAGAGTGGAGGTTGCAGACCTCAGAAAAATATTAGGACAAGAACCTTGTGCCAAGTAAAAGACACAGTAATCGCTCAACCACAAGCGTTGACTTGTCAAACCTGGTTTAGTAGCTGCTCAAATCGATTGAATCTCTAACGGAGTACAACCAGTTGATATGGAAACGGTAAAACCATATTGAACAACGTTAGATCCTTCCAGGACGGGTAGTCTGGCCTGCGTGGCGGATATCCGGGTTTGAGTTGAGATCTAACGAGTACGAGAAAGTCGGTATGAAAACGGTAAAAGCATACTGGACAACGGTAGATTCCTCTCACGACGGGAACCATATCTGGCCGTGTCGGCAGATAAAGTGTCTGGCTGTGATAGCGGACCCCCGGGTCTGTTTGGAGGTCTATCGGGTAGAGTCTTCATGAAGAAATGAGCAGTGAACAACCTTGTGTTCTTAACTCTGTCGCAGGAGTTGAGAAACCTTGTGGGTAAAGATGAGCAACTCTGCAGAGTGAGATAAATGGTATTCGAATACGCCGTGCTTTCGGTTAAAGAAGTTGTGTTAATTGGGTGATTCCAACAATGAGGCATAAGTAGGGTTTGAGATGATTTAATGTGATAAGTGATGAACCGATTGTTAATGAACACCCCTGATCTTAAAGAGCAAATGCTTTAAGTTTTACTTGATTGCAAACAAAACTGCATCCACCCAATATAATAAAATCAATATACTCCTATCCTTGAATAACCTTGCAAATAGTAAATCAGGATTTACCCATGTGATTTGCTGAGTACGGGGTTGGAGTACTCAGGCTTGCTAAAATCATTAACAGAAAGTGCTTGTCAAGAGGAGGAAGAAGTCTCTGAAGACGACGTCGAGCTCTACGATGTAGACGACGCCGAGTGTTAGGGCTTATTCTACACTCAGGCCTGCCTGTGGAAGTTCTTTTGGTAATGTATCTTTGGGTTGTACGCCCTTTATGTAAAACTGGTTGATAAACCTTACATTTGTAATAAAGTCTGAGTTTATGCTTAAGCATGCGTTGGCAATGGTGCATATTCTGATACAATACTCGCAGCTAAACAATTCTAGGCAGTTACGAAGATAAATAGTACGCTCCCAGAAATAGGGGCGTTACATTATCGTTGATGAGCAAGCAGTTAAATATACAGTGCATGCAGCTGATATTGCAATGTCTGAATGACGCCACATGTACGAGCTAGCGTGGAGTGCTTTTTATGCATGTATGCCGACGAATGATGGAAGGAATGATGAAGCGGCAGAGTACTCCGTAGTGTTGCCGCTTTCAGGACCATACGTCCCCAACTCTCTTTAGGCTTTGTTGCCCGGTGCACCTTAGCCATTGGCAAACGCAGGGTACGTCCCGCTTGTTTCAGTTCTATATTTTAACTTCTGACTTTTAATTTATTATTATTATTATTTTCTGTTTTTAGGTTTTCTTTTATCTTTTTTCTATTCCTTCATATTATCCGTGATGGGCTAATATACTTTTTTTATTTTTAATTTTTTAAATTTTAATTATGTCAAATAAGCTACCAACAATTACAGTGAAAAATAAATTAGCTACAAAAAAAAAACCATACGCCATCGCCAAACGCCAGTTTCGGTTCTTGCCGTACACTTCACAGGCAGGCTAGGCCACTGATACATAGGTAGGCTCGCATGTCACTCTGGCACATGTACACCCTACGGTAAGGCCCTTATCCAAACTGCCGCTGTCTTTTCGTTTTGACTAAAATAATATAATATCAGCTTCTAATTTTTTCGAGCTATTCAATTAAAAATAAAAAAATAGCAAAACATCGTTATATTTTCACAAAAAATGCAAAGAAAAAATATTAAAAAACCAACTCAATCCTTATTAGAATCTAGAAGACGTTTGGGATAGAGCCTAAACTGAGGCCTACGGGAACCCTTTCCATCCCATAGCAGGAACAGTATATAATTCACCAATGAGGCGCTCCAAGACATTGCATGATTGACGAATGAGTAGCGCCCAGCCGCCGGTTCTCTCAGAAACCGACACTTGGGCTGTCATGTTTCTGGCAGTACGTACAATCCAGTGTAGAACGAACAACTTCCCGAGCTTCACAATAGTGTGTATCTGAAGCATATCACTCCTGAGTCGTGTCCTGGCAAAAAGGAAAGCTGGTCAGACGAGATCTGGAAGGAAGAAACGAGCAGTGGTTGGTAGGAACGAAGTAGGGTGAAGTGGCTAGCTCGCCCGAAGCACACACGGCTTGGCTTTTGCTTGGAGGCGAAGGCCGGCAACGCGGAGGAGATCGAGCCGTCCCGAGCAAGCAGCCCTGCAACGAACCACCAACCAAAGCACCCCATTCACCAACCCAAACGGACGGACGCATCGATCGAGTGTTTGTACCTGACCTGAAGAGGATGGTGCGCTGCACCCCTCGACGCGCCACCTCAACCGCTCACGGCTTCGCCGTCTCCTCCTCTCGCCCTAGCCATTTGCCTCCCCAGCCGTACGTTGATATCTCAGAACTCACAAGCTTGAGGTTAAAACTTCATGGTAATCCCTCGCCTTTTCCTCTCGATCCAGAAGAATAACCGGTGATCACGGCATTGGGGTCCAGGCCATTGGAGTTGTTTTGTTCCTTGCCATTGTACAACCAGAGCCCCCACAGTTGTTTAGGTGCTGTTCTTTTGGATTGAAAAATAATGACTTATAACTAAAATTGTATTATAACTAAAGATGACTTATTTATCATAATTAAATTTAAAAGAATTTAAAAATAAAAATATTAGCCCATCACGAATAATATAAACTAATATAGAAAAAAGAACTGGTAAAAAACTAAAAAAGAATGAAATTTATAAATAGCTTAAAATAAGTAAAAATTCAAGTTGAAATAAGTGGGTCAATTGCAAGGTGGCCGGCCTGGGTTGCTTGCTTCCTTTTATCAGTATAAATATTCTGCTGCCCTGTCCTGCCCCTCAGTTGTACCGTCTTTTTCTTCCACCACCATTTTTTCCCTCCTCTTCCTCCTCTTGATTTCTCCAATTGAAGTAGCTCAATTCACATTTTTGGTCTAGTTGCTGCTCCAGTGTCTCTGAATTTTCCGGTTCTGCCGCAGCATATACATAGAGAGGAGAACAAATTAAGCTAGTTAGGTTAGCCTCTGGTGGTCTCTGAGCAGCAATATTTTTGAGCTCGATTGGTGAGGGCGTGTACATACAAGCGTAGGATGAGAAGATGATGCGCGGGAAGGAACAGAAAGCAGCTGCATTCTCCCCGATGAAGGAGTCCGTGGCGGCAGCGGTGAAGGAGGAGGTGTGGGAGGTGCGGCCCGGCGGCATGCTGGTGCAGAAACGGAGCCCGGACTCCGACCCGCCGCCCGGCGGCGCCCCCGTGCCCACCATCCGCGTCAAGGTCAAGTTCAACGGCGTCTACCACGAGATCTACATCAACTCACAGGCCTCCTTCGGCGAGCTGAAGAAGCTGCTGTCGGAGAAGACGGGCTTGCACCCGGACGACCAGAAGGTGGTGTACAAGGACAAGGAGAGGGACTCCAAGGCGTTCTTGGACATGGCCGGCGTCAAGGACCGCTCCAAGATGGTGCTGCTCGAGGATCCCACCGCGCAGGCCAAGCGCCTAATCGAGGAGCGCCGCATCAGCAAGGCCGAGCGCGCCGCCAAGTCCATCTCCCGCATTAGCCTCGACGTCGACAAGCTCGCATCGAAGGTACCAGCTTTATATAGCAGTTTAGCTCCCGTCCGTTCCATGTTTCCATGGCCGGCGTTTATGTGCTTGTTTTTTATTTGCGGTGCGCGGTTGATTTGACTTAGCTGGCGCGGCGGTTGTTTTGTGGCAGGTGTCGGCGCTGGAGACGATCGTGAGCAAGGGCGGGCAGGTCGTGGAGGCCGACGTGGTCACACTCACCGAGGCGCTGATGAACGAGCTGGTCAAGCTGGACTCCGTCGCCGCCGAGGGCGATGTCAAGGCGCAGCGGCGAATGCAGGAGAAGCGGGTGCAGAAGTACGTGGAGACCCTGGACGCCATCCGTGCCAAGACCAAGAACGCATCACCGGCGCCCAAGGCCAACGGCCACGCCAAGGCCCGGCCGCCGCACCTGCCGCCCCAGGCGCAGCAGCAGCAGCAGCGCCGGCAGTTCCAGCCGCCGGCGCCCGCCACGGCGACCGCGCCTGCGCCACAGACGGCGACGGCCAGCTGGGAGACGTTCGACCTGTTGTCGTCGGTGCCGTCGACGTCCTCTGCCCCGGTGACCACCATGGCGCCGGCGACCACCACCTCGCCGTCCCAGAGGTTCGAGTGGGAGCTCTTCTAGAGGCTGGCCGGTGGGTGGGCCCCACCTGCCACACGTGTGTGCACGTTCATTGGCTCAGCCGGTACCTTTCTTGTTCCCCCGGTCATGGTGCATGTCAATTTGTCATAGTTCCTTTCTTTTCTTCCCCTCCTATTCTTGAGACTTTTCTCTCGAATAAAAGTAGTAGTGATCTTCAAGCAAGTAAAGAGATCTTATTTCTTTTGAGTGTGAGATACGAGTGTGCTCGGTGACTCCTCAATCCTCCTGAAGACACACACACATCCATCCATGAGACCATGCATCATCCATGGTCTGCAAATAAGTGGTGGGATCATGACGAAGGAATTTTCCATGACAATATGTATAGTACTGTATAGTGTTCATCAATAATCAGCATATGAGCCTGTCTCATTCCTACTGTATGTATGTATGTATCATCTTGTACAAATTTTCGATGCTGCATTGCTGGTGTATTCAAGAGAGGAAAGTGACGGAGGGTGAGAATCGCAGTTGCAAATGGATCTGCACCGATTGATTCATTAGGCATCTGCCAGGGCAGGGGTAGTTAGCGTTCGGATGCATCCGCCTGCACAAAACTATGTGCTCGCCTCCATGCCGGATTAGTGTACATTGCCATTACTCTGACTCCATGCCGGATTAGTGTAGCTTTGTTTGCTCATGCCTTCGATACCTTTTCTTTTCCTCTGTTGTCTCCTACCGTTCTTTTCATGAGGTGTTCTAGTATAAGCTTTGTTCTGTCGGCATGACAGGCAGGAGTATTAGCAGTAGCGGTTTAGAATGGATGGCAAGGAGACAGAAGACGCCAGAAATACTCGGGGCTGTGGGGGCTGGGGTATATATTTTGTGTGGTTTGTATAAGCTCCATGCTTTCATTCATGTAGTGGCCAGATCATTCTATCGGTTGTGATTTGAGTGGTACAGCAAAGACAATACTGGTACTCCCTTACAATAATCTTCTGGGCCTTTCTCTGGCATTAATGACCTGATCATTGCTTAAAATGTTGTCCTCTTCCACGGTAGCCATTCTATTGGCTATTCACTTGATCAAAGTGAACTAGTACCAGTAGACCTACTCTACTCTCGGCAGCCTTAAAAGACAGAAACTTACTAGTACAACTAATAACAGCCTTAAAAAGAGAAAGGAAAAATTGGAAGAGATCTCTATATGAACTGCCCTGTTCAATCGGGCTTTTTTAGTGGTTTCTGTTTTCCAACTGTTGATTTTTAAGTTAAAATTGCATTGTAACAGCTGTTAGTTTTTTCTAAGACATTTAATTAAAAATGTAAAATATAAAAACACCGTTATATCTTATAAACAACACAAAGGAAAAAAAACAAAAATAAAAAAGCCAAAAAGCTAAAAAATATAAAAAATCAAAATAAAAAAGGCAACGTGTTGATTCCGTATTCTGACTTCTAGCCGGATTGAACGGGGCTAATTTTTACATTTTTCTTCTTTTTGGACAATCTGTTTGGGGTGGTGTGTGTGTGCACTGTGTAGAGCATCATATGTGGTTGGTTTCTGGCCTTCAGCTGCAGAGATGCCTTTCTTGAGTGAAGGACTGAATTCACAGAAAGAAAGACAGGGTGATGCATGTCGAGTTGGATGTGGGCAATGATGTGTACCGAGATCGATGGACTTTGGAAGCTTCATGCCAAGCTAGGACTAGGAGGGGAGCATGCAGTAGCTTATTGGGTAGAGGAAAAAGAACACTCCTTGCTAATCTATTGGTTTCACGCTGTACTTTAGCAATCGATCAATTTGGTACAGGTGCCTCGTCGCTATCGGCAGTCGAATCTGCCCGTCATTTGACACCATTGGCGCGCGACGGCGACAACCCAGCTCAATTAAAAACATCAGTTTGCTACAAGCCTCCTCCCTGGTTGTTTCCTTTGCTTGCACATTTTGTATAGTCAAGAGAGCAACTTTAACTTTCTTCCTGAACACACCTGCATTTGCAGTTAGGACTGAGCAGTCGGTAGAGTTTCAACAGCTCGTTAGGTGTGCCGACGAGGCGTGTTTGTAGTAGTTTCGGCGAGGAAACGTCGCGTTGACTTGTTAAGCTGGTCATTCCTCTCGGCCTCTGGATGTACTAGTATACAGGTGAGCTTTACCTGTCACCGATGTACGCGGATACTAAAATTATTCATCACGAGCAAACACCTACTACTTGCTAGCAAGTCATTAACATTAGTATATGCTTAGCTTGCAGCATGTGGTGCGAACCCCGTTAATAGGGCACGTTTGGGAGCAAGCAAGCTAATGAGACGGCATGGTTGACGTCTCTTCTTAATTCACCTGTCCCAAGCAAACACCACATGGGGATCGGCCATCTTTTTCACCGTCCATCATCCACTACTTGTGAGCTGTGTGGCTGAGAGCTGCATTGCATTGCAAGGCGACAAGACTCGGCAGATTCCCATTCCCATGTCCGTTGCAAGGACAAGGGACCAATTGCTATGCTGTGCTTGCTTTCTCTGGCCCTCATGCAGGCATGCACCAGCTCATCTCCTGACCAAACCAACACACCGATCGATTGCAGATTCGCGAACTGTTCATATAACTGGAGCTATAGCTTTTTTTTCTTTCCAAATTTGGCTCACCAACACTCGTTTTTACAAATCTAATCTTCTTTGTAGACCTCCTAAGCTAGAGAAACTTAGGATGTGTTTGGTTGGTGGAATGGGGAGGAATAGGATGGGATGATTCCAGTTTTTTGGGTTGGGATGGAATGGGATGGTTCCGTCCATACGTTTGGTTCATAGTATGGGATGATTCTATTTTTTGTTTGGTTAGTGATGAAGAAGAATGGGATGATCCCACGCAGGCCTCCCTGGCCGCCGCTCGCGCCGGCCTCAAGCGCCGCCGGCCGTGCCCGACCTCCGCGCGGCCTCCGCGCCCGACCTCCCGCCGACCTCTGCGCGCCGACCTCAGCGCCACGCCCGCGCTCGATCTCTGCGCGCCGCGCGCCGACCTCCCGCCCGACCTCTCCTGCGCGCGCCGGCGCCGATCTCTGCCGCCGCCCGCGCCCGACCTCCCGCCGCCGTCGCGGGACCTCCGCGACGCGCCCGCCGCCCGACCTCTGCACTGCGCGCGCCGCGCCGCGCGCCTCCGCCGGATCCGCGCGTGAGTTTTCTGTGGGATGAAGTCGTCCGGGATTTTTTGTGGAATGAGATGATACCGAATTTTTGAGGAATATTCCTTTGGGAGGGACCATTTGCTTCCATCCCATTCTCCCCCATTCCACCAACCAAACATCTGGATGACCTCAAAATTAGAACGGGACCATTCCATCCCTGGGTCATCCTAGCATCCAAACACACCCTTAACACATCGCCTGTCACCTACTGAGTTAGGGGAGCTGGGCAGGAGACCGGCCAAGCCACGCAAGTGTGGCAGCAACAAATGCATGTGGCCATCTAATTAATTGCCAATTAAGTTATGATTAGTGCTAAGTAATTATGATTAATACTAATTAAATACGATAAGCATGGATTAAAAGCACTGTACAATATCTGGCCGGCTTGTTGTCGCACCTGGGGCTCTGCAGGCGACCCGCCAGACTCTCCTAGCTTGGTAGATCCATAAAAGAGGATAGTTTTATAAAAAAAAGGTATCTAGAGCTAAATTTGAAGGAAAAATAGTTCCAGTGATATTTTGTGTGTACACTACCAGATTCGCAGCACAGATCCAAGAGGGGGCCGGCCCAACGCCGGCCGTTCGAAGGATCGCTGCAGGGAGAGCTCGTGCCGCCATGGTCCACGTAGCTTACGCTAATCGATCCGCGCCACACGTACGTCGCTGCTGGGCTCGTCGAGTTCGCATCTTAATTGCAAAGTGCATCGCAGGCTGGACGATCGAAGTGGGACGCATTGTCGTGGTGCGCGCAAATGCTGGAGCTAATGGCTAATCTGTAAGCTGGAAATAGCTCTGCCGCACTGCATCGTCCTGTGCAGCCACACATGTTCGCGGTCTCCCCTCCACATGATACCAACTATTTGCGATCGTCGCGTGCTCGTGGACTTTCGTGTGCGGCTACACGGCGATGAATCTGCGGTTGCAGGAGAGGTTAATGGCCTGTGAGAGTTGACTTAACCCTGCCAAAAAAAAAAAACTCCTCGCATCCTGTATGTAACCGAACGATGTGCCCAGTTTCGCCATCTTTACGAACGAGCTTGGGATTTCAGGATCTGCGTGTTGTCAGTCTGCCCTCATCATTTTGGGCCCTCTCGGTTAGGGTTTGGTGTAAACCGGTCTGGACCCTACATTATGGGCTAATTGGACCACCGTACAAACGATTGCATCAATGCTCGGATGGGCCTAACCGATGGACCGGATTTGTCTGGCCCATCTAAGGACACGTTCTAAAAACGGAATTAGGCTAATTACCCGAAGGAAAGAAAAAAAAAAAGCATCACTCTAGACTTCGGCCCATGGGCGTGTCAGCTACGGCCGACGGACATTTGCAGCAGAGGCTACAGATTTACAGGCCATTTGTACAATTGTACTTGCCTGCTTCCAGGTGTGCACTGCTGTTCCTTGCAATAATTTTGGGAAAATAATACTCCTAGTTCCTGCACACAAACACCTGTGATCTGTGCATGTGACATGTGGGCCAATACTGCACATCCTGAGCATGTAGCTAGCTGACTAGCTCCAGTAGACATATCTCTCTCTCTGCACATTTTCCTTGAGCTGAACAAGCACTGACTCCTCTTTCCCCAGCTGCGTATGCATGATCTTGCTACTGATCATGCTGCAACAGAGGCGGCATCCAACAAACGAAGCATTGGCATGAAGCGTCGTGATCAGGTCTGGTCGATTCCTGTGAATCCAAACAGTGCATTACCGGAAAGAGGGGGTGCCCATCGCTGTTCCGTGAAAATGTTGCTGCTGGGACCTGATCGATCAGTGAGTTCCTGTGTACCTGACCGATAGATCATGCATGGTGGCATCCTTGGAAGGTTTCGAGCTGCTGCTGATTGCATTGCATCATCCTGCACATTCCGTTCGGTGATCAGCAACACAGTATGTGCCTTCAGAAAGGCAGCTCCGCCCTCCAGAGAACTGTTACTTGCTATGGGGCTTTCCTTGCCCTCTACCCTGTGTCTGCTTATATTTTGCTGTTTGATGCTTCTGATGGGATGAGGCATGATCACAATGCGATGTGCATAACATGGGAGACTACGCTACATTTTGCCAAGAACTTGTGCCAATTTGCTCCCATCTCATCAATGATCTATGCGGTGTAAAAATCAGAAGAAAACGGAGAAAAGTACCATATAGAACGAAACAAACACATAGCTAGCTCAAAGGATTCTGCCCCAACTTGCACTCTAGGATTCGGATGAGAAGAGGTTAGGTGAAAGTACTGAAGTGAAATCAAGCTAAATAATCAATAAATATTGTCCAAAGTGCCTGTTTGATAGGACTTCTGCTCCGCGGCCGTCCATGTAACAGCTCGCTGGCCGCCCTCCATCTTGGCCTCCCTCCTCTCCCTTTGCCTCGAGCCCCATTTTTGCTAGTTTTTTTGTGGTCTCGATTGCAGATCCGAACAAATAATGATGGTAGCAGTCGAATTATAGGATTCGGTCCTAGTTTGCTTGATTTAGTTTGTGCTATTGTTGCCCACGTACGGTTGAATGGTTGAGCCGATGCCCTCCTCCCTCCACTGAAACGATTCCTTTTTTTGTCTAGATCTGAAAATTATTCGTGCCCAGAGATTTTTGGTGATTAATGGTGTTGCAGTAGGATGCATGAGAGTTCTGTATGTCGGTTTTGAGATGGAAAATCACATCCAATTCATTTGGTTTGTTGTTTTGCCGCTCTGAACTATTGTAAAACCAATGAACTGTGTAAAATCATGTGGAATTGAAAATGTTTGGCCGAGTGGTTGTGTTTCAATGCTTATGTTCACTGTGTATGTGCTTTGATGATGAATTGAAAATGTTTGGTAGAGTTGATTGACGAGTTCATGTTCATGTTGATTGATAATATAGAAATCAATCGCCTTTTATTCATATGCTATGAAATGTCTCAAGGTAAGAAATAAATAGGCGTGCTAAGAACAGAGGCAGCGTGGTTTTTTCCCCATCAATCCTGTCATTTAGGGTTTTAGAAGCCAATCTTCTCCTAAACGCAAATGAGTGATTCCTGAAGAATCAGAAGCAAACCTATCCATCCCAGAAATGATTTCCAAGTAGTAGCAATGCTAAGCTCGACACATCCAGAACGATCCAAAGCTCTGTTTCACGGCTTTTCGCACGGTGAAATTGCTGATCCGTCACTTCGTCGGGTCAATCGGCACGCAGCATTCATTTCTTGCGTCTTGGACTGGATTGCTGGTGCATGCTACTCGATCCAGCTCCAGCCTTCTCAAACGAGAAGGGCTACTAGGTGCAGGCAGATCAGATTGCATGGATAAAGCAGGAAATGACCTTTTGGACCGACGGGCCTGTTCTTTTTGGCTGCGGCTTATGACTTTTGGCTGAAAATTTTGAATTTTGGCTGTTTACGGTACGGATTACGGAGAGATCGATACTCACTTGCGATTTTGACTGGTACAGATGTTGGGCTTTTAACGTGTACTATATTTAACTTATAGACCCTGTCTTAAGAAAATACTCCGTTTAAAAGTTAAATACTGTAGCGGCTGTGAGAAGCCGGGCTTCTCACCAACCGAACAGGCCTAGAAGGGGCGTAGTATCACTTGGCAAATGCTCATTGATCGGAAGAGGGCTTGGCACGCCAGCCAGAATGATGCCAGATTCTACGCACCAAACCAAATTGCCCGAACAGTGCAGAGCGCCATAACTAAAACAAAAGTGTGGAGACAAACAGCTAGTTCACTAATATGCAGAGGAGTGCACATCACATGGCATGTTCGTAACTTGGCACAGCATGCGGCAGAGCTGCTAATTTGGTAGGCTCATCAAGAGCCTAAAAATGCTTGTGCAATGAACCGGGAAAACCAAGGTTAATTCTAGTAGCAGCGGCTTGAAGGTCGTGTTTTTATTTGCAGAGGTGATCAAGATAGAGAAACAATGGAAGGACGGGGCATGCAACTGTATGTAACTGCATGCAGGGTTGCATCATGCGGCCGAACAAAAGGACAAGGCAACCAGCTATCTTGTACTGTCTCACTTCAAGTGGGCAGCTGCATCTGGAATCTGGAGAGGACACCCAAAAATGAAGTCTTTCAGTACTCTACCTTGACGACCATGTGCACCTTGTGGAGTTGTGGTTTCTTACAGAATTGGTAGCCACTGTAGGAGTAGGACAGCGTAAGAGCACTTCTACGTGTACGAACATACCCTTAATTACGGATATATGTTACGAAATTGGGCGACTTCTGTTGACGCGTGGTGGGCACGAGCCACTACTTGCCAAATATTTCTAAGAATATCTTCGTGTGTAGTATTTTTTTTGTATAGTCTGGTACATGTACATGACACTTTGTATTGAACATATCTGGTTGACTGTTCTAATATTATCACCGTTGAATATCAGGCTGTAGGGCCAATATGATAATAGAAGAAAATGAATGGTGCCTTTAAATTTTCCATCAAGTATTCTCCTAATCTTTACTTCAATAGCTATGAGAAGTTATAAAGATCAAGAAGCTAAAAATTCAAAAATTCTCAGAACTATTGAATTTCCAGCTCAAGAAGAATAATTTCAACACTATTTCAAATCCAAAAAATCATGTAACTTTTGATCCATCGATTCAAAAGACTTGAAACTTGAACCACAGCTAGTTCATGACCTTAGGAACCTATCCCAACTAAAACAACTCGAAAGAACTTAAGAGATTTGAGATATTTTGGTTCGTGAAGTTCTGTTGCATCAAAATTAGTCCAAAACCTAAAATTGAGCTAACTTTCAAACCAAATCTTCAAATCGCTTAAAATTTGGAACACACTTTCTCTAGGATGCTAGAAACATATTTCAATCAACAATTAAGAAAATTGTTGCCAATGTTCTGACATTTTTCCGTTTAAAGGCAGATTGCACTAAAAACGTGTCAAAAAATCTAAAACAATGAATACGACTTGCTCGTGGGATGGCCAAGATGACTTTAAATGCATTTTCACATAATACAACAAGTTAGAACACTGAAGAAATTAAGCTAAAAACCCTCAAATCAAGAAATTACTTTAAAGATCAAAAACGCGCAGAAACTAGGTTTCTTCATGAATTTGCTATCAAAGTGCCTAAATGGGGTAGAGATTGATTTTCTGAGATTATCTCCATCTCTTATACATTCTTAGCACAACAAGATTAAGAAGAGGGAAGTGAAGAAATCAAAACAACCAAATCAAAAGCAAATCAATCAGAATAAGAGATAGCCATAGAGACGATCAAAGATTGATGTATTGCCACTTAAGGAAGTAATTTTTATAGTCACTCCATCTTGAAGTACAGAGAGTACATAAAACATTCAACTCTCAAATCTTAACCATAGACATAAGAGCACAAGAGAGATCGATTGGATGGTTCATACAAGTCTTCATCCTAATCCCTTTATATAGGTGGTTTAACCAATCATATCTAGCTTTTAGTGGATACTATTTTACTTAGCACAATGGGAGAACCCGATAACCCCCCACAAGTTTACTCACACATGTTTATGTATGCACGCTTTTCAAAGCACATAACACCGAATCCGCTAAATCCTTTACCTTGATCTATCTTGATAAAACCAGCTTCTCTTTGACCTAAACCGCTCTCCAAGCGCCACTCATGTGCCGCGATTTTGATCTAATATAGATTCCGATATTTTGGCCAAACTACCAAAATACTCTTTCTTGATCCGGTCATCTCTTTCCATTACAAGCAATCGCCATGCTTGCCACGTGTAGGTGCACCACTAGTTTATCACGCATCGACAAGTTTCTCCCGTTTTGGTTCCACCGAACCATGTCTCACTTGGACCGACTAGGCCACATGATGCAAACTCGTTGTTCGAGCTTCCCTTTGATATTTCACATCTTTCTCGTGCCATGCTTAAACTCATCATCTCACTCTGCATCCTTGATCATTCTAGGTCTTAGCTCCTCCATGAGCGTAGTTCCAATCTTCGCCGTTGACCATGGTTGACTCCAAGCGACCCTGCACATCTAAAGATAAAGAAATCATTTTTGGGCATAAATTCTTCACAACTTGACTCACATTAGCAATGACACGTCTCATGCAACCTATGATCACTGACTTAGGTCACAAAATCATCTTATGACTTAAAAATTTTAAAATCATCTATTTCTATAGGTTGTCAAGAAAAAAAAATAAATTCCAAATTTTTATTCATCTAAACTAAAAACGGTTCATATAGACCTTCTTACGGCCCTCATAGGTTGACTCCGTAATTTTGGCATGTACAGTACCCAAGTGACAAAGTTTCAGTCGGATGAGACGTAACAGCCTAGTCAGTAGACGGGGCTCACCTACGCCAGTCCCAAGTCCCTAACAACCTGCAAAAAGCTAATTTTGGGTGACACCACACGAGGGAGGGAGGGAGATCTAATGTATTGAGAAAAAGGCAACCTTTCCTAAAACGATATCGATTCATTACTGGCTAGTCATAGATTTCTAGTTTCTTACAAACAGCAAATGTCTGCTCAGGCAGGCAGTACAATTCCATTCTTCAGTTGAGACAGTTCTGTGCTTGTATATATGCGCATGAAAAAAGCTAGACAGTAACATCTGACGAAGTGTAATTTCTCTAACAAGCTAATGTTCACTCGATCCAGGCAGAGCTTTCGATCGAGGTGGTCACAGAAATTAGAGGATAAGAAAGCTATGTGTCCACCGGTCCACCCATGTGTGCATTGGTTATAACCCCATGCATGCATGGGCCTGATTACTTGTGTACCATGAGATCTTCCTGCGAAATTTAGCACTTACCAAACTGTCGTCCATGTCATCGTCAGCTATTCCATCTGATAATTGGAGACTCATATCTTGAAAGCGTGTGTCTATCAAACAATCTATCTATCTATATATAAAATTACTATTCTGCACATACAGATGTAAAATACGCGCCGAAAAGTTACTTTTGTATACGAGTGAAATTACTTTTAAACACATATAGAATTACTGTTAGTTGTAACACTATAAAATTGGTAGTAGCTCTATATATATTTGACAGTAACTTTTCGGCGCGCACAGTGCGTGCAGATGCATAATAGTGCAATCGTATGTGCGTGTGTATATGATGATGGTGTAGTATTGGTACTAAGAAAATGAGTTCATTGCAACAAATGGATGTTATTGACATAATTCCCCATCAAATTGTAGATTGTGTGACCATTTCATCGTTGAAAATGTAGAGTTCCGTTGGCTTTAAAACAAAGTCAAAACCGCACATCTGCGTAGTAGTCAAACACTTAGGCAATCCCACGTCACTCGGGAAATACACAGATTCTGGTAGTGAACACATAAGTAGGAACTAATATAAACTTGTTTCTACACATTTACCTGACCATATATAGATGCCAAAAGACACTTAAAAGGCTTGACAAATTAGTACTGTGTGATTAGCCGAAAACATTGTGCATCTACATGAAAAAATGATGACTATATACAGTGGTGGATCCAGGATTTAGCCTAGACTAAATTCGAACCAAGTAATAATCTAGCATATCACAAGCCTATAACTATATTATGATATAACAAAAACCACGCCGTAAATGCATCATTGATATGAAAATTTTTGCCTAATGCTCAATACTTGAAGAGTTCAAGTTTTCAACACAAATCACAATAAAAAAGTATATGAAACCATACAAAATATAGCGTAATAATGATACATCAAGTACCTTAAATCCTAAATGAAGATTTGCTCACTATCTTATGCAGCTAGCCTTCCATTTCCTCATCAATAGTAGGACAAGAACTAGAATCTACAAAAACAACATAAAAATAAAATAAAATATAGATAAATTCAAAGAGCATGAATATTACATTTGAAATAAACTAACTTACCGCTTGCATGAGAAAGTTGTTTCTTGCATGACCCCATCCTTTGAAAACGCTCTAAAATATTCTCATCTTTAATATTTGCAAATACATTTTGCTCAATATAGCATACCATGCTATGATTCATCCACTCATCATTTATCTTGTTTCGTAAATCAGTCTTAATAATATTCATAGCCGAGAAGGCTCTTTCTACAGTTGCCGTTATCACTGGTAAAATTAAGGCCAATTCAATGAGACGATATACCAGTGGAAAAACTGTATGTCTGTCAGTCTCAACCATCTTCACAGCAAGATTTGCAAGATCGATACAATTTGTAAAAGATAGATCACCTCTTGCATCAACAATAAATGTGTGAAGTTAGTCCTTAAGGACTGAATACACAGCCATATTGAGATAAGTCAGCAGCATACATTCTAGCAAATTCAATTAATTTGTCCTCATCGAAGTTGGCGAAAGAATTTTTTGAATCAAGACAAGCAATGCACCTTAATAACTTAGTAGATCTTTCTGCAAAGCGATTATTCAACTCAACAATAATTTGATCATGCTTCTCTTCATTTTGTAATTTGATTATAACCTAATGTTTCTAGAGATTGATTCGAGTTGGATTGTCTATTTAACTGTGTATCTTGTGTTGGAAATTACGATGACAATGTCTTGCTTCTCTTCATTTTGTAATTTGTATCCTTAAAACTTAATTGGTAGCTCCTGAATAGCAAATATAAAACATTAAACATATGTCATTTCACTTGATCATTCATTCATTCGTACTAATTTTAAAACATAAAAATAATTTCTACTGAAGTCCTAACTCCTAAATATATTTCCCCGGACCCCGGCTGACCGGTTCCTCTAATCATCCATAATCCATTCATCCTTATCCAGTTATCCTTACGGCGAAACGGCCTCACCTGATTTACTCATTATCTGCTCGATGCTCGCCTCGGCTGCTCCGCTACAGCACTGCTCGCCTTGCTACTTTGCTCCTACACCTGAGACTCCAAGAGGGCGAGAGCTCCCCGCCTCCCCGTGCTTGGCTCCTCTCTTCTCGGCTGCGGGCTGCGGCGGTGCGGCCTATGGTTCTACGAGGGCGACTAGGCGAGGGCGGAAGCCGGAGACTCGGAGGTCCATAAGACCTCCGAGTGATTTGGGCAGCTGATTCAGTGATTTGGGCGGCTGGTTGCTGGGGGTTGGAGATTAGGGTTTTCTTTACTGGGTCTTAGTGGATGTCTCATGGGCTGCTGACTTGGATGGGCTGTTGACTGCTATTTTAGTGGGCTGACTTGTTTGGGTTGGGCTGATAGTTTTTAAGGCCTTGGGCTGGGCTGCTATATCAACTATATTACTGAGTATATACTAGAGGGGGATACTACTAAAAGCATTGATGGGCCTCGGGCTATAG
The DNA here is from genome assembly GCA_036346575.1 of Dendrocalamus sinicus. Classification (NCBI taxonomy): domain Eukaryota; kingdom Viridiplantae; phylum Streptophyta; class Magnoliopsida; order Poales; family Poaceae; genus Dendrocalamus; species Dendrocalamus sinicus. The sequence continues at coordinate 5,540,537 of CM070664.1, forward strand.
TCTACCTAGTCCGAGATCCAGTTCCGTCCCTAACCATATACATATCCTTCACAAGTAGTAACAATGAAATCCTATGCATAACCACTATATAGGTTAACACAAGTTAGGCCCCGCAAATAGCATATTAGGCCAAGAAACTGTGAGACGCCACGTGTGGTGCAAACATAATCATATCACCGTGCTGCTAATTTGCAACTCATTACAGGCAGCATCCTTATTTCCTTACCAGAAAATTTCTCATCTCTTCACATACATAATTCGAAGAGGGGAAAAAAAGAAGGATCGATCATGCCTGCATGATTCCAATATCCATCGTTCCAAATCCTAAAAAATTCCAATGGGCGTTCAAAAATTAAAAATGAAATAAACAAATCTGTATAATAGTTAGGAAGAAAACATCCGATGATACCTATACATACCCAATATTTAAGGAGTAGAGAATACTCCGTGATCAACTTAGCACGGTCACCACGAGCAACCCGTTGTCGGCCTTTACTTTGGCTGCGTCTGCATGGCCGCTTTGGACGTCGCCATCGGCCTCGGCGACAGTGCCGACGGCGCCGGTCAGCTTGCGCGCGCGAACGGCCTGCTCTGCCCAGTCCGTGCGTTGCACGGCGTGCAGCATCAGCGCCGCACACACCAGCTGCGCGGCGAGCATGCCGGCCCACATGCCGCGGAAATCGAGCCGCGCCGGCCAGAACGCCAGCGCGAGTGCGGCCGGCATGCCGACGCCGTAGAAGGCCGAGACGTTAATCCGCGCCGCCTTCCCCGGCCGCGCGCTGCCGCGCAGCACGCCGCAACCGGCCGTCTGCGGGCAGTTTCCCAGCTCGGCCGCGCCTAGTATGGGCAGCGCCGCGGACGCCAGCTGCAGGATGGCAGCGTCAGTGGTGAACATCCGTGCCCACACACCCCTCACGGACGATGCGAACGCGCACGCCACGATGCCGAGCGCGGCGCCGCAGGCAAGCCCGACGCGGGCCGCGAGGCGCGCGCACTCCGGCCGCCCCGCGCCGAGCTCGTGCCCGACGCGCGTGGACACCGCGCAGCTGAGGGAGTGCGGGAAGATGTACACGAGCGACGTGGTCTGTATCAGTATCCCCATCGCCGCCACCGCCGCCTTCGGGTCGGCGAGCACGCCGCAGAGCAGCACCATGATCTCGTACCACCACCACTCCAAGCACACCGACATGCAGCTGTGCACGGAGAGCCTCACCAAGCACCCCCACTCCATCGCACCCTCCTTGGCCAGCGTCGCGCACGCGCCGGCTTTGCCACTGCCGCCGTTGCCATGCATTAATCCGGAGAAGTAGACGTATGCCACAAGGAACAGCAAGAAGTTTAGGTTGGTGCAAACGGCGCCGAAGGCGACGCCGCGGATCCCGAGGCGGAGGCCTTGCACGAGGAGGCAGTTGATGGGGACGTGGAGGAGGAGCGCGGCGGCGGCGGCGTACGTGACCGGGAGCGTGATGGACTGCGCGCGGAGGTACACGCGGAGCGGGTGGAGGAAGGACTGCACAACGAGGTCTGGGAGCGAACACAGGATGAACTCGTACGCGGCGGCGGCAATGTCGGGGTCCTGGCCGGTGGCGACGAGGACGCGGTGCATGGCGACCCAGAGCAGGCTGATGGGAACGGACGCGCCCAGGAGCAGCATGACAGTGCGGCGGAGCGCGGCGGTAAGGACGGACGTGCGGCCTGCGCCGAACGCCTGTCCACACACCGGGTCCATGCCGGCGGCGAGTCCGGAGAGCACGGAGTAGCCGGTGATGTTGGCGAAGCCGAGCGCGAGGGAGCCACCGGCGAGGGGCAGGCGGCCAAGCCGGCCAAGAAAGAGCATGGACACGAGGGAACGCATGTACATGAGCAGCCCCGCGCCGACCATCGGCATGGCGAGCCACACGATGGAGGCCACCTCGGCGATCGCGCCGCCGTCGCCGCGCGCTCTCTTCTGCCGGTCATGCAGCGCGGGGTAGTCGGCCTTGGGCGGCGGGAGCAGAGCCTCGTGGACGTGGTTGCATTGCGCTGGCTCGGAGCAACGGCACATCGTAATGTGATGTGTTTGGTTTGGATGGTAGTGTGCTAATGGTACGTTTTTGTTGGTGCCAAGGGTTAAGGGTGTTATGCAGTGATGGAGGTTAGGGGCTTGCACGTATATATATATAACCGGCCGTAGTGCTGACATTCGTTTTAAATTTTCGGCGTGGGACCTACAGAATTTTTTTTTTTACTTCTTTAGAAAATGCTGTTTCTTTGTATCCACAGGTTAGGCTTCAGACTTCTTTTAAAAATACATTTTAAAACCTTTTATTTTTCAAATTGATGCAGTTTTAAGCTAATTTTTGGCACTAAATTGGATTCTGTTCATTTAAAAGTTTTCGCAAGTATTTTTTTTATAAAAAGATTATGCTGTTAAATTTAGTGATTGATCAAAGGAAGGGTGAATTGCACCCAAGGTTCTAACCCTTGTTCTACCATCTTACTGAAATTTGTGACTCTAATTGAAATCAAATTGCCCTAACATGTTTCTGACCATGCGTAAATTAACACCATTTTTAAGGTGTGGGTTGACGTGGCATGACTTATCACAAAAAGGATTCATGAGTCATGACTGGCATATCCATGGAATGTTTTTAGTTTTTCAGGTGACATGGAATGTTACTCGGCCTCCAAGCGGGAGGCCTAAGGCCTGGGTGGCTTATTAGCAGAAAAAGGTTTTCTATATAGACGACATAATCCATAGCCGTCCAATAGAACCCTTTATTTTAATCGAATGGCTATAAATCACATCTGTTGATGGGATCGACCAAATTAACCTGCAGGCAAAGCCTAACCTTGTGCTTCTATGCTGCACCAAACGAAATCTTTGGAAGACCTTGAAACACATCTGGTTAATAGCAGTTTCAGAATCCATGCCATTTTTTACTCAGCATAGAGATACTTTCGAGCAGGAAACGTGATGATAAGTGGAACTCGGATCAAACAAAAGATGTGCCAGCAAACAAGTTGGGATTGCATCATTTCGGTGTGACTGGGCGACCGGAAACGAACGCATTGCCATTATGATACTTCACTTTTCCTCAAGTACATAATAAGCAGCAGTTTGTGCCCCTTTCCTTACACGATGCTTTCAGCTCTACTTTTCAAGAACACAGCTGCTGATATTTGTCACTTGATTTTTATTGGACTCCATGATAGCAATGCACACCGAACATACAGCATTTGTCATGGCAGATATGTTGACAGGGTGCGGATTGATAAACCATTGTAAATGCCTATTTGAAATGCGTGAATTTTCTATTAATCCTCCAGGAATAATATTCCATACAACCATCAAAATACGGACTAATTTGGGCTGTGCTGTGCTATGCCACACACACATACTAGCAAAGTGCCCGTGTGTCGTGATCGTAGAAGAGAATGATGTATCATCAAATGTAATCCTAAACAATACAATATTATCATCTAACCATAATCTAAAAGATCATTAATGTGAGATAGTTTTTCAGAGGTATTTAGCATGCCTTCCAAGAGAGCCAGTACGCAGCATGACCAAAGGCAAGCTATGAAAATTCTCTGTGGTTTCTTGGATAAGCTAGAGGTTAGCCTTATAGTTTATACACCAAACTAAGAATATGATTTAGTTATTAGACAGTCGGATTGAAGTGACGATATTTGCTTAACTAAAGCATGTGATGACATGTATGTTGACACCGTGATAGGTAGGAATTAAATTAGGTGAATTAAAATCTTAAATGCTAATTGATTACGAAGTTGTCTGCTTACTTAAGTAAAAACATAGGAGATCTTACACTGCATGGAGGAAAGTAATCAAAGAATTGCTCCTTGTTCACATACCTTATATGTAGCTTGATTTAATGAATTATAATGGCCCTAAAGATTAAATAAACACAAATAAAATTTGCAATCTTTCTAAAGACAATAAGAATGACAGGTGAAACAAATATTTCTCAAAGTAACATGAAACATACATAGATATTGAAGAAGTGAAGACATGGAGGAAGTTCATAATAATAGAGATTGCTTACCAGACAAGTGTTGACTGTTGAGAGGTAGCTATGTAACTCAGATTTTATGACCCTAAGCAATGAGTAAGCACCGACTACGTTCTTCCTTTCAAGTTGGCAAGCAATATTCAGAAACTAGTGTCTGGCAAGCTAATTAACCAAGTGATTGATGAACTGCAAAATGAATAAAATGGCACTACACAGTTCTACACAACATATTTTTTTAATTCCAAATGACAATACTCATTTGGATGTTGCGTAGTGCTTTAGCGTCAAGTTTGTTGACTTGAACTAATTGAATTATGTGTTCAAAGGAGATGTAATTTGCAAGCTATGACCTAAATGTTGATGCTCATGTATCGAAGTTTTCTCATGCCCACAGATATAATTTTCACTTGTGCATCTTCTAGCATGGTTCTAAAAACTAAAAGAAACTGATATACGTTAAGAAGATGAGAAGATATGATGCAAAACCTTAATTATGCATGTTCTGCAAATTTTCCTAACTTGACATTATTTCAAAGGTAATTCATTCATATCTAGTTGTTCATTATATGTTGGATTTAATACAAGAAAGGGAAAGAAAAAAATAAATTCTCGGCTTGCTTCGACCCAATGGGTTGGCCGTTTGGCCCAATCCCATCAGCTACTAACCTTAACCCTAACATTATCTCCCCCTCACTCTATCCCTATTTCACTCCCTCACCATCACTCTCTTTATCTCTCTCTCGCTCTGTCCCAAGTGTCGTCACCCAGATCCGTTGCCTCTAGTGGCCTCCCTCGCGACCAACGGCATCCCCGACTTCCCGTCCTCCTCCTCCGCCAATCCCCTCACTCTCCTGTGCCATCGCTACTGGCAAGCACCATCACTAACACACCCTAATGCCGTCGATCGATCTGCCAAGTCCAACGACCTCCTTCACCGTTTGCCAACCCCCTAGGGTACTCTCTCCTCCTACCACCTTTAAGCATTGCCGCCTCCTACCACACCAGCACCGACACCCTAGCCTTCTTCCTCGGGTCTGGTGGCCTCCTCCCTCCTCCTCCTATTGCCTTCAAGCATCACCATCTCCTACCACGCCAGCGTCGACACCCTAGCCGTCGGCCATCTTCCTTAGGTCTGATGGCCTCGCCACTGTCTCTAACGCTGACGAGTAGCTCCGGTTCCTACCCAGGCTCACTCCCATGGTGCAACCAATCCCATCAGCTGTGCGCCCCTGCAGGGCATCGATGCCAATGCATGGGTCCCACAGCTGTGCTTATGCCACTTCCTCTGATGACCTCAGACCTGGCTACACCAACGTTGCATCCAATGAGGCATCACTCCTTGGAGCTCGGAGGCTACCACCGCCAGTTGTGTAATGCGAGGATTCATCAAAGCCATCAACCTTTGCTGATAGGTACGATCCCACCCCTGCCTCCAGTTTGATCTAGTGTCAACTAGGGCTTCGATTCTAATCGGGTTTTGGGGGAATTTTTTGGGTGTATTTTTGTGTGTAGGGTGTTGAGATAGTGCAAAAGGGGGAACAAGGACTACTCACTGGTGAATCTGAAGAGGAAGATGGTGGCGTTGATGGCCATAATGGCAATGGGAGGCATCGAGGCGAGGATGGCAACGCCGTGCGATGTGGCGGTGGTAAGTGAGGAAGAGGCAGCAATGCTTGCACGGCTAGCATGGAGCAGGAGGTGGTGGCGCAAGGATGGACTAGGATGAAGAGGACACGGCGTGGGGAACTCGAGACGTTAGCATGGCAAAGGAAGGATGCCATCGTCTCTGCCTCTTCTCCATGTGCCGTCATCATCTCCCATCTCTTCCTTTGCGCCGCCGCTTCTACTCCAAGGTATTGCCACCTCCTCTCCTCCCTTCCCCCTCCCCGATGCCTTCTTCCGTCTCCCGACACCGCCTTATCGCATTGATGCCTCCCATCCCCGCCACCTCCTATCGCTGGTGTCGCTGGCATCAAACTGCCCCCATGTCACTTGACGGTGTCTTGCCAACAAATATGGCAAGGTGTCATTCTAGGAGATGGATGGGGATCGGAGGATAAGGGGACTTGGAGGGAGATAGGAGAGTGGTGGACAGTTGGGGTGCAGCCGCGTAGGGGAATTTAAGGAGATCCTCGTGGGTAGTGGTTGGGGAAGCTAGCGAGGGTTCAGGGAAGGAGGTTGATGATGCAGATCCACTAGCCGGTGCGAAAAAGAGAATTTGAGGAGGTTGTGCCTAGAGCAATTAGCAAGAGGAGAGATGGATGATCCATACAAACACACACAAGTGTATGTATGGACATACACATTCTACTTTCGGGTATAGTTACTCCCACCTCTGATATATCACCTAAAAAATTGAAATAGTCTTTTATCTTTTTGGTACACTCATATACTAATTATAAGATACTCCAATGTGGTAAACATAAAAAAATTGTAAGGTAGTACATGGTTTTTAGCGTTTTTCACAAATATCTTTGTATTCACATATAAAAGAAATATGTCTAAAAAAATATACATACCACCTCTAAAAAAGCATACATACCGTCTAGGTGGTCTTATATCTCATATACTATACATATATACCCTCCGTTATGCTAGATACTCCCTATACACACATATGTGTGTATATATAACAGTTAATGTATGTATGTACGTACGTATGTATGTATGTATATGTGTGTGTATAAACAGTTAATCTATAATTTTACATCGTTGTCAGTTTATCGCCATCAGCAAAAATAGTTAATAAATAACAACGCAGGCCAAATCCGACCAACAGTTGGCGCCTCTTGCACACAACGCATCTGTTGGTGTGGAGCTCTCTCGGCCCGCAGACACCCTACTTGCAAAACTACTGTCCTCTTTCAGCTGCATTATGTGCATCCTCAAGTACAAGGCTCATTGCCGTTTCAAGATAAATAGTAATTGTACTAGCTATGCCTCTCAAGCACAGGGAAGATCGAGCTGTTGCTTCGAGCACGCATGCAGCCTTGCATTGCTTTCAACTGTTTCTTCTTGTCGTTCTCTAGTACTGTTGTCGTTCTCTAGTACTGTTCCTTCTTTGTCCTGAAACAATACTGAACTGAAGTAAGTACTGCCGTTTCAAGATAAATAGTAATTGTACTAGCTATCCCCCTCAAGCACAGGGAAGATCGAGCTGCTGATTCGAGCATGTATGCAGCCTCGCATTGCTTTCTACTGTTTCTTCTTGTCGTTCTCTAGTATTGTTCCTTCTTTGTCCTGAAACGATACTGAACTGAAGTAGTACTAGGTACAACTGTTTGTGATAAATTACGTCTTCTTCTCTTTTTTTAGGCTAGAAATATTGAATCTGCTTCAATCTGCTTAGCTGTAGCTTTACCTCACTCAGGTTTAGTTTATGTGCGTAAACACCTAGCCTGTTTCATCCAAAGGAGCACATAAAAGGAGATTCCTCCAAGTTCCAACAAAGGCTCCATGCATGGAGTACGTTACACTACACGTGAGTTCTTTTAGACTGACGACTTATAGCTTAAATATTTGAATTCTGATTGTTCGTGAGAGGCAGTACGCAGAGGGTAATAGTCGTATGTGATTTTATCCGATATAGCTAAACTTAGTACATTTTTTACTCTAATTTTTCTATTGATCCCGTCTTAAAAAATACACCGTTTAAAAACTAATAACTGTAGACAATACAAACATAAGTCACAAATAAACTGGAACGAAGCCAGATCTGCTTTTAACTTGGTCAGGGCACAAGGCTTTATATTAGCTTTTGTCACATATTATAAAACAATGTTCACAACAGCGCATGCATGCATGGATCATGGATGCATGACCGTTTTGATCCCAACTAGATTGGCAGTAGCCAGTGGCTGCATCAGAGTATCAGACAGAGTTCTTTGTGATCCACGTATGCGACAGATACTGTATATGTTAGTCTATTTCAAACACATAACAATATAGGAGCTTCTGAACCTACAGTAGCTAGCCTGAGTTGCCTCTGTTGAAAATAAAGAAATCGGCAGTGTCCTCTGAGGATATCCAAGAGCCGCCCGATTTAACACAAAATTATCCGAAAATATATTATTATATTCCTGGACTGGATAGAGAATTTAGGACTTTTATCGATTTATCTGTAAAGACAACTAAAGGGCCCAATTCAAAATTGAAGATTCTTTAGTTTCATCGGACCTGAATCTGACTGTATGTACGTACACACAAGCCGGGCGGCTCAGCTCAGAGCTAGCACAGGGACTGAACTGGCTGCTGACATAGTTTACTCCTAAATGCATGAACGGCTTTGTTAATTAACTCCTAACTGCAGCTAACAATCGGTAGATAAACTTTCCAAAAGTGCCCCTTTTCTGCATGCAATGATGCTGACCAGCGATCATCAGTACGCACGAAGAGTTGGCCAGCCTCGCGATGCATGTGGGCATGCATGTGGCTTAATTTGCAGCAACGCGTGGGTTACAGTGTTGGACGTACGCCGAGGGCGATCAAGCACTCGAGTGGTCCTGCCTGCAATTTCTGTAGACAACCATATCATATGTTCTCGATAGGTTGCAGAACGGATGGATAGTCGATCCACAGTCACATACATTGAGCAAGCACACATATATAGCGCATGTGAGTAATTGAGCCGCTTGTGAAACTAGGAGCGATCTTTGTTCACGTACATCAAGCACGTACTCGATCATGGCGTTGATTTGAGATGCGAGGGTGTGAGGCCCGGCCTGCAGCTGCAGTGGCTGCATATGTGATCGCAACGTGGTCCTCATCGATCTATTAGCGATGCATGCATAGCCTATGGATGCACAATGCATGTAGCTAGCTGCTAGCTGGCGGAGTGAGAGTTACAGGCCAAAACGGTAACGTAATGTATAACTTGCAACCGATCTTAGGCCCTGTTCAACGGTTAGATAGCCCGTCCCTGTCGAGCACGAGCCGCACAGTGTTGTCCGATCCGTCCGGCCACGCGCAGAATCCATGGACGAGGAAGGCATGCACGCGGCACGCGCGCCCAGGCTCTCATTTCGGCCGACGTGCGCGCCGCGCGGCCAACCGCGCCGGGAGCGAGCCGTAGGCCGGGCGCTCGTGCACAGCTCAGGCCGGTCGGTACGAAAGCGCGCACGGATGTACGGAGGCAGACGTTGTTGGGTTAATCTTGTTGTGTATATATATTACAGGAGTGTGTGTCGAGAATTTGTGTATACGAGTGAGTGTAGAAGCTGTGATGGCATGGTCGAAGCTGTAGTTGAAGGCGTGATCGAAACTACCGTCGAAGGCGTGGTCGAAACAACAGTTTGTGATCGAAGTGGCCATGGTCGAAGAGTCAGTCGTAGCGGCTGTGGTCGAAGTAGTCATAGCGGTCGTAGTCGTGCGTACTGTAGACGTCATACTCGGAGAAGTACTGTAAACGTCATACTCGGAAGAGTACTGTAGAGTCATGGTCGTGAATCATACTCATAAAAGTACTATAGCAATCGAAGGCCTACTAAAGTGGTCGGTGCTCGGAAGACCTACGCGGTCGAAGTGTCACGGTCGAAATACTCGAAGACTATGTGTGTGGTTGTAAGCATTTGAGTTGGTCTCAGTTGGACCGAGTCTTGCGGGTAGTACGCGGTGTGCGTGAGTCGTAGAGATCGTGGCCGGTAAAACCGGATCACATGACTGTAGTGGGTGAGTGGCCTACATGTGCGGTCAGTTTGTATCTATTTAAGTCATGTAATTTGTTGAGCATTTTGAGCAAGAGAATAACAGAGAAAAACATAGAAAATATACGAGCAGTTAGCATCACAATCTTGTGCCTCAGTTTTTTGTGTTTAGCTTGCTTATTAGCTCCGACTTCTTATTTCCATCTCCGACAATCTATCCACTATTTTTGCGTGTCAGTTCACCATAAAAACGTGTGTTTAAGGGCAGCTATTTCCAACAAGCGCGGTATGCACGTCGGACCAGCCCGTCCGCCTGGCCAATCAGGCCGCCGTGGACCGCACGACCGACCGACCGGCTGATCAATGCCTGGGGTGAGGGCAACCTAGCAAAGCTCAGGTGCACATGCGCGATCGTGTAGGGGACAACTAGCTACCAGCGTAAAAGCACGCACGCACGCACTACACTCGATCGCCCGGTAGCTAGCTAGCTGCTAGGAGAGCGACCCATGGTCTAACACATGCACGCACCAGATCAGCCCTGCCCTGCACGTATCCAGCTCCTGGCTTAATTCTGCAATCTAGCATTGCCGTCTACCGGTACTCCTATCTACCAGAAGCACCAGACGGCCCGGTGTGGTGGTGTTTCCCTTCCGCGCACGCCAATAATAATCGATTCACTTCGATCTGCATGCAATGACAAGTGTGCATTATGCGAGCGAGAGACAGTACGGTGCTCGGTACGTCGAGGTAACCACCCCCAACGTGTCCACCTCTCGAACTGTTCATGTATTTAATACTATGGCCGTTTTTTTAATTCTAGCTCCATAATAACCGTTTTTATAAAAATAGGCACTTTTCAAGCTTAAAAGGCGTGATAGATGATACGTGTCACCTGTCGCATCTGGAGAGCTCAACAGAGTGAGCGAGCCGGCAGAGCGGCGCAGCATAGCGGCGTAGGCGCTAAGCTGCCGATGTTCGACAACGGCACCTCTGGCGAGGACGGCTCGGCAAGCTCTTCTTGAGCACCGCAACTCGATAGCGTCGGGCCTATCTCATTCCTGTTGAGCTCCCCAGACATAGGAGATGATACGTGCTGTCTGCTACGCCTTCCGAGCTCTTGATCACGATGTGGTCGAACGAAGTCACGACCAGGACGCGGTCGGCCGAAGTTACGACCACGGGGTGGTCAGATGGTGCCGACAAAGTCAGCGACTGGACGGTGTCCAGAAGTGCATGCTCCGACCCCCACCCTTCAAACTCGCGTTACCGAAGCCAATGGCAGGACGAAGGCCTGATGCATGCGCGGCCCATCCCCCACCCTTTGAACTGGGTGTCGATGAAGTCAGCAATGAGACAAAGCCTTGACGCATGCACGGGCTGTCCTCCACCCTTCGAACTGGGCATCGACGAAGTCGGTGGAGTCTCGACCATGAAGTGGTCGGACGAAACCATGACTGCGACATGGTCGGGCGTAGTGTCAATGAACACAAGATGGTCAGACAAACCCATGACCGCGAGGCAGTCAGGTGAAGCGTCAATGAATTCAACGGTGGGACGATGTCCTGAAGCGCACCCTTCGCACTCGCGTCAATTAAGCCGACCGTGGAACAAAAACCTGATGCACATGTGGTCCGTTCCCCACCCATCGGACTGGGCGTTGATGAAGTCAGCGATGATATGAAGCCTTGACATGTGCGCGGCCCGTTCTCCACCCTTCGGACTGGGCATTGACAAAGTCGACGGAGTCTCGACCATGAAGTGGTCAAACGAAGCCACGACTGCGAGGTGGTTGGGCGAAGCGTTGATAAATTCAGTGGTGAGACGATGTCCTAAAGCATGTGTTCCGTCCCCCATCGTTAGGACTCGTGTCAACAAAGCTGGTAGGGGGTGAAGGCCTGATGCATGCATGGCCCGTCCCCCACCCTTTGGACTAGGCGTCGACAAAATCAGTGGAGTCTCGACCACGAAGTGGTCGAATGAAGCCACGACCACGAGGCGGTCGGACAAAGCATCAACGACCACAAGATGGTCAGACAGAGCCACAATCGTGAGGCGGATAGGTGAAACATCGACGAATTCAGCAGCGGGATGATGTCCTGAAGTGCGCGGTCTATCCCCCACCCTTCAGATTAGGCGTTGATGAAGTTGGCAGCGAGATGAAGCCTTGACACACGCACGGCCTATCCTCCACCCTTCAGACTAGGCATCAACAAAGTCGGCAGAGTCTCGACCACGAAGTGGTCAGACGAAGCCACGACCGCGAGGCAGTTAGACAAAGCGTTGATGAATTCAGTTGCAGGACGATGTTTTAAAGCACGCACTCTGTCCCCCACCATTCGGACTCATGTCAATGAAGCCGACGATGGGACGAAGGCCTGATGCGCGCACGGCCTGTCCCCCACCCTTCGGACTAGGCGTCGATGAAGTTGGCGGCGAGACGAAACCTTGATATGTGCACAACCCGTCCTCCACCCTTCGGACTGGGCGTCGACGAAGTCAGCGGAGTCTTGACTACGAAGTAATCAAGCAAAGTCGCGACCACGAGGTGGTCGGGCAAAGCGTCAACGACCACATAGTGGTTGGACGGAGTCACGATCACGAGGCAGTCAGACGAGCGATTGCGACCACAAAATGGTCGAACGGAGCCATGACCACGAGGTAATCGGACGAAGTGTCCATGACCATGAGGTGGTTGGGTGAAGCCATAACCATGAGGTGGTTGGGTGAAGCCATAACCATGAGGCAGTTGGACAAAGCCACGACCATGAGGCTTCGGTAGTCATGTGCACTAGTTGTGGTCGAAGCCTGGTTGAAACCATGGTCGAAGGTCTGATCGATGCCATGGTCGAAGCTACAGTAAGATAGTCGGTGCTCAAAGACCTGCATGGTCAGTGAAGCGGCCGAAGGGAAGTTGTGGTTGAGCAGCCATAGAAGTCATGGTTGTTACGACCACGTTGTGCGCGGTCGGTTACGATCACATTGTGTGGTTGTCATAACAACCACCGTCGCAGTCGCTGGTATCGTGGTCGAAGCTCCAGTACAGTGGTCGAAGACAAGCCGAGGATAAAGCCAGCGGTCATGGTCGTACATCGATCACTATAGCAGTTGGCAGCAAGCGTCAACACGGGTGGATGTAGGTGACGTAGGTCGTCCTCGGTCGGCTAATTGCTTGGTATGGGTAGGCGGCTAATCACTGTAGCGGTCGGCATAGGCTGAGCAGGTGGCTGAGCGGAGCAGCATTGGCAGGCGACTAAGACCGGTCAGTACAGCAGGTGGCTGAGCGGAGCAGCATAGGCAGCCGTTAGAATTGTAGCATTAGAAAATTTGTGTGGTGGTGTAGCTGCATATACGTAGGCCTATTTAAAGGTATGTAAATTCTGTAGAGCTCGAGAGAGAGTTGAAGAATACAGCGAATAGAAGTCATAGATGGCGTGAGTCGTCGGAGACAGAAAAAATTACTCTATATTTCGCTGTTCTTTCTGTGCTGTCTTCCTGCGCTTCTCCTCACGTCGGGCCTGGGACATCATCGAGCGCGTAGAAGCTGCCATCGCAGAGCACCGCCATGCGCAGGTCCTCGGCTTATCCGGGAACTTTTTAATCAGTCGGAAGGTGCCGGTGACCGGGTCGATGAGGGTGGTATGGTCGCTCCTGTTGAGGAGGACGAGCCGACCGTTCGCCGTGGCGCCAATGCGCTCCGTCTGGTGGGTCATCCTCAGCAATGACCTGACCGGCGTCACGAACGCACGGTGGCGGTGGCTCCCGACGATCCCGTCCACCGGCACGGAGATGATGGCGCCGCGGCGGTGCAAGCTCGTGGGCTCGAACGCGAACAGGTGCTGCGCGGGGTTCGACAGCCGGCTGGAGACGATCGCGGCCCACGACTTGCAGACGGTGGCGAAGCGCGGACTCGAACGCGCTCATGTAGTACACGATGCTGTCGATGATGTGGGAAGGGACGACGACAGCTTCACCGTCCGCGACTTCGCAGTCCGTCTCCTCATGCGCTGCGGGCACGGCTTGGTGTTGCTCGCCCAGGCTTGCCATGGCGTTGCCTTCGGCGGCCGGCTGCCGCTGATGCCTCCGCGCGCTGGTATTGTCGGCCATCTTTGCGAGTCAAGATTGTATGTAGACGATCAATCGAAGTCTCCTGCTATTAGTCCCCCAGAGGGGTAAGAATAGCGGCTAAAAGATAGCAATGAATTTGATCAGATGGTTGATTTAGCAGTTACAGATTCCTTCATAAGGGTTCCTCTCCATCTCGATGTGTAGTTTATATTCTTGTTGTTTTGCCTAGACTGGAAAAGGCAATGAAAGGGAAGAATGTATACAAAGCTGCGGCAACGTGGCATATCGATCAATTAGAATAGAATACTGCATTTGATATTTGAATCTGAAGCAAACTCAACAGTGTAAAGGATTGTTAGAGCTTTCAGATTTTTGCCAGTAAAGATGTTCGATTACAATGTTTCAAGGTGACTATGTGAAGTGTGAGCTACCTATAGCACAGCCTGCAGCTGTTCATACAATGCCCATAGTGCAAATCCTATTATCGTGTCCCTGACCAGGCCCTTAATGACAGAGCTGACCCAGGTGTCAGATGATGCTCTACCAACAAGGTCGCGGAATCTCAGGTCCCCTTGATCAGAGATCAACGCGTACACGACGCCATTCATGTGCGCCTTTCCTATGACCCCAACAACGGCTTTGCTCTTGTTCACAGCTTTGCTCCTCTTCAGAGACCATGCAAGGAACTGACAAGCAAATATCAAAGCTTCAGAGTGAGTTGTCGCCATGCACCAGTGAAGTGTTAGCATGTAGACGATTGTGCAATACAGCAAGTTCATACGGTTGCATGTTGTATCTTTTTGCGAGATTGGAAGATTCAGATAAAGTTACTGAGAACCATACCATGTCTCGCTCATGTATGAGAGGTTGCAGCAGTGAAGGATATGAAACACTCAGTTTCTCATATAACTCATATGGGCTACCCGCAGCTTTCTCATCCTGCTGCATTAGCAGTCAAACAAGATGTCAGCAACTGCAAACGCTGATTTCTTGACAATTGATTTACGGTACATTATGTCGGATATAATTACTGCCTTCATGTACAAACGAGAAGACCGACAACAGGAACAGTACTAGTAGTACTTACCTGCGTGTCAGTTGTAGAAGTAATTCCACGGAACAATGAGATTAATAATCTAGTTTTTTCATCCCAGCTGAGGGACTTCCAAGCTCGTTCAAGCTACAACAACAACCTGACATGAGCTTCGAAAATTCCATCCACTACACATTGGATACATAGCTAATAATTCAACACAAGTTACAGAGCCACATACAGTTATTTCAATTGGGCGATCCCCAAGAACAAGTTGAGCACCAATATCTTCAGACACCTTCCTAGCAGCTCGGAACTACCAAAATGATACAACTGGAAATTAAGCTGCTGAATTGTTGAACAACATCTGAAAGAAAAAACTTGCAAGTCACAATGACATGAACAAGTACCTCCTCACCAAAGGGCCGGTTTGCACCTGAAGAAATCTTTGAGGAGAAAACAGCCAGGAGCAAACGCAGAGCAAGAGCACTCTGCCCACCTGCATCGTTCCAAGTCCAAAGGAAGTACTTAATTTAAAATTAACAACTCTCCATCAAGTTCGATTGCTAATACTAACAAGTTAAGAACACAAATCATTGACTGATTGTGGAGGAAGTTACCCAAGTTGATGCTTCGGTTGACGGCTCCGAAAAACTTGGTGCCCCCGAGAGAGAACATGTTGGACTTCAAGAGCGGCTCGTAGGAAGCATCACTTGACGCGTACATAATTCCAGCTCTGCAGTGAAAGCTCTGCAAGGACGTCACTTAGCCCTGCAAGAAATGGCCCTATTTGATCGCGCAAGGTAAAGTCTACCAGCTTCAGGGAGACCATCATCTTGCCTGCTCCGGCAGAGCTCGACGACGACGTTGTCCGGGCGGACGGCGCGGAGCACCCGCTCGACGTCGGCGACGGATTCCGCGGAGAGGTGCGAGGTCCCGAGGATCCACACGTCCTCGGGCTCCACGAAGTCCGGCGGTCGCCACGCCGGCACGGGCCCGAACCGCCGCCTCGCGACGCGCACCAGCGCGCCCGACTCGACCAGGCCGGCCAGTGCCGGGTCCATGGCGGCGCGCGTGTCGGCGAGCACCGCCGCCTTGTAGTCGAAGCACGGCGGCGGCGGCGGGATTGGCGGCCGGAACGACGCGGCGGTGGATGGGGTGGGCCCCACCGTCATCTGGTCGATCGGTTGGAGCCGTGCCTTCTGGTCGGTGGTGCCCGCTTGGCCGCGCGGCGCGAGAGGATATTGACGAGCTGGCGGCTCCGCGTCCGTGCGCGACGCCAGAATTGGGCGGTTGCAGTGCGTTTGGACCGTGCTGTTGTAAAACTATTGAGACAAGTGTTTGAAATGAACTATTGATGTTTTCATTAACATTAGTATTCAATCTGTACATGTTGATACATATATATAGGTGATCATGGGGTGGCTTGAATAGATGTCTGTATAGAGAGACATCTGTACATAGAGCACCTATACATTTGGGCACTGTTACTTTTTGTATGTAACACTCCCCTTGACTAATGTATCTTCATATGATCATCTTGATTCATCATCTTGGAAAAACTCCTCCAAAACCCTGTAGGGAAAAATATGAGAGAACCTATAAAGTAGATATGCCATGAAAAACTCCTTTAAAACCCAATGGGAAAATTTTAAGGAGAAAAATGATATGGCATATATTTGATTATATCTCTAAAAACCCTGTGGGAAAAGAGAGATATATTTATGATTACATTGTCATATTGACTCATTAAAAACCTTGATGAGAAACCTTAGAGGAAAACTCATAAAGGGAAAAAGAGTACAATATTTGTATTGAGCAGGTTAAGTCTTAGGAGATTTCTCCCACGACATTTGCAAATCACGTAGTCTTCGCATACCAATTCCATGACCACATTTTTGGAATGTGGAGGTTGGTAATGACTTGGTGAATAAGTCTGCGAGATTATCACAAGACTTAGTTTGCGAATATTTATTTCCCCACTCTCTTGCAATTCATGTGGGTAAAAGCAGTTTAGGTGCAATATGTTTTGTGATATTGCTCTTTATGTAACCCGTTTGCATTTGAACAACGCATAGCGGCATTATCTTCGTAGATAATGGTAGGTGATGTGATAGCACCTATACCACATGATTGTTGTATGTGGTTAATCATTCTGCAAGACATACACATTCACGTGATGCTTCATATAATGAAATTATTTTAGAATGATTAGTGGATGTAGCCACTAGAGTCTGTTTGAAGACTTCCAAGAGATGGTTGTTCCACCATGTAAAAATACAAAGCTGTTTGAGATCGGCATTATGGGGATCGATAAATAGCCGACATCTGTATATCCTATTAAATCCACATTTTTATTCTTACGGAAGAATAGACCGAGATCTTTAGTGCCTTGAAGATATCTAAGGATATTCTTCACTCCTACCCAATGTCTTTTGGTTGGAGTAGCGCAGTATCTAGCAAGTAGATTTCTTGCAAATGCAATATCCGTGGGGTGCAATTTGCAAGGTACATAAGCGCTCCGATGGCTTGAGATATGGAACCTCGGGCCCCAATAGCTCTTCATTGTCATCTCAGGGTCTGAATGGATCTTTGTCCCTGTCGAGAGATCGAATAACCATGGGGGTTTTCGATGGATATGCTTTGTCCATATTGAATTTCTCCAATATTTTCTGGACATAGGCTGATTGATGCACTATGATGCATGTATGAAGGTGCTCAAGTTGTATACCTAAGCAAAATTTGGTTTTACCCAAATCCTTCATTTCAAATTCCGTCATAAGATGATTACGTGCTTCATCTATATCTTGTGTGTTACCAATGATATTAAAATCATCAACATACACAGATATAATGCAAAATCCTGTCGATGATCTTTTAATGAACACGTATGGGCAATCATCATTGTTGGAGTATCCCTTTTTGGTTAGGAACTCACTTAGTCGGTTGTACCAAATTTTACCCGACTGTTTCAAGCCGTATAAAGACTTGTTCAATTTTACACAATACATATTGCGATTTGCGTTCGGATTCGGACTTGAAATTCCATCGGGAACTTTCATATATATATATATCCGAATCAAGTGACCCATAAAGATATGTAGTCACTACATCCATCAACTCAAAAGATAGATGATTTTTAACTGCCAATGAGATTAAGTATCGGAATGTTATTCCACTCATTACTGGAGAATAAGTTTCATTGAAATCAATGTCGGGTCTCTGCGTGAACCCTTGTGCTACAAGCCTTGCTTTGTATCTCACCACCTCATTGTTTTCATTCCGTTTGCGGACGAAAACCCATTTGAAACCGACAGGGAATACTTTGGGAGGTGTATGTATCACATTGGTGAATACATTTCTTTTCTTGAGCGAGGCTAACTCCTCTTGAATTGCATCCTTCCATTGAGTCCAGTCCGAGCGCTGTTTGCACTCTGCCATGGTCTTGGGATCTGGATCATTTTGAAGGTTGTTTGCAATTGTTGTGGAGAAATAAATGTCGACAATTGTAGTCTTACGATCGTATGATTCTCCAGAATCAGTATAGTTTGTGGAAATTTCTTGGACCCCTGATGACTCAATGTTATTTCCCAAAACATTTGAGTCGGGGTATTCCGATGTCCCAAGATCAGATATTGAGTGCACTGTTGATCTGGGTACAAGGATCCTTTGGTGTCTATCAACTTGAGGTTGATCTGCATTTACATTCTTTTGTTTCCTTTGTCGCTTGTTAGAAGTCAGATCCGCCATTTGTACTGTACTTCTCCCCTCTTATTTTGAATGGGAGTTGAGTGGTATTTTGCGGTACCTCCACTCTTTCAAGTACATTTCGCGGGATTATAGGATTTTGTGACACCCTTATAATCGTAAATGCATCGCGAGTTATTTGCAATGTTTTGCAAATGAATGAGTTCTGAACTTGAAGTTCGGTCTCTCTGTACGTGGAGTGCAGAGCGGGAATGCCTTGTACATTCAATTAATTTCGGCATTCAGTTTGGTACTTGTTGTCTCCCCTAATGCCGGAAATATTCCTCATTGAATATGCAATCAGCATCGGGTCAGCAGGTCCTGTTAGGGCTCGAGTATTTTATGATTGTGAGATTTATACCCAACATAGATCCCAAGTTTCTGTGCGGTCCCATTGAGGTGCGCTGCGGTGGTGAGATCGATGCGTATGTAGCGCAACCGAACTTTCGCAGATGGGAAATATCTGGTGGATTTTCACGTACTAATTGTAGCGGAAGTGCTATGATATGCGATTGGGCGCAATTGGATTAAGTCGCAGCGTGTAAATCGCATGACCCCAACATGATGTTGGTAAGTTGCAGTGCAGTAGTAATGGTCTTGCAATGATAAGAGATTCGGCTAAACCATTTTGTGTATGGACATATGGAACAGAATGTTGAACTTGCATCCCAAGAGCCATACAATCGTCATTGAAGGCATGGGATGAAAATTCAGCAGCATTGTCCATTCGAATTGATTGAATTCGATATTCAGGGTAATGTGCTCGTAATTGGATAATTTGACCAATTACCTTAGCAAATGCATGGTTTCGTGTGGATAAAAGACACACATATGACCATCTAGTGGATGCGTCAATGAGAACCATGAAATATCCGAGCGGTCCACACAATGGTTGTATAGGACCACATATATCTCCTTGAATGCGTTCAAGGAATTTAAGTGGTGCAACTCGATTTTAAGATAAGAGGTCTTAAAATCAATTTTCCGTGGCACATGAAGTACACACAAAATCGAGGATTAGGAAATTTTGTTTTGAGGTATGTATGACCAATTGAATTGCTAATAATTTTCCCCATCATTCCAATGCTGGATGGCCAAGCGATCATGCCATGTTTGGAATGTGTTAGTGTTTTGGAAAATTACGTATGCATAATATGTTGAACGGGTTTGATGTATGTATAGTACAATCCGGAGTTTAAAGATGGAATTGTTTAGTACTTGTTTGCCATATCCGTTGTGTTTGGTTAAGAGGAGATATTCCTCTTTGTTGTCATTTCGGGTTTCAACATGAAAACCATTCTGACGGATATCTCTATAACGAAGTAGAGTACGTGTTGAATCGGGATACAAGAGTGCATCCTCAATTTCCAATTGTGTACCCATAGGGAGAGTGATAGAGGCGCGACCAGAGCCTACTATCGTTGCATCGCGTCTAGCGATGGTTAAAACATTTCCTTTCCTCCTAGTAAGAGTTAGGAAATATTTTGTGTCCCTAAGTATAGAGTTTGTGGTACCACTATCCACAAGGCATAATTCCTCCTCTATTGGATTGACTCCAAAAATCTATATACACAAAGAAGAATTTAATGAAATTCTTATAGTCGTATATAGAATACATACAAATTTCATTTTCAATACCAAATATGTTCGATATGAACAGCATGGTTGAACTCTCCCACAGATTTAAAATCGTATGCGGAGTGGTTCCACT
The DNA here is from genome assembly GCA_036346575.1 of Dendrocalamus sinicus. NCBI lineage: Eukaryota > Viridiplantae > Streptophyta > Magnoliopsida > Poales > Poaceae > Dendrocalamus > Dendrocalamus sinicus. The sequence continues at coordinate 5,560,748 of CM070664.1, forward strand.
CATTGACAACCTCCGGTAGGATGACCGCTTCTGCTTTGTTCATCTGGTGTTTGAAGAGCAAGCCACAGAGCGCGTGGGTCTTCTTCCATCAGATACTCAACCTTGAGATCAGGATGGATGTGGTTCCTTATGATAAATAAGGCATTGTACTTGAGAGTCTCAGCCAAAGGAGCTTCACCCTCTTGAGGAGCTGCAATTGCCTGGTACATTCCGCGCAACGATAGACTCACTTTGAGATCCATCGCCCATGTGGGGAAGTTGTGGCCGTCAAGAGCGAGAGCCTCAAACTCTTTAGCAGCCATGGTGCCTACATATGTAGGACCACAGATTTGTTAAAATCTTTGGCAATGTTAAATAAGCAATGCGAAATGCAAGTAATCAAGGTAAACTTGAAATACATAAAGAGACATTCTCCTATTGTGGAACAACATAGTTAATCACCAATGGTGTTAACTTTATTTAATTCATTTTCAACATTTGGTACGCACTTTGAGGATGATAATCCCACAGTAGTACTTTGGTACTACCTTGTGTATGGCCAATGTGAAAAGAACCATAGTAATCACTTAGGTGTAGACCTTGTATAATTTATAATCAAATTGATGCATGCGTTGAGGATGAAATCCACAGTAGTACCATGGTACTACCTTGTGTATGGCCAATTGGAAAATAAATAAAGGTAGTCACCCAAAAGTGTAGACCAAATTGTTTCAAAACTTGATATTGGAGTGCATACGTTGAGGAATAAATCCATGATAGTATTGTGGTACTACCTTGTGTATGGCCAATATCAAAGTTAAGAAACTTTGTGTTATTCAAAGCGAGAGAAAATCAACCTAAGGCATTTGCATAAAAAAATATTAAGTGCTTGTATGGTAAGCTATTTAAAAACTTACATAAAAAGTACACCATAAATAATTAATTTACATGGGGTAAATTAATGTATATGGTAATGTTGTAATAAATTGCAAAATATGTGGAAAACAATATGAGTATTGTAATCCGAATGAATATATACCCAAATTAAATATAACATGAGGTTATATTTATAATAACGTGTAATCATAATATTGGTGGTGAACACCAATTTATTGTATGGCATAGCGTACAAGTAAAGTGCCATAAATTGTGATTTTATGATATTTATGGTAGGTATAATATTTTGCAAAAAAATTTCCAAATTATTAAGTACAATGGTACTCACTAAATGGGAATTTTAAATTTTAAATTTGCGAAGGATAGCAAATTTAAATATGGTCGCAATTCATATTGTAAATAAATTGCAATAAAATAATCCTAAATATGTAAAAGTTATAGAAATGTGCATGCACATTTATTTGAACAATTACATAATTTTCAGTTCCTGTAGGAACTGAAATGCAAATTTATAACAATACAAATTGATATTACAATTATAAATATGCACGAGGACTATCTGCAAATATTTACAATAGGATTTTATTTTACAATAAAAATTCTGCATTTTCCACAGTATAGGGGAAAGTGCAAAGTTCGACAACTTGGTGAAGCCCATTTGGCCTTTGGCCCAAGTGGAGGTGGGATTTAATGGGCTAAAAGCCCATTTTAGAAGCTGATATAAAAGGAGGATGGGGAGGTTAGGGTTTCCTAACCTAACCCTAGCCGCCATTGCCATGGGCGCCACCACCGCCGCCCGGCCAGCCACGCCCGGCCGGCGCCGCCGCCGCCACCTCCCTCCACCGCCGCCTCCACGGGAAACGCCTCGCCTCCACCGACAATGGGTCGGGCGCGCGCGCGCCTTGCGCGCGCCCTGGCGTCGCCATTGCCGCGTCGTGGTCGCCGCCGCGCGCTACGGCCTCGGCCGCCGCGCGCCTCGAGAGCCGCCTCGCCGTGAGCACCGCGTGCCTCCGCGCGCCTCGGCCGCCGCGCGCTTGGGTGCCATCACGCCATGAGAGCGCCGCCGCCGGCGGGCTTTGGCGTCACGCGGCCGTGAGAGCGCCTCGGCGCCGCCGGTTGCGGACGCCATGCGGTCTTCCGCGCCGACTCGCCGACCTCGGCGCCGCGCCATGGCGCGCGCAGGCGCCGCGCGCTCCGCGCGCCGCCGCCGCCTCCTCCGAGATCCGCCGCCGCAGTGCCTCGGGCGCGTCTTGCCGCACCGCTGGTCGCCGCCGACCGCCCGTCCGCAGCGCCTGCTGGCGAGCGCGTCGGGCTGCGCCGCTCGAGCCATCTGCCGTCTTGGCCGCGCCGCGCGCACGGCGCCTCCTCCTCGCCGGCTTCGCCGGCCGTGTCTGCATGGCCGAGCCGTCGGCTGCTGCTGCTGCGTCGGCCACGGGCTCGGGCTGCGCCGCGCCGCGGCGCGCCGCCTCGGCCGCTCGGGCAGCGCCGTGAGGCAACGCCACGCCGGCCGGGCGGTCGCGCCATTGCCCAGCGTTGCGCCCTTGCTGTCTGGGGACGCCGTCTGCCGTGGCTCGCCGGCCGCGCTGGCCTCGCCTGCCGTCGCCGCCGAAGTCCGCGCGGCCGTCGCCGACCACACCACGCCGGCCGCTTTCTTGAGGCGGGCGCTGCTGGACCTCGGCGTGAGGACTTGTGGCCGCGGGCGACGCCGCCGTCGGGCTCCGAAGCAAGAACATCTAGAATAGTCATTACCTTTTTGTTCTCTGAATGTGTTGCTCGATTTTGGAGAGAAAGGTGCTGATAACGTGTTGTAAAACTATTGAGACAAGTGTTTGAAATGAACTATTGATGTTTTCATTAACATTAGTATTCAATCTGTACATGTTGATACATATATATAGATGATCATGGGGTGGCTTGAATAGATGTCTGTATAGAGAAGACATCTGTACATAGAGGCACCTATACATTTGGGCACCTGTTACTTTTTGTATGTAACACGTGCGATGGATGGCGTGACGGGCTCGTTGCCAGTTGCCACTCACCGTTAGATTTTTCTCCCCGTTTCTTTCACCAGGCCGTGGGCCATGAGCAACTCTCTGAGCTGCTGGGCCTCAAGGGTATGACCTGGGTATGTTTTCCTTTAATTTTTAATTGGACCCGGCTGCTGAGAACTGAGCCAACCTAAGGCGCCATATACAACGATGTGATATCAATTATCTATAAATCTTATCACGTAGAATACGAGATGATATAGAGGAGAGAAGACGAGTATAGAGAACTGAGTCATCTATTATGCAGTAATTGACTATAACACGGTAAACAAAACACACTGTGTCATGGAGAAACCGTCTATAAAGACATACAAAAGGACTATATTATATGAGCCGTTTATAGATGATATGGAGGATGTTAGAATAGTCCCACATAGATTGTGGGAGAGAAGCAAACACAACTTATAAGTGTGAGGGAGCCCCCACCCATTGGACTAGTCTTTTGGGAGGAGAAGGCCCAATACCACTTATAAGGTTGTTGCTCCGTTGCTCCGTGGGTTTAGTTGTGTTCAGCCCATTTAAACCTGTGGCACTCAGTTGGACCTAGGCATGCGGCCAGGGTCAAAAGTTGTAACAATTGGTATCAGATCCCAGGTGTCTAACATCTCCTTGGACCTCATGGTTGCGAATGTCAATCCATGTGTGAGGGGGAGATTGTTAGAATAGTCCCACATAGATTGTGGGAGAGGAGCAAACACAACTTATAAGTGTGAGGGAGCCCCCACCCATTGGACTAGTCTTTTGGGGGGAGAAGGCCTAATACCACTTATAAGGTTGTTGCTCTGTTGCTCCGTGGGCTTAGTTGTGTTCAGCCCATTTAAACCTGTGGCACTCAGTTGGACCTAGGCATGCGGCTAGGGTCCAAAAAGTGTAACAGAGGATATTATAGATATCAGTTGTCTTCTTCCCTGTATCCCAAATCGAAACAGAGAGGGAGAAACCTACAGGAGTGGTGGCCATGAAAGCACGACTTAAAGCTTGGTAGAGGAGAAATCCTTGTGGACCTCACATATCATTGATCCAACTTGACTAACGTGTCATCATATGTGGAAAAAAACCGTTGACTTACCACGCCACGTGAGCAATATCACTATATAAATTTAGGTCAGGGTATTATTTGAACCGGATTACAAAATTTGAAAGTCAAATGTCTAGTCTTATAGTTCAAGATGCTGAACGAATTTTTGAATAAAATTTGTAATGTTATATAGACTTATTTCTATTTCTAAATCGAACTACGTAATTATATGGACACTTTTGGTAGTTAATCCTAGTAATGGAAGGGGTGCCAAACGATTCAGAGTTAGGACGGTATGGTTTCCCGTCTTTAAATATCACTATCTTGAACGGTCAATCTAAACAGTACCAGACATCAAACGTTCGATTGAAGATCTGATGGTCGGGTGTTCTCTTAAATGAACTGATGGTTTAAAGTTCTACTGGAATATCTAAAGATATTTTTAAAAGATGGCCATGAGCTGGTATTAACGAAGTAGGTGTATCATAGAACTTAGAACCCCAATTGATGAGACGCACACAGAATGCGAGAATTTTACAGGAGTCATATGAGAACCCTATTGTGAGATTCCAATGTACTCCAATTCGTGCGAGATGTCTGGGTCTTTATGACCTGTTTCGATTTGAGTTTCTGACTTCTAGTTTATTATATTTTTATTTTTTTAATTTTTTGGTTTTTTTAGTTTTTTTGTCTTTTATTCATTTTCCGTATTCGTTTATATTGTTTGTGATAGGCTAAACTATTTTCTCTATTTTTAATTTTAAAATTTAATTATATCAAATAAGTCATAATCAACTACAGTGTAAAATAAAAGGCTATAGTATAAAATAAATTATAAGTCAACTTATTTCAGCTGAATTGAGCGGCCCTAAATGATCACAAGCACTTCTTTTTTTTTATTGCAGATCAGCTCATGGAAACAGCACCATTCCAAGGCCCCGATCGGTTGGGCTTCAGCTTCTGGCTTCCGGCTTATTTTTCACTATTCATAAATTTCGTCTTTTCCTGAACTTTTGGTTTTTTGTTGAGCTTTTTTGCTGATTCTTTTTCTCCATATGTGTTTGTATTATACGTAAAGGGCTAACATATTTTTTATATTTTTTAATTTTTTTAAATTTAATCATGCTAAATAAGTCTCTGTCAGCTACAGTGTTTTTTCAGCCAGTTACAGTGTTTTCAGCCATAAATTACCAAAAAAAAACCAATTGATCACCACCTTGATCTCTGCTGCTGGTACTCCACTATGAATGACGTTTCACTTGAGTAGGCAGATCAAAACTCCCTTATTTTCAATACATCTTGTGGAGTCTAGGAAATGTTTAATCCGAGGAGACAAGAGGGGGCAATCCATCCAAGACGACCATTTGAATATGCTAGAGTATATTTGCTGTTTGGCACCGATAGTCAATATACCCGATATGTATTGCTCCTACGACCACTACTTGCCCGGGTATGCTTCGTCTTGTGGGTACCGCGTCCGAAAGGAGAAAACAGCGGCGGCGGCCGCCCGCGGGTTGGATACCAGAAATAGCTAAGGGCAAGTTTAATAGAAGAGGTGGCTGCCACCTTTAGGACTAGCTAAATAAGCAAAAAGAGTACAAGTGGCTCATGGTGGAGGTAGCTAATACAATAAATTGAGTAGAGGTTACCTCTACTAAAGCACTCAAACATTTAATATTTCGCTAGAGGCGATCCTAACCCTTATTGTATTTGCTCTAAGAACTAGCATCGCCTCCAAGTCCTCGTATGATGTGATAGAGGTCACCTCTTGTATGAGGGGCAGTTTGCCTCTCTCTCCTCTTGTCTCTCTCTTTTACTTAGAATTGTGCTGATGTGAATTTCGCTAAAGGCGACCTAGTCAGTATTATTGTACTTACTCTAATCGGGCCAGGCGCGGGCGTTCTTCTCTAGCCGCGTGTCACGCACGTGGCGACGGTTTCGTCATCACGGATCGTGGCAATCCATTTGACTTCTAATTTCAATATAAAAAAAGTTTTTAAAAGCTAAAGTGAACAGGACCAACAGTTCCTTCGCCGCTCGACAGCGTTGAACTGCTATTCAACTCTCTTTAGTATGAACTAGCATAGCGTGTATCTGCTGTATTCTTTCGCATGAAGGTATCTCTCTGTCCAGGTCAAACAGACTACACAAGGAAGAAAGAGTCACCCTGACTTGGGTTGTGCTCCAATCGCCAAGCTCGTCATCCTTAGGCAAGCGCACCGCCTACACTTATTGCCCCCTCAAGAGCTCAGGCACCGCCGAAATATCTCACCGGCAACCTCCAAGTCGACGTTTTCCCCGCGTCCTAACTCCTAACCGTCATCCGGAGCCGGAGGCATACCTATATATACGCTTACTCCCCCACAAAACACTAGCCATCACCAACACAGACGAGGTGCTATGTTAGTAGCCACACGGCCATGGACAAGGGTATTGAGCAGTCGAGTTCACCCTCGACTTCGCCGTCCTCGTCGGGGACCAAGGCGGGCTGGCCCTCCCCGCCGAAGCGCCCCGCGGGGCGAACCAAGTTCCAGGAGACGCGCCACCCTGTGTTCCGCGGGGTGCGCCGCCGCGGCCGCGCCGGGCGGTGGGTGTGCGAGGTGCGCGTGCCAGGCAGCAGCGGCGACCGCCTCTGGGTCGGCACGTTCGACACCGCCGAGGCCGCCGCGCGCGCGCACGACGCCGCCATGCTCGCGCTGTGCGGGCCCTCGGCTACCCTCAACTTCGCCGACTCCGCGTGGCTGCTCGACGTCCCGCGCGCGCCGGTCCCCGCCCTGCCCGACGTCCAGCGCGCGGCCAACGAGGCCGTGGCGGATTTCCAGCGCCGGGGGGCCGCGAGCCACACTGCCACCTCCGGCTGCGCGTCGACCGCTCCAGTGTTGACGCGCAATGCCACTCCGTCTCCGTTGGCGGCGACAGAAGCGGTGGCTCCTGCGGCGGCTCTGACGGCTGAAACGCCGCCGACAGGGACAGCGTTGGACAATGACATGCTCCAGGGTGATTTGTTCGGCGGTATGGACGCCGATTTGTACTACGCGAGCTTGGCGCAGGGGCTGCTCATCGAACCACCGCCGACCACCGTGGAGTGCTTGGAGGATGAAGAATGCGGCGGCGCAGAAATGGAGCTGTGGAGCTAGCTAATGTACACTAAACTAAACAATGCAAGGTTTTTTTAAAAAATGTTGTAGATTAGAATGAAATTGATCAAGAGAAGAAGAACAAAGGATCGTTGTGCCTGCGAACAATTGGGCAGGAATGAGAGAAATTCTGATTTTTTTTTTATGCATTACTTTTGCATGATTAGTTACGCTACATGCGTCGCAGTTACCATTCCTTTTGGGAATGGTTACTGGTATTTCACATTCGCTGGATTACATCAATGAATCTAGTGATTTTGCTGAATATATGTTATGCCAACTCTTTCTGCTAAAACCCAAAGGTGTTGGCCAAGTTTTCTCCTTTTGAGCAGGTTTCATTGCAACCAGCCACTACTTTTACCCCGAATAAACCAACCACTGAAATTTAACATTCAGCTATTAATATCCCTTACTGTGATGCTTCTATCATGTCTCTATGCAGTTGAAAATACTACTGGTACTAGGGTTACACAGCACAAATTAGAGAAGGGGGAACATCCCCTCTTAACAACTGCAATTTGAGTCTGATACCACTACTTGGGGAAGTACTACAACCACCAACTAACTGTGCCAGTTGAAGATTTTATCCACCAGAAGTTTGGATTGCTACCCGATCAAAAGTCAAATACTTGTATACGCGTGTCTGCAAGGAAAAGTCAGAATCACCACTAGCATCAGATGTTGCATTCAGAGTAGTATACTTCACAGCAGATGCCATAGAATTAAGGAGAGAGCCCTGCTTTCGTGCTCTGCATCAGATCGGGATTGGTATTGGCACGTTGCCTTCGGAGGACGGACGTCGGCACGAGAACGGAGACGTGGACGCACGCGGTTCCATTAGATCAGGTAAAGGCAGACTGCAAGCACGCTCGTACAGCCGCACAGCACAAGTTGCAGCGGCGCGTCGGCGACGGCTCCGATGACGCGGGCAACGCAAGCGTATGGCCGACGCCTGCAGCTTGCTTAGTTAAATGCAACAGCGACCGGAGCGGCAGGCCGAGAAGGCGGTTTGTCGGTGCATAGTCGGCGCATGACCATTTCAAGTTGTCAACACCGGTTGTTCTCGTGTCATTACACGTCCTGCTCAAAGAGAACAGGGGTAGCGGTGGTTCGTTGTCGTGTGATTCTTGGTATTCGTTGCGACTGTACATACTCATCATACACGAGGCTCATGTAATTCGCAAAGGTCGTCTCTTAAGCCCTAGGTCATCCGCCAAGCCGACGAGGGAGTTGATGGGCGGGCCGAACCGGGATTAATTCGTCGCGAGAAAGGCATTGCTGTCGTATCCCGCCGCCCAGATCAACTTGGTGTCCGGCGGCCGTCCAGATCACGCCTTGCACAACAGCACAGTAACATGGGTACTATCCGTCACACACGTCCGCTTCCACCGAAGTCGCTTGGATAATGGATAACGACGTCGTTTTGTGTCCGACAACACAGTTACACAGCAATATGGTACCGCATGGGCCTCGCCTCCCCGCGGTCAGTATATCATAATTAGTTAATTGCATTATTGATATAAAATTTGAGTTCAATGTTAAACAAGTAAACATAAATCATAATAAGGAAAACATGGCATGATAGCTCATTTGCCCCATGCATCAATATGCACTTTGCTCATTTGCCCCAGTTGTGTCAGTGAGATATCACAGGGGCAAATGAGCAAACGCACTCAAGAGTGGGGCAAATGAGCAATTTTCCCCATAATAGAGATACAATTTTAGTACATAAATTACGAAGATTGGCTCTCTATCCTATATTGTCATTTCTTCATTGATAGTTGGACATGAACCAGAACCTGTAAAGACAACATATGAGAGTAAATCAAACAGGTGAATAAATAAATACAAACAACATGCAGTTTGCATTTATAAGAAGCCAACTTACCACTAGCACGAGATAGTTGTTTCTTACGTGACCATATCCTTTAAAAACGCACTAAAATCTTATCATCGTTAATGCTTGTAAATATGTCTCGTTCAATATAGCACACCATGGTATAATTCATCCACTCATTATTCATCTTATTTCGTAAATCAGTCTTAATAATCTTCATAGCCGAAAAGGGTCTTTCTACGGTTGCTGTTGCCACCAGCAAAATCAAGGCCAATTCAATGAGACGATATACCAATGGGAAAAACTGTGTCTATCAGTTTGAATCATCTTCATGGCAAGATTTCCTAGGTCAGTACAATTTGCAAAATCTAGATCGTCTATCACATCAGCAATAAATATACCAAGCTGGTCCTTAAGCACTACATAATCATATTCGGAGAAGTCATCACCAAACATCCTAGCAAGTTCAATTAATTTGTCTTCATCAAAGTTGGCAAAATAATTCTTTGGATCAATACAAGTAATGCACATCAATAACTGGGTCAATCTTTCAATAAAGCAATTATTCATCTCAATAATAATTTGGTCATGCACCACAATAAATATATCATAATGAACATGGTCATAGTAAGTTACCATTTGGCCACCATGACCCCTTGAACGATCTCTAACTGGCATTGTATCATTCATATTTGGCACAATGATATTATGTTGGAGACAAAAGGCATTTGTCCCTGTGAAAAGCTCATCTCAACCATCATTTCTTATTCCCTCAATTGTCTTCAATGTAGTCCTAGTTAGCCTTTTTGCACGAACAATGTTTTGATCTTTCTTTTGCAAACATTGTGATAGATCATTAGTCTTGCTCAAGTTCTGATCATAAGATGCAATATAAGTGCAAATTCAAAGCTTTCCATTTTTTAATAAACTAGAAGCTGTGGTTTTTTGTGTTGCACTAGTGGTATCATTACTCAAATTCTCTAATACCTCTAGTATCGAATCCCACATGAGAAAAAAAAACAACACAAGATTTTATGACGTGAGCCCCAACGGGTATCGCCGGGTCTTGCAAGATTAGTTTGTTGGTGCATGACTATGAATTGGTGATATCAGATTAATATACAGGTTAGTTAATTGTTTCTATCTAACTAGAGGTGTTGCTTATGGACACCAACATGCTAGAGACAAAAGGCATTTGCCTCTGCAAAAAGCTCATCCCAACCATCATTTCTTATTACCTCAAATGTCTTCAATGTGGTCCTAATCAGCTATTGCAGGAACAATGTTTTGATCTTTCTTTTGCAAGCATTATGATAGATCATTAGTCTTGCCCAAGATTTTGATTATAAGATGCAATATAGGTACAAATTCAAAACTTTCTATTTTTTTCAATAAACCGGAAGCTGTGGTTTTCTGTATTGCACTAGTAGCATCATCACTCAAATTCTCTAATACCTCTAGTACCGAATTCTACATGAGAAGAAAACGACATAAGGTTTTATGATGTGAGTCCCAACAGGTATCGCCGGGCCTTGCAAAATTATGATAATCATGCTTGTATATACCAGATGCAATAGGTGCTTTTCAAAATAATTAGTAAATTTGATCCTATTTTCTTCTATATGTAGAAATCATATCATATTAAAAATTTTACAAAAAAAACTTTTTCCTACTGAAAGTGAGAATGACATTGCAGTTAATTAATATATAGTAGAATTAAGGAAGAGCAATATGATTAATAGCAGTACTAGGATCATGATTACATGGTTAATTTTGTTTTCTTATACTCGGCAACATTAGAGAGTGTTGACAAAGAAGAGTTAAAAGGTGAAACTACTAAAGTTCATCCATATATTGAAGTGTGCCATAAAACTAGAAATAAACTGCTTTCAAGAAATTCCAAAATTTAAGGAAAAGGTATATACTGATCCTTAAACAGTTCTTAATAGTGTTATGCTTCTTGTTCATTGATGTTATATTTATGACAGGAATATATGAATCAGAACAGCTAGGAATGGATTACAATGTTGATTACATATGATATGAGCAATTCATATGTTTGGCACCAACAACTAACAAAAGATAATCAATCAATCATCACATTTCAGTATTTCACATCCTTTACCAATTATCAGTTTACCTACCACTGAAAAGTGAAGCCTGGGACTCTGGGAGACTGGGACTGTGGAGTCAGGAGGCGGGCGTCGACGCGCCGTAGACCAGCAGGTAGGAGTGGGAGGGGGGCGATGCTGGCGCTGGCCAGGAGGTAGGCGGTGCAAGCCAGGGGGAGGGGCATTGGGGTGGCGCCGCCGAGGGAGGAGGGCGGTGAGAGGGGGCGCGCGCGGGCCGAGGCGCCGAGGCGGTGGCGGCGGAGGAGGGCGGCCGGGAGCCAGGCGGTGCTGGTCGGGAGGCAAGGCGGCGTTGGGAGGGGGCGGGCTAGGAGTTGGGCAACGCTGGCCGGGAGAGGGGCGGGCCGAGAACCAGGCGTGAGGCAGCGCTGGCTCGTCTGAGATCCAAGACAAGGCGACGAGCAATCGAGACGAGGGCGGTGTTGCCTTTTGGCGTTTTGCGGTGCGGTGTGCCGTCTTCGATTTGGAGTAGAGGAGCTAGGGTTTGCAAATTCCAACTGAGGCAAACGAGCAGTAGGCCAAATCGAAGCGCACGCGAAGTAGGCCGAATGCTCGAATCAAAGCGCACGGAGACAGTGGCGGACTGGCGGGTAGTAGGAAGATGTTATGGGCTACTAGGCTGCCTGGGCTGAATTCTAGCGATACTACTCTGAGCTGAGCTAAAAATACCTGAGCTACACACTACATATTTTTTTACACCTTAGATTAAAATCTACCTTACCAGGGCCCAATTCTGCCCCTGATGGCAGCCAGGCCAACCATGAGTCCATGACCCATTGACCATTTGGCGAACAACCATGGAGATTTTGGATTGAAATGCTGCTGCGTGCGGCGTGGGACGGTGGGAGGTGAGGACAGAGGCGGCAGGCCGGCAGCAACGCAGGCGCCCCGTGGCTCGCTTGCCGTGAGAGCGGACGAGCGAATCGCGCGGAATTCGAGCCCACCACGCGGCGCGGCGGTTGGACTCCTTCCGCTGCGTCATACGGCTTTTAGAAGACATGCTTCGCGCGGGGAGCGGCACGTTCGGCATTTACGGGCCCAGTTGTTTTGTGGGCTTGAATGCTTGAAGCTGGGACGTTACTATTACGGCCCATATGGGTTGAAGCTGCACTACCGACGCCATGGGAGTTTGCCGCATGGGTTGGTTTTGGCGGATGGCTTCTAACCGTGACTGAATATTTTTAACTAAAAATAAATAATAATAATTAAAAGAAGTTATTTTTAGAAAAGAGGACAAAAGAAGTTATTTTTAGAAAAGAGGACAAGTTACACAAAAAGTAAGGAAGAGATCTATGTATAAGCTAGGAGCGGAGAAATAAGGTGGTAAGATGGCGCGCGGAGACCTCGCACAAAGACTACGTGACGTGGAAGCTCAGCAGGGAGGAGATCTTGCGGCGCGGAGGCTCGGTGCGGAGACCTCGTGATGTGGAGGCTCGGCGCGTAGACCTCGCGCGAGGACTTCGCACCGAGGCGAGGTCCACCCAGACTCCGACAAAGTAGAGACGAATGTCGAGGCCATCATCGCCATCCTGGACGTGGCAGTCTTTGCCACACACTAAGTCCTATTACCGGGGTCTGTCTTTTCTCACGCGGAGACTGACTCCCTGGTGTCTACCGATGATGGCACGAGGGCTCGACATGGTCCAAGCAACATGTCCACGTGGGGGCCGGGGTCGACAGCTGTACCAGCGCGGGCGCCTGGGTCGACAGTTATGCCATTGCTGGTGCCCAGGTCGGTGATCTCGCTTGCGCGGGTTGCACCGTGGCCGACGGTCCCAGTCACACTGGCACCTAAGCCTCCAGTGCCCCGTTCACCCCCTACAAAGGCTGAACGCCGCTGCCGTGAGGGCCCTCGCTCGACGGCCCCCACACCAATGCACTTCTCTTTCGCTTGGTTATCGCCGCCACTTTCTTAGGAGCCATGGCCGTCCTGAACTCGTAGCTTTCTCGTCGTTCCCACGGACGACGCCAATTGTTGTGGCTACAGACCAAACAGTAAAGAAGAGAACTAGCTAAAGAGAGGTGATGAGTAAGAATGAGTGGATCTGCCTTCCTCATGCCCCTCTTGGGGGTTTATATACACGAGAGGGGTAGGATAGAAAATTTCTATCATATCCCTTAATAATTACAAATGTAGGGGTATATTGGTACATTCGTCTATATTATTGGACTTATTACATATTGGGCCAGTTATAAGGCCTAGTCACAAGGGGTGGGCCACCCCTACAACAACAACAAATTTTGTTAATTTAAATTACTTTGTAGCTATATTAGATGGGTTAGCATTAGAAAAATAAAATTTATGAGGGTTAGTTGTACTAGATTATCTTATCCTGTCAATTTAGTGAATTAACTTGATCCTAAACTAGGAGAGTTAAATCGCTTTGATCAAGTTAAATTAATTCTTCCTAACCTATTAATGTTTGGGGGTTAAATTTCTAACCCACCTTTTAGCCCCAAACCAAACAGGACCGAGCACGTGCTCTTAACACGTTTTTTTCCGATCCATAGGGAAATCACAGATAACTGTTTGAGAGCAGCAAGCTGGAGTACAGGACACTTCTTAGCTAGGGAGCAGCTAGACTGAATATAATTGAATTAAGATTAATGAAGCTGACCGCATAATATAAGTTTGAGGGAGCTATATATGGTCTATCAAAACTAAGTCTCTATTTTTTTTTTACTACGGTTAGTAGCTTTTATCTATGTTTTTTTTATATAGCAGTGGACAGCGGTGAATAGTGCATATGATTTTGGATTCGAAAAAATGTTTGGAGAATTTGCTTCAAGAAAATATTCTATTTGTTTCGATTTTCGAAGAAGCCAAAAGCAAAAAAAAATAGGACCTGAACTAGATAAATCAAACATGAGTTCTGTTTTTGCTTAGTGCATAGACAGCGTTGTTAATGTTGAGGAACCGTCGCTGGCGACCAGTCCGAGCGATTTCTCTGTTTAGAACAAGAACGAATCAATCACAGAATCACAGAAGAATAGATTGAACACACAGAGAGATAGAGAGAACTCCTTCCATGCATACATAATGAGGGGGTCTAGGTCCCAATTTATAGTCTACGGTGGGGTGCCCAAATATGTCAGGACTCTGGCCGTGGGCCCAATTTCCTAACACTCCCCCTTGGGCACTCACCCAACATACTCATGCCTCGTCAAAACTCCATAAAAACCTAGTGGAAAAAATTTGGAGAAAGAGTACATGATATATGTGATGCTGCGATGCACGAATTGCCTCATTAAAAACCTTGGTCGAGAAACTTCATGGAAAACTCGTCAAGGGAAAAAGAGTACAATTCACCCAATTTCATTTGGTCTTCAGGACTTTATTCCTTTGGGTACTTAATTTTCATGATCAAGATTTAATAATGGGCTTGAGAGAATTCTCCCCCTGAATTCTGCACTTCTCTAAGTCTCATCATTTCAACCCCTCACACGCACCTTTCAAAGCTAGATGCGGGAGTGATTTAGTGAACAAGTCTTCATGACTTAGGGTGCAGTACTTTGATTTTGTCCATCTTTGCAATTCATGAGGATAGAGGAACTTGGGGTTGATATGCTTACATAGCCCGTCTGCACTTGTGCAACGCAAGCTGCATTATCTTCATAGATAATTGTAGGGGTTTGCACAATGTTCATTCCACATGACTGCTGGATGTGGTGATCCGTTCAGCGGAACCAAGTGCACTCTCGTGCGACTTCATACAGTGCTATAATTTCTGAGTGGTTCGTCGAAGTAGCTACAAGGCTTTGCTTAGACGATTTCTAGGAAATTGCAGTTTCACCACATGGAAATACATAGCCTGTTTGCGACTTAGCGGTATGCGGGTCAGACAGGTACCCAGCATAGTCAATCAAGTTCAGATCTTGATTCTTTCTGTAGAATAATCCAAGATCCTTGCTTCCTTGGAGGTATCGGAAAATGTCATTTATGCCCAGCCAATACCTTTTGGTGGGCTCTGTATTGTACCTTGCTAACAGGTTCACAGCAAATGCAATGTCCGATCTAGTGCAGTTTGCTAAGTATATGAGTGCTCCCACTGCACTCAAGTATGGGAATTCCGGTCCCAGTACTTCCTCCCCCTCTTCCCTAGGTCGGAAATGATCTTTTTCTTGCTGTAAAGACCTACCGATCATCGGTACTTTCGAGGAAATACCTTCTCAAGCCAAACCTTTCAAGCACCTTACGGGTGTAGGTCGACCGATGTACCAAGACTCCTTCAGGACATGCTCAAGTGCAGCCTAAACAAAACTTGGTCTTGCCCAAATCTTTCATTTCAAATTCGACTCCAAGTAGGAGCTTACTTCTTTTATGTCTTCTACTGTCCCGATGATATTCAGATCATCTACATACACAGAGATTATATAGAATCCATTTTGGGATCGCTGTATAAATACACAAGGACAGTCTTCATTGTTCGTGTAGCCTTTCTTGCAGAGAAAGTCGCTCAAGCGATTATACCACATTCTTCCAGATTGTTTGATCCATACGGTGACTTTCTCGAGTTTCAGACTTTGCATGATTTCTAATTGCTCTGTCTTGGTTCGGAGAAGTATTCCTTCGTGGACTTTCATATAAATCTCCAATCAAGTTACAGTAAAGATATGCAGTCACAACATCCATCAATTTCATTTCCAAGTTCAAGTTCACTGCCATTGAGATCAAATATCTAAAGGTAATTCCACTCATGACTGGGGAGTAGGTTTCTTCATAATCAACTTCGGGACGTTGAGTGAAACCTTGGGCTATCAGCCTTGCTTTGTATCTCACTACTTCATTTCTTTCATTTCTCTTTCGAACAAATACCCACTTGTGCCCAACGGGTGTATGTGGGAGGTGTGTGACATACGAGCCCAAGCACCTCTCTTTTATTCAGAGATAGCACTTCAGTTGCTATTGCCTTCTTCCAATCTTCCTAATATGATCTTTTCTTACATTCAGCGAGCGATGCAGGCTCGGGATCAAGATCGATGATGGTGGCAATTTTCTTTGCGAAGTAGATATCGATATTAGCGGTTGTCCTATTCATGGACTCTCCCGTGTGCACATAATTTATAGCTATTTTTTCATGAGTTGTTTCTTCTGGAGCGATTGCTTCTGCTAGAGCTTTACCTTGCACATCGCTTCTTTCAATTGCGGTGGCAAGTCTCTTTAGTTTTTCGACTCCGATGTGTGCACACACATTCATGCCGATGGGGATATTCATATCCGGTATGCCCTTTTCTGAAGGTGTCATACTTGTGCCAGGTCTCAACTGGCTCCCCTTCTCTTTCTGGGGGGACTTCAGTGATCGGCTGTGGTAAGTCTTTCTTATCCTTTTTCACCAGGCGTCCCCGGTTACTAAGGATTCGAGGAATCGGAGTTCACGTCCTTTATTATTTTTCTGAGGCCTCTGGACGAGATTAGGGATATCTTATGCTTTCTTTGGTATTTCAACCCTCTCCGGTGCAGTGCGTGTAGGCACATGCGACTTAGTTACGCTATTCAAATCACTAAATTGATCAAGCAGCTGATTTGCTAATGCTTGCAAATCTATTTTGTCTTCTGGACTTCTCTATTTGCTTTGCTAATGCGCGGGTCATCTGCATGAATTCCTATGGCTTGCCATGTAATGTCTTCTGGACTTCTCTAGTGCGCGGATCATCTGCATGGATTCCCCATGCTATTTTCCGATATTCTTCATCAAGGGGTTGATTTCCTCCCCCTAATGTTGGAAAATCTTCAGTGCTGACCTTTGCGCTAGTTGCATAGGTGAATGGATGTTGTAGGCCGAAGGTCTAAAATTGATGAGATTCGCTGCATGAAGGACTGCATATCCCCAACATATAGCTGGCAAATTACTTTTATGCAAGAGGGGCCGGGCAATGAATTTAATTCTTTTAATTAAAGCCTCGCCAAACCGTTTCGGTATGGATATGCGCACCGAGTGCTCAATCGCAATTCCATCGCCATGCAATAATCATCAAATGCCTTTGAAGTAAATTCTCCAATATGTCCATTCGGATGGACTTGATATGATGATCCGAAACACATTTACGATGCGAATGATCTGCGAGATCAATTTTGCAAAGGCGTGGTTTCTTGTGGACAACAAACCCACATATGACCACTTCGATGAAGCGTCAATGAGCACCATGAAATACTTAAATGGCCCTGAGATGGGCTGAATGGGACCGCAAATGTCTCCCTGGATGCGTTCCAGGAATGCAGGGACCTCATCTTTCACTTTCAGAGTGGAGAGTCTAATTATTAGTTTCCCGGTGGCACATGCAGGGCACACAAAATCTTCATGATTCGGGAAATTCTTCACATTAATATTATGCCCATGCGAGTTATTTATTATGTTTCTCATCATCCTAAGACTTAGGTGGCCTAATCTGTCATGCCAGAGACAGAAGAGTTCAGAGCTTCTAAACACTTTTGAGCGATTATGCACTATGCAGCTCCTTAATGTTGGTATAATATAGCCCGCTTCTAGTGAAGGAAGTTTTTAATACATCGTTCTTTTCATTCTCTTCGC
The DNA here is from genome assembly GCA_036346575.1 of Dendrocalamus sinicus. Lineage (NCBI taxonomy): Eukaryota > Viridiplantae > Streptophyta > Magnoliopsida > Poales > Poaceae > Dendrocalamus > Dendrocalamus sinicus. The sequence continues at coordinate 5,578,326 of CM070664.1, forward strand.
TTCATAATGAGCAGGTATTTCTTACCGTACTCTTCTTCAGTCTCAACGTGGAAACCATTTGCGCGGATATTCTTAAAACTTAGAAGAGTTCTAGTCGATTCTGGGTACAATAAGACTTCTTCAATGACCAAAGTTGTGCCCATTATGGCTCTTTCCGAACCAATTATATATGTATCGCTTCTGGCGATTGTCGTAAGGCTGCCAGTGCTCTTACGAATTGACTGAAAACTTAGTCTCTCTTAAGATGATATGTGTTGTGCTACTGTTAGCTAAGCACACTTCCTTCATAGGACGCTACACGTGTTCTAATATAGGGTATTTTATTAACATGCAAGAGAGGGCAATCAACACATAAATAAAATACTACAATATCAGAACATATCATGCCATAATAAACTTAATAAATGAATGAATTCTTCAAATATCATCTAACCATCACGAGAAAATAACAATGCTTAAGTACCATCCATGCAAATTCTAACATATTCTTCCACACAAAATAAATGACAATTAAGTCTAAATGCATTCTGTGCACTAGACTTCTTCTGCTATTTTCTCGGGGTGACATTCTCTTCAAGAGAAATCATGGCGTTGGCTGCTGCTAGGTCGAGAGGGGTGCTGCTGCTTGGATGGTCTCAACCTCCATTAATGCGAGCAGCTACTCGGAACTCTCTCCCTCAACTAATGCAAAGTGGGCTTCATGCTGCCCTTAGCCATCCCGTTTTGGCTTACTAGCCTTATTCTCATGCGGAGCGTCTGATTTGCCTTTCTGGGCTGCGGCCTTACCCCTCCTTCCCCTTTTGTTTATCAAGGGCTTTCGCACCTTGTAGGTTCCAGCGTTAGCTTCACGGCTAGTGGAGCTTCTAGATGGCTGAGTGACTTAGTTCTTGCAGAGAACTTCGTCCTGAGACTCCGCAACTTGCATCATATCAATCAATTCGGCATATTCCTCATAGCCGTCTTGACGATAATTGCGTGTGGATTGTACTTCATTTGGATGGAAGGATTTTCTCAATTTTTTGTATTGGGGTACAAATCCTGTGCAAAGCAGAATTGTATTTCTCGACCGTCTTAAAGTCGGCAAACCTTAGTCTGATCCACTCTTGCTCTGCTTGGGAAAAAAAGATATACTTTAGCCTCTCAAACCGCTTCTTGATTGCGGTCCAGAGTGCTAGCGCGCTTTTCTCCGCCATATACTCATTCTTTAGAGTGAGGCAGAGGTGGTGCCTGAGAAAATGAAGTGCCTGATCATTCTCCTCGAGTTTGGGTTGAGCGTCATTCACCGCCAATCCCAATAGCGTATGAGCTTCACGGCTCCAAACACAATCTCGACATCGGATGCCTATGTCAGATAGTTTTGGCCATGCGGGGCCAGCTCCTCGAACTCCCGATTCGTGATGCTAGTCATCTAAATGTGTATAAGTCTCTCACGGTAGACATGCACGAAATAATTCATCATGGTAAATAAATGGTACAAAATATTCTCGTAATGTTTCAGAATTTTCTATGCATTTTCTATAATTTTACTGCTAATTTCAGTGATTAAAAGCAATTAAAACAATTATAATTAACCAAAAACAGTAAATAAATACAGAAAATACAGAAATAATAATGGCAGAAATAAATAAGCTTCAAATGCTAAAAATAATGCAAAATTCGGATTCCCGAGGCCCTTTTATGCTAAAATATAAAATTTCAGTAAATTCTGCAATTTCTGGGGGTTTCTACGCAGATTTCCAGTTCAGGGAAAAGTTCGCGCAATTTTCTGATTTACAGAGGGGTTTTCTGCAAAATTCTGAACCCACTCGTAAATTTGAGGGCTTATACGTAATTTTCGGAACTACGAAGCCTTTTCTACAAAAATCTGGACTTAGATGTAAGTTTAGGGGCTCATTAGTAATATTTATGATTTCGGGGGCCTTTTTGTAAAGCAGCCAGCGCCCCCCCAACCGGCCGGGCCTTTCCCTTTTTTTTTCCCGACCCATCTACCGACAAAATTAACCCATCACCGATCGCCTCAAGGCCCATTCATGGGCCAACACCGATCGCCCATCCGCCTCGCTTAACCTCACCGGTTAGGGTTTCCGCCAATTCCCAACGTGGCGGCGGCGGCGGCCGTCATGCGGCTCGGGCGGGCAAGGCGGCAAGGCCAGCCGGCGGTGCGCGGTGCTGTTCAGGCGGGCGGCGGCGGCGCGTGCGGGCGGTGCCGTTCAGGCGGGGCGGCGGCGACGCTGCGCGGCGAGAAGGCGGCGCGCTGCAGACCGGCGGATGAGGCCGCGCGGTGGCATCGTCCGAGGTCGCGCGAGGAGGCGCCACGCGCGGGAGCGGCACCGTCAGGTGTGCGCGGGAGCCGGGAGGTCGGCCGTGGCGGCGCGCGTGCGGCGTGGGCTCGGGAGGTCGGCACGGCGGCACCGGTGGAGCGGGCGGTGGCGGCGGCAGCACGCGCCATGCGGGCGGCGAGCGAGCCGAGGTAGGTCGGCGGCAAGCAAGCGGAGGTAGGTCGGCGGCTGCGGGCCGTGCGGATGGGGCGGCCGGCGCGGCATGCGGCGTGATCCTAGCCCGTGTGGCGGCGGCGCAAGCCATCCGGCCCGGGCGACATCAGGCGCGGCGAGCGGGGTGAGCTCGGCGGGTGTGATGGCTTGGTGCAGCTTTGGGCCGAGCGGCGGTGGAAGCCAATGGGCCGACGGCTGCATACGGGCGGCGGCGAGCAGCTTCTTCGGGAGGGGCTACCTCGCGCGTGCAGGCGCGATAATCGAGACACCCGGGGCGACGACGCCGTGCAGGGCGGCTGGTGTGACGGCGGTGGGAGGCCGGCCGCATGCGGGCGGCGGGCGTCCACCGTCGGTGTGGCCGGTGGCTATCTGGCGGCTTTAGGCCGACAGGAATTTTTTCATGTGGTGCTCGTGCAAAACCGAACAGAGAGCCATGCAAAGTTTTTTTACATGCAATGGCCGAACAGATGAATGCTCAATTTTGACATGCAATGATTATGCAGAATCAAACAAAATCAAACAAAATTCGTTTCCAATCTACGATGCAATCAACATCTACCCCGTTTCGTAATCTACCGATCGACATTGTGCCGGCGATTTCAGATCTGCTCGCGGTAGATTGGGACGGATTTGCGTCGTTCTAATCTACAGTGCAATCAACATCTATCCCGATTCATAATCTACCGATCGGCATTGTGCCGGCGACTTCAAGTCTGCTCGCGGTAGATTAGGGCGGATTTGCACCGTAGAATTTCAATCTAGAACGCGAAAAGAAAATACAAATTCAAAGCGATCTAGAAAATTCAATCTGTGCTTCGATGATTACCTCGTTCACCGGAGCGAAGTCGTGCTGATGACGTGTTGAGGAACCGTCGCTGGCGACCAGTCCGAGCGATTCCTCTGTTTAGAACAAGAACGAATCAATCACAGAATCACAGAAGAATAGATTGAACACACAGAGAGATAGAGAGAACTCCTGGTCTTTTTTTATTGCTTTTCTTCCATGTATATATAATGAGGGGGTCTAGGTCCCTATTTATAGTCTACGGTGGGGTGCCCAAATATGTCAAGACTCTGGCTGTGGACCCAGTTTCCTAACAGTTAATTAGTTTTCAGTTGCGTGTTTGCATCAGAGCAGCGACAGGTAGTCTACTTTTGCGTGACCGGACCGGGACGTCATTAGCATGCCATCATTGCCGAGAGGCAATTGTTAACTGGATAATTTGTTAAGATTAATACATACTCAGGCACCACTTAAGAATGGATCGATGCCTACAAAAAAAATGTGGTTGCATATCTGAATTCAGCACGGCCACATGGTTGATGATGACATGACAATGAACTAATGGTATTTAACTGAATCGCCTTCAAGGTAGATTTGGTAAATACGCTCTTCGGTCGCTTGCTTGTACCCAAAATGCACGCTGTGTATATATGTCGCTCGCACCTCCAATAATTGCGTGGTTCCATAGGAAAAGTGGAAAAGTATCCACACATATATACACATATATAGTTTTAGCCATAACCGTAAGTTCACAGTAAAAAAGAACACATCCAAAATTTGAGAGGTGACCAAGACCAACACGGTTAAAAATGAAACAACACCAACATCCGATGTAGTTATTATTCTGAGAGACTATGTGAGAAGGCTCAAGATATTGTGTGATGAACCATTGCCAAGTTTATAGAGTTGGAATTTGAATTTTGCATTGTTTGCATTTTGCCGGTGGTTGTTATCAGAAAAACCAGTCTAACCACTGGCTTCTGCTGGTCTTACTATTGGGGAGTTGCCGGTCAGACCGTCGAGCGGTATGACTACGGTGGGTTGATCACTGAGCAGTATAACCGAAGGTTTAATGGTGGTTGCATTCCAAAATAGGTGTTTTGCGCTGGACTTCACCGGTCTGATCGGCCCCTGGTTTGCGGTCAGACTGGCCTTGAGGATTGGTTATGTGATTTTGGAAAATTGGTTTTTGGATGAGTTGAATTATATTTCGTCAGTGCATTCATATTGCATGAAGTATATTTTGGCTAATGTAGGTCAAGTTATGAAGAACTTATATCCGAAAATAATTTCTATGTCTTTGAATGTGCAGAGAAGCTTGGAGTCAACCATGATCAACGACGAGAATTAGGGCTATGCTCAAAGATGAGCCAAGGCCTAGAATGGTCAAGGATGTCGGGTGAGATTGTCAAACTCAAGCATAGCACGAGAAAGGCAACAAAAAGTTGAAGGGAAGGTCCGAACGATGGGCTGAATCAAGTGGCATGCTCGGTCCAAGTGAGGCGTAGTATGGTGGAACCGAAACAGAAGAAACTTACTGATGTGTGATAAGCCATTGATGCACCTACATGTGGCGGGCATAATGATTGCTCGCAAGGGAAAATGAACACCAGGTCAAGGCAAGAGTATTTTGGTAGTTTGCCACATACCAAAAACTTAGTTAGATCAAAACCGTGGCGTTTGAGAAAACAGTTTAGGTCAAGGAGATGCTGAGAAGATTAAGTGGATCAAAGCAAAGTCTTAGCGAATTTGGGCTCATGTGCTTTGAAAAATATGCATGAGTTAATTATATGAGTAAAACCCGTATTATGTGAGGTTAACAAGTTTTTCTAAATGTATTAGTGGATAGTTTCCATTATGGTTACATATATAATGGTTGTCTCATCTATTTAATAAGTTGGAATAAAGGCTTGCAGGCTAACTGTTTGATCATTTCAACCTTGTGTTCTAGGGTGGAGTGGCTATAAACCTTTATCTTTAAGTAGCAATAGATCAACTTTATTTATTACTCATGGTGTTCCCTTGTTTTGGTTGATTTACTTTTGCTCTTACTATTTTGATCTCTTCTCTCCCTTCTTAATCTTACTGTGTGCCAAAAACGTATAAGTGATAGAGATAACCTATGAAGATCAAATCCTATCCATCTATGCACCATGTCTTGTAGATTTCGCAGTTGACTAGTTTTGTTTGGATTTGACCTAATGTTGAGGCTTCTTGTTCCAAGGATTTTTTTTTTGTTTGAATCTTCGGGAGAAATAGCTTGATGTGGCATGTGAAAACCCATCTAGAGCTATTTGGGTTATACTCCACCCACTAGTAAGTCATATTCTAAGATTTTGGAGTTTGCCCAGTTTTTGTGCAATCTTACTTTTCTTTGGGATTGGTTGGAATTTTGATAAGGATCCATGCAATCTTTGATGGAATATGTTTCTAAGACCGTAAGTAAGGTGTGTTCAAAACTTTATCTTGTTTGGTTGAAGATTTTAGGAGTTGTACCATTTTTGATCTTGATTTGGCTGATTTTCTGTTCTAGAAATAGGAGGTGGTCAGACTATCCCTAGGCTCGATCCAACCAACAATTGATTATAGAAAATATGTCTATAGTCATATAAACGTAATTTGTAATTCATTTACCTCATTTGTTTCTATCGCGGTCCTACGCATTCACCTTCCGGTTAAAGATCCAGCCGCAATTACCGGTCCACTTTTCACATTTTTACACCGCCATTCTCGTTGCCAGCTGCCACAGTAAACACCACGAGTCCAGGACACGCTTGAGAGCGCGTTCAGTCGCTCACCGCCCAACGAAAAATGGAAAACCCACAACACTCCAACCCGGTGGTAGTGTGGTACGAATGGTCACCACTCACCAACACCAAGCAGTGAAACGTGCCCACGTACGCCGTACGTCTGTGGTGGTGGAGGACTCGGCGAACGTCGACGATGGTGTCGCCGCCCGCGAGCACCGCACAAATCGTGGATTCAACCGAGCTCCAGCCGACAAACCACGTGGTTTTGTTGCCTGGGATCGGGCGAGAAATTTTCGTTGGCGAGCGGCGCGGCCTGCGCCTCCGTCGACTTCGTTGAACCGGTCGTCGTGTCGTGGTCGTGGGTTCGTCTCCCAGTTGGGACTGTTTCTTATATTACAACGGAGCACGGACATCCAATCATTCTGCCTTGTATGCCTTGCTAATTTCGACTTGAGGTTGCTTGCTTCAAACTTACTTTTTGCTATTTATAAATTTTATTTTTTTCTGATTTTTTTAGTTTTTTATCGGTTCTTTTTTCGTATTCGTTTGTATTGTTTATGATGGACTAATCTATTTTTCTATTTTAAATTTTTTAAATTTAGTTAGGTCAAATAAGACACCATCAGCTACAGTGTAATTTCAACCAAGTACAATAAAATTTTAGTTATAGATTATTTTTTTCAGCCTAATCGAGCGGCACCTAATATCCGAATATTTCCTGCCTCAACGAGCACCGCAATTCCGACCGGTTAATATCCGGATATTTCTTAAAGTTACAATTTTAGTAGTATCAATAGACCAGTCGACCGCTGGACCTAACACAAATTCTGGTTCTAGTCCTGAATTGATCGTCACTAGTCGTGTTTTGCTCACTGGCAAATCACCTAATTTTGTTGATGCAACATCGAGACTTTAGAAACGTGTTGTTAGTTAAACCACACGATCTAGCGATGTGGACCCACGGCTTACTGCGGCCCCCCACTGCCAACTTGCAACCCTGGCCGTAGGATCAGAAAGGCAGGGTCAATGAGCTGCTGAGCCGAAGCAGGCTGCTCAAAGCCACTCTCTTCCCGGCCGGCACACGGCGCTTCGAATCACCGGTCACCTCCGTTCCTGTCCACAAGCCTTTTCCTACGATCTCGAGTGCCACCATAACGAGGTGGGTACTTTTTCACTTCACCTTTTAAGCCCTACCTTTTCTTAGTATCTACTTTTTAAAATGTATATCCTTTTAAAATAGAATTTATAGGTATATTATACTATATATTATACCGAGTTTAGCTGTATCAGCTAAAAATTATATGTAACTTTCTCATTTTTCCTTCTATCTCTACAAACAGTCAGAATTTCTAAACTATAAAATAAAAACTAAAGTCACGTCAAAAAAATCCACCCTACTCTACTGCTACACCATTTGCCATCACCAGTCCATCACTCACCTCATCACTAGCCACCACAGTGGAAGGAGCCGTCCTGTTTTTTGGCATTTACCTTTCGTGCATCGTACCGGCGTCGCCATGTTGCAGTACTAAGTTGAAAAGGTCACACGATCAGTCGCATCCTACGGGCTCTCGAGTTGGAGCTGCCATCGAACCAGAGGTACCCACCTCCCTAGCTAGTTGCTGTCGCCGATTTATTGATCAATATTTCCCTCTTCTTTCTTGGTGTCTGGATCCGTCTGTTCCGGAGCAACTAATGGGGCAGTAATGGACCGGTTACAGCCGCTAGATGAATGTGACGCGTCAGTGTCGATAACGACTTCTATGTAAGAATCGGAGGGAGTAAATACGAAGCAACGAATAGAGGTGGGACTTGGGCCGTGCTTTTTTGGGCCAGCCCGAAGCACGGCCGGCCCGGCACGCCCAAACACGCGCACGCACGACACGTGGCGGGCTGTGCCCGCACGAACGGCGGGCCGTGCGGGCCGCCTGAAAACCGCACGGTGGCGACGCACGCGCGCGGCGGCGCGCGCGTGCTGGCGCCGCCGCCCGGTGTGAGCACGGTCGACGCGGTGACACGCCCGCAGACGGTGCACACCGGCGAGGGCACGGCGGCAGCCGGCGCGGCGACCACGACCTCCGTCGCCTCTCCCAGTCCCACCGTCCCATTCTCCCAATCCCATTCGGCCATTCCCACAACCACAAGCGCGATCCACACAGCGGTGCAGAGGAGGAGCAAAGAGAGGAAGGACCGAACTCACCGGGTGGCCACCGTGAGCCGGACGCCCGGCGACGCAAGCCGCGCCCGCCTCGCCGCGGTGATGTAGTCGGCGCGCGATGGCCGCCGGCGTGCCCGGCGCAGAGCGCGTGCGCGCTCCGCTGCACGCCGCCGCGGCGGCGCGCATCACCCCGTGGCCGTGGTGCTGCACTGCGGCGCAGCGATAAGCCGGCCGGCGTCGAGTTCGACGCCGAAGGCCGGCGTCGGCGCGCCGGCCGAGCCGCGGCGTCGGAGTTTGGGCGCCGGGAGAGGAGAGGCGGCGGAGGAGAGTGGCGGGAGGAGCCGCGGAGGGGGAGGCGGGGGCGGGAGAGGCGGGGAGGGGAGGCGAGCGGAGGGCGGAGGGGAAGCGCGAGGGGCGGAGAGGGAGCCGCGAGGAGGCATGGGGGCGGAGAGGGAGGAGGGAGGCGAGCCGGAGGGCGCAGGGTAAGCGGCGGGGGGAGCGGCGGGAGGGAGGCGAGGCGGGGAGGCGCGCGGGAGGCGGGGAGGCGGAGGAAGCGGCGGGAAGCGAAGGAGGGGGAGCGGCGGGAGCCGGCGGGAAGGCAGGGGGGGAGCAGCGGGGGGGAGCCATGGGAGGGGAGGCGAGCGGGAGGCGGAGGCGGGAGGCGCGGGCCGGAGGCGCGGGGGGGAGAGGGGAGGGGAGCCGCGAGGGAGGAGGCGAGCCGAGAGAGAGAGAGAGAGCCGCTGGCGCCGGGGAGTGACCGAGCGAGGGAGGATCCAGGAGGCGTCGGGCGCGGTGCACGCAGTGATGCGCTGCCGCCGTGCTGCGTGTGGGCCTGTGGGAAAAGAAGAGAAAAAGAAGATTTGACGCGGGGAGGACAGAGGGAGCGGTCGCCAGGCGACGTGGCAAAGCCGGAATGGCTGGACGGTGGAAAAAAAAGTAATATTGTCTGGGAGACTGGGTAGAAAAGAGAGAACGGTCCGATATCTACAGGAAAAAAAAGCTGAAAAAAGAGAGGAACGTTGGCAGGAAAGAAAAAGAGAGAACGGTCAAATATGAAAAAGCTGAAAAAAGAGAGGAATATTGGCAGGCACGCAACGTTGATATAACGTTCGGAATTCACGTATATAAATTCATTCCCTCCGTTGTGTTTTCCAGAATCACAGATTCATTCATTTCTTCACTTCCTCCGTTTGGCTTCCCAGAATCACAGATTCATTTCATTTATTCACTCCCTCCGTTCGGCTTCCCAGAATCACAGATTTATTCCATTTCTTCACTCCGCATCAGAGCTCCTATATTTTCTGCATTTGTACTCTTTGTTTATTTATTTATTACTTCTAATTTCACAAGCGTATTTATTGTATTTATATTTCTTATTTATTAACTAATCACCATGCTACCAAGAAGCCGCAGCATCAGGAGCGATCAAGCGGTGCAGAGGAATCGAAGCTCGAAAAGACGGCGGGGCGACTTAGTGTAAGCTCGCCGTCGCTCTCCTAGTCCTCCTCCGACCCCCATTGATGCTCGTCAGCTCTCGCCAAGCATGGGAGACTACGGCATGGATGACCGTCATATGGACGGTACAGAGGGCTATGAGGATTACCAGGGCACAACGGGGACACCAGAATTCTCTACCGTCCACGACGCCAACATTGGCGGGTCGCACGAAGGCGGAATGCTGGAAGCACATGACCGGAGCCAGAAATCCGAGACGGTGAAACGGTAGATATCGCAACTGTAATTATTGTAATGCTAAATTAAGTGCTCGTGCAACCGTAGGGACAGGACACTTGAACCGCCACTACAAAGCATGCTTACGCAAGATGGCGGCAGGGCGAGAGGAGGAGGAGTACAAACACACCAACTTCGAGGCCGATGGCTCTGTAAGTACTTGGGTGTACAATCCGCTTAATGCACGTGAGAAATTGCTAGATATATAGTTTGAAGATCACCGATTAGGATGGGTGAAAACGCGCGTTCAAAGAATGATCCAACGCGTTTTGCCCACAAGATCAACATGTTAGTAGGAGGACTACTACATCCGATATTTTACGGATGTATCAAAAGAATTGGTAGAGTTAAAACAACAATTCCAACAAGTTCAATATTCTTTTGCCATAACCTCCGATATTTGGACATCATCTCACCAAAGAAGTGCATATCTTAGTGTTGTAGCTCATTATTTAGATGATAATTATAAACTAAACAAAAGAGTCATAGGATTTAAACTAATAAATGAATCACACACGGGAGAGGCGATTGCGGAGCGTATATTATATGTACTTGATGATTTTAAGATAGATGATAAAATTGCTTCTATAACTCTAGATAACGATCGGCAAACACAACGGCTATGAACATCCTCACCCCAAGATTACAAACATATATTGGTGGTTATGTCCTCCACTGAGATGTGTATGCCATATCTTGAATCTTGTTGTTCAAGATGGCATGCAAGTAATTGGTCCATATCCGAACAAGATCCGTGATGCTATTCGTTACCTCGCAAGTTCTCCACAAGTGGTAGCTAGGTTTGGCATCTTGCATAACTAATGGGAAAGAGCCAAGAAAATTTGGCCTTGACATGAAGGTGAGGTGGAATTCGACATATATCATGCTAAAAAGATACAAGGTTACGAAAACATCATATCCGTTTTTGTCAATGCTAATCACAAAATAATGAAATGCTAATTACTAATTCAGATTGGCGGGTTGCTAAGCATTTTCGAGAGTTTTAAAACCTTTTATAAAGCAACAAAGGTTTTATCTGGTATTTATTATCCTACCTCTTGCTTAGTTATAGAGTTTATTTGGTTAATTGCAGATAAAATTGCTAAATCTAGGACGATGATATTTTAGGCCATGCCACATAGCAATGGAAGAAAAATTTGTTAAATATTTTGGTTCCTTTCACACTGTATTGTTTTGCTATTATTTTTGATCCTACAAAAAAGTTGGCAGGTTTACAGGAAGCTATGGAGGGGATAGGTGAATGTCTTAGCTTAGATTTTTCAGAAGCTTTCGAACATGTCAAACAGGAGCTTTTTCGTGTTTTTCGTTTGTATCATGATAAGTTTGCCGCCAGCGGAAGATCGGAGGCCTCACAGCAGACGCAACAGGGAAGACAAGCTTCGGACACTTGTGGAAGAAACTGAAATCAAAGGGCAAGTCTACTTCTTCGTCCTCTCAGTCTCAGGCATCCTCCAATTGGAATTCTATCTCGGAGTTGAACCACTATTTGGAGCATGATTTTGCAAACATTGATCCCGATCTTCTCGATGGAAGCAAGATAGACTTGCTCGAGTGGTGGAAGAACAACAAGCGAATCTTTCTGTCTTTGTCATTTCGCGACGGATGTTCTCCTCGGTGCCGTGTCCACTGTCTCTTGAAGCGGCGTTCGAGACGGTAGGAGAATAATAGAAGAGAGAAGATCGTCCCTTACGCCTGTGATGGTGGAGGCAATCACATGTGCCAAAGATGGAATTAGCCAAAGAGCGGAACAACATCAACTGAGGATCCCAAATCGCATGCAGCGTATCTTGACCTAGACATTGCCGAGTAGATATTATCTACGTATGTTGTAATATTTTGTATATACATATATTGTTACTGTACTCTTTTCCTTACTCGGAAACCCCACTGGGTGTAAGGTTTTAACGAGGCAAGAACATTGTATTTCTAAAATATTAAAGAAATTTCACTTTTCCCAAATATTTATGTTGTTGCGTGCCTATGTTTTTATGCAATTAATTTAATTTCAACTAGTTTTAAACGAGGCGTGCGTGAGAAAGGAAGATGACGACCGCCGCCACCGCCGCGTTCGCGTATAGTATTTTCGGCCGGGCTTGGGCCGCACGGCACTTAACGCCGCACGGTGGGCTTTGGGCGGGCTTGGGCCGGCCGAGTGACGTGGCCGCACGGCACGGCACGACGAGATGATCGCCGAGCCGCACGCGGCACGAAACGGCACGAAGCACGATGGGCCTGGGCCGTGCCGGCACGGCACGGCCCAAGTCCCAGCTCTAGCAACGAACGGAGCCGTGAATCCATATGGGTTTACGTACGCGGCGGCGAGATAAAAGTTGTAAGAGTATAATTGGAAGATGAACAAACGGGCCGGTCAGCGCCGGCACCGCACTTGGTGAGACACACAGCAGTACGAGCCGTGAATGCTGGGGAAGCAAGCAACTTCGTTTGGTTCTAATCATGGTCAAAGGAAGAGAATGTGGACGTGTTCTTTTTGCTAAATTTATGATTTTTACCTGTGATTTATAGTTTTTAGATTGTTTGTGTAAGAGATTACAGAGTAACAGAAAATCACGTACGGTTTTTGCCGATATAAACGACATCGGTTTATTATATATTATAATTAACTAATAGTTTCATTTTTAAAATATACTTTATTTAAAAACTAGTTATTATAAAAATCAAAATCAGATATTAAAAGCTGAAAAAGGACAGAGACTGTGTCTCCATGTTGAAGGCACACACATGATGAAAAAGTGTTTTTTTTAAAAAAAAACTTTAGAAAACCTATCCTGTATAATCATCTCGTCGGTCAGCAGGATGTCATTGACCGGATACCAGAAACAGATGAGATGGAAGCTTCGTTCATGCTTGGTACGTTGCTGTCACTGTGAGACTGGGGGCAACTCACTACTAGCTGATCGACGCAGAAACAAAGCTTTCCCCTGCAGCAGGAGAGCCACTGGGGCGCACATCGTCGCCGATCACCGGTCGAGTCAAATTAGCACGCAAACAAGGCGGGGAAGAAGCCCAGAAAGAGGCGGCCGGCCGGCCGGCCACCCGGGAGGCGCGCCGCATGTGGTCACTGGACCGCCATCCGGTCGCTGTCCGACTCGTGACAGCTCCGGGACCGCGGCATCAACTGCACCGCGCCGAGCACAAGAGGAACAAGAAGAAGACCTGTCCATGAGGAGACAACCATGCTCTTGCTCATCAACAAATACCTGTCCAGGAGCAAGAACCGGGCAGCCGGCGACGACAAGGAGAGGCAGCAGCAGCGCGAGATGCCGCCGGCGTCGAACGGGACTACGCAGCGCGAGCACATGTGCATGCCCGGCTGCGTGCCGGTGCGCGCCAAGCGGGCCGCGGCGGCCACGGCGACGGTTACTACGACGACGACGACGGCAAGGACGTCGCGGCACAACTTCGTCAAGTCCGCGGCGTCGGGGCTTTTCCCTGGGGCGCAGTTTACCAACCACGAGTCCCTCCCCGCGCTGCCGGACGCGTACTCGGAGTTCATCGCCGCTTTCCCGCAGTACGGCGGGCTCGCCCAGGCGGACGTGATCAGGGACGAGGAGTACCAGCACCTCGACCGGCACGTGTGCCTGGACTACACCGGCATGAACCTCTTCTCCCACGCCCAGATGAACTCGTCCCTGCCGTCCACGTCCGCGGCTCCGCCGCCGGCGTGGCAGCCGCCCTTCTTCGACATCATGTACAAGTCGACGAGCCTCCGGACGCAGGTGCAATGCGGTGACGGCGCCTCCGAGGCGGGGGGCATCGGCGCGGCCGTGACCAGGCGCATCATGGCGTCGCTCAAGATCCCCGAGGACGAGTACAGCATGGTGTGCACGGCGAACCGGACGACCGCCTTCCGGCTCCTGGCGGAGTCCTACTCCTTCCAGTCCGGCAGTAAGCTGCTCGCTGTGTACGACTACGAGAGCGAGGCGGTGGGCGCCATGGCCGAGAGCGCGCGCCGCCGGGGCGCGGACGTCATGCACGCGAGCTTCGCGTGGCCGAGCATGCGGGTCCACGCCGCCGACCTCCGCAAGAAACTGCTCCGGGGGCGGCGGCGCGGGGCGCAGCAGCGGCGGGGGCTCTTCGTGTTCCCGCTGGTGTCGCGCATGACGGGCGCGAGGTACCCGTACTTGTGGATGAGGGCGGCGCACGAGCAGGGGTGGCACGTGGCGCTGGACGCGTGCGCGCTCGGCACCAAGGACCTCGACACCCTCGGCCTCGCCCTCCTCCGCCCCGACTTCATCGTCTGCAACTTCTTCAAGGTGTTCGGCGAGAACCCCTCGGGGTTCGCGGGGCTCTTCGTCAAGAAGGCCAGCCTGGACGCGCTCGAGCGCTCCGTCATAGCGCGCAGCATCGGCATCGTCAGCATCGTCCCGGCACGGCGGTCGTCGCTCCAAGACGGCTACTCGACCGAGCTCGAACACTCGCTCAGCTTCCCCATGCTCACCGAGCCGCCGACGGCGGACGACGTCGACACCACGAGCTCCTTCTCCGGCCCGCTCAGCACCTCCGCCATCGCTAGCAGGACCCCGCCGCAGACCGACGTGGCCGAGAACGGTGATACGCCGGAGATTTGCGAGGTCGACACGCCACCCGCAAACGAGGAAGAGACGCCGCCGCCAGCAGCAGCCGTGGAAGAAAATGAAGCAGAGGAGCGCGGCAAGGAGGAGAAGGGGATTGCCGTGAGCGTGGCGGTGGAGTGCAGGGGGCTGGACCACGCGGGCGCGCTGGGCCTGATCGCCATCGGCAACCGGCTGCGGTGCATCAGCAACTGGCTGGTGGTGGCGATGCAGAAGCTGCGGCACCCGCACTCGGAGCACGGCCAGCCGCTGGTGCGCGTGTACGGGCCGCGCGTCAAGTTCGAGCGGGGGCCCTCGCTGGCGTTCAACGTGTACGACTGGAAGGGCGAGAAGGTGGCGCCTTCGCTCGTGCAGAAGCTCGCCGACCGCCACAACATCTCCCTCACCTGCGGCTTCCTGCGCAACATCTGGTTCGCCGACATGTACGAGGCCGACAGGAACTCCGTCCTGGAGCACAGAAGCGCCGCCACCGCAGGCGATGGCGGCTCCGTAAGCAGCGGCGGCGGCAAGAAGAAGGACTCCGCCGGCGGCGCCGGCGAGTTGGGGATCTACGTTGTGAACGCGTCGCTCGGGTTCTTGAGCAACTTCGAGGACGCGTACAGGCTGTGGGCGTTCGTGGCCAAGTTCTTGGACGCCGACTTCGTGGAGAAGGAGAGGTGGAGGTACACCGCGCTCAACCAGAAGACCGTGGAGGTGTAGGCCGCCATGTCGTCTGCTTCAGCTGCCACGCAAGTTACACAACACATTGGTGATTGGTTTAGAATAGTTCAGTTCACTGCGTTAAGCCGTAAATGTTCACCATTCTTTGGAGATCGGCTCCGCCGTGTCGCCTGAGAGCTGCTCCTTCCATAGTTCTCCATTCTTTGTGAGAGACTAGTTCCTGCTTCTGTGTTACGCTGTAAAATGGATGATTTCTTTCTCTATTTGGTATACAAAAATGACAAACCGGGACATTGAAATATAGAATAGACGTGCTCCATGCATCCTGCAAGGCAATTCACCGATAACATCACAGAACAATTAATACAGCATTCGCTTGGAAGCTCTCGCTAACAACAAAGCAATCAAATAACAAGGTAAAATGCCTGACGAGAAAAAAGAGGGGTGCTAATACTACACAAAGGTTGCTGTTCAGCTCAATACAAAAATAGGCTGACGGATATGGGGCAAACAACTTCAGAGAATGATGGATCATTTGACAGATAGCTAGACTGGGCATTCTAAGCTTAAATACACCAAACTGAAGCAGTTTTTTGCACGCCATCAGTGACCATTTGCAATGCCGCTGCTGTACTTGATTTTGCCTCCAACAATGCCGTCCGCCGCTTTCTTCTCGTAGAACCTCCTGTACATGGAATCAACTTTTGTAAGGTAAAATGTTCCTGTTGGCAACAAGCTCGTGTCTCTGCTTGTTTCAAAGTCTTTTGCTCCATAGCGGTGTTCCATCAGCTTCAGTGTCTCAATGAACTTCTCAGGTGAGGTCTATTAACATGTAAAGGAACAAATCAGCCTGTTGTAGAGAAATTACAGGGAGGGCTCTCCAAAAATGCATGTTGGTGTTATGAATATTGTGCATATATTGAAGAGGCCTAATGGGCAATATATATAGGGAGTACAAAAGCATATTACAGGGGAATATGCCGATTCCTATTCTATCTCTAATACTCTTAACACCCCCCTCAAATGTAAGGCGTATGCAATAGCATTGTATTTGAAAAAGGGTTAACACTTAAACAATAAAAAATCCGAAGTCCGAGTCTTGATAATATCGTCGTTGCGTGCAGTTTTTGAATAACTGTCAAATCAAGCCGAAGAGGAATAGATAGAAGCATGATGGCGCAAATCGAAGCCCAAGAGGCAGCGGTGCAATGCACAAGGTGCAGAAGACGCGCGGCAGCCTTAGAAGCTCGAGGCGGCGGCTAGAGAAGCGGCGGCATCATAACGACTTCTACGATCTACACGTGGCTCAGAGAGTAGAGCGGTGGCTGCTGCCATGCAAAAGAAAAATTCCTACACTTCTATGATTGACAATAAATTCGTGGACTCGCACGGCTTGAACGAACTAAAAATTAGAAACAACGGACTTGAATGGACGCAACGGAAGACTCACGAGAGAGAAATAAACTAGCAGATACTAGCAGCCAAAAGAGAAGCCGGCTCCTCTCACTCTCTTCACACCCCCTCCCCTCGCGTCCCTTCACACCCCCTCCCTCACTCTCCTCGCGCCCAGCGTCCACGCACCCTCCCTCACTCAGAGAGAAGGGGAGCGGCGGGCTCCAGCGGGAGGCGGCGCCCGGGAGAAGGCGACCAGATTCGGCGACGGATGGGCGCAGAGGCGCGCGGCACGGCGGCGAGGCGGTGGCGCGGCGCGAGGCGCGGCACGCGCGGCGTCGGTGCCGGATCCGGTGGGCGCCACCTTCTTCCGCCTCTCGCCGGCGAGGTGTGCCGGAGACGACCGGATCTGGCCCTGAGGCTGTCGGATCCGTGCGGTGCCAGACCGGCAGCGGCCGGGATCGGTGAGACCGACGGCGAAGAGGGCCAGCACCGGACGGATCTCGACGGATCCTGTCTAGACGGCGGTGGATCCAAGCGGGGCACGGCCGGATTTGGGACTACGTCTGGGCGGCGGCTACGGATCGAGCTTGGGGCGGGCGCGGCAGCCGGGATCTACCACGGTGACGGCGCCCCGAAGAAGACAGCGGCCCATCCAGATCGGATCTGGGTGGCGTGAGAATCCGAGTGCCGGCGGCGGTGGCGTATGGCCGGCGAACAGTGCGTGCACGGCGGCTGGGAGAGGTAGCCGCCCAGCGAGATGGCCGCCCCCGAGAGAGGAGATCGATCCTCCTGGGGGCAGCAACAACAGCGGAAGTACAGAAGTAGATCGAGGTTAGGGTTTCAACCTAAGCTCTGATACCATATTATGAATATTGTGCATATATTGAAGAGGCCCAATGGGCAATATATATGAGTACAAAGGCATATTACAAGGGAATATGCCGATTCCTATTCTATCTCTAATACCCTTAACAGTTGGGACATTCAGATCCTAGATATCAAGGTCTTCACAATAGCAAGCAATTGCATCATCTCATGCAAACTACAGTTGAATCACCATGTAAATTTGTACAGTGATAATAAATACACGTACCTCAAGTAAGGCTATTTTTCAAATGGATGACACAAGTAAAACTAAACAAATCACCATTTTCTTGAGGATAAGTTCGGCAAAGCCCTTAGATCCCGATTTCCTTGTTGACAAACTTGGTGGTAAAATTCAATTGCATATTTATGTTGAGACAGAATGAGCCATAACAGGGGTGAATGGTGATACAGTGAATAATCGCCATAATGACTTTGGCTATTTTTCTGAAAGATACCAGTTCAGGGGTAGGTCAATTCACATATATTATTTATTTTCTATGTTCAGAGACTGTTGATGAGATATAGGTAAACCACATAAATACGCTATGCTTCCTTTTCTTTAATACCCTATAAATAAAACCTCAAACAGGCCAGTTACAACTCCGAAAATTCCAAGTTCCAGGGGGCTCAACCACCGTAACCATTTAATATAAAAATCATCAAGGTTTTAACCTCCCAAACACCTAAATATTTGACCGGTCCCTGGCAGCAATCAGCTGGAAGCTACTACTAACGTGCAAACGGGAACCACTCTGAAAAATGAATTCCAAAGCCTCACAAGATCATACCTCATGTATATGACAAATTTACGGTTCTAACTTTGATGCATGGTCATACAATATATGACAAAATTCATTTTCTATCTACAACAGCCGACTGGCTGAGGGTTGTGAGGATGAAAGACCATACCACATGTCTTGACTCAAGTTTTGCCGTCACATCAAGCACAGAAGCAATGTTCGTTAAGCTAAAGGGATGCTGGCCCTTATTTAGTTTCAATGAAAACATGGTGGATGTCAAGCCACTGCCATAAGAGAACATGAGAATTCGTTGGCCGCCCTGTAAAAGAAACAGAAGTTGGGTACAGGAAATGAACAAGAGATAGAAAGGCATAGACATAAGGCTCACCAGACTGTCATGCTTGTTGTAGATTACAGATGCCAATGCAGCATAAAGAGATGCAGTATACATGTTACCAATTTGTTTTGGAAGCAAAGTTGATGGCTGAACTTTGATGTCATACAAATGCTTTGCAACTTGTTGAGAGGCCTGAAAGAGTAAAATTGACTTAATGCTTACATCAGTCAAGAAATTAAGCACCTCAAGAACTATTGTCCACCAAATGAGAAAGAACCTTCTCCAAGTCACGGCTTTGGTAGCTTTCTTCACCAGTCAAATTTGCAAAAGGCTGAAGCTTCTCTTTAGCATCATTATCAACCGAGCTAATGTTGAAGAAAAGGAGAACAAATAAGACACTCCATCTAGGGACCAAGTGAGTCAAATAAATAATGGTAGCTTATAACCCCCAAAAGGGGGGAAGACGTCAAGAACTTCAGAACATTATTTGGTCCACATATTAAAAGGCTACATTTTACGAAGGAAAAGGAACAGAACCATAAAGAGAACATTACAGACCTGCAGTTGCGCATGAAATCATTGAAGTAAAGTCGAGCAAAACTCTTCTGTACAAGCTATGACGATAAAAAAGAAAGAGTTAACATTCTCCAGATGTTAAGAGAACAGATCAGGCAGAATTAATCAACTGCAAAATATTATTCATTACCTTATTATATGGAGAATGGAACACGCAATAATCTGCATCAGAAATTGAGAATTGTTGTCCCACTAGCTTTTCATACCTAATCCTGTGGTCATAATGCATGATGTTATTGCTTGAGAATGCCAAGACACTACAATTCAGAGGTTAAATAAAGGCAGAGAGCTCACTTGGTACAATACTGTCTATAGCATGAATCTAGAGCCATCAGATAGCATGTTTGAGATAGTTTTCCATCAACAACCTACAGTCATCCAGGAACAAAAGTGTGAAATGGACAGTCAAAAGCACGGTATGTGATCGAGAAATTGCCCATTAACATGCCAAAAGATAAGCACTAAATATGAGAATGCAAGTGATAGAATCCTAACCGGATATTCACTTGCAAGATCAGGCTTGTAGAAATCGTAGGCGTGAGCCATGTGAGAAGCTCTATATTTACTTTCAAAGGAAATAGGAGCATTTGGACCAATAAGCATTGCAATAGCAGCAGCACCCCCTGTAGGCCGAGCTGGTCCTTCTGCATAAACCTGAACATAATAATCGCATAAGATGGGCCAGTAAGTAAGTGCTGCACAGGGACAAAAGGGAGAGAAAATGAAACAGCTTAGTTCCAAAACTAAAAGGTGATTTTGGGTGACAAACCGCGCTATCTGTGCAAACAACAAGACCATAGCGTCCATCCCAGGAATTACTTTCGACCCAATTCACACAATTCAACAGGGCAGCTGTTCCACCATAACACGCGTTACTTGAGTCAACTCCTTCAATGTCAGTATTGCCACTTTCCTGTGTTTGCAACAAATGTTGACAATAACGAAACATTAGGTGTGACTGAAATAGAGCTAACAGAACAAATAAAAGTTGAATGCAGTACCAATTCATGAAGAGATTTAGTATAATAAGAACAGATAAAAGATAAACAAATTTAAAAATTAATTATAAATATTGCACATCTGGGTTAGGTGGGGTGCTAATTTTGTAATTTACACAATAGGGGGGACAAACCTCGAAAATTTGCATCAGCCAAGTTTTGATGGATTTGCTTTTGTCTATCACTGTCTCACTGCCAACCTCTAGGCGGCCAATTAACTTCGGATCAATGTTGTACTTTTTCAGCAGGGATGTGACAACTGTCAAGCTGAAACAACGTTTGTTCTTGAGCATTCGCATACCAAATAGGGCATAGCATGGAAAAAAATACGCCTTCAAGATAATAGCTTCCTAAATTCAACCCGTTAGGACGTTCAATTCCAACGAAAGAAGGGACTTAAAGGGAGCAGTTGTTCGAGATGGCAACAAGGGATATACCTCATAGAGATGACATCTTCCACCTCGCTGCAAAAGGCCATGCAGTCTTGCCCAAGACCAATTGTATACTTCCCCCTGCTGGCTCCGTCATGAGCCTCCAACGCTTCCTGCAGCCATTTGCTCAATGCATCAACATTCAACCCCAAGTTTAACAACCCCTATTTTTCCAAGAGCAATCAGCTCTAACAATCTTGAACCAAGAACGCATATTATCCCTGCATTCTTAAGACACGACCCAACCAATTCCTCCCCAATGTCACATCGAATGTACGCTTTCTGAAGGACGAAATATCAGACACATGTAACATCTCACGACTCACATTATGATGGAGCTGAAACGACTGAAATACTCTACAAAAACACTTCATCACTAATGATCCACCAGTCTACACAGCGATAGCACCACGAATCAAGGTATGATTTTTTGGCAATAATTCCTCTCGCGGCGACTCAACTACCTCCTAAACCCAAAATTTCACCCATCTAATTAAAACCCCCAGCGGTAATTCCCCAAAAACTAACAAAAAAGGTAAAACCTCTGATTAAAAAAATCAAATCAACCGTGATCTCCACACTGGGATGCTCAGAGCCTCGGATCAGTCGCGTTTGCGACAACCGCAACACACAGCATCACATCACAGCAGAAAAAAAACCAACAACAAATCGAAGAGGGGTGAAACAACAACTCGGGAGAGAACTTTACCTGCTGGACGCAGGTGGGAGGAAAGTAGATGTCCATGGCGAGGATCCCGACATCCTTGCGCTCCATCTCGCGATCCCTCCTCGATGCCGCTCCGCCTTCGAGTCCGCGGCTTTCCCAGTGGCTCACATGGAACGGACGACGCCTTGGTGGTGTGATGAGAGAGAGTTCGTGTGATTGAGAGTTTGACACCGCCGTGGACGCGGAGCACGTCGGGGGTACTATAAGGGCCCTGTTCTCTTCGCCTCTCGTGGAACCGGTCTTTGTGATGTTTTATAGTACAGCCGTGGACCCGTGGTGGACGAACATAAGCACGCCCGTCACGCACGCGCACTTTCTCTCGTACATATCTTTACTACTAGTACATTGCCCGTGCGTTACAACAGAATCTAAAAAAAAGATGATTTATAAATATAAGGATCCTAAACCATACAATAAATATCAATATCAGCAAAACAATCATGTGTATTTTCACTCACTGCATTTCTCAGTGCTACCTCTTAACAAAATTTCAGAATATTCCCTACAACGCAAATGAATAGTGTCTTAACTCCCAAATCCCAACAATTGTGATAATGTAACTCTTAATTCCTTCGACTGATAATTTGACTGAATTTCTAAACAGAAACATTTTATATAATCAAATCTGAGTACTTTTACAAGATGACATTGACAATGTTCTATTTGTAGAAACGCGAAAACAAGATGCCACATGCAATAGATTTACAGTCTCTACTTCACAAGAATGGCGCAATCACCTTACAAACTTAACCTAGAAGGACAAAGCGCTCTGCCAACAAAAGAACTTGTTACGTACACATTTGTCGAATTATCAGAAACAAATCATCCACGCAAAACAGGTGTATCGATCACCCAAACAGTTAATTTTTATATATCAAGGCCATCCATTTCCGAGTACGATATTCTGGAGTCTCAAAGTTTTCCCGATAAAAGCTGCCACGAAGGCTATGACCAGATCTTTTAAAACCCAAAGTGGTGAAGAGGGTCATACGAAATCAATGAAAAACTGAAGTGGCAAAGAGGATCATCCAAAAATGTTTGCAATTGACTTTTGTTACGGTGATCCTCAGCACGGGCAGCTCACACTTTTGTTATCTATGTAAAACACAATTTTTTTGTCATTTTTAAAAGAAACGTAAATCCTCATCCCCTATATGAACGAAAGAGGATCATCATGGCCAGCAAAAAAAATGTGGCAAAGTGTTGAGAAACTTGAGAAAGAACTTACTCAATCATGCCAGATGAGCTGTCAGTATAAGTATAGAAAAGTTGGTCAATCCGTTCTGTTTCCTTGGAAACCACTTTAGTGGGACCTGAAAGTAATAATGACAATATGTTACCATAAATAGACCTAAGTAACCTTTGGTTCACTGCGGATATACGTGGTCACTTGATTTTACATAGATATCACATATAACATTTATGACAAAATTACATAGATATCACATATAACATTTATGACAAAATTTACTATGCAAGCAAAAATATGCATGGATTTGTTATTTCTAATTAATAGCTTATGAAAGAAACAAAAATTAGGGAATGACAGGCTATAGCTTGACATAAACCAATTAACTGAATAACATGACAATGTCATAAGGTCTCACTTATCAAATGATCAATCCCTGCCAAAGAACAGGTCAGGGTGTATAAAATTGTCACATGCTTATCTGTGCATTTGTGGGATTCATTCAAGGTTCCAAACGCATTTTGAAATGGTCTATAAAGTAGCCTGACAAAACATTATTTTGACCCCCCCAACACACACAAAAAAAAGGACCCATCCTAACATGTCTGTGTAGGAAGGTATGCACACACGCATGCACATGGACATGTAAGATGCACACACATGCACACTCTTTTACACCCAAGATGGATATGTGCAAACAATTAGACAAGTAATTTAGAAAGAAAAGGAATCAGTGCCTCCCTGCCTTTTGATTGCTTTTAGATGCGTACAAGTGTAATGATATATAATATATCAGGTAAATCTGTTAACATTCATTAATTCAAAAAGGCATCAATTTAGGAAAAAAAGTAATCATAGATAGCAAGTCTTAATCATAATTGTCACATGCTTATCTGTGCATTTGTGGGATTCATTCAAGGTTCCAAACGCATTTTGAAATGGTCTATAAAGTAGCCTGACAAAACATTATTTTGACCCCCCCAACACACACACAAAAAAAAGGACCCATCCTAACATGTCTGTGTAGGAAGGTATGCACACACGCATGCACATGGACATGTAAGATGCACACACATGCACACTCTTTTACACCCAAGATGGATATGTGCAAACAATTAGACAAGTAATTTAGAAAGAAAAGGAATCAGTGCCTCCCTGCCTTTTGATTGCTTTTAGATGCGTACAAGTGTAATGATATATAATATATCAGGTAAATCTGTTAACATTCATTAATTCAAAAAGGCATCAATTTAGGAAAAAAAGTAATCATAGATAGCAAGTCTTAATCATATAAAGAAAGTCTCAATTATAGAGTCTGGGTAGCGAAAGGGCCTCTAGCCTAGTGGTTAGAGCGCCTCAGTAGCACCCCCAGGTCCTGAGTTCGACTCCCAGTGGGAGCGAATTTCAGACTTGGGGGAAAAAATCCCCGCTTTGCTACCACACCAAAGCACGTGTCTAAGGCCCGCCAAGGCGTTGATCCAAAGGATCCGCCGGTAGTCTCACAAGGTCGGGCGATGGTGCCGCTGTGTAAGGGTGGAGCAGGGGTTCGGGGGTTTTCTCGGTCTGCGTGAGAAGACCTTCTTCTTAAGCAATGCCCGGGGGATTCTTCCCCCCGCAGGTCGAGTTTTAGAGTCTGGGTATCATGGTGCCCCTGTTACATACTTGAAAATGGACTAATAACAATTGTTTCGAAGAAAATAACAAAAATGAAATGTAACAGTTACTGTCCTTACAAGGTGAGAAAACTCATTGAGAAAGAATTAAGAAAAGCACATCCCAACATTGAACCATTGGTTCAACACCTCCAGCAAACAGTTATCGATTAATCGTTACAAGACCAAAAGCTAGAGGCCATGTTATTTTTGGCTTCTGGTTTCGGGCTTTTTCGTAAGTCAAAAGACCAATCATAGAAATGAGGCGGTCTCTTAAAACGAATTCTTCAAACGGTTTTTAAATCCAAAAACCGTATACGTTGTCTATGTTGATGTCTCCACCGTCTATTATCGTGCTAAAAAACGCAACAAAAAATCATCAGACACAGTTAAAAAGGTCTAGAAAGTACAAACCTACTACTAAAGAACTTCCCAACTGACAGTCTGACACAAATGAAGCCTGCGGAGTACAAAGCATGCCCTCACTTCTCAGTTCTCACTGCCACCCTCACAACACAAAGAAGATACCTGAAAATCGATAGCAGAATTCAAATGGATTAATCCCTTGCAGTTTATCTAAGGAGCAAAGCAAAAACAGTTAGCAGAACATCCTCGCAAAAAGAAGAAGAAGAAGAAGAAGAAGTAAGCAGAACATGATATTCAAGCCAAACAGGTAACAAAACGCACTACCTTCTCCAACCTGCAAAAGTCTGCATATGCACATAATAGGTCATGCCATCGCAATCAAGCTTTCAAAGAAAAGCAACAACAAAGCCAAGAGTCCAGTTTCATCTCGCCCGGGCTTTGGTATCATTGAGTAATGACTAATGAGGAGGCACTCTACATAGCTAATTCCGAACATGTCATCCTCTTAACAAAATGCGAACCATAAGAAATAGTACTACAGTGTAACTACTACAACGAAACAATTTGGGGTAGCAAATTAACACCTGGAACAAGACAATAAACCCAATTCTTTATCCGGCCAGGAAGCTACATACAGGAAAATAGATCTAAATCAATTCATCAAAGAGAATTAGATCTGAGAAGAGACGAGCATTAGCCATACCCAGGCCTTGATAACTCTGACGCCGAGGCCTTGGGGACGTTGGCTGCGGAGGCGAGTGGTACGTCAGGAGGAATGGTTCTTGGCCTACACAGCACTTGTTAAAACTGAATCATCAAATGGGAATAATAGATGGAAGGCAGGATTTGAGGCCACACACCTGAGACCTTGTCCTCCCACCAGTAGATGAACCTGAGGTTGGCCCCTTGCTTGTCTATCTTGTAGAGCTGGTACCAGTGCTCCGCCACCTCCGATCCGAAGACGGCGCCGCAGAGCACTCCGAACCCGGTAGCCAGCACGACGCCTGCAGGAAGTCAGCCATGACATCTCCATAAACAACAGCTACAGCAAGCAGCAACGCAGGCCGCAAGGGCACGATTCGTCGTACGTACTATGCGGGCTCTTGGAGTACTTGAAGGCGACGCCACCGAGGTGCGCGCGCGCGAGAGGGGCCCGCCGAGCGCGGTTCCTAGACTCCTTGAGGGCCTTGAGCTGCAGCGAAGCGAATCGTGAAGATGGCATCTCTAGTTAGTTAGCGACTTAGAGGGTGGGCGGGAAGGAAGCGGATGGCGGCGTAAGGAATGATCGGGCCCGGGAAGGATGGGAGAGGAGACTGCGGGCCGTAGACGGGTCGGAGGCGATGAACTCGTCGACGTCGGCGTTGGACCACCGGGAGGGGGGGTGGCGGCGTGAGACCTTCTTGAAGTAGTCGAGAAGGCAAAGTTGCGCGCCAGTCTTGCTTCACGGCGTCGAATGCTCGCCGATCCCCATCGCCGCCGCCTCGCTCGGTTCGGTCGGTCGGCTGGGAGGCGGCGGTGGCGGAGCGGAGGAGGGGAGGCGGCGATGGCGGCATGGAGTGGGAGGAGGCGAGGCGGAGCGAGATGGGTGGCTCGGGATGGAGGAGCAGCGGCGCTGATCGGATTGGAATGATGTGAGTGAGTGGAGAACGGGCGGAGAACGTGGCCGAGAACGTGGGAGAGAATCGGTAGGAAGGAGGCCGACACGTCGGCGCAGAGCGTCTGTGAGGAGGCGCAGCGTATATGAGAAGGGATGGAGAGAACGGACGGACTGCCACCAACTCTAATTTTTAAGTAGTAGAGATTATAAAATTCTTTACTATTATAAAAATATAAGTTAATGGTTATTGATCCATTCTCTCCCATCTCTTCTCAACCATCCGATCAAAGATCAGCCGTCTAAATTCGTATATAGGTAGTTCTTCCACTCCTCATAAAAAAGTCAGGCTAACGTGTGAGCCACGCTCGTCCTCTTCTCTTCCCCGTATCCTCCGCCTCCCGCAACCGTCGTCTCCTTCTCTCCCCCGAACCCTCGTACCGCACCTCCTCCTCCTCAACGCCGCCGCCAATTCTTTCCCCGTACAGCAGCGTCTGGTCGCAGTCCCCCAACTTCCCCAGCAGCGTCGCATCCCCTTGTCGCCGCCTCCTCTTCCCATCTGCTCGTCGCCACCTCCCCGCCTCCACCTCCCGCAACTGTCGCCTCCTTCTCCCTCGAAGCCTCGTGTCGCGCCTCCTCCTTCTCGGTGTCGCCACCAATTCTTTCCCCGCGCGGCAGCATCTGATCGCAGTTCCCCAACTTTCCCCAGGGCGCCGCCACCACTTCCATCTCCCATCACTCCTCCAACCAGCGGCACGACGCTCAGCGACAGTGGCTGGTAGATCGGAGAGAATGATGCTCAGCGACAACGGCCAGTGGACCAAAGAAAAGGGCACTCGGCGATGGCGGTGGCCGGTGGCTTCCTCTTACTATGCCCGCCCACGGGTCTCTCCCCCGCCACCGTCGCCCAGCGGTCGCTCACCCGGTGAACCTCTCTATCTCCTCCTGCTCTTCGCTCGAAGCCTGTCGCGTTGTTTGGCGATTTTGGTCTCCCAAACTGGTTGTCAAAGTCGGTACCGTGGTCGAATGGGGTCGTGGTCGAGGGGCCATGGCCGAAGTCGAGGGGCCGTGGCCGAAGTCGAGGGCCGTGGCCGAAGTCAAAACCGTGGTTGAAGGGGGCCGTGGCTGAAGTCAAAGATCTATGGTCGAAGTCAAAGAGCTGTGGTCGAAGTCCAAGCCGCGGTCGAATGGAGCAGTGGTCGAAGTCGAAGGGTTGTGGACGAAATTGGTTCGCGGTCCAAGTCGAAGGGCTATGGTTGAAGTCAAGCCGTGGTCGAAATCCAAACTGTGGTCCAAGGGGACAGTGGTTGAAGGGGCAATGGTCGAAGTTAAATGGTCGTGGATGAAATCGGTCTGCAGTCAAAGTCAAAGGGTCGTAATTGAAGTCGAAGGGTCATGGTCAAAGTCCAACTTGTGGTCGAAGTCCGGGTCGAGCAGGCTGGCGCCGACAATCAGGCGACAGGGCACAAGCGCACCAGAAGCTTGCCAACATACGATCACCAGAGATGGTCAACCGCTCCCGACCTACAATCACACGCGATGGTCGATAGCTTCTAACTTACGACCACGAGGTATGATCGACGGCTTCTAATTTACGACCATGAGTAATGGTCGATGTGTTTCGACTTACGACCAAGAGGTGTGGTATCCTTCCTCAACTCTGACTGACACCCCCCAACACTCGATCTCCATCAATGTAAGGTATCCCTCCTACTCGACCACACCTTTAGCTAGATATTCTCCTCTTTCTTATCCTTCACTTCCTGGTCTTCGAAGCCCACTGGGAGAGTCGCCGCCACGTCTGTCATTCTCCTTCATCGCCTCATCTCATGTGTGCCGGTCCTTGAGGACCACACCACTTTCTTCCCCTTCTCTTCCTTCTGCTTTCTTGGCCCGAATCACCACTGGCTCGTGGGAGCCGTTGCAATCTCTCTTTCTCCCTCCTCTGGCCACTGTTGTTCTCTCGACATCTCGACAGACGAGATCACCACTCGTAGAACCCCTCATCACGGTGATTCCATTTTGCTCTTCATCCACCGCCTCCCTCGCCGCTGATGATGGTCAGCTGAACATCCATCGCCCTCCTCTCTTTCCTCTCCTCTCTGTCACATGGCCCCACCAGCGTCAGGTACACACGTATGTGGATGTAGCATCGTTCGTCATTTGGTCTTGGATCGCTGCGAGATTCCAACACGTGAGCGGCCACGACAATGCCAGAGGGACACGTGTGGCCCACCATCCTCGGACGACTTTTTGTTCCGTTCGGATCAGACGGCTGTGGATCATCCCATTCCATCGGGGCTGCTTGATCTGGCCAAGCCGCCAGGGCAACTTCCTCGGGAGTCGGGAATCTGCCTCAGAGCAACTCCAGCAGTAGTCCTCAAAACAGGGCCCCTACTTTTTATTTGAGAGCTCTGTTTTTTGGGCTACACTCCAGCAGGAGCCCTCAAAACAGGACCCTCAAATTCATTCTTAGAGGGGATGACACATAGGACACACCCTCATTCTTATCCTACTTTTGAGGGCCGATGGGCAAAAAACTCACTCCAGCAGGGCTCCTACTTGAGCCCTCTAAAGTAGGGGCTCCCTCCAGACCCCCAGGAATGAGGGCTCGAGGGGAGATTTGAGGGAACCATACTTTTGAGGGCTCAAGTAGGGGCCCTGCTGGAGTGAGTTTTTTGTCCCTTGACTCTCAAAAGTAGGATAAGGGCTCAAATAGGGGTCCTGCTAGAGTTGCTCTCAGTTCAACTTCAACACGGCAAGCTATTTGACGGCACCCTTTTTTTTCCGACGAAAGCTCTATAAAACATTTCGATCAGGTTGGTAGTTGTTTAGGACAAATAACAAAAACGAGGAGTATGCTGTTGCCTTCAAGCTATGGCTATGTTATTTTAAGCTCCGTTTAACGGTTTTTCTCCACGGCTAAATATTTTCATCTGTATTTTTTAGAATAACAACAGAGCGGATGATGAAGCTGTTGATGTGAACGACATGCACAATTTTAGGTTTAGAAATATGTGTAAAGAATTTATTTTAAAAACTATCTTATTTATTTTGACTTTCGAAAAAACTAAAGTCTAAAAATAAAAATACCAAAAAAATATGACATATATGGTAAATTCCTTACGAAAACGACGCATTCAGTCCATGGATGCGCAACATCAAAATAGATTATTCATCACCCATGGATCGGAAATCTCTCACATGACGCCCACACCTCGTCGTCATCCTCTTTGCGCGCTGCTACCACTCCATGCACCTTGTCACCATCTTCCTCTGCCCACCCCTGCCATGGGCCAACCGCTTCCATCCAATGGCCGGCAAAGCCATTGCTAGTGGGCTAGGCTTCTACTATCTCACAGTCACCGCCGTCGATGTCATTGCCGATTGTCTCGTCCAAATCGGTAAGAGTAAGATCCCATGTTTCAGCATCTCTCTCGTCAATGATGTAGCCTCAAATATGTTTCCGTAAGATGAGAACTTGACCGGTAAGTACAACTCTAATCTCATTTAATTTATTTTTCACTTAACAAAGATATCGAATTGTTGTTCGGTTCCTAGACTAGAAAATATCTTTGACTACCGTGCGTGCCTGAAAATTTTGCAAAGAGTGAAAATATTTTTCGCTTGCTGTGTGCCAGGTGCTCAATCTTTTACGAGGAGCTCGCTTCAGCTTCGCTATTCCTTAATTTTATTTTTTTTCTGATTTTTTTATTTTTAGGGTCTTTGTTTTCTTTTTTTTCCCTGTATTCGCTTGTATTATCATGATGAGTTTATTTTTTTCTATTTTTAATTTTTTTTAATTTTATTACTTAAAAAACTATGAATAACTATATTACAAAATAAATCAACTAGAATATAAAATAAACTATAAGCTAAAAAAAGTTCCAAATAACCAGCCCAAAACCGAACAGCCGACTCGCTCTTGGACTTGAACCCGGTCAGATTGACAAGTTCTGGAGGAGAATGGGCTGTCATTGCTGTCCCTTTGGGGTCCATTACATGATAGATTAATATATTAGGTCCATATGAAGCCACACTAGACATGGCTTGCATTTGGCCCATACAAAACAGATCACGTTGCAGGGCCATAGAACTCATTTATTTCTCTTTTTGTTGCTTTTGGGATTTTTGCTTCTTCTCATTCAGTCTAACCTCCAGTTGTTTTTGCTTTTTTCAGTTGCTGAACTATCCTCCCAATGTGGCTGTACCATTATATCATACCTTCTTATTTCTTATTGTATGTGGCAATTCTACCAGTGAGTAAGCTAGAACCATTGGGAGCATATGGATTATAGACGTGTCATGACTCATGAGATCATCAAATCGTACCAAAATGCAAACCATGACAACTAAGCTTAAACCATCAAAAGTATCAATGTAAACGCAGTAGTATGTAGATAATAGAATTTGAACCTTTTCTTTTTGAGAGAGTACACATCCACAAACACAAACAACTCTTTTGTTTTCCCCTCTTAATCTCATCCACAGACAGCTCACGGTAAAGTAAACAAAGAAACGCTGCAAACATAAAACACTCAAGGGTACACACATCTATATGTGTGATGTTTTTGGGTTACCCAGACTAATCTCCAAGGCCGCGTTTGGTTTGGGTTAAGAGGTGGGTCAAGGTTTAATCCGCAAAACACCATTGGGTTAGGGGATTAACTTAACCCAATTAAAATGTTTTAGCCCTTCTAACCCAGTATTAAGTTAACATATTAAATTGGTAAAATAAGTTAAGCCAGCACAACAAACCTTCCTAAATTTTGTTTTCAAGTGCTAACCCAGGTAACCCTAACATAGTTAAATAGTAATTTAGGTATGTTTTTTCGTCCATGTTTTATGATTTTTGGCCCTAGAGCGAGCGTTCTTGTCAACACATCGAATGCAAAATAAGCCGATATGCAATTTCGAAAAGGCTGTCGCGATAAGTCGCTTCGAAACAACGGTGGAGAAGCCGTCCTATTTATTTTTTCCGGAGAAACCGTAAGCTGAAAAGAACGAGACCTAGATTAATTTGGTTTGTTACCAAACACGAAAAATGAGTTAATCCAATCTTGTTGGATCAAGGTTACCTAGCCCAGTTATTGTAACCTCACACCAAATGCAACCTAATACATTTGTCGCAAAAAAAATACTTTTAAAATATTATAATTTTAGAGAATTTTATAACAATTAACAATAGAAATGAGTAACATATCTAAAATGATTTCCTTTTTGTCTGGCGAGAGGGAGTATGAGCAAAAACAACTGTGATAACCGATAAGATATGTACGACAAACACATTATGCGATCACCGTACAAAATGAGAAAAGAAACCATGATGACAATGAATGTAAACATACAATAAACAAATACTACCCGATCAATTCGGCTTGAGCTTCTGGCTTCTGGCTTATTTTTCACTATTCATTAATTTCATCTTTTTCTGAACTTTTGGCTTTTTGTTGAGCTTTTTTGCCGGTTCTTTTTTTCCCGTATTCGTTTGTATTATACGTAATGGGCTAACATATTTTTCATATTTTTATATTTTTTTAAATTTAATTATGCTAAATAAGCCTCTCATCATTTCTGATGTTTTTTTTCAAATTATGATTTTTCACCATAAGCTATGAGCTTTTCAGCCGAACCGATCACCACCTGAACCTTGATTTTTCTTAAGAGTAAACATCACAAACAGCTCATTTCTAATGAATATCACAGCTAATGGTAAGGAAAAGAAAGTAAGAGAATTACTTTAGAAAAAACCGCCACAAAGTAAGAGAATTACTGCCACAAAGTAAATTGCAATTTAGCAGCAATTGACCGCCCAAGCCAACTGGAAAACCGTCACGGCACGCGATCCCCATTGCACAGTGGATCCCTCATGATTTCTCTGGAGACATGGGCCCAGATCTTCGTAAATGGTAGGTAGTCCCCACATTTCGCGTTGGATCCAGCTGGCCCCATCCGGGGCCCAACGGCCCCACCTCCGGATCCTCTGCGCCCGATCCCCGCAATCCCCATCCATCGCCACGCGAGCCTAAACCCCACTCATCTCCCGACGCGTATCCCGGCCGAGCCGACCCTGCCTTGCGTGCCGCCGGTGGGCCCTCTCCACTACCTGGCCCCACCTTGCTCCCCGCACCGGGTCCCACCTGTCATTTTTTTACTGGTCCTTTTTTTTTGAAAGGCTCGGGGGCAGCTGGGAAGTCACGAGTCACGCACGGACGCGGATCTTAAGACCGTGCTAATTATTCTTTCGCTAATCCAAATGGCTTGTCATATTACGGCTTAATTATTCATTAATGAGTCGCCACTATTTGTGGGGCCACGTGGGGGGCCCGGGAGTCAGGAAGGCTAGGAAGCGACAACGCGTCCTGGACCGTCGGATCCGCACCGGCGCGCAGATTAATGCGGCGGGCCCGGTACAGGTCGGACGGGTCCCCAGTCCCCACCACGGCCCGGTTGGGCGTAGCCCCGGGCAACATCCAGGCCGTCTATCGCACGCCGGGGGCACCGCCAAGTGACCACCCGATAAATCTAACTCAGCCAGTCAGCCCGACGCGCAGCGAGCGAGCCAAGTAAACCGACACACCCCACCCTTGCCCGCAACACGCGAAAAGACAGGCGAGGCGGAAACAAGCGCGAGCCTTTCCGAAGCCGGACCAACCCAATCTCTCCGATTCCCACCATGGAGGCGCAGGCGCAGGACAAGGCGGAGGAGGAGGAGGGCGCGCGGCTCCACGCGCAGCCGGGTGGGGTGGGAGGCGGCGCGGCGGCGGCCATGGCCATGGGCGCAATCCCCATGCACAGCTTCATCGTGCCCAAGCCCGAGCCGATGGAGTTCTTCGGTGGGATGGCCATGACACGCAAACCGCCGCCGAGGAACCGCGACCGGCACACCAAGGTGGAAGGCCGCGGGCGGCGGATCCGCATGCCGGCGGCGTGCGCGGCCAGGATCTTCCAGCTCACGCGGGAGCTAGGGCACAAGTCCGACGGAGAGACCATCCGGTGGTTGCTGCAGCAGTCGGAGCCGGCCATCATCGCGGCCACCGGCACGGGCACTGTGCCGGCGATCGCAACCACCGTCGACGGCGTGCTCCGCATCCCCACCCAGTCCTCGTCCTCCTCTGGCCCGGCGTCATCCACCGTGGGCGACGGCGAGGAGTCCTCCGCCAAGCGCCGCCGCAAGCTGCAGCCCACGCGCGCGGCGCCCGGCGCGGCCCCACTGGCCACGGTGGCGCCCGCGGCCTACTACCCCGTCATCGCCGACCCTCTCCTCCAAGGCAGCGGCGGCGCGGCGATTTCTGTTCCCAACGGCCTCGCCCCCATCACCGCCACCGCGGCCCCACAAGGCCTCGTCCCTGTCTTCGCCGTCCCGGCCAACGGCAGCCCCGCGGCCGGCGTCGGCAACCGCATGATCCCGCAAGCCACCGCCGTGTGGATGGTCCCACAGCCTGCGGGCGCGGCCAACCAGCCCACGCAGTTCTGGGCCATCCAATCCGCGCCCCAGCTCATCAACCTTGCCGGTGCGCAGACCATCCCGGCGGGAGCTGTGTTCCCGACGGCGCTCAACGTCGCTGACTTCCAGCAGCAGCAGCAGACGGTCTCTACCGTGGTCCAGAACAGCAACGCGGACCACCAGCTCCACCTGCAGCTCACCGGCGCTGACTCGCACGAGCAGCAGCGCCGCGGGCGGAAGGAGGGCGGCGGTGTGGACCACCCCGAGGAGGACGGAGACGATGACGAGGAGCCGGTCTCCGACTCCAGCCCAGAAGAGTAGCAAAGCAAAGAAAGCACTCCACTGCACGCCAAAAGTCCAATCCAAAGCTTGGGTTCCTTTTGCTCTAATTAATTTTTACCCTCCTTTCGTTTTTTTTTTGGCAATATCCTCCATATCATGATGAACTAGTGATTACTCCCCCGTGCTGGTGTTGTGTTGTGTTGGTACTTCTCGCCTCAGCAGCTAGCCCAGTGTTAATGTTAGAGAAGCAGCACCATGCAAATGAGAACATGCAGATTTTTAAGTTAACAAGCCATGAGCACAAGTTTACGCGAGTGTTATCTCTTTGCTCGCTGTCTTCTTTTTTGTGCTGTCTGTGCTTGCTTTCATTTGCTTTTGGAAACGGGAAGCTTTTGGGTTTAGGATTAAGGAGCGGCCGGCACGTGCGTACGTGGGGGCAAAATTTGACGCACACGGCCGGAGCGCGGCGGTGAGGCCGAGCCGGTGGTGGTTCGAGGGAGGTGGGCGTGGGGCCCGGGCGCAAAGTGGTGCTGGGTCAAAGGGCGCCCTCGCGGACCGTGCGGTGCAAGTCGGAGGAGTGAGCGGCTTGGGTGGGCGCCACCGGCTGGCCGTCACGTGACTGATGGAGCGGGGCCCACTCGGCTTGGGCCCCCCGTTGCGCCGCGTGGTGGGGCCGCGTCACGGCGGCGGGGCGGTAGCGGGACCTACTACCTCGGGTGGGCACCGCCGCAACACGTGTTGGGAGGTGGGTGGCGGGGGACGGGCCCACTGACCTCCTCTCTCTCTCTCCCGTTTGGTGGGGACCGGGTCCGGTGGGCCCGACGTGTGGGTGCGGGTGACGTGGATGCCGCGAATATCCGTATCAAGACAGGAGCAGCATTGCTCTTCCGTTAGACCGTTACAGATTACTAGTGTTAACATTACCGTTACCAAGCAGACTGCGGTTACCGCTCAAAGTTAGTGTAGTACTCGAAATGTTGCACCTGTGTAGAAAGGCTGAATTCAGATGGTGTTGGTTTGGTGGTTTTCCTACTTAATCTGATTACATTGCAATCTTATTACGTTAGTTTTTGTTTGATTTAGTGTGGGCCGTAATCTCGCTCCCTGTAATGTGATACAGCCCAATACAAGCCCCGTTACATGCTAGGTCGGGGTATTCGAAATTATTAGGTGAATTCTTTTGAGTTGTGCATTATAGTTTTTAGTTTAAAATTTTAAATTCTGACTATGCAATTTGAATATTTTATACTTGATCTAGAGTTTATGCAATCGGGCATCTTTGATTGTAGATGTGCCCTCATTGATTTTCGAGAGCATAGTCCAAATCTCATGATCGGTTTCTAAATTACTCACTCGATTGAACTCATTCACGTTCAAAGTTCCAAAAAGAGTATTGGTTACTTGAGCATTGAGGTGAGTGTTTCGCTCCTCGAGATCCGTAGGGTGTGTACGATTAAGAGACATGATGAAACCCTCACTTACAATCCTCCATATACTCGGCTCATGACCTTCAAATATACAGTCATGTGAATTTTTCAAAAATCATAATGTGAGCCATCGAAAAGAAATGTCTTTTCTAGAGATACACCCTTGCTAGTCATCCTTGCTCTCTAGACGGTAAAGCCTAATAAAAAAAGGTCAAGTTCTGATATCACTTGTAGGATAACGATAACTAACTAGACATGGGTAAATAGGAAGTTTTTAATATCTTTAGGCTAAATCATAAACCCGTTCCGACATTTTTCTTTTTTGCTCATTTCCTTTTCCATTTGCAGTGTATTTCGAAACCCGTTACGTTAACAGTCACAGTGTCCAACCAATCACTACATAAATGTAAATGTACCATCTAAGAGAGGTTACACCAGTACTCCTGCGTCTTGTTACGGGTCTGCCTGTGTCTGCCTAACTGAAGAGAGAAGAAAAAAGGACAAGCATCATGTAGTAGTACTGGTGGATCAAAGGAAACCAACTCAGGGCTTAGCGCAGAAAGTGGCTGGCTTTTCCTATTGGCCAGTGCCACTGCACTTTCCGTTCGACCAAAGGCTACTCTAGTAGTACTAGTGTACCTTTTGTGAGTTCAGCCACGAGCTTGGCACTACGGTCGTCTTGTGCGTCTCGCATCAGTAGGAGAGGAGACCAGGAGGCCTCGGTCGTGCTTTGCGCAAAGGCAAAGTTCAGCTCCAATATGCTCGTGCACCATCCCGGATACTTCCTAATTCCTATATCATAGTGTAGCGTCGCGTCGACTCGTCTCTGCTCGGTTCCTTTTTTTTTGTTTGTTTTGGCTTTCCTTGCGATCGAAAGTCGAAACGAAGAGTCGCTTTCGCGACCTGCAGGAGTCGGGTGTCGGCGGCGAGCCATTCCGCCCCGTCTCCGCTGCCTCCTCTCCTCCGCGCGGGCCGGCGCGCGTCGTAGTGGTGGTCGGCTAATGGCGTGGCTGGTTGGTCATGATGAGACTCGTGTCGGCTATCTCTGGCTATCTCTGGCTGATGAGCCCATAGTCTAAAGTTTAGTTGTCAAATTTTGGACTAAACTTTAGTTGGCTAAACTTTAGCCACTAAACTTTAGTCGATGACCAGCTAAGTGGAGTAAAGTGTTTTACGTTTAGTGTCGTTAAATTTTAGTAAGAAAATCCAAATAGATCGGCGAGTACGTACGGTATAATATATGCATTACGTAGACCTCTGGGGACGTCCGTATTAATTTGCGATGATTGCAAGATTTTTTTCATTCGAGAGCCATGATCTGATGTGACCAAATGTTGGTGCCGGTTGCTCATCTTCGGGGTACATCAGCATACACTGCTACTTAGGCCATGAAATTTATGCTGAAAATATAAGCATATGTAGGTTCAATTTATTCCATAAATAAATCATGACATCATGCACGTAAAATAACAGAACCATCACAGGTATAAAAGATTTAGACATGTAAACCAGAAACTATACATGAACAGATCTAATACGGAGAACATGACTGTTACGTACCGATGATTATGTTCTAACCGGTTTGGCGATGTTGACGCTGCAGGCACGGTGTGGATGACACGAGGTCGATGACGATTCGCCGAAACCAAACGACGAGGAAGAAGAGCCAGAGCTATAGCAAGCAGTCGCGCAGAGCGCTTCCCAAAAACCTTATTCGCCTCTCCGGTGCAGACTTGGCGGCGGCGGCCCGAGACTGCTCTCCCGAACGATAGTGCACACCGGCGGACGGGACGGAGTAGACTACGTGGGACGGCGCAGCACGATGGAGGAGGCAAAACCCTAGATTGATTCGCATGATCAAGACGCCTGCACGTTCTCCATAACTCGTAACCGAAACGGATTAGTCATGCGTAACCGATCCGGATTCACCACCACTCAAAACAGTAAAAAAACAAAACTGCAAAAGGAAGCCGCGTCTGCGCAAGCACCTGGAGCCGATTTTGGCGGACCATTCATGCAGGTGCCGTGCGCCCGCGCCCCTCGCCCGGCCCGGCCCGGCGAGCGAGCGCGTGATCCTCTCTCCCACACATGCCTCAAGTGGTTAGGAGTGCACCATCCCTTTTAAGGTGGTCTTCCTCTCCTAGAACTAGCAATATGGTACTAAAGTTCACATGCAAACCTCTTTTGCATGAGTGGCCTTTGAGATTTAGAAATTATTCTTATGGGCTTGGCCCACATAATTCAACAATTTACACTTTATATCTATAGTTTATGACGTCTCTTAAATAAATAAATGAGATATTTTATTCATTGTCGTTTCGAAGCGATTTATCAAAATAGTCTTATAGAAATGTTTATCAGCTTTTGATTCGTTTACACAAACGCTGCTAAACTAAAAACTATAACTATAGTTATAAATCACGGTAAAAAAAATAACACAGTTGCTCGAGTGCGACTATAGAGTGCAGATTGCTGGCATGAATGGATCGGCGAAGCTAGCTCACTTCAACTAGCAGTACTGTTCATTCCACAGCCGCGTGGTCATGCATGTGTTCGCACTTGGTACGTAGTTGGTACAGGCGCACTCTAGACTGACCCCGCTGCCTGCCGTAATTCGTTTGAGCGGCACAGTACTCGAATTTAGTATCTGTAGATACACAGGCTAGCTGTATAGTGGAGGAATGTGGCTAGGTACTATTAATTTGCAGGGTCATAGTTTAAAGTGTCTTAGATTATTGCATATTGCCTTGTGCTAATATAAACAACTGGTTTTTAAAGTGATTTTCTTCTTATTTCACTTTAGAGATAAAACAGAGGTCACAGATATATTACACATTCTACTTCTATCGCACCCATTTTGCGCACACACTCTTTCTCATTTCCCTACCGTTCATCCCCTCCTTATAAAAGCTAATTTTTCTAACAACTACTATTTATTTTTAGCCAAAAGCCATCAGTCATAACAAAAAAACTGAGGTTAATATGAACATACGCTTAATATGAATCCACTAGGACGTGCTCCCTCCGTTTCAAGATCCACTAGGACGAGCTCCCTCCGTTCCAAAATAATTAGCATTCTTTGATTTTGATCGTCAAACTTTGTAATATTTGACCAATAATATTTTTCTAAATATTTAGATTAGTCATACTAAAATAGTATTGTTAGATTTGTCATAAGAAATACTTTTATAATATTATACGCCTATAATATTTTATAAATTTATTAATATAAAAATTAAGAGTCAAAGTTTAAGACCATAAAAAATCAAAGAGAGCCAGGTATTCTAAAAAAATGTCCTGAAACGGAGGGAGTGCGTAACAAACAAACAAATATCTAACCTACTGTTGCCTAAATAGTAGTGTGCTATCATGTTTTCCATATGTAAATATATGTACATGAGAAGAAGACAAGAACTTGGGAGAAATGCATCGGGCGGCGCTAGCTGCGGCACGGCATGTCGGCGTCCGCACAAGGAGCACAGAAAACCGCACAGTCCCGTCCGTCATCAGTGACTGCTGTGCTTGCACTGCCCATATGCATTCATCCTCCTGTCTACAGAACCTAGCTGGAAACTGGCAAGAATCTTCTCGTCAGTGTAACTTGTAGTTCAAGCAAACGCGCGATGCGAAGAAAGGTTCCTTCTTGCTTCCACCGGAATGGACTAACTGGACTTCGTAAACCGCTCGTCGCTGCTGCCCATGACCAGCAAGTAAATGAAAAGGTTCCCGTTACTGCTAAATCTACGATGCAAGCTGCCGTACAGAATACACCAGATCCTAGTTTCATAGGTTTTCTTTGGTCTGAATCTGTAGAACGTAGTGTGCTGATCATGCATCATCATGCATTCATTTCATACTACTCCAGGGAAGACAAAAAATAGAAAAAGAGCAGCGAGCGATCTTCATTTATGTTGGTGCGGTCCTCTGAATTCTGAAATGAAGGTATCTGAGGCAATGAGGCATCGATCGACGTCGTACGTAATTGGCTTGGCAAGTGTTTTCATTTTCCCTGCAAGTTATAATACAGTAGTACAGTACATCGATGGCAGGCAGGCAGTCAGTCAAACGGAAAGAACTGAAGCAGCAATGAGAGCATTGCAATATGTGTACTCTGAATTTTTTCCTGTTGTGCCCAAACGCCAGAAACGGAAGGCTCTCTACCGCATCCCAGCTCCGCGCGAGCGCCGAGTTGTGCCCAAACACCACTCGATCTGTTCTGCTTGCTGTTACCCGAACGCGCGCTTACACCGGAATGAACAGAGCATAGTATGTACCCGAAAGTAGAAACGTCACTTTTTATTATTGAGAGACGCTGTTATCCCACTTTAGAGAACGCGACGCTGTTATTTTTTTGGACGGTGTTTAGGTTTCTTATGCTAGAAGCACTAAAATTTTGATCCCTTCAGCGAGGTCCACTCCTCATTCTCTCCTCCCCACCTCACCTCCTCCCGGCCGTCACCCCCACTGGCCCCGTGGCATCGCTCTCACCGCGAAAAAGCTAACTCGATCACCTCCTCGACGTTCCGTCTGCTGCCCAGCATTGTCCTCTGACCATGGCTAGTAGTGCCGCTGTTGTCATCACTTCCACACTCGCCGCCACCATTGCACCCTAGATAAATCTATAGTGGGTCTTGGTGGACCTTGAAACCTAAACGGCACCGGAGATCTTGCCGCGGAGCCACCACAGCACATATCACAAGGCAGGTCGAACGAATGAGAAAAATCAAACCGCTGTTCTTTTTGTTTTTTGCTACATGTAAATGATTGTTACCATTATTTCGGGAGAAAACGCACACATCGCAAATAAACAGAGAGAACACAGAAGAATTTCTGAATTTCACTATTCTCTTATTTGATCCCCTTTTTTCTTTTACTTATCTTACAAAACTGTCTACAAGCCTCATCAATATATAGGCTAATAATCTCCTACTGGTATACATATTCGGATTTCAAGTTAGACACACCTTCAACTTAAATTACATATGAAGACGGACTCTACTACGTCTTGAACTCTTAGTCAAGATTATTTCTAATAATTTTTCTCTTAGTCTTTACTTGACTCTAAAACATTGAGGTTGTCGGACTCAACTACGACTTACTAAACTCATATTTGACACAGAACGGTGACACATTTCCTCAACGTTCCGATTTCTTTCCACCTTACTTGAGTTTGGACGGCGACACATCTTCTCAACGTCCCTGAGTCAACTCATCATCAGAGCACTGTTGATTCATCGTCACTGAGCGCTTTAACAATAAACGCTTTCTTCATCATCGGCTTGGGGCATTCTGAAACAAAGTGTCCATAATCGTTACAATTATAATACCTTACTTTTACCTTATTAAACTTCCGATTCTGACAGTCTTGGCCACCACCCCTGGTAGTGTTCTTGCCTTCACGCTTCGATGATCGGATCTCCCACTCAGCACGGGTTAACAAGTGCTGTCCGTCGCCGTTGTTGCTATTATCGCGGATGCGTTCCTAATATGCTTTAAGACGACCGATGACCTCCTCCATAGTCATTGTCTTTAGGACTCTAAATTGCTCTATGACTGAAACAATCGGGAGAAACTGTGAGGGAACAGAATGAAGTAATTTCTTCACTACGTACAACTCTTCCACCTTCTTGCCAAGGGCCTGAATCTTGTTGACGATGACCGTCAACTGGACGACGAAGTCACTGATCGACTCCATTTCCTTCATACACAGCACCTCAAATTCGATCTTGAGAGTTTGTTCCTTTGCTTCCTTCACACGATCGGCGCTAAGATGCATCGTCTTCAGTGCCTCCCACGCGGCTTTGGCCGTCTCCTTTTCGGCCAGTAAGAAGAGCGTCTCCTCTAGGATGCTGTGATAGATGGCCGCCAATTCCATATGATCTTTGCGCACATCGACGTTGCCGTTCTCGATCGCATCCCACACTCCTTGAGTCTTCATGTACACCTTCATCTTGATTGCCCAGGTTGCATAATTTCTCGTCGTAAGCATCGGATAATGCAACAAGACAGTGGAACTCTCCTTTTGCCATCATACTATATGATGCCTCGTCACCAGTGACACCACTTCCCGAAGAACGCGACATGATCTTGAGCACGGATCAAGAACTTGGATTTACTTTGAAGTAGCTCTTGGACCGAGAAAATGGAGAGAGAAAAACTGCAATGTTTTTCCTTTTTTTTTCTCTTGGTGACTTCTTGCTCCTTGTCTCTGCGTTCGCTTTTATAATAGCAATATGACTCCGCCTCGGGAGACAAACGCACGGAACGGAAGCAACTGCGGGCGAGTAGGCATTCGCGTAATTGGTCTTAGTCCAAATGGCTTTAACTTCAAAATTATTTTAGATTTTTATTTATTTAAGTTAGAGGCCATTTAGAACACGTCGACTTCTAATTTCATATTATTTTAATGTTTCATATATTTTTTTGCTTTTTTGCCTTTTTCTTTTCTTCTTTTCCTTTGTATTGTCCATAAAAACTAATCATGGCTGTAGTATAATTTTAGTTATCATTAAAAGCTTAAGCTATAAGCTAATTGAGCAGAGCTAAATTATCATCGGTCCATCCAAGAGAATTAGGGCTGTTTGGTTGGTGCCTAATCTTGCCATGCCTAAGCTTAGCTAATTGAGCAAAATCAAAGACACTTGTGGCAAAGTTTGGCAAGAAACGAAATTATCATCGCCACGTCGTCATCCAAGACGCCTAATTTGTGGCTAGGCATCATAACTAAACAGGCCCTTAGGCTAACACGTGGATTCAGACGGCCGCGGCCCCCCACGACGACCTCCTCATCCTGTCCTCGGCCGGCGCCATGCAGGCCCTCATAGCCAAAACACGGCCCATTTGGACGGCAAAGAAAATGCTGCCCATTTCGGCCGCGCGGCCGAGCTATCCGCGTCGCGCTGGTGGCTGGTGAGTTGCCTCTGCCGGACTATACCCAGGCGGGCCAAAATCCCAGCGTGGAGCCGACTACGCACGGCCCACGTTTTTCTAAAATGCCGCAGCCGTCAAACGCGGCCCATTTTCCTGCCATCGGGCACGCCGATCTGCTCGAGCCTGCGAACGCGGCCTATTTTCTGCGCGCCTCAGAGAAGTCCAGGCCGCGAGCCCATCCCCAAGCCGTGTTTGCTCGACCAGACTGTGCGCCGCGCCCACTTTTTTCTACAGCACCAGCGGGCCATGCCCCCATCAAAGGCGGCCCATTTTTGTCCGCGCGGCGGAGTCGGATCCTCCTCTCACTCCTCCGGTCCTCCCGCAGCGCAGCAGCACGGACGGACGCGCGCCGGTGAGACCCGCGAAACGAATCCCTTCCGCCGGATCGATCCGACGACCTGCTCGAGCCGCCGCCGGAATGGTACGGTACAGCACCACATCGCAGACCAAACGGCGTTTCCGATTCCAAATTCCAGTTGGGCAGGTGGGGTACTATCACTAATCATTTATTTATCCACACAAATCCGCACGCAGCGGCAGAAGATTCCATCGTGCGATTAGATTAGCTTCAAATTACTACACGCTTGCAGTTGCGGAATCCATCGGCTGCCGCTGCTACTTCCTCTGGAAGCTGCGGTGCTTGGTGCAGAGGCAGAAGAGCGCCGCGAAGAGGGCGGCGCCGACGAGGTGGAGCGCCGTCACCAGCGGGAGGTGCCCGTCGCGGAGGTGACTCGTAAATAGTGATATTAAGGGGAGTGCATGTCAGTCTGTTTGCAATAATCTGAGACCCGTGTGAATGTCTCTTGTTTCTTGGGATAGCCAGCTATGTAACTGTGCCTTCAATATATCCTCCAGTTTTCTTCCAGCTAAAACATTGAGCAGTGTTGTCTTTCCTGCACCAGTAATGCCCATCAGCACTGTTAGCACTCCTGGCCTAAAAGCATCACTGACACCTCGTAACAGCTGAAGCCTCTTCTCAGTTGCTCCATGTTTTTGTTAGGATGATCTCCACCCATGGTTGGCCCAACGGCCACCTGGGCCTTGACCTCGCGCCCTGATCGGGGGCGCCCAACCCTAATGGTTGATGGGCCCCCGTCACACTGCGCTATATATAAAGGTGGTGACCGGCGGCTCAGATCACGAGGTTCGCCTGAGCCGTACACCCCACCGACAAAATCCTAACCCGATCTCGAGGGGGAGCGCAGCCAGTGACGGGAAGCGCCACTGCCACGCCGCTCCTGGACGGTACCGCCACCGGACTTCACCGCCGACGTCTCCGTCTCCACCGACTCCATGGCGGACGCCATCGCACCGACCACCAAGACCACGGATGGTGGTAACCTAAAACTCCTCTCTTTACTCTCTGCCCCTTTTAGATCTAGACGCATTACCCTTAGCCCTCACCGAATAGCAAGTAT
Source organism: Dendrocalamus sinicus (assembly GCA_036346575.1). NCBI lineage: Eukaryota > Viridiplantae > Streptophyta > Magnoliopsida > Poales > Poaceae > Dendrocalamus > Dendrocalamus sinicus. The sequence continues at coordinate 5,621,890 of CM070664.1, forward strand.
CCCGCTCTAGATCTACTACTAGTGATCTGTTTTAGATTCTAACAATGGTATCAGAGCCCTAGGCGTAGATCCGAGATAGGGAAAAGAAAGAAAGAAAAGAGGAAGAAGAACCTAACCTAGAAAAGAATAGACCGGATCTTCGGGCCGCCGCCGCCGTCGTCGCCGCGAAGAAAAACCCCGCCGCCGCCTTTGCCGCGACGCTGAAGAAACGACCGCCGTCGCCACGAGCACGAGCTCCGTCGGGTACCGCCAAAGGACCGCTCGGCGGCGCGCGCCACTCGGGCGGGCGCGCGGCCGCGCGAGGACCCACGCGGCGCCGCCGCTCTCTTCCTCTTGTCCGATGGCCCCCCGCGCCCCGTCGGCTTCTTTGCTGCTGCGGCGGCTGAGAGAGAGGGAGAGAAATGAGAAGAACGGCTAGGGTTTCGGTCTCCGGCCGGCGCGGGGAGGTTTTTGCTCTCCCGATCCGCTCGCTCCTCCGTCGGATCAATTCGGACGGCTGGCGATGGTTGGACCGGCTTTGAGCCCAGCGGATCGGAAATCCGGCCGAGCCCGAGTTGTGGCGGCGCGAGGGCGCGGCGTCGCGCAGCGCGTGAGCGCGCGTGAAGGGCGCGTCGCGGCGCGTGCGTGGCGTGTCGCTCGGCGTCGCGCGCGCGTGAGACGCGCGTGAAGAAGCGCGTCGCGCGCGCGCGCGTGGCGTGTCGCTCAGCGCCAGAGAGACGGCCGAGCGGGCGGCAAGAAGCGGCGCGGCGCGCGCGTGTGGCGCGCCCGTGGGCCTTCGTCTGCGCGAGCGTGCCGCGGCGCGGCCGTCTGACGCGAGCCGCCGCCGTGGCCAGGCGTGGGCATATTTCAGTCGCCAAATGGCGGTTTGCCACGATAAATTGAGAAAAATTGATTTTATTCATTTTGAAGCATTCTTTGATGAATTTTGTTAAGTTTGAGATCAAATTTCAGTGCAATCTTGATCCAAAACCGAATTTTTTTCCATTGCGAGCTAAAGTTTATTATCTTCTTATTAAATTCGAACCAACGGGAGAATTTAATTTTGAAGAGCAGAAATTTTAAGTTTTTTCTCTAATTTTAATTGGAACCAACGGGAAAATTAAAATTAGAAGAATAGTTACAGTTCATGTTTATAATTTTGCTATTTTCTGACCAAAGTTGATGATAGCAATATTATAAATTGATTTATTTATGAATTTATGCATTAATTCTATCTTCTGCCCAACGGTGATGTAGAATTAATGTACAAGAATTTTGCATGTTTTAATTTTGACCAACGTTAAATCAAAGCATGCAATTATTATATTATTATGTTTCCTCATTTTTCTGATACTGTTTCAGGACTCAACCCAATGGCATACATCTCGCACATCCCGGCACTTGATGGGAACAATTATCGGGTCTGGCGAGAAAAATATGATTTGGCACTTGCGCTGTCCGAGAATGACTTAGCCCTCACCTCTCCGTGTCCTACTGAGCCAGAGGACCCGGTGAGGGCAGAAAATGAGACTGATGCTGATTTCACTGCCCGAAAGCGTGATCATGCAGAAGTCAGAATGAAATACGATCTTGAGAAAAAGAAATGGGACATTTCGAATCGCAAGTGCCTAATGGTGGCTAAGGCCACCATTGCGAGATCCAATAAGGATCTATCCTGCATCGTGACAACGCCACGTAGTATCTCTGAGAAAGTGAAGAATCGGTTCTGGGTCTTCAAAGGCCACAGCAAGCACGCTGATTAAGAAACTAGTGAATGAGAGATACTCTAGTGGTGGAATAAGAGAACACATATTAAAGATGAGCACTACGGCAGCTAAGCTAAATTCCATGGATATGGGGCTCAAGGATGAGTTTCTAATTCATTTGATTTTTGCTTCTCTGCCAAAAGAATTGACACTTTTGTTGTTAATTACAATATGCAGCCCGACAAATGGGATATAGAAAAGCTCATTGCAATGTGTGTGCAAGAAGAGGAGAGGCTTAAAACCTCACAGGTGACTTTGCAAACCTTGTGAAGAACAACAAAAGAAAGAACTTTAATGCCAAACCACAAGGAAAACCTCGGTGGGATAGTAGCTCCTCTTCTAAGTCACGAGGAAAGGTTCCCAGTTTCATAAGCCCAACCAATTTACAGATGAGACAAAGACACTGTAAATTTTGTAAGAAGAAGGCGGGCACTATCGGAGGGATTGCCCGAGTTCTGAAGCATCTGTTGAAGAATGGTAAGGATGTAATTACATTTATAGATGAATCCTTGTATTTAAGTTATGAAAAATCTACTTGGTGGATTGACTCAGTGCAACTGTTCATGTTGCCAATTCATTCTGAGGATTCCATACGAGGAGGACCCTACAAAGAGGAGAAAGAACAATTAAAGTTGCGAATGGAATTGAAGCCAAGTCGAGGCCATTGGAGATCTCTCTTTAGAATTTCATGATGGTTTTGTACTTAGGCTTTCGGGACGTTCTTTATGTACCCTCTTTGCGCGAAACTTAATAAGTGTGTCGAAATTAGATGATGATGGTTATGATTGCCATTTTGGTGATGGCAAATGCAGACTTGTGTTTAATAATAAATGTGTTGGTCTTGCCTTCCGACAAGACAAGCTTTATTTATTATCACTTTACGAGAATGTGAATCATGTAACCATTGAGAATGAGAATACCTCTTCGTCTATGAATGAAAGAAAAAAGCGGAAGATAAATCATGATGCATCGTCGAAATTATGGCATTGTCGTTTAGGCCATATTTCGAGGGGGAGAATAGAACGATTGATTAAGAAAACACTTCTTCCGCCATTAGAATTTTCAGATTTAGAACAATGTATTGATTGCATAAAAGGAAAATATGTTAAGAAAATAAAGAAAGACGCCAAACGAAGCGCAGAATTTTAGAAATAATTCACACAGATATCTGTGGTCCATTTCCTGTGATAAGTGTGGATGGTTATGATTCATTTATAACATTCACAGATGACTATTCGCGTTATGGCTACATTTATCCAATTAAAGAAAGATCAGAAGCATTGGATAAATTTAAGATATTTAAGGTCAAGTAGAAAATCAGCACAATTTAAAAATTAAGATAGTAAGATCCGACCGTGGGGGGGAGTACTACGGTCGGCACACCCCGTATGGCCAAGTTCCTGGACCTTTTGCAAGGTTCTTACAGGAAAATGGCATAGTTGCTCAAGATACTCTACACCGGCGAACCTCGTGAGAATGGAGTGGTGAAAGACGCAACCGTACCTTAATGGATATGGTGAGAAGTATGATAAGTTACTCCACGCTACCGATAAGCTTATGGATGGAGCGTTAAAACCGCCATTCATATTCTTAATCAGTACCAAGCAAGTCGGTACCCAAAACACCGTATGAGTTGTGGACGGAAGAGAACCCTCACTTAACTATTTACGTGTGTGGGGTTGTCCTCTTGAGGCTAAAGTTTTTAACCCAAATATAGGAAGCTAGATCCCAAGACAGTCACCGCCATTTTATTGGCTATCGAGAAAAATCGAAGGGTTATCGCTTCTATTGTCTGGCAGAGACATACGAAGTTTGTAGAAACAAGACATCTTTGTCTTCTTGGAGGATGAGATGATCGGGAGCGAGTAGCGCGAGAAATTAACCTAGAGGAAAAGCGGGTACATGTGCCCACTCCGATGGTTCAGAACCATTTTTCACGCTACTGTTGTTGCTACACCATGATGCGGACATAATCGTAGTGACAAAGACTGTTGTCGGTTCTCTGTGGGAACGATGAGTGAACATGAGGAACCCGTCCTTCAGATCCCATAGAACCCATTGTCACCCAAGAGGAAGAACAACAACGACCTCACACGTAACAAGCGCCAATCGGCGAGGACTCGAAGGTCTCAAAGAACCGAAGATCAGCTATCCCTAATGATTACGAAGTCTATGAAACTGAGGAATTTGAAATGGAGGGTGATCCCACCTCTTTTGAAGAAGCCATGAGAAGCGCTCATTCATCTAAGTGGCTTGAAGCTATGCAGGATGAAATGAAGTCAATGAGCACCAACGGTGTTTGGGACTTAGAAACTATTCCTAAAGGAGCCAAGACAGTAGGCTGCAAATGGGTCTACAAAACAAAACATGACTCTAGAGGAATATAGAAAGATTTAAAGCGCGACTTGTGGCAAAGGGCTTTACGCAAAGAGAAGGCATAGACTACAATGAGACATTTTCTCCAGTCTCGTGTAAAGATTCTTTTAGAATTATAATGGCACTTGTAGCTCATTATGATTTAGAATTACATCAGATGGATGTAAAGACGGCGTTCCTAAATGGGGATTTGGAGGAAAATGTTTACATGGCACAACCGAAAGGTTTTGTTGTGGAAGGAAAAGAACGTATGGGATGCCGCCTGAAGAAATCCATTTACGGATTAAAACAAGCTTCAAGGCAGTGGTACTTGAAGTTTGATAGTACAATAAGAAGTTTTGGGTTTAAGGAGAATGTAGAGGACAATTGCGTGTATGCAAAGTTTAAGAATGGGAAATACATTTTCCTAATCCTGTATGTGGATGACATCTTACTTGCTAGTAGTGATGTTAACCTATTACAAGAGACCAAGAAGTTCTTGTCCTCGAATTTTGATATGAAAGATCTTGGTGAAGCTTCGTTCGTTCTGGGAATAGAGATTCACCGAGATAGAACTAAGGGGTTTTAGGTTTATCTCAAAAGGCATACTTAGAAAAGGTTCTAAAGAAATATAGTATGCAAAATTGTAAGCCTTCACCTGCTCCTATAGTCAAGGGCGACAGATATGGGAATTTCAATGCCCCAGAACCAATATGAGATCGATCAAATGAAAGCGGTTCCATATGCTTCAATTGTCGGAAGCTTACGGTATGCTCAAGTGTGTACGCATACGACTTAGCGTTTGTCACCGGTTATTTGGCGATTCCAGAGCAATCTGGAATAGAACATTGGAAATTAGTAAAGAAAGTCTTGCGTTATTTGCAAGGAACAAAAGGCCTCATGATGACATACGAAGATCGATTCACTCCATATAGTGGGGTATCTGATTCGATTATGCGGAGATGATAGAAAGTCGACATCCGGATATGTATTCACTCTCGCAGGAGGAGCTATATCGTGGAAAAGCTCAAAACAAACCGTCACTACATCATCCACAATGTATGCCGAGTTTGTAGCATGTTATGAGGCCACGGGCGGTGAATTGGCTAAAGAAATTCATACCGGGTTGAAAGTGGTAGATGACATACATAAGCCACTAAAGTTATCTGCGATAATGAACCAAAGAAGTGTGTTATGCTCACAACAATAAGTCAAGTGGTGCTGCCAAACACATTGACATAAAGTATTATGTTGTGAAAGATAAAGTCCGGATCATATAATCAGTCTTGAGCATATAAGGACAGAAAAGATGCTCGCGGATCCGCTCACAAAAGGCTTACCACCCAATGTGTTCAGAGAACATTTAGCCGGCATGGGTTTACGGGAAAGCCTATGATTCCTGGACAACAAGGGCCCAGTTGAGAGTTCATTTCAAAACAGAGAAGTGCATTGTGGCTGTTGAATCTAATGGCATAAGACCGTGACGATGAGGCACGCTCTATGCACTGATTTGTGATGGAATGAGAAAAGAAATGAGTGATAAGTATAGAGTTCGAATATAAGATGAGATCAAGGGGAGAATGTTAGGATGATCTCCACCCATGGTTGGCCCAACGCCACAGGCCTTGACCTCGCGCTACGATCGGGGCGCCAACCCTAATGGTTGATGGGCCCCGTCACATCGCGCTATATATAAAGGTGGTGACCGGCGGCTCAGATCACGAGGTTCGCCTGAGCCGTACACCCCACCGACAAAACCCTAACCCGATCTCGAGGGGGAGCGCAGCCAGTGACGGGAAGCGCCACTGCCACGCCGCTCCTGGACGGTACCGCCACCGGACTTCACCGCCGACGTCTCCCGTCTCCACCGACTCCATGGCGGACGCCTCTGCACCAGCCACCAAGACCACGGATGGTCGGTAACCCTAAAACTCCTCTCTTTACTCTCTGTTCCCTTTTAGATCTAGACGCATTACCCTTAGCCCTCACCGAATAGCAAGTATCCCGCTCTAGATCTACTACTAGTGATCCTGTTTTAGATTCTAACAGTTTTGCCTTCTCCTGGTATAAGGTGTGCACACTTTTAGTCAGCAAGTAACTATGGAGTGACTTCTACTTTGATAAGGCTTGATGTGGTCAAGTGTTTACTGTAGGCATGTCGACAAATAGTTTATATGATTAAGTACGACAAAATAATTTATATGATTAAGGGAGAGAGGCCGAAATTGGAGGATGGCTTGATCAGTTGAGACTCTGCTATCTCCACTTGTCTGTTTGCTGTTCCTGATGCTGATGTTAACTTTGCGTTTGTATGGAGCTGCAAACAATTAATATTTAAGGGTGAGTAATTGAGTATATACATATTTTAAAAAGCTATGTTTCAACAACTGTGAAGTTTATGACAGTCTTCTATACATACAGTTCAGGAACTCCAAGGTGAGTATGCTGAGTATGTTGAAGACCAGGGAGAATCCAAATAAAATGCTGACGCATATCCAGTACCAATGCCACTCTGTGAGCAGCCCCTGATCTTGAGGATAGCTTCGCCGATGGTATTAGCATTTGCATAATGAAATTCCTGTTAGCATTCAATATCATCTGTAAGTTCATGATACGTTGCTGTGGATATTGTATCCAGGGCTAAGGGTCTTGGCGCACCATGAAAAATGTACAGTTGCATAAGATTGGTTCTTTGCGTGACTGAAGTTGCATGGTGAGGAAATGAGTGCTCACCTCGGCCCATCTTTTGTCCACGAACTCATTCATGGATACAGCATTCTGAGCATACGTAAATGGGGAGGTCCAGTATCCCCACCGCAACCACAGTTGGAGTTCATCTGATTCATTGTATCAAGTTGGGAGAGTAAATCATGCACATAAGCCTTGGAATTAGCCCTAAGCCCCAGAGGTACAATAAAAATGTTTTCATATTTCCCAAGACATAGCAAGCTAAATGATCTGACCTTTTGATATGACAAAGCCTCCAAGAATGTAGATTGCAATGAGTACTGTAGTTCCTAACATATTCGACATTACTTGTGTTCTTCCTATGGATGCAAGGAGGCGATAGAGGCCCATTGACATTTGGTGCATGGCAAAAAGTATCAGGAGTTGCTGGAAGAACCTGAGACAAGCAAATAAGTTTTCTTCTATTAGTTTTACCTGTTTTAGACCGATTGAGCTGATATTATAAGTGGTTACAAAAGCTAAAGGTTTACCTAATAGGGGAAGGTGCATAGCCAATGACATAGTAGGTTAAGCTGGTCCAAAGACTTGTCTCTAGAAGTGACAGGGGGAGAGTAATGAGGTAAATTGAAGAAAGAAATGCCCACCCCGGCAAGCTAGTAGTTCCCTTTGCTTATAGAATGTAGGGACCCTCCTTACTGTCATTGCAAGTTCGGTCATGCCATTGAAGTTTGCTACTACGACAGCAAGGGAGAGAGCTCCCATGTACTTATTGGCATCAGTTATTGAATTGTGGTTTTCCTTTGTTCGGAGGAAAAGTGTCGATATAACAAAAGCAAGAAAAGTTATCTATATTGCCTTGAACATATGGAGTGGAGAAATTCTCTTTAGCAGTAGTACTTCTCTTGAGAAGCATGCCTGAAAAATACTCCATCTAGATATACTAGAACTTTTATTTGTTTCTCTTGCCATGTTGCTCGTTTGCTTGCAGAGGTTCTCTTCTGGAAGTTGAGGAAGAAAGGAAGTGTGGAAGGGTTCCACAAATTTCTCTATTGGATGGTACCAGTCCAGTATTGTTTTTGATCCATGTTTGAGGTTACCTGGCCAGAATAGATTTTTTGATTACATGGATAATCAGAGAATATGTTGACTCATTAATAGACATGTATTTTGAATAAGTTGAGAATAGGGAATTCTATAAAAACACTTCAAGCTCTGATCATGTACCATCTGTTTTCCACTGTAGTTGCAATGTATTAACTGGCCTAAGGTACTTATGCACAATTATTTGGTTATAAGGATCTATTTGGAAGTTTCTTATTTCTCTGGTTGATTATAATTTACCTCTTTGAAGGAAGTCTGCTATATTCTTCCGGCTGGGGCAATTGAATCCCATGTTTCCAAAGAAATCAGTAACATTTGCCCTAGGACCATGGTAGACAATGCGCCCCTCGCATAGAAGAATTATGCCATCAAATAATTCAAATGGTTCAGGAGGTGGTTGCATCAAGGAAATAACCATTGTGACATCCAGGAAATGGGCCATTTGTTGGAGAAACTTCATAATATCAAATGTTGTAGAGCTATCTAAACCAGTTAATATATCGTCCATAAAGAAACATCTTGAAAAACCAACTAGCATCTCTCCTGCATTATGGAAACATTGCATCATGAAATGGTTGATGAACTGGCAGGTAAAAGAATGTAAATTAGATGTCGATCTTTGGATTAATTATCTTTGATCCTAGCATCTTGCAACTATCCTGCGTAAACATTGTTCAGTTTATTCACTTGCGATGTACTTTAATTTGTTAGCTAGCTTTAGCCTTATTGTTCAAACTTACATGTACTTTGTTGGTCAGGTTTTACGTTGCAGATATTGTGCCATATTAGAGTTTACATAATACATAATTCCCAACAACAACGTTGTCATAAAAAAAGGAGTATAACAACGTAATAGATTGAGCATTTACCTGTAAATCCTTAGGTTACCGTGTACTAGCATGCATATTACTGGAAGAGAACATCATAATATGAAAACTTTAGATATCTCTGTTTGGGCTATATTTGTTTTTAGTTCATGTACAACAAGCACTTCATTTTTTATATATTAACCGGCATCTCTTGTTATGATGTTCGTATGGTTATGTTGGATATTGCGTAGATCCAATATAATCCTGCAAGGTTCCAATCCTGATTGATAGGCATTTTTACCATGAAGATTTCTGGTCGTATTATCCAATTTTAGTTGATGTTACTTCATTTGGATAGGAAATACAGTCAGGCAAAAAAAAAACTCGACCTGCGGGGGGAAGAATCCCCCGGGTATTGCTTAAGAAGAAGGTCTTCTCACGCAGACCGAGAAAACCCCCGAACCCCTGCTCCACCCTTACACAGCGGCACCATCGCCCGACCTTGTGAGACTACCGGCGGATCCTTTGGATCAACGCCTTGGCGGGACCTTAGACCTATGCTTTGGTGTGGTAGCAGGCGAGGGGATTTTTTTCCCCAAGCCTGAAATTCACTCCCACTGGGAGTCGAACCCAGGACCTGGGGGGTGCTACTCAAGCCTCTAACCATTAGGCTAGAGACCTTTTCGCGAATACAGTCAGGCTATAACGCTATATACAGTACAGATGCCAAGCGGACCTGGTAGATGATGTATTTTACTCAAAAACTTGATTGACTAGTTCATTCTAAGAAGATGGAACTTTAGTGAGACAGAGAGAAGCAAAATTTGTAGTCAATCTTCTGTCAAGAAACAAAAAAGACACGGTCCTTACCAATTGTCACTCTTTTTGCCCTCCTGAAATTACTCTTCTCAGCTCATCTCCTATTATGGCATCAGCACATTCGGTCAAACCAAGTGTCTGCATGCACAATTCTAAATTCTAAGAATATGTTTGAGAGCAATAAATGAAAGAAGGCGGCGACTAAGCTACCTGGATGATATAGGGCCTGTTCTTTTTTGTTGTGCTTTATGGTTTTTGATTGCGGTTTGTGATTTTTGAGCTGTTCGTGTGAGAAAATACAGAGTAACAAAAACTCACGTGTGGTTTTTGCAGATATAAATGAAGTCGGTACAGTATGTACTATAATTAACTAGTAGACCCTATTTTAAAAAAAACCTCGTTTAAAAATTAGTTACTGTAGAAAAGTCGAAAGACAATTTTTAGAAACCAAAAAGAACATGTCCATAATTTGTTGCAAGGTCGCTTCCTGCTCCAAAAGTGGTGGCCTGTGTAAAATTGAACATATAGTTTAACTAAACGAAGCGCGCTAAAAACCAAGTACCTAAACAAACGAATCCGTACACAGCTCATGCTCGCGCAACGCGCCGCGAGGAACGAACGGCACGGCGTGGTGGACACCGGCCGGCCGAATCAACGGGCCGAGCCGCGTGGTGCGCGTTGCATGCTTGCACGGTGGGCGGCGCGGAGACAAGGCCAAGCCACCATCTACCCTAGCCGTGGCGCTGGGCGGTCGGCGTCGGAAGCAGCCTGAAAAGCCCCAAAATTTCAAACCAGAAAATTTCCTAAATTTTTGTGGATTTTTGTTTGAATTTCTGGCCAGGCGCCTTCCTCCTTCGCTGGCGCCCTCCCCGATTCCCGCCTCCTCTCTTCTCCCGGCGCCTCCCTCTCTCACGCTTGTGCTGGCGCCGCCCCGACCCCGCTTTCTCCCTCGCCCAGCGCCTCCCTCCGCTCCCCCTTGCTCCGCTGGCGCCTCGCTCCCTCTCCGCTTTCCCCTCGCGCGTGCGCTGCGCCGCGCCGCGACGCACGCGCTCTGCGCCCGCGCCCGCCTCGTTTGGACGCTTGCGCCGCTCGGATCCGCCCCTCGCGCCGCGCGTTTTGCCTCGACGTGCAACCCGCCGCCCCCCGGTCGAAGGAGGCTCGCCCCTCGCGCCACGCGTCACCCCGTCCTCGCACCCGACCCCACCCGTCGGCCTCCGCCCCCTCCGCCGCGCGCGGACACGCCCTCGCCCACGCCGCCGCTCACCTGCCCTCCCGTGCCGTCGCCTCGCTTTTACTCCTGTGCAGAGCCAGCACCGCCTTCCTTCCGCGCCAAGGTGTCGTCCCATTCCCCCCGTCACTCCTGTTGACTCCCGGTGCCATCGCCCATCCCCTCCGCCTCGGATCCTTCCCCCTCTGCCGAGGCTTTAAAAGCCGCCCCGCTGCTCCCCGCTCCCCTCTTGCTCCCCAAGCCTCCCAACCGCCCCCATTCGTCTCCCACCGTCCGTAAGCACCTCCAGGAGCCGTCGATTGGGCCCCCGTCGCCTCCACTGCCGTCGCCGCCCCTCCTTGCGCCGGCGACCCCCGTAACCCGATCTCCCCCTTTCCTCCTCCATTTCTCAATTGCGTCCACCAAAAGCACCTTCATCCACCACTGATCACGTTGGTATACTCGCCTGGCCAGGTGGAACCCCGAGGTGCCCCGACGACGAAGCTCCCTCTCCGGCTGTCGCACCTCACCGTGGCCAGCACTCTCAAGGACTTCCCCGCCGATTCCGCCTTCAACATTGTGAGCCTCTGGTTCCCCAGATGGTGTAATCGCAGCCGATTTGACCCAATCGGCCCCGGCGACCTCCTTCATCGCCGGAGACCGAGCCTCCCCCTCTTCCTCTCCCGTCTCCCCCTTTGGTCTCCCCAGTCCCCAAGTGTCCAAAATGGGTTCCCCTCCCTTCCCTCTTCCCCCTGGTGCCCTCTATTGCCGGCGAAGACCCTCCCCATGCCCGGACCGCCGTCGCCACCGCAGCTCTGCCTCGGGGGCACTATAGCGGCTGGAGGAGGAAGACGACCCCTCCCCGCGACGTGGCCGTCTCCTCGCCGCACATCTCATCTGTGCCATTTGACCTCAGTCGTCCGATCTCCCCATACCGTTTCGCTCGCTTTCCCCCTCCCCGCTGCCGTCCGTTTCTCCCTCGCCGCATCCGTGCCGTCCGCCCACTCCCCATCCAAGCCGTCCACTAGCGCCACGTGTCCGCAATCTCTCCTCCCGGCGCGCGCGTGAGGTGGCCGCGCCGGCCGCTCAACCGCCGCGCGCGCCTCCGTTGGGCGCGTCCCGTGAATCCCCACGGGCTGCACTGTTGCCCCGAGCCGGCCCAATCACTGTTCATCCCGAATTTCCAGTGATTTACCAATTTCCAGAAATCAGAAAAATTCAAATAAATTCTAGAAAATCACAGAAAATCCCAAAAATTCCCAAATTTCACCACTTTGCTCAGAAAAATGTCCTGAACCCATTTTTGGCCTTCACTTCCACAAATTCATCCCAGTTAAATTCCTAAAATTCCCCATTTGAGAATTTATGCATTTTACTCCTTTTTAAATAGTTTATTTTTCCTCGCTTGATTAGTCCAAGCTGGATTTAATTATTTTATGTGTTTGCGCTAGACTCGGAGAACCCAGAAGCCCAGGTGCAGTCTCAGGATCCAGGCGTTTCTTCGTTCGAGCTAGCTGAGATCATCCGGATTATCGGCAAGTCCCAAATCCTTTGATCATGTTGCAACCCATGTTATTTAATTATGTTATTATGCTATTTGCATTAAGCTAGTTCTGAAATGTTAGTTCAAAAATAAAATAAAATGTTTAGAATGACATGTTATGTAGTTAAACCTACCACCGATAAATGCCATGTTAAACTTGTAGCCATGCCTTTGTAACCCTAGAAATAATTATCTGTTAATCTAGATAACTGTAGGTTATTATAATCATGCAAAGTCTTATACTAATAAGGTTGTGGCTGCGGGCCAATAGCATTTGCAAACCCGACTCTAGGGTAGGGTGGTATGGGACACCGTACCCTAGAGCGGAGAGTGCCGGCGTGCACAAGGTAGAGCAAGGGTTGGGGAAGAGCTGGCGAGTTAGTCTTCGCCCATCTCTTACTCTAGGATTGAAGTTAGGGTAAGGGTGTTGTGGGGCGCCGCGAGATGGCTTTCGCCCACCGCTTACCCTAGGTTGGGGTCGCGGGCCTGGCGAGGTTGCGGACCCCGGAGAAATATAAGGACTAGACCCTTACGCTGAGCAAATGACATGGTGATCGCTCAACCACAGGAGTTGACTTGTCAACACTGGTTTAGTAGCTGCTCAACTCGATTGAAACTCTACAGGTGTTGAGAAAGCTTGATGTTGAGACAAGCGAGGTTAGGTAGGCCGTGCTGCGGGTGCCTAACAACGGTAGAGTTCACTCGAAGCGGACGAGAGTTTTATTGTGCCAGACCCGAGTGAATTCTACCGGGTAGAGCCAATATAAAGAGTTGAGCAGTGAAACGACCTAGCTTTCTTAACCCGGACACGGAAGTTAAGAAATCATGTGGGTAAAGCTGAGCAAACTCTGCAGAGTCAAATAAATGGTATTCGATACGCCGTGCTCCCGGTTAATGGAGCTGTGTCATTTGGGTGATTCCAGCAGCGAGCTTAAGTAGTTTTGTACATGCTTTAACTTGTTGAGTTGGTTAATTAAACTTTTGTGAAAACCCCTGAGATCTTAAGGAGTAGTTTTGGATCCGTTTTATCAAAATATTTGCAAATAAAACTGCATCCACTTAAAGTTAATAAACCAAGTATACTCCCTTCCTTTGTTGATCCGTGCATGTAGTAAGTTAGAGTCCCTTTGGGGCTTGCTGAGCCGGTTGTTTGGCTCCCGGCTTGCTTAATCCTCTCTTTAGAGGATCAAGATGAAGGTGAAGGTCTCCCCGTTGAGGAAGTCCCGGAGAATCGCTTCTTCGACGAGGACCCGTGCCTTTAGGTCTTGGCCGCGCTCAAGCAGATTTTGGAGTTTTTGTGATGTAAGTATACTTTGGGTTTGCATGCCCCGCTGTCGAAAAATGGATGTTAATCCATATGTAAAATATATGCTGGATCTTTGTTGTAAGCATGCAATGGTATACTCTTGCGCGACACTTCATAACTGTTCATGCGTGGATAGTTACGGAATGCCGTGTCCGTACGCGCCCCTGGAAACGGGGCGGTACACAGCCGGGACCGGCCACTGGGTGGCGCGCGTCGCGTGCGTGACATCGTCGTCAGATCAGCTGCGCGCGCGCGATCGTGGGCTTGAAGGAAGAGGAAAGGAGAGGTCAGACAACGAAGAGGAACGGCAAGGATGCCCGAGAGGACGCACGGACACGATCCATGACACGAGCGCGTGCAGCTTGCGTGCTAGTGTACTGGCTCCTGCTGGATGGATGTTCCAGGTGCAACGCAAGAAAGCAACGGAACCTTGGAGAATGGAGGCTGCCAGGTAGTACTACAACAACAATCTCGGCCACTTACAGATCCGTGTCGGCACGAAGCCTTGCCACAATTTTTACTCGGAGCCACAATTCCGCACATACGAACATCTAGGGCAAGGGACCACACACCCCGTTTCATTCCTTTCCCTTTGCACTCACAATTCAATGGATGCTCGTTTGCTTGCTAACAAAAAAAAAAAAAGACTCACATATAGCCTCTCTTATCTTGCTGCATATATAAAAGATCGCATATATGATATATGCCAGACATCAAGCGCAACACAATCATACAGCAGACAAACAAACAAACAAAGCCTAGACCTTGATGAAGTACATGCACCAATTGTGTGCTACTTCCACGGGAGAGAGAAGCTATCCAAGACAAAAAAAAAAAGAAGAAGGCATCACTAATTACTACCTTTGCATAGGGCTGCTTCGACAAACACTAAGGTACACTATAATTAAGTAATTACACTATTACAGCATAAGTACTGTTGGAAAGAATCTTTGATAAGACTACCACAATGCCTGCTCACCAGGCAGGTACTCGTTAATACGATGGGACACGACAACAAACTTTAGCTAAGTATTACCACCTTAAACAAAAGAACTTGGGCAGCAGAAAACCAGCATCACTTGCCCTACCATTGCTGTCCTACAACCTGTCTGATATAAGCAAACGATTTTTTTTACTAGCATATACGATCATCATCCTTAAATTCATCATACTCATCTTCATTTCAAATTTCACCTTCGTGATGGGGATCTAGTTTTTTGGACCTTGATCTATGCTGATTGCTGCGACTGCTGTTGCTGTTGCTGAGCCTGCTGCGTCTGCGATGGCTGCTCTTGCTGCTGCTGTATTTGCAGCTGCTGCAGTTGAATCAGCTGGGAGTTCATCTGCTGCTGTACGCCCTTTGACATACGAGCGTCAGTTATCTCACCAGTTGCAAGCTTCAGCCGCTGGACCTCAGCAGTTAATGCTTCATTCAGCGCTGGATACACATGAATGGTGAATCAGATACAACGAATAAATGAGTGGAGAGAATAGGACAAAAAGCAACACAATTAAATTATATGACAGGCATCGATTGCATCAATGTATTAATTCTCCCGAAACAATAAGAAAAAACTAGGACATTGATTTCAAAAATAAGCAAGCACTCCAAGTCATAAAGCAAGAGGATCATATTTGTAATTCAGTTACTCAAATAGCACAACTCTTGACTGATTTAATCTCTAACTTGCAAGAAAAGCAATGCAAAATTAAAGCCTGAACAATGGACATAATACACATAACAAATAACATGGTGACAAACATGAAGATAATGCAAATATCACACATATTTTGGTTTCCCTTGCAAGTTCTACGGGTAGGCCTAGCAAGTTAGTATAATATTGTCATCATGAAATGAGGTCAGTTTGCTGTGCACAGCCACCAGCAATTTATCATGTCAACTACGGAGACCTATGTCAGCAAAACAGTACCTGTGTGGCTGTGCCAATGCTGAATCAGAATTGAAGAGTAGTCACTAGTCAGTAACTAGTTCAACTATGAACTGACCATACACCTTCATACGTTACATATATAAACAATGTATCAATCCCTAGCAAGAACTCATGCCAAAGAAATCAGCATGGCATAGCATTTGCTGGAACCAGTTGTGGCACCTCAAATGATAAAAAAATCATATACATAAGGCAAACAATACGAAGAGAAAATGATACGATAGATCTTACATCATACTAAAAAAATGTTAAAAAGAACAAGTAAACATCACTAGCGTGAAGTTTCAGAAACAATTTATGCAGAAGTTGAAATAAGATATTGAATTAACTTTCAAGAATTGCTACATTAAATATTTTAATCCTGTCAAATACTTGTAAAATAAAAATAAAAAATGTAAAAACTTTTGGAGTTTGGACTAAACATTTAGAAAAGGCCAGTTTCTTCAGTAGTTGGTACTTAGTAGTTAGCACTCAACAAAAAATTGCATAAACATTTTAAAGATAAAATAGGAAAACCAAAAGAACAATGGGACATGTTAGCATCTAACTGAACTGGATTGTAGCTGAATCATATTGTAATACAATCCGCAAATGATCTTCTCAATGTTTAAGCAAGTGTAAAACATCTGGTTCAACAAGATTCACAAGAAAATAGTCAAGAAGGAATAGTGTTGAGGACTTGTGGTACGAAAGATTTTCAAAACATATTAATCAACATGAAACTTTTGCAAAAAAAAAAGTATATGTACCATGATACAACCAAACCCCCTTTCAAAAAAAAAAAAAATCAAACAGACTGTGTTAATATTCTTCAATTGGATCAAATTGCAAAATTGTGATGTTGTTCTGGTGCGTTGATCTTTGAACCGGGTTGGAGGACATGTAGAGCGGCGATGTTGTCGCGATACACCAAGGTAGCCTTCTTTGGGTGGGAGTGGAGCTCACATAAGAGTTGGCGCGGCCGGATGCCTCGACCACGGCATTAGCCACACGCGGTACTCGGCCGGCTGGACACAGAGCGATGCGGCGCTTGGAGGACCAGAGGCGAGGTGTTCCCGAGAACACGGCATAACGAGGTGGACTTGCGTGTGTCGGGCAGCGGCCCGATCGGCGTCGAGTAGGCAACGAGATCTAAGCGTTCGGAAGGTCGAAGGAGCGGCCCAAGGTGAAGAGTGCCACGAAGATCTGCGAGAATACGCTTCAAGCGGCAAGATGAGGCTCAGGGATCGTGCATGTGAAGCGGACTTGCTTGCAGGCGTAGGAGATGTCAGGGCGTGTGAAGGTGAGTCTTGAAGAGCACCGACCAAACTCGGAAATGTGGCGTCGGCGTCGGTGCAGGGTTGCCATTGTTAGTCATTGGACTCTTGCTCTTGGTGATAGCAAGATCCTTACTCTCATGGAGAGGATGACACTAGGAGATGGGGCAAGTTTTCTTGTTTATTGCTCACACAAATGCCATGCCAACTTTGAGGGTTGGGGATACAAATTATAGGTGAGAACCGACCAAGCATATGCTACGATGCTATCTAGATGCTGTCTAAAGCGGTCAATATCTTTGTCCTAAAGCGAATCTTTGTCCTAAGCGAATCTTTGTCAGTCCTAAAAGCAAATCTGTCCTAAGCGAGATCTTGTCCTAAAGCAAGCGAATCTTTGTCCTAAGCGAATCTTTGTCTAAAGCGATCAAAAACAAAACTACCACAGCCCCACAAAGACCACGATCTGAGAGACTTATTCATCATTCTCCCCTAAGTCTTGTGCGTGCGTCTTGTGGGAGGGTTGAACCCGGCTGATCTTGGAGCGAGCTCAAGGAACTTGATCCTTCAAGAGGCTTGGTGGCGGATCCATAAGGCGATCCGTTGTGTTGATGTAGCTTGCCTTGATGCTTCCTTCATCAGCGACCTCGGATGAAATGGTACTTCACGGATGTGCTTGCTCGTTCATGAAAAAGCGGGTTCTTTGCGAGGCTAGGCGGACTTGCTTTGTCACTTTGAGCTCAGCTGCCAGATGTCCTGCGAGGAGATCACTGCGATCGGCGAGCGAGTGCTGAGTCGAGCGGTGGAAGCGCTATGTACTCGGCCTCCGCAGTGAGCGAGCCACCGCTCTTGCTGGTATTGCCGATGAGCGAGACACTGCAGGAAGAAGAGAATCCGCTTGTGCTCTTCTTTGGTGTCAATGTCGCGCGTGGTCACTGTCATTGTGCGAAGCGAAGTGTGCGCGCCGGAGACACCTCGGGTAATGGAGGCCATGGTCAAGGGTCCCATAGCGTAGCGGATGATCCTCTTCCGCGCCTGCGATGCTCGTCGTCGGTCGTTGCATGAGCAGACTAACGTGGCCGACGGAGAATGCCAAGTCGGTGCGTGTGTGGGCGAGTAGCGAAGGCTCCCGCAAGGCGCGGTGCTGCGTGCGTCCGCCTCCTCCGTCGTCTTGTCGCGGCTCGGCCCGACCTCTCCTCCATTGGGTGAGGCGGGTTGCGATCGGTGAGCCCGGCTAGCTCAACGACGCGCTTGGCGTGGCGATGCAATCGGCGTGATCCGGAATCATCTGGTGCACTCGATCCTAAGTAGAAGGAGAGACCCCGGTCACTCATCCGGAAGGTGGCCTTCATCTCTTCCTTGAATACGCCACCTCGCATCCTTGGTGCCGTGATCACCAAGTCGTCGGCGTAGACACCCGCGGCGGGGCGTTGCGCCTTTGCCCGCCGGTAGGCTGCGACCTCGTGTGCGCTCTGCTGGAACCCGTTTGCTTGAGGTGGAGTCCGGCAGCGTTCCACGCCCTCGGTGCTGTCGCAAGCCATAGAGGCCTTGCGCGGCGGAGCACCTGCCCTCCTGCCGGGGATCGCAAATCCGGCGGTGATGCGCGTAGACCTCCTCCTTCAAGTCGCGGTTAAGAAATGCCGACTTGACATCCATGTGATGAACCGCCCGACCTTCTGGGCGGCTAGCGCGGGAGAGTCGCACGGACTCCATCCGTGCGGCGGTGCGGCGTCATCGAAGTCGACCCCTCTGCTGCGCGAAGCCTCGTGCCACCAAGCGAGCCTTGTGCAGCGATGGCGCCGGCCGTCCGCTTCGGCTTGAACACCCACTTAAGGGTGATCGCGCGGTGGCCGGCGGGAAGATCCGCGGCTCCACATCCGGTTACGCTCGTGGCGTCCATCTCACCTTCATCGCGACACGCCACGCCGCGTCTCCTCGCCTCGGCGAAGGCGGGGCTCGCCGTCGTCGCATGCCAAGTGCGGCTCCGCCTCGCGATCGCAGCTGCGCCCGATCCGAGGGCGAGGCGGCTCGCGAGATGTTGTCCATGGTGCGATAAGCGCGAGGCTCGTCGTCGTGGTAGCGTCGGCGGTCCTCGTCGTGGGGCGGCGAATGCGAACTCCACCATGCGCTCTCGCGTGGGCCAAGCTGACAGGGCGGTTCGGTGGTGTGGCGCCGGTGCGGGAGAGTGGTGGCCGGTGGTGAAGGGTGGCGTGGCCGTGCAGAAGGTGGTGGAGCACTCGCGGAGGCGGTGGCGAGCAAGGTGTCGAGTGGGCGAGCTCGGTGAAGGCAGTGCTAGCTCACCGCTCTCTCGAAGTGGGCGTGGTCGACAACAAAGTCCACGAGTCGGCGAACCATCCGTCCACGCCTTGTCCCGTCGGCCTCGCCGCCGTCGAACACGGCGTCACGCGAGATGCGGGCCTTGTGTGACGGTCGAGGATGCGGTGAGCCTTGAGCCCTCGCGTGGCCGATGAACACTCGGTGCTCTGTCATCGAGCTTGCCGATGTGGCCAAGCTCCTTGGCGAGCGTGAGGCGAAGACCGCAAGTGGGAGACCGCCGGCTTGCGCCCATGCGAGCCTCGTCACGGCGTCCTGCGTCGGCGCCTTGGTAAGCGGCGGTTGAGGATGTAGGCGGCGATCACCGCCTCTCCCGAGACGGTAGGCATCCCCTGCGCGAGGAGGGCGAGCCATCCCATGCCGTCTGCGTTGCGCGCTCGGCAACGCGGATTACTGCTGCGGTACATGCGGTAGCGGAGTAGTGTGCGTGAATACCCTCATCGGCTTGTGATGCGGCGGCGTCGTGCGCGTGAATTCGCGCGCGTTGTCTGTCGCGCGCAGCGCGCTGCGGCGCGCTCGCCTCCGCTGGCGACTGCGTGCGCTGATGGCGTCGCGACCTCTCCCTCTTTGCAGAGGACCATCACCCACATGTAGCGGGAGAGGTCGTCGGCGGCGGCGGAAATGGCGTCGTCTCGGTGTGGCGGTGTCGCACGGGCCACACAAGTCCGTGCCGAGCTCGAGCCTCTCCTTGGCTCGGAAACTGCGCTGTTGGGAAAGAGTCGCCTGCAACCGTCAACACGCGAGACGTCGCGAGCTGCTCCACATGGTCAAGGCACGGCGAGCCTCGCACCATTCCGTGGCAGGCGCCCGGGCCTCGAAGTGAAAGGTGCCCAAAGCGCTCGTGCCGCTTGCCACGCCTCGTCGTCCGACGGCGGCGAGAACAGAGGGGTTGTGCCACTGCGGCGTGAAGAGTGTAGAGTCGATTTGCGCCTCTGGTTACCTTGGCAAGGAGGCGTCGAAGGTCCCAAATCCGCGGCACCGTGCTCGATCTCGACTCTGCGGCCGTTCTCATCGGTATCCCAAGGCGATGATGGAGTTCCGCGGTCGGGGATGTAGTAAGCCGGTGGCGGCCGGTGCTCGCCGATCTTAGCGGCGAAGCAGCGAGCCAGCGCCCTTGATCTCCACGCGGGCGTCGCCGAACAGCGGTGCCTCGAGCGCTGAGTCGAGCTCGGAGAAGAACTCCGCCGCCGGTCATGTGGTGGGTGGCGCGGTGTCGAGCACCGCCGTCGGTCTTGTCATTGCGGGCGCATCGAGGAGGCGTGTGCTTTTGGCTCGTCAAGGTGGAGAGAACCCTGCTGCGGCCGGTCTGCGTGGAAGTGGTCGATGCTCGCGCGAGCAATGAGCAGGCCGGCTGCTCCTCCTCCTCAGCTTGCGCGGCGTGGGCTGGCGCGTCGTGGTATCGACACTCCTTGGCCCAATGACCAAGCTTGCGCGATTGTGGCAAGAGTCGTCTCGTCTTGCGCTTTGCTTGCCGGCATCGCATACAGGCGCCTTTGCGCGACTTGCGCGCTTGCCTTCTTTGCGGCGCTGTCGTGGAAGAAGGCTCCCTTCTTCTTGTCACCTTGGCCGTGACCCACCTGCTCCCGAGTGAGGAGGAGCTTCCGCCAATGGTGGCGGGTCGGAGAGCTCTGTGGCTCATCGATGTCGGCGACCTTGAGGCGACCGCGCCTCCTCGATGGTCATCGTGGAAAGGTCAGCGAGACCCGTCGGCGAGCCATCGCTTGTACTTCTCGGGGGCCTTGGCGGAAGAGCTTCTCCGCTCTCTCCTCATTGTGGGTGTGCGTCACGGCGCACCAACCGCAGAGTGTTGAGGCGGAGAGCAAAGTCATCAGCGTCTTCACGGCGAAGGCGAGTTCTCCCGCTCCGTCGTAGTACTGCGGTGTAGACTTGCGGGCGCGATCGGCTGCCGATGCGTCTTTGCGGCGATGGCGTCCCAAGCCTCTTTAGCGATCCGCTTGTTGGTAGCGAAGCGCATCTCGGCGGGGCTGCGGCGATGAGAGCATCCAGCGCCGTCGATCTGATCGTGGTCGGCGTCGCCGTCTGGGCCGCATCCCATATACGCGCTGAGCTTCACCCTCATCGCGCGACCCGCTCGGCGTGGTTGGTCTTGGTGAGTGAGGCCACCGCCGCCGGCGGCGTCCACGGCGGCGGGGTACTCGTGGTGACCACGATGCCGAACAGGGAGAGCGCGCGTTACTGTGAAGGCGCGCTCTCCGTCGACCGTCTGCCGCCGCCGTGCATGCCTCCTCCGAGGCGCCACCGCCGTGTCGCCTCATCCGAGGCGCCGCCGTCCGCGTCCATGCTGTCTGGCCGCCCCACGCTTCGTGGCGTCTTGCGGCGCCATTGCGCCGTCGCCCTGCGCTGCCTCCTCTCCAGCGGTGAGGTCGCGTCGGCGTCATCAACAGGCCGGGCTGCTTTGCTTCTTTGCGCGAAACCTTGACCTCTTTCTTTGCGCCGCCTACGCGCATCTGCCGCCGCCAGCTTCCGCCTCATGCTGGCTGCTGCCCGCTCGCCGTACCCGCCTTGCGCCCTTCGCGCGCGCGCGTCTGCTGCGCCCTTCATCTTCGCTTTTGCTGCTGCGCGCAACGAGCTCGGCCGTCTGTTGACGCCGCATGCTCGAAGCGGCCGTGCGAGAGCGCCACTGCGGACATGGCGCGCTGCTTGGGCATTGCGTGGAGAGAGGCGCCGGCAGCTGCTGCCGTCTCGGAGAGGAGTGGCGGGGGCGGAAGGCGCTCTTGCTCTTGGCGAGGCTGCTGCGAGGCGGAGAAGGAGATGAGCGAGGAGATGCTCGGGCTACGAGGATACTAAGGCTCGATACCACTTGTTAGTATTTGGACTCTTGCTCTTGGTGATAGCAAGATCCTTACTCTCATGGAGAGGATGACACTAGGAGATGGGGCAAGTTTTCTTGTTTATTGCTCACACAAATGCCATGCCAACTTTGAGGGTTGGGGATACAAATTTATAAGTGAGAACCGGCCAAGCATATGCTCTGATGCTATCCTAGATGCTGTCCTAAAGCGGTCAATATGCTGTCCTAAAGCGAGATCTTTGTCCTAAGCGAATCTTGTCCTAAAGCGAATCTTGTCCTAAAGCAAATGCTGTCCTAAGCGAATGCTGTCCTAAAGCAAAGCGAATCTTGTCCTAAGCGAATCTGTCTAAAGCGGTCAAAAACAAAAACTACCACAGCCCCACAAAGACCACGATGCTGAGAGACTTATTCATCGGCCATCTGTGCTGAAACCTTGGAACAAGTATCCACGGGAGTGGAGCGGGGCTTACACTCGGTCATGCGCGCGGTCGAAATCTCTGCATGTCGCCATTGCGAGAGAAAGGCCATCGACCGCGTGAGCATGTATCCCAAGAAAGTGATGGAGATCACCCAAGTCCTTCATCGAAAACTCTGCTGCGGGCGTGTGGTGCGATGGAGGCGTGGTCGGCAAGCGGTGAGGCGATGTCATCCACATAGGCGGCGGTAGATGTGCTCGGCGCCACGGTGGAACACGAAGGCGAGTGTCGGACTTAGCTTCCACGAACGAGAGACACCAGAAGGTGCAAACGCAGCGTACCATGCTCGGCGCTGCGCGAGACCGTAGAGAGCAGTTGAACGGCGAGCGTGTCTGGATGAGAGTCTTGAACCGGATGGCTGAACGCAATACTGCTGTCTCGACAAAGTTGCCATGGAGGAAGGCATTCTTCACATCAAGGTATCGAATAGGCGATTCGCGGGAGAGAGCTAGTGAAAGCCTGATCGCCATGATGTTGCCGGTTTGACGGCGAGTGAAGGTTTACGAAAAATCAGCGCCGGCGTTGTGTGAAGCGCGGAGGACCCAGCGAGCTTTATAGCGCTCCAGTGAACCGTCGGCTGAAACTTGTGTTTAAAGATCCACTTGCGATCACCACATTTGCGCGGGAGGGCGCGGAATAAGATCCCAAGTGTTGTTGCGGAGAGAGCGGCATGTTCATCGGCGGCGGCCTTCGGTGTGGGTTGGCAAGAAGCGGCTCGGTATGTCCTTGGAGCGAGAGCGATGGCGGGTGTGAAACACGGCGAGTTGCCGAGCCGTGTTCGCCACGGTGGCCATGGGGTGTTGATTGACCACGGGAATGGCAGCCGCGCCACATGGAAGAAGCGCGGGAGCGGCGGGGGCGCGGAGATCTGGTAGGCGTCGGGAGGCGGGAGGTGAGCGGCGGCCATACACAGGTGATAGCGCGGCGAGGCGGCCGCGCGAGGGCGCGGCCGGTCACGAGAGAGCCGGGCAGGCGGCAGCGAGAGAGGTGAGGCGCCGAAGAGGCTGGCGGCGCCGGCTAAACACCTGGTGATAGCGAGTCTGCGGGGGCTGGACGACCGCGCGTGGTGTCTCGGGAGAAACGTCGAGTACCCGCCGTGGTTTGTCTGTGAGCGAGGAAGCGGGTGACACCGCGGGAAAAACGTCGAGGGCATTGCCGCGCGTGGCGATCGCGGTGGGCTGCTGCGTGGAGTGCGCGAGGCGTCGAAGAAGTCGGTGGAGTTCTGCGGCGAGGAAGAATGGTCGCGTCGGGCCTATGGGCGCCGGAGGCGGGGTTAGTGAAGATGTCCAGAACTCAAACTCAGGAAGAGGGTGTGGTGGGTGCTCGGCAAAAGGAAAGAAGACTCATCAAGATCACATCTAGAGATGATGATCTTGTTGGAGTCGATGTCAAGCGCGGTATCCTTTATGATGTGCGAGTAGCCAAGGAAAACACGAAGTGGGCGCGGGCGGTTTGTGGACAGTTGTGGCGAATAGGTTGGGATAGCGGCGACAACAGAAGGCCTTGCAGTGTTCGTGCTGTTGGAGAGAGCCAAAGAAGGCTTCATGAGGCGTATGGGAGCGCGGCGTCTTGGTTAGTAAGATGTTGAGAAGCATGGTGGCGGTGTTGGGGCCTCTACCGATGGCGAGGTGGAAGGCGGACACGAAAAGAAGAGAGCGAACAACATTGTTGAGGAAGCGAATGGCCCTCGGCCTTCCCATTACGGCGGACGTGTAAGGACCACGACATCACGAAGGTGAGTGCAGTGAGTGAGGAAGAAGGTGCGGTATTTGGAGTTGTCAAACTCGCGCCCATTGTCGCGTGGGCGAGACTTGATGGTACATCAAGCGTGTGGAAACAAGAGCGAAGAAATTAGGCGAGGTGGTGAGCGTGTCGGACTTGAGTCGTAAAGGAAATGTCCACAAGTAGTGAGAGCAATCATCGAGGATGACCAAATAATATTTGAAGCAGGAAACACTAGGGGTGGCGAGGTCCATAAATCACGATGTATGAGATAAAAAATAAATGAGGCACGAGATCTTGACACGAGGAAAAGGAAGGCGTGTATGATGTCCTAATTGACAAGCATGACATATAGAGTGTCTAATTTCTTTATTGCAAGCCATAAGTTTGGATAGAGTCTCGAATCCGGGATGGCCAGAGGCAGCGATGCCATAAGGTGGGCCTTGGAGGGCCGCGGCGAGGTGTGCGGCGAGGGAGGGATGGTGCGCGGATGGGCGAAGAGGTACAACGGCCGGAGCTATTGCACTGGTGATCACTCTCTGCAGCTGCGATCCTTCACAGAACAACCAGTGAGGTCAAATTCGACGGAACAATTATTGTCAGTGAATTGGCGACGGAAATTAAATTCTTAATAAGCCCGGGTGAAACAAGGACATTATTAAGACATAAGGGACAGGAGATGAGTGTGCCGGAGGAGGTGACGGGCGATGAGCTCAGTTCAGAGCAATAATTGAAGGTGGAATAGGATCTGCGAGGAAGAGGTGGAGGAGAGTGTCTGGCGTCGAAGTCATATGCGAGTGGCACCGGTGTCGAAGATCAATCGTGTTCTTGAGTGGGATCGGTGACATGGTGTTGAAGGAGGAAGCAAGTCCTGCGCATCCCGGGATGGCGTCGCGCGGTGGGGTAGTGTGTAGCGGGAGGCGCCCACGATCCTGGGCGCCGGGAGGCGGCCCAGCGAGTGCGGCGCCCGGCCACAAAGGCTGCGGCGTGGCGATGGAAAACGAGCGGCGGGATTGGAGCCGAGGAGGGCGATTCCCGAGCCACATGCGATGGAGCGACCACGGCCTATAGAAACTAGGCCACGGGCCGCCGTCGAACTGCTTGGGCATGCGAGGCGTTGAACGAGCGGGTGTGCGGTGCCACACTTGCCTTTGCCGCGCGTGTGCCACGTTTGTCGCCTTCTGCGGAGTTCACAGGTTCTTTGCGGTACGGAGGCGGCGGAATGCGGTTGAGGGTGTGGCGGCTTGTTGGGTTGCGGATGATGACCGCGACTCCGCGGCACCGAGGCGGCGAGGCGGTGGGCGAAGGCATCGGCGATGGGCAGTTGAGCTCCTCAGGAGGAGGTCGATGCAGACCTCGGGAAGGTGAAACGGGCGCCGGCGGAGATGCATGCGATGGGGCGAATCGCTCGTTGAGGCGCGGATGATGTTGAGGGCGAGTGTACGATCGGTGGCGACCTCACCAAGTCGCCTAGGCGTCGGCCATTGACTTGAACTTGCGGCGGTGGTCGGTGATGGAGAGATGCCACGGGCGAAGTTGCGAAGGCGGCGTCGAGTAGAGAGCTCGCGCTCCACGATTGCCAGAATTCTTTGTTCGGGCAAGCGGATGGAAGCGGGCGGTGGGCGATCTTCGGACGATCTCCTCAAGATCGGGAGAGATAGTGCGGTTGAGCCACGTCATGGCGACACGATCCATGTGCTCCCGATCGGGAAGATGTGATCAGGCGTCGGCGAGGACATGGCGGCGGAGGAGAACTTCCTAAGGACGAAGCATCGGTGGCGCCCGGTAGTAGTTGTTGGACTCCATGTCGGCGGCGGGAGCGAGTGCGTATATTACGGACTCGGCGGCTGCGCGTGAAGATTGATGATGGCGGCGGCCTCGTGAGGCGAAGGGCGTCGAAGAAGGCCGCCGTCGTTAGCGACAAAGAAGCGGCGTCATCGTCGGTGAGCAGCGGCAGCGCTTCCGTTCGCGGCGGCGCGAGCGGCGCATCCTGGCGCGGCGCGGCGGCGTCGCGCTCTGGCGGCGGCCGCGGCCTCTGCTTTCGGCTCTGGCGCGCTGAAGGCGGCGGCGGCGGCCTCTGGCGGCGGAGATCCTCGCCTGCGCTCTGCTTGTCTTGCGGCGGCAGCGGCACAGGCGGCGGCGGCGTCTGCAGCGAGAGAGCGGAGGAGAGGCGGGCATTCTGCGCGAGGGGAGGCGCCGCCGGATGGGAGCGAGGCTGCGCGCGGCTGGAGGCGCGGGCGTGTCTTGCGACCTGAGGCGCGCAAGAAAGGGCGTGAAGAACAGACCTGGCGTCGATACCATGAAGGCAATTGGAATTAGTAGGTTGATTTGGAGGCCAAAGGGATTACAGATATATAGGCAAGGAGGATCGGGTTGGTTTATGGAAACAGAACCACCGTGGGATCTCCTTGCCGAATACAATACCAATCAATCTATAACTAACCATAAAAGCCCAAAGAGTCCATGCACTATATATGGCTGTCTAACAGTTCCTATGACAAAAAGAAGTCAATCTACGCAGCAAGAAATCAACATAAAGTATGCCAAGAAGATGTGCACACTAGCATAAATAGAATCAACAACATTGATGACATTTTTTTTTGAAGAAAACTGTAAGGGAGACCTCTGCAGTAAACATATTAAAGGAAAAATAATATGTTACTATTAGGGACATGGGCCCGGGGGGCCACAACCCATTAGGGGCTGCACACAAGGAGGGGCAGCAGCATATCTTCATATTAGGAATAGTTAGATGCATATTTTCATATTTTAGTGATTGGTTGCATTATATAAGATAGTTTCCATATTGTTAGGGCTACCCTCATCTATATAAAGAAAGTAGCTGCACCATTCTAATCAAGTAATAAAAAGAAAAGAGTTATTTTAGTCTCTTCTCCAAGCTCTTCTTTCTAGTCCATGATCTCCCCTTTCTCCTAAAACTTCTCCCCTTCAGCCATGCCGTCCCGGCCATCTTCTGTACGGTATTTATCCCGTTATGAACTAAGGTTCATGACAGCTACAAAATATTGATGACATTTATAACTTTAGCTTAATAATTGACTAATACAGAGACGTAACAAGCAATTTTTGATATATTAATCATGAATCATAAATAATAGGCTATTGGCTGTGCAAAATGTGAATAAAATCCCCCACATGAAGCATTTTTACAAAATGACTAACAACACCAAGTTACACAAT
This sequence comes from Dendrocalamus sinicus, assembly GCA_036346575.1. NCBI lineage: Eukaryota > Viridiplantae > Streptophyta > Magnoliopsida > Poales > Poaceae > Dendrocalamus > Dendrocalamus sinicus. Next base: position 5,649,213 of record CM070664.1, read on the forward strand.
AAATTAAGGACCATGAACATTATGGCACATCATCCGATTTCATTTTCATCAGAAAAAAAAATGAAGATCAATGCTGAAGAGAACTGTAACAAGCATACCATCTCTCAGCTGTGCTTGTTGCTCCATCGCTTGCAGCCTGATTTTCAACTCATTATTTTGAGTCGCAAGTCCAGCAGAGTCCCTCTGCAAACAAGTGCATCAAGGCTAACTAAAATCATCATAATCATAAGCAAAATCAAAATCCACAGCACCTCCACAGAACAAACCTGCAGCATTGTCAACTGTGCTGAAAGTGTAGTAGCCTCAGTCTGCAAAACCTGTACTTTGTGCTCAAGCTCTTGAATGTACCTCATCTTGCGCTCCTTTGACCTTGCCGCAGATTGCCGATTTGCCAAAATCCTGAAAATTTTTAACAAGTCGCAATGCTTAATTTGAGAAAAAAGATCATTTTTTCCCACGCTACTACGAAGAAATGCACACCTCTTGACCCTCTTAGGATCCGTCAAAGCTATCTCTGCAAGGCGTTCATTTGCCATGATCTTCTTCTTCTCAGCCTCAGTGAACACCCCATCGGCAAACTCCGTATCAAACAACGCCGCAGCACCACCATCCAAGGACCCGCTCCTGCTCCTCGAGAGGCCACCGCTGGGAGACGGCAGTGGCAACTTTGGTGACTCCTCACCTGCGGCAAAGTTGAGCTTCCCTATGAAGCTGTCCACCGACAAGCTGCGACAATGCCGAGACTTGCCTCCGTCCTTTTTATCCACTGACGTCGACCGACTCTCCACCTCGTTCTCGCTGCTCTCGGCCGCGCGCGTGCCGCTCGCGCGGCTGTCGCGGTCGTCGTGCCGGTTCTCGGAGGAGTTGAGCGCGTCCAGCCCGTCCAGGTCCATGTAGGCGTTGACGAGGTCGTACAAGGCCTCCTCGTCGCCGTCCGATCTGCAGCCCTCCGGCGGCGTGGCGGCCTCGCGCTTCACCGGCGCCGGCGGCGGCAGGGGCGGGCTCAGCTGAGAAAAACCGAAGGGGATGTCGCTCTGCGACCGGCGGTGCCCCGCCCTCCGTGGCGGCAGGCCGGGCGGCGGCGGGTCGGAGGTCGACGACGGCGGGGAGAGCGGAATAGCGGGCTGCGCGGCCAGATCAGCATACGGAGGCGGCGGCGGGAGCGAGTCCAGCGAGAAGAACAGGGGCTGCGACAGCGATCGCGCGTGGTGGCCGCCGGCGCCGGGGGGGATCTGGGCGTAGGGCGAAGGGAGTCGCGCCTGCGGGTGGGCCGGGGGCCGGAGAGATGGGGAGAGGCGCCGGTAGGCCGACGCCGACGTGGAGGCGGAGGCAGCGGAGAGGTCGAGCGGGCTCGGGGAGCGGGGCACCGGCGGCTGCCCGCCTCCGGCCCCCTGCAGCGAGAGGTGGTGGCGCGCGTGATCGGCTGCGCCCGGGTCGTCCATCGGTGATCTTGTAGAAGGTTCGGGAGGGGGATGCGGTGGAATGCCGACGACGGCAAGGAGGAGGAGGTAAGGCCTAAGCACCGACCTCGAGCTTGGAGATGGCGAAGTGGATGGAGAGAGAGACGCAGCCGAGGCGACAGCGAGCTAGCTCAAAATAAAAACAAAAGGCAAAAAAAAAAGCGAAGGTTTTTTCGCGCAAGTAATTGAAGTTTATTTTATTAATTTTTGTGGGTTTAATCATCGATGGGTTTGCGTGTGCATGTGGTCCTAGGCGGGGTTACGTGACGCGTGACTCTATTGGAGAAACAAAAATCCCAAATCTATGTCTCTTTATTTTTTGGTTTTTGACTTTTCTTCTGATCTTAAATGTTTTTCTCAGTCGTTAAACGATCTACATGTTAAAAGTCCAATATCTATACAGAAAATCGCTGTGCTAAAAATTTCACCAAAAGCCATAAGTCGCAAATCGGGTTTGGAAATGTTAGTCATTGACGATGATATTATTTGCGCGTGATTTATTTTTGGGTTTGGGTCTTGTTGTAGCTAATGATTCATGGCGTTGCAATTAGTGGTGTATGTAGACTTAGCTAAATGGATCATCCGGCACGATCTAATATGGGCTCATTTGAGCATGGCTCTGTTGGCTCATTTAACTAAACAAGTTGTGCCGTGTGGGTTCATGGGTTAAGCCTTAGATCTAGACATGGTTCAACAAGGTCATGGCCGTGCGATGCCAGCCTAAGCCTGACGGCCAGCTGTTGCCCACACACCCCAACACCCCTCACCAGCCTCCACGCACTCAGACTAGCGCGACGCCCCTCCACCACCACCTCCTGCGTTGACACGTCACTATAATATTCCAAAAAAGGAAAGAGGGGAGTTTTAGGCAACCTCGCCCCAACCCCGCTAAGTGCTGCTATAAAGGGGAGGCAGTGTTGCTACCCTAGCCAGCGGAGCCGTCACACCTTCTCCCCTAAGTCGTGTCACCGCTTTCCCCCCCTCCGCCCAGCTGTGTGATGCGCCGTCTCACCCTTCCTCTGCGATCGACCACCGCCGATCAGGTTCTCGCCATCGGGGCTGCTACACCATAACCTATCGATGTCGTCACCTCTAACTGCGCGTCGTCCCATGCCATCCTACGTCGCCGTCACCCGTTGCCCCTACGGCGCCGCACTCTCCATCCGGTTGTGCCTTTGCACCATGCCATCTACCTGCACCAACCGCCCTATCCCCTTTGGCCAGCTACACGCTGCCATCTAGAGCAGCCGTAGCCAAGGGAGAATGGGGAGGCAGGGAAAGAAAGGAGTGGGAGCCCAGTTGAGAAGGAAGAAAGGAATAAAAAGGGGAGGAGCTCACCCAAGAAGGAAGAGGAAAGAAGGAAGAAGACGAGCTGACCGAAAGAGGGAAGAAAAGAAGAGAGAGGAAACAGGAAGAGAGGGGTCTGGGCTAATGCTAGATCCACCAGATCAGGCCAATAAGAGGATGAAGGTGTTCCGATCAGTTGTTCGTCGCTAGAAAATGAACTGAAACTTTTATTCTACTAGCTTTTGGACTAGTATGGATTAGAGTGGGGATTAGCAAGATATGTGCATTTGGAATGGCTAGAATACGATTAGTAGATGGATTCCATGTGTAGTGCCTTCTACTAAGATTTTGGACATGTTAAGGAGATAATCTGATAATTTGATCTACTAGGAACTTGTAGCTAATTTTATTAGCTTTTTTGTAGAGTGCTTAAACACCTAATTTGGTAGGGTAGATTAAAAGTTATGGTCTTTTAATCACCAAGACAGCGGGAAAGTGTCTGGTGTATGTGCGTTCGTTTGTGTGGGTATGTACTATTTAGGTAATGTATTGAGATGGCTTATGGGTTATCTAGGTGGAGGTTCATTATTGGTGCCGTGATGTATCATCCACAAGGTTAAACATGAAAATGCATGGTAGAATGGTTGACAATAGTTGTTATTGGCTATGTGATATTTACCTTGCTTTCTATGCTTATTATGATGATTACATGTGGATGATTATGTGATGATGATTACATGATGATGAGAATGATGGAATATGTAGTTAATGATGTAACCCATGCATTTTATAATGTGCGTATTCATGTCATGAAAGAGATGAACTACTTTGGTGGATAAGAAAGACCTATTTTTGTAGACACCTCGATGAGATGGAGAGAATGAGAGGGTGGTACATTGACGGGTGTCTACTTAGCTATCTTGGTATAAGCTAAAAAAAATAGGTTGAGACATATGTATAAGCATTGCATTGCATCAATAGAGGTAAAGAGACATCCAAAAATACTTAATGTTGTATCGTTAATGTGAGTGGTATGGGAGGATTATTGTTGGGATATGTGTTTGTCATGCTTAGGATCATCCACATGGCTTCATGGTAAGAATGAGTCAATGAAATGTGAATTAAGATGGAATCATGTAGATGTTAATGTTTGCTGTTTCGTTATGTACTTGCCGAGTCTTGAATTCACGCTTGAGGCGTCATGCATCGAAATGGGAGCAGCACCTCTGCACCACATCCAATAATAATGACCTAGAACATCACCGCTACCTTATTTAATATTACCTTAGTAAAGTAGTTAGCTAGTCTGGAACTTAGACAATAAAACCCTCATAACTGATGATGAATGTTAGGAAGCTTTTAAGGTAATGTATATTCCCTCAGTAATGTTCTATTTGCAAGTTTAAGTATGCTCCTAGACGTGTGGTTCCAGGTGTTCTTGGGCGTGGAGTCCCGAGCATTCTTGGGCGCGGGGTCCTGAGTTTCAGTTGTGACGTGTCTACTCTTGTTTATAGCACTAGTCATTTTAATGCATATTGTTAAACACAGGTTGTTCTTTGTTTCGTAGTAGTATAATTAGGGAAAATGTCGGCGAAATTTGGTAGTGCTGGTTGTAATTTAGAGTGTTGTAGAGTAGTAGTAGCATTCTAGGCTCAGACGTTAGGCCAGGGTATTGCAGCCGCCCACCTATAAGGTTGAGGAGGCCGGCTAGAGGGAGTTCAATGGGCACTTTTACAATCCACCTAGCGTGGCACGATACCGTGCGTGCCGTGCCAAACCAACCCACCATGCTGATGTATTGGCCCAAGCATGACATGGCTAGTCGGGTCGGGCCGGTATGACTCGTTTAGGTGTGGGTTATACCGTGCTTGAGTCAAACCAACAGTAATATGCTTCGGCCAGTTAGCTCGGATCATTTGGCCGCCTTTGAGTACGTGTGCGTGGGACTGAGAGCCCTGTTCAGGGATTGGACCGTTTCACTGTTTCCCTCCTCTTTTTCTCTCCCTCTCTTCGGCCCCATTTGGCACAGCTCAGCTTCACTAGTGTGTGGGTTATCACCACGGCTTCACCACGATGAAGCTAAATGAAAACTGTTGGCAAACCAATAGTGCATGGTGAGAGAGGGCAATTGTCCAAGATGCCCTGTCTACCGACTTGTTCTAACATTTGGAGTTGTATGTTTGTATATGGTCATATGAATTAAAAATAATATATTTGAATGAGTATGAATTAAAACATTAAAATAATAAATAATAAAAATTAAAATAATTAGGAAGCAATATTAGTGCCTTGTTTATGTTTCGTGAACGGGATGGACTAGTGGCAAATGCGTGTAATTTTGGTGAACTGAGAGGTGGGTTCCTAGGATCATGGGCTGAGGGAAAGAGTTGTGAAAATCTACTTTTTCAGCTTCACCTCTCCCATTCCTTTGTGAGAGCAGAAAAAGGAGCTTCACCTCCTCTTGTTTCTCTCCCTCTCTTCCTCTTGTAGTCTCACATAGCCGCATGGTTTCTTTGAGAATAACCAACATCCTCACTGCGGTTGCATACGTAAATATTTGCAAACCACATAAATTTGTGTTGATTTTGCAAAGTCAAGAACGTGTCTCTTCTTCAGAAGTTACTGTTAGGGACAAGACGAAATACGTACCGTAGTGATCGACCACATAGGATAGGAATATAGGATGAGGCAAACAATCGCAAATTAAGAATTTAGTGGATTGTGTTAGAGAAAAAAGGATTTAGGGGCAACCCCGTGCCCAAATAATGCGCGGACAACGAGACTATCTTGAAAAACACGAGACGGGAATTGGGGACTTGATTTGTGCCTAGATAGGGAAAGTAAAGTACTCCGTATATACTCCTGGTATTTTAATCTACATCCCTGTACGTGGCTGGTCGGTGTCTAGACTCATCCTATATGCTTAATTAGGGTTTTTTTTTTTGCTGTTTCTTATTATTTATGATTTATGAATTTTGTCTATTTACAAGAGATAGTACGTGCAGAAAAATAGTCACATACGCTTTTAATTGATATAGCTAAACTCGTACAATGTCTACTACAATATATTTGTAGACCTTATCTTAAAAAAATATAACGTTTAAAAGTTAGTTATTGTAGCGAACAAACCAAAATTTAAGCATAAACCGGCTTGAACGCGCCGAGCTAGGTTGCTCTGCCCAGTCTTGCCGTTTGTTCCCAGCGGAGAGGAAAGAAAAATTAGGGCATATTTGGTTTATACCCTATATAGTACCATTAAACTTTGGTAAAAATTGTCTAGCCAATTTTTTGTTAGAGAATTAACGCTCCACCTTTGGTTTGCCAAAAATTTAGACAGGACTATCGAGGGGTGATCAATATTTTCGTTGGCAGCCACAGATTTAGTAACAAACCAAACAAAAGCTAAATATATTACTATGATCAATATTTTAATAGAATAAACTAAGGCATCAGATCAATCACACCCTTAACCTCGTCACGAACGACCAAGCAAGCAAGCATGACTGGCTGGTTGACTGACTTGATGTGCTTACTTCCGCTGCTACCGCTACTCCATCTTGCATGCCGGATCCAGCTCAACCATTGGCCGTGCGGGGCGCGGCGACGGCACGTAAGGCGGTGGGGGTGAGAAATAAAAAAAGCGAAGCGTACAAAGAAGAAAAAAAAGAGCCGTCAGCCTCCATGCAACGTGGTCTGCTCGACGTGCGAAAGCGACCGGCCGCATATCCATTTAGTATCATTTTCCGTTGGTTTTTCCACGAGCGAGCTAGCCGCGACGAACGACGATTTCTATCTCTCCGCGTCGCCGTCACCGTCGGCAATCCTCGGGTCCTCTCCTCTCCCGATCTCGCCTATTTGGAAATTGGGATGGACCATTGATGGATGACACACGCAGGCACGGCACATCCACTGGTGTAAGACTATCCTTCTCATGGATTTTTTTTTACACACCGACGGTTGAGTTGTGACAGGGAGAGCTCGACGTGCCGAGCACGTACATGCGATGGAACGTTCCAGTTTACTCCTCTCTCTCTCTCTCTCTCTCTCTCTCTATATATATATATATATATATATTCGCTGGTGGAAAAAAAATATAAGATATTCTAATATATAGTCTTGTCTTCACACAGGTTAAGTTGGAGTTTCTGTTCGTATGTGGCTTTTCCTGTTGTAGCTCATCAACAAATGCATGCGTTTTACTCACCAACTAGATTATTTCCTTTAGAGTTGCAAAAAAAAGAAAGAGGGAAATAAAGGGCATAAATTTGCCTTTGTGACTCCTGCTAGAGCTCATTAGCATGACTTTTTATCTCCGCAAATAGGTCATTAGCTACACTACTACAGAAAAGGTCATCACGAGCGGTTCAAAACGCGTCATCACGAGGCGGTTTTACGAAACCGCCCAATTTATGGGTCGATGATAATGAAGGTTATCACGCAGGCGGTTGTCGAACCATATGTGATATATTAATATCACGACGGTTTTAACTGAAAACCGCTCGATGATAGCTGATATCACGACGGTTTTAGTTAAAACCGTCGTGATATTGATATATCACGAGCGGTTTTTAGTTACAAACCGTCAGGATATGTCATCACGACGGTTTGTAACTAAAACACTTTGTGATGTTCTTTTCTACCCATAAATCTATTTGTGTTTATTGGCTAGCCTCAGGAAATGCTAGCCATGCCCTCTGAAACAAGCAGATAAACAAGTATATGTATACATACAATTCACATCTTAATTCATTTGACAAACATATAACATCCAATTCACATCACATTCCATTCACAGACATAAGACATCCATTTCGCAAATGAATTAATTGAAATAAAATAAAATATCCATTAACAAATTCACAATTACAGAGTGATAAGAGCAATAAAAAATCATTGTGCACAGTGGAACTCTCCATTTGGTCTTATGACTTTAGACCACAAAAACCAAGCGCACTCTCCTCGAATTTTTGCAAAGTCCGGCTGTTTCAATGCAGTTGTAGAGATGGGCGTAGCCTATCAATAGGAATATCAATGCGCGTACATATATAAGCTAACAAGTATGAAATAAATGTGGGAAGATTGACAAACCTTAGAATTGGTGCGTACATATATAAGGGGACGCATCCGGCGCTGATGTTGAAGAATGCGCGGGTGACAAACTTTAGTTGCTAATACTATGAAGCAAATGACACAAATTAGTGTATCAGGTTTATTGAACCGGATACACTAGTGTGTGTCACTTGCTTCATGCTCCTTGAAGGTATATGTGGCATATATTATTACTACAAGGTCTCTAAACAAAGTTCTATGAAGCAAATGACACAAACTAGTGTATCAGGTTCATTGAACAGGATACACTAGAGTGTGTCACTTGCTTCATGCCCTTTGAAGGTCTATGTGGCATATACTATTACTACAAGGTCTCTAAACAAAGTTCTATGAAGCAAATGACACAAACTAGTGTATCCGGTTCATTGAACAGGATACACTAGAGTGTGTCACTTGCTTCATGCCCCTTGAAGGTCTATGTGGCATATACTATTACTACAAGGTCTCTAAATAAAGTTCTATGAAGCAAATGACACAAACTAGTGTATCCGGTTCATTGAACAGGATACACTAGTGTGTCACTTGCTTCATGGCCCTTGAAGGTCTATGTGGCATATATTATTACTACAAGGTCTCTAAACAAAGTTCTATCAAGGCTCCACACCATGCAACATATTTATACTCAATTACTATCTTTTTTTAAAAAAAGCAAATCATAGCATCACATAAAGGCCGGCGAGGGTCGGGGGCGGCGGCGAGGCTCGGGAGGCGACCGCAGCGACGGCGAGCGGAGGCGCCGGCGTGGAGGCAAGCCGGCGTCGGTCTTCGAACGCGGATGGCTCGAGGAGGCGGCGGCGAGACTCGAGGAGGCGGCCGCGAGGCTCGGGAGGCGACCGCGGGACGGGCGAGCGGAGGCGCCGGGCGTGGAGGCGAGCCGAGTGTCGGTCTTTGAACGCGGACGGCTCGGGGAGGCGGCCAGCGAGGGCTCGGGAGGCAAGCGGCGGCGAGACGGTCGGGATTTAGATGTAGAATATAAGCTGCGGATACGGAAAAACCCTAGCGGAGGGTATTTATAGGAGGCTTATTACAGAGCGGTTCTAGGCGTAGAACCGTCAGTGATATCAATATCACGAGATGGTTCTAAGTTTAAAACCGTAAAACGTGCTCGTGATAAATCTTATCACGACGGTTTTTATAAAACCCGTCATCATAAGCTTTATGTCAGAACGCTTCGTGTTTCGATCGTCTAATTAACGTCTCTCGATCGTTATACGAGCGTCTATATCATTAATGTTTGGGTATATGAACCGCGTGCTAAAGGTTAAATATGCACGCCTAATCCAGTCTCTTCTACGTCGTACAATATGGCTTCTACTATTCTTGTGATCATCTCCTTCCTCTCATCTGCTCATCAAGAATTGTTCACCGAACCTTATACAAAGCGCCGAGCAATTTGCATCCGGAGCGACTTCTCCGCACACGCCCTACTCTCCTTCCCGACTTTATTGCATCCGTCGGCTCGACACGATCATTCGCGTCGACGGGGCGTCTCGCCGCCGCTCAAGAAAGGGAAACAACCCTTACCTGGTTCTTCTCCACAATGTGCGCAGCGGAAGAAGCTCTACACGCATTGGAGAGATCGATGGATAGCTTTGCCGATCAAGCGTAAACGGATTCTCGAGGAATCTTTTCATGCTATCCTCTACGACATTATGGGCTATGTTATCGATTATTTGCCCAGTGGAGGAGGAAGTGCTTGAGGACAAGGACAATCTTAACGGTGTTCGAGAAGTCGATGGTGATCCTCCAAGTCCCAAAGTCGAAGAAGAAGCATCGAAGCCCAAAAGATTACAATGGGAAACTCTTTACTGTGCAACTTTTGTAATAAATTTGCCTCTAATTGAAATTAATAAATTTGTCTTTAATTTGTGATCTCTTGTATCGTAGTTACGTAGTTAAGTTATTAGAAGCAATGTGTACTTATATATTAACCTCTGATCATGGATGAAATATGACAGACAAAGGGACATCACAGACGGTTCTTGTTAAAAACCGTCATGAACATTCACTGACGGTTCTTAACAACAACCGTGCGTGATAGTCTACAACACGAGCGGTTTTTTTAATAAAAGCATGCAGGATACTAATATCACGACGGTTCATCGGTAAGAACCGTCTATGATACTCGTTTTATCCGACGCCACTAACACAGACGGTGTCTAAATTAAAACCGTTTATGTTAGTATCAATCACAGACGGTTTGACAACCGTCTAGTATTAGGCTTTCTGTAGTAGTGCTATTAGAACTTTTGTTGATGCCGATCATCTTGGTGTATTGTTGGTCCTTTGTCCTTGATTACTTCACCTTGCACCAATTAACCAATACTATTAGTGGGTTCTTTATTTTGGTAATCTACTTCTTTATCGTTATTGAAATGTTGATGTTAAAAATCACACACATTACATTTTACGCAGTACCGGGCGCCATCTTTTCGAGTGTAAACCGCAGACGGAAGCACGAAAGTCCCGGCCAACATCTTGGGCCTCTTAAGCCCCTGACCGCGCCCAGCTTGTTGTCCCTTTCAGGTCCATCACGTTCTTGGCCGCCGAGTACGGGCCGAATCGGACCCGCTCAGGCCCATCAGCAGGAGAACTCTTCAACATCTTCTCGTTTCGTGCATGCCAAGGAGAGGAATCCTACTCGGCTGCTTGCAGATTACTACGACGGCGGCGATCGACGAGCGCCTTGTTGACGTACAACTGGACGGACCGTCTTCATGCCTGGATTTGTATCCGACCGGAAGATTAGCAAGCGACATCGTAACGTACGCCGGTGAAATATAAGGAGAGATTGATTAGATGGCGCCGGCGCGCGGCGGGCTGAAGGGCTTGTACCGGCAGAGAGAGAAGAAAGGTGGCGGCGCCAAGCCATCGATGCCTCCCAACAGTTCCAAGAACAAACCGCAGCTGTGCACCCAAGGTCCGGATGCTTCTGCAGATAGGAGTGCTACGTACTAGTTTAATTTCTTTCTTTATAAATCGCTCACATCACGATCGATCCTAACCAGTTTCAGTTAATTACACTCCACATCCACACGCATGCATGCATGATTAATTATCGGAAAGCATATTCATGACGTACGCCTTATTGGCTGCGCGCGCGATGCATTTATATATATGCGATGGCGGATACGGCGAGGAGAAGCTCCGGCGGTTCGACATGACGTACGGCCCGTGCATCGGCATCACGCGCCTCCGCCGGTGGGATCGAGTGCGCCGCCGCAATGGGCTTGCGCCCGCCGCCTCATCGCCGGGACCTCCTCTTGTTTCGCGTCCCTGCCGACTCGTCGTCGTCTACGTCTCCACTCAATAAGAATAGCACGAATACCGATCATGGCAGCAGTCGTAGCAGTAGCGCCTCCCAGCAGCTTGAGTGCCTCTGGGCAGGCAAAGTCTAGCAGGTCGAGACTCTCTTCCTTTTTTTTTGCATGAAGCTGGTTGTTGTTGTATCTTGATTTAGAGTTTAAGTAGATGTACAGTAACATATCAGTTTTCTTCGGTCTAAGCCTTCAGTTAAAGGTAGAAACCAAATCATCTAGCAGTGACAGTGAAAAGCAGCGTTTTGCTTTAGTCCCTCAGTCCAAGTGAAAAAGCAAAGCCAAGTACTCAGCAGTTGTCTACCCCAAATCCGAAGATAAGGTTCTATCTTTCATTTTGTAACAGAAGTTTTGCATGCTTGAATTCTTGACCTGTGCCCAAGATCATACCGCGTTCTCTAGGAAGTTGTCACCGGTGATGAGGCATCATCCAGTATGATGGCGAAGGAGAGTTTCGCTGTCTCGTTGCATTATCCGATGCTCACGGCGAGTACTTATGTAGCCTAGGTAATCAAAATGAAGGTGTACATGATGATTCAAGCTGAGTGGGAGGTCCGATCATCGAAGCGTCAAGGCAAGAACACTTCTAGTGGTGGTGGTTGAGGCCACCAGAATCAGAAAATTGATAAGGCAAAAGTGAAGTGTTATAATTATAATGATTATGGACACTTTATTTTTGAATACCGCAAGCCAAAGATGGAGAAAGCGCTACTTGCTACAGCACTCAGTGATGATGAACCAGCACTGATCTGATGATGAGTTGAGTCCGAGATGTTGAGAAGATGTATTCACCGTCCAAACTCAAGTAAAGTGAGATGGGTCCGGAATGTTGAGAAGATGTGTCGCTGTCCAAACTCAAATAAGTAGAGTTGAGACCAGAACGCTGATAAGATATGTCGCTGTTCTGTGTCAAGTATGAGTTGGATAAGTCGTAGGTGAGACCGACTATCTCAATGAGTTAGAATTTTTGCTTGCATCTGGATGTACCCCTACTAGTTGAGTTGAGTTCCTACACATAGCTTGCATGTAGAACGCTTTATGTGAAGATGTGGCTAGTAGTACAATACTAAGCTAGAGTATGTCGAGTCAAGATTAGGGGAAAGATTATTGGAAATAATCTTAACTCAGAGTTCGAGACACGGTAGAGTCCGTTTCTGTGCGTAATCCAAGTTGAAGTCGAAATTTACTTGAACTCCGAATACGTATGTAGGTAGGAGAGTATTAATCTATATATTGAGAAGGTTTGTAACCAGTTTTGTAAGAAGTGAAAAGAAGAAGCAGGTAAGAGAATAGAGATTTAGAAATTCTCTTGTATTCTTTCATTTTATTTGTAATGTGTAAATTTTCTCTTGAGCAAATCCAACAGTAGCTGTATATCGGGTGCAAATTTGTTACCTTTTTTTATAAGAAAAGTGCTACTAAACTCAACAGTAGATGTCAGATTATCCCTTAAATCATCTAGTTGTGCGTACGACGTCATTCGATCATCGGATCGATACGATCGATGGACCATATACGTATTTATGTTGAATAGAAATAGGGCCAGCTGAGGGTGTTACACGCATGCCATATTAAAGATTGATGTGAAATCCATACATCATGCGTGCCCATGAATATAATGCCGAGCGTAATTAAATCGATCAATGTTTGGCAGCGGTCTTAGTTGACTTAACGAAAAGCTTAATTAAATCGATCAATATTTTGCAGCAAACCTATTCTTTCATATCAAAGTAATATACTCCTATACATCAAATTACAATTACAGTAACTAGAAAACGTGAACATAAAAGCTCTTCCATTATCACTTCATGAAGAGGATTGATGATCTGCAAGAGGCCAAGAGCTAGCACTGCTCCGGTAATAATTAATTAGTACTTCTACAGTCGCCAAATCACACAAAAGAAACAAAAAATGAAATCCCTTAATCAAGAAAAGGACTAGGAACATCGACATCAGAAACACTTAATTTCATCCTATAGCAGACAGTAGTAGTACATTTTCCACTGCTCTGCCCTCCCATTCCAACAAATCCAAGGACGCAATCTCATGCAGCACAAAACCATGCTTGGACTAACACCGCGCTGCCACGAACTCCATTAATTATTTAGCGGAGTAATACCCTGCTAGATCTAGACCATCATATTCAGTTCTCTCACTACTGGAAAACAGTGTTCTTGGCGGTAATCCTTGTACAGATCTGTCATTCTAGTTCAAGTGGTGCTAAACTTCTAATATTGAGGATACTCAGAATAGTCCCAGGATGTACTGATCTATCACTCCAGTTCAAGTGGTGCTATTTTGATAACTATATGTAAAACATTACTTTTTTATATTTAGTACGTGGCTACTTGCTGCATTATCATTGAAGTTGTGCTATAAATACGAAATATACCTGTACCTGTTACAGCCTTTACAACTGCTCCCAGGACCTTACGACTACGTCATAGCCGCTACGACCACCTCCTGCAGCCGTACGACCATGTTGAAGAGGCTACGACCACCTCCTGTGTCATTATGACCGCTATGCTAGTTCACCGACCACGCTGACAGTCGTTACGACCACGTTGTGACCCCTCCAATCACTCCTCGCTGCTTTGACCACGTAATCGTAAACTTTAGCCGAAGTTACGACTATGTTCACCGCCACCGCGCTTGCCCTCCTTCGACCACGGTTGATCACCATAGTCGTAACTCTTTACGACCACGTAGTGATTCTATTGATCTCGCTGAAGGCTCTGTCGACTGCTATAGTCATAACACCTTACGACCACGCCTTCCTGCTATGGTCGCTTACGACCATGTCTTCTCGCTGTGGTCATAGTGCTTACGACCACGTCGTTTGCTCTGTGACTGTGGTCGTAACTCCTTTATGACAATGTCTTCAACACCTGCGGGTACCTCTGCTCGTCGCTATGGTCATAACTCCATTTATGACCACGTCTGCGAACACACGATGAACTCAATACTCGATAGTTTCCTAGAGCCAAACCGCTCTTTTCTTCTCTTTTTTATTTCTTTCTCTCGATCACTCCGATCGCTCTCTCTTGCCTCTCAATCACACCGATCGCCTTGGCCTCAACTCGCTCGCTCTCTCTCTCTCAGTTATATGGCTCTGCCTTTTATACCCTGCTCTACGACTTCGACTCGGGTACGACTACGACTATGACTCGAACTCGGTTACGATTATGAAGCGGACTCAAACTCGACTACGATATGGACTCGTATACAACCATGACCAAACTCGTACATGACTCCGACCATTCATACATGACCACGACTACGACTATCGACTATGGCTTCTAAACTGAAAAACAAGATTACAAACTCTAGCAGTACCTTTGTTTCAGCATCAACTATGTAATTTGAGTATTTGTGCAGCTATATTATACTCACTCATCTTAAAAATTATGTTGGTAAATTGATATATCTCCTGTCTTTTACAGGCCATGGCTGCTCTTACTTCATATAAGAGCATGTACAATGCAAGATGCTTATATATGAATGCTTAAAGAGAGAGAATATAGCCACATCATCAAACATCCATGCAAAAGTTATTTCCTCCAATGCAAGCATCTCTTCCATAGGTGTTTAGACGCTATATTATCTATTAATAGATATAGTTATACACATAAGCACCTACTAAGCACCGGTGCTTATTTAAGCATTGATGCTTCAAAATAAGCACCTTATCTATCCTATGTGGCAAGAAAAATCGGTTTTTTTATTACTAAGTATCTCTCTAAGCGCCTGCATTGGACATGCTCTAAAGAGGCTTATCGAAATACCATGAGACTAAGCTTGCTGTAGAAAATATATATCCACGAGAGCTAAGAAGTTAACGCTGGTGGACCTTTGCATGTTTTATGTTGTGCTGAACTTAGATGATGTATCAATGAAACTATATTATGTTTCTATATATATGTGGATGAATCTTATGATACAATGTGATTTTATTGTATTTATTTTTGTTTATAATTTCCCTTTTTCCTGACGGTGTAACCAATCCTGGCAGGGAAACAAACATATTCCTGTCGGGAAATCATTGAGAAATAGGTCTAGCCCATACCAGACGGTAGTGAATTTTCCTATCGGTAACCGTACGTCAGAGTTTTCTGTCTGTAAATATTTTTTTTCCATTGACCTCCTGACATATTGTTTGATGCGTACCCGTCAGGAAAAGTTTTCCCAACATTTTTCGATATTTTCATGACGGTTTTTAACCGTCGCGATTGGTCCGTTCTCTAGATCTGGATGCGAGTTTTTCACCTTCACGACGGATATTACCTGAATAAATGCAATGTATTTGCATGGCATGCGTTGCAAGGGAGAGAGTTTGGACGACGGGATCGAAGTCTAGCACAAATACAAAATTAAATCAAATTAATCAAATCCTTTCCGATCGACCACAACATGTTGCATGCATGCATATCGCCTGCTTTAGGCTTTTTTTCTTTTCAATTTCTAAAAGCTGATTTTCTACATTAAAATACTTTTCTACAGTAACTAGATTTTAAACTAAGTATCTTTCCAAAATTGGATCTACAAGTCGATCATAATATATATTACAGCGACTTCATTTATATAATCCAAAATAGCACACGAGTCTTTACTCTTCGTACTTTTTTCCATGAACAGCTAAAAACTATAAACCGTAGCTCAAAAGAAGAGGAACTTAGGATGGGTTCTTTTGGGTTGTGGCTTATGACTTCAATTTTTGAATTCTAACTGTTCGCGAGAGATAGTATATAGAGAAAAATAGTCACATATGATTTTGATCGATACAGCCGAACTCAGTACATATTTTATTATAATTTTTTATTAATTTTATTTAAAAAATACTATTTAAATTTAGTTACTGTAATATAATTTATAAGTGAAAGGGGACTCGGCCTTGGCTTCGCTGCGAGAGCCTTGTTTCTTAATTTTGGACCAAGCATGCCATGCGGCTGGCCGGCAGACAGCTAACCTGTCAGATTAAATAATAAATCTTGACTTGTCTGCATACGATGTCATATTAAATAATAAATGTTGACATGTCTAGTTCTCCTATCCTAACTCTCCCAAATATTATTTGTTTCTGTTTTCTGGTTCTTTGTAGAGCAAGACAAGATAAACAAAGCTTACTCATTGGATGGCCAAATAGTTTCACCACGACGTCTATCCATGCATCTGATTATTTGTCCTGTGTGCTCCCAGTATGATTGAGTGATTCTTTAGAGGGAAATTTAATTATTTGTCACCTTTAAGAATGCCACCTATTCAAATATCATCTTCTTCGTTGCAATTAACAATTTGCCACTCTTAAGATGTGGTTGACTAATTTTTTTGCCACTTTCGAGCCCACGAGGCACCAAATCATGCCATGTCAGCGCCTCCCCGCACCGCTGGCCCGCGCCGCCGCCTCCGTCCCCGCGCCTCTCCGCTCGCTCGCGCTCGCGCTGCGCGCTGCGCCTCCTCCATCCCGCGCGCCGCCCCGCGCCTCGCGCGCGCTGCGCCTCGCGCTCGCGCCGCGCCTCCTCGCGCCGCGCGCGCGCCTGCGCCTGCGCGCCATCGCGCCTCCCGCTCGCGCCTGCCGCGCCCGCCCCGCGCGCCGCCCGCCTCTCCCGCGGCGCCTCGGCGGCGGCGGGGGGAGGCGGCGGCGCGGCCAGCGGGCGGGAGGCGCCGACATGGCATGATTTGGCGCCTCGTGGGCTTGAAAGTGGCAAAAAATTAGTCAACCACATCTTAAGAGTGGTAAATTGTTAATTGCAACGAAGAAGATGGCATTTGAATAGGTGGCATTCTTAAGGGTGGTAAATAGTTGAATTTCCCTTCTTTAGAGGAAGCAACACTGCTATACGTATGTCATGTGCTCCTTATTCATGAGAATTTCCACAATTGATATTCCTTTCTTTTCTTGTTCCCTGGACCTGTGCTTGACTGATTGATTCTCTTGAACTCTTCCGTATAGTACACATATGGGGTTGTTCGTTGGTAGCTATTTCCACTTCTGGCACTAAAATGAACACGAACCTCTGTCGTTGACCTAGTCGAGCATGCATGTCACGTCTGCTGCACAGATCACGGCCACTGACATGCATGTAATATATTCTCTTTTTTTGCCCTTTTTTTGACGACTGAACATGTCACCTCTTACTCCCTCAATTCTCAACGTACAACTTTTATCGCTATTTTTTTTTATGATTTTATATTACGATATAGTAATAAAATTATTATATTATATAAATATTTTTAACGATAATTTAATGATATAATTTTCGTATAGCCAATTTATATAGTTTTAAATATACTAATAATCAAACTTTAAAAAGTTCGACGACATGGATTCTAAGAAGTCAAACAAAGAAGGATGAAGGAAGTATTATATAGCACGGGTAGGGCTGTGCCAAAAAAAACCGAAACGAAAAAGCCGTACCAAAAAAACCATACCAGAAAAACCGAACCGAACCGGTCAACTCGGTTTGACCGGTTTTCGGTATTCGGTTCGGTAGCTAGAAAAGGGGTATTTGCATGATTCGGTTTTTTCGGTAAAAACCGAGGAAAAACCGAAAAAACCAAACAGCCCAGCAGCAACTCTCCAGTCTCGACGACCCACCAGCAGTCCAGCGCCACGCACCGGCACCGACGGTTCGGCCCGACGCACGCGCGGCAGATGGCATAACCTAACCCTAGCGCTGCGCCTGCGCGGACGCCAGACCGACTGACCACCTCCTCCCCCGAGAGACCCAGCCGCTGCCGCCACCGCCGCAGCTGCCATGGTAAGCCTCCTCGTCTCGTCTCTCCGCTGCTCTGCGTGCTGATTCCCCTTCCCGTGTTCCATTCTGGCGTTTGCGATGATTCTCTTTGTCGCAGTCGCTGATTGCCGCTCGCCGATGAGGACTTCCAACACATCCTGCGTCTGCTGAACACGAACGTGGATGGGAAGCAGAAGATCATGTTCGCGCTGACCTCAATCAAGGGTATCGGTCGTCGCTTCTCCAACATCGTCTGCAAGAAGGCCGACATCAACATGAACAAGAGGCAGGAACTCTCCCCCTCGTCTCTTTCCCGCAAAGAACTAGTCAGATCTCGCTAATGGTGGGCCGAGCTGAGCCGTGTGTTGTGTTTGTGGGAGTGCAGGGCCGGCGAGCTGTCGCCGGACGAGCTGGAGCAGCTGATGACGGTGGTGGCGAACCCGCGGCAGTTCAAGGTGCCCGACTGGTTCCTCAACAAAAAGGACTACAAGGACGGCATGTTCTCTCATGTCGTCTCCAACGCCCTCGACATGAAGCTCAGGGACGACCTCGAGAGGCTCAAGAAGATCAGGTATGAACTCGTCTCTCCTTGGTCCCTGCTTGCTACTATTACCAATCTTGGTTGATGAATGATGATGTGTTAGATACAACTACTAGTCTCATGCTCGTACTTCACATTTTGGACATGCTTAACGAGGAGTAGTAGTTGTTCATGTTGTCTTATTGATATTACATATTGTTCAGCTTATTGTTAGTTAGTTATGGGGGTTGTGGATTGGCTTTGTGTTCCACTGAAAGCCAATCGTGTAAACTTTTGAAGTAATAAGTATGATGTTCTTCATGCTAGAATATGGTTTACGCTGTTGTGGTAGCTATACTTAGTTCTTTGTGGACATTTTTATTGTGTTGGATTTGCTCTTATAGATTGTGAAGTGATGCTTCCATCTACATAGAGAAACTTTGATGCCACTGTATGTATGGTTCAGGGTGGTCTATTGTCCACTTTTCTACCCTTGCGTTTTTCACATGGCTGCATTCAGGATTGAATCTTAGCTCACTACTTGACTTAAAATGCTTTGCAATTGTTATCCTCTCCGGCTGTACAGGTATTGAATGCCGGCAAAAATAAACTTACAAGAATGGATGAGGTCAAATCTTTGACTAGCCTGGGAGCGTTAATTCTGAACGGTAATGCAATTATGCAATGCACAAATGCTACTGTCAATACTGAATTACTCTTCTTGTCCTGTGGGTTGCTCGATTTCAACGATTGATCTTGGTTATTTCGCATGCAGATAACAATATTTCTTCCATCTGCAAGCTTGACCGGCTGCTTCAGTTGTATATCGAGATAATACTTGTTTAGTAGAATTGACTGGATCACTTTACTCTCTGGAAGCACACTTTCAAATTATTTTTTTGTGCAATGTAGTTTTGTTTCACATTGATAGTATTAAGAAATTAAAAGGTTCACTGGCTGACTGGCTGTTGTTAAGAAAAGTAACTTTATGAAACAAAAAGTATCGACCTTGCTAGACAGGCAGACAGCCCAGACTGAGACTGCGGACTGCCATTCTACTTCAGTGCTTCTGGAATGGAGAATTGGAGATCTCAGATGAGATTAACGTTTACCAATTCGCGCAAACTTTGGTAAAATTGGTATTTACCGATACCGTACCAAAATAATATGGTATTTACCGATACCATACCGTATTCTATTAACTCCCGTATTTCCCTAATAACTAACACCGTATTTACCGAATCGTATAAACTGAAAATATCGAACGAACAGTCCTGAGCACGGGATAATTAATTAATTAAACAGCTGTAAAAATATTACCCGCAAAATTTTTTGTGGTGGCCAAAAAACAACACATGTACGTTGCGAGCAGCTAGATCAATGTTAATCATCAACAATTAACTGCATGCGAATTGAAGGAAGCTCACACAAGCAAGCTGCACCGCCTGTCCGCCTAGCTAGATAGACTAGGAGGGAGGGGTTCCCGGCCTCTAGGTGGCCTATAATGTTGGACTGTGGCGGCCGACCACCGCTGAGAGCGCATGCCTGGGCAGGTGTGGAGGTAAACCCTAGCTAGCTAGGTATGCAGATGACAGAGTTGTGGTGGTAGCTAGCCGCAGACGCTAGGTCGAGCTAGAAGGGGTTAATGGGGCTCGCCGGCCGGTGTGAGGGACATACATTGAGAGTTGAGTCGACCGGGATGTAAAGTGGACATACATTGAGAGTTGACATAATACCTAGATCTAAGTTAGAATATGTAGACAGTCTCTAAGCTTAGTATAATTTTATGCAATATATAGAAATTATTACTGTCTCTAAGATCGGACCCACAACTATAATAAAAATTCTCTTTCCCATTGGCCTCTCTCATGTCAACTGGGCCATGCAAAATAAAATTTTTTTTATCTTTAAGGCAGCCTCCAGGGTTGGAGGCGATGCTAGGCGTTTTTTCTTGGAGACACCCTCCCGTAGTGTATAGCGCTGCCTCCAAGCTTCTCTTTCTTCTTGAAGGCAATTTTTCCACACATTGTAGATGCTCTCAAAAGCAAAAGTGCACTGCCCGACACACAGTGTGTTGTTTTCCAGGGAAATTGCAACAAAAAAACACTGGTCACTACTCTTGGGAGTTAGGACATGCTTTTCCGGACTGGTCTGAGGCACGACCAGCACGGCCTAGGCACAGGGGCGGATCCAGCGGTGGGGCGGGCGGGGCTCGAGCCCCCCTACCGCTACCGGACCCTTGGAGCCCCCCCTAAACTTTTAGCCATAGATGTATAATGTAGAAGGGGCTAAGGTCGAGCTGAAGGTACTTCAGCCCCTCCAAAAAAATTTCCTGGATCCGCCACTGCCTAGGCATGACACGGGTGGGCCGAGTCAATATGGCACGAACTATCCGGCTTGCCGAGCAGGAGAATCGAGTACATCAGATGGCACGACACGGCCCCAAAAACCAATGGAGCCCAGTGCACTCGCAAATGTCATTGTGGCTGTCGAGGAGAGGGGAGGAAGACCACTGCCGTGGCTAATCGTCGACTCGCCGCCCCAAATCTCCTCGCGCTTGGCTCTACTCAGGTTTGGGAGAGGGGAATGGGACAACCACCATCGTCGTGCTGGGCTCACGGCCACTGCCGTCCCTCTCACAACCATCGCCACTCAAATCTAGGAGAGAGAGTGGAAGGGCACTCATGGCTACCATCGTCATGCTGGCCTTCGCGACCACCCCATCACTAAGACCTAGGAGAGAGAGGTGGGAAGGGCGCTCGCAGTTGCCATCGTCGTGGTGGGCTTCGCGGCCACTGTCGCTCAGGTTTGGGAGAGAGGGAGAGGTCGTGTGGGCCATGGCTAGCGTCGGCTGGCTGATAAGGGAGGGAGAGAGTGAGCTAAGAGAGAGAGAGAGAGAGAGCCAGGCAGTGCAGCTTTCGAGCATGCGATGGTATCGCGAGGGGGAAAGAGAAATGTTGAGAATAGTTCCACATTGGTTGAGGAAAGGAAAATATAGAACTTATAAGTGTGAGGGAGAGACCTCACCCATTGGACTAGTCTTTTGGGGGAGAAGGCCTAATACCACTTATAAGATTGTTACTTTAGGGCTTGCATACGACTGCCTGTAGACTTAGTAAAACCCGGTTGGACCTATGCATACGGCCGGGGTTCAATCTGACAAGTGGTATCAGAGCCCAAGTGTCTAACATCTCCTTGGACCTCATGGTTGCAGAAGTGTGTAACCAATATGTGAGGGGGAGAATGTTAGAAATAGTGACACATTGGTTGTGGAAAAGGAAAAGCACAACTTATATAAGTGTTAGGAAGATCTTACCCATTGGATTAGTCTTTTAGAGAGAGAAGACCCAATACCACTTATAAGGTTGTTGCTTTAGGGTTTGCATACAACAGGCCGTGGGCTTAGGTGCTCAGTCCATTTGGACTTGTGGCCTAGAGAGTAAAACCTAGTTGTACTTAGGCATACGGTCATGGTTCAATCTGACAAGAAAGCTCGCGAGGGAGAGAGAGTCGGTGGTGAGCTGAGGATTTGGGGCGGTGAGTGGCCTCCTTGCATGGTTTGACTCTACTCCACCGGATCATTGTTGGCGACTGTGCTTGCTCCTCATCCACGGTGATGTCCATGACGATGGGCCGACGACAGCAGCATCCACGTCTCCACACGTCCAATAGGGCTGAACCTGGGCCTCGCCGGAGGCGAGTTGTGCCGTCATAGCACTGCTAGGTGTTCGTGCCAGGCTGGCACAACCCGAAAAAACTAGAAAAACATGGTCGTTATCAGTTGTATGTTGAATGATAGGAGCGCGTGAATGATGTGGCAACCCAGACTAAACTGTCTGATTGGCGTAGTACTGCCCAGTAAAGCATATCATGACAGGTGACAGCTACGGCACATGAAAAAAGATGACGACGATTTTGCCGGAGACGAAATCCACATCAGCGAGTGAACTAACGCAAGCCCCCCAAAATCCAATGAGGATGGAGCGTGACTATTACAGCCAGAGCAGAAGGGAATCATAGCCACACATAACCTGACCGTACGTGTGTACGATGCAGAAAACGTGTGGCGCGGATGGCCCCCCCGTCAAGTGGGCGGCCTGGCTTGCTGCCATCGGCAACCCGCCATAACAACTCGTCCAAATACGTCGGTTAGGCCCATGGGATAGGCCTGTGCGCGTGGGCCCCCACGCGACGCACCGAGACCACGCGCGCGCCCCTAGCCGCATAGACTTTTCTAAAATTGGCTCGCGTGCAATGATTGGCTCCATACCATGTCACATTTGCTCAAACCACCCTTAGAAAACCTCGGATTCCCACGTAGTATTGATGCCTTGTTTTCGGTAGCTAGATGTAGGGACGTCAAGTAGAGACTTTTATAAAATTGGCTGCGCAATGATGAGCTCCGTACCGTGTCACATTTGCTCAAACCACCCCCAGAAAACTTTGGATTCCCACGTAGTACATGATGCCTTGTTTTGGGTAGCTCGAGATAGAGACGTCAGTTAGAGAGTTTTCTAAAATTTGCTAGCGCCCAATGATTGGCTTTGTACCTTGTCACATTTGCTCAAACCACCCTAGAAAACCTCGAATTCCCACGTAGTACATGATGCCTTGTTTTGGGTAGCTAGAGATAGAGACGTGAAGTAGATCGGATTATCTATTTTATTCTGTATTTGTATTTAGACTATTTAATTTATATTTAATATATTAAAATTTAGAAGTGTTAATTATATTTTTATTATCTATTTTATCTAACATCTATGTTCGAACCATTCAACACTAGGGAGAGAGAAACAGAGACACTGGACAACTCAAGTGATGCACAGCACATGGATGGGACCGGCCGACCGGCCACCAGCCAACGAATGGCCGGCCTGATCGAGCGCCAGCCCCCCATCGGTCGCTTGACAACACAACACGCACAAGAGATTAATTTCAAGGGTTCACTCGAGTGCAGGGTTTTCTAGGTCACGCCCGCTACAGCGTATGGATAATAATCTTGGTATGTCACATGTCTTAACGTAAAAGATTCTCTGTCATTTACGTGACTTTTACAGCCTTTTCCCCCTCAGTTTCTATTCCCTAGGTCCTTGTTTGCATCGCTACGTACGTCCGTGACTACAGGCCGAGAGCCCCGCGTCCAGCTAAATAGTGGCACTACCTGTTACTGAGCTAGTGATTTCTGTTTTCTGTCGGGCCTACCTTAATTATCGCGAAACCTTCAACGTCCACTATTACTAGGCGTCCCCGGCACCCTCTCAGTGCAAAGTCGCGACGATCTCACAGCAAATGTACCATCAAATAAGGTGAACCACTCCCTATTCCTCCCGGTACTACCACCACGGCACCACACACCACAATATCTGCCGTTTTTAGCAAAGATATGCTAGAGGGAAGTGACACTAGAGTGTAGTTTATCATGGATGAGCTTGTCTCCCTCACCTCCTCCTGCTCGCCTCCCTCCTCCTTCTCCGCCCCAGGGCACCCGGTGCTCGAGTTCGTGTCCTGCGAGGTCCCAGAGCAATGGCTGGTGGGCGACGACGAGTTCGACAACGACCCCAGCTGCCAGGAGGGCGTCGCGTGGGCCGTCGGAGGATTGCGCTCGGCAGGGTCAGACCTGTCCGGGAACCCGTCGGCGATGACGGAGCGCGCGGCGAAGAGGCGGGGACGGAAGCCCGGGCCGCGCTCCGACGGTCCCACCGTCAGCCACGTGGAGGCCGAGCGGCGGCGTCGGAGAAGCTCAACCGCCGGTTCTGCGACCTCCGTGCGCCGTCCCACGGTGTCCCGGATGGACAAGGCGTCCCTCGGCGCCGCGCCGCCGCCTACATCGGCGAGCTGCGCGGCCGAGTGGAGCGGCTCGAGGCGAGGCCAAGAAAGCCGCCGCGGCGCGGGCGCCCTCGCGCCGCCGCGGCCTCCCACGCGTTCGGCCTCGAGAGAGGCTCGAGGTGCGCGTGGTCGGCGGGAGGCTGCCGCGCTGCGCCGACGACGACGGCGCGCCACGCCCCGCGCGCCTCATGGGCGCGCTCCGCGCGCTGGACCTGCCGGTGCAGCACGCCTGCGTGAGCCGCGTGGGAGCGGTGACGGTGCAGGACGCCGTTGTGGACGTGCCCGCGGCGCTGCAGGACGAGGGCTACCTCCGCGCGGCATTGCTCCACAGGCTGCAGGAGAGCTAGAGCTAGCTCGTGCGCTCCAGCTCCACTGATTTTGCCAAAATCGATCGAGCTCCTGCAGCAGTTAGATCGATCCATGGCTGCGCTCTGTCTGTTCCTAGTACTCCCTGTCCTGTGTTCATTTGGTATCAAGTGCGTACGTACGTTGTGTTCATTTGGTATCAAGTGCGTACGTACGTAGCGGCTGTGTGCATGTAGTAGGAATCAAGGTCACTTTTAGTATTGTTTCGCATGGTATTTATAAAAATAACAGTATATCAATTGTATTGATAAAAATATCGTTTTTGCCGTTAAAGGGCCAGGCGGCAGCGCCCGTGAAGCGACGCGTGGCGCTGCTACCGGCAGCAAACACCTGCCGCCCTCTCACTGGGCTGCAGGCAGCCTGCCGCCCAGGGAGCAGGTGGTAGGCAAGCCTGCCGTCCAGCCTGCAGGCGGTAGGTAATTAGGCCAGCTAATTAGCTGGCCTAATTACATACCTAATTTTTTGTTTAGTATTTTTTGAATTTTGAAATATATCAAATGAGTTCAAAAAATTACAAAAATTTATGTACAATCTCCCGACATAACATTCCTCGCAGTGTAATTTTTGGGGAATTTTATCCATTGCGAATATTGCCCAAAAATTCTTTTACGAGTTTTTATATATAACAAACGAGTTCAAAAAATTACGAAATTTTATGTGAAGCCTCCCTATGCAGTAATAGTTATTATATAATTTTTTGTGAATTTTATATGGTCTGAATTAGCTATATTTGTTCGGATTAATTTAACCATGAATTTAACGATCGTAACGCTTGTTTTGAAGTGCCATGTGTCATGCAATCGTGGTATATATTATTTACAGCTATCCAGTTCGCACAATTGTCACTCTCTCTATATGTGCCCCTCTTACGCGCTCTCTCATTTGCACTAATGTCATTATTTGAGTGTTGTCCTCCTCGCCGCTCCATCGTTTGACATTTGTCATTCTTACGATGTCGTCCCCCTCACCCGAAGCGCTGGTAGTGATAATGGATTCTTTCGCTCGGGCATAAATATGCACCTCTGGCGAGTGCGTAGCTGATTAGATCGAGAAGGCAGTGTCCCAGTCGCTCATCGCTGAAGGTCATTGCCACGGGTCATTGCTCATTAGTTCGAGAAGCCAGTGCGTAGCTCAAAATTGGCAGTGCTAATTTCTTCTCTGTAAAGACAGGTATTTTTTTTATCGTATTCTTTCAACATTATTCCTGTAATCGTAGTCAATTAGTGTTATTTAGTTAGTCATGATTAATTTAGTTTGCATATCAATGTCTTAAGATGCCAAGTTCTAAAGGAGTAGTCCGCTATGATAAAAAGATGGCGCTTTCATATGACTGCAAGTCCCTCGAGATGGTAGGCCAGTTACCAACTCGAGAAGCAAATAAAGCACAACTTTTGACCAACCACTCGAAGCCTAAAACTACACCAAAGATGAATGAACAAGTCAAGGAAGTTCATCTAGATCTAGAGGAGCCTTCGAAGACCATTCGCATCGGGGTTATTTTCGACCCCACATAGGAAGACATCCTCATCACCTTCTTCCAGGCTAACATAGATGTCTTCGCGTGGCAACTATCTAACATGCCCGGAGTCCCTAGGGAGGTGATTGAGCACATGCTAGCTTTACGGCCCGACAAGAAACCCATAAAATAAAAGTTATGAAGATTCGCACCTAATCGACGGGAGGCCATTAGGTCATAATTGGATAAGCTATTGAAAACAGACTTTATAAGAGAAGTCAATCACTCAAAGTGGTTGGCTAACCCTATAATAGTTAGGAATTCTAACGGTAAGTGGCGTATGTGTATAGACTATACTGATCTTAATGAAGCTTGTTCAAAATATGATTTTTCCTCTTCCTGGTATCAATCATTGGTTGATTCTACTGCTGATTGTAAAGTATTAAGTTTTTTAGATGCATACTCTAGTTATCATCATATTAGCATGTGCCTAGAAGATGAAGAGAAGACTGTATTTATTACGCCATTTTGGATATTTTGTTATGTCAAAATGCCATTTGATTTAAAAAAAGCTGGTCATACTTTTCAACGTTTGATGCAATTGACTTTTTCACCTCAACTAGGCCAAAATTTGAAAGCCTATGTTGAGGATCTGGTCGTAAAGAGCATCAAGTGACTCGATCATATATCTGACCTGTAAGAAATATTCGACACCCTCAGAAAACATTGTTTGAAACTCAATGTTGAGAAGTGTATGTTGGAGTTGCTTCAAGAAAATTGCTCAGATTTCTTATTTCTACAAGAGGTATCGAAGCAAATCCTAAAAAAATAAAGGCCATTGAACAAATACACTCTCCAACATCTAAGAAGGAAGTCAAGAAACTCACAGGGTGCATGGTGGCTTTAAGTCATTTCATCACACGACTGGGAGAAAAAGAAGTCCCTTTTTTTAAACTTCCAAGGAAGCACAAGGGTTTTGAGTGGTCGAAAGAGGCTAACGACGCCTTTGAGGATAACAAGAGGTATCTTATGAGTGCTCCTATTCTGGTTTCTCTGAAACCAGAAGAGACGCTCTTAATATATCTAGCCTCTATGCCACAGGCAGTAAGTGCAGTACTGGTTGCAGAACGTGAAGACATCCGACAACCAGTTTACTACGTAAGCAAAGTTTTACACGGGCTTAAGTAGCGCTACCCTCAGGTTCAAAAATTTATATATGCCCTCCTCATGTCTTAGAGGAAACTGAGACATTATTTTTAGGCACACAAAATTATTATGTTGTTTGAGTTTCCCTTGGAGAGGTTCTCCAGAATAGGGAAGTAACAGGATGTATGGCAAAATGGTTAGTCGAACTTGAGGAGTTCGATTTCCATTTTGTATCCCAAATGGCTATTAAATCCTAAATATTGGTAGACTTTATCGCCAAATGGACAAATCCTGAACCTATTTAGGATCTCCAATATAACTCCCATGACCAGTGGACGATGTACTTGGATGGGTCACTTACGTTTAGTGGCTCAAGGCTGGGGCGGTCCTAGAATATCCTACGGGATAGACTTTAAAGTATCCCATTCAATTAAACTTTCTTGCCACTAATAACATGGCTGAGTACGAAGGTTTTTTGGCTAGCACACAAGCAGTGAAAGCACTTGGGATTCGATGACTACTCGTGAAAGGAGACTCTCAACTAGTTGTGAATAAGGTCAAAAAAGAGTTCCAGTGCTCTAATTCGATAATATCTTAGTACTTGTCAGAAGTCAAAAAGCTTGAAAAGCAACTTTTTTTAGTTTTGAGATATAATATATCTCTTGAAAGGATAATTTTCTCACTGACTAGTTAGCTCGAATGGCTTCTTCCCTATCACAAGTACCGAAAGAGGTCATCTTAGAATAGCTCCAGAAGCCATCTCTAGTCGAACCACTAGAGACAACTCCTAATGAGATAGCCTCTCTAGAATATGAGGATATCTGGATGGGACCCATTTACGAGTATCTTCAAAAAGGTATAGCACATGAGGACGATCTCGAAGCAGATCATTTATCCCACATGGCCAAAATGTATACTTTGGTCAAATAAGTACTTTATAAATGAAGACTCAAGGGATTTTCATGCGATGCATATCATAGAAAGAAGGATTACAACTCCTTTACAACATACATGGGGGCATCTGTAGAGCATATGCTTCCTACAGAACACTGGTTGAAAAAGCCTTCTGATAAGGTTTCTACTGGCCAACAGCCCTCCATGATGCTACAGAGTTGTTTAAGAAATATGCACAATGTTAGTTTTATAGCAGGCAAATACACCAACTGGCTCAAACTTTACAGACTATACCTCTCTCTCTTGGCCTTTTGCGACCTATGGTCTCGATATTCTAGGACCATTCCCAAAAGTACCAGGGGCTTCAAATTTCTTTTTGTGGATGTTGACATGTTCACAAAATAGATTGAAGTCGAACCTATAACTGGGATGACAATGGAAGCCGCTAACTCAGAGTGCATCACTAGGCAAGATTCATAATTATTATCATTAGAAATTAAAGATCTATGCCTAGAAATTTCAATATTCAAACCCTCAACCAAGAAATCATGGTTCTCCATTTTCTTTTTGCAATTTCTGAGCTCATTATCAAGACGAACTACAACATGAGATATCTCAACATATGTGTGCTTTACCTCATCTGGGTTGTTGTAGAGATTATCCTCGCTAGAGATTACGTCAGTACTCATCATGAAGCACATGTCGGTGAACTCATTTGCCTTCTTCTTGCCTCAAAACTCATTCTTCTCCTCCTTAGTTCCCAAGTCTACATTGCTGAAGTCAAGTTGCTCAAGAGCGGATAGAACTCGATGGACTACCTTGTCATAGTTGTGCTTCTTCGGCTTGGCATCCCAAGGTGGTGAACGCTTGTGGTACTCCTCCTCGTTACCCAAGAGCTTAGGGCAGTAGATGAAAAACCCCAAAATTTCAAACCCCAAAAATTTTGTGATTTTTACTGCATTTTTGAGTGAATTTTGGAAACTTTCCCTTTTGGGAAAGTCTCCCCGCCGCCGCCTTCTTCTTTTGGCCAGGCGCCTCCCCTCCTCCTTTGGCGCCGCCTCCCTTCCCGCTTTCCCCGCTGCCCGGCTCCCCCTCCCGCTGGCGCTTCCCCCTCTCCCGCTGGCGCCGCTCCCGCACCGCCTCTGCTCCCGCACCGCGCCCGCGGTCTCGTCCCGACCGCGCCACCCCGCCGAACCCCGGTCCGAAACAGTGGGCACCTCGCGCCACGCGTCGCCGCTCTCCTGCGCCCGACCCCACCTGCCAGTGGCCGCCTCCTCCCTCTCCCGCGCGCGGACGCCCTCTGCCCATGCCCGCAGCTCCCCCACTCCTGCCCCCATCGCGTCGCCATTACTCCTGTGCAGAGCCGGCGTCACCCCCACTGCGCGGAGGAGATGCGCCACCAACTCCCCGTCCCCTCCTGTTGACTCCCCAGCCGCGCCCGTTGCCTTCTCCCCGAAGGATCCCCTCCCTCCGCTCGGGTATAAAACCCCTCCCGCGGCTCCCTCCTTCTCCTTTGCTTCCCGAGCTCCCCCATCGCCCACAAACACCTCCTATCACTCCAGTGCACCTCCCCGCGCAGCCGATTGGAATCTTGCCGCTCCGAGCGCCACCATTCCTCTCCTCTACGCCGGCGGCCCCGTAAACCGAATTCTCCCCTTCCTCCCTCCATTTCTCAATTGCTTTCGCCCAGAGCATCTGCACTCACCCCTAAACCCGTTGCCGTCCTCCCCTGGCCAGGTGAAGCACCGAGGTGACCCGGCGACAAAGCTCCCTTCCGGCCGCCGCACCCTCTCCGTGGCTAGCCTACTTCAGAGCCTCCCCGCCGAAACCAACGCAGCCAATGTGAGCCTCTGGTCTCCCTGATCGTGTGACCGCCACCAATCGAACTGTATCCCCGCCGGTGACCCTTATCGCCGCCGTTAAGCCGAACAACTCCCTTCTGTCCCTGCCTCCTCATTGACCCCCTTCCCCTCCTAAGCCCCAAAATGGGTTCCACTCTCAAAGACTCACCCGCTGGTGCCCTCGGTTGCCGCCGATGAGCCCCCTGGCGCCCAGGTCACCATCGCCACCGTAACCCTGCCCTGGGAGCACTGTAGCAGCCGGAGGAGGAAGAAGACCCTCCCTCCCCGCGACGTGGCCCCTCCTCCGCCGTCCGTTTACCCCGTTGCCATATAATGTCGGCCGTCCGATCCGGCCTTACCGCTTCGTCCGCCCTTCCCTCTTCTCAACCGTCCGATCGCCACCCCGCTCCAATCCATCCGCCCACTCCCTCGCCATCTCGCCCGTTCGTCCTCGCCGCGTGTCGCCCATCCGTTGAGGCAGGACGCGCGCGCACGGGCCTCCGGCCGAGCGCGTGCATGGGCCGCTTTCCCCGGCCTGTTTCACCACGCGCGCGCGTGTGCGCCTGGGCCGCCTGGGCTGCTCGGCCGTGCGGGCGATTTCCCGGCCGGGCTGCGCTGTAGACCGCGCCGGCCCGCCACTGTTTAAACCGAATTTCCAGTGATTTATCAATTTCCAAAATCCCAGAAAATCCAAATAATTTCTAAAAAATCACAAAAAATCCCAAAAATTCCCAAATTTCACCACCTTGCTCCATTTGATGTCCTGAACCCATTTTTGACCTCCATTTCCCCAAATTCATCCCAGAAAAATTCCAAAAATTTCCCATTTGAGGATTTATGCATTTTACTCCTTTTTGAATAGTTTATTTTCCCTCGCTTGATTAGGCTCAAGCTGGATTTAATTATTTTATGTGTTTGCGTTAGTTTCGGAGATCCCGGAAGTTCAAGTGCAGTCTCAGGATCCAGGTGCTTCTACGTTTGAGCTAGCTGAGATCATTCGGATTGACGGCAAGTCCCAAATCCTTTGATCATATTGTATCCCATGATGTTTAATTATGTTATTATGCTATTTGCATTAAGCTAGTTCTGAAGTGTTAGTTCAAAATAAAATAAAATGTTTAGAATGACATGATATGTAGTTAAACCTACCACCGACAAATGCTATGTTAAACTTGTAGCCATGCCTTTGTTAATCTAGAAATAATTATCTGTTAATCTAGATAATTGTAGGTTATTATTATCATGCAAGTCTTTACACTAATAAGGTTGTGGCTGCGGACCAATAGAATTTGGAAAACCCGACTCTAGGGCAGGGTGGTATGGGACACCGTGCCCTAGGACGGAGTATGTCGACGTGCAGATTAGGGTAAGGGTTCTTACCCTAGGTTGTAAGGTCGCGGACCTGACCGGGGTTGCTGACTCTGGGGGAAAATGTAAGGACCAGACCCTTACGCCGAGCAATGACATAGTGATCGCTCAACCACAGGAGTTGACTTGTCAACACTGGTTTAGTAGCTGCTCAACTCAATTGAAACTCTACAGGTGTTGAGAAGTAGGTGTTTGAGTAATTAGGTTAGGCAGGCCGTGCTGCGGGTGTCTAACAATGGTAGAATTCACTCGAAGCGGACGTTTGTATTATTATTATTATTTATTTGTGCCAGACCCGAGTGAATTCTACCGAGTAGAGCCTAATAAAGAGTTGAGCAGTGAAACGACCTGGCTTTCTTAACCCGGACGCGGAAGTTAAGAAATCGTGTGGGTAAAGCTGAGCAAACTCTGTAGAGTCAAATAAGTGGTATTCGAAAACGCCGTGCTCCCGGTTAATGGAGCTTTGTCACTTGGGTGATTCCAGCAGCGAAGCTTAAGTAATTTTGTACATGCTTTAACTTGATTAGTTGGTTAATTAAACTTTCGTGAAAAACCCCTAAGATCTTAAGGAGTAGTTTTGGGTCCGTTTTATCAAAATGTTTGCAAATAAAATTGCATCCACTCAAAGTTAATAAACCAAATATACTCCCTTCCTTTGATTATCCGTGCATGTAGTAAGATAGAGTCCCTTTGGGGCTTGCTGAGCCGGTTGTTTGGCTCACGGCTTGCTTAATCCCCTCTTTAGAGGATCAAGACGAAGGTGAAAGTCTCTCCGTCGAGGACGCCCCTGAGGATCGCTTCTTCGACGAGGGCCCATGGCTTTAGGTCTTCGCCGCGCTCAAGCGGATCTTGGAGCTTCTGTAATGTAATTATACTTTGGGCTTGCACGCCCCGATGTCAAAAACTTGGATGTTAATCCGTATGTGAAATATATGCTGGACTTTTGTTGTAAGCGTGTAATGGTATACTCTTGCGCGACACTCCATAACTGTTCATGCGTGAATAGTTGTGGAATGCCATGTCCGTACGCGCCCCTGGAAACGGGGGCGTTACAGTAGACTCTAATGTGGTTGAGATCACCATATTCAAAGCACTGGATAGGATCTCCTCCTCTCTCTCATCCTTACATTGTTTAAAGCTTTAGTGAACATGGTAAATTGGAGGGTTAGGTCATCCTCAGGAATCTGCCCAAGCTGATCATCACTCATAACATGCAGGGCAGATAAAGAGAATACAGAAGAAGAATATTCAACTGGGCCAGAAGAAGAACTCTTCATCGGATCAGCCACATGTGCCATCAAGTCAACTTGTTCTTATCAGAGAGCAAGTCATCTCATGAGTCTTTAGTCTTGAGTAAAGCTTATCCAAGGTGAGCTCACTCATGATAGTTGTGTTATTGATGGAAGTGACTTTCATCTCCCAAACTAACATGTACAAAGCTCCAAGGACTTGATGTGCATTTTCAAAGTTAGGATAGACCACACCGACAACACGCAAGTGAATAAGGATCTTGTGAAAGCGAACAAAGAACTCATCCAAAAACTCTCTAGGTTTCATCTCAAACTTTTGGTATTCTTTCTTGAATTGGTTCTGATGTACCTCCTTGATAGTTGTAGAGCCCTTGTGATAATCAGTGAGAGTCTATCGGATATCGTGCATCGAAGCAAGATGAGACACACGGTCAAACTCATTTCTGTCGAGTCGCTAAATCAGGAGGTCCCTAACTTTGCTATTTGTTTCCACATCTAGAAGATTTGCTAGAGTGATCTAATCATCGGTAGAGATAACATAGGAACTCTTGACCTTTTCCTAGATGATATGGCATTGAGCTTGAATGTATGTAGCCATACTCACCTTACAATATAGGAAGTTGATCTCATTGACAGGTGGCTTGGTGGAATACCTGTCTGATGCCATGGCTCTTAAGACCGGTTAAGATCTATGATGAAGAGCTTAACTGGGTTCTGATAATACTTGTAGAACTGATGTTGGCAATCAGAGGGCTGTGAATGATTCCTAAAACTTTTCCCTTTAAGGTGTTCAAAATTTTCACTTGAGTAATTATAATAGTCATCAAGTTCAGATCATACCAACACAATGAGGTCAGACTGTCATTGATGGGCTGGTTTAACCTCTGGTCTGTCTGACCGCCAGCATAAGACCAGTCATACCGGCTAGCCAGCCTGACCACAGGTCTAGGGCCTATTCGATCGATCCCTTTTTAGTAGACCTAAAAACCTCTCAGGACAAAAGTTCAAATATTAAAAATTTACTCAAATCTCATCCAAACACTTTCAAGTTTCATATCAGACTTGGTCAAGGCAATAGAAACCTATACCAATAAAGAATCACAGGGTTTTTGGGCTTGAGTTTACCAAATTGAAGAGAATTGAATCTAGTTCACAAAAACACCAAAAACTATAATTCTCAAATTACTTCTTGCTCACGAGGATCTAAGACATAAGGTCTTCCAGATCTATGCTCACATGTTCTAGGAAGCTAATTTAAGTAAGAGCATAGACTAGAACTCCTATTAACCCAAAATCAGAAATCTAGCTCAAGACTAAGAGCAATCAAGCAAGAACATAAACAAAAATATGATTGAGACAAAACTTTGATCTCTTGTAGTGGAGAATGAGGTTTCTATATTCGTGGTGATTACAAGGTGTAGCTAAAGTACCACTCTTTCCTCTCTCTCAAGGTATCTCTCTAATAACCATGGAAGGAGATAAGGTAGTAGAGCAAAACTAAACCCTTGAATCCTTGAGGCTACCCCCCTCCTCTTCTCTCCTGTAAATAACCAGCACAACTCTAATGAGTCCAACCCATTACGCTTACCGAGAAAACCCGTCAACCCCACTAACAATAGTTTTACACTCTCATGCATGCTTCTCAAAGTATTTACAAGACTCACCCCCACTAACTCTTTAGAGATTAATCCACATATTAATAACCAGCACAACTCTAATGAGTCCAACCCATTAAACTTATCGGGAAAACCCGTCAACCCCACTAACAATAGTTTTACACTCTCATGCATGCTTCTCAAAGCATTTACAAGACACCCCCACTAACTCTTTAGTGATTAATCCACATATTAATTAGCTTCTTTGCACATCTCTGCACCACGATTTTGATCAAGACACCAACCTAGTACTTAGCGAACTATGAAAATACCCTCAACGAAGCTTTCGGGCACCTTCCCTTAACTTCGTCTTCATCTTCATCGTAAAGCATCTCCACATGCTTTGACATGCAGCTCGTAGTGCCCAATAACTAGCCATCATATCTTCACATATATGGACTCCCCTGAACCGTCTCTATAGGCATCGGCCTCGTCACTTGGTACACCACATACACCAACTCACCTCTTTATGATTCTTATCTTCCCTATGATTTCCGCTTGAGCCACGTAGCCACATCTAGACTTACATGATCACTCGGACCTCAGCTTCCCTGCATAGTCTCGATCCATTGCCATCGATTGTCACGTCCTCCAAGCTACCCACACATCTAAAGACCAAACAACCATATCGAGCACAAGTTCCATGCACCTAACTCATGTTAGTCAAAACCATGCATGATTCAATATAATATAAACCCTCATGGCTCCAAAGCCATCAGCCAACCTTAAACTAACTCAGCTCCACTCACCTTGATCTTTGGTTGTAGCCACCGATCTAACTGCTCTTTCCACATCGGTCGGATCGCCCTGGTTAGACCGCCAACTGCTGCTCGCTCTGACTGGCCACCTAGTGTGATTGCATTTTCAATGCCGATCACACCGGCCAAGTCACCCCGGTCCGACTGCTAACCATGGCCAGTCTAACCGCACGCGACCAACACGAAAACATGCTCTTTAGAAAAAATAGCTACCAACTATAAATCGGTCGTAGCGCCCTGATGATTTGATCGCTCCCAAACTCTGGTCACACCAGACCACCAATTAGACTACCATTCACAGGCTGGTCGGAACGCTTCCTCCTAGCAATTCAACCGGTCCAAACGCTTCCTCCCAGCGGTTCAACCGGTCCCACTAACTGACCCGACCATCAACACTGAAAGCAAATATGAATTTTCTAAAACTCTTATAAAATTTAAATTCAACTCAACCAATATACCATTTGTTTATTAACAAACATAACATTGACATATTGCCTGGTCTCTCACCTGCGGACACATGCAGTCCACACCCACTGCTGACTAGTACGTACACACACTGATCGAAGACCTAGTGTAGTGAAGACTGAACAGAGAAGAATACATAAGATTAGACCCCACTCGTTTTGATTTTAGTTTCTGACTTCTAATTTACTATTTTTTTAATTTTATCTTTTATGGTCTTTTAGTTTTTTGGGCGTTTTTTTGCCTTTGTTTTTACCATATTCGTTTGTATTTATCTGTGATGGGTTAACCTGTTTTTTTCTATTTTTAATTTTTTAAATTTAATTATGCTAAAAAAGTCACTAATAGCTATAATATAAAATAATCTAGCTACAGTACAAAATAAACTATAAATCAATTTATTTCAACCAAACTGAACAAACAAACAAGTGATGATATTTCTTTCCATGTTGTATCTGCTGCTTGATCTCGGCAGTCGCCACCAAGAAGATAACAATAATCCTGCGCGAGATTGATCATTGTGTGGCGGGGCGAGCCAGTGAGAGCGACGAAGCAGTCTCCATCGATCTGTTATCAATTTGACGTGCATGCGCGCGCGCTGGGAATGTGTGCATGTGACTGAATTTTGTTGATCGATCTCCAGAATGTTTAATTGCGACGGACCGGAGCAGATTAACAATGCATATACCATGGAGTGTACTATACTGGAGATGCAGCAAGCGAGCGAGCAATCTCATCAGTTGCCATGAAACATTGCGAGGCCAATGCCATGCAGCAGCTGTAGGCTGGCCTCACCGAGAGGATTAATTGCAGTCGCAGATACGAAATTAATTAATTGGAGAACCTGGCACTTGTATCGCCGGCCTGAGAGCAGTCCCAATGGCAATTAATGATCAGTTTTATCTTCCTTAAATGACCTGCCATGTAGGCAAAACGATGACATGGCAACTCAATTAATGAAGAAAGAGAAGAAAAAGAGTAGAAACCGTTTCTTCTCAGGGAAACCACCTCTACTCTTGAATCGATGCACGAAGAAACTGCAATTTTACCATTGGGAAGAAACTGGTGGTTTCCATGCGCGCTCGCACCGCTCCCAACATGCCTGCTCGCGCGGTTTCCACTGGGAAGAAACTGCAATTTTACCATTGGGAAGAAACTGGTGGTTTCCACTATTTATTGCACGAAGAAACTCCCATTGTGTGAGTCAGTTTCTATACTCAGATTTTTGCTGATGTGGCTATCTTGGATTTCGCACATGGTTTCTACCATAGGGACTGCCCTGATCCATGCATGCACGAAGAATGCAACACCATGCATTAATAATTTCTCTCGATCGCCTCCTTGTTTAATTCAGTCGGTTAATTCCATTGTACATCAACTTCACACAAGCCCAACGAACTACTTCATCTGTTTCGCTATATTTATCTATAATATCATGAATATCTGTTTTTAATATGTTTATCAATTATAGGAATTTAGAGTGTAGTTGTTATAATTTTTCTCTCTCTATCACTAATTAAGTGCTTTGATAGATGTTAGTAGGTTGTAGTATATTATTTAATAAGAGTATGTATGATTATTTCTCATTAAGAATTTCTTAAATTTCTTTCTTTCTTGCTCTGTGTGCAATGTGGAATACAAACAAATATAACGAAACGGGGGAGTAGCAGTTACCTGTCCCTGACTGCATTGATTCATTGATTGATGATTAATTTGGATCGGGAGTTCTCACACACATAGGCCATGTACATATTGGCTGTAACTGATGATTTTTAGTTGAAAATAAATAGTAGTGTATGAAAAAAGTAACTTTTACAAAGAGGACGTGAGCGATGGAGAAAATAAGTGGGAGATACATGCGTGAAATGGTAGCGAGAGATGGGGTGCGTGATGTGTCAGTAACCTCTTATTTTATCTTCGAAGCGAGACAGGAATGAGAGGAGTAAGCAAGCCTGTTCCAGAAGTTAGATAGAATCCAACATAAACTGGCCGTATACTCCTCAGAAGCCGAGCCGATCCATGAGCTAGGGTTCTTCAATTTGAAGCATCCTCGCTATGGTACTGCTACTAGTATGTACAGTATGGGCCTACCACCTACATACTATCTGTAGGCTAACCGCAGTAGTTGGTGGGACGCACATATCATCCGGCCCAAAACACAAGCCATATTGGTACTACTACATAGAAGAACCGTAGAATTAATGTACAAGCCATATTGGTACTACTACATAGAAGAACCGTAGAATTAATGTACAAGCCATATTGGTACTACTACATTTTTTTAGATAAAGGATATAAGATCCGGCCTCTATATCCACAAGAGATATACACAGCCAAAAGTTACACGAGCTCTTAAGCCCAAATCCTCAACACTGAGGAGTACACAACAGCAAGAAAGAGATCTAAAGGACTATGAAAAAGCTAGAAAGACTAAGCTTCAGAACTTCTTCTCCGCCCTTGCTTTCAACCAAACCCCTAACCTTCTCCAATTGAGCCACCCAAAACTCCGATCTATCCTGTGTGAAGATGAACCTCCGAAGCGACGCCTTCAAAGAGGCGACTAGGGTCGCCGACGCCGCCCGCCTCACCGAGACAAGGCTTTCACCTGGAGAACATAGTACATGATGGCTATGGAGTGCCATGACAACCATTCAGGAAGGAAAATGACGTCTATAGGCGTTTATAGTTGTCGAAACCGGCAAGAACACCGGTAAGGCTTTCGCCAGCACCACCACAGCCAACCACGCACACCCACACACAAAAAAGACCACCACCAGCACACCGGGGTTCTGTACGCCTCAAGGCCATGGCATAGCCATCCAAAGAACCCACCACAAGCCGCTTCCCGCTCGAGCAACGCCGCCAAGGAAGCTCGACACCCAC
Source organism: Dendrocalamus sinicus (assembly GCA_036346575.1). Taxonomy (NCBI): domain Eukaryota; kingdom Viridiplantae; phylum Streptophyta; class Magnoliopsida; order Poales; family Poaceae; genus Dendrocalamus; species Dendrocalamus sinicus. The sequence continues at coordinate 5,687,545 of CM070664.1, forward strand.
TTGGCCGACCACCCGGCGGCGGCCGAGCCCCGCCGTGACGCGCCCGCCCCGAGCCGCCTCGCTGCCGCCAACATCCGCCCCGAACGGCACCGCCCGCGACGCCATCGGCCGCCAAAACCGTGCCCAAAGACCGCCCGCACGGCTTGCCGTCGGATCGGTCCCGCCCGCCCACCGTCGCTCGAACGCGATGTCGCGCCGCCGGCCAGCCAGCCAAGACCGCCGCTTGAGCCGCCTAGTCGCTGGCGAAGCTTCCGCATGAAGCACCACCGACGGCCTCCCGCGTTCGCGCTGCACGCGTCGCGCCGCCGCGGTCTTGCCCATGCCCGGCATCCCGGCAGCCTCGACCCGCGCGCAGCGCATTGCAAGGTCATCGCCGCGCCGCCGTTGGCGCCGCCGCCGCGCGTCGCGCACCTCACCTCCACTCGAACGGCAGCTCGGGCCACCGCCGCAACTCACCGGCCCTTCCGCAACCGCCTTGGCCCCATGTGTCGCCGGCTGGCCGGTTCGCCTCCCGTGCGCCGGCGCCGCCCCGCGCGCGTCAGACGCCCGGCCGGCCACCTTGCGCGCTCCGCGCGCCGCCACCCGAAAGCCGAGCCCCGGCCGCCTCGCTTGCCGGCCGCCGCGCCGCCTCGCCTCGCCGGACTCCGCCGCGCCCGATTGGGCGCGCCAAAGACGCGCCACGCCGCCACCCGCTGCAGCCGCCTCGGCCCGCGTGCTGGAGCTCCTCACCTCCGCTTTGCCCGCCCGCCACCGCCGCCCGGCGGCCTTCCCGCGCCGCCACCTGAGACCGGCAGCCGCTCCTCCCGCGCCCGCCTGGGTTATTGCGCCGCCGCCGCCCGCCCCCACCACCTGCTCTCTTGAGCTCCTCGCGCCGCCAGGCACAAAAGGAATCCACGGGTGGAACCCCCTCCCCTCTCGACGCCGGCGAGGCCGCCGGAGAGGGGGAGGGGGGCCAGATCTGGAGAGCGAGAGTAGGAGGCGAAAGGACGAGGAGGAGGCGAAGGGACGAGCGCTAACTCTTTTTGGTGAAGTGGGGATTGGTACTACTACATAGAAGAACCGTAGAATTAATGTACGCCTCGATAGTGACGGAGCTAGAAATACATCATTAGGGGTACACACAGCTTATAGCTTGAGCATGTGGACGTAGGCTAATATGCAGCAAACGACTTTATATAAGCATGTAAAACTAACAATAACATCACATATAAACTAAAAAGTGACCGAGTTGAATACATATAGGGACGTACATAGGTAGATGACTAGTGAAGTCTAAAAGGTGTGATATGACTGTATGGATAATTGAAAAGTGATGCAATTGAGCACCAGAGCAACGATTACAATAATCTATTCCAGTTGATCCCAAGATAAGGCACGAGGAGTCGTGTTACTGGGGAGGGTCAAGAGCCCAAGATGAGTTGCTAAGGAGCGTCAAGCTGGCTCATGCACAGCCTCGCACAGCTTTAAAATGCCTCATCGTCTTCCAGCCAAGGGAAATGCCCTAGCTTTCCTCTCCGACGAAGGGAGGCGCCCATAGAACATCTTGGGACAAGTTCACAATTTTTAGGGGTGTTGGCATCCTGCCTAGCTGCGTCCCTGCGCCTCGACGTACAAGAGTCGTTCTCGTAGAGCGTCCGCGAACGTGGTACGATCGATCCGAGCACGAGTTTTGCGTTGATGCGATCGTCACGAGACAAATCGATCGGTCGATCCGTTGAATCGGATCGAAGAAGCTACAACCGAAGCCTGGCATGGGTGCTCGACGTTGGTATAAATGTACGCATCCGGTACTCCTACCTTGGATGCATACGTGCTCTTGGTGATTGATTGATGTGATTGACGTTGACTTGATTTCGAGCACGGGTATATATATGGCCTGTTCTGTTAATATATATATATATATATATATATATATATATATATATATATATATATATATATATATATATATATATATATATATATATATATATATACACACACACACACACACAGGACGAGTGTTTCATGCACTAGGTGCCTAGGCACTCATATCAATACCCGTTGATTTGCTTTGAGATTCACAATGTTTGATGTGGGTATCTTCATATACCCATAAAAAAGTATATTTGAGATGTCAAACTCCGAAAAAAAATTAAATTCAACTTCAGTTTAATTAGTTTGAACTATTTTTATGGTATATACTCATTGTAGTCGCATTGAACTCAAAAGTAGTTCAAACTAGTTTGAACTGAGTTCAAAACTTACTTACCATAAATATATCAAAGGTATAAAACATTTTCATACCCAAACTCAAAAAAATTATCAATCATATATATGTATCGGACGGTTCTTGATGTGGGTGCCTAGACACCCTGGTGCCTTATGTAATTTTCCTATACACACACATAGATATACATACACACACACACACATACATACATATACCTATATCATTACTATTATAAAAGAACGAGTTGGTGATCGTACGTTCATTCTCCCCTAACCGCTCTATTTTTTCGACTTCTCATCACTATCTACATTCCAACCGATCAGAGCAACCCCTTCCATAGCATGATTCTCTATACAACGCGCAGGTATGTAACTAGTATGTATGTGTATATATGGACACGCTTATTGCGTTTGGATTTCATGTAATTCCGTACTCCTTTCGGGTCTCTTAAGGTTTTGAAAACTTTGGCTCTGCTCAAAACGGTTTAGGCTTCTAACTTCTAGCTTATTTTCACTATTCAATAATTTCGTCTTTTTTTGTTTTTTGGTTTTTTTAGCTTTCTTGTCGGTTCTTTTTTCCCATATTCATTTGTAATGTCCGTGATAGGCTAACATGTTTTTTCTATTTTTAAATTATTTTAAATTTAATTACGCAAAATAAGCCACTATCAGTTACAGTACAATTTCAACCAGCCACAATGCTTTTCAGTTATAAGCCACTCAAAAAAGCCATTTTAAGCATCCCTTTAAACATTAATACATGTTAAAGTGTAGTATAAATTAATTGCATAGAATAAATGTCATTGAATCTGTCATGCAAATACTTTCTAAATGCATTATTTCTATTAGTTTTGATAGTACATTAATGATATAAAACCATAAGTCTTGTGTTGGACACCTAAAAAAAATAAAAAAAACCGACATTTGTGGAAAGAGAGAGGAGAAAGGAAAGGTGTAAAAAGAAAACGGTGTGATTCCTCCGTAAGCTAATTCTTGTTATATATATATATATATATATATATATATATATATATATATATATATATATATATATATATATATATATATATATATATATATATATATATATATATATATATATATATATATAGTGGACACCTAGTCTCCACCTAGTCTCCTACCTTTGGATTGCTTTTAGATGCGTGCTAGTGTGATTGAGACTTTCCATCCATGATTAATTTAGCATGCCTAATATATTACATACCATACATACCATTGCTCTAGCACGTATCTAAAAGCAATCTAACGGCAGGAGCCTAGGTGTCCAGCACCTAGGTGTCCCATTTCAGCGTATATATATATATATATATATATATATATATATATATATATATATATATATATATATATATATATATATATATATATATATATATATGCAGGATTTCCATCATACTCTTGAATGATTTGAACTGTTTTGTGTGAAATTCTAGCATCTCGAACACAGCCTAAATATAAACGAATAGTCTGTAGTGTCACGTCCCAGCTCTCCGAGGCAAACACGGGTACGAACTCTTAAATAACCAACCCCTTAGGGGGTATGGCCACCTATCATTGGGATAAAAAAAGATCGCTGCATTGTTCTAGCATATATCATGCGCCTATTTATGTGTCTATTTTTACCTATCTAATTATTTAATTTCCACACGTTTTACGCGGTGAGATTGCTGTCTGCTCGAAAGCCGCTTTGTCAATCTACAAACAGCACAAAACGTCCACGTCATCGCAGATCCTCTAGCTAGGCCCTAACCTATTGAGAATGACGTTACATGAAGCCGGACGGAGTCTGTTGAGGAACCGTCGCTGGTAACTAGTCCACTCGATTTCTCTGTTTAATAAAAACAAGATCAATCACAGAAGGCAGAAAATAGTAGATTGAACACAGAAAGGTATAGAGAACTCCTTGTCTTTTTTTATTGCTTTTTTCTGATTGCATGTCCAAAATTACCGGTACGGCTTCCTATTTATAGTCTACTGGTGAGTTGCTCACTAGGTTTCCTAACACTCACCCTTGGACACTCATCCAACACGTTCATGCCTCGTCAAAACTCCATAAAAACTCAGTAGAAAAATTTTTGAGAAAGAGTACATGATACATGTTATGCTGCGTTGCACGAATTGTCTCATAAAAAACCTTGGTCGAGAAATTTCAGAAAAACTCGTCAAGGGAAAAAGAGTACAATCCACCCAATTTCGTTCAATCTTCATGACTTATTCTTTTGGGTACTTGATCTTCATGATCAAGGTTCAATAACGGACTTGAGAGAATTCTCCCCCTGAATTCTGCACTTCTTTAAGTCTCATAATTTCAATTCCTCGTACACATCTTTCAAAGCGAGATGCAGGGAGTGACTTAGTGAATAAATCTGCCAGATTCTCACATGACTTAGTATGCAGTACTTTAATCTCGTCAATCTTTGCAATTCATGAGTATAGAAGAACTTAGGGTTGATATGCTTTGTGCCGGTCTGCACTTGTGCAATGCAAGCTGCATTATCTTCATATATGATTGTGGGAGCTTGCACAATATTCATCTCACATGACTGCTGGATGTGGTGAATCATTCTCTAGAGCCAAGCACATTCTTGTGCGGCTTCATACAGTGCTATAATTTCTGAGTGGTTCATCGAAGTTGTTACAAGACTTTGCTTAAATGATTTCCAGGAAATTGCAGTTCCACCACACAAGAATACATAGCCTGTTTGTGACCTCACGGTATGCGGGTTCGATAAGTACCCAGCATCTACATAGCCAATTAAGTTCAAACCTTGATTCTTTCTGTAGAACAATTCAAAGTCCTTACTCCCTTGGAGGTATCGGAAGATGTCTTTTATTCCCTGCCAATGCCTTTTGATAGGTTCTGCACTATACCTTGCCAACAGGTCTACGGCAAATGTAATGTCCGGCCTAGTGCAGTTTGCTAAATACATAAGTGCTCCTACTGCACTTAAGTATGGGAATTCCGGTTCTAGAACTTCCTCCCCCTCTTCCCTCAGTCGGAACGGATCTTTTTCTTGCTATAAGGACCTCCCGATCATCGGTACTTTCGATGGGTATGCCTTCTCAAAGCCAAACCTTTCTAACAACTTCTGGGTGTAAGCCGACTGATGTACTAATATTCCTTCCGGAACATGCTCGAGCTACAGGCCTAAGCAGAATTTGGTTTTGTCCAAAATTTTCATTTCAAATTCCGACTCCATGTAAGAACTTGCTTCTTTTATGTCTTCCATTGTCCCGATGATATTCAGATCATCTACATACATTGGGATTATATAAAATCCATTCTGGGATCGTTATATAAATACACAGGGACAATCTTCATTGTCCATGTAGCCTTTCTTGCATAGAAAGTCGCTTAAGCGATTATACCACATCCTGCCAGATTGCTTCAGTCCGTACAGTAATTTCCTGAGCTTCACACTGTACAAATTTCTATTTGCTCTGTCTTGGTTCAGGACAGAGATACCTTCAGGTACCTTCATGTAAATCTCCGAATACAAGTTTCCATAAAGGTATGCAGTTACCACATCCATCAATTTCATTTCTAAATTCAAGTTTACTGCCATTAAGATCAAATATCTAAAGGTAATTCCACTCATGACTCGGGAGTAGGTTTCTTCATAATCAACTCCTAGACGTTGAGTGAAACCTTGTGCTACCAGGCTTGCTTTGTATCTTACAACTTTATTTCTTTCATTTCTCTTCCGAACAAAGACCCACTTATGCCCTACAGGGTGCACATAGGGAGGTGTGCGACATACGGGCCCAAATACCTCTCTTTTGTTCAGAGACAATAATTCAGTTTCTATTGCCTTCTTTCAATCTTCTCAATCTGATCTTTTCTTACATTCAGTGAGCGATGCAGGCTCATGATCAAGATTGATGATTATGGCAATTTTCTTTGCGAAGTAGATATCAGTATTGGCTATTGTCCTATTCATGGACTCTCCCGTGTGCACATAATTTAGATATTTCTTCATGCGTTGCTTCTTCTAGAGTGATTGCTTCTTCTGGAGCTTCTCCTTGCTCATAGCTTCTTCCAATTACGGTAGCAGGTCCTTTTAGTTTTTTGGCTCTGATGTGTGCGCACACATCCATGCCGGTTTCTTCTTCCATGGGGATATTCAGATCTGGAATGCCCTTTTTCTGAAGGTGTCATACTCATGCCAGGTTTCAACTGGCTTCCCTTCTGGTTCTAGGGAACTTCAGTGATCGGCTGTGACAAGTCCTTCTTATCCTTCTTCACCGGGCGTCCCCGGTTACTTTGGATTCGAGGGACCGGAGTTCTCGTCCTTTTATTTTGAGGCCTCTGGACGGGATTAGGGATATATTCTGCTTTCTTTGGTATTTTAACCCTCTTCGGTGCATTATGTGTAGGCACATGCGACTTAGTCACGCTCTTCAAATCACTAAAGTGGTCAGGCAGTTGATTTGCTAATGCTTGCAAATCAGTGATCTTCTGGACTTTTCTATTTTCTTCACTAGTGCGCGGGTCATGTGCATGGATTCTTGTGGCTTGCCACATAATTTCCCGATATTTTTCATCAAAGGGTTAATTTTCTCCCCCTAATGTTGGGAAATTATCCTCATCAAATATGCAATTAGCAAAGCGGGCGGTATGCAAATCTCCTGTCATGGGTTCTAAATACCTGATTATGGATGCAGTCTCATAACCAACGTATATCCCAGTCTTACGAAGAGGGCCCATTGCAGTACGCTGCGAAGGGGGTATATATACATAAACCTTGCATCCAAACCTCCTAAGATAAGAAATTTTCGGTGCTGACCCTTGCGCTAGTTGCATAGGTGAATGGATGTTGAAGGCCGATGGTCTAAAGTTTATGAGATTTGCTGCATGTAGGACTGTGTCCCCAATATGTAGCTGGCAAATTACAATTCTGCAAAAGAGGTCGGGCAATAAATTTAATTCTCTTGATTAATGCCTCTACTAAACCATTCTGGATATGGACATGCGGTACAGAGTGCTCAACTATAATTCCCATCGCCATGCAATAATCATCAAATGTCTTTGAAGTAAATTCTCCGGCGTTGTCCATTCTGATGGACTTTATGTGATGATCAGAAAAATTATTTTTGATGCGAATGATCTGCGAGATCAGTTTTGCGAAAGCATGGTTTCTTGTGGACAATAAACCAACGTGTGACCATTTCGAGGAAGCATCGATGAGCACCATGAAATATTTGAATGGCCCTGAAAGAGACTGAATGGGACCGCAAATGTCTCTTTGGATGCATTCCAGAAATGTAGAGACTTCATCCTTCATTTTCAGAGTGGAGGGTCTAGTAATTAATTTCCCAGTGGCATATGCCATATTTACGATCATATGCATATGCCATATTTCTATCCCCTCAAACCGTTATGACCCCTTTTGGTCCTGGCATCTTAAGACTCTGATAATCATAATGCGTGGCTATTAGGAACTTAGCCAACACCAGATGACTAAGAATTGCATTGTATGTGGTTTCAAAGTTTACCACATCAAATGAGATTCTTCTTGTTCAAAACTTATTTGGACTCCTGAATGTAACCGATAAGGAAACCTGCCCTATCGGTTTAGTAGTAGATCCCGAAACTATGCCATGAAAGGCATACTCCACGAGCTTTACTTTCAACTTGGGAACTTGTATTTCTTCTAAAGCTCCCATAAACAAAATATTAAGAGAGCTACCACCATCTACTAGAACTCAATTAACTTTGCAATTATTTATGGTTGGTTATATGACAATGGGAACCTACCTGGTCGAGTTAGGGGATGGGGCAGTCTTCCCTGCTGAAGGAAATAATTCTTCGATCACCTAGATGGCTTGACAGCAATCGGAGATTCAGTGAGGTTCACTTTCCACTCCACGGTATTTAGATGACGTCTGGACTCGTAGGAGGAGGACCCATCAAAGATCATATCGACGGTGTGCTATGGCTCTTGATAGTCCATCTCTTTGTCGCCATCCTTGTCCTTCTTAGAGCTTGGTTCTCCAACCTCCTAAATGAAAGGGAAAGGACCCTTACCAAAGTAATAGTCTTTCATTTTCTTGTACCAGGCACAGTAATTGTGTAGATCATGCTCTGCCACTTGATAAAATGGACACCACTTCTTATTCTTTTTGGACTCGTCGAATGGAGCTTTTACTTTGTTCTGACCAGAATAGTCCTTTGTGCCCCTAGTGAACTTCTCTGGAATTGCAAGAAGCTCCTTTGCATTAGGTTTGAGATTCTTCTTACCTTTGGGGGAATTCTTGGGCTTCTTCTCCTTTTTTCTCGAGGCCAGGTTGAGGAATTTTCTCTATCGGTGAATAAACTTGTTCCATTCAACCACCTCACTAGTGACTACGTATCTGTTAGCCTTGTCGAATAGTTCGATGATTGTTCTTGGAGGGTTCATCGCGATATCCTCCATAAACCATCGGTTTCTCAACCCCAACTTGAAAGCCTGAATAACAGAGGTATTCACAACCTCAGGAATGGAATTACGAGCCTAGCTGAACCTCTTGATGTATTGCCAAATAGTATCATTAGGTTATTACTGGATATGGCGGAGATCATCTTCTTTACTAGGGCGGTCATATGTCCCTTGAAAGTTTGTGATCAATAGGTTGCAGAGTTTCTCCTAGGTGTAAATTGATCCGATTGGCTGGTTGAATAACCAAGACTTGGTAGATCCATCAAGGATTGTAGACAAGTAGTTTGCCATCACATTATCATCATCACTGGTAGCTTGGATGACAGTAGTGTAAATTTGGATAAATTCTAATGGGTTTTGAGTTCCAATGATTTTTTCTAGATTTGCTGGTTGAACCTTGTCTGGCCAGTGTACTGCTTGAAGGCCTATCAGGAATGCTCGATAGCCAATGATGGAGTCATGGCGCCTTTTTTGGAAAGGAGCCATACTGTGGTTGGTTGGGGACCGGTTTCTCCAATAGTCATACTAAGGAACTAGTTCTCTGACCCAGTCGTGAAAACTTACATGGTGTCTCTAACTGGCTGCTTGGTTCAGGTGATTCCATAGATCACCCGATCCGAGTGTTTCGTTCCTCATGACAAGGGGAGGAGTGGCTTTATGGAAGAGATATCGTCCCTCATGACTCCCTTATCAGAATCATTGAGGAAGTCTAGAGCTAGACGTTGGATTGTTTTGACCACATTGGCTTCTACTAACAGAGAAACGCTCGGATGAAGTCAGCATGTGACTATGAGAGTTCCTTTTTCCCTGTATATTTTTGTATGCCACATGGTCTGCTGAAGGATCTTTGACACCTATCCTGCAACCTGAGCATATCCCGAAGTTTCTGCTAGAGCAGGATCTGAGTTATTTAAAATATCATGGACTCATTATAAGTTTTGGATTGCTACCAAGGGTCTCGAATGGGTAGAATGACTTGAGTTTCCCTTCAATCCTCTCGCTTGTCCCATTCGACCCATCACACATGGTGGGGATAGAAGTAGGTGAATTAGCTGATTAATGTCCACCAGTTCCATTGCCTCCATCGTCTCAGGGAGATGCATGAGCATCTGTATCATTTCAACCAACAAGTCCTGGTGGGTTCTATTGTAAAGAATCATGCACAATATCTCAATTCGTATCACCGATTGCGTTAACTTCGTGCCTTTAGCACGAATCTCTCGATGAGCTCCCATCAAAACTAAGGGAGAACCTTCCACCACTTCGGCAAGGAGCCTCCACGATGGGGAATAGTTGGGCATTACCACCTCTGGTGGGCTTTGTGGTAGACTAAGACTAATCGGTGGATTGTCGATCGGATGTTGAGCGTTATCATCTTCACTCAGCGTTCTACCTATAATAATTTCATTGATACCATGACCAGGTGCCTGTCGGCTCCCGGAATACGTAGTAACCGTTGGCAAATAGCGATCTCCACAGTCGTATCGAGAGTACATTGACCCTCAGCTTGCGGTATTGAGCTTTTGTTGCCGTTTTTGCTAGTCAAAAGCACCAAGCTTGTAGAGGCATTGGGCATTCCGATATGGTCAGAACAACCAATTCCTCTAGAAGTGTCACTGATGGGGGCGGCGAATTTTCTTCCATCCCGTCAATCTCACTGGTTTCAGCAAGCGGTGAGCTCGGGATGGAAGTGGATGATGACGACACATCATGTTCCATGGTGCGGATGTATGTGTCCATATCGAGGTCGGCATAGTTTGCCAAATTAAACCAGTTCCCCTCATCCCATGTGTCCCTGTCATGATCGCATGAGCGATGCCAACAAGGAACAAAGAAAGATGAGGATCACTGAATGAAAAAGAACTTCAAGGATTCATCGCCTTCTTCCCCATGGACAACGCCAGCTGTCGACGATCGAGTCACCGATCTTACGAAATAATATGAGGAAAATAGCTAAAATCCTTAGTAGAGAATAGAGATGCTCTTTATTACTATGAATTGGTCATAGAGTGCCTTTAACAAGGCAAGACACTAGCTCTAATTACAGTGAATTGGATGGGATTTCAATTCATTTGAGATTAAGGCTGATTGATTTCGACTGAATTGCCGTCCCTTTCAGCCTTCTCTCATTTAGCCTTAAATACCAATGAAGAAACACATATTTGCCTACCGGGAAAGACGCCTTGTGGAACCAGAGCATCTAGTCAGGGAGATGGTTATTGTCATAGAGAGAACGAATGATTATCAGTTGTTGTCAACGGGAGACAAACATGGGCAACAACCGCACGTCAGTTATTGTCATAGACTCAAAGCCAAAGCATCGTGTTGTTTGGAAGTGGATAAGGCACTTATTTCAATCATCGCATGAAGGAATATTCTAGAATCGGATCCAAAGACCAGTTCATAGACTCTCGAGCAGTCATCCGGTACCAGAGTACTCGGGAATCAACCTCTAAAGGTTTGTGAGCATGAAGTCCTCTGACCTTAATTATTTTGTAAAGTTGTATTTAGAGATCTATTCGATACACATCAAAACGTAGAGTTCCCCTCGAGGTGATGTCAAATTAAGCACCACATTACGCATATATGCCATGCCTGCATGTAGTTGCATTATCCCTCGTCTACGTGGCGCGGTGATCCTTATATGCAGGCATACGAGTTAAACTAATCTCATGCAAAATTCTCTAAAAAGAATTCTCATGCGAATTAAGGTGTGCAACCGCCGGCCAGCAGGCGTGTGTGCTGATTGAGCATGCTAGCTTGTTCTCCGTTTTTGCCCTCCCTTAATATTTGCCACTTCATATCCTAAGGTTTCATGTAATTAACCAAGGTGTTTACGTTGTAAAAGTTTTTTCGTTTTCTTCTTTTCCTTTTTCTTTTTCTTCTTTCCCTTTTAAAAAACAAGGCTTTGTACATAGCGATATGCACAGCAACGACCACAAGCTGGGCCTCAATTACTACTAGAGAATGAATCTCGCTTTTTTACATAAGTTTTCGATCAATGTGTCCTTACCCTTTTCTCCTTTTTTTGCGATGAGACTTGTGAGGCCATATATCTCTTCTAGATCAAGCTTAAAATTTCTGTTTCACACAAGCAAGCATTAATTCCCGATTAATCGTCATAACTGCCAGCATCTATGATTAATACCTGTCCTCCCTTGCGACCTTGAAGTCCTGAACTAGGACACTGACCTGGGTGCGGTCAAACTTTGGATCAGACTGTCCTTGGAGACAGTAAAAAGTTTATCAGTGAGTCGTACGTAGTATGAAACCAAGAGACTATGCATCGCGGTGTCGAGTACATACACAGGTGCAACGACCGCCCCAGTTTCCTCAAGAGATCCCGCGGTGTCGATTAGCAAGTCATAATTAACTGATCAGTCAAGTGACGACCCTACTAGCTAGCTAGCTATAATGGATGAGCAGCTGGTCTCCCTCTCCTCCCCCTGCTTCCCTCACTCCCCGGCGGCCTCCTTCTCCGCCGCCGCCGGCCACCCGGTCGTCGAACTCATGTCCTGCGACGTCCCTGAGCAATGGCTGCTGGCCGACGACTCCACGTGGGCCGTCGGGAGATCGCTTTCGCCGGACTCCCACATGGGGAGCTCGCTCTCTCCGAGCACCCACATGTTATCGCAGCCGCGCCGCCGCCGCGCGCGGCGGCACGGCCGAAGCCCGGCGCCGCTCCGATGGCCCCATCATCGCCACGTGGATGCCGAGCGGCGCGCCGGGACAAGCTCAACCGCAGTTCGCGACCTCCGGCCGCCGTCCCCACGGTGTCCCGGATGGACAAGGCGCCCTCCCGCCGACGCCGCCGCTACATCGCCGAGCTGCGCGCCGCGTGGAGCGGCTCGAGGCCCAAGCCAGCGAGGAGCCCGCCGCGCGAACGTGCCCACCGCCGCAGAGGTATTCGGCCCGGAGGAGAAGCTCGAGGTGCGTATGGTCGGCCGGAGGCGGCGGCGGTGCGGTCGACGACGGCCGCAGAAGACGCGCCGCGCGCCTCATGGGCGCGCTCGGCGCTGGACTGCCGGTGCAGCACGCGTGCGTGAGCCGCGTGGGCGCGGTGACGGTGCAGATGCCGTTGTGGACGTGTCCGCCGCGCCGCAGACGCGGGCCGCCTCCGCACGCATTGCTCCACAGTGCCGCAGAGAGCTAGAGCTAGCCGCTAGCTAGCTAATAGGCTACTTCAGCTTCATACTAAGCGTGCGCTTAATTAGTCTGGCAGTTAATGAAACTAACTACAGGCTTAATCCGTTCCTAGATGCACTTCAGTTTGGTGTTAGAGAGTACGTGCGTGTTGATATATAGCTGGCTGCATGTAGTCATGCTAGCATTTTTAAAACCATGTTTACTTTCACTTATTTTCAGGTGGCGTTGCCAATATTAAGCATATTATTCCCACTAATGTATCTGCATTCTCTGCACTACTGCCCTGCTTGCCTGTTTGGATGTTTTTGTTAGATTTAGTTCAAAATGAGCTTGTAGTCTCTTAGCAGTTGTGGTTAGGGGTGATAATCGGGCGCGGCAGGCATGTATAGTGCTCGCCCATATCTATGCTCGTGACCCCTATTTACTCCTATAGGCATATCCGTGAAAGACAACGAGCGAAGAACCTCGCCCATACCCGTTGCCCGCAGGCATGCCCATGTACCCGCAAACATGAGGCTGAGGAGATGTAGCCATGTTTAGAAAATTGAGATCTTCATAAATCACACACTGCCTTGGATTGGGAATCAACAACATTGTCCAACCATGGGATTGGCTGGGTAAATTTAGGACAAGTTTGATGAAATCTACAATGAGTTTGAGTAGATTTACACATTTAAACTTACAATCAAACTATCTCAAATATTTGGAGACAAAAAGGTGGCCAAGAATTGAATGGCTACCGAAGTCTTGACACCATCAGTCTGGAAATTGATTTGAACATTTTAAAGATAATGTAAATATGTGGGCAATACAAAATACTAGGTCAAGTGACAGCACTATTTTGTTGTTCACAACTGTCATAAAAATAACTGGAGGACATAGTTCAATGAGAATTATTAAATTCAACAAGTAAAAGTTTCTTTACTATCCTAACTCATTTTTGGTATACCTCTATTTTGTGCTTCCGATTTAGAGCCTCAATAGTTGCCACTACTTTCTCTTTTGTTTCGTATTTAAGGAAGAGGACAGGGGTGATAATCGGCCGTAAAGAGGACAAGGTCACGGAGGCAGATCTGGATTGAGACTCTGGAGGTGAGAAGTGTGGGACAATAGTGGGCATGAGGAGGAGCGGCGACAGGACGAGGGCAAGGCGGGGGGCAATGGTGGGGATAGGGGCAAAGGCAATGACCGGGAGGACAAAGTGGGAGGCAGCCAGGTAGGGGGAGGATGAGGGTGGTTGATCTACATATTAGGAGGGGTTCGGCGCTTCAAGTGTTGGTGGTGGCTTGCCTAGGAATTGAGAGTTAGGTTGGAGTCTTGGGGAGGGACTATGGAGACTAGGGTTTTACACTTCCAAGCAGTGCTACTGTTGAGTATTGGCTGGCCCGCCTATCAGTCTATATCGCGGGTAAATGGGTGAGATGGGTATGGGTAGTGCTCACCCATGCACATGCCTGTTTACCCGATGGGAAGAGAATTCCCCCCATTTTCATACCCATGAGCAAAGAAAACATCTCATACCTGCCTCCATTAGGGCATGTACCTGCGGGCACGCGGGTAAACGGGCACAATTGCCATCCCTAGTTGTGGTAGACTACCATGAGTAACTACACTTGATTACCTTGAGTTCACTATTCATATGCTGCATGTTCAAACTCACTTTGCACTAAATATGCGAATGGACTATTTACTTTTTGTAGGACCATGTGAGAATGTTCAAGCTTATTGGTGTTGAATAATTAGCAAGTTTTAAAGAGTTGAAATTCTATTTTTTGAAAGTTTAAAGTTGTTGTCTAACAGTGTGTAGCTAGTCTGACCAAGCAGGTCACTTAGTCCGATCAATGGTCTATATCCGACCAGGTAGATCGACCAATCATAAGGACTTTTGAGGTTATCAAATTGACCAATCATAAGGATTCTCGAGGTGCTTGGGAGTAACTATGACCTAGTCGTCACAACCAGTTGTAAAGGGCTTCTACCAGGTCATGACCACAAACTAACTAGTTGTAATGAGTTATAGGTGGTCGTGAGTGGTATCGACCTAATCGCATATCACATTACATAAGGTTCCTCCAATTTGATATTTGTGTATGCTCAGTGGTCATTAGGTTTGAGGAGGTTTTCAGGCTAAGTGAGTTGGGTGTGATCAAACTAGTATGGAAGTGGCGTTTAGAGTGGCCTTTAGTTATTGGTATAATTGGTGTCTTGTTTCAAGCATTTTAATAGCTAAAGATCAGTGCATGCAGGGTGAAAGATGCATCTTCGAACTAATGTGGGTCAAGTTATGAATAACTTGTGCCTGTACATGATTTCTTGGTCTTTGGATGTGCAGAAGTCTTAGAGTCAACTATTGTCAATAGCAAGAAGAACTAGGACTGGTTGGGAGAAGCAAGGTCAAAGGCTGTCATGAAAGCTGGGTGAGATGGTTGAGCACAAGCAATGCACAAGTGGACAAGAACATAGAAGGCAAAGTTTAAGCAATAGGTTGCATCAAGTAGCTTGGTCGGTGCAAATAAAGACAGTCCAGTGAGATCTAGACGCAAATAAAGACGGTCGTTAGGCACCACAGGCTACTATTCAAAGTATGCAGAGATACTTTGGAACGAAGGAATGGCAGCCGGTCGGAATGAAGGCAAATTGGTAATTTACCAATTACCAAAAAGGATGGCTATTTGCAAAACCGTAGGCAGTAGCCTAAGTAGTTTAAGTCATAAAGAGGAAGACAAATACTGATGGATTCAGACCGTTGGAGCCAAGTGTAAGTTGTGCTTTGAAGAGTGCTTATGTGAGTGAAAAACCTGTTATATGTTGGGTTATCAGGTTTGTCCATGTGTTAGTGGATTGTATCCACTTTGTATCCATATTGTTAGGTTTCAAGGATAGTGGTAGGTAGAGCCTCCACTATAAAAAGAGATGAGAGGGTATGAGGAGTCGTGGGTCTCTTGAGTCTTGCTCACGAATAGGTTGAGAGGGTGAACTATCAAATAGCAAAATCATGAATTTTGTGTGCTCTTGAGTGAGCTCTGATCTTCCAATAGAAGTTGCTGTGATCCTTCTTCTTTAAGTTGAAATGGAGATCACAATTTCTTTCTATTGCTCATGCTCAAGTCTCTTATGGCTACAACGAACAACTTCTTCCTTGACCGAGAATACACTACCAGTGCCCAAATGGTCGAATGCTGCTAACTAAGAACATGCTGTATATACTCTTATTCCTCCGGCCTCCTATTCTCTAACTAATAACAGTAGTATATACTCTTAATCGAAACATAGTCATAAAAGCCTCAGCGAAGAGTGGCTAGCACTTAGCAGTTTTCTGCATGCCTTCATGCTTAACCCGAGATACCAGATGCTCATCTTCATGGGTCCTATATTCCTATTGATGTAATTGATCAACTTTGCAGGTTTACGGATGACAAGGACCACTCAGTTCTTATTTGAAATTGCAATTTTTGCTTAACGACATAAAATTCTTTTCTATGCGATTATAAGTCCCAAATAGACCTCAGCAACAATTTTAGCTGAATAGATCACAAACCTTTTGCGTATTTTCTCTGGCTGGTTGTTATTCTTCTCTCTCTATTAATGCAAACGCATGCAAAAAAAGGTTTGCATTTTCTTGAAAAAAACAATTTTCGCTGAATAGGTTTTATACAAATATATTTCCATACTTGAATAAATATAAGCGTGGAGCCATTCCGTTCTATAACTTGTTCCACTGAATGAATGAGCAAATATGCAACGGGGATCTCGTTTTACGTCCTCTTGTTTATAGAGCATCTGAGAAAATTAAATGAATTAGGAGACGAATTTTTTGTGGTTTGACAGAGACTACTGTTTTTTTAAGAGGAACAGAGACAGTACAACTAATAAATGTATTTTGACTGGAATAGGACTCCATGGCAGGGATCGAATCGGCTAGTGAATGTCCACACGCATGATTGGGGAAATTTTTTTTTTCTAATAGGAGGTCCCGTTCTAAATATCTTTAGTTTCTAATTTATTTTAGATTTTGATTTATTTAAGCCAAAAACCGTTTCGAATATATTAATTTTTAATTTCAGTTAATTTTAGTTTTTTTTTTGCCTTTTTCTCCTTATTCCTTTGCATTGTCTGTGACAAAGTAATATTTTTTCTATTTTTTCTTAGAAAAAACTAATAGCCGTTGTAGTATAATTTTAACCATAATCTAAAAGCTACAGCAAATTAGAGCAGGCCAGGAGCGTAAGTGCAACCAGCTGACCGAATAAGTGTGCATCTCCAATGACAATGACGAACAGGGTCACCGTTGACGACAAAAAAAACATAACATAATTTCCCTAGCTATCACACATATCTATACATCTGTACATGCTTCTTTTTCTACTGCGCAGGGATCTCCAGTGATCTCTACGATCGTCCGTATCAGATGATTCCAATAAGAAGAAGAAGAAAAAAAGACCATCTGTATACTAGCAAAAGCTGGCGTCACATGCACCCATGGCCAATCGCGCCACATGAACCACGCATGCACTGCAGCATCAGCGAATGCGGTTTTGAACCGTGTCTGCCGCTGACGTGGTTGAATTTGTGACCGGTGCATCGAGCGCCCGCACCGTGTGTGGCTGCGGCGTGGCCAGACGAACGCATCAGAAGTCGCTTTTGTACGCACCCCGACACATGACACCAACGGAATGCGTCATCTGTGGTGGTTAATTATCAGCGGCCGCTTGAGTCTTGTCGGCTACATCTCCATCGAATTCCTCAGTGATCGCTAATGTTGCGTCTTGCTAGGATTTGAGCGAGAGCTGAAAGGGATCACCTTGACGATCGATGCATGAATTGTGCGGTTCAGATCGGACTAGAAGTCGGCATTACTCACAGATTAGAAGCAGTTTACACGTGCATGCATCCTTGGTGAGCTACGTGGCGACGTTTCGGTAGAACAACGGATAATACTCGTTGCTACTTAATTGATGCAAATGAGAAAACAAACCCTTAAAATCAGTTAGCTAGCTAGTGGATAGCTACCGTATATACCATGAGCTAGGATCAATGGATCCACAGCCGTTCGATCGATGATCACGAACCCTTAAAATCAGTTTCTTTCTCCATGGGAAGCATCCGGGCCATGCAACTTGTACGGCCTCCGCGCAGAATGCAACAAAACAACGATCACGAACGCCTCTTGCGTAGTATCCCATCTAGGACCGTGTGTGTGGCATTCGGTGCGCTGTTTAGCACATGATTGCAGTCCTCTTGATTAAATGAAGACAATGCTCTCGGGAAAAAAAGAATAGGTCTATATTATCCTTTTAACTCTTGTGGATGACTTAAGTTTCAATCTCTAAGTGCAAAAACGGATGTTTTATCCGTATTAAAACATATTACGAAACCTAAAAAGTTACGTTATGGGCAAATACCAAATCTACCCCTGAGGGGTTTTAACTATACTAGTAGTGTGCCCGTGCTAACGCTACGGTAAAATATAAAACAAGATAAAATTTGTAAAAAATAAAACGAACAATCAAATTCATTAAGATTCACGTCTTATATATTGTATAACCAAATATTTTTGTCACATAATGAATATCACATAACGACTGATCCTTTGAGGACATGTAACTAACAGAACTATATCTCCCTTTCTTTTTAAAAACTATATTCTCAACAAGAATACCGAAATTTATTATGTAAAATGAAGCTCCATGCCTTAAAATTCTTATAGAATGCATGTCATTCTAGCTGCCATGAGTCAAGAGAAAATTTGCTATTTGTACTCTTTCCTTTTCATCTACTTCCCCGTTAGCAGCATCGCAGAGTTGTTGCACCTTTTCTGAATCTAGACCAATCACACTAACCATCGCACTATTGGCAGCATCTGAAGCATCCTACACAGATAATGAATATTACAATCAATTTTGAAAGTCAAAAAGTAGTTATATCTCATAGTGCTTGCGGACACTAACCTGCATGGCTTCTCCTCTAAGCTTGACAAGCTTCAGACCATCCTCAAAGCTGCATGTTGAAAAATATGTGTAAGTATGCATACTTGGCACACTGCAAAATACAAAGCCATGATGCTATAAATTTGAACTTCCTGTTACAGGTATAACAGATTCAAGATGATGTGCACCAAAAGATTGAATTTAACCTATATTCTGTGTTCACTCCATGATGGACGGGAATTCATGCGCTTATTTTCTTGAAACAAACAAATGCTTGATTTTAGTAACAGAATAAGGGAAATTGTAAGACCATGTGAATACCTAAAAGCACCAGCAAATGCAAGTGCAGTATATTCTCCCAAGCTGAGAACACATGTGACATCTACAAGAGTTAATTACATCTTGGCCTCCATCACATGCACGTAGTACTTCTACAGCTGCAAGGCTGGTAACATATATAGCTGGCTGCAAAACGGTTTTGTCCCTGTTAAACTGAAAATACCTTCCATATGAAAAAAAAATAGACAAACAAAACGTTGGTTGCAGTAGGAATTGCTAAACATATCATTTCTCAACTACATAATAGCCCTTGACGAGAGAATAGCTTGAAATTAAAGAGCGAGAGGAGAGGTAGTAACCACTTGTAATGAAAAATCAAGAGCTTACACAAACACACCAATAACATGCCTGTAAATATTTTATTATTTACATAAGTTTTCGATCAATGTGTCTTTACCCTTTTCTCCTTTTTTTTGCGAGGGTTTTCTCAGTTTTCTGTTGCACACGTGTCATCACGTACGTACGTGCTAATGAGACTTGTGAGGTCTTAGATACTCATCTAGATCAAGCTTAAATTTTCTGTTTCACACCAGCAAGCACTAATTCCCCGATTAATCATCATAAAACTGCCAGCATCTATGATTAATAGCTGTGCTCCCTTGCGACCTTGAAGTCCTGAACTAGGACACTGACCTGGGTTCGGTCAAACTTTGGATCAGACTGTCCATGGAGACAGTAAAAGTTTATCAGTGATTCGTACGTAGTATGAAACCAAGAGACCATGCATCGCGGTGTCGAGTATATATACAGGTGCAACGACCGCCCCGTTTCCTCAAGAGATCCCGCGGTGTCGATTAGTAAGTGATAATAAACTGATCAGTCAAGTGACGACCCTACTAGCTAGCTAGCTATAATGGATGAGCAGCTGGTCTCTCTCTCCTCCCCCTGCTTTTCTCACTCCCCAGCGGCCTCCTTCTTCTCCGCCGCCGCCGGCCACCCGGTTGTCGAACTCATGTCCTGCGACATCCCCGAGCAATGGCTGCTGGCCGACGACTCCGCGTGGGCCATTGGGAGCTCGCTTTCGCCGGACTCCCGCATGGGGAGCTCGCTCTCGTCGGGCGCCCACATGTTACTGCAGGCCGCGCCACCGCTCGCGGCGAAGCGGCGCGGCCGGAAGCCCGGGCGCCGCTCCGATGGCCCCATCATCAGCCACGTGGACGCCGAGCGGCAGCGCCGGGACAAGCTGAACCGCAGGTTCTGCGACCTCCGGGCCGCCGTCCCCACGGTGTCTCGGATGGACAAGGCGTCCCTCCTGGCTGACGCCGCAGCCTACATCGCCGAGCTGCGCGGCCGCGTGGAGCGGCTCGAGGCCCAAGCCAAGCAGGCGCCCGCCGCGCGGAACGTGCCCACCGCCGCAGAGGCATTTGGCCTGGAGGAGAAGCTCGAGGTGCGTATGGTCGGCCGGGAGGCGGCGGCGGTGCGGTCGACGACGGCTGCGCAGCACGCGCCCGCGCGCCTCATGGGCGCGCTCCAGGCGCTGAACCTGCCGGTGCAGCACGCGTGCGTGAGCCGCGTGGGCGCGGTGACGGTGCAGGACGCCGTTGTGGACGTGCCCGCCGCGCTGCAGGACGAGGGCTGCCTCCGCACGGCATTGCTCCACAGGCTGCAGGAGAGCTAGAGCTAGCTGCTAGCTAGCTAATAGGCTACTTCAGTTCATGCTAAGCGTACGCTTAATTAGTCTGGCAGTTAATGAAACTAACTACAGGCTTAATCCGTTCCTAGATGTACTTCAGTTTGGTGTTAGAGAGTACATGCGTGTTGATATATAGCTGGCTGCATGTAGTCATGCTAGCATTTTTCAAAGCCAAGTTTACTTTCCCTTATTTTCAGGTGGCGTTGCAGGTAGTCATGCTAGCATATTTAAAGCATGTTATATTGACTAGACTCATCAACAAAGTCAAGTTTTTTGACTCGTGTGTAAAATGCATTGGATGCCAGATTTATCTGAAGGCTAGTGCATACTCCAGAGTGACACTCTTTCTAGAAATGGTGCTGATACATGTAGGGCTGGCAAGTCGAACCCGAGCCTAATCGAGCTTCATTCAAAATCGACTGATTACGACTTGACATCATCGATCTTACGTATAGTTTTGAAGCAATTTGGACTAACTTATTTTCAAGCCAAATTTGAATAGCTAATGAGTTTCTTTTTGCCTGCCCTACTAATTACTGTTGGTAACCAACAACTACAAGAAATATTTAAAACTAAAGTTTACTTAAGGGACATATTACAAAAGCCCTCGTTAAGTGATAAGCGGGGTCTTACTATTATTGTTCAGGCTAGTAGAGTTCTGCATGGATCAGGCCCAGCTCAAAATAACTTAGACTTCTGACTTCTGATTTATTTTTCACTATTCAACAAATTTGTTTTTTTCTGATTTTTTGTCTTTTTAAATATTTTTTGTCGGTTTCTTTTTCTTCATATTCGTTTATATTGTTCTTGATGGGCTAATCTGTTTTTTCTATTTTTAAATTTTTTTAAATTTAATTACGCTAAATAAGCTGCCGTCAGCTACAGTGCAATTTCAATTAGGTACAGTATTTTTCAGCCATAAACCACTCAAAATAAGCTATTTTAAGCACCCCTTTGAAAAAGGAGCCTTCGGCGATCAGTTAGATTATCCAACAACCAAATTCCAACTCCAATCTCTGTTTGGATGAGGGAGATTTGATATTTAAACGAATTGATGCAAAGATGATCCAATATGCATACTTTTTCGGCTAGACTTGGACTAGTCAATTAGATGGATTTTCCTATTTTAATTACAAGGTCCACTCGCTCGTATATACACGCGAGTAGCCTAGCACACGCCTAAAATTGCGAAGGTCGGGGATGCACTCGTGTACAAAAAGCTAACATAGCGGGTCACGACTCCACCCTACACCATCTTGGTGGCTCCCAATTCGATGAAAATTTTCAGTTTAATAGGAAGAATTTAGTCATATATTATGTAGTCATTACTACTAAACATGTTTTATAAAAGTGCGTGATGGTACCGGTCGAGTACTAAAAAATAAAGACAGGACGAACGCAGCCTCTGCTGACTGACCTAGGTGTTAAGGACGTACGATGCATGAATGAGCAAATATGGCACGGGGATCTCGTTTTACGTCCTCTTGTTTATAGAGCATCTGAGAAAAATTAAATGAATTAGGAGACGAATTTTTTATGGTTTGACAGAGACTACTGTTTTTTTATGAGGAACAGAGACAGTACAACTAATAAATGTATGGAATAGGACTCCATGGCAGGGATCGAATCGGCTGGCGAATGCCCACACGCATGATTGGGAAATTTTGTTTTTTTGTTTTTGCCCGATAGGTGGTCCGTTTTAAATAGCTTTAGTTTTTAATTTATTTTATATTTTAATTTATTTAAAAGCTGTTTCAAACGTGTTAACTTTTAATTTCAGTTTATTTTTTGTTTTTCACTTATTTCTTTACATTGTCTGTAATAATATAAATTTTTTATTTTTTTAAAAAAAACTAACAGATGTTGTAATACAATTTTAACCATAAACTAAAAGCCACAGCTAACAGAAACGGCCAGGGGCGCAAGTGCAACCAGCTGACCGAATAAGTGTGCATCTCCAATGACAATGATGAACAGGGTCACCATTGACGACAAAAAACATAACATGATTTCCCTAGCTATCACACATATCTATACATATGCACATGCTTCTTTTTCTACTGCGCAGGGATCACCACTCACCAGTGACCTCTACGATCGTCCGTATCAGATGATTCCAAGAATAAGAAGAGAAAAAAAAGACCATCTGTACACTAGCAAAAGCTGGCGTCAGGTGCACCCATGGCCGCTCGCGCCACATGCACCACACATTGCACGGCAACATCAGCGAATGCGGTTTTGAACCGTCTTTTGCCTACGTACGATGAACGTCGTCGCATCCACGCCTGCGTGGTTGAATTTGTGACCGGTGCATTGACCGCCGCACCGTGTGTGACTGTGGTGTGCCCAGACGAACGCATCAGAAATCACCCTCTTGTACGCACCCTGACACGTGACACCAACGGAATGCGTCATATGTGGTTGTTATCAGCGGCCGCTTGAGTCTTGTTGGCTACATCTCCATCTAATTCCTCAGTGATTGCTAAATTGCTTCCTGCTAGGCTTGGAGCGAGAGGTGAAAGGGATCATGATGTGGGAAGATGGGTGTCCGATTTTTACGATGTAGCATTATGGATAACTAATTCGTGCAACTTAGCAATTGATGCGACCAACCACCGTCTCTATACGGCAACCTGCAGCACTCAAATTATTCAACCACACGCTACGGCCTTCGTCTACTCGTTATCGTGGAGCAGACACGTTCAAGCAATCCCAAGAAATCACAAGAGCAACGGAATGGCAACTCAGAAATAACATCCAATCCCAATTGGTGATGGAAATGGCTCACACAAATAGGAACAAGTGTTTTACAACTATTTTCCAAGCATGCATCTGTTACAAGAGTGCACCCCTCCTTATATAGACTTTGCAAGTCGGTGCTACAGTGTTTGCTACAGTAACTGGAGGCAGTGCTAATTGCGTCCGTTACAGTACGCCGGTTTGCTACAGTACACAAATAAAAAATACTACTTGTTTTGCTAGTCAAACAAAGAAGCAAAAATCAAAATCCAAATTGGGTTTTGTTTGCTTAAGCCATAAGTCACTTAGATATTTGCAAATACGATTTGTCTACTTGCAACAAGAGGAATGCAAATTGGTTTTCTCCTTATGGATGTCCTCATCCTCTGCGTTGATCTTCTGTGGCTACACGATCCTTTGTGGCAATGTTGACATATACGGTTACATCACACTCATGATGATTTTCTGTGGCTTCACGATTTTCTATATTTGGCATACGTCAACTCTTTCAAAGGTTAAACACATTTTATTCCCCATGACCGTGCTCTCATATTCTTCCTCTTGGATCAAGCTTTCCATGGCCTTAAATGCTTCTTCCTTTTCAAATCTAATAATACATAGAGCATATGCATTAGGTAGTAGCCAATTCTCATGTAAATTAATCCTTAACACTGTTAGAAGAGGATTTACCTGTTGATTCGATATTTTAGCTCTATCTCTTGTGATTGATCCAATGGAAGATTTCTTATTTGGAACAATTGTTGCTTGCATGTTTTGCATTATACTTAATGAAGGAGAAAATAGGTTATTGCTGGGGTTATCCGCATCAGTTCACCTTGACGATCGATGCATGAATTGTGCGGTTCAGATATGACTAGAAGTTGGCATTAGGGCATCCATAGTGTATATAACTCAAGGGGTCTTAAGGTGGGTCCTATCTAAATCTTAAGGCCGACTCCATAGTGTATATAATCCAAGGGGCCTTAAGACGGTCCCACTCGGCAGATAAAGAAAAATTGTATTTTAATGCTTGTGGCCAGATCTTTAGCTTGAGGACCAGTCTTAAGTCTTTTTTGCTTATAGCCTACTTAAGGTCATCCCTGTAATGTATAAGGTTGACTTTAAGTGACTTAAGACCCTCTATTTTCATACACTACAGATGCTCTTAGGGCATCTGTAGTGTATATAACCCAAAGGGCCTTAAGGTGGGTCCCATCTAAACCTTAAGACCAACTCCATAGTGTATATAACCTAAGGGGCCTTAACACGATCCCACTTGGCAGATAAAGAAAAATTATATTTTAATGCTTGTGGTAAGGTCTTTAGCTTGAGGACCAGCCTTAAGCTTTTTTTGCTTAGAGTCTGCTTAAGGTCACCCCTGTAATGTATAAGGTTGACCTTAAGATGACTTAAGACCTCCTCTTTTCATACATTACAGATGCCCTTACTCACATATTAGAAGCAGTTTACACGTGCATGCATCCTTGGTGAGCTACGTGGTGACGTTTCGGTAGAACCACGGATAATACTCGTAGCTACTTAATTGATGCAAATGAGCAAACAAAAAAATAGAGGGACAGGTTAGCCAGCTAGTGGATAGCTACCGTATATACCATGAGCTAGAATCAATGGATCCACAGCCGTTCGATCGATGATCGCGAACCCTTAAAATCAGTTTCTGTCTCCATGGGAAGCATCGAGGCCATGCAACTTGTACGGCACCGTGCAGAATGCAACAAAACAACGGCCACGAACGCCTCTTACCTAGTATCCCATCTAGGACCGTGTGTGTGGCATGAAAAGACGCCAGACTCGGTGCGCTGTTTAGCACATGATTGTAGTCCTCTTGATTAAATGAAGACAATGCTCTCGGTAAAAAAAAAAGAGAATAGATCTACATTACCCCTTTTAACTCTTGTGGATGGTCTAATTTTCCATCTTCAATTGTAAAACCAAATGTTTTAGGGCCTATTCTTTAAGTCAAAAGCTGGCGATTTTTAACTTGCTACAGTACCTAACTTTCAAACAGAGTATTTTCTCAAGACGAGATCTACAAGATAAACGATCTACACGTTAAAAGCCCAACATCTGTATCAGCTAAAATCGTAAGTGAGTATCTATCTTTCCATAATCTGTACCGTAAACAACCAAAATTCAAAAATTTCAGCTAAAAGCCATAAGCCGTAGCCGAAAAGAACATGCCCTTACTCATGTTAAAACATGTTACAAAAACTAGAAGATTATGTTGTGGGCAAATACCAAATCTATTTCTAAGTGGTTTTGACTATAAATAGACAATACTATATACATGGAGAATGGATCTGAAATTAATAAAGACTTCGATTCCCTGGTGTTCTCTCTCAATTATTTTTTTGTCAATTCTCTATTAATTGGTTGTGTGGATTGCATTGAAGGTTATTATCATTATTTCTCAACACGTTATCAGTACGAATTGCTCTACAAGTTGCAAAGTGTGCAAAACCTCAACCGAGCTATTGCACAATGTAATGCCATGATTAGATCAATCATCTCGATGGGGAGGTGGGGAGATTTTCTGGTCATCAGGAGCGGTTGTGGAGGAGACTGCGCGAGTGGGAGGGGATATGAGATTGGACAACTATGAAGAGTCGAAGGAGAATGAGCGATTGAGAGACGAAGAAGAACGAACGACCCACCACCAGCTCCTCTTTATATAATAGTAGAGATGTTGAGTCTTTAAGCGGAAGCATTCAAAATAATGAGATTGTGATGTACATTTTGCCACTGGGTTGTGTTCCATGCCTAAAATTTCTTTTCGTTTTCTTCCTCTGCTGCAAAAGCATTTTTTCCAAGGGAGCAGTTATTTTAATTTTTTTGCCTATTAATATTAATATCTGAATGGTACCAACAATCTTGCAACATAATAGTTGATGAAGTTCATAAATCCTTTATACTTTGAACTCTGCATCATTTGTTTGCCTTGCTTATGTCACTTCCATTTTGTTTTTTCCTAGATATGAAAAATTAAAATGCGGGTGCCTGTATATGTTATGTGGAGAGCAGCAAAAACATCGCAGCCACAATTAGGGTTGTCAAATAACACTCATTTAGAATTTGTACTTATACAAGAAAATGTATTTAGGACATATAAATTATGCAATGTTGTGCTATCACAAGAGAACGTATTTAGGACATGTAAATTATGCAATGTTGTGCTATCTACTGCTGTGTTTACAAGCTAGCTATGAAGTTTATCCTTCAAACATTTTTTTTATGTACTACGATAATTTGGACAAAAACTTTCATCAATTGTGTACAAATATAAAGGAATAAGACACAAACAAAGATGAAATATTACAACTAAGGGTACCATGGTCTATTTGCCTTGAATTTTCCTCTTATATTTCTGGAGTAAACCTAGTAGGCAAACACTTTCCAGAGATAGCTCCATATTTCAGATAAGTGCGTTCTCGGATAATTCAGAGCAGAAGCTGAAAAGTAAGAATTTGGAGCTCTGCCAGTGTGATCATTAGGACATGTTTTAATCAAGTTAATTTTGTAAATACTCATGAGCAGTTATAATATTCTTTCTTTTTGTATTTGAACTTTGAGCTGTTACGAAAATTATGAGGCGATATTCTCCAAATGAGGTCCTTACTACACCATACCACGCAATTGCATCGATCAATTGGCCGACTGCCAGAGGGAGAGCTGCTGCATGCATGCATGGCAACCCCAGCGAATGCGATTTTGAACAGTGTTTTGCCGCCTACGTGCGGTGCACATTAGGCCCTGTTTGGCAGAGCTCTAGCTCTAGAAAATCTGTAGATTTCCTAGAGCTGGTCATCTGTAGCTCTAGGAAATTCTAGATCTAGAGTTGCAGGCATGTTAAGTGCATTTACATGACTCATTTCATTTATATTATATATTAAATAAAAATATTTAAATCACTTTAATTTAGTCAACAAACTACAGATCTAGCATAGATCTCGGAGCTAGAGTTATGCCAAACGGGACCTTAGTTGTCGCATCCGTGCACGCATAACACATGGTTGAATCTGTGACCGCACCGTGTGGCCAGATGAATGCACGAGAAGTCACCCTTTTGCTTGTACCTGACATGACACATACGGAATGTGTGTGGTCGTTATCAATGGTTGGAGGCTTGGCTGCCGCTGCCTCCTCTGTGGTTGCTAAATTAGTTCATGAGAGGTGATTAAAAGGGATCACATATTCACTTTGACGAATTTGTGCGGCTCGGATAGGACAAGAAGTTGGCATACTCGTAGACTAGCTACAAGCAATTTACACATGCATGGTGGCCTAAATAATACTCCTACAGAAATAATACCCGAAAAAAAAAGAGTTGGAGAGGAGCGGGTTAGCTAGTAAAGAGCTATGATGACTCCGGGGTTTTCAATTTCACATGAATTTCACTTAAAATATTTCGATTCGCACGTAAATTGATAGAAACTCTTGTATTCTAAACAGACCTAGAATGAGGTTTTTTTTTCCCATAGGAAGC
This sequence comes from Dendrocalamus sinicus, assembly GCA_036346575.1. NCBI lineage: Eukaryota > Viridiplantae > Streptophyta > Magnoliopsida > Poales > Poaceae > Dendrocalamus > Dendrocalamus sinicus. The sequence continues at coordinate 5,715,484 of CM070664.1, forward strand.
ATGCACGGCGTGGCAACTGTGCAGCAGATGGTGCAATACCAACCTGTAATCCACAGTATTCATGCAGGAGGCAGGGATCGAGCCCATGTAAGAAATATACTACAGGCCTAGAAAGGAAGCTCACATCGATACTAAAAGCCCAAAAAATGTACTACAAATGGACCGTCCCAACAAAGCGAGCCTTTTAGGCCCACTCAGGTTAGATTCAGCCTATCATGGGCTGTTGCTTAACCAGTGGACACGATAAGAATTGTTGGTTAATTTGACGACGACCACTGATTTAGTGTATTCATATTGTCCATGACGGATGGTTATTGCAGCGGATTGGTTTTTAACTGAAAATAAATAATAATTACTGAAAGAAATGATTTTAATAAGGAGAGAGATAAGTGATGGAGAAAATGAGGGAGATATACGTGCACGAGGCAAGAGCAAAAAGAGTGAAGTGTTTAATGCGTCCGTGACCTCCTACGTTAGCTCCAGAGAAAGACGGAAGCGAGAGAAGTGAATAAACCGCTTTAAAAAGTCATATATTCAAATTAGCTTTTGAGTTCTTTAAACAGAAATTAGAGCAGAAGACAATATGAACATGCACTTACATGTACCAAAGCATGTTCTCTCAAAAAAAAGAAGAGAAAAAAGAACATGAACATACACTTTGCTTTCTTTTTTAAGATAATATAAGGCAAGCATACATATGTGTTGACTGTGTCCCTTTAACATACGCTAGGAACAGGCGCTTTTACATACGCTAGAAATTTATTAGAGACATCCAATACCTTACCAAGCACAAGTACATACTTTTTTACTGCACACACATGTGTATGTGTATTCCTACAATCTATGGATACCAACATTAAGTCTAGAAGTTAAAGCCTGGTGGGCTAGATGCATACCCACACATCTAGGTGCCGCTCATTTGGGATAAAAAAAAGTTATTTATAACTGAAATTTCATTGTAGCTATCAAAAATTGTATTGTAGCTGATGGTGGCTTTATTTGATGTAATTAAATTTAAAAATTTTAAAAACAAAAAATATGTTAGCCCATCACGGATAATGCAAACGAATATGGGAAAAATAACTAACAAAAAAGCTCAAAAGAACTAAAAAACTTGAAAAAATGAAATTTAGAAATTTAAAATAGTAAAAAATAAGTCAGAAAAATCCGAAATGAGCGAACCCTCACGTGCCATCTTCCTATGCGTTGTGCTTTTCTTGGGAGAGTGGTAACATGAGCAATTGATTTGAGGGAGAGTTTTGCGTTAACACGCCGTGATCAGATCGATTGGTTGGTGCAAATGGAATTAACAAGAAGAAACAGGTGTGTGTAGTTTTGCAGTGCACCAGTGGCGGATCCAGAATTTTTAAGATGGGTGTTCGGACTTCTGATCTAGGTTACTCGGATATGTCGATACCGCGACACATCGTTTCCCTCAAAATACCGATACAAGGATACGTATATATAGATGTAACAAAAATACAAAAAAATATAGAAATTAACGATTTCTTATAAGACAATAGACGATATAAAGCTAGCATAATGACATGAATTAAATAGCAAATTATAGATATTAATGGCAGTTGCCTACCTTGCTGATCCTGTCCCCTTTTTTTGCTCTTTCCAGCTCTCTCCCCATAAAGATTTCAAAATTATGGACTCCTTCATAATCAGCAGCTACAAGAACAGCCTACAGTATGGCATTACAAGATGAGAAATATTTGTCAGTTTAATGCCGTCCTTATGGACATTGAGGTTATGGGCATATGTTACACTTGAAATCGCCCTTCCTTTTACTCTTGACTGAGACTGGCCACCTAACATCCCTAATTGAGTCATTTAATTGTTGGCTACACAGCTGAAAGAAAATATGAAGTATGATATAAACGACAATGTTTACAATTTGCAGAAGTTTGACGCATGAATTGATGGTAAGGCCTACATCGCAGTATGTAAAAAATGACTAAAGTATGCTAGAAAAAGAATTTCACTAGGCAAAGCAATAAGGCACTCATGTCTCTCTGTACTAAAAGAAAACAGCGCAAGATGATGCAATTAGACCAGATACATGCTGTGATTAAGAGTCCATTTCCTTCGACCTAATAGATATGCATAATGGAACTCCAACTCCATAAGAATGTTGTCTATAAAGGCACACAATAGCAAGTTCAGAAAGAAAAGCAACCTGAAGCGGCACTAAAGGAGCTCTACACAGGGCTGTGCCAGTCAGTGCTTCACTAGAATAGTGACCAGAATGAGTAGTAGCAGGAGGCATTCGCTCAAGAACCCTTGTCACATCATTGACCCCAATAGCAAATTGTTGCTGCAATGGCAAGAGGACATAAGAATATTCTCAACTTGCTCATGATAACAGATCTACAGGTAACAATAGTAAAAAGTTGGTGAAGCTAAGTAAGGAAAACAATACCTTCATCCATATCTTTTCTGGTAACCCTCCCCTGGAAGCCTTTGCAACCTCCACACTCCTAGAGATTAGTAATACCTTCTGTCAATATCAGAATCAAGCAACACAAATAAATGTTGAGAGAACATTTACTACTCACCTAATAAGCTTTGACAATAGGTCATCAAGAGCATCCCCACCAATGTAATCTGAAGTTAGCCTGCTCAGGAGAAAAAACCCAGTGAATTAGTGACTTGAAGTTGTTTTTAAAAAAAAGACTTCAAGAAGAAGAGGGCCCAGATAGAGCCTCACAATTATAAAGACAATAAGGAGCTGGCATGAAGCAATATCCTTTTTAACTCCTGAGCTATCCATACAACGAAACATGGCATCAGTTGGCTTCTTCTGCCCTACTAGGCTCTTTAAGTCACGAGCCATGAAAGTTTGAGTAAAATCTAAATGCGCACTGGCCCGTAAATCTTTCATTTTGATGCCAGCAGCAATGGACACTACAAGCTTTTCTTGTGACAACAAGGGCTTCAGCTCAACCAAAACTTGCTTTTACTGCAATTTGATGTGTGCATAATCTCAGAAGCATGCAAAACAGAATCCCAAATGCTACCTTTACATCATTCTACCGCCTAGAAGATACACCGAGAACAAACGTTTGCGACACACATCACCAGACATTTTCTTGAGCCTTTAATTCTCCAGTAAAATGTCATCTTTTGTAAAATTAATGAGGTAAAGGCTGGGCACAAGAAAAGACATATCATGTAAAATTTGAGGCGTGTCTCGTGTGATGGATAAAAAAGAATTGAGCCAAGGGAGAAGAAGACGAGACAGACCTGAGCGTTGGAGTCGAAGATGTGAATGCCGACTGCCGAGGGAGGCGAAGGCCGTAGCGCGCTCAGGGCGGCGGTGGGGGCGCGGTGCAGATGGCCGAGGCGCGGAGGACGCCCGATGCCGCCACGCCGCGGGTGATGCTCTCGGCGAGGTTCCCCGCGCCGATGAACCCCAGCCGGAACGCGTCCCCCTTCGCCGCTGCAGGGATTGGCTAGGGTTAGGGTGTGGAGTCGGGCGCTCGGGCGGAGCGGAGGGCGGATCCGTCGAGCGATGCCGACACGCCGTTTCGCCCGCGTAAATGGGCTGGGCCGCAGGCGCGAGCGTCGGGCCGGCCGACTGAACGAATAGTGACAGATTAGAGTCTGGAATTAGATATTTTAGCCCATTTAAATATATGTATATATATTATACCTATATATATACTACGTTTTTTGTCCAAAAAAAATTGGGTACTGAACACCCATAAACCACTGATCTACCCTGCAGTGCACTATGCGGCATAGCACGTTGATGATGTATGCTGTTTGGAGTTTGGGCTCATGCATCGTGATCTTGGCCGCCCACATGCTCTCTGCCGCTGTGACCTAATAAATTGTAGTATGTACGGGAGGTCTGAAAAGGAAAGGAAAATAAATCCCAACTAAAGATTTGCAAATCAATCGGCTCCAAAAATACAAATCCAGTTATACGTGTTCTGCAAGACTGGAAAAAATGACTTCAGCTTCTGGCTTTCGGCTTATTTTTTACTATTTATAAATTTCATCTTTTTCTGAACTTTTGGCTTTTTGTTGAGCTTTTTTTGTCGGTTCTTTTTTTCCCGTATATATTTGTATTATATGTAATGGGCTAACATATTTTTTATATTTTTAAATTTTTTAAATTTTAATTATGTTAAATAAGCCTCTGTCAGCTACAGTGTTTTTTCAACCATAAGCCACAAAAAAAGTCCAACTGATCGCCACCATAGTTTCCAGGAAAAGAGCTACGGAAACGTTCTGTAGTAAACGACTACCTGGAGCCTAAGGTTCCAATATCCTTTCGTTACATGTCTAATCCAATAGCTTGATTTTTTTTATACAACATATAAACATTAAACAAAATACCTTCCAGTAGGGAACTTTTTAGGCCATCGTGAGGTCACAAATTTATTTCGAATTCTAGACATATGCTACATTATGTATTTGTGAGGTTATAGATGTATTCCAAATTCTAAACGTGTGCTGTGGAGTGCACTCTTGTGTGCCTATGTGATCGTGTATATGTGTTTGCGTGCGTTTTTTTGTAATTGAAAAAAATAACTCCTACCAAAATCTTCGGTTGCTGCTGCCGTAATCTTCACGACCGAAAAGGAAATACAAACAAAAACCCGGCAAAAATTATTTTCTTCCATTGCATGCAACAAGATGCAATCGTGCAACATTGCAGGTTTGCAACCCAGCCCCAGCGTGGCAGGGGCACGGCCGCACGGGGCCGTGGTCGTGGCGTCGTGGACCGGCCTGAGAGACTCACCCCACCCACCAAATCCTGAAGTCCCTCGCCTCCACCGCACCATCACCTGCTTCCCTACGCGTACATTATTCACTCCCCTCTCGGTGTCTCTCCACTCGCCTCCCCTCCCCTCCCGTTCCATCTTCCATCGCCAATTCGCTTTCTCCCCCAAATCGCGCGTCCCCCGCAGAAATCCCCCGGAAATTTCCGCTTCCCCTCTCCGATCACCTCCACCGCCGCGCGGTCAACCCTAGACAGGGCCCCTCCTCCTCGCGATCCGCGGCGCGGAGCCAAAACCCTAGCCGCCGCCAGATCCCGATCCCGCGAGGGGAGCCGGCGCCACCGCGCGCCAGTTCGCCGCGATATGGAGGCCGCGGCGGCGCGCAAGGAGTGGCGCCCCGTCCCCGACGGCCCCCTCCGCACCAATGGCGCCGAGGTCGTCCCGCTGCTTCGCCCCCCCTCCCCCCCGCATGACAAAACCCTTACCCCCGCTACCATCCGCTTCTGTTATCATACTCACTTCGCGTCTCCCGTGTTGTTGTTTTGGTGTTTAGGATGCCCCCGCGGAGCACGCGCATATGGGGCAGTCCGAGGACAGAACCATCTACGAGGTGCTTGCTTTGCTTCCTCCGCTCAATGATCGGTACGTGACGTGGTTTGTAACGGTGGGGGATTGAGTTTTGGTGCAGGATGGGGCGGGAGGGCTGGAGGACTTCTGCTCGATCACCATCGACGGGAGCGGGGGGCTCAGCGAGGACATCCTGCAGCAGCGCCTGCAGAGCATCGTGCGGCGGCGGGAGGAGCTGCAGCAGGTCGAGATCGAGCTGCGCGCGCAGGTTTGTGCGCACCCGCAGATCATTGAGGCGCAGCGCAGCTTTGAGGCGGCTGCTAAGGAGCATGTAGCAGCTGCTGCAAAGCTCAAGGTCGAATCTCTTGCTTTTGCTTTTGTGTGCTTGGTGTTGCCCTACTCACTAGGTGGAAGGAAGTACATATAACTTATTGATTGCAGATGATGTGGTCTGTACTGGTTAGTGGTTGCTTGGGAAGTACTACATGTTATTGATAATTTTGGGAGGCGTGATGGGCAGAGAGTAGGTACCACTTCTGGTGGTTGCATTATAGTGTTGAAATGGAAGTAATTCTGTATTTCTGTGTAATATTATTCTTTTCAAAGTGGCCGAGTTCTATGTTGTGTTGACGGATAGGGTGCAGCTCAATAGGAGTTCTTTTGAGTTTAATTTCTGCTTGCTTACAGAATGAAATAGGTCTTTATGCTGTGCTAAATTGATGCATTGATAATGTTGTCTTGCCATGTGGTTACATGGGTATCTGCTGATGAGCAAAGTTGAATGGTGGCTAATGCTCAAAGATAGTTATGTGATGCACCGGTGTTGGTTGATTATTGCTATAACGATAAGATGCAGGGTAGCTTCTAGTGAACTTATCTGGCCTTATGGCTTGATTTAATCTGCACAATGCCTTGCTGGTTACCTTTAGTCATTTCAGTTACACATATATCATCTTGTCTATGGTAATGTGATTAATGTGCAGATTGTCTTGTCCTTGTTCGGGAAAAAAGACTGATGTCCCTATTGAACAGGAACAACTGCATGAAAGGGAGAAGTACATTCTTGAGCTGGAAATGAAATTGGATGATAAGGATAGGGAATTGGATGCTTTGAAAATTGACCATCAAGCGGTTAGTGGTCTTTCCTGTTATGTTTTGCACTATTCACAATGAGAGGTTGAGACGTAATGATCTCTATTGTCATCTTTGATTCTTTTTGGCAGGTGTGGGCTAATCAGGATCTTCTTAGAGAACAGACCAAGGAGCTTGCAACTGTCAGGTACTATTGCTGTTTTTAGTATCTTGTGGCATGGAACCATATTTTACAAGTTAGAATAATGCAGTTGAAAAATGCACTTCTTTAAACTTTCAAGCAACATCCAGAGTTCTGGACCCCAAATGGAAATCACCAATTTGCTCTATGGGCTGCTTTTGTGCTAAGTTACCTCGCTGGATCTCTTTTTTTTACCACAAAGAACCGCCACATATCGTACCTATTCATGCATGGGTTGACAGCTTGACACACGTCTAAAATATAATTTTGTTATGGAAGAAGCATTTTGTATACTTTTTTAGTTTACAATCTGTGACAAGATGCTATTTCAAGATGCTATTTTCGCTCTCTTGATCAGAAGCTTCATTGTAAACATTAAAATTTATGCACACTGTTTTCCTATGTTGTGCAGAAGGGAACGTGACAATTCTGAAGCTGAAAGAGGCCAACATCTTAAGCAACTTCATGATCTCCAAGAGCATCTGCAAGAAAAAGAAAGCCAATTTCTTGCATTAGAAGAACAAGTATTCTTCTCTAGCCCTCTCATTTTTCATTATATTTTAGAGGGTCTATGCATTATATGGTTAGGCCCCCACTTCATTCAAACCCCTAACATTTTTACTGACAGGGTATGGATAACAATATCCTAGTTTGCACTACCTCATGAAGAGCTGTTATAACTTTTAAATCATTAATATGGTAGTCTTTTTAAACGAATGTGAATTTCCTTCCTAATGGCATTGTTCTCCATATTTCTTTGTTGGTAGAAAAACTATCTTGTCTCAAAGAGAATCTCAGGCATTATTTGCGTTGGGTTAGTTCTTTGTATCCATGCCTAGCAATGAAAAGGTTATTTGTTTGTGGGGAAATTTTTCTATGAATGCTCAGTCTTTTTGCAAGATTGTCTGCTCAAATTCAAAATGCTTGTAACATGCGATAGCATTCAGCCACTCACCAATGAGCATTTTATTTTTCCAGCATAGGGTTGCTCAAGAGAACATTCTTTACAAAGATGAACAGTTGAGGGAAGCTCATGCTTGGGTGGCACGAGTTCAAGAAATGGATGTTTTACAGTCTCAGTCCCTGCAAGCTGAGTTACGTGAACGTACTGAGCAATTTAATCAATATTGGATTAGTTTCCAGCAACAGGTAAGTTGTTTAGTTCAGTAGATGCCTTCTTTCCGTTATTCATGTATGCTTTGGGCTTCTGTTAAATTATTCTTTTGTCATATTTCATCAATATTCACTGTGTCATATTAGCATGCTCTTCACTTCCTCCTCTTGTTCTTCCCCAGTATGTTGAAATGCAACGAGGTTTTCTGCATACAATACAACAACTGCAGCTGGAACTAGCTGAGTTAAGAGAAAGGACTGGAGTACAAAAAGATGGTTCACAAGCTGCTCAGGAGGGCTCAGCTGAATTGTCATTGGTTCAAAGCAAAGGGAACAACATGGCTGCAAATGGTAATGCAACAGCAGATGACAGCCACTCACTGAAAAATAATGGAAGTGCTGATGTCTCCATAAAGGTATTATTGATTTTGAGTAACTTCAATAAACAGTTACAGTGGCTGTCATGGAAGATGCAACATACATTGTTCAATATTGGCCGGATGACTTTGTTATAGTGCTTCAGCAAATAGTGGTGTGACATTTCAGTTATATCTATTTGTTTTGCGTTAGCATGTTTTTACGTGATCTGTTCTCCCTTATATTTCAGTTATACTATATCATATTGATTTGTGTGGACCGCCTTCTATTTCATTCTTGTCAAGAAATATTCTTGAGAGGTTTTACTCTTGTTGCTTTCAGGGAAATAGCTCCTCTGCTGTACCTGTTGCTCCATCTTCACTATTGGGAATAGGTGGCTTTCTTCATTCTGGGCAGATGGCTGGGATGCATTCTTATATGGTGCATCCTCAAGGTATACCTCAATCTTTAGCATCGCCCAACTCTGGTGTTCCTCAATTTGGTAGTTTTCAGTCAGAGTCTACAATTCAACCAAACCTACACTGGCCCAATCAACAGGTAATTATACTCTTGAAGCACTTTGCTTATTGTATCATAATTTTACTGACAACATGACATCTTCTGATTTGGAAATAATTTTGTATCGTTTAGGAAGCACAAAATGCCTCACAAACACCAGATGAAACAAACTATCAGCCATCCCAATCAGACCAGAATGCGTTACAACCAGGTGCTAGTAATAATGATGATCTTTCTTCCAAGCAGAGTCAAATAACCCATTCAGAACATCTTATAGCCCATGGGAAACAACAACAAAATTCCACGAGTGTGGTTGCTGAATCAACTCATGAACCAAAGGTTAGTCTTTTTGCTTATTATTTGTTTGTTTTCTATTCAACTTGGCCATGTTAATCTTATTTGTTCTATAAAAAAAACTGTTTATAGGTTATGGAATCCAATGTAACCGAACATTTAGTTTACAATGAGCAGCCGAAAGCCCAGGATTTATCTCCAAATGTCAGCCCTACTGGAAAACTTGAACATCAAGAGCAAAAAACTGAATTGAAGGTTTCTAATTTACTTTTTTCCCCATAAATTTCCATTGATTATAAGCATCTCATATCACGCATTCTCTGTGTATAACCAGGATGAGAAAGTTGCATCTGGCAAGCAGTCTGAGGAGTATGTACCTAGGCAGCAGCATAAAGCTTCAAATTTTGCTGCATCAACTACCCAGATCCACTTAAAAAATAGTGCAGCAGAGTTCAGTTCTAATGTTGTGAATCAGGCTGACACACTTACATCCACGGGTGGTGGTTTGGGTTCACTGTTACCTCACATTCCAAAGGAGCCTGCCCTTCTAGATGAGAGATCCCTTTTGGCTTGCATTGTTCGTGCAGTTCCTGCTGCTCCTGATGGCCGAATCAGGATTAGTTCAACTGTGAGCTACTTGCCATCTTCAAGTTGTTGAGCGCCCATTTATGGAAATTATATGTTTTGTTTGTTTAGTGGAACATTTTCTGATTCATGTGCATTTTTTCTCAGCTACCAAATAGGCTTGGGAAAATGTTGGCTCCTCTTCACTGGCATGACTATAAGAAGCATTATGGGAAGCTAGACGATTTTGTGGCTATTCGTCCAGAGGTTTGTTTATTTTCCATATAGCAATTTAGTCAGTATATGGATCATTTCCGTTACTGATTCATTTATTTGCGTTTGCAGCTCTTTGTGATTGAAGGGGACTTCATTCACCTTCGTGAAGGAGCACAACAGATCATTTCGGCTACTACAGCTGCTGCTAAAATTGCTGCTGCTGCTGCTGCATCATCTGCTCCTTACTCATCGTTGTTGCCTTCAGTTGCTGTTACTCCTGTGGCACAAAGCACTCGGCAAAAGAGAGTACCCGTTGTTGATTCCAGATCTTCAAATACAATGCCATCTGGAAATGGCTCTACCACAACTAACTTTGGAGATCAGTTTGACAAATGTTCACATATCCCCAAAGCCAGTGATCCACACCAAAGTTTTAACAACAAAGTAAAAGACATCCAAGAGAATGGTTTTTCAGATGAAGTTCGACCGGGGCAGTCATCTATGCACGCATTAGCTGCAAATGGTGGAAGAAATGAACGAGCTGGTCTCCCTATGCATGACAAAGGCGTAGGTAATATCAGGCATGGTTATGGAGGAAAGCAACAGGGGAGGTATGGTCTATTTTTGATGCAGTGTCAAAGTTAAAGACACACCTTTTTAATTCTGATCTGCTGTAAATTTCTCCTATATTCCAGGTCAACTGGGACCACATACATTTCCAGAAGATGAGACAGTGGCATGTCATTAGGTATGATTTCATGCTCCGATGTAAAAAATAGTGTCTCAATGATAATCTAGACCCTTGTGAAATGGTTTACAGTCATTGCTGTTGTGTCTAGCATACTGCTTTTGCTTTCTTGTTGTAACCTGTTACTTTTGGTCCAAAGGTTGAGCTTTTGTAGCTTTGCTATTGTTGTTCTGTTATTGAAGTGAAGGTCTTAAATCTTGGGAGGTTTCGGATTAGGCAGTTAGCTAATTATAGGTCTTAGCTCCTGGAAGGTTTAGAATTAGCTAATTATAGTGCCATACAATATTAAATCAGATTACAAGGTAGTTCCATATAAATGTTACATCAACCAAGAAGAGCAGACAGATAAACAGCGACATCAATAAGCTGCAAGTAGAACATTGACACTGAACCACTGTCCTACATTTTGCTATTCCACAACATCCCTTTTATCATAAGTATGTAAGCCAAATACATTGAAATTATCCACTTGAAATTACAAAGAAGGGATCATCATTGTTTGGAAAGATATTAAATTGATTGTGCATTCATGTTTATTATGTAGAATCTTTCTGAGAACGGTTGTCCCACATGTAGATGGACGTTCATGTACTATTATCATCCTCAAATGTGCTTCGAGATAACTTCCAAATTCAAACCAACATCCCATCTTCTAATGATTTTAATGTCCTTGCACAAATCGTGGAACACTTTGGATGGATGAATAGGATATTACATGGACGTACATGTACATGTGGACATGCATCTCTTTTTTTATTGATGAATTTGCTGTGTTGAAGGATTGCTGAGTTAATAGTCGATACAATGTCATAATTACAGTACATGTTGGATACATGTTGTTTACGATATTGTTATTATTCACAGTTGCATAATCAGGAGTTGCTTTACCTGCCTTGCTACATCTTATCATGTTTGTCTTGTATCAGGCTTGCATTATTAACTGCTAAAATACCGGCAACCATACTAATGCTATGTATTTGGAACTCAGCATCAGGCTGACATCATTGTTTTGATTGTAGGTCCAGTTGGCTTAAAGGGTGGTGAACTGGACGAAAATCATGTCAAGTGGCTGTGTTTTGGTTTAAAACGGCTGTTGCCGAAGATGACCTGAATTAGTTATTCTAAATTTAATTCTCGCACCATTGCTTTTTCAGAGTGCCTGTATTGGGCCTTGTTTTGGCAGGTTGTACTGGAATCCTAATCCACAATCAGCAAAATACTGAGGAAGTTTTGCAACCATGTAACATGTCTGTGCTTGTATGACGTGGTGCGCACTTCAATGATAGCATCGAATGCCCTTGGCATGGTACTACGTCCCATTTACATCTGGGAAATGAAAGCTTAATTTAAACGTTTGAATATATAGCATGAATCTTTGAAAGTTAGCGTTTGATATAATTAGTGGTATTATGGGATGTATCGAATGAGAATACGATCTTTTAAGCAGACAATTCGAACTCGGCATGGATATCGCGGCCTGCGGTTTAGCGGCCGTGGACGGTCCAGCTGCCAGCGCGCGTCAAGTCGCCGTCCGCGACGCGTTGGCCCGTGTCGGTCTGCCTCAGAGGTCGCTCGCTCTATCCTTCACAACTTCAGCGGCAGCGGACAGAGGGCATCGCCTTGTCACTTCACCGCTGCTTTGCAGAACGCTGATAACCATGCAAGTCAAGAGGTTCCGGGTCCCCTTGTCCCACCTCCAACCCCACGGTGGCTGAACCCTGAAGATTCCTTACAAAATGAAACCAAGCCAACCACGCCGAGACGCTGTTCTAAAATACTGTGCCTTTTGTTAGAAATAATATTGTACATTAGCTTTTTATAAGATATTTAATTAAAAAATAAAGAAAATTGGAAAAATTGAAAAGACTGTTATATCTTCATGGATAACGCAAATGAAAACACTGTTATATCTTCACAAATAATACAAATGAAAAAAAGGAAAAAAGCTATGCTAAAATAGACAACGTGTTCCAAACGTATTTTTAACCTCTGAAAACTAGAAGTCATTATTGTTGTTTAGAACAGACACATGTTTGCTCACTGCCAAACAGCCACGCTATCAAGTGTCCAACAATTAGTTAGACTAGAAGCGTAGCCTGCTCTTTTAGGCTACGACTTATGGTTTTTGAGTTGTTCGTGTGAGAGAGAGTACGTAGTAAAGAAACCCGCGTACGGTTTCAAATGATATAAATGAAGTCACTACAGTGTGTACTACAATTAATTTACAGACTCTATTTTGAAAAGATATTCTATTTGAAAACTGGTTACCTGGACATCTGAAAAGAAGAGTCTCATAATATAACGCTTTGTGCATGATAGCAATCCACAAGCAATTGCGCATTACTCAGCTACCTCACCCTCCACAGCCCGCTTCTATTCGGTCTCACCGTGAGCAGGATCTGAATAATGTCATAAAGAAGATCAATGAGCTTATCCTGGACATCGACAGCTTTGGCCTGGTGGCGCGTGCGGAAACAGCACCCATCATCCGTCCGCAGAATCACTCTGGTCTTGATGACTTGATGGAGATCGTCGGCAGAGACGATCAGACGATGACAAAGATGTGGTGGCGAAATTGTTGCTTGAGCAACGATTTGTAGGGATGGGGGATTGGACAAGACGACTCTCGCAAAGATGGTGTATGACGACTGCAGGATCCAGCAGCACTTTTTGAGTTGATGTTAGATAATATGGATGGTCGTAAATAAAAAGTTAATGAATAATTAATATTTGATTTTTAGATTTTGTGTTTGTGAAAGACTTGATCATTTGCAATCAAAGACTTTGCCTTTGAGTGATTTTGCTCAGTTAAGAGTGATTTCAGACCACAGACTTTATACTACAACCACGGCATGGCCAAACGACAACAGACTTCAGATTTCGACCACGGCATGAACACGACTATGACCACGGCATGCTCCGACCACAGCACTTCGAATACGACTACGGCATGAACACGACTAGGACTATGGCAGACTTCAACCATAACATGAACACAACTACGATTACGGCTGGTTTACGACCACGACAGTTTTCGACAACGTCCAGCTTTTGACCACAACAGTTGTTGACCATATTTGGCTTACAACTACGTCTGGCTTCGACCACAGCAAGTACGACTTCGACCTTACGACCACGGCTGGCTTCAACCACGGCAGGTTTCGACCACGACAGCTTTTGACCACGTCTAGCTTCGACCACGGCAGTACAACTTTGACCTTTCGGCCACGGCAGTACAACTTCGATCTTACGATCACGACAGGTAATCGTAGCTATAGTACTTTTTCATAATCGTAGCTACAATACTCTTTTATGGACGTAGCTACAGTACTCGATAGTCGTAAACTTTATTGTTCGTACTCGATAGCCGAAGGTTTTACTGGTCGATAATCGAGGGCTTTGCGGTCATTGGTCGTAGGTTTTGTGGACTGCTTTCATGGTCGTAGATTTGGCAGTCTTGTCGATACTCATAGACTTCACAGTCTGTTGTTCTGTCTTCGGTAGTCGGTGGCTTAGCGATCAGTTGCCGTAGGCTTTATGGTCAGTACTTGTAGACTTTCATGGTTGATACGAGTACTTCACTCTTATGATCTTCAAGTACGTCGAGTACTCGTGTTGGGCCAGTGGTTGACTGGTCGGTGCGTGGTGGTTGATGATGAATGGTCATTGCTGCAGTGCCAGGTAGGTACTCGAGGATTGAGGTACTCGTAGTTGGAGGACTCGGTACTCGATAGAAGTGGTTTCACGATCGTGTAAGCAGTCATGTGTTGGAGTGTTGTCTATACTCGTAGGTTTCGAGTACGTGTTGCGGTTGTGATTTCTGATCGATATTCGATAGTTGGTACTCGATAGTTGTTCTGTAGCGGTGCGGGTGGTTTTTGAGTACTTGTGGATTACGAGCACTCTGAGGTAGCGGTCGTGTTGAGTGGTCTGAGGGTCTATTCCAGTTAGCGATAGACTATACGATTGTAAACATTTTGAGAGATGGTCGTAGATGGTTTGGTTCTTGTCTGGGGATAGACAAGAGTGTATTTTGCTAATGTGTGTTGATTATGGTCAAGTTGGGGAGAACTTGTATAGGAAAGAGTTTCTTTGGTCTTTGCATGTGCAGGTGGGCATGGAGGCGGCTAGGGTCGGTGACGAGGAGGACCGGGATTAGGAGGGGGTAGTCTGAGGTCTAGGCGGTCGGGATGTCACGCGAGCTGGTTGAGCTCATGCTGGAGTACATGGGGGGGTCAAAGGTGGATGCTGCGTGGAGGCGTGGAGACGGTTACGGTCAGTGATGAGGAGGACTAGGACTAGAAGGGGGTAATCTGAGGTCCAGGCGGTCAGGATGTCACGCGAGGTGATCGGGCTCATGTGAGAGCACGCGGTGATGGTGTACGATGGAGATACAGGAGGGGATGTCCTGGAGGCTTCATCGTGGGAAGTTATGGATGGAGTCCATGACTTGTACGAGGTGGTTAAAACCCGTGTTAGGAAGAGTTTCGGGTTCCTTGATTTGAGGAAGAAATAGGATCTCGTGTCCAGGTGGATAAGGACACGGTTTGAGGTGTACGAGTGGAACACGCTTTGTGCGCTGACCTATAAAAGCAGGGGATGTTGTAGGTTAACGTATGAGGTTTTAGGGCTTTCGTGGAGAAGGTTTTTAGGGGTGCCGTGAGGCACTTTGTAGCCAAGAAATTGGTGAAGAAATAATAGATCAGATTCTTTCCAGAAAAAAATTCTTCGATGACTTGGTTCTTCTCTATTTTCCGTGTTCTGTTTTGTCTTCAGCGTGTACTTGTTCGAGCGGTGATCGAACGGCTGGGGATTTCAAGCGGAAGGAGGTCATGACTTTGTGCGTCGTTGTCGTGTTGAGCGATCGGAATGAGCGGGCGATCAATCCGAGTACTTGTAAATGAGCAGTCGTAAGCGAGCGTTCAGGACGAGCGGTCGTAAAGGAGCGATCGGAGTGGGCGTTCAGGATGAGCGGTCGTAACGAGCAGTCGGGCGACAGAGGCTCTTTTAGCACCGGTCATTATTTTCATCCGGTGATTTAGATTGCTTTTCTTTTGTTTCTCTGCGTTGTGTTTTCTCTTGAACTAAAGTTAACAAGCGGTATCAGAGCCACAGAAATCTGTCAATTCCGAAGCGCGCCCCAAGCAAGTGCTCTTTCCGTTCGTTCGCCGCGGTGTCCGTTCTCGTGTCATCTTGCAGTCGGTGGAGTTCGTGTGGGGGGCTGTGCCAACAGCCGCATGGAAAGCTCGCCGTAGCATTCGAGAGTGCCAAGTCCGAGGTCATCTTCCTAAAGGTGAGCCTCTTCAACAAGGACTCAGCTGAGGCGCGCACTGGACATGAACAAGGAACAATTGGTGCCTCAGTGCCTTTCTGTGTAGGGAGATTGGATCATATACCCTCTTTTTAGTTAGAAAATTCAGGATTTATTCTCCCACCTTAATAACATGTGGGGTCATCATAAGTCACTGACGCGTGGGTCAGAATGATAAATCCTGAAATTCCACCTAAGGAGGGTATATGATGAATAAAACCTTTTGTTTAGGAAAAAAGAGCACAAAAACAGAGCCTCGGTCCATGTGAAACAGAAGAGAGACAGCAGCAGCTGTAGGCAATGCAAATCGAGGCAAGTCCAGTATTGTTTCCTTGTTCCGTGCGCATGAGAAGTCAAGTCCGCTGGTTGTTTTTCTTGCACCAGAGCAAGCGGAAAAGGAAAAGTCATTGCGGCGTCTCTTTGTCCACCGAATCCGAGCCAAAATCGTTTGGTTTTTCGGTCTCCGAGGCGGAGTCATATCCCTGTTATAAAAGCTAAGCCTTCGGTCGTCGGCCCGAGCAGCGATAGGCACAAAGGGAGCAAAAAACAGTACATCAGTCGACGAAACAAAAAGCGGATCCAACACAACAAGAAAAGTCACCAAAAGAACAAGATCACATCGCATTCTCCGAGAAGTAGTGTCACCGGTGATGAAGCATCATCTAGTATGATAGCGAAGGAGAGTTTCGCTGTCTTGATGCATTATCCGATGCTTAGATGATCAATTATACAACCTGAGCAATCAAAATAAAGGTGTACATAAAGGCTTAAGGAGTGTGAGATGCGATTGAGAACGACAACGTTGATGTATACAAGGATCAGATGGTATTGACGGCTATCTATCAAGACATCCCAAAGGAGATGCTCTTCCTACTGGCGAAAAGAGACGGTCAAAGCCGCGTGCGAGACGTTAAAGACGATACATCTTAACGCCGATTGTGTAAAAGAAGCAAAAGTATAAACTCTCAAGACAGTTCTGTGAAATTTATATGTTGTTTGCCCGTCTAACTAGGATTTTTTTTTACCTTGCTGTTAGATATAAAAGGTTTGTGGACCAGAACTGCAAATGATCAAATACTTGTTTGTCAAGTATGATTTTCCAAAGACAGATTCACATGTCCAGCACTCTTGCCGTGTTAGTATACATGCATGTACCAGGTATATCATTTCTTTTTAGAATCTCACATCAAAAGGAACCAACACAACATGAAGCATCTAAACTAGAACATCCACTGCAATCGGTTGGGAGCCTGAGCAAATGATCTCATCTGCAACTGTCTCATAGAACAGGGCAACAGGCTACCACCGGCATAAGCACTGAAATTAAGCAGCATTGCTAGGGTTGAGCGGCTTCCCTCGCCCCATGGTAAACCCTTTTGTGCCATCCGGCATACGGGGACCAGGGGGCGGCTTTGGCACTGCTGGATGCTCAGCAAGGACACTGTGACTCGATGGGGGAGTGCCCATTGGATGACCACCGTCCCGGTTGTGGCCATGGTATTGGCCCCGGCCACGACCTCTTCCTCCACGTCCTCGCCCCCTCCCGTGCTTTACTCCACCTTTGTCGTGGGAACCATCCTCAGCCTATGAGATGATACACGTTGTTAGATTACTATCCAAGTTTCTAATGCATTAAGATCCTGTAGTAGCTACATGACAATGATAGCTAGGAAGGGAGGTCCATGGCAATACCTGGTGCTCAAGATGTGCTTCTGAAAGCTGGGCAGTGTCCTCTGCTTCACATTCTTGTGGATGCCCAGTTGTGTCAGGATCATCTTCATCTGCAGCGTCCTCTTCATCTCCTCCTTTTCTTCCTTGGCTCATCCCATGTTTCTAATAACACGAGATGAAAATAAATGTTTAAAAATGTTTCATTCCCAATGAAGCATGCAACTAGGAATGCTAAATCTTAGTAAGTACCCAAACACGTCTTTTTGGGAATTATATGCCCACAAATGAAATGATCTAACAGGCTACACTTATGTACCCAACTACCCATTAACCAACAATAATAACAGTATCAAGAATGGTGCGAGTCGACAATTAGTATTCTGAATGTTAATGACTAATAGATCTCAAGATACTAGGATAGACACGGGGAGCACAGGGGATAGTTGTATATGGAATTTGATCACCACCAGTCCACAACTACTTCAAATTTTGCAAAGAACATAGAACGGACAATGAAAACCACATTGCTTTGGGCAGGATTCACTAAGGTACCAGGCAACCAAGCAGCGAGCGAACTCTAATCCCATCTCTCCAGTTTCTCCCACCACTGAATTCAGCAACCTATACACAACACAGTGTGTTATTTTTTATGTGATAGACAAGTGCCAAAGCACAACTGGATAGCAAAGTCAAGATGACATACGGCCTTCTCAGCATCTTCAACAGTATCATACTCCACAAAAGCATGCAGCTGCAATTACAGCAAAAAACAAACAATAGGAGAAAACACTGGTGTTAAAATACTTAAACAATATGTTCCTTGTTTCATACAAAGTTAATTCAATCTTTCATCAACTTTTAGCATTCATATAGATCCTTATACAGACCTTGTTAGCAAACAGCATCTCAATCCTTGATTTGCTAGCAGCAGATCCAGCACCATCAGTCCCTTGTGGATAGCAGGTCCGTATTGACTTCACACTGCAACATAGATGACATCATGTGTTAAACATTGCATTTAACAATTAATTGTGCAAACAGACATGCATACCTCCCAACAGCTGAGAAAATCTTCATAAGATTCTGATAGCGATGCTCCTCAGGTAAATTTTCAGCAACAACAATGCGCGACTGAGTACACAAAAGACAAAAAAAATATCAGAAACATGACATACAAAATGAATAGATTATTTGACTAAGTAGATAATAACCTGAACTTCTTCAGCACCTGCCTCACTGAAGGGCAATCGCCGTCTAACCTTTTTCCCATCATCTGAAACAACCTACAAGTGATAAATGTTAGATGTGTATTATTACTTATATATTTTTCTGTTGTATAAGGGATTACTTGCATATATACCATATCTATACTTGTATATATATATATATATATATATATATATATATATATATATATATATATATATATATATATATATATATATATATATATATTGTCAAATGGCATCATGATGAATACAAGCACTATTCATAATATGGTATCAGAGCAAATCTAGGGTTTCTTATCAAGCTGCCGCTAGTTCATCTTCTACCCCCCTCTCCTCCACGCTCGCTGCCGCCCGCTGTCTTCTAACACCTCCAGCCTCATCACCTGCCATCGTTGCCATCTTCTACAACCGCTGGCTTTTCCGTCGGGATCGGGCCGCCGCTCATCCATCGCCGTCTTCCACGTCAACACTGGGGTCTTCCACTAGCGCCTCCTTCACCACTGGGGAGCCATCGCCATAGGCGTGCTCCTTCCACGCGCCGGCCACCTTGGCCACCGGTCGTTGTCATCGTCTCCTCGCGGATCTGAGCTTACTGAGCCTGTCGCCGCCATCTACGCTATCAAGACACCGTCGCCCATCGCCGCCGGCTGCCGTTGCTACCGCCACACTCGAGCCAACCACCAGACCATTGCTGCCGGAGTCATCGCCCAATAGGCCGCCAGAGTCATTGCCCACCAGAGCCGCTGCCCGCCCGACCGCCGGCCTTCTTCGACCACCAATCTTCGGTCTATCGGTTTCAATTAGAAACCAATTAGGTCATATATGGTGTGTGTGTGTGTGTGTATAAGATGCTAAAATAGGGCACCATGGTGTCTGGGCACCAAGCCTCTCTGCCTTTAGATTGCTTTAGATACGTGCAAATGTAATGATATCTAATATATCAGGCAAACCCGTTAACATTCATTAATTCAAAAAGGCATCAATTTGGAAAGAAAGTTATTGATTTATTATGCTGAATCAATTATGGATGGAAAGTCTCAATCATGGAGCCTGGGCACCATGGTGCCCCTATTATTTATACTATATATATACAAGATGTCTTTGGCTACCTGGTGATCTTCGATGGTCTCAAATATAGTCAGCACATACGCCTCCACATACGTGGCCAGTGTCTTTGGGAGTTTCTCACCGGTGAACTACCTTGTCCGCCTCGCCCTGTTCTACCTGTTGAATCCATGCTCTTGAAGAATACTTCTGAAGACACTCATAAGGAGGCATCTGGTTCTTTTGAGGATGCCATGGAGTCTTTCAGACTCAATATGCCGCATATAAGGCATGGATTGATGAGGATGCCTGTGCCTCTGCTATTCTGGTTGCTAACATGGAGGTGCATCTCACTGGGGATGTGGTTGGCTTGGCTTTAGCACAGTTGATATTGGTGCATCTGCATAACCGCTACGAGCCATCTGGTAATTCCTTGTATCTTGTTGTTATGTGTCAAGAGCAACCATTGCAGCAAGGAGATGCCACTGTGGATGAGTTCTATGCCCAGCTGTCCACGGTGTGGGGTTAGATTGACTCTTTGGGACCGGATGTTTTCCACACTTGTCAGTGTTGTTAGCGTCAGCAGTCTCACCTGAAACTTTGTCGTATCTACAACTTCTTGACATGTCTCCGGGCTAAGTATGAGCAGAGTCGTGCTCAGTTGCCAGCTCGCCACCCTCGTGTGACTGTTGGAGGCCCTTGTAGTTGCTCTTACTAAGGAGATTCGCCTTCGTGGTGCAGGTCTACTGCCATCATCGTCGTTTCCTTCGGTTTTAACGGTCTCCAACTTCTACACCTACTGCATCTCCAGTAACTCCTTCACCAGTGGCGCCTCCACCAGTAACAGTTGTTGTTAGTAGGGGATTCCACTATACCTACTACAACAAAGATGGACATGTGGAGCAGTTCTGTTATAGGAAGAAGGATTTACGTCATGGTCGTTGTCCTTCGAATGGCACTGGAGGTCTCTCCTCTCAGAGGAGCTCTAGTGTTTCTGATACTCAAGTGCTTCTCACACTGCTACGTTGCATGGTTGCTTTTGCACCGTCTGGTTCTGCTGCACGGTCTTCTAGTGAGAGACTACCTTCTACTTCTCCTTCTTCAGCCTTCAGGTATATCACCTTGGATTCTTGGTTCTGGTGCTCCTATCACTGTTCAAACAGCAGATAGTACCTCTTTGTCACAGAACGAGGCACTCTTTCCAATTCTTCTTTTCATGTTCCTACTGTTTCTCATGTTCCTAAACTAACCGTGCACATTATATCTACTAGTCAGCTCATTGATCATGGCTATCATGCTATTCTCAATTTTGATTCTTGTTGTGTTCAGGATTATCGCACGGGGATTCTGGTTGGTACTGGCCCTCGCCGCAGTGACTCACGGCGTCTCTGAGAGCTTGACTAACTTCATCTTCGTTCCACTACCCCTGCTAATCTTGCTGCCTCCACCACCGCCTCTACATCAGTTGCATTCTCCGCTGCGTCTTTTGCTCAGTGGCATCATCGTTTAGGACATCTTTGTGGGTCGTGTCTACCTTCTTTAGTTCGTTGTGGTCTTTTAGAGTCTATGTCTGGTGATGCTTCTCTCAATTGTCAGGGTTGTAAGCTTGGCAAACAGCTTCAACTCCCCTATCCTTCCAGTGAGTCAGTGTCACAGCATCCTTTTGATCTTTGTTCATTCTGATGTATGGAGTCTTGCTCCTTTCATTTCGAAAGGAGGTCATCGATATTATATAATTTGTATTGATGATTTTTCTCGGCACACATGGATATACTTTATGTCAACTTGTAGTCTCCACGTCAGCGTCTCCTTTGCCACCAGCACCCTCTCCAAAGGTTCCTCCTGGCCTTGTTCCTTCTTATTCTCTCTACTACACTTGTCATCCACGAGTTGAAGATTCTTCTGATATGCCATCTTCTAATGGATCATCTTCTTCGGCCTCTCCTCGCTATGCTCTTCGTGATCGCCAATCTATTCGGTCTCTTAAGCGTTTTGATTTTGTTGTCATTGCTTTTGCCGAACTGACTTCTTATCGTGATGCTGCTATTAATCAGGAGATCGCTGCCCTTAAACGTACTAGCACGTGGGATCTTGTCCCTCTTCCTGCGCGTGTTACTCCTATCCCATGCAAGTGGGTCTAATGTTAAGATCCGCTCTAATGATTCTCTTGAACGCTACAATGCTCGTCTTGTGGCACATGGTTTTCAGTAGGAGTACGATCATGATTATGATAAGATTTTTGCTCCGATGGCTCATATGACCATTGTTTGCACTCTTTTTACTATGGCGTTTGTTCGTGTATGGTCCATCTTTCAGCTTGATGTCAATAATACATTTCTCAATGGTGAGCTGCATGAGGTTTATATGCAGTCACCACCAGGGTATTCTGGCCTCAAGCAAACTCCTCATGCTTGGTTTGATCGTTTCTCTTATGTTGTCCCTGTGGCTGGTTTCTCTGCCATTGCTCATGATCCTACTCTTTTCATTCACACTTCGCCTCATAGTCGGACATTTCTTCTTTTTTATGTTGATGATATGATCATTACTGGAAATGATTCTCTCAGTACATCAATTTTGTCAAGGAGTGATTTAGTGAGTAATTTCTCATGTTTGATCTGGATCCTCTTCGCTACTTTCTTGGGATTGAGGTTATTTCTACGGTTAAGGGCTTTATCTATCCCATGAAAACTATATCCAGGATCTTCTTGAGTGTGCTTCTCTTACTGATCAGCTCATAACTAAGACTCTCATGGAGCTTAATGTTCATTTTCGGCCCACTGATAGTGAGCTTCTTACTGATCCTATTCGCTATCATCACCTTATTAGGAGTCTTGTTTATCTTGGTGTCACTCGTCCTGATAATTAATGCCTTATGCATATCTTGAGTCAGTTTGTTTTTACTACTCAGCTTCACTATAATCATCTTTTTTGTGTTCTACGATATTTTCATGGAACCATCACTCATCGTCTTTTTTTCCTCGCTCCAGCTCTTTACAGCTCTAAGCATATTCTGATGCCACCTAGGCTAGTAATTACTCTGATCGTCGGTCTCTCACTGTCTATTGTTTTTTCTTGGTAGTTCTCTCATTGCTTGGAAGATTAAGAAGCAGACAGCAGTTTCACGTTCGAGTGCTAAGTCTAAGTTGCAAGCTATGGTTTTGTTGACTGCAAAGGTTACTTGGCTACGGTGGTTATTTGATAATTTCGGTGTTTCTGTTTCTACACCAACTCCTCTTTTGTCTGACAATACATATGATATTAGTATTGCTAAAAATCCAGTGAAATATGAGCTTAGAAAGCATATTGGTGTTGGTACTTTCTACATGTGGACCCAGGTGCAGAACCAAATTGTTGCGCTTCAGTATGTGCTTTCAGAGCTTTAGTTAGCAGATTTCTTCACAAAAGTATAGACCAAAGCCCAGCACACCTTCTATCTTTCTAAACTTCATGTTGTTAATCCACCATAAGTTTAAGGGGAGGTGTTAGATGTGTATTATTACCTATGTATTTTTCCTGTTGTATAAAGAGTTATCTGCATATATACTATACATGTACTTGTATATGTATTGGCCCATTGCTTCATGATGAATACAAGCGCTATTCATAACAATAAAAACCAGTCTTAGTAAAGAACCATACAAACTACAAAGCATTCATTGTGTCTGGATAATGGGAAATAGAACAAGATCATGACAGGATAGCCCTTGCAGTAGGATAGTACATGTTTATAAACAGATGAGTTTTTGGCTTCATCCCTGCATTGAGGCAGCCATTTCCTTGATTTAAATAATGAAACCATGTCTTGATTAAGCAAGGATGAAAAATATATGAAAACAAGTCATCAAGAACCAAGTGGGTTGGGCTGTGCCAAGAACAGGGAGAACAGGGACATCAGAAAGAAAGAGTAAACAAGCAAACATGATATTTGATTAAGATGCTTACCAGCTCAGATGACATGCGTAATGCAGCAGCCAACAATGATCTATCATTAACTACCTCCCGAACCTTCCTAAAGGATGCAACTACGGACATTGGAACTGTAAAACAGAATAAGATATGTCAATATTACCAGAAAATATGAGTCAACAAAACATCAAATGTGAATGAGCATGTGCTAAATTTATGTGCATCAAATGCTGTCTGGTAAACCAAAAAAAGGCACTGAAAATTCTATAGAAAAACACTGCATATTAACCTCCGCAAAGAAGGGCATGCAGCTCCCAGTAATGAATTAATGATACAGCAAATAATGCAAGCGCCAAGCAGATCAGAAATATTTCAACATAACATTTGTCCATTTGTAAATGTCTCGGTATGTTATGAACCTCAGTTCATAACGGGTAAACACCACCAAGAAGATGGCCGGATGGCGTCGGCGTAGGGAGAGGGGAGAGGCTATAGACTAGGAAGACTTTGTTATTACTCTGCTTAATGACAATAGCATGCGGTAGCCCCTTTATATAGATGGCTCCCCCTAACAGATGAGTCTAACTCCAATCATATCTCTAACTCTATCTCTAATACAAGGAAACCAATCTCTAACTCAAATAGAAACCAATCTCTTATTCCTAATAATAACCCAACTGGCCCAAGGCCCACGTCTATAACATTACACCCCTCCCCGACAAGCAGCTCGTCCTCGAGCTGCTAAACGGCGGTCAATGGAAGACCGTTGATGCCGATGTAGACGACGAACGGTGGCGGAGTGCTGTCGCGGATGGAAACGGACGGCCAGATCCACGCGGAACAAGGCTAGACGAAGTGTAACGCCTTCGGGAATATAATGCCTGCAAAATAAACTATTTTTTTTAATTATTTATTTATTTTGATTTTTTTTTTGATTTTTTTGATTTTTTTTGGGGGACTTAAGTAACCGGTCGGTTTAGAAACCGACCGCTATCCACACCGCATCGAGACCAAAGGTCGCTCGGCGAGCGGATCGGCGAGCGCGCGCAAGACGGGGTGGAGGTCCCCGTCGGCATCGGCGGCGCGCGGCGGAAGCGCAGGACGACTCCGGCAGATCCGGCGGCGCGGCGGCTCGGCGGCGGCTGCTCGAGCTCGGATGGATCGAAGCGGCGGCGTCGCGACGCGTGGAGGTGGCGGCGGAGTCGCGGCGCGACGGATTTGAAGCGGTGGCCGTCGGGTGGTGGCGGCGGAGCGCCAGCCGGCCAGGCGAGCGGCTGCGGCGGATGCGAACCGGCGGCGGCGCAGCCGCGCGCCGGGCGCTCGGCTTCGCGCGCGGCAGCGCAGCGCGGCGTGGAGGAGGCCGACGGAGGCGGCGACTTCGGATGGAGGCGACCGCGGCGGCGGCTGCGCGCGAGACGCCCGGCGAAGCGAGGCGACGCCGTCGGCGGCGGCGGTGGATCTGGCGGCGACAGATCCGCGGCCACGGCTATTCGCGTCGCTTGCTCTTTGCGACGCGCCACCGCTGGGCGGTTGCCACACTGTGCGGTGCCGGGTGACGGCGGCGGGCATGGAGGACGGCAACGATCAAGATGTCGCGGCAAAGCGAAGAAACGCCGCGTGAAGATGGGTGAGACGGCGTGAAGCGGGCTGACGGTTGATTTCGACGGCTTCGCCGAGCAGACGACTCCGGCGGCTTTTGGGAACCTGGGTTCGGACTTGGTGTTGAAGGTTTTGGCTTTGGATGTCAGCGATACGGCTCCCAACACCTTTGATGCTGTATCAGGAGAAGACGCTGCGGCGACCACGTCGGCGGTTGAGACGCTGGAAGGAGGCGCTGCGGCGATGCAGTCGACGGGAATTGGCAGTAGCGATGACTGTTGTTCTTGTTTTTGTTGGAGATCGGGTGATGTTGGATGATGTGTCTTGCTCTTTGTTTCTTGTTGCTCCTTCCATCGATTCTCCATCCTCTCAAGGATGGCATGTATGTTGAGAAAGTTGTCTGTCATCTTCTTGTTGATGCTGGCCATCTCGTTGACGCTAGCTTTTATCATGGCTAATGACTTGGCAGTAGGGCGAATCGCAGAAACCATGGTAGCAGAAGTCGTGGGAAGGATCGATCGCTCGATACCAATCTGCTATGAACTTCGTTCATAACTGTAAACACCACCAAGAAGATGGCCTGGATGGCGTCGGCGTAGGGAGAGGGGAGAGGCTATAGACTAGGAAGACTTTGTTATTACTCTGCTTAATGACAATAGCATGCGGTAGCCCCTTTATATAGATGGCTCCCCCTAACAGATGAGTCTAACTCCAATCATATCTCTAACTCTATCTCTAATACAAGGAAACCAATCTCTAACTCAAATAGAAACCAATCTCTTATTCCTAATAATAACCCAACTGGCCCAAGGCCCACGTCTATAACACGGTAGTCCTACAACCTACACCACAACGTGATTACTTCTCAATGCTAGTGCCCCAAACTTGTACATTACTTGTTCATAACATGTAAATATGTATGAAAAAACACTGGCAGGATGAAGAAAATCGATATTAGTATATGTACATCATATATACACCCAACTATTGCACCATAAATTTCAAATGATCTGGGCTACCAAATGAAAAAGTATACATGAAGGTGGACGCCTGGACGGTGTGATAAGGTGCTTAATTTTAAATTTAACAAGCTGAACTCACCAAATCCGTCTGGATCTTTAGTAATGAACTTCATCAAATGTTCAGTTGTAGCCAAATTGACATCACTGAAGTAAAATTCCACCTGTCAAGTTTCCAAATACATTTAATCCAAGGGACACACAGTAGTACAGAGGCAGATCAAGCATCCAACAACAGTTTGATTATATTAATATTAAAAAACAACTAAAAAGGAAATAGTAAAAGGTCAAGTTGATATCACAGACTTAGTTTCAATTACTTGAGAGGAGATAAAATAAAAGGAATGAGAAGGGATTAGAAGATAATAATATAAAAGGGAAAAAAGTTATTTCCTCTTGTTTACAAGATTCTTCTACCTGTATACACTTCTACCTATTGTGCATGCAACAGTTACAATAATAATTTCAGCAATACGACATTGTGTAATTTGTCGTATTTGTTATACCCTAGTGATGACTAGTGAATCCAATTGAGGCCCACATGATTGCCAAATGTTGACAACTTGGTGTACATGCTTTATCTTAGTTACTATTCGCTCTTACCTCCTTGCCTCCACCCTCCAGTCGCATAACCCTAAATCCACTCACGTGCAAATGCAGCAAACCATACCATGTGACAACCCAGTTGTGCCTTCCCGCCACACTCCATAATTGCATGAACTATGAACCACATAGCATTCTCCAAGGAAAATATTGTGTATTTATGAGTTATTGTAAAGAGTAGCACTCTTCAACAGATATCAATTATATTTTCCCCCCTTTTAGATTCCTCCTTACTAATGTATACTATGCCAGAGTACACCACCATCAGTCTGTAAAGCTAGAATGCCTATCCTTATAGTAGTTAAGAAATACAACTAGAAGAGAACATCAGATAAACAGTACGAGATCATGCTTAGGCGTACATGAATTCAGAGACGCCATATGCTCTAGTCATCATTGTGGTGAATATATTTAAAAATTTGCCAACACATGATTGATGTGTATGGTCACAGTGTTTCAATCGTTTAGCACACTACCGCGTGTTCCTACAAATTCCTGGGCGAAGCCCACCTGCAATTTGTCTTTCCTACACCATAAATCCCCATCTAACTTTTTTTGGATCAAAGGATAAAACTTTGTCGCGGGGCACTTCAGATTTCACACTAACCATTGCTCACAATAGGCACCTATGACAGGGAAAGAACAGCAAGACAGTTGGTAACAACACGGCAATCGAGCGGGGAAACGAAGAAAGCTACCTGCTTGACGAGCCGGCGGGCCACCTCCTCAGGCAGCCCCCCATGCCCCTCCCTCTCCGCCGCCGCGGCATCCCCCTCCTCCTCGCCGTGGTGGTGCTGGTGGTGATGATAAGGCTGATGGTGGTGGTGATGCGGGTAGTGGTGCTGGTGGTGGGGCCCGCGGCGATGGAGATTGGCGTCATGCTGGGCGGCGGATCGGGGGGTGAACTCGGGCGCGGCGGCGTTGAGGCGGCCGGCCGAGGCCGAGGCCGAGGCGGAGGTGAAGGAAGACTCCGCGGTCTCGTCTTGCGCCATGGAGACTGGGAGAGGGAAGGGGAGGGGTTTCGTCTCGCCTCAATTTGCTTTCGCTTGGGGGTGGAAGACAGCGAGGAGAGGGGAGGAGTCGGTCGGCCAGGCAAATGCAGAGGCGGTTCCAAAACGACGCTGTTAGCCTGCCTGTTACCGCTGTCATGGAGAGTTAGGGTACGAGTCTCGGAACCAGATCCTCGGAACCGGATCCTCTGACCCGGTCGTGACTATGCTTTTACCTCTTGCATGAAAAAATAAAGGCTAAGATTGATTGAGTGTTCGTATTATCTTTTAGGTTTTTAAGTAAAAGTAAGAACAAGAAATCAATACGAACTAGGTTTAAAAAGTCTGTTTCACAGAACTTAAAAGAGTTCTTACGTCCATGCGTTACTTACCACGCGCTATTTATACTGCAAATCTAATATGGTATCATCAGTGTTGTGTTAGCCGGCCGCTAGCTCTCTGCGTTAGCCGGGCTAGAGCATGATCCTCAGAATTTGTACGTGCATTTGTATATGCGGTATCTTTGTCGAAGTTTAAAAAACTTAAATAAAAAAATCATCACTTACTACAAAAAAAAATCATCTACCATAACTCAAAAGAACAATACCATGATATCCATCTGCACCGTCACAATCATCCGATCCCACATGTAACCAGGTGCAGAGACAAGGGGACCAGCAGGAGCCAGCCCCCTCCCAATGTTTTTGTTTTCCTTGATTAGTCCGAGCTACGAGCGTGCCTTTTTGCCGTGCGCAGCTTGCGGCTGTCCCGTGGCCACGGGCATCGTGCCGGAGCCGGCGGTCGCACGGGCCGCCGGCGAGCGCGACGCAGAGTAGCACGACCGGCGGCCGTGACGGAAGAAAGATACGAGTCCGCAGCAGCATCCCAGTGGTCAACAAGTTAAAAAAAAAACTATTGTACCACTCCGCAGCAGCATTATATTTTCTTTCGGTGTAACTGTCAATTCAAAATCACGAGTCCCCAAAGAAATTCTCTTTGTGCTTCCCCGTAAGGGATAATTGAGGATATACCACTGCGACTAGATGCAATTGAAGATTTACTCTCGTTGTGTCTGACAGGTGGGTCTAGGGTAAATCTTCAGTTGCATCTATGTGGGGCGGGCAAATTCTCATTGCCCCTCACCATAAAACCAGTAAAAATAATAGTGCCCAGCATATAAGTGTGTACCCAAGCATCACTTGTTTAGCTCATCATGCACAAGATCAGTATGAATGACCATTGAACTTTGACAATGGAGTAATGGACACATTATTTGATTCTACTATGTATTGTCGCCTTCACTGACTGTTTCAGTTGCAAGAGCAAATCAATTTTAGCAGACAATCACCTGGAGGTACTCATGCAATGCCTACATAAAGCAACTTAGCCACATATTTAAGAACCACCATGAAACCATACAGCAGTCAACTCACAGTAAGGTGACTTATTTCGGCAGGGAGGCACCTTCACTTGGATATCAAGCCTACAACGACAGTGAGGTAACCTTGTTTTGGCAGCAAGGTACCTTCGGTTAAATATAGGTACCATGCTCCAGTCTATGCACCAAGAAATTCAAGTCGATCCCACTGAATCCTATCGACTAGCCTCAGGCAAAACAGCACTGTTATGTACAAAGACTCCATCATGTGATTATTATCCTACAGTGCATACATCTTCTTATATTCACTGTTTAGTAGCTCTGGGTCTGAGTCAACTGACAGGGACCATGAGCGGGACTGGCTTGCAGAGGCCTTCCTAATCTTCCTCATGTTCTTCTCTTCCATTCTGTGGGCAATGATACAGTAGCACATGGAACCAAGAGTGGTCAGCATGATCACGGTGCCAATTGCCATCGTACACCAAGCTAGCCACCAGTCATCACGGCCAACAACAACGTAGGTTAGTGCTATGAAGGCCACCGAGATAAAAAGGCATGCAAGCCACATCAACTTGTTCATCACAAACACCATCCTTCTCTTGGCCTTCTGCTCAACAACGATTAGCGAGGTCTGGACAATGACAACAGCAAGCGAGATGAAGAGAGCCAAGGCGTCAAAGACCAAGAACACTATGAAGGCTGGATTGCTTGCTACATATGCTTGCCCCAAGGACATGTTGGGAGATGCTTGACTCGTATCCTCAACAAAATTACCAGGAATAGTGAATATGGCAGCAAAGGCGACGGTGGCAATAAGCACTGCAACAACAGTATTGGAGTTGATGGCATTGTTTAGCCCACCAATGTGGAGTTTTTCGAGTCTCTTCTTTATTTTCTGGACTTGCATCTTTGTCTGACGTGTTTGCTTGATCTGGGACTGGACATCATGTCTAATATCACTGACAGTTTGCTTGAGTTGCTTTGCTGAATTTGGAGGATGTACTTGCTCTTTTGCGGTTACTCCACCAGCGTCTCTCAGGATGTTAATAAGTTCTTCATTGATGAGCTTCTCAGCAATAGCAAGAGCGGTCTCTCCAGATCTATTAACTGCATTGATGTCAATCCCCTCAACCGATAGTAGAGTCTGCGCTATCTGTAAAGAGTTTCACATTTATCAGCCAAGATACAAAAAGTCAAAAATATGAACCGGAAAGTTCTTAAAATGGTTAGGTACAAACAACTTTTATGAGCCAGCAACATTCTTGTCCAAACAGCTCACAACTTCATGCTATCATTAAGTTTCAAGGAAACATGCCTCTTTATAATGTTGGTATATAAAATTGTTTTGATTTTTTTTAAAAAAACATTATTGCCATTCTAAGCAAAGAAAGGTATTTACAGCAAAGTAACTGATGGCCTGTATGCTAAAACTTATACTGACCAAAATTAGGTTCAATGAGCAATAAGACAGGATAGCCAATGATTGACAAAACAATATAACTGAAAGAAGGTAAATATATAAAAGATAATTCCCAATATGCAATCACCCACAATGATATTGCCCTTCCGAGTTGCAACATGCAATGGTCTGTTCCCCTTGTTGTCTTCCATATGGATAACTGAGACATCAGGCTTCAACAACTCAACCACAATTTCAGCATTTTGTCCTTTTGAAGCCATATGTAGTGCTGTTTGCCCCTTCTTGTCTGTTCTTAAACCAATCCCTGGATCCTTATTTAACAACGATCTTACAACTTCCAGGTTGCCCATTCTTGCTGCTGAATGCAAAACTGTCTTCCCATTATTTCTTGCAATTTTGGCAAGGCTAGCATCAGTTTCCAGTAGGAGATTGACAATATCAATGTGACCCTGAATGGCAGCAGTGTCCAAAGCTGTAGCATTTACCGAATTTGTAGTCATAGCTAGAGCAGGAAAAGCCTGCAACAGCTCCTTCAAAACTTCTGCAAAACCAAGAAATGGAAGAAGACAATAAGTCATAACTGTTTTGGAAATTTGCTTTAAAATTCATTAAAAAATTGCTTTCAACCATATGTTGTGCAAGTCACAGCTACGACTTACGACTGTAATTTGATGTCCACTAGCTACAAAGTCAAAGATCAAAATGACATGGGTCTCAGTAGAACAGACCAGAGTGAGATAAGGTACCAATCTAATGATTGTATTATATCAAATCTGCACAAAAGGAATACTACCACTATTTTGCATCATAAATTCTTCTTTGAGAACAACCCAGAATTTGTCAACCCCTCATAAACCAAGACTGATAATGAAAACTCAACTTGTCAGTTGCCACCAAGAAAAAGTAAGTAGGGAAGATTAGTCTAAAACTCTAAATCAAATAAGGTACACACTCTTTTCGGCCAGATAGCCAAGGAATAACATATGTTAGCACTTGTTCTGGAGGAAAAGAATTTGAACAGGTCATTGTTCTAGTGAACACTAGTATTTTACTAAGTCAATCTGATAAGAATCGACATTTTTCTAAGTAAATGATAAAATATCATAAATAAGTCAACAGTCGACACCACAAAATTAACTCACTGCATCAACATGTGCCCAAATTCTAATTCCATGAACCTCTAATCATCAATTCATTGACTTGGCAAAACTTGATGAGATCGAAGTAAATGATAAAATATCATAATTTACTGATGATAAGGAAAATAACTTACCTAGATGACCCTGCTTCGCCGCGATATGGAATGCATCGAAGCTGTTGCTTGCCTTGATCCCCGCCGTCTGCACATCAGACACCTTCAAGATCTCACGCACCACCTCAGCGTGCCCCTTCTCGGCGGCCACATACAGAGGCGTCTCCGCATCCTGGTTCTGCCGGGCGGCCAGTTCCCCAACCAACTCCCGGTCGAACTCGGTGAGGATCTTCTGGGCATGGGGGACATTCCCGGACCTCGCCGCGAGATGGAGCGCCGTGTCGCCGCGCTTACCAGGGCTGTCCTTGTTCCTCCTGAAGCTTTCCATGGACACCATCTTGAAGCTCTTCTGCTTCTCCAACCCCCGGAAGCTCTTCAGCTTCTCGAGCGCGCCCAGACGGAAACTGGTTTGCCTCTCCATATCCAAATCCAAAGGTCAACTAGATGGTATTGAGAGATGTCCTCAAATTGCAATACCTCGTTCTTGCAGAATCCAGGTAAACACTTGCCTCACCAAACTTGGTGACTCCAGCTGCTTCTGTTGATGGGGAAGAAGTCCAAAAAATTGCAACTTGTACGCTAAGAATTGAGCTTGTTATTGCAAAATCCAAGAAAATCTCCTCAGGGTGTTTTTACGAGTCTCTCTGCTTTGATTTAAAATTTCGGAACCAAAGGTTGTGTATGTCCACCAATCAAAAGCATTGGGCCATGAATAGAGAACCTGATACTGCAAAGGAAAAAAATCAGCATTTATACCAGCTTTTGTAAACAGTGGTCCTAAAAGAAGATAAAGAGGCATTGAAGATGAACAGGAAACTATAAACTCCATACCAACAAATTGAACAAAAAAAAAAGGAAGAACATGAATATTTATCCCCTAGGCCAATGGAAGGTAGGAACCTCAGCCGCCAAAGAAAACAAAGGAAAGAATACCAAATGATTCATGCAAGAGCCCCAAAAACCCAACCTTTCTTGCACCAGCCGTCCCAAGACCTCCCAACGAACCAAGAAAAAGAAGGGAACCAATGTCCTAGTGGGAATCTAAGACCCCTCCTTTTTTTTTCTCTTCTTCTTCTCTGGCCCCTCTCCTATCTTGGAGCTCGCTTTCAGGCTTTCAGCACTTCTGCTTGGCCTCTGAGCGCAAGACTAGGGACAAATATGCCACCTCCGCGCCCAAGCTAGGAAGTTCGGACATTTGTAGCTCTGATTGCTCTAAAAATATCAAATATAGGTTGGTAAACGAAAAATATTCTATTTTTGATCCCTATGCGATCACGGGACTATAGAATGGTGACACGTGCTAGTCGTGTGATCCCGCGATCGCGGGACTACGGAATGGTGACACGTGCTAGTCGTGCGGTCCGAGACCGTACGACTAGTACTATAGCTTAATCGTGCGGTCCGGGACCGCATGATTAAACTATAGCATGCAGCGGTGCAGTCCACGAGCGCATGAATTCGGGGAGAAATACGGTTCCCGAGCGCACGACTTCACCGAGATTCCCGCCCACGCGCAAAGCTCCCGACCGCGCTTTGCCTCCTGTGGCTGGTTTAATCATGCGGTCCCTGACCGCACGATCACTGTAGCGCTTAATCGTGCGGTCTGGAATCGTACGACTGCGACATGTCGCCCTCCTATGAACGTGCGGTCGGGAAGGGGGCTATATATGGGATTTCGGTGGCCAAGGAGCTATATTTGGTATTAATGTGGAGAACATTACCAAATTTGTCCTAAATTCCCCAAGTTGGACTGTGGTTGACTGCCTTTGGCTGTACGGCTGATGTATATTGTTTATGCTTTTAAAGATAACGGTAAACAATAAAAATATTGATATGAATAATATATATAGCTTTAGATTCAAAACATTATTTAAAAATCTACTTTAAGTGGTCGTATCATTTGTTTTGATTTTCAGGTAAACCAAAAGACTAAAAAAATATGGTTTAGGTTCAATTTTTTTAGAATAATTAATTGTGCAACTTGGCAGTCTAGTAGTCTACTACTGGTTGCTATTTTTTCTTCCTACTATTTTTTTTCTGTGGCGGCTCAATCAAGAGAATGACATTTAAAAAAACACCTATGTGGAAATACTTAAAAGAAGTTTAAATTTGTTACCTTATAAGGTTACCATTTTGAAGGTAAAAACAATAAATGTCCCAGGCCCAAGCTAATCTTACGCTACAAACATCAAGAGCAATATAGGTTGCGATCATTGTGGCTTCGCTACAGTGCTGGAGGCTTATTTGGCACTATTCATAAGTTTCGTCTTTTTCTGAATTTTTGGCTTTTTGTTGAGCTTTTTTGCCGGTTCTTTTTTTTCCCGTATTCATTTGTATTAGACATAATGGGCTAACATATTTTTTATATTTTTAAATTTTTTAAATTTAATTATGGTAAATAAGCCTCATCACATTCTGCTTTTTTTTTCACCAGTACAAGTTTTTCACCATAAGCCACGAGCTTTTCAGCCATGTTGATCACCCCCATATTCTTGTAACAAAGTGTCTTATCCATACTTGCAGTATCTACAGAAGTTATGTTGCAACTTAGCCATTTTTTGGCATTTCAATTACTTAGCCATTTTTTTGGCATTTCAATCGATTTTGGTAATGATTAGCAATATTAATTAAGACAGCTAGGGCGTGCTTCGTTTGTGCTCAGTAGGAGCCAAAGGCGGCACAGTCAAATTTTGGCATCCGTTGACCAGATTTGGCCTCTGTTTGGTTCGAAACAAATTTTGGTAAGATTCTGGTGATCGGTTCGGCTGAAAAGCTCATGGCTTATAGCTGAAAACATCAGTAGTGGTGAAAAAGCATCAGAGTGATGTGAGGTTTATTTAGCATAATTAAATTTAAAAAATTTAAAAATATAAAAAATATGTTAGCCCATTACGTATAATACAAACAGATACGAGAAAACAAGAACTGGCAAAAAAGCTCAACAAAAAGCCAAAAGTTCAGAAAAAGACGAAACTTATGAATAGTGGAAAATAAGCCAGAAGCTAGAAGCCGAAGCCGAATTGATCAGGGCTCGCATTATCTCTTTAGTTCATTTTTTGAGCCATTCTTGGGCCAAAACGTGTGAAGCCAATTTGGTGACCACATTTTTTCCAGATTAAACTTTGGTAAAACTTATGAGGTAAAATTTGT
Organism: Dendrocalamus sinicus; assembly: GCA_036346575.1. Classification (NCBI taxonomy): domain Eukaryota; kingdom Viridiplantae; phylum Streptophyta; class Magnoliopsida; order Poales; family Poaceae; genus Dendrocalamus; species Dendrocalamus sinicus. The sequence goes on from CM070664.1 coordinate 5,750,445, forward strand.
CATCAAATCAAACAGACTCCTAATTGTATTGCCACCGTACAACAAGAAGACGAGATGTCAGGTTGAAACCCATATTTTCATGCTCCAACACACCATATAGTAGACAATTAACTGATTTATGACTGAAACTGTACTGTAGCTGATGATAACTTATTTAGCGTAACTAAATTTAAAAAAAATAAAAATGAAAAAACAGGTTAGTATACACAAATAATGCAAATGAATACGAAAAAAAAGAATTGATAAAAACTCAAAAAAATAAAAACAGAAAAGGATATAATTAAGAAATAATAAAAATAAGGTAGAAGCTAAAAACTCAAATCGAAATGAACGAGACCTCAATTATGGCTACAAGAAAACACTTTGTTTTGAAGGATAAAGCATCTTTTCTCTCCACTGAACAATCCTTATCCTTTTCATCTATCTATGTGCGTGTTTTGCCGTCTAGTTTGGTCATTGGTGTTACATGTTAACATATACCATAGTGGAGTAGGTCTTTTCTCCTTTACATATCGATCGCTCTTTTCACTATCTCAAGATAGAAGTATCTTTTTCCGGTCCAATGTAGGGAACTGTGGCCATCAAAATCACCGATTAGAGTAAAAGCAGATAAACAGATTTGCTTTTAAAAAAATCAAAATCCCCATACATTACACGTGATGCCGACGCTTTGGTTGCAGCATTATGGAGGCCCCACTTGTCACCGTGACACGTATATGTGGCGTTGTATTTTGGGCTCAACGTGCATATGCTGCCGTGTGTGGGCTCAGGCAGCCGAAAGCCTCCAAAAGCATAATCACTTGGGAGTAGAAAAGAACATGGCCGTGTTTTTTAGGGGGAGAAGAATACAATCATGCATGTGGCTGGCCTGTCTCCTTTGGCACTAAATATCAAAAAGACTTTTCTGTATTCTAAAAATGGGTTTCCTATAAATTCTTATATGTGTTTTCCATAATGTTGTGTCAAAATTAATTGTTTATAGTTTTATGCAGTGGAAATACACAAGTTAAGGGTAATGGAAACCTTATAAGTGTCCTCCTCCCTTCACTTGTAAGTTCAGGCTTTGGAGTAAGTGGGTGAGGAGAAGAGGAGCAACAATGAGCAGCAACAATCAGACGCAAGCCGTAGTTCAAGGGGGAAAACAGGTGAAATTCATTAGTGGAAATGATTTGAGACTTAAGAGTATCGGCGAGGATATAATAATCTTCTAATTACTACGTTATTATATTATTCAAATATACCCTTTATCGATGAAGGAGAGATTTCACAAGATAGTCTTAAGTCCTACCGCGACTACTTCTTAGTTGTAAGTCTCTCTATAACCATATAGTCGTAAGTTCTACTGCGTCTAATCAATGATCGTAAGTCTATCTACGATCACATAGTCGTAAATCCTATTGTGACTACTCGATGGTCGTAAGTCTCTCTACGACCGCATAGTCATAAGTTTTACTGCGACTACTCCTTAATCGTAAGTCCTACTTGCGACTACTCCTTAATCGTAAGTCCTACTTGCGACTACTCAATGGTTGTTAGTCTGTGTACAACTACATAGTCGTAATTCCTACTGCAACTACTCGATAGTCATAAGTCTCACCGTAATTATTCCTTGGTCATAAGTCTTTCTACGACCATATACTCGTAAGATGTCTTACAACCTGGTTATAGAATTTCCTATGAATAGCCTATCTAGTGCCTCGTAGAGTCGCCTGACAAGATGGTTAAAACATACGCTTATTTTTAATAACCACACACGATCTCTCTCTGATAATAACCGTTGTATGGCGAACCGTCTCTACGTCTCTCTAACAATAACTTCTGTTGGGTGGTTATCTCCCGAACCCATGAGACGTCTTTTGGTGCAAGATAACTGACGTCATTTGATCAATTATATAAAGGATTACATTGGAGAAGAGAAGAGAGAGAGATCCAAGCAAGAGTGAGTGTAAGACATTTCTCATTACACACTTTGTAATTTTCTCTTTGAGCAATAGCAATACAAGACGTATGATTATTATTTTCTTAGGAGAAGACTCGAACCTGTATAAAAAGTCCCGTGTCTTCCTTCTGCATTACCAAATCTTAGTGATAAGAGTTTTTCTTGATTTCAAACAAATAATACGCAAGATCAGTATTAAAACACCGACAAGTATATTTTGGGACAATATTTTAGTTGAGAAAATAAGGAGAGTCTCAGTCTTGAAGCTGTACATATGCAGCATATAACCGAATTTCAGCAGAGATGCATGTATTTGCCGCTGTTCACATGGGCATCTTTTGCAGCTCTGATAACAGATCTTGCAGAGCCACAAAATGCAGCGATTAGATAGCAAGGATACATGAATGGTCTTCAATTGAAGAGTATATATGTTCCTGCCCCAAAAGGAATGTACAATTATGGCTAGATAATCATCTCGCGATCGTGTTGGTTGCATCATGTGCTGATGTCCCCCTCCGTTCAGAGCACCTGCTCCGGTCTTTTTTGGAGGTCATGGTGCGTTAGATTAGCACCTAATGCCACACTGCAATTCTTTTAAGTACCCAGCTAGGCCCCATCAACACCAGTATAATATTCAGCGATTGGAAAAGGCCACTACATGTCAATCAGTTGCACACGTGGGTCCTGACGAGTGATGTTTATTTTGCCAACTTGCATCATAGTAGTATCTAAGATTAAGATAACAGTGTATCTCTTGGATAATCATCCTAGATCAGTGAGCTGAAGACACATTGGACTTTCAGGGGGAAAAGTAAGTAAACACTGGTTTCAGGGGGGAAAAAGTATACTCGCTGTTATTTTGCCTAACCTTAAAAGTTGTGTATATGGAAGCTAGAAGCTCGCCCTGCTTCCTACCTTCCTACTAATTCATTGCTAAGCTACTAAAAGGACTATTTATCGTAGCTCTTACAACTCGAACTTGGAGGCTGCTGTACTCAGCTTAAGTAACAAAAGATGAATCAAAGAGGGAAGAAGATTCGATTGCCACGGGGCAGTGACATCTAGGAAGGGGACAAACGCCGACGCAGATGGGGCTTAGCTACTAGTAAGAGGCGCATGGATTCCACTTGCTCTCATCGGTCGCCTCATCGATCGCCATCGTCGCAAGTTAGCAATCTTGCGTGTCTTCTCCCGCGCGCCGCCGTGCAACCTTGACCTCCAGGGTCGGGTCAATTCAGCACGGCTCTCACACCCCGTAATCCCATAATATATATACTTTTCTTCTCCTCTGGGCTTCGCTTTCAGTACGCGGTTTAGTAATTGGTTGCAGTGCAGCGTGCTGTTTCTAGCTGATGGTCCTTACTCGTTACTCTCTAGGTGTTTGGTTAGTCCTTACTCGTTAATCTGACAATCTGTACTACGTGTTTGGTCCCCGTCACCTAACAGTAACAAGCTAGCGCACCTTTTTATTTATTTCCTCCCCTTTTCGCTGGAGGAGAACGGCCGAGAAATGAGATCGCACATGAAGGCTGGATTAGCGTGCATGGAAACTGCTCGTGCACGCGTTCGCGTAATCGCCGGCCAACGTTAGGGTTGGCCCGCTCCAAACGGCTGAGGCTTATGAATTTCAGTTGTAACTATTAGTTTTTAGTTAAAATTGCACTGTAACGATTGTTAGTTTTTTTCCAATCTTTCAAACAAAGAAAAATAAAAACACTATTACATCTCCATAAACAATGAAAAAAATAAGGGAAAAAGTAAAAAGGGAAAAAACTAAAATTAAAAGCTGACGTATTTTAAGTAGCTTTTGACTTAAAATACCCAGAAACCAAAAAAAGATAGAAACAACCTATTTGAAGCGCATGTTCTCCTTCTCTGTTTCCGTCCTTGTTCCCTTACACGTGGCAGCACCCTATTTGTCTACTCTGCAATAGCACCCACCCCTCCTAGGCTCCTAGCAAATAGGCTGCTGCCACGTGTGAGAAAATACAGGAAAGGGGACAAGGAAGCTGCATTCATCCGGGACCGTCTGCCCAGAAAAGTGTGTGTGTTTCACGTGGCAGCGGGCGCACCGCGCGCGCGCATCATGTGGCGTTGCGCGCACGGGCCGCGGCTGTAGCAAGCGTACGCGCTGCTACCGTGCGACGTACGGGAACCGGGCGCACGGGAAACAGCCGCGCGCGCACGGGGAATTCCATGCCGAAGCGTGCCCGCGCGCGGGGGGATGGCTCGGCGGCTTGAACCCCACCTCGCGCGCCCGCCCTAGGCCTTAGCACTTAGCACGCGATGAGAGGCCACGCCACGAGCGCCCGCCGGTGTGCACCGCGGGCTGGCGGCGGTGGCAGTTGATTGGTCAGTATCCGTCTTATCAGAGGGCATCGAGCTGGCGGCGGTCGCCCACCACACAGTTGGTCAGATCTTACGTAAATTTCAGTCAAACACCAATGGAGCTCTGTGCGTAAATTTCTTCCTTCTGTCCGATCGATCGATGTCCAGATTCGAATTATGTTGAGTGGCCACCAGCTGTTGGCCTGCTGAGCGCTAGCCAAGGCTTCGTCTCGTCTCACGGTCGAAACCCATCAGGGCCACCTCCCGGCGAGTGCGAGTGACTTGTCAGGCTCGCCGGCAACAAACCGTGGAGGTCCATCGCCGCCAGGCAGGGTTCAGTACGTGGGGGAGTGCGTTGTGGCTAGGCGCAGCATAAGTTAATTTATTTCAGCTCTTTAACTGTTGTAGGGGTGGCTCCCACCTAAACCCAACCGACCTGTTAGAAAGCTGTAAAGCTCAAAATAGGACATGTATAATGACATAAGTGCCCCTAAGAAGGATACTTGAATGTAAGGATACTGTTGTAAAAGCATTCCTCATGTGGATATATATATACGATACAGGCTATGAGGAAAACCCTAAGCATTGCTCACATAACTCTCTACTACTATACTCTCTCTCTGTTTGATTCGTAACCACAACACTAATTCTGCTGACTCGGTCACGTATACATGCATGCAATTGCTTTTACAGGCCGGTCGCCCAGTCAACTCACACCTGCTCTTCACATCACCTTTCTTGGCATATAAAATACGTGAGACCGCAAGTTGTTTGCTCAATTCCAAGTTTACCACCATATATAAAATCATACTGTATTGATCCACTACGTGCGACGACGAGTAACCACTTAACGTATATATGCAAGCAGCCTAGCAAGTCATTGGAGTCAACTTGTGGGCAACCAAACGGCCTAAATGAAAGTAGGGCTGCTGATGCGTGATAGCACCTCATTCTATTGAAACCTTCCTTTTAGTTGCCACTATAAAGTTAATTATTAGTTTAGTCTTAGTTGAATATCACTATGTAAAGGAGGAATGCGACTTCAAAGACGAAACTAAATAATTCAGTCAATCGCATTGGTCGATCCGATCGTGTGCACTATTACTACCCTAGCTAGGTAGAAAAAACAGAGTTTTTGGTACATTTTGCTTCCTCCATGGTTAAGGTCACATCATGAGTATACTGCCAATTATTACGGTGTTTGCTAATCAGCGATGGCAAAGCAAAAAGGCGGTGGGCAGTGGAGGTGGGACAGAGGGCTAACGCGTTCGTCGGAGCCCCCAGTTGTAAAGGGAGGGTGGGACCGTGGGAGGCGACGCCCGACGGCAGACGGCAGGGCAACGAGGTGGTGATGGCGCTGCCGGCCACGGGTTTTGGAGAGGACGGTCGCTACAAGAGAAAGGTCCGGTAGAAACGTGTAATTTATGTATTAGAGATGTTTTAAATTATCTCCAGGAGGTTGTAGAGTTGCTTTTATAAAATATCTTAAATACGTCTTCTCTTGGACCATGCCAAGGATAATCAGTGGCGGATCCAGCGGTGGGGCGGGGGGTCGACCCTCCTACCGCTACCGGACCCTTGGAGCCCCCCCTAAATTTTTAACCATGGATTATAATGTAGAAGGGGCTGAGGTCGAGTTGAAGGTACTTCAGCTCCTCCAAAAATTTTTCCTGGATCCGCCACTGAGGATAATAGAGATGTATTGTTAAGAATGCGTACAAGAGATGAGACACTTTTTAGAGATGGTGAATTCTGTAGATTTTCCTTACGGTCTTTCATATGCTATAGGAAAAATCCTTGTAAAAATATCTTGCACAAAAAGCCAATTGAAAAATAAATAAACTCACTAGATACTAACACTAGAAAGCCTGCTCCATATCACTTACAAAACTATATTACTCGAAAAGATACATCAACTACAAAAAGTAGCATTAGCTCCTATTGCTTAAGCACTTTTAGTGTTCACTCGCACCTACTAGCTATTTATGTAAGCTGAATTGCATCTATTGTATGTTCAAGCATTAAAGATTTACATGGGAAAAACTTATGGATATATATTACCTACAGATTCTGAATTAATAGTTGTTCCCATCTCGCTCCAAGTCTAGTGAATTAATAATTAAACATGTAAATGCTACTAAAAATCTGCTTAGTCAGGCATCACTTAGTTGAAAGTTGAAACAATAAACTGACACTACCTATTAGCTTTCCAACACATGGATGACAGATTGCATAAACATTATATTCAAACAAGCTAATAAAACCTTCATGGATCCAGATCTGTAGCCAGAGCACTATTGACAAAAAACATTAAAGCAAAAAACAATAAACATATATGGCAACCTGCTTCCTGGCCCTTGAACGGGCAGTTGATTCTCTATTCTCAAGTGTTTGCTGCTCCTGCTCTGCTCTTGCACCCCATTACCCCCCTACCACTTCACTTGCTGCCGTCGTCCATGCGGCCACCCCAGTGTGCCCCCTCACCATGCAATCTACTTCGCCAATCGCTGCAACTCCTCGGCTTGCCCCTCACTGCACAATACAACCCTCCCCATAGTCAGCCTCATGCCACTTATACGTGACTCCGCCGCCTCCGCATGTCAGTTGCCGCCACCCACACGGCATCGTGGTGCCCCGTGTCGTTGGCTGCCATGCCCCCCCCCCGGGGCCTCGCTGTGTCCTAACTGCCAGCCGCTGGCTCGAAGCGATAGGATTTAGGTGAAGATGACCAGATTTGAGTGGTGGCGATGGGATCTTGGCAGAGGCTGCGAAGGGATTAGGGTTTCCCATGTTGCGGCGATGGTGGTGGTGGGAGGAGTTAGCGGTGGTGGAGGGGAAACAGGAGGAGGCAACGACGAGGAGGGGCATGAGGTGTCGCACGGAGGCTAGGGAGATGGCGGCGTGTCGTGTGCGGAGTGTGGAGGGTTGGGGATGAGATTAGGGTACAATGAAGTGGGGAATTTGGTCATATGTTAGATAAAATTAGGACAATTTGCAAAACGTCTCTACACGTTAAGTGGTTTCCGACGTAGAGACGAATATAAAAGCATCAAAAGTAAAATGTTTCTAGTGTACTATTTTATTGTAGTGCATGGGTGGCACGGCACGACGATCAAGAGAATATTAGGGTACATAGCGGGTAAGTGGGGCGGCGAGGGTGCCACCGACTGTAGGTGGTGGCTAGCAAAGGTGAGGGCAGCAGTAAAGGCACGTGGAGCTTAGTGGAGAGGAAGAAGAAGGTGGAAGAGGTAGAGCAAGACAACATTAGAGAGGAAAAAAAAGAGTTGCAGGAGCGGAGCTCGCTAGAAGGTCACCAAAGCTCAGGGGAAATTGACGCCTGCGACGGTGCTGGTGGGGACTCGCTAGGGTGAACGCGGCGAAGGGTACACAAACGAGGGTGAGGGAGGGGGCTGTGGCAGTGGGGGCTCGACGGAGCAGGGTGTCACTGTGGAAACGATGAAGAAGACAAAAATTGGTTGGGGGAAGGATAAGGTTGCGTGGATGTTCACTTTTTAGTTAGCTTCCATTATCTTTACTACTTAGAAGGAATTGGTGGTGGTGATTTACCACCAATAATTCATCTGCCACTCCCTCCCCCTCCTCACATAAAACACAGTGCCAACATGTGGGCCTCGCCCCCTTCCTTCCCACCCCCGCCTGCTCCTCCTTTCTCTCCACTCCGCCGCCTCGCAAAGATCCTCATATACGGCGCTGTCATCCCCCTTATCATCTACGTGTACCAGTTCAAGAACGCGATGAGCCGGTACCAGCTCCTCATCCTATACACCTCGCACATCTACTTCTCCCTAGAGCTCCTCCTAGCCGCTGTGCACGCCATGATTCATGGCATGCTAGAGATGGAGATGGAGCCACAGGTGGACCGGCCGTACCTGGCATCGTCGCTATAGGACTTTTGGGGCCAGCGGTGGAACCTCATGGTGCCTGTTGTCCTTCGGCCATCGGTGTATCACCCGGTGCGTGTGTGCCTCATCGACGCGGCTGGCGTCCTGGCGGTGTTTCTCGTCTCCAAGCTCATGCACGAGGTGATCTACTACATCATATGGCGGCCCCCGAGCAGCGAGGTGACTACATTATTCCTCCTACACTGGGCATGCACCGTGGCGGAGATGTGGTGGGTGTGGCACACAGAATGGTGGTGCTTGCCCCAGGAGGGCATTGTGCTGCTGACCCTGGTGTTCATGGCTGGGACAAGGTTTTGGCTATTCGTGCTAGCCATGATCAAGGGGGGCCTAGACGAGATGGTGTTGCAGGAGTGCCAGGGTATGGTGGCGGTCATGGAGTAGGCCGCCCGACGGCTCGCCGGCACCACCGATTCGATCTTGTCGTCCCAGTGACAATCGAAAACGTGTGCAATCGGGCAGAAGTTGTGTCGTGCTATGTTATGGTCGGCAGTTCTTGAAAAGATGTGTTGATGCAGTCTGTTTGTGATTGATATAATTTTTCACAATTAAATACTCTTCAGATCTTGCATGCCGGTATGGCCAGCTTGGCGATATCACTTATGAGTTGACTTGTGAGATGCTTTCTGCGTCAAATTGCTAGAGGCTGTTATCTCTATTTGGTTCAATTCAACCGAGTAAATAATCTTTATAAATATGTAATATAATTCTTTTGTTAATTCGTAGCAATGCATGAGCATTCAGCTAGAATAGATAGAAACGTCCATTAGTAGTCCCTGGAATTCCATCTTTTCCTTCCATCCTGTTTTGGAAGCATTGATAATCTCCAACAGTATGAGCTAGTTACTAACTCTAAGACAACTTCTTCAATAGTACTAACTTTTAGCACATAGCTCATAACATAAATAGCCTCACATGACACTCTCACATAATCTTGGAATGTGTGTATGAGACTAGCTCTTGATCAAGAGATATCTTTTCTCTCTCTTCTATTAAAATATGAAATAATATGCTTAGAACTAGCTCATAAGTCACTATTGGAGATGCTCTAAGAGCATCTCCAGCAGGGCCCCTACTTGAGCCCTCAAAACCAAATTTGAGGGCTTGAGGTAAAAATAGAGGTCCAGCAGGGCCCCTACTAGAGCCCTCAAATTTGAGGGGCCCCTTAAATCCCCCCTTCAGCCCTCATTCCTAGGGGGCCCCTACTCCGGCCCTCATTTTTCAGCTTTCCTCGTTTTTTCCCGTACGAGTGAAACAAATTTAAATTCAGAACAAATTTGAATATTCGGAACAAATTTGAATATTCGAAACAAATTTGAATATTCGGAATAAATTTGAATTTAAATTTGAATATTCGGAACAAATTTAAATTCAAATTTGGATATTAGGAACAAATTTGAATATTCAAAACAAATTTGAATTTAAATTTGAATATTCGGAACAAATTTGAATTTAAATTTGAATATTCAGAACAAATTTGAATTTAAATTTGAATATTCGGAACAAATTTGAATTTAAATTTGAATATTCAGAACTAATTTAAATTCAAATTTGGATATTCGAAACAAATTTGAATTGAAATTTGAATATTCGGAACAAATTTGAATTTAAATTTGAATATTCTGAACAAATTTGAATTTAAATTTGGAACAATAAAATTGAAACAAATTTGAATTTAAATTTGAATATTCGTATTTGAATTCATAAATTTAAATATTGTCCCTCATTTTGAAATCATAAATATTTTATTGTGTATTGTACTTTTGTCTCATACATATGCATATAGTGTGTGAGAAATAGAGAAATTGAGAAGTAGGGGCCTGTTTTGAGGGCTCTCACTGAGAGTCTGCTGCAAAACAGGCCTCAAAAGTAGAGGGAGCCCTCAAATTAAAAGTAGGGGGCCTGTTTTGAGGGCTCCTGCTGGAGATGCCCTAAGCCCACTAGCATGCAAAGCACGTGGAAATATATGGGGTGGGGCATGCATAGTGTAAGTTTGACAACTTAACAACACTAATAACAGTTTACCAAAAAAACAGCATTATGTTATGTATGCAGAGCGGAAAATCGGCCAGATTGGCTAGGTGAAAATGTTTGATGTTTGTTGCAGTACACCCTAAAATCGATATTCTATTGGACACATCGAAATCGTATGCATTTGCCAAAACACGCCTCTGCTCATTTCCGCATGGACTCTCTACGGCCTTCCTGCCACCCCAGTCCTAGCATGGCGCATTAGTCTGGGCCCGTGAGTTCGTCCATGCGGTCCGCCGTTTCGAGCTGCGTGGTGGGCTTGGTCTCTTTTCCACGGGCCGCTGCGGCAGGCACCGTATGAGGCTGGCTTCACAGAGCAGCCAGTGCTCGGCTGCTTCCAACAAGGACGGCTTCAGCTAATTTTTTTTTCAGTAATCATTATTTATTAGACTAATAAATCATAGCTAAGAGTTATAAGTTGTAGTCTAAAATAAATATAATTGTGAAGCAGTTTACTGTGTGCTGAGTGGGATACGGAGTTCTAGTTCTTCCAAAAATCGTGATCCTGTCATATATTCCAGGCATTCGGTTCCTCCTGTAAGGGGAATTGCCGTTTTCTAATCCAAAACCTAAAGTATTATTTTAGGGAACATCCAGGTAAAATGACTCTCAGAAGGCATGTCGATCGAGAAGAAAGGAAGAGTTGCTCCATATATATCTAGTAGTGCATATGGATTTTGACGGCACATCTAGTATCTCGACCGGATATTTCTATTGACTTGTAGCTTCATATCAGGGATTTGATCGAAAAAATAAGAAGAGATGAAGTTTAAAAAAGCAGAAACAAAACAAAATTAATCACTATTATTGCAATGGTAAGTATGCATGTACCATTTGAGCTGTTGAGCATCACAATCGTGCCCATAGTTGCAAAGATATTAAAGAGCAACATTAATTAGTAGAGTTTTACGACACACCGTCGTAAACAGAATCAGAATAGCAGCAAATTAATTAATGAAGAAATTAAACTCCATGCATGCATGCATGGATCACTTGGCGCCATACTTGCCGAGGAACTCGGAGATGTGGGCGTCCGAGCTGCCACCTTCACTCATGGCATCCCTGGCCATGTCCCGCCACTTGGCGGCGTTCCTCCTGTACTCCTCGCCTCTCTCCGCATCCATCACCTCCCTCACGCACCGCTCCACCTCGCCCCTCCCCACCACGCCGTCGCCGCCCCGCCGCGCGCGGACGCCGACGCGCCACACGTCAGCGACGTACTTGGCGTTCATGGCCTGGTCCGACCACCGCGGCACGGCCACCATCGGCAAGCCTGCACTGATGGCCTCCACCGTCGAGTTCCACCCGCAGTGCGTCACGAAGCACCCCACGGCCGGGTGCGCGAGCACCTCAAGCTGCGGGCTCCACGACACCACGAGGCCCCGGTCCGCCGCCTTGCCGGAGAAGTCAGCGGGGATCTTGGAGGCCTCGGAGGCTCGCACCACCCAGAGGAACGGCTTGCCGGTGCCAAGGAGGCCCTCGGCCACCTCGGCCATCTGCGCCGGGCTGGCCGGGGCCACGCTGCCGAAGGCGGCGTACACGACGGAGCGCGCCGGGTGGGAGTCTAGCCAGGAGGTGGTGGCCGGTGACGGCGCGTGGAGGTGGAAGCCGTACGATGTGTCGTCCGGGAGGCGGTTGTCGAGGTACGCCGACGGCACGGTCGGCCCGACTGTCTTGGCGCCCCACGTCGACGCGAGATGCTCTGCTTCCTGCCACAATACGGGACAACAAAATTGCCTCATTTTTTTTTGTCCTTTCATCACTTGTTCTTCTCTTCTGAATACATTCGTATTACTTGTACGCAAAGCTTCTATTATGCCCAAAGTTTTTGGCGACCAGACTGTTCATCAAACAACATTGTAACCTTGCTACTCGCCGCCGCATGTCAGCACGCCATTGAATACCTGCAACCTAAGTGATTGATTTGAAATGACTTCAGTAATCTTCTAGAGGGTGCCATCTTTTGCTGTACAGATTACTACTTTCTAACAGTACCTAAGACCATTTCGTTGCCGCTCTGCGAGTGCGATGATTATTTGAGTTTGTTTTATTTTGCTGTCATTAATTGTGTTTGATTTTGTGTCTTTTTATCCCTGGTTTTTGTTGTTAAAGTGGTGGCGGTTTGAACGGCCTGTGGCTGAGAGTCCGACCAGCCAGCGGTGTAACCGGCTTGCGGTCTGAACAGCCCTCGTATAGCAGTCTGACTAGTCATAGTGGTGGTTTAGCTGGTGTGCAGTAGTACCAGTCCGTAGTTGGTGTTAGCTATTTTCCGTAGAGGTATGTGTTGCGTCGTGCGAACGTTTTTTGGAGCGGTCTGTCTAGCCAATGCATAGTCCAGAACTTACTTTGTTAAGATAAGACCTAAAATGGTCTTTAAAATCTGAAGTTTTGGTTTTATCTAGTACTTAAGCATAATTGGCTAAAATTGAATTTCTAGCACTTTAATTGATTTAATTTGAGATTCTTGATTTCATTTAGCCTTTTTGATATGGCTCAGATCATACTTGGATACTCTTAGATAAACTTATCATTTTTAAAGCCTTGCTTAGCTTGAAATCAAATTGAATGATCTAAATTGTGCTATCTTACTTAGATTGCTTATATATGCCTTATCATGATCTAGGTAATATTGTATGCATGTTTTGATTTCAAGTAGTATCCTTTTATCTTGAACCTCACTTTGGGTAATTTTCCAAGCTCCTGCAAGTTATGCATTTTTATTCATGCATACGTGCTCTTTCTTTACTCCTTTCATGTATCATTTTAGAGAGAGTATGAGTATTTGTGAACTTGTATTGCCGTCTTGACCCTTTATGACTATTTTCATCAAAAGGGAGAGAATGATCAAGATAAAATTTGGTATTAGTCTAAATAGAGTGAAAATGATGAAAATGAACTTAAAAAGGTGGAGAATGCCTAAAAAGAGGGAGGATGGTTTTTGTGAGATTGTAAAAGAGCAAAATGAGATTTCTTGTGAGAAAAATGCATTTTGAGTCATAATTGATCTTTTGCATTCCATTTATTCCCTTTTTACTCTTTTGGTGCTTTGTCTTGCTATAATATGGTCAAGATGAACAATTGTTCTTTTATTTAGACCCTGAGCAAGATTGTGCTAATTGTGGAGTTTTTAGTGAAAACTTACTCTTTCTTGGTATTAGCACCATTCCATTTCTTATCGCTGTGGTCATGTTCCTCCATTCTCTTGAAAATGGGTCACTTGTAGCTTTTGCAACTTGTTTGGTTTAATTATTTAAAATTTAAGCTTAAATTCTTGCCTTTTAGGGTGTTTGTCAAATTACCCATCAAGGGGGTGAATGCAAGACCATGTGGTGGCAGCCCCATGAGAATGATGAGCATTTGACTTTACTTTGTTTTGCTGTCATTGATTGAGTTTGATTTTGTGCCTTTTTACCTCTGGTTTTTGCTGTCAGAGTGGCGATGGTTTGACCGGACTGTGTCTGGCATTCTAACTGGTGTGCGGTAGTACCGACTCATAGTTGGCGATAACTATTTTTCAAAGAGGTCTGTGTTGTGCTGCACGAAGGTTTTTGGAGCAGTCTAACCGACCATTACATGGCGATCAGACCAAAGTGTGCTTAGGGGTTTGACCGGTTTGGTGGCCACAGTCAAACCGGCCCCCTGTGGTTTGTTGCTAAGTTGAGTTGGTTTTGGGTGTGAGTCATGGCAGAGTCCATAAAAGTGTGAGCCATGATGTGTCCATGCATATGATTTACTAATGAGAGTCAAGCGCATGTCATTTGTGCTCGAATCGATTGCCTATTCTTTGATGTGCAGGTGCTTTGATAATTATTGTGGTTAGTAGCAAGACTGAGACTTGGTGGCCATGGCATGTTGCGTAAGTCCAGGTGGAGCATCATTTCAAGCAGAGAAGCATGAGAGAAATACAAGGATCATGAGGAGGCAACGCTGCATGTGGTGTGCCAGTTAAACTTGTGTGTTTTAAGTAGTGACATTCCTCGAAGCAGGCATACAATCTTAGCCGTAAGTAATTGGTTATCACAGATTATGATGTGATGTAGTGTGCCATAGGACTCGTGCATTTTAAGTGGTGACAGGCGTAAGATCTTGGCGACGAGGTATTGGGCATCTCATATTCGTGAAAACCAGTGGGTGGCAATTGAGGAAATTATCCAATAACAGATGGATTGGCGGTTTGTAAAATCACGGTATTGGCATAAGTGGTTTAGGTCACATCTTTAAGAATAAAGTGTCTTATCATACTATTGGAGTCATGTGGAAGTCATGCTTTGAAAAACGTGCAAGTGTGCAAAATATAAAACCTACTTGTGTGTGGATCACTAGGTTTTTCCAATTGTAGGTGGTGTGATCTACTCTTGCTTTGATCTAGTTTACTATGACATGTAAAAACCCATATAATGTCATCTAGATCATAAGGACTTACGAGTAAGAGTAGATCAAGATTTATCTCTTTTGCCCAGTTTTGATGTAACCTTTCTTATTTTAGATAAAGGTCAGAACTTTGTCATCAATCTTTACGATCCATAGTTGGTATATGTTCCTGATATCCTATGGAAGATTTGTGTCAAGTTTTGCTACATTTAGATCGGTAGTTTGAGAGTTGGTTCTTTTTTGGATCATGTGCAATGTTGTCCGTATTGTTTTTTGGTGAGCGGTCAGACTGGCACGGTCAGTCTGGCTAGCAGCCAAACTGTTTGTTAGTCGACGATCAGGCCATTTGAGATAGTCTAGGATAATCTTTGTGATATCTGATTTTTGGTTTTGATGAGTTTATGTGTTTGTGTTTCTATTATCTAATGTTGTTAATATATAGGGCAAAAATTTTAAAGAGTCATACATCCTCTCGGATTCGCCCTAGGGATCCTACACTGTACCCATCACATGAGGAATGGTTCTACGTGCTCCCCGCCGACACATGATCGGCAGGTTGCACCACTATTTTCGGCAGATTATTCGAATCATGTACACGGTACTTGTATTCTGTCCTAGTTTTCCTTTCCTCTTTTGCACCTTTGTCTAGTTGACATTTTGCGTAGGTAATGAGAGGCTGCTGCTCACCTGAGGCTCCAGCTCGTAGAATGAATTGACGAGAACGTCGTCGGCCGCGCCGAGCCCCTCGAACTGCTGCACCAGCAGGTGGTGGTACCCGTGCTCGTCCGCCGGCTCGACCAAGAACGTCGGCAGGTCGCCGACCTCCAGCCCGGCCGGCAGTCCGGGCAGTTCGGCCGGCATCTCCCGGACCGGCAGCTTCACCGTGCCGGCCCACGCGTGGCCGTACGCCAGGTTGACCGCGCAGGCCTGCGTCAGGAACGCGGCGCACGCGGCCCCGTGCCGCCGCGCCACGCGGGGCGCCCACGGCAGGAACGAGTCGTACACCACGACGTGCACCGGCCGGCCCCGGTCCGACTCGGCGCGGAGCAGCTCGCCCAGGGTGGCCGACCCGGCCGACTCCAGCCGGGCCAGGTAGGCCTGGGCGTCGCCGACCTCGTCGTAGCCGGCGCTGTCGCAGCCGTCGGAGATGACGGCGAGGTGGACCAGGCCCGGGGACGGGTCGGCGGTGCCGAGAAGGAAGCGGGTGGCAGCGAGCGTGGAGCGGACGCCGCGGCGGGCGGCGAGGCGCTTGCCGAACTGGAGCAGCGGGTTGACGTGGCCCTGGGTCGGGTACGGCAGTAGGAGCACGTGCGTGGTGTGGTCTGCCTCGGCCATTGATGAGCGCTGTGCCTGCGCGTGCGTCGCGTGCAGCTCAGGGCTCGATCGGTCCGCTCTCAGTCTCGGTGCAGCTCGATGGCAACATGGAAGGGAAATGCTGGCGTCCACTTTATATTGCAGGAGTAGACATCTAGACGACAAGCGGTGCTGCTGCTGTCGCGAGTTAATGCAGAATCAATTCCTATAGCTGTCCGATACGATAGGTCAGCACTCACCTCCAGCAAATACGAACTGTTGAGTGACCATGTATGGGATTAGTTAGTTTCTATTGCTGAAAGGGCATCCAGCTAGAGTGCCCGGTATAAACGGACATCTTCAAAAAAAAATTAAAAAATTATATGTATATAGTCTTGCTACTTATAAGTTTTAATTTAATAATACTTGAAGAAACAAGATGCAAATTGTATTCTATACCCTCTTGTTTAGATTTTATAGATAGCTACACCTATTTTTTCTCTACCTATATAGTAGCATGAGAATGATACGAAAGTACTTATTTTATTTACATCTTAGGAAATTCTTTAGCTTTCAACTAAAAAATAAAGTATTGACCTGATTACCTATCTGTTTGCTCCCCGCGACCATCACAATGAGTGCAATGGTTTAAAACTAAGATTGAGTACCTTATATGAGATATTTTACTTACAAATTTTGAAGCTATATGCGATATAAGTAGACATCAATACTAGCCTATTAAGTACAGTTGTACTAAGACAATATGTGTTTCTCAAGTGGTAAAGTATGTGAACTGATATGAGGGGTCTGGCGTACTAATAGAAAAATAGTAAAATGGATATACATTCACAATAACAAGTTCACACATATTTAAAACATTTTTTATCAATATTATTATTTGTTATTGTAATTACTCTGTAAAATAAATTGGTTTCACAATTAAATGTGTAAAGTAGCCAACTAATTGGAAAAGAAAGCCCAACTAATTATATAAGTATGTGTGGTTTAACCGACGCTACCATTTGATCAACCAATAATCGCTTAATAACTATCTTTTATCCCATCTTTAAACACCAATAGTGCACAATATAAATTTTCTAGCTCTACCACTGTTTGAAGCGATAAGAGTGCAAGAAGTCTGTTGCTGCACTCGGTCACAGGCATCTTCCCATTAAAAAGAAGAAAAACACTGAAATTAGAGGCAAAGAAGACTTGGATCTGAGTGGTGGATGTACACCCACACCTCACACCTACTGAGCCGAACTCAGTTCTTGGTTTGGCCATCAAAGATGCCTAGTTGGAGAACACCCTTTCTGTAAAGAAAGAAAATACCTTTTATTTTCTGGTCCTTAAAACTTGTCGACTTTATGCCAGTCTCAACATTGCTTACAATCTGAAAGCCACAATCTGTAACGGACGGTTGGATGAATAAAATGCTGCCCATTCAGTCTCAAAAAGAGAAAAAAGCAACCCTCCGTCGTGGTATACTCTATCATGGGAGAGATTTGACACTTGTGATGGATGGAGAAGGGAGATGGCCTTCAGGCTTCAGCAATATAGCGACCACACACAAGTGCGATTCAGGGAAGAGGCAGATGCGTTTTCATTTTGGTCCACACACGGTCCTTCCATCCACCGAAGAGTGATGTGCATTCATTATTGAACCGCCTGGATAGCAAACCTACAACTGCTTGTGATACTCCCTGTTTCCATCCAGCTTGCATCAATTTTTGACAGGCGAAACAATACCAAGTTCAGAGAGAACGTAATCTTCTGGGCATCCTGCCAGTTGATTTCGCCATGAAACAGACAGTTTTCTGCTCTTGCCACTTGACCAAATCACCAAAACTAGAATGTACGACCGACAATGATCTTCTCGGAGAGAGAAACAGCTAGTTGATTACGCCAACTTAGCATGCATGAAATTGAATTCTATCCAACATTAAAATTGGCAGATAAATCTAGCGTATGATAAAGGTGATAACCGATGTCGATTCCGAAAATAAAACTGACACCGAAATCTGCCAGGATTTCCCAAAGATGACAGACATAAACATCACATAGTTGAACAATTTTCAATTCCTGGCACCGAGATACCACAGATCCAGAAATTTTCGCTTTTCAAGCTAGCTATATGTAATTATTTATCACTAGCAAAATTTGTAAAACATTTAATACGGTATGGAAGACGGTCTAACAGTATCACAAGGAAAAACACAATGGCACATTTACATTCACTGGGCACCTAATCAAGATGACCAAACAACGCTGGGTTCAGTCCTTTTTAAAGTTAAAATAAATATCAGTGTGAATGAATAGAAATGCATGGTTACCACCTTGTCAACCAAATCTCCTGTATAACCCTTGGGTCACCTCCCTATCATGCTTCAAGGCTGGTTCCTCGACTGAGATTCCAACTGTATCCTCTGCTGAACTTGTTGGAGCAAAAGTTTCAAGTAGTCCTACGAAATAGCATTTAATTTGCAGCAGGTTAGGGTTAACATCGCCGCACCCCCCGGGGGGGGGGGGCAACGTATTATTTGCAGCAGGTAAACAATGTACTGTAGTTCTTCTCACTATAATAGAAAGAGACGGGAAAAAATCACACTTCCAGTTTCAACCAATAATCATAATCCCTTCAATTTGATCAACGGTATAAGCTGTATGGACATAACAATTCTAGTTTGTATGAATCAAGGTTGTCAGAATCGTGATCCTGAATCAGATCGGAAACACTTTGGTAGAATCGCATTCTAGGATCAAATCGTAGAATATAAGATTCTACCTGATTCTACTAAAAACATATTTTCTTTTCAATTTACTGTGTATTCCAAGAGTGATATGAGTGTATGTTTGGTCATTTGGCATCTAATTTTATTAATAAATGTATCTTATTCACGATTAGAATCTTGGTTTAAATTCTATATCATTAAGAGCTACGACTAGAAGAGTGATGTTATTAATATTGCTATAATATGATTATTTTACATAAAAAGTAAAATAAATAAATAATCAAATTAATTTTTATTATTCCAAACCTCCAAATATTAATGTCTAAACTATTAACTACTTAGTACTTAACATATAACTTGAATTGAGAGATAAAACATAACTAAACACCAAAATCTTTCATAATATTCGATGTTGCATGATTCTACGATTTTACCATGATTCTACCACAAGATTCTAAGAGTAGGATCATGATTCTATCTGGTATGACTCAAGATGCGATTTGAGTCGGGTTAGTTTTATGGGATCATAGAATCGTATGATTCTACGACTAAGAATCGCGATTTTAACAACCTTGGTATGAATGGTACACCAGTTTTTTTAGATCGAACAGTATACCAGTATCAACAAACCTAAACACTTATGTACCAAATGGACCACCGTTTCATTACAGTTCATATTAGATGTGTATATAACTATATATAATACAATCTCATACTGTAGAGTTCAGCAACAATCTCATCGTACAGTATCAACTACATGATATGTTATGACTATGATTCGAGCTTATTTTAAATTGTCAAAGAACTTGTAGAGAACATACATTGGTAAGCTCTGGATCGCTGACAAGCTCCTCAAGCATGCCCTGAATGCTCTCATCTTCACCATAAGCCTGAGCAGCAGTTTCAAGTACAGCACTGAAAATATCTTCAGGGGAATCATGTTGCTCAATGCGTTGACAAGCTTGGTGAAGATCAATCTGTCCGTGAAATACAAAGCATGAGATATACTGCATACAGAAGATTAATGATTCCGCACTAGCTAAATTAGAACCTCCTTGATAGGAAACGGCTAGCTAACATACAGTGTACCAAAATTAACAAAAGATAAATAATTCTATTTTTATATTATACATGACACTTTTCAACTCTTTAGATTGTACAGTATTGTTAGTATTCAGATATGGCATATTAAAAAAATAGCACTGACCAACCAACTTTAGTCATCACCACCAGATTTCTTCGCAAACCAACCATAAAAGCACAAGGGACATTATTGAGCAGAAAAGATGCAAATGCAGGCAGTTATTTATTCAATAGTATGGCTTACCTGAGAGCTTCTGCCAACTAAAGTGTCACCAACTCCCTTGTCATTGCATCGAGGCTGCAATCTAGATTCTCCACTATTTGTACCAACAGGATGAGGCCCAGCTCCACCAAGAACTTGTGATACAACAGGCATCATTTGCTGCATCATTCTAGATAAGACAATGCCACCTTGGCCCCGTCCTGGCCCATCTACATTTTGCACAATATTACTTATAGAATCCATCATAGCAGGGCTCTGTGTACACTCTTCCACCATGTTCCTTAAATCATCTGCGGAACATACTCCTGTTTGTGCTGCTACATTTGACAGTAGATTGCCAAAAACCGGGTTGTTGAGCGCACTGGATATCATGCTGCTGATATCAACTTGTCCTTCACCACCCTGCCTTCTCGGAGGCATTCCACCAGAAAACTGAGGCGTAGAGGATGGATGGGAAGAATCATTAACGCTGCTTCTGCTTACATCAGTATTTTGTGAAACAAGGGCTTGCAGAACTTGCTGGCCCATCGAAACAGCTTCTTGGCTTTTGCTGACAGAAGAGGAATTAAGGGGTTGACCAGAATCACTGCTACTCCCAGATGGCTTTGCTGTTTTGCTCCGTCTCTGCAAGTGTGGTTAAAATAATCAACTACATTGCAGCTAACCACAACACTTTCCAAGCCCACAACATGTGGATATGATTGACAACAACAAAATGCAGACTGAACAATAAAATTCCTTGGGACTAAACCCTAGTATTGAACGCTAGAACTCAATAGTTAATAGTTGATACCTTAGGCTGCAGACCCCCACCAAGACCTCGCGGTTCAGACCTGCCACTTGCGCTGGGTTTAATGGACTGTGCAGATACTCCATCTGAGGGCTTGTTCGTCTTTGCAGAATTTTCTGCTGATATGCTTAAAGGAACATCATTGATACAGGTGCCTGTGAGCTGTCCTGCTAAGTTGGCTTCTCCTAATTCCTCAAAATGTGTTCTAACATTATCCACATGGGTCTCTTCCATCTGTGCATGTTGAATACTATTGACACTGGAAACATTTATGGCACTGCTGCCTTGAGATGTTAAATTGGGATCAGATGTATTTAAAGGTGGAGTGCCTAATTAAAACAACAGGAATGGCGAATGATTCAGTACATTTTTCACTAGAGAATAAAACTCACAATACTTAAAAAAAAGAGAGAGAAAGAAAATACCTGATCCAGTTACATGAGATTGCACATTTAGTGAAGTTTGTCCATGGTTAGAACTCGAGAGCTCATTTTGCAGCTGTGTACTTCTTGATGCTGCAAAACTCAAAGTGCCAACCCCATTGTTTGTGGTTGGGTGAGATCCCTGATCTGCTGTGTTTTGCACAGATGATGAAACCTGGCCTGGTGGATTTGCAGCCAATGCATTGGCTACATGTGCACTTACCTGTGCCCTTATAGAAGGAATGCTAGCAACACCACCTAAAGAAGCTTGTGGAACAACAAATGTATAATTTAGTTGAGATCCGTTGCCCACTGCAGTATGAGAACCTTGAGAAGCTGTTGACTGATTAGGCACCGCTACTTGACTTCTCACTTGACCAGGCAGGACAACACTTAGGACATGGTTTGGAGCCTCAACTGAGGACCGCGCTGGAATAGCTGCAACAACTGTTCTTGTTTGCAATCCATGTGTTGAGTTAGCTGATGGGTTACCTCCTTGAGTTCTTTCTACATTTTGGTGGTCCCCATTGATAGCCCCCACAGAAGCAGTGGTTGTACCAACAGATGAACCACTTATTGCAGAAATGCCTTAGTAAAGGATAAAACTACAGTCAGTGGAAGCTCAGAGGAGATGCAAATGTGAACGTACCCATTACAAATTTGAAATTAAAGGACACCAAGATGAAAGTTTCCAGGTGTGAAAAAACCCTGCGGGAGATTACATAAAAAATATTTGAAAACTGTGATGATCCGCTTTTAATTCATTCTTGCTTAAACCCCAAAATATGATAACATCTCTTTATATAGAAGTTCATAACAATTGTAGATATCATGGAAACCAATCTAACAGATAAAGTACCTAACTAACAGATTCATAAAATCAATCTAGCCAAACAACTGAGCCTTCTAATCTTATCTCTTGTAACCCAAGAGATGCTGCTGTGTGAACAGTACACACTGCGGTATCTCAATGCGAGCACCATACCTACCATACCTAATACTAAAGTGAACTTTCCTGTTCTTAAGTGCAATACTGTCAGTTCCTACCTGTCAGCATATCTGTCATTGGAGGGTTTAGAAAAAAGATTTATTTCCTCATATTAGGACAATGTTTATGAGTTGTCTAACGCCTAGCATCCTCAGACAAATCAGGAATCAGCATGTAGTACATAACTAAGACAAATTTTATAGCCTGTTTCAAGGGGATTATAATAATTAATAGTAGGCCATAAGTAGGCTGCTTGAGTTTCTCAACATAAATGAAATTGTCCAACACAACCCACTTAAAAAAAACTTTTTTCAGAGGAGCCTAAGTTTGTGGCAGCTTCATGATTCATCTAAGACCCTCAAACAAGAACCGAAAAATACTTGAAGTGTGACCTTACCACTAACATGGATATTGGCACCAGATGTTCGAGAAGGATCAACAATACCAAATGCACCAGAAACTCCACCCAGAACTGGTATGCTGGAAACTCCAAAAGGAGGAGTATTTTGAAAAGATGGCTGCACATTGAGAGAATGTGTTGTTGTGATTAGAGTGGCACAACACATAAAAATCAGCAAGAGAAAGCATCTCAATATGTTACCTGAACCATGATTGGATTTGGTCCAACAGAGTTTATATAAACAGCAGGCCCGGCATTTACAAAAGCATCAGACTGCAAAATTAACAAATTTTCAGAATAATTAGAACATGCAAAAATCATTTAAATAACATGGTAGGGGAAAAAATTATGCATACAGGAGATGGCCCCATCCGAAGCATCATCATTGTCCGACCAAGCTCCAAAAACATAGCACCTAAATGCTGCATTGTTACTCCCAACTGAGCCGATTCATTCTGAATCTGGCTACGTATAGATGCATCGCCAGTGGCAGCATCTCTGTGAATACGTTGTGCAAGGTGCTGAAACAGAATATCAGGTAAATGGAGGTCATAAAGATGTCCAAAGAAAAGTTTCCATCTAGTAATTCAGATAAGATATTTCACAGTATATAACAATTTAACAGTCAGTCAGTTGCCAAAACAACAAACCGTAAAGTTTAGGACAACAAAAAAAAAGGTAGCAGTCATAGGATCAATCCTTCAAACAAATAACATCCAACATACATAAATACTGTTTGAATCCTCATATAACATTCAGGGAATCATGCAGATACTAAATAGAGCAGTTAATATGAAGTATGTTACAAAAGTTAGAGGATTGACCTATTAACTACTTAAAGTTAATACTGATCTGTTTGCAAGATGGAAGGATAAGTGTCAAGGCGGCCAGCAAGGACAAGGGTAGGGAAGTCCACACCAGCAGAGCATGCATACAAGGAAGGGGGAAGCAGAGTGGTGGCACAGTTGTGGCCACGGCAAAAAAATACATATATCCAGAGCACAGTACAGGACTGTTGCTGCGGGTTTCTTTTCTTTTTGGTGTGTGTGTTGTGGGTGGTACCACAACCCGGATATATAGCACGTTCCAGGTAACTATGGGCCAGGGTTGCGTTTGGGGAGTGGGCAAGAGGAAGCCTTTATGAGTCTTTTCAGTTGATTCAGATTTCCATAGTATCGTTTAAAAAAACAAAAAACCGAAATGGCAACATATTTGTAGTTAAAGAGCATTGATTAGTAGATTACAATAGAAGGACAAAATATAATATTAACCAGGTAGGGTAAAATTATACACCAACAAAGATATCACTGTCAAAGCTAAGAAACACAGAATATAACTCAGGAAAGAACTAACATACAGAGAGAGTGGAAGAAGCACTGCCACTAAGAAGTTGTTGGGCTCTTTCAATTACTGAAACCAGAACCTCAGGACATGGAAATCTTTGGTTTAGATAAGCATCATCTGATCTTGGTGGTTGCTGCGCGTTTGAATCCACGGATGGAATACCTTCATTTATAGCATAAAAATTAATGCGATGGTCTTTTATGACAACCAACAAATTAACTAACTGCCAAAAAAAGTATGATACCATTGTTCTGTAGTACTTGGTCCATGCGATTGATATAGCCCAAAAGAGTCATCAGAGAATCAGGAATAACCTGTCACCACTCACCAGTGATAAAAATAAAAAGAATGAAATACAGATGGCCAAACAGGAGTAAGAAAAAAAGTAAGGACAATGTACTAACCATGTTGCGAGGAATAGCCCCTGCAGGTTGAAGTTGTGATAGTTGGATTTGATGGTTGAGAATTGAAAACCCTGGTTGTGCTGGGTTCCCTCGCTGAGTTCTTCCACTGACATTATTGGCCCCTTCTGGTGCAGTGGTTAAAGGCACCTGATTAAGCCAGAGAGAAGTTAAATATTGAGATGTCTCAGGTACCCTAACTAGACCTGGCGAATAAATGTTTTATTACCGAAAATGTAGTGTTTGTCACACCACCAGGCATCCCAAGACCTAGGGAACCAAGAATATCCCGAACGATCTGCACATAACAGAAGGGAGAAAATTAGACCAGTGGACAAGTAAAGTGTTTGGTGCCCAGTTAGACAAATATACCAAACACTACAACAATGCATATGCCGTCTATCATCCCCACAGAATGCATAGCCTCTATAATTTCCTAGAAGAGAATAAATAAAAAGGAATTCAAATAGAAAATTAAAATCAATGTGCAGCCATTGCTAAAAGCTAAGGAGATTGGTCGATTTTCAAATAGACGCATACAATATACAACAATAGTAGAAGTATACCCTGGAAATATCTCCTAACAATCCTCCATTTCCAGAAACATTAACTGCATCAACAATAAAAAATAAAAAAAGGTTTATTAGGCTCATCCGAGCATATTGTTGTGCAATCATATCCTAAGAATCATGAGATATGTGTTGAATTCAGAAGCAACCAGTTACATCAAAAATAAACAATGGTACGGAAAAATACTCCAGTAGCAGAAAAGTTGTCCAAAAGCATATTAGCCTAGTTGACCAATAGTGCACCTATATAGAATCATAAAGAACTAGAGTTCCACCAATGTTAACGCAAAGACAGTTAAATAATGACGTTCATAGTTCACATACTAAAGCGAAACAGGAACCAGAGGATTATTTGAGCCCTTCTTCATTTTTAGTAGCCTGAAATACTTAACTAGCTATTTTCATCCATAATTAGCCATAATTGTTTTCAGCCCTTCTAGAGATTAGTGTCCATCCTGGAATGTGAATACCATATACTGCAGTTTGTATAACAAATGTAAAAAACAAAGGAAAACATGATATTTAAGAGTACAAATGCACAAACATTGTTTTAGCTCCTAAGAAAAACTATTCAGAGTAAGGCATCAAGCAGATATAATAAAACATGACACCATACAGTGGCAGAGCCGCAGTGTTGCATGGGGGTGCAGTTGCACCCCCAAAAGTTTTGCGCAAAAATCCAATATATACCCTCTTAATACACAAAGTATACACTACATATATTAACGTACTCCTGGCAGCCCATTAGACCTAACAGATAACAAGTCAAGCCCATTAGCCCAAGTGCCCAAGCCATCCTCACTTCCTCAAGCGATCGGCCACCCTCACCGGAGATTCCCTAATCGGCCAAATCCTTCAAGCTTCTGCCCTAGTGCAGAAGCCGAGCTTGAGCTCAGGCACGCGACTCTGCTCATGCGCAAATCATTGCCGCCGCTGCACTCCCCGGAGGCCAGAGCCCCCGCCGATGCCGGCGACTACCAGGCACCAAAGAGGATAAGGTAAACCAAAAAAGTCATCGAGCCAAGTTTTAATCCCGTGCTTTCTAATCCATAGATATATTGTTCTGATTTTTCTCATCCACATCGCTCCGGTTTAACTATGAAATGGCGGCAGATCCATGGGAGCGTTGGCGTTGAAGCTGGCAGAGCTAAAGTCCAAGGCATGCGAGGCGACAAGGTTGGCGGCTAAGCACAGGTGCGCATACCACAAAAACGCTTATGAAGAGGAACAAGCAGTACGTCGTCGACCCGCCCACCATCGAGAAATGCCAATATCTCTCCATGCAGTTCTTCTACATCCTCCTTGCTAAGTCTCCTACGCTTCTGACTTATTGTGCCTTATTTTTTACCGCCCAGCTCTTCTATTCACATGAGTCCTCGATGTCGATTAGCTTCATGATTCTTGAATACTGGTAGATCGTTTCCTAATGTTCATGTGTCAACTAGCTGCCAATTCGGTGATGCTAATAATGGTGCTAAATCCTTGTGAATTGTCCAAATTAAGGTATAATTAGAACGTTATAGGGCTGCAGGAAATGCCTTTGGAGAATTTTATGGTGTTAATTTGAGTCTCGGTATACCAATTTGTGAGCTTGTATGGCATGGGGTGGTATATTGGGGTTTTGTCTTGTTACAGCGTTTAGTAATCGGATGGGGATGCAAAATGCTCCAATGGGATGGTTTTTATGATAGTATAGATTGTAGTATATAGATTGATCTGGAGCACCAGAAAGTAAATTACTCATTTTTGCCTCTGGGTTTAAAAGGATGATCTCAGGAATCAAAACCCAAAAGGGAGTTGCAGGAGTTATGATCAATCCTAACAAACTAAAAAATAGTATAGGTGAATAATTCTTGAATAATTGCTTAGTTACATATATTGAACTTCCGTACTATATCATTTGAATTTGTCTTAAAACAGACGTGTTTTAAATTCGCACCCCCATCGTCAAAATCCTGGCTCCGCCACTGACACCATATCCAAATATTGGGTGCCTTCAGGATTGATGTGTAGTCATCAAAGCAACCACACATCTAACTTACCATTAGCATAGGTGTTTCCTTCAGAAGTTCCAGAAGAATGTTGGCCTTCAACTGCACGCCGAGCAACCAAATGCAATGTATATCCATCTTCCAAATCTAGGGTTTGTCAAGGACATGGATAACAGAGCTGTGATCATGAGCAACAAACACAGTCCACAGATGAATGTGGCAGCAAAGCAAAGCATCCATCCAAGTATCGGATGAACATGTATACAAATGACAGATCACAAGAAAAACAAATCTAATAATAAATTCTTAAAAAAATGACAAATCCCACTATGAGGTGATGAAAACCAATAATCAAAGACAATGCCCCAGCATCCCATGTAATATTCTATAAAATCAACTGAGGTGCACTTACTGGTGTTCAACCACCTCAAGTGTTCAAATATACCCAACGGTTATAATGATTTGAGGTTCTCATCCATGTTGGTAACAATCAAAGCTTAGCAACTTCAATATGGCATTGAATTTTATGTCTTTATTTCAATTAAGGCTATTATTCATATTACCACCAAAGCAGGCAGCCTTATTTCCATAGAAAAAAAAGTAAACGCTCTACTCTTCTGCCAGTCAGAAAATCACCCTTATTACTCAAAAAAAAATTGACATCACTAACAGCTATGATGTAAGTAAGCAAAGAAAAAAGGAACAATAAAACATGCAGGTAAACAATGTATGCAGTGAAAAAGGAACAATAAAACATGCAGGTAAACAATGTATGCAGCATAATTCATCAAGATAAAAAGTGAGTCGGAGATGCAGATGGTTCAAGTATATACTTCATAGCCTTGACAGAAAACGCACAACAAAAAGGATACGGTATTCTGATAGGAGGTGATCATCCTTTAAGACTCTTCCTCTAAAAATCAACCGCTGCTGGTCCACAGGAATCCCAGTTGCATCTACTATCTGCTCTTTTAGGACCAAAACAGGCACCTAGAACAATTTGGCAATTAGCTCTTCCCAAAACATTGCACATAGGAATATTCACTCTCCTGATTCTAAACACAAGAATTGAGCATTTACAGGGAATTAAAACATTATGTGGCATTTATAGCAGGTAATTCAGAAGTCAACAGGCAAATACACATGAAACCAAACCGTCAAGTAGAGTAGAGCATACTTACACTCTTCTTAACACGAAGCTTGTGGACTTGTGAATCCAGGGTTTTGATATTGATCTCAATAGTACTCTGGTACATCCCCGGCTTTTACTGTTGAACTGTTGGCCTCATTAGAAGCATCATCAGCCATCCTACATAGACAGGTAACGGATGTTAAGGGTATTAGAGATAGAATAGGACTCTTATTTGTTTCCTTATATGACTTGTATTCCTTCCATATACCCTCTTGTACTCTCTCTATATATTGCCCTTTGGGCCTCATCAATATACACACAATATTCATAACATGGTATCAGAGCTTAGGGTTTAAACCTAACCTCGATCTACTTCCGTTCATCTTCCGCTACCGCTGCCCCCGGGAGGATCCATCTCTGCTCCTGGGGGCGGCCATCTCCTTGCCGCCCGCGTCACGGTGCTCCAGGATCTACGTCCGTGTCCGGCGCCCTTGCGTCCGCCTCGGGCGGCCATCTTTCAGCTTCGTCTGGCCGCCGCCCTCCCCCGTGCTCTCACTCCTCCAGATCGGATCTGGATGGACTGCCCGGATCCGGCCTTCTCCGGCGCGCCACCGCCCGAGGTTGCCGAGCCATCATCGGCGCCAGCCCTCTCCGCTTCGACACCGCTTCATCCCGGCGCGGATCTGGCCTCGCCCCATCTGATCCGGCCGCCTTCGCGCCGAATCCGTCCACCGCTACACCGCTCCTCACCGGATCCGGCCTCTCGCGCCGGATCCGTCGCCGAGCTCTTTGTCGCCACCGGATCTGCGGCGCTGCCCGCCCGAGCCCGGCCGCCGTGCCGGCCGCGCCACCCACGCGAGTCTCGTGCCGCTGCCGCCGCTAACCCCGCTCTTCGCCGTCGCCTCGAATCGCGCGCGCCGGCTCTCGCCGCCGCGCCTTGGATCCTCGTCCGCCGCCCGTCGACGACTTCGCCGCGCCGATCTACTGCCGGCCGCTGACCGCCGCCTCCGCGCGCCGCCGCCGCATGGCCCGCTTCTTCCGTGCCGCGAGAGAGATGGGAGGGAGGGAGACAGAAAAGAGGGAGTGCGGGAGTGACAGGCGTGCGCGAGTGAGGGGGTGAAGAGAGAGAGTGGAGGGGTCTTAAGGGAGTTTTAAGGAGTGGGATTTTCTGCTGCTGATTTCTTTTAGTCAGTCTTTGGTTATTTTTCGTGAGCTTTCGTAGCGTCCATCCAAGTCCGTAGTCTCTAATCTTTCGTTCGTCCAAACCGTGCAAGTCCACAAATTTATTGTCAGTCATAGCGGTATAGGAATTTTTTCTTTTGCATGGCGGCGCGTGCTTCTGCTTTCCTTGAGCCTCTGCAGATCGTAGAAATCTTTATGATGCCGCCGCTTCTCTTTGAGCCGCCGCCCCAAGTTTTTAAGGCCGCCGCACTTCTTCTGCACCGCGCCTCCGTTGCGCTTCTTGTGCATCGCGCGCGCTGCCTCTCGAGCCGATCGTGCTGCGTCATGCTTCTATCTATTCCTCTTCGGCTTGATTTGACCATTTATTCGACGACTGCACGCAACGACAACTTTATCACGACTCGGACGTCGGATACCTTTTGTTTTAGTATTAACCCTTTTTCAAATGCAATGCTATTGCATACGCCTTGCATTTGTGGGGGGGTATTAAGGGTATTAGAGATAAGGTATTAGAGATAGAATAGGACTCTTATTTGTTTCCTTATATGACTTGTATTCCTTCCATATACCCTCTTGTACTCTCTCTATATATTGCCCTTTGGGCCTCATCAATATTGTTAGTCGCTGGACTCTTGCTCTTGGTGATAGCAAGATCCTTACTCTCATGGAGAGGATGACACTAGGAGATGGGGCAAGTTTTCTTGTTTATTTCTCACACAATGCCATGCCAACTTTGAGGGTTGGGGATACAAATTTATAGGTGAGAACCACCAAGCATATGCTAAGATGCTATCCTAGATGCTGTCCTAAAGCGGTCAATATGCTGTCCTAAAGCGATCTTGTCCTAAAGCGATCTTGTCCTAAAAGCAGAATCTTGTCCTAAAGCAAAAGCAGATCTTTGTCCTAAAAGCGAATCTTTGTCCTAAAGCGATCAAAAACAAAAACTACCACAATTTCACAAAGACCACGGTACATAGACTTATTCATCATTCTCCCCTAAGTCTTGTGCGTGCGTCTTGTGGGAGGTTGAACCACTGATCTTGGAGCGAGCTCAAGGAACTTGATCCTTCCAAGAGGCTTGGTGGCGGATCCGCAAGCGATCCGTGGTGTTGATGTAGCTTGCCTTGATGCTTCCTTCATCCAAGCAGCCTCGGATGAAATGGTACTTCACCCGGATGTGCTTGCTCCGTTCATGAAAACGGGGTTCTTTGCCAGGGCTAGAGCGGACTTGCTGTCCACCCTGAGCTCCACCGCCGATGTCCTGCCGAGGAGATCACCAGCGATCGAGCGAGCCGAGTGCTCGAGTCGAGCGGTGGAAGCCGCTATGTACTCGGCCTCACACCGACAGGCCACCACCGCCGCTTGATCGATCGCCGATGAACGAGACACTTGCCGAGGAAGAAGAGAATCCCGCTTGTGCTCTTCTTTGGTGTCGATGTCGCCGCGTGGTCGCTCGCCGTGCCCAGCGAAGTGTCGTGCGGCGGACACCTCGGGTAATGGAGGCCGTGGTCAAGAGTCCCGCAACGTAGCGGATGATCCTCTTCACGACTGCGATGCTCGTCGTCGGTCGTTGCATGAACCGACTAACGTGGCCGACGGAGAATGCCAAGTCCGGTCGTGTGTGGGCGAGGTAGCGAAGGCTCCCACAAGACGCCGTGCTGCGTGGCGTCCACCTCCTCCGTCGTCTTTGTCGCGGCTCGGCCTCACCTCTCCTCCATGGGTGAGAGCGGGTTGCGATCGGTGAGCCCGGCTAGCTCAACGACGCGCTTGGCGTGGCGATGCAGTCGAGCGTGATCCGGAATCATCCCGGTGCACCTCGATCCCTAAGTAGAAGGAGAGACCCGTGTCACTCATCCGGAAGGTGGCCTTCATCTCTTCCTTGAATGCCGCCACCTCGCATCCTTGGTGCGATGATCACCAAGTCGTCGGCGTAGACACCCACGCCAGGCGTTGCGCCTTTGCCCGCCGGTGAGCTGCGACCTCGTGTGCGCTCTGCTGGAACCCCATTTGCTTGAGGTGGAGTCCAACTTAGCGTTC
The DNA here is from genome assembly GCA_036346575.1 of Dendrocalamus sinicus. Classification (NCBI taxonomy): domain Eukaryota; kingdom Viridiplantae; phylum Streptophyta; class Magnoliopsida; order Poales; family Poaceae; genus Dendrocalamus; species Dendrocalamus sinicus. The sequence goes on from CM070664.1 coordinate 5,781,621, forward strand.
CACGCCCTCGGTGCTGTCGCGAGCCATGAGGGCCTTGCGCAGCGAGCACCTGCCTCCTTGCCGGGATCGCAAATCCGGCGGTGATGCACGTGAGACCTCCTCCTTCAAGTCGCCGTTAAGAAATGCCGACTTGACATCCATGTGATGAACACGCCGACCTTCTGGGCGGCTAGCGCAGGAGGAGTCGCACGGACTCCATCCGTGCGACGGTGCGGCGTCATCGGTCGACCCTCCCGCCGCGACGAAGCCTCGTGCCACCAAGCGAGCCTTGTGCTTGACGATGGCGCCGCTTCATCCCGCTTCGGCGAACACCCACTTAAGGGTGATCGCGCGGTGGCCGGCAGAAGATCCGCCCGGCTCCCACGTCCGGTTACGCTCGGCGGCGTCCATCTCTCGCTTCATCGCGACACGCCACGCCGCGTCTCCTCGCCTCGGCGAAGGCGGGGCTCGCCGTCGTCGCATGCCAAGTGCGCTCGCCTCGCGATCGCGCTGCGCCGATCCGAGGACGGCGGCTCGCGAGATGTTGTCCATGGTACGATAAGCGCAGAGCTCGTCGTCGTGGTAGGCGTCGGCGCGTCCCTCGTCGTGGGACAATGGAGTGCGAACTCCACCATGCGCTCTCATCGTGGGCCGGTTGTTGGGGCGATCGGTGGTGTGGCGCGGTGCGGGAGAGTGGTGGCCGGTGGTGAAGGGTGGGCGTGGCGATGCCGAAGGTGGTGGAGCACTCGCCGGAGCCGTGGCGAGCAAGGTGTCGAGTGGGCGAGCTCGGTGAAGGCAGTGCTAGCTCCCGCTCTCGAAGTGGGCGTGTCGACAACAAAGTCCACGAGTCGAGGCGAACCATCGTCCACCGCCTTGTCCCACGTCGGCCTCGCGCGCCGTCGAACACGGCACGCGAGATGCGGGCGCGCTGGCGTGTGACAAGGTCGAGATGCGGTAGGCCTTGAGCCTCCGCGTGGCCGATGAACACTCGGTGCTCACGCCGTCGAGCTTGCCGATGTGGCCAAGCTCCTGGCGAACGTGAGGGAGCCAAGACCCGCAAGTGGGAGACCGCCGCTTGCGCCCATGCCGAGCCTCGTATGGCGTCCTGCCGTCGAGCGCCTTGGTAGGCGGCGGTTGAGGATGTAGACGGCGGCCACCACCGCCTCTCCCGAGAAGACGGCCGGCATCCTCTCGCTGAGGAGGCCCGAGCCATCCCCACAACCGCCTGCGGTTGCGCTGCTCGACGACGCCGCTCTGCTGCGGGCATGCGGCGCGGAGTAGTGGCGCCGAATGCCTCATCGGTTGCGATGCGCGCGACGGCCGCCGTGAATTCGCCGCCGTTGTCAGGCGCGCGACGCGCAGCCTGCGCCGCGCTCGCCTCCGCGACGGCTGCGTGCGCTGATGGCGTCGTAGCCTCTCCTTGCCGCCGAGGACCATCACCCACATGTAGCGGAGAGGTCGCCGACGAGCGGCGGGAAGTAGCGTCGTCCTCCCGTGTGGCGGTGTCACCGCCACACAAGTCCCGTGCACGAGCTCGAGCCTCTCCTTGGCTCGGAAACTCGCCTGCTGGGGAAAGGGGAGTCGCCTCTGCTTCGTCAACACGCAGACGTCGCAGAGCTGCTCCACATGGTCAAGGCACGGCAGGCCTCGCACCATTTCCGTGGCACCGAGCCGCCGGGGCCTCGAGTGAAGGTGCCCAGCGCTGCGTGCCATCGCCACGCCTCGTCGTCCGACGAGCCGCGAGACAGAGGGTTGTGCCACTGCACGTGAAGAGTGTAGAGTCGATTTGCGCCTCGGTTACCTTGGCAAGGAGGCGGCGTCGAAGATCCCAAATCCGCGGCACCGTGCTCGATCTCGACACGCGGCCGTTCTCATCCACCGTCCCAAGGCGATGATGGAGTTCCGCGATCGTGGATGTAGTAGACGCCGGTGGCGGCCGGTGCTCGCGATCTTGGTGACGAAGACGACGAGCCGACGCCCTTGATCTCCACGGCGGGCGTCGCGAACTTGACGGTGCCTCGAGCGCTGAGTCGAGCTCGAGAAGAACTCCGCCGCCGGGTCATGTGGTGGGTGGCGCCGGTGTCGAGCACCACCGTCGGTCTTGTCATTGCCGGATCGCCGCCGGAGGCGTGTGCTTTTGGCTCGTCAAGGTGGAGAGAGCCATCTGCGGCGGTGCGCCGAGGTAGTTCGATGCTCGCATGAGCAATGAACAGACCGGCCGCTCCTCCTCCGCTGCGCGATGTGGGCTGGCCGCGTCGTGGTGCCGACACTCCTTGGCCCAATGACCAAGCTTGCCGCGATTGTGGCAAGAGTCGCCTCGTCTGCGCTTTTGCTTGCCAAAGATCGCCGCCTGGCGCTTTGCGCGCTTGCCGCGCTTGCCACTCTTGCGTCGCTGTCGTGGAAGAAGGCTCCCTTCTTCTTGTCACCTTGGCCGACCACCGCTCCCGAGTGAGAGGAGCTTCCGCCAATGGTGACGGTCCCGAGAGGCTCTGTGGCTCATCGATGTCGGCGACCTTGAGGCGACCGCGCCTCCTCGATGGTCATCGTGGAAAGGTCCAGCGAGACCCGATCGGCGAGCCATCCGCTTGTACTTCTCGGGGGCGCAATGAAGAGCTTCTCCGCGCTCTCTCTCGCTGTAGGTGTCGCCACCGAATCGCACCAACCGCAACAGAGTGTTGAGGCGGAGAGCAAAGTCATCAACGTCTTCACCGCTTGAAGGCGAGTTCTCCCGCTCCGTCGCGTAGTACTGCGGTGTAGACTTGCGGCGCGGCCGGCTGCCGTCGTCTTTGCGGCGATGGCGTCCCAAGCCTCTTTGGCGATCCGCTTGTTGGTAGCGAGAACGCATCTCGGCGGGGCTGCGCGATGAGAGCATCCAGCGCCGTCGATCTGGTCATAGTCGACGTCGCCGTCTGGACCGCATCCCACATATGCCGCACTGGAGCTTCACCTCATCACCGCAGACCACTCGGCGTAGTTGGTCTTGGTGAGGTAGGCCACCCGCCGCCGTGGCCGACGTCCTCGACGACGACCGGTACTCGTGGTGGCCACGATGCATCAACCGGGAGAGAGTCGCGTTACTGTGAGGCCGCTCTCCGTCGACCGTCGCCGCGCCGTCGCGTGCCTCCTCCAGAGCGCCACCGCCGTGTCGCGCCTCGCCGAGGCGCGCCGCGCGGCCGCGCTGAGGCTGCCGCCGCGCTCGTGGCGTCTTGCGCGCGCCCGCCTATTGCGCGTTCGCCTTGCGCGCCTCCTCTCCAGCGGTGGGTCCGCGTCGTGCCCATCATCAGAGGCCGAGCCGCGTTCTTTGCCAGCAGCCTTGACCTCTGCTGCTGCCGCCGCTGCCGTATTTGCATCTGCCGCCGCGCTTCCGCCTCATGCCGCTGCTTTGCCCGCTCGCCCACGCCGCCGCCTTGACGCCTTTTCGCCCGCGCGCGTGTCTGCCGCCGCTTCCTTCGCTGCTGCTCTGCCGCGACGAGCTCGGCCGTCACCGACGCCGCATGCTCGAGGCAACCGAAGGCCGAGATCGCCTGCGGACATGGCGCGCTCGGGGGCATGCGTGGAGAGAGGCGCCGACGAGCCGCCGCCGTTTACGGAGAGAGGAGCGAGGGGACAATGGGAGCTGCTGCTTTGCTCTCGGGAAATCTGCAAGGCCGGAGAAGGAGATGAGCGGGAGATGCTCGAGCTCACGAGGATACTAAGGCTCGATACCACTTGTTAGTCGCTGGACTCTTGCTCTTGGTGATAGCAAGATCCTTACTCTCATGGAGAGGATGACACTAGGAGATGGGGCAAGTTTTCTTGTTTATTTCTCACACAATGCCATGCCAACTTTGAGGGTTGGGGATACAAATTTATAGGTGAGAACCAGCCAAGCATATGCTAAGATGCTATCCTAGATGCTGTCCTAAAGCGGTCAATATGCTGTCCTAAAGCGAATCTTGTCCTAAAGCGAATCTTGTCCTAAAAGCGAATCTTGTCCTAAAGCAAGCGCAGATGTTGTCCTAAAAGCAGATGCTGTCCTAAAGCAATCAAAAAACAAAAACTACCACAGCCCCACAAAGACCACAGTACAGAGACTTATTCATCAAATATACACACAATATTCATAACAACGGATAAATTAGAGGTCACAAAAACTGCAATGTCAATGCTTAGGTGCTTTCTGGGCATGCTCAGAATTCTTCATAGGCTACTAGTTCCACACTTAAGCTTATAGAACCAGCTGCCCCCTGCTTTTCAGCATAAGATCTCCTAGGGTTTTAGTAGCCTTAAGCAAATGCAGGTACCACGGAAACCACCACCACTTTTCTGCCTTGACCTTATAGCACGTTCCATAATTTTAGGGCTCCATCAAACATTTCAAAGCAGATGAAACATAGAATTAAAATCGCCCCCCCCCCCAGCATCCATTCATCCTATTGAATCAGCTGACCATTATTTCTTCCATAAAGCACACCCTTCGCAAGCTTGCTTGCAAAACTGTCAACGTGAACGTCATTTTTACCCATCAAAATTCCAGAACTTACTAAAGTTACAAACGAAAAACAACCATCAGCGTAACCAAACCATGCACATCGTTGCATTCATATCATCACACTGCTGCTTCTAGTCAAAAATCTCATGCAAGTCCTACCACACCTGTTCCCCATAAACTATCACCCGACATTGAAGCAATCATGCAACCAACTCTAAATCCCACGCGTACCTGCTAGAACTACTTGCAAAAAGGGGATTCCCCCTACAATGCACAGACTGGATCTCATGTCTCCTCTCCACCGCCACCTTCAGAGTGCTCCTAAATGGCATTCCCTGGGACAATATACAATACCGCAAAGGACTACGGCAGGGGGACCCGCTATCCCCTTTCCTCCTCATCATAGCAATGGACCATTTTCAAAAGATCCTCAACATAACAACGGATCGAGGTCTCCTCCAACCCCTTCGAGGGCGGGCAGCTACCTTGCGAACCTCCCTATATGCAAATGATGCGGCTATTTTTCTACACCCTAAATAGGACGATGACTGCACTCTCATCCACATTCTACAGAAATTTGGAGACACAACGGGGCTACAAACGAACCTCCATAAAAGCTGAGTGGCGCCAATTATGGTTGTCACAGCGGACCTGGCGACAACGGCGACTGTTGGGCGCTAGGACGCCATGGCGTCTACGCGAGCGCCATGACGTCCTCCGGGTGTGGTACAGCGAGCAATAGAATTCTCAAGGCAGGGTAGCAAGAGCTTATCTGGGAGTAGAAGAAGAACAAGGAAACCGACTGGTGGAAACGAGGCAAAGGTAGAAGGAGAACAAAGGACGCAGAGGTAGAAGAAGAAGAACAAAGCAACGAAGCTGAGGTAGAAGAAGACTAGAAGAGTGCCTTTGCTACGGTGCAGATGGAGACCTAGGCTGGTGGCAGAGGGAGTGGAGGAGGGAGGGGTGCTCGCTAGAGGGAACTTGGACGACGCCGGCGCCGGGAGCCAGCATCATGAGTAGCGGTGGCGGCGCCAAGTCAGTGCGTCGCCTATCTCTGTTGTCCTCTCACTAGCTTCATTGTATGATACTATTATGTCTCCAGAGTCAAGTGACTCAAGTCACAACTAAGCATATTATATGTCTCCCTTACCTGGCAAGGCAATTGGTCAAGCCTTCGCCATGGACAACAAGGTGACGCCATGGACGCCTAGAAAACCTAGGCGCTCGCCTAACTACCCTACTCGCAGCAAAGCTCCATGGCGTCTCCCCTGCAGCGCCACGATGTTGTAACATCCTTGGCGCCAATACGGTGCGAAGGGATTATCTGCAAGCCATGCTTGCTGGCCATACCTGCAACCTTCCCATTGGATTACCTAGGACTACTGCTTGCACTACGAAGATTATGTCGGCCGGACTTCCAAAGGCTAGAAGACAAATATGCAAAGCCGTTTGGCGAGTTGGCACAGTAAATTGTTTACACTTGCAGGAAGGAAAATCCTGGCAAAATCCATATTAACTGCCCAATAGATCTACTTCCTCACGGTCATCAAACCACCAAAAGGGGTGTTCAAAATACTAAACATGCGGATGAGACAATTCCTCTCAGCCGGGTCAGAGCAGCTAACAAGCGGCAAGTGCAAGGTTCTAGCGGCTTGTGACTCCATCAACACAACAAGAATCTGGACCCTCATCACATGTTGAACCGCTTGTGACTCCATCAACCCGGCGACCTGGCACACCTTCCCCTCGATCCAATAGTGGTCGGAGTCAGTCATCCTGAGGCCAGGAGTGCCACAGAAAGCGCTGGCCACACTGATATGCTGGTCACATGGGAAATCTTGAAAGAACGAAATTCCCAAATTTTCCGTTCAATTGCGACCTCACCCACATCCCTGATCGCCAAGATTAAGGAAGAGGCTGGAACTTGGGTTCTAGCGGGGGCCAAGAGGCTGGCGGAGCTCTCAAATACCACTGTAACGCTGTAACTAAGGTCTGAAACCCTGGGTGCGGGCTGAATTCTGGCCGTGCACTTGAAAGAAATTTTCTGTTTAACCTTTCTCTCTAATTAATACAAAACAGTGCTCCTGCCCCGCTCAAAAAACTACAAATCTCACGCTTCACACCATCCACATTCCACCACCATCAAGTCAATCACAAGACAGCACGCACAAGGGCATCCTGGTACACGCAACCAAAACCCTACTAAGCCGAGTTCAAAAAAAAAACCCTACTAAGCCACGGCATCCTATCGCTACCGGATCAATCAAACAAGCGAGGGCCACACGGCCACCCACCGGCAATCCAGTTCCCCTCGATCCGACCCACTTCCAGCATCTGCAATCCCGCCCCTACGGGCACAAAATCAAAATCCAGTGCGGTTCCACTCCGCCATCCACAGGCACGCGCCCCCCACGTGGACCGATCCGCACGAACAAATCAACCGAACAAAAAGGGTATTTTTGGGGAGGACGGCGCGAACCTGACGGCTGCGGAGGCGGAGGCGATCGGATCGAGGGGCGGCGGTTGCTCCGGTCCGGGGTGGGGGGGGGGGGCTCGGGTGAGATTTCTCGGTGACGATTTCTTTGCTATTTTTACGGCTGTGACGTGTCAGGGAAAAGAGCCGGTGATGAGGAAGGAGTATAAAAGGGATGACCTGTGATGTGAGGAGAGAGTACTTTTCTTTTCTTATTGATTTAACTAGCAGCGTAAGCGTGGCGGCACGCCACGCTAGCTATCATATGAACCAAAGTAAAAGAGACGATAATTGCGGAAGTTTTTAAAAAAACGAAGACACGTACGTAATTTCGGAAAAACTAAAGACATTTGTTACAAAAAAAACCGAGAACATGTAAGGATTTGTACGTAACTAAACGAAGACCCATACGTAATTTTGGAAAACCGCAGGGTGCTATTCTACAAAAGGATACGCAATTGCGATGAAGTGGAGGGGGTTTTGGGGAAAAAAACCTAGTAGGGATCTTTTTGCAAGAACGGAGGACCTTTACGTGATTTCAAAAATTACAGGGGTCTTTTTGCAAGAAAGATGATATGGTATGGGTGGGAGGCTGGGAACTCCCCCCGCTTAATATAGTGATGATTCCTTAGGTATTTTTCATGCGCATTGTGTGTGTTTTCTAGAAAAAAAAACTACAGTTGATTTTTGCGGTTAGGTGTTAATTATCAGTCATGGGACAGTGGTGGCGAAATATTCGACAACCAAGAAGATTATGGGGTGCAAACTGAGAAAAGGGGAAGAAAATCATGGATTATAATGGAGATGGTGACGATAAGTTGGTGATTTGATGAATTGAGCAATTTTGATGTTAAGGGTGGCAATGGTGGTCGCTACAAGAGGGGTGCAATATCCACATGTCTAGAGGAGAGGAAGGTATGTTCTTTTTAACTTCTAAAAATTGATTTTCAGGTTTTCTATAGTAACTACCTTTCAAACGAATAACTTTTCAAGACAGGGTATATTAATTGATTATAATACATACTATAGCGACTTCATTTATATCGACTAAAACCGTACCTAAGTTTTTGTTACTCCATACTCTTACACATAAACAACCTAAAAATCATAAGCCACAGACAAAAATCATAAGCCGAAGCCAAAAAGAACAGGGCTGAAAACTAACGTGGGTGAAGAAGAGGTCGCTCAAATCTTAAAGCAATTTAAAGATAGAAAATGTGCACAATAGTTTTAAAAGATAGATACTTGGTGTCTAGGCGATCCTTTTTTATTTGTTGTGAAAAACTAGAAATGCAATTTGCATGTTAGTGACGGTGTCATTTTTAAATAAAAATTTGACCATCAATACAATTTTCAAGAGGGAATAGAAATTTAAAACATTTAGCTGCATCTATTAGTAATCGAATATATTAAGTGATGTAAATTCTAAATGAATTAGAACCGGAAAGAATTGGGAATCGATGACTTTGTCTTATGAACCTTTTTTTTTTGCCACGATGACTCAAATCTAATTAATTAGCATAAAAAATTTTCAATTTCTTTACGAGAGTCTGGTAAAAACTTTTCATCGGATTGGAGAATACTTCCATTTTCACTAAACATAATTAGGACAAATCGTTTGGAACATTGATTCGTTAGTCCCTTCTTCCCGAGCAACTTTCTCCCTGTTCTTCAAGTGTTCTTCACTGTCCATCATTCTTCCAGACGTGCACTGTAACCATAACAATGCATAAACAGAAAATTTTAATATCCTTATGTTTGTTCCAGTATAGCTAAAATACCAAATTGCTCCTTTCTCCCTTTACAGTTTAAACGAGACAATCATTTGCCATAAACGTGGATCTCAGCTCCCTTTTTTTCCGTTTAAAATGGTTCTTCTCTAACTTTTTAGAAGATTCTTTGCAGGCGGAGTAAAATTTAACTTTTTAGGTTGTATTACAACTACACTTCTTGTTGCAATTGCAAGTCCAAATCCAGATACTTGTTGCTACAGCGCTTCTTCCCCTGCGATCTTCACTCTCATCCTAAATAGATGGGAGTGTTAACTTCACTCTCATCCTAACTGGCAGATGGTCTACTTCAGAAAGAACATGCAAGAAAGAAAAAATGGAGTAACAAAGGGAATATATATACATTTCTTGTCACTTGTTTGCTCATTTAACATCCATTCATCAAACAAATTTGAAGTACATGAGGTGTGTTACTGCTGGGTCTTTTCTGCGATGTGACCATTGATCAATGATCTCATACTAGCATACACGCAGTTTACTCTGACATGACACTTATCAGTCTCAATTTCTCTGAGAAGAGTTCATGAAAGGAAGTCCTCCTTGCAGACATTGTCAAGAAAAGCATTCAAGTCTGACATCATCTTGAATATCAAGTAAGACTCTCCTCAGCCTGAATTCTGCTGATCTCAAGTTTCGACCTTTGTCAAGAACTCAGGAAGACATGAAACCTCTAGCAGGTACCTCCATAGCGTAGTTACATATTCAATTGCAGGACTTCGCTGGCCTTGTTAGTTTGTCAGCACGTTCTGGCCTTCTGGGAAGCTGCCGGTGAGCGTGCCAAGGTCCATTGCAGGATTGCATCTATATTCCTGGCAGTGTGGAATTCACTGCCAAGACCAGCGACAAATTTGAGGCTAACTTTCCATAGAGGTCATCTGCAAGAGCACTTGCTTCATTGTTTTCCTGGTCAATGGCTGAAAGGCTGAACCTTTCAGACTTCAGGAACAAGAAGCCTCTTCAGTGCTACCTCAGTGGCCTTCAGGAACACGCCGATCAGGACCTACGTCAACCGCAACTTCTTCAAAATCTTTCTGATGTGCGGATGCAAGTCGGTAGTGCTGCAATTACATGTACCAAACCATGTTAGTAATTGTCAAACACCATCACCGGCCAGAGAAATAAACTTTGCAAAGATAAAAAAAGGCAGAAACTTTTGCATCCTACTACCATTGCGTATTGAGCACTGGCCCAGAGATACATATCGCAAAGAGTAGCTTGGAGCCGAGGCTCTCGTCAGGTGATAGCTTGCGGACCTTGCGGTGGATCCTCATCCGCAGGAAGTCGAGCTCCTTGTTGCGGAACTCCCTGACGAACTCCTCGGGCCACTTGATGGTGCCCTTGCCGTCATCACGGCGACACTAGTTCTTGGTCGTCCGGCGCTCCCGGTTCTTGATGCCATGTAACGCCCCGTTTCCAAGGGCGCGTACGGACACGGCATTCCGTAACTATTCAAGCATGAACAGTTAAGGAGTGTCGCGCAAGAGTATATCATTGCATGCTTACAACCAAAGTCCAGATATATTTGACATAAGTATTAACATCCAGTTTTTACAATGGGCGTGCAAGCCCAAAGCATATTTACATTACAAAAGTCTTCCGAATCCGCTGGCGCGCCGAGACCTACACCCAGGGTCCTCGTTGAAGAAAAGGTCCTCCGGACTTCTTCAACGGGAGACCTTCTCCTTCGCCTTGATCCTCTAAAGATTAGGTTTAGCAAGCCGTGAGCCAACCAACCGCTCAAGAAATCCCAAAGGGATCTTAACTTACTACATGCACGGAACTTCAAGGAAGGGAATATATTTGGTTTATTATCCTTGAGTGGATGCAGTTTTATTTGCAATCATTTTAATAAGACGGACTCAAAACTTACTTCTTAAGATCTCAGGGTTTTCCACAAGAGTTCATTAATCAACCTAAACAAATTAAATGTTTACAAAACTACTTAAGCTTTGCTGCTGGAATCACCCAAGTGACACAGCTCCAATAACCGGGAGCACGGCGTATTCGAATACCATTTATTTGACTCTGCAGAGTTTGCTCAGCTTTACCCACACGATCCCTTAACTCCCGCTAAAGAGTTAAGAAAGCCAGGTCGTTTCACTGCTCAACTCTTTAAATAGGCTCTACCCGGTAGAATTCACTCGGGTCTGGCTCTCACACGCGCACACACACACACACAAGAAAAGACGGTGTCCGCTTCGAGTGAACTCTACCGTTGTTAGGCACCCAAACACGGCTTGCCTAACCTCACTGCTAAACCTCCTGTAGAGTTTCAATCGAGTTGAGCAGCTACTAGACAAGTGTTGACAAGTCAACTCCTGTGGTTTGAACGAGTTCTATGACATTTGCTCAGCATAAGGGTTTCAGTCCTTATATTTTCACATGGTCCACAACCTCGCCAGGCCCGCGACCCAACCTAAGGTAAGCGGTGGGTGTAGACCGTCTCGCGATTTCCCACTCACCCTTACCCTACTCCAACCCCTAGGGTAAAGATGGGCGGAGGCCGTCTCGCGGCTCCCCACTCCTTACCCTACCTTGTGCACGCCGGCACTCTCCGCTCTAAGATACGGTGTCCCATACCACTCTACCTTAGAGTCGGGTTTTCCAAATTCTATTGACCCACAGCCACAACCTTATCAGTACAAGACTTTGCATGATGATAATAATCTACAGTTATCTAGATTAACAGATAATTAATTCTAGGGTTTCAAGGGCATGGCTACAAATTAAACATGGCATTTAACGGTGGTAGGATTAACTACATAACAAGTCATTCTAAACATTTTATTTTATTTCAAACTAACATTTCACAACTAGCTCAATGCAAATAACATATTAACATATATAAACAAAGATGGGTTTCAATATGATCAAAGGATTTGGGACTTGCCGTCAATCCAATGATTTCCGCTAGCTCGAACGAAGAACCTCCTGGCTCCTCGGTCTGCAGAATCGAACTTCCGAGACTCCGACACTAGCGCAAACATACAAAACAGAATTAAATCCAGCTTGAGACTAATCAAGCGAGGGAAAATAAACTATTTAAAAAGGAGTAAATTGCATAAATCTCCAAATGAGGAATTTTAGGAATTTATTTGGGATGGATCTGTGGAAATGGAGGTCACCAATGGGTCTGGAATATTATTTGGAGCAAAGTGGTGAAATTTGGGAATTTTTGGGATTTTCTGTGATTTTCTAGGATTTATTTGGATTTTCTGGGATTTTAGAAATCAATAAATCACTGAAAAATGGTTATGAACAGTGCGGCCCGGCCGCTTTGCTCTGATCGCCCGGCCCATGATTTAACGCGCGAGCGCGAGCGCGCGAGCAAAGCGCGCGGCTCGGCCAAAGAAGCGCGTCCACCTGGTGGCGATGGCCGACGCGTGGACGGCGTGGGCGCCGGGGATGCGGGGCGTGTCGATGGCTCGGATGGAGCAGGCGGGGATCGGACGGTGGTGGGGTGAGGAAGCGCGCGAGCGGGGAGCTGGATCGGGCGGTTGAGGGGAGGCGGGGTTATGCAGATCGGACGGCGGAGGGAACGGGGCAACAGCGAAGCGGTATGGAGGATCGGAGGGCTGCGGTTGAACGGCGCCAGAGAGGAGGGACGGCGAGGATAGCGCCACGCCATCGTCGTCTACCTCCAGCCGGGCGGGAGCGACCGAGAGACGGTGGCGGTGGAGCTGCGGCGCTCCGGCGACTGCGGAGACTTCCGAGGATCGGGGAGGGCTCCACTGGGTGCTCCTGGACACGGAAATCCATCCGGGGCACCGGGAGGCGAGGAGCAACGGAGAGGCGGGAAACGAAGGGGTGGTTCGGGAGCTCGGAGGCGAGGAGGTCGCCGGCGCGAAATAGCCCAATCGGCCGCGCCTACACGGAAGGGGATCGGAGGCTCACATTGGGAGTGGCGGCGGAGCCGAAGGCGGCGAGGAGGTCCGCCACGGAGGGTGGTCTTGGCCGGTGGTGAGCAACGAGGCCGGAGCTCTTGAGCTTCACCGCCAAAAGAAAGTCACCAAGACGATCGGTGAGGAGGAGGTGCTCTCGGCGGAGAAATCGAAGAATGGAGGCGGGAGAGGAGTTCGGCTCCGGGGCCACCGCGCAGGGAGGACGAGCGGAGCCTCGGCAACGGGCTCCAATCGGCGGCTCGGGAGGGGGCCGGGAGTGGCAGGAGGCGAATAGGGTGCCGAGGTGCTCGGGAAGCAAAGGAGTGAGGGAGCCGAGGTGGGATATTTGTACCGGGCGGAGGAGGGCTCCTTCGGGGTGAAGGCAACGGTGAGCTCCGGGTCAACAGGAATGATGGGAGCAGTCGGGGAGCGTCTCCTCCGCGAGACGGCGGTGGCCGAGCTGCGCGGCGATTATGGCGACGGACAGCACAGAGCAGTGGAGCTGCGGCATGGGGAGGAGGCGTCGCGCGGAGAAGGGAAGGCGGGCCGCCAGTGGGGACGGCGCAGAGAGTGGCGCCGCGTGGCGCGGAGGTTCTGCGCGGCCGGGACAGCCGCGGGTAGCGGTAGGAGCGGAGTCGGGGCGGGCGCGCGCGCGACGGAGAGAGGAGGCGGCGCGCCATGCGGGCGGCGCAGAGGAGCGGCGGCGCGTGGCGCGAGCGCCACGGTTTGGACCGTGGTGGTCGGGTGGCGCGCGCGAGGGGAAATCGGGCGGCGCTGTCGCGCGCAGAGAGAGGGCGGGCGCGGCGCAGCAAGCAGGCCTCCGCAGCGCGCGAGGCGAAGCGGAAAGGAGCGGCGCCACGAGGAGGAGGAGGCGTCCGCGCGGAGAAGCCGAGGAATGGAGAAAGCGGAAAAGAGTGGGGCGCGGAGAGAAGAGGAAGCGCCAAATTAAAAGGGAAAGCGGAAAAAGGGAGACTTTCCCGAAAAGGAAAGTTTCCAAAAATTCACCCAAAAACCGGCAAAAATTCACAAATTTTTGGATTTTGAAATTTTGGGGCTTTTCATGCCATAGTCCTCATTCACCTTCCGCTTCTTCAGCACCATCTCCCCGCACAAACGATAGCTGATGTGTCATCTCCTCTACTATCATTTGTAGGATCAAGGATAACCAATTAGAGAGGGTAAATAAGATGTTTAAAAAATTTCTTACCTTCTAATAACAATTATCTTAATTTTAATGTGGTAGGGTTTTAAAACAATCGAAACTTACACAAGTCTAGTGTGTCTAAGGCACTACAAGTATGAGTCTTTAACAAGAAGCTCTAGTACAAGTAAATATCACAAATACAATATACTAGAAATACAAGAGCTAAAAAAGAGACAAAGAGATACCAATGTATACACGATGTTTTTACCGTTGTGATCGAAAACTTGTCAGTTTCTACTAGTCCACGTTAATAAAAGCCAAGCGACTTGGACCGTCTTCACGAATTAAGCCTCAGCTTCTCCATCCACTAATGGTAGTCCTTCCTTCACTTCGAAGATAGTGAACACCAAACCACTCACAAATCGGTCCCAGACTTCTTTACAACCTGTTTGGAAAGTCACTGCAAAAACTCTCACCAAGTTGTCTAGGTGTCGACAAGCATCAAGAGTAAAAGATCATAACTTCGCTTGACAGAGCACAAATCGCCCATCGAGTTTAGCTTGAAATGAATGCATGACCCTAAATTGATCCAAATGGCACAAGAATATGTTATCAAGTTACTAACCATGATCACTCTTAATGGTACGACTTTTATCCTATAATCTGGTCTTCTACTCTTTTTCCTAAGACCGGTAAAAAATAAAAAGGATCATAGTCTATATATACCTTTGTTTTGAGCCATTTGGATTTTCATGTTGATCTTTAGCATGCGTCTCATCATCACTTTAGGAACTAAACCTTTTGAACACTAAATAAACCCGTTTGTACCATATTCACATAAATTCATTAAGAGCAAGGCTAATAATACAGCCTTCAGCTGGCTGTATGGACACTTACAGCCCACTTATCAGCCTATTCATATAGTAGTTTACTGACCAGTGATGAAGGTCAGATGACCCACCCTTTCTCTCACAAAGTTTTTGGTTCTTGTGCTTGGTGGTCAGAACTTACACCCACTCTCTCTCTCTCCTCCACCTCAAAGATACAAACCTACTAACAACCTCTTATTATACTTGCTCTAATTACCAAAACTATTTTTAGAGGTCAAGATGCTTTCATCGTTGCAACTACGCCGCTCTCCTTCAAGCAGACCTACTCGGCGCGCGTGGAGTTCTCTTAGGGGTGGGAGGCGACGGCGGTGAGGTGAGGAGAGGCAGCGGTCAGGGAGGAGAGAAGGGTTTGGGAGTCGTAGGGATTTCTACTACTGGGTCTTAAGGGGATTTTTGCCGATGAAGTCTTAGATATTGGGCTTTACATTTGAGGCCTAGTATGTGTCAGGTAATTGAAAACTAAGGCCTAAGGCTCGTTTTTTTAGACTTACAATCTTTTTTTAGCTTATTTGAAAGTCAAAATAAATAAATAATTTTTAAGGTGAATTTTTCTCAAGTCTAAACTCATGCATGTCATCTATTGGTATTTTCATCATTTGCCCTTACATAGAAAACATAAAAAATCATAGTAACCTAAATGAACAGGACCTAACCGAAATTGGGAGGCGGGTATCTCTTTCCGTGTGGTGATGCCGTTCCGTTTGGGTCGTAGACTCGTACCGTGATGATGAGCGTATAAAACATCCTCGGTCGCGAACCCTAGCCGTCACGCAAAGCGGCAAAACCTCCCGGCGTCGCCGTCGTCCGCACCCTCGCCTCTCCTACTCCGGCGGCGGCGACCTGCGATCGTCGCCGCGGCCTCGGCCGTGGAGGAAGGTACGCCGTACCGTTGCTTTCCGTCTTCTCTGGTCGTTGCCCAGCTTTGGTTTGTGTCCGGTGGCCGGTATGCTATTGGAAGGTGAATTCTAAATTGAGTAGTAGTGGTGATGGTTCATGGATGTTGCAAATTTCCGTGAGAAATTGGATAATAGCTGATAGATATACAGATTTTCCTTTCAAATGGAGATACACTTTTTTTGAAATGTAATTTGTCCTTGGATTTATTGGTGCATATGATTTTGTTCATTCTGCTCATTCAGGTTTGAAGCTATTAATCTTTAGAAATTATTGGTGCATATGATTTTGTTCATTCCGCTCATTCAGGTTTGAAGCTATTAAGCTTTATAAATATACAATATGGCTGGGAGTAACACACATGCAGCAACCAAGGAGATGGAGGCATTGCAGGTTGGGCAAAACCAAGAAACCAAAGTAAGTGCTATGCAGCAACAGTTCCTTTGTTTGCCGTGAACTGAATTGCTAATGGTTTTTCTACGCAATATAGAGCATGTTTACTTTGGCATACTTCATACTTCCATTTGTACATGGTGGACATGTTGGGGATGAACAAGAATCATACATGCTATTGACAGTTATTCTGTTTTGCGAAATTGGTCTTTTAATAATCGTTCATACTACCCATTTTTTCTTGCATACTCATGCTTTGTGCGATATTTGCTTATTCATTGTGTTTATTGGCACATTGCTTTCATATTTTATCTCAATCTGTCCTTGTAACTTATGGCCTGAATTGTCCTAATAGTTTTTTACTAATCCTTTGATTAGAGGACATGGCTAGCCTTTCCATAACTCAGTTAGAAGAAAGTGATATGTGATTGCAGGGCTCCTACAAGTGATGTCAGCTACTGTGGTTACATGATTGCTGAACCTCATAATATAGCATCCTTCTCTTGATTGACCCTTGCACTGCTGTATATTTACTTTCATGGTAAGTGAATTTCCCATTTTTGCTGCAGGAGAATCTGACTAAGGCGGTTAGTGTACAGTCACATGTAACCTCATCCAAAGCCAAAGTTGCAGATAGCAATGGTGGGGCTCCTGGAGCTCAGTCCTCATCACCAGAGGATGATGACAAAGCACAGGCAGATGGTCCATCTCAAGATGGAGCACCAGGTGACGACTCTACTTTGCAAGTTCTCATTGCTGAGTTTCTCATCTAAAGCTGAAGCTTCTGCTATTCTATCTAGCATTTGGGAACTGGGATGTGATTTGTCTAACTGTTATCTTTGAAATGGATATTTTTCAGAAGCTGCAAAGAAGAAAAAGAAGAAAAGCAAGGCCAAGTGAGTTCTGTTATTCTGTTGAACCATTCATATTCTTGTTTGGTTTGTTCTGTTTTACGAGCTTGTCTCATATTTTCTTTAGAAAGAAGAAGGACCCTCTTCAGCAGACAGATCCTCCGTCAATCCCGGTTGATGAGCTTTTCCCTTCAGGAGAGTTTCCTGAGGGTGAAATCCAGCAATATAAGGATGAGTAAGTACAAGGCCATCACCATTACCGCAATTTCCATTGTAATGAACTATCCAGTGATAGGAATATGTTGATTTTTATCTCCATCAAACCTGTCGGCTGTCACTAATTTCTGGGTTAAGACTGGATGAATGATCTTCGTCGTCTCTGAAAATGACGCACAAAAAGTATTTTGTTTCAGCTTTTTTTTTCGCTAATGGCAAACTCTATGAATTAATATTATGAAATAATAATTAGCATCTGTTTCATAAATTAATCATGCTATTGCTCTTCAGTAATTTGTGGAGAACAACTAGTGAGGAAAAGAGGGAACTGGAACGACTACAAAAGCCGATGTACAATGCTGTTCGCCGAGCAGCAGAAGTTCATAGACAGGTTTAAAATATACTAGTCTCTTCTTTGATTTGTTTGCAACTTCATTTTAATCTTATATGTTGTTGGTTACAACTCTACAATGTAAATTCTGATTTGCTAGGTGCGGAAATATATGAGGAGCATTTTGAAGCCTGGAATGTTAATGATTGAACTATGTGAAACTTTGGAAAACATGGTTCGGAAACTTATCAAGGAGAATGGACTGCAAGCTGGTATTGCCTTTCCAACAGGGTGCTCCTTGAATTGGTATGGTATTCCTCTGGCGTGCTTCCAAGTTCTGCATCGCCTTCTTACATTGATGGAAAAAAATTCAATGCTTAGGGTTGCAGCTCACTGGACTCCAAATTCTGGTGATAAAACTGTACTACAATATGATGATGTGATGAAGCTGGATTTTGGGACACATATAGATGGTCTGTCTGTTATTTTGCTTTGTTCTATTCCTCCTCCTATGGTTGTGTGTGATGATATTTTCTATGGGTTGTGAGTTAGTCCTTGTAAGTATAAATTCAGGCCATTTCTAATTGCAAAAACTAACATGATATCGTGATTCTTCTCAGGGTGCATAGTTGATTGTGCATTTACTGTCGCATTCAATCCCATGTTTGATCCATTGCTTCAAGCATCAAGAGATGCCACAAATACTGGAGTCAAGGTAATGTCTACATATTTTTTGTTCACTCTCCAAAGGTAATTTCTACATACTGGAGTCAATGGACTCGGATATACCAACGAATGAATTTCGTAAGCACCTTTGCACATGTCATTTCTCATATGAGGTCTGCTTGGTGGCAGAATGAGTGAGTTCCTTTGCTCCAATGGGACACATTTATAGGTCTTCGTTGGAATA
Organism: Dendrocalamus sinicus; assembly: GCA_036346575.1. Lineage (NCBI taxonomy): Eukaryota > Viridiplantae > Streptophyta > Magnoliopsida > Poales > Poaceae > Dendrocalamus > Dendrocalamus sinicus. Next base: position 5,799,844 of record CM070664.1, read on the forward strand.
TCCGATTAGTCAATTGTAATGTCACAGTTTCTGCTGTCATCTCTCTAGCTGCTTCTATTTAGTTATTTGCCTGGGCCTGATCTGTGTTTCGATTTTCACCTGTTAATGATCTGATAAATATGGCTATTTGAAATTATTTTTTTCCTATAATAGCATCCATTCATTGTAATTTAATAGCGATTTATCCTTTCCTTCATTTCAGGAAGCTGGAATAGATGCACGGCTTTGTGATGTCGGTGCTGCAATCCAAGAAGTCATGGAGTCATATGAGGTTGAAATAAATGGAAAGGTTTTCCAAGGTGCGTGCAGTTTCAGATTTTCTAACCCATTCTGTTCTAATAAAAGTAAAGTGGCAAAATGACGATTCAAATTGCCTGATTACTTTTGTGGCAGTAAAAAGTGTGCGGAACCTTAATGGACACAGCATTGGACCATACCAAATCCATGCTGGGAAATCAGTTCCGATTGTGAAAGGTGGAGAACAAACAAAAATGGAGGAGGGCGAATTTTATGCCATTGAAACTTTTGGATCTACAGGTATGTCACTCTATAACTTGAACTCATAGATCCAAATTCACTAAAAAGTATCACATTACTAATAGTCTGTGAAAGTCAGTTTCCCTAGTATCTAACTAGCACGGCCCTTCTTGGCTGAACAACAGATATCTTTTTTTCCCTACTTAGGCATATGTTCAAATTCTTGAAGAGTTACATTTCATAAGTGTCATACTGTTTGCAGGAAAGGGGTTTGTGAGGGAGGACATGGAGTGCAGTCATTATATGAAGAACTTTGATGTTGGGCATGTACCATTGAGGGTGGCAAGAGCTAAGCAACTACTTGGGACAATCAACAACAACTTTGGAACGCTTGCTTTTTGCCGCCGGTACTTGGACCGCCTTGGTGAGACCAAGTATCTCATGGCACTGAAAAATCTATGTGATGTTGGCATTGTTCAGGTATGTAAACAGCTCCATTTCCACTCCAGTGTCTGAATCTTATCATGGACATGGTTAGTCACAGTTTCCTGCCCTGTTTGCAGCCGTACCCTCCATTGTGTGACGTGAGGGGAAGCTACGTGTCGCAATTCGAGCACACCATCTTGCTCCGGCCAACCTGTAAAGAAGTCATATCCAGAGGCGACGACTACTGATTTGCCGCTGCAGCAGCTCCTCTTGTACCGGTTGTCTATGCGATCAGTGTGCACCATTTTGTGCAACTTGTGTACTATCTATGGATCATATGACACATGACACTCAGACAAATAATGACGCAGCAGCGCCCAACGGTTTTACTTATACATTGAGCACCCATCGTTTAGTCAAAATCTGTGGAAACTGGGTTTCGATATTCTAGCATTGCTACCATGTTGTTCTGTTGGATTCGTCTATAAAGATTACAATGCGGAGAACTTTTACATTATTAGCCTGAAAGCATGAAGCCATGAACTCTCGTCCTGAATGCATGAAGCCATGAACTCTCATCTTCTGTTTGGTCGTACGGTCGTATCTTGCCAAGGTGGAAGTGTAGGTGCTTCTGTGATGTGCAACTGCTTTAGCCGCACAAGTTGTCGACAAAATTTTCTGCTTTCCATGGTCCTAGACCAGGCTCCTAGACCAATTTAATCATTATTTTGAAAATTCAAATCGCGATTTCGAGCATACAGAGCCGAAAATGAAAACTTCGTTTTTGTCTTTTGAAATCTGACCAAAATGCTTTTATGCCCCAAACTCGAAGTATTGGTAGGAGAAAGGAAAATGCAAAATCTTCCTTGGAGGCTCCAGTTTGAAGCCCATATTTGCCGATAAAACCCCAGCTGTGCCCACCGAAATGCGGCCCACGTACAACTGGTGAGTCTTAACAGGCCTAGGCCCAGGCCCAGGCCTACGTACAACTGGCTAGTCCTCCCAGGAACGGGCCCACCTGCAGCGAGATAGAGGGTGCGAGGGCATTTCCGGAATCGCTCTCAACTAGGGTTTTTATCCACCAGCGCTATAAATCCTCTCTCCCCTCCAGCCCGCCGCCGTCTCGGCATTTCCTTCCTCCTGTCGGATCGCAGCACACCGCCGCGGCGAGAAGAGCTCCTCGGCGAGTCCCAAACGCCAACAGGAAGATGGTACATATCCTCACGTCCCTTCCCCTTCTCGTCGCTCTCAGATCCAGCACACTAGCGTACCTGTTCTTGTCTCACCGAAGTGTAGCTAGGTTTATAGCCGCGTAATATTTGATTGGTTGCGCGCTTCGTGTGGTGTGTAGAAGCGCTGCAATCTGTGTTTGGAGCGTTGCTATCTTGGAATGGATTATGCCGGTCATGGGATGATTGTTCTTGCAGTGGTGTTCTGCTTCGATGTTAGAGTAGGCGTGCGCTTGGATCTTGTAATACCTTGGTAGTAGTACTAGAGTCTAGATGAATGTGGACATGACCGACAAGAGTAGGAGTTTGCCGTTGCTTTAGCTTCTTTTGATGTTCTGTAACCTACCTGTGATAGATTGACTCAGATGAGCCGCTTCGTGCTGTGGTTGTGTTTGTTAGGCTCATCCTGGGCTTTACCCTGGTTGCAATAGTTTACTACTACTTATGTGTTTTTTAAGTGTTACTTGGATTACTTCGGTTATTATACGGATGTGTGGTTCATTCCGAGATTAGAGTGGAATGAGACTGTTAAATTGCATGTTGCGAGGAAATATATAAGAGATTGTGTGCAACACTTGCATTTGCCTGAAATGGAGGGGATGAATTCTAGATGTCGATCCTCACTGAAGGAAATAATTCTATATGTTTGCGCAATAACTCTTTATCTTCAACATTTAATTTGACATTGGTGCTGCTCGAGTGGCTTCACTCATATACACTGCATTTTGCAATGTGATAGGTTCTACCTGCTGTTATGCTATCTATTTTATAGAAAGTAGGCAAGAGTATGCTGTGTGATTAGTAGATTTTTTTATTGCCACTGGTATCTGCTTGTTTTGTTGTCAATTATCTTTCTATGGTCATACTCTGTCTGACCTAAACAATGATTTTGTATATCTGTAGCCGAAGCAGATCCATGAGATCAAGGACTTCCTTCTCACCGCAAGGAGGAAGGATGCCCGATCTGTGAAGATCAAGAGGAGCAAAGATGTCGTCAAGTTCAAGGTCCGCTGCTCCAAGTACTTGTACACCCTCTGTGTCTTCGACCCTGATAAGGCAAACAAATTGAAGCAATCTCTCCCACCAGGTTAGCATGCGGAGCTAATTTTATTTGACATGATCTTATTTCTGTTCTGAATAGTTTGTGCTAGCCAATAATAGCTATCAGGATGGCTTCTCTGCCACCTTTTCAAAGCGGCTTATCGTCATTCGGTTTGATCGCACAAGCGTTCATGCTAGGGCCAAATGCCATCAGCCGCAACCAAAATCCATTAACCGTAGCTGAAAAGAATGCACACTTTATAGAAGAATTTTTGCTTGGAGTGTTTGTTCTTGGTGGCGGGCATGCTTGTGTCTGCCAATTGGCATAATTTTTCTATACTTTTTTTATTGAGTTGATATTGCATTTATAAGTTATATAGTGTCTGTCAAGTTTATGTCCCAGTGAAGATAAAATTTTGGTCCAAAGATGATAAATTGCTGGTTTTAGCTTCAAGCCATCTGTCATACCATTTTGATGAATGGATGGCTTGTGGCTAAAACCATTATGTGGAATCGTCAGTGATGGCCAATAATAGCTATGAGATCTGAGGGACAACTGTTCAATCTGAATACCTAATCCTTTATTCTCCTTGGTTTCTACTGGTGAACTGAGTGTGTTAGTTCATGTCCTGTTGAGTTGTAATTTCTCAAGCTTGAGTAGAGCCGCTGTGGTGTCCCAATGAAGATAAAATTGTTGTACCAAAGATGAATGCTCAATTAGTTTTAGCTTCAAGCCATCCTCATGTTTATTACTTTTGATGTGTGGCTTGTGGTTAAAACTAGTGTGTAAGTTTAAATTTGTCGGTGATGGGCAATAGCTATGAGATCTGAGGGATATTACTATTTCAGGCAAACTGCACTGTATCCAGCAATTGTGTTTCTCTTGCTGTGTCTGGCCCTTAACAGTTTGCCTTTTATTTTCAAATAGGCAGCCTATTTTAGCTGTCAATTCAGCTTTGATCACCCTCATTTTGTTCACTTTGCTTTGAGATCTTTTTTCATACATTATAAATTCTGCATTTGTGATCCAGGTTTGAGCGTCCAAGAGGTCTGAACATACAAGCCAACATCTCAATGAAGTACCAAAGCTTGTTAGCAGAGCATGTTCTTCTGTGTTCTTTCGAAACTTTTGCACCCTAAGCAATTAGACTTGCCAGCTATGGATTTGTAGATCTTTGGGAAAAATACCTTTTGCCACATTCTGGGATGCAGCTTTTTAGCTTATTTCTTGTAAGAACTGCGTGTTGCTTAAGATTTATCTATTTCCAGCTTATATGCAATCTGAAACAAGCAATATTTGGTATGGATCTTGGAATTGATCACCTAGCAAGATAACTAAGATGAAGCTTCTAAACCGATCAATTTGTAGGTGAAACCGTCATAGGCAGTTTATATGTATTCACTGTTGCAGCAGTGTCCATCAATTTGGATGAGACATCGTGCTATAGTATGCCAAGTTTGCTATAGCTGTGATGTTTACGTCGAGCTTTGCATTGAGATTTGAGATACATGGCCAGTTTATCCACCCTATCTATGCTAAGTTCGTTGTTTATTCTCAAATTCACTATAAGATCTCAATATTCCTCAGATTGCCAAAACTCGGCTATTTTTGGTTGTAGAAAAGTTGCACGTGAACGCAAGATATCTCGTACAAGTTTTTCTCATCCTCTTTGTGTCTGTTAACTACATTGTAACATGTAGATTTTTGTTGATATACAGTTGGTATTTGAAGGGCAAATATAATGTGGAAACCCAAATTTAGTGTGAGTTTCGAATAAATCTAGTGTAAAAATTCGAAAATTATCCCCAAAACTGCATTTGCGGGGGAGGGGTATTTCTATAGCTATGTAAAATTTCAAATCAAACTTAATTACATTTCTACCTGCTCATACACATACTGACATTTGGGTTTCAAATTTTGATATACTCTTGGGGTTAACTTGAAGTGAGAAGTAGAAACTCCAAAGTTGACATTTCTTAGAGATATATTTCCTTATCCTCTGCGTCTTCTGTTTATTCATCAAATGCATCATTTCCCACCATCTTTATTCCATGAGGGCTTGTCTATCTTGGCAAGGTAAGAAAACATTGAGCTTGTCTGGATCGGTACAATTTAGGGTTCTATTCATATTATTTTCTAGCTTCTGTTTAGATAAAATAGAAGTCAATATTAATACCCAATTTTTCAAAACGGTTTTTTCACGTCTCGCTCTCATCTCGGTTTGGGGATAAAGCAAAGGACACGGACACATCATGTACCTTATTTCTCTCACTCTCGTCTTGTATATGCATCTCTTTCTCATTTTTTCAATCGCTCGTTTTCTCCAAAAAAAATCATTTTTTTTCAATCCATACTATTCATTTTCAGCAAAAAAAAATCATCACCCGCGACAAATATGAACAAACTCTAAATGTCCGCAGACTCTTTCTTCGTTAAACTTGCCACCCACTCATGGCCATGAAATCAAATTCCTCGATGAATTTTCTTCTTATGTACCGCTAAAAACGCACAACAAGAAACTAAAGCCTAAGGGGCTTATTGGTTGCTAGCCACACTTTGCCAACAAAAATTGCCACACTTGCCTAAGTTGAGGTGCTCAAATTCTTTGCCACACCTTAGCAAGTCTAAGGGAATCTTGCCACACTTTTTTGAGTCATTGACGCGTAGGACTTAGTTTGCTGGAAGAGAATCTTATCACAACTGTGGCTGCAACCAAACAACTCCCAAAGTTGGTCAAACTTGCCTAACCTTAGGCGTGGTAAACTGTGGCTGGCAACCAAACACCCCCTAAATATTGCTGTCAGGCGTTAGCTTCCACGAATAGGATCCATAAGCAGCGTGCAACCGTGCATGGAATCCACATGCATATTCCGTCACCTCCTGCTGATTCAATAGCAGGAACGAAATGCTCAACATCCCAAGAGAATGTACAAGACAAATGTATAGCTAACATAGGCTAAGAATATATTCCTGTATTTTACAGGTCTCAGTAGTTATTTGGGAGACCAAATTGCTAGTGTAGATTATTGTACTGTTAAGAGGGGTCTTATATAGTAGTTTGGGTCTCACCATGTTTTGACAGCTCAATCCCACTTGCTCTAGCTTTCGTATCATGATACTATTGTTTATGAATGTGTTTTGTAAATAGTTGAGACTCATACATCTAATCCTTATAGCATGTGACTAGAGTTTGCAAATGGTCAAATCACGTGCATCTAGTTCTTGTGACATGATGCTAAGATTTGTAAATGTGTTATGCAAATAATTGAACCTCATTCATAGTCCTTACAGCATGTGACTTAAATTTGCAAATGTGTTTTGCAAACAGTTTAAGTCTATGTCTCTAAACCTCGTGTCATGATTTTGCAACTTGTTATGAATCACACTTTGATCTTTGGGTGCATTGTACTATGATTTGCAATCGTGTTTTACAAATTTGTTGAAGTACATGCATTTTTGTCTTTGCTGAAAAATTCAGGGCGGTACGATTGGCTCTGTGTGAGAGGTCAGACCAACCGTGCAGTATGACCGACCCTCATGGTGGTTTGACTAGTCGTGTGGTATGACTATACTGTGTGCTGGTTGTTTTGTTCTAAAGAGCCATTTTTTTTATTCTTGGTTGTGCAGTACAACTAGCCCCTGTGGCGGTTTGACTGGACCTGTGTGCTCGGTCGAACTGGTAGCGGTTGTAACAACTATTTTTCTAGCTATTGTGGAGGAGATTGTTATGACTAGCCATTAGTTAGCGGTAGTACGAGCCCCGTTTATTTTATTGAAATCTTGTTTTAATAGCTAGTTGTGTGTATGGGGGCTATAAATACCCACCATGGCTGGTTGGGGGGAAAGGTTGTTGTATCTCATTCCAATTGCTTGAGCTAGTGTGTAGCTTATCCTATCAATTGTGCACATATTGCCCCTTGTGAGCAATGAGAGAAGTCTCTAATTATATGTGCTATTTCTAGATGTGGATTGCATATCCACGTGTGCTTTGTGTTGTATTTGGTGAGAGTCAAACAAGCGGCTTGACTTGTTACTCTTAGAGGTTGTCGATTCCTAGGCAGCATTAGAGGTGTCGTGGTCCGGTAATCTTCTCAAGAAGCTTAGGAAAAAACCCGAAATGTTGTGAAGGTTGGAGCTCACATATTCGGAGTAGAAAAGAGGTACTACTAGTGAAATTGAGGTGCTTGGTTTAATTCGTGGAGTTGGTCAAATTCGTTTGGGTTTACCTCAATGTGAACTAGGAAAGACCAGAAAGTCTCCGAACACCATGATAAAAAGAGATTGTGTTAATTGTGGTTTGCTTTATTGTGCTTATTTACATTTTTACAATTTATATTTTTAGAATTAAATTGTTTGCTTATCACCCTAGGATTACAAACCTTGACATTGATTTAGGTTATTGGTGTATTTAGTTGAAACTAGATGATTTAGGCCTTAATTAAGTAAAATCAATTTGATCTATGTTTTCGCATATAAACTCATTTTTAGTAAAAAAAGAGAGCACATATTCACTCCTCTAATCGGCCTCATCGACCCTACATATAGCTTGAGACTATAGCGACAGCATCGAGTTCCGCAGCCACTACCAACCCACTCATCTTGTTGCTCTATCTATTTCTTCATCGATGGCCACGAGAAGAGGGCATCATGGTGACGGCGGTCGAAAGTGCACCGAGCCGGTCTTGCCCTACCAAATTTGTCCCTCCTACCAATGTGGAGACATCGGAGATTAGCCACCTCTACTTCCTGCATCGAGCTCGTGAGTCGTGTCGTTGTCACCGGCCATGCAACAATGCCCTACGAGTGAGCGTGAGGAAGAAAGCAGGGGTGGATACGGTGTGTTTTTGCAGAGAGAAATCGAATAATGGAAGTTACTTATGGATAAATCCTACGATAAAATACAGCATACGAACCTAGTGTCTGAATCAGATGTCTGTACGCTAGACGCTCACTAATAGCATGGAATTGCCCCTACTCGTTAACAGCAACTTATGCTTAAAGATTTGTAAAGCTTTACGAAGATGGAGTACTGAAGCAACTTATTACGGCAGTAACACACGAGACATGACGCATCACGCACGCACGATGAAATGCAGCTCACCTGCTTGCTGTTCAGACGCGTAAGAATCGATGAGATTGAACGTAGAGCAAGTCGATGAGATCGCTGGCGACGCCGCAGCGGTCCTTCATCCTCTTGTCGACGTCGGCCACGGTGGAGGTCAGCTGGCGGTCGGAGAACGCCTTCTCGCACTTGTCCCCCGCGTCCTCCGCCGCCGCTGTCTGCTGCACCGCCTCGCCGTGCGAGCCCGAGTCGAGGTCCCCCCGCGCCTCCTCGAGAGCATCGATGGCCTCGACGTAGAACGTGCCGCAGTCGTCCAGCGCCTCCCCCAGGGGCTTGTCCGCGTGCTTGCCGGCCTCGCCGTCGATGGCCTTGGAGCTGTCCCTGGCGTTGGAGGCGGCGATGTCGAGCGCGATGCCGGCGAGGTCGCGTACGGTGGTTGCGTTGGCGCTCCGCGGGTCGGCGCTGAGAACCTCCACGCACTGGGCGTTTTCGGTGCTCTTGCACGTGCGGGCGATGAAGTCGGCGTCCGCAAGGGCGGCGGGGAGGGAGACGGAGACGACGAGGGTGAGCAGCAGAGTGGCCATGGCGATGGTATTAGCCTTTTCCATTGCTGCACCTAGCGAGCTTACAATTTCCTTGTTTATTTTTGTGTTTTTACTGTAGAATAGAATTTGCAAAGTATATATATATATATATATATATATAATGAGTGCCCCTTGATGTCTGGGCACCACAATCTAAAATAGATATGTATCATATATAAAAAATTTTAAAATTTCTTAGATGCCAAGTTTAACTAGTTCAAACAAGTTTGAACTAAATCATATATATATATATATATATATATATATATATATATATATATATATATATATATATATATATATATATATATATATATATATATATATATATATATATATATATATATATATATATATATATATATATATATATATAAAAAATATAGACACACACGCTGAAATGGGACACCTGCTTTTAGATGTGTGCTAGTGCAATGGTATATAATATATCATACATGCTAAATCAATTATAGATGGAAAGTCTTAATCATGGATGGAAAGTCTCAATCACACTAGCACACATCTAAAAACAATCCAAAGGCAGGGAGGCTTAGTGCCCAGACACCATAGTGCCTCTGTTATTTATACTATATGTATGTATGTGTGTATGTGTGTACACACTAAGAGAGTTGTCCAAATCGAAATATTGAGAAACATTAAAATAGTATAATAAAGAAAAGTATACGGGTAGCAAATTCCCAAGTGATGATGTGAAATAATCATTAGTAATTTAGTGCATCAAATCTTCCTTCTTCCTTGCTCAGAGTTTGCATGCAAACATTAATTTCACAGCGAAATAAAGGGAAGGATTTGGGAATTAACATTTAGGAGGAATACATTTAACACACGGCGAAGTAGTAAATCTTAGAGATTGTCCGAGCCAAACTCTCGCAAAAACATTGAAGTAGTAAGAAAGAAAAGGATTTAAATTCCAGTGTTAGATTACGATTACAATGGTGAAGGTTATGCGAAATCCACGAACTACAATCGAGATGAACTCTAGGGACTTGACCCTTCCACCGGTACTAGGAGAAATGTGAGAGCTTGTCCGTCGCCTGTCCGGGGCATGGCATGCAGGGATACGGGTTCCTTGTACACAATTTGTACTTAATTCAGTTGGATTTGGATATCTGCATAATTCCTCGTACACAATTCCTTTAACTTCGAATACGGGTTCGAATTCAATTTCTACTTAATTCGATTGGATTTGGACATCTGCATAATTTGTATACCAGATAGATTGCATAATATTATCTTGCACAACACCATGAATCGCTCTAACAAGTTAAGGGGCTTGTTCTTTTCTGCTTCTAAAAGTTGTTTTTGGGCTTTTCTATAGTAACTAGTTTTTAAATAGAGTATCTTTTTAAGATAAGATCTACTAGTTAATTATAGTACATACTATACGGACTTCATTTATATCGGCAAAAACCACACGTGAGTTTCTGTTACTCTATAATCTCTTATATGAACAGACTAAAAACCATAAGCCGCAACTAAAAACATAAGTTTCAGTCAAAAAGAACATGCCTGGTCAAGTAACACAATGAATCGTTTCAGGCTACTTAATTTGCAGTGGCATCGTTTGTCTCGATACTCTTCAGTTCTTGGCTCAACATAACTCTACTAGAAGTAGTACCGAATAAAAGTAGTTTCTAGCATCTCAGGCTGTCGATCTCCATAAGCTGTTGCTGCAAAATCTGCACGAACAGGAGTAGCTAGCTACACATGAAGCAGCTCAAGTCAGAGCTCACCCATACGCCATGAATGCTAGCTCGATTTTAGTATACCACCGTATGCATATTCATACGGCTCTGCTCGCCTAAAATGGCAATTGGCCACTGCTTCCCCTGCACGGCATGCGCTATTCATCGCCATGGGAAATGGACGGAGCCAGCTTGTACAGTGCTGCTGCTATACACGCCAATTCAATCATCATAACTTCTGCTTAGCTGCGAGAGGTAGCAGCTGCCAGCCTGCCACAGTTGCTTGTACTCCATACTCACAATGATACTACCATTCAAGAAACAAACAGTAGCAGTGAGCAGTGGAAGTACGTTACGATGATGCATGCCATGTTCAGCTCGTCAGAGCACCGATTGCTCCAGTCATCAGAGACCTTTCTGCTTATTATTACCACTCAGGAAAGGAACAGTGGCAGTAGCATCTCTAGAAGGCTTGTCTGATCTGAACTCTGAGCAGATCTTGTTTTGGAGTGGTAGAGAATGCACAAGTTATCAACTCATGCAGTCAGGCATCATGCCTGGCAGGTTCCGAGTTACAACTAGGACGGGAGCTTGGAATCATGCATCGATGGCAATGGCATCATGCATGGGAAGGAGGGGAGCTTGCTGAAATCTACGGTAACCTGTTCCCGGTCTGAATAAATAAAGCCTGCCAGATTATATGCTATGCTCATGGCGTTGTGGCCTGATTGCCTGAACTGAAGGAGGAAGTTTTGTTGGCTTTGCTGTGGCAGGAGAAACAAACCTTGTACGTCTCCCCTGATGCTACTCTTAATTTACCTTTCAAACAAGCAGCAAGCGAAAGAAAAGGAGTCTGCGGTAAATTATATGAAGGTCTTGCTACGCGAAAGAAAAGAAGCCTCCGGCAAGTGAAGCTTAGCTGCTGCAGAGTGCAGCGAAAGCCAGGAGCAGAACCCAGAGCCCACGGACGAAGTCACCGGGAACTTAGCCGGAGCGCGATGCCGGCTCGATCGGTCTTATCACCAGCATAATTCGGTTTCCATGCTCCACCACCCCATTCTGCTATAGTGACTAGGGCGCAGTGAGGTGTCGACGGACTCCTTCCTCATCACATAATTGTGTAAGTTGGTTTGATAAGAGCTCACCACTCTAGTCGGTTCTGAGTCTTCAGATTATGCCCAGTCTCCTCCACCACCGTCTTAAACTTCTTAAAAGCATTAACAGCTTTATCTTTCGACTTCAAATAAAAAAGCTTTATCTTTTGATTTCCAGGCGTTTGTGTGATTACGTCAAGTGCATAATCTTCTTCCGACTTAAATAACGTGTCTTCTTCTTAATTTTAACTTTTTATTTTTTAACTTTTTTATTTGTATTGTTCATAAAAATATTATAGTTTTTTTTCTATATTTTTAAATTAAACAATTTAAAAAATTAATAGCCATATTTCGGTCAAAAGTTAATAACAAAAACCACCGGCCAAAGCTAAATTGAACGACCCCTTAAAAGGCCCACAAGAAAGTCCAAAATAACCAAAAGACCAACAGGAAAGCTTATTCTAGACCTAGCAAAGCCACCTAAAACATCATCGCTTCTCCATGGACCACCTCTGTGATGTTTCTTTCTCACTATGGACATGACTACAGCCACCACGACCACCAAGACACCTCCCTCCTCACAAGGTCACCATCGCTTCCCTCCACTCCTATTCTCCTGAGGGCATCTACTTTGCTCCACCCACTACCATCATTGCCGAGGGCAGGTATTGAGTAGACCGAGGCAGAAGTCGATGAGGCGGGTGAGCCGCACCAAGAGAAGGTCGAAGAAGAGGAGGGCGTGGTGGCAGTTGCTATAGTTGCTTTTATTCCACACTCGTATGATACTAAGTGTCCGTTCATATTGACTTTTGATTTTGGCTTGTGAATAATAACAACTTGTAAATAAGCTTGTAGAGAGAGGCACTCGGATGTGTTTTTAGTTGATATAAATGAAATCACTAAAGTATATATTACAATCAACTAGTAGATCCGTCTTGAAAAGACACTCCGTTTAAAAGGTAGATATTATAGAACAATTATTTACTACAAAAAAAATGACTTTATAAGCTAATAAGAACATGGCCTAATACCATTCAAGAAACAAACAATGGCAATGAGCAGTGGAAGTACATTACGATGATGCAGTTCATCAGAGCACCGATTGATCCAGCCATCAGAAACAGTAGCAGAATATCGTGATGCAGCAGTGACATCTCTAGAAGGCTTGTCTTGAGCACAGAATTGATCTGAACTCTGAACCCATCTTGTTTTGGAGTGGCAGAGAATGCAGGTTTCGAGTTCCAACTGGGATGGAAGTGGGATCGATGGCATCATGGGAAGGAAAAGGTTGGCCTACTCTGCATGCTGTGGCCTGGTGGCCTCGATACAGGATAGATAGATAATACCGCGGTCAGAAAGAAAGCCTTGTCCCCAAGCATGTGAGATGCAGCAGTGGCAGTGGCGATCCAAATCCAATGCGCACTGAAGTGTTTCTCATCAGGCTGCTCAAAAGCGCTGAAAGCCCAACTTTTGGTTTTTTTACGAGGGCTTTTTTTATTGTAAAGTCTGTTAGTTTTTTTTCTAAATTTAAAAAATTAAAAAATACTGAAAATCAATGTTATATCTTTTAGGACAATGCAAAGGAATAAAAAAAAGAAAGGGCTAAAAGGCCAAAAAAAGCCAAAATTTAGAAGCAAAGAAGCTAAAACCATTTGGAGCAGAGTTATCACCGACTTAGGATGTATCAAATGTGGAAATTCATAGAACTGTATAGAAAAAACTATGAAGAAGTCCACTTTTGATCCTTCAACTTATGTCTCAAATCCAATTTACACTTTAACTATGAAACCGTTCATTTTACACCCATCAACTCTCGAAACCAAATCAAATCACCCCTTGCCCTAAACCACACTTATTTTAGATGACATGGTGTCCACATGTACATGTTTTGCTCATGATTTTGCCACATCAACAACCACATCAACATTTTTGTCACATGCCAGTCATGTCACATTGCTCTCTCTCTACATACTCATCTCCTTCCACTACCAACCTTCTTCAAGCCCTGCCCACTCTCTGCTCTCTCTAACTCTCTCGGGACCGCCGCCCCCCACTATGGTCCCTTGGCTTCCATCCTTCGCCGCCTCGGGATGGTCTCTAGATTCTCCCAACTCATATTTGGCCATCGTCGCACCTACCCTAGCCGCTCGAGGTCATCGTTGATTCAGTGCCACCGTTGGCTCATAGTTGCTCTTCGGAGTTCCCTCAGCATTGACATGGTTTGGCTCACTGCCACGCCCTCCCCTTGCTTCCCTTCTCTGGCTTCCTTGGCCTTGTCACCGTTGGCTCGTGCTGCCTTGGCCTATGGTCGATTGCGCTACTAACATTATCATTAGAAGGCGAGATGGCATGCATCCTAGAACATCCAAGGTGGCCCACTCCTTACAGGTGATCAGCTTCAATTTCTCCTAAAATCCTGCTATGCCAATGGTGTTGATGCTTGTGCTAATGCTCATCTTGTGTATTGGAATGGTGATTACATGGTCATGTGATTTGGGACATAGTGCTATCTTGGTCAATTTGGCTTGTTGGTGGAGAATGCCTAGATGAATGCATGTTCATCACTGAGGTATGCCCACATCCGACCATGGCACTTGGTGGAGGATGGAGGTGCACCTCATCCACCTCGCTACTGTCATCCTCAAAGCCGGCTAGAGGTACACCTCCTCCTCGTCCTCGTGGTGTTGGTGCCAAAGGGCACCGGGAGGTGGGAGGAGGAGGGCTTGTGGTGGTGGTGCGGGAGGGGACATCGGCAGCGGCAAGGTGGACATCGATGTCCCCGAGGTGGACGTTGGGCGGCGGCAACGCTTGGAGTAGAGTGGCATGGGAGCCTAGGCACCAGCGGTCTATCGTGGTCATGTGGCAAAATCTAGTGACATGGCTGTCGATGTGGCAAAATCATCAGCGAAACTTATACACGTGGACACCACGTCATCCAAAACCGGTGATTTAGGGTGAAGAGATGATTTGCTCTACTTTTAATAGTCGAGCGGTATAAAGTGAACGATTTTGTAGTTGAGAGTGTAAATCGTGCCTGGTGTATAAGTTGAGAAACTAAAAGTGGATTTCTTCTAACAAACTATACAACTTCTGTAGGTTTCGCATGAAATTGCCACGCTCCAAACGGGGCCTCAATCTCTATCATGGATCAATAGCTATGAATGATCGATCTTTGCATGAGAACAAATCTATTTACGTTGTAAATTCAACTCCTGTTGATACGATTTCGGTATTGTTGTCTCCAGTACTGTGATGCTTATTTGTCATCACCCTTACTCCTCAGCTTGCAGAAGGTGATGGCTGGCACCCTGAAGCTCACCTGGTCGCCCCACGTTGGCACCGGCATCCTGTGCAGCTACCACATGCGCATGAAATTTTTTCAAAAGAGATATAAAATGGGATAATTATAGGAAAATGCCCAAGAGTAAATTCGTTTGTATGCGTTGGGGTATGCAGCCTGGGAAGATAAGATCAGAAGACTGAGCGAAAGCACATGCTCACCAACTGTTTTTCAGTTGCTCTGTGATGATCTGTATGGACCATGCATGCATGAACCAACAGAGTGCTTGACAATATGCAGATCTGAATCAGTTCATTATGACTCAGAAAGCTACAGGTCTCCTTCTGACCATCATGGGTGTCAGTATGGTGCCATGCATGGCGAAATTAAGTTGGTTACTGCAATCTTTTACTCCAATTTAAGGTATTAAGAAGTATGCAGTTACTTCGGACATTCAGGTATTGTACATTTGGATAATTAGACTTGCTTAACTTTTCTAAAAGAATTAATGTAGCAAACTAGCAATGAGCTAGTAATGGGTTTATTATTTCTTGGAATAGTAATGCCTTGCAAATTGAGCAAAGGCAAGATAGAGAAGTACCCTAATTTCCCTAAATTAATGGCTTGGGAGTTGGGACACTAGTACCTTGTTGGCACTAATTCGAAACCATTTTTTACTTGACTTTTTGTTCCTTCGAGCACTTGGGTTCAGCACCACATGTTTCTGTTTTCCATTTCGAGAAAAAGTGGAGCTTTGTTCCTTGCTTTTCAAGTGAACTCTTCTGAAAAAAAAAGTTGATGATGAGAAACATTTCCCAACAAGTCTACTCCAAGTACACCAATTCAAGATGATGTTGGCAATGCCAAGTTTAAGGAGGTATACTAATGATCATTTCACGCGCAAGAGCTAAGGCGATTGTTAAACAGGTGAATCTGACATTCTGACCCTTTGTGAATTTGATTTTTGCACTGATAAAATAGCATATTACCTGATACTTTTACTTTGATAGTTCTCAGGTATTTGGGTAAAGAGCGATAGAGAATAGAGGTGCCGACGACAGGGAGGCCGGGGACATTCAAGAAGGAATCAAGGAAGGTATGACGGAGTAGCCATGTGCATACAAGCCAAGAGCCAGTGCATAGAAGATAGGCACGTGTGTGGAGAAGAAAGCCAAGTACATCAAGTCCAAACCAAGACCTACATGAGCCAGAAATAAGAAGGGAAAAAAAAGTACAGTTTCAAAATTAACATGTGCTTCGGCTGGGATAGTATTAGGCTGGCCGTGATCTTGGTGTTGGTGGCTATGGCTTGCATGCCAATTGAGTTAGATGTCACCGGGTAGGCCTGTAACTAGTTAATTTAATTAGTTGAGCTTATTAGTTGGGCCTGGGCTTAACCAAGGCTGAATACGTGTGTAGGGCAAAGGACCGAACCGTGGCCGAGTGGAATTCCATGTTTGTGTCCGTGTGCTGTGCGTCTTGGAGAGCAAACTGGCTATAAATTTCTTTGCGCCTCAGTTAAAGGGGACGTCATATTTCAGATAAAAAAACACTCTTGATGGGCAATATTGCCTCTACTAAAATAGAGAATTCTAATATGTTGTGTGGTTCTATTCTTCTTATAAATTCCTTTAGATGTTATAGGAGCACTTAGAGCAAGTACAATAATGCTACCTAGGTCACCTCTACCGAAATCCACGTCAACATAATCCTATGTGGAAGAGAGAGAAAAGAGGATAGAGAGGCAAGCTGCCCCTTAATATAAGAGGTAACCTCTAGCACATCATATGAGGAGAGAGAGACAAGCTGCCCCTCATGCAAGAGGTGACCCCTGATATATTTATGCAAGTATTAAATGTTTGAGTGCTTTAGTAGAGGTAACCTCTACTCAACTTATTGTATTAGAGCAAGTACAATAAGGCTTAGTCAGCAGGCTATAGTAAATATAATATCAACCAAATCTTACGTGGCAGAGAGAGAAAGGAAGAGAGAGAAGGAAGTCTGCCAAATTACATTAGCTATAGCACATAAAAATATGCATTTCACTCTCTTACACGCTTAGTTATTGTAATAGCTATCTTATTGTATGAACTATTTTTTGAAGGCTATAGATGAAATGGACAAGTGTTATAGCCACTAGTTGGCTATACTATTGTACTTGCTCTTAGCTATCTCCACCATGAGCCACATGTACTCTTTTTGAGCAAGTATAGAGTAAGATCCTCTTCTATTAAACTTGCTCTTAGAGCAAGTATAATAAAAGGTTGTAGTAGTCAGATCTTTGAGATGGAGGAGAGAGAAGAGAGGTGGGTTGTAAGTTTACAAACAACTAAATCACAAGAACCAAGAAACTTTGTGAGAGAAAGGGTGGGTCATACAAACTTTCAACTGATCAGAACTACTATATAAATAGGTGATAAGTGAGCTATATAAGTGTCATACAATACCAATTGAAGTCAGTATTATTAACCTTGCTCACGTCAACTTTTTTGCATGACGAGTAGATAAGAATTAACTCGTCTTGTTAAATGAATTCAAACGTCGCAGGCTTCAATTATCTACATCGTTGTTGACGCCGTTCGATTCGTTAGGTTTTACGAATTCTTTATTAATAGCAGCACCAGTTATCCTCAAAAACGATTCTACATCGTAAAGGTTGGTCGCCCGGCATCAGTTAAGCTAATGTAAATTTCGTTCTTCCTCCTCTTTTCTTTTGAAGATCGATTTACTCTGCAAACATGAATCTGAAAGAGGAATATGCGTATGTTCGGAGATAATAACATGATCAATCATACCAACTACTACTACCACATGCATGGTGTGCAAAAACGGGTCAACTAGACCAAATAATTGCTTCTGAGTTGTTATTCCAGAAGCATGGATTGTACTCCTACCAGCAAGTACTTTGGGCCGATGCAATGATATCGACAGCTCCAATACACGACGACATACCATATATACAAGCACAAAAATACTCTGCCAATTGGTTTACCAACCGGCAATACATATTATACAGTTGTTACGAAATCCCTATCAATTATCATTGGCAGCGACTGCATTATCCCAACGCTGACCGAAATGGGGCAAGCCTGTACCCAATCATCTTTTGGATTATATAGCTCTCTAGAATCTACAAAAATAATTTGTTTTGTTAAAATTATCCATTTCTTTAACATAGAAAAGTTGGAGCAGGAGTACTTGCAGTCAAATACGTTATAGGATTAGGAGTTTAGTTTGTGTTTTTGGGAGTCAAGACGACTGCAAAGTGTCGGTAATCCAAGTCTGGTTCTGCGTGCAGGCGTTGACCAAACTTGTTTGCAGCGGGCAAGCACGCTTGGGCTGCGCTCATGCTTACATACTTTTAGCTGTTCATACCTCACATCTTAGGGATCGTAAGACTGTTCAAAAATGATGTGTTTTTAGTTTTTTATCATAGTTTTTGGCTCATTACGAGAGATTAAGAAAGTAAAAGATATTCATATTGAAAAGTTATTTTGCTCAAAACAACTTATACAACAATTTTTATAAATAAGTTATAAAAATCATCTTGATAAACTATTTAATTCAAAACTAGTTTTTAAAAGCCAAAACGTAGAATCTATTTAGAATAGGAGAATCAATGTATAAGAAAGGGCCTTACGGGATACCCTCTCTCAGATGCTACCATGTGGTTTTAGGAGAGTAAGGGACCGTTTGGTTGCTAATCACATTTGCCTAAGTTAAGATGCTCAAATTCTTTGTCACACCTTAGCAAGTCTAAGGGAATCTTGCCACACTTTTTTGAGTCATTGACGCGTGGGACCTAGTTTGCTGGAAGGGAATCTTGCAACAATTGTGGCTGCAACCAAACAGCTCCCAAAGTTGGTCAAACTTGCCTAACCTTAGGCGTGGTAAATTATGACTGGCAACCAAACACCCTCTAAATGACAGCATGTAAGGGATCTCAAATATAGCATGAGTTTGGATCGGCTTAAAGCTGGTTTATAATAGTACTATTTATAGTAACTAGTATTTAAATGATGTGTTTTTAAGACGAGGCTAATTGAAAGATTGTAGCAAAAAGTATACTGAGTTTAGTTATACCGGCCAAAATCACACATAACTATTTTTCTGTTCATACTACCTTTTATAAATAGCTAAAATTTAAATATTTAAACCATAAACCATTAGTCTAAAAAATCTATTTGCCCCTTTGAAATAAGACCCAAGCCGGTTTGTAGTACTCCAGTACTTGCATTTAGATGAACAACAATAATCATCTCATCCTCTCATCAGATGCAGAGTACTCATAGGAGCAGTAACTAAAAACTTCCGTAACAGTCTCTCTCTCTCATTAGCTGCTATAATTAAAAAAGATTTTCCCCTCCTCCAACTTGTCCTTGGAGCTCCGCTTAGCCCCCATCGAAAGCGACGCCTCACCTCAAGACACCATCACCCACCCACTGACTGCCCGGGCCCCACTCTACAATCTCAAGAGAGAGAAAGCTAGCTTTTTCCAAACTACTTTCCCACACACACTACCTGTGCCTCTCTCTGTGCTGCTTGCAGCTTGGTGCCCCGCGTGCTCTCAGACTCAGCTCCACAGTTCCCTTCTCTCCCCTCTCCATCCCTCCTCTGGTCTCTTAGAGAGAGAAGGAGACATCGGAGAGGGGCACAGGATCGCCATTTCCTGGCTCCTCCTGGCAACGCTCCAAGGACCAACCGGCGGGATTCTTGGATGTGACAAGGACTTTCCCTGGGCAGAGCAAGCCGCAAAAGCCTCTTCTGTAGGATCGTAGGCTGCAGCGGAGAAGCAGCACCGGTGCCAGTGTGCTGAGAAGAATCGCCTTCTCCCGGCCTTCGTCCCATGCTCTCACGGGGAGAGTAAGGAAGGAGAAGGGGGTTGGGCTCACGGCCTCACGGGATTTCTCAGGCTTCTGTTAAGAGGTGTGTGTGTGATCCTTGCTTCTTCTTGTTGCTGTTTCTGCTTCTAGATTTGTCTCTTGTTGGTGCTTGCTTACTACAGGGGCAGAACTTATGATGTTGGTCAAGTTTGTGACTTGTGACAAATGTCTTTTCTTTCCTTCTTTCTTCCTTTCTTGCTTTTCTTGGAACAGCTTTCTTCATTTTGGGTCTTTTCCCCCTGAGGATTTGTTTCTAGGAACTTGGAAGATTGATGATTGCTTAACAAGTTGTTAATATTGCTTCTTACACTCCTTGATCAGTGGCAACTCTGAAGCCGGTTAAAGGGAGTTCTTTTGCTCAAGATTTGATTTCTCTCCCTGTGAGTCTCTGTTGGTATACAGTTTCTTGGATAGGGCCACGTTGATTCTATCATGGGATTTCCGGTATTTGATTGTGTTGCGGTCCTTGTTGGATCTGCTCACTTCCTATTTCTCTTCGGATTGTATTAAATGCCTTCCAAGAAACAGCGCCGTCCTTAGTCCTCACTCCTTGCAGCCACCATTTCTGGTACACCTCTTTACGTGTTGCCTTACTTCCTTTCAAGTAGTAATGTTGGGTTGGTATACTTGTTCTCTTTTCTGCATTTAAAAACATTGTAGCTAACGATCCCATTTTTGTGTTTCTTGAATTTTCTACGCTTTCCTGGTTCAGAAAATGGTAGCGCATGAATTTTTGCTGCAATTTCCAGCAATGTTTCTGGATAGCATTTGATGACAAATGCATTATTTCCATGTTCATTGTGAGCCATCAAATTTTTTTGGAGTAGTTAGTCTGGATTAAGTTCACTAAAAAGTTGTAACCTTTATTACATTTGGTAGTTGGAGATTTCACTTTTGTTACGACTTAGCCCAGGTTGTCTACCACTAACTCATCACCCTTTCTGACTTTTCAGTTCCGATTCTTTATGTCCTCTATATGATAATCATGATATCTGAATTGTGCTCAACATGCGCAGGAAATGTGCTTTAGAAGCTACAGCAATGGCTTCGCTAGTACCTGGGGTCCTTCTCAAGCTCCTTCAGCACATGAACAGTGATGTTAAAGTCGCCGGCGAACACCGGTCATCCCTTCTTCAGGTGGTCAGCATTGTTCCAGCCCTTGCCGGGAGTGATCTGTTCACTAACCAGGGGTTCTACCTCAAGGTGTCTGACTCGTCTCATGCAACTTACGTTTCCCTACCGGAGGAGCAGCATGATCTCATATTGAGTGACACAATTCAGTTGGGGCAGTTCATCCATGTAGACCGTCTTGAGGCAGCCACTCCGGTGCCAATCTTGAGGGGAGTCAGGCCAGTTCCAGGCCGACATGCTTGTGTTGGCAATCCAGAGGATCTTGTGGTGACTAGCTCCTCCAATTTTCTTGGCAGCAAGAAGGCACAACCGTCCATCAATGGATCAAAGGACGCCGGCACTTTGTCACTAGAGAAAGAGCAGAGCAAGTTAGAGAAACTAAATGCTTCTGTGAAGAACAATGGGACAGAAAGCAAGAAACCACAGCTGACCAAGTCAAACTCTTCACTCTCAAAACAAGCACTGAATAGCATTTTAGATAAAAAGGAAGTGGTTAGCTCAAAGGTGAAGTCAAACAGTGCTAGGTCGACACCTTCATCTCCTACCAGCGTCTATTCTTTACCTGCATCATTCGAGAGATTCTCAAATGACAAAAAGCAAAGAACAAAAGCGAAAGGAGTAGAGAAGTCATCACATTCTAGGCTATCCTTGTTAGAAAAGGCTGCTTCTGTGTTGAAGGCTACTACATCAGGGAGGAAGTCCTCTGCAGGTAACTCGCTTAATAACACTGTGTTGAATACTGAATCGGGACCCAAGGCCTTGAGAAGAAGCTGGGAAGGGAAGGCAGATGCAAAAGGCAAAGGCAATTCAGATTCAAAGGCAGCCAAAGCTGACAGAAAGTGTGAGAATAGGAGCACATCGGTATGTTGACTATGCTTGTCACTTATATTGGTAAATACATGTGTTATGTTTAATTTGTGCCAAGCATTCACCAATATAGGATCGACAAGATAACAATTATCTCCTGAATATATTTGTTACCTTCTGGAACCGCGTAGACCACAGTGATGCTTGAACTCGTCATTGTTCATTATAGATTTTTAGTGTCCATCTCCATACAGTATTACAATTAATTCAAAATAACTAAGCTTTGTCCTTTTGTGATCAGACTCCTAGACGAAAACCACCAGCAGATGAGAAGACCTCGCATAAGGATGACAATAAGATTCAGACTCCTCCCAGGAAGAGCACAGCAAGTGCTCCATCAGATGATTCTGACAAAACAGTGAATAAGCATCTTTCTCCTATAAGGAGGACATCTGGAGTTTTGAGCAACCCCAATATTACAAATTTAGTGAAGATTGCTGCAAATAGCAAAAAACTGACAGATGCAAGCACTTCGTGGACGGCACTTCCTCCATCACTTGCTAAATTAGGAAAGGTATGAATACCTCATTGACATGATCACTAAGATTTGTTTGCAACAGTGTTAATAGTTTATAACTTATAATACAAGTCTAGCATTTCTAACTTTTTGGCATTTTGAGCTTGCTGATTTTTTATGGTTGTCTACTGAATAAATAAATTCATATTCAACACTTGCCAGATATGTGAAAAATTACGTATATATGAACTACTCCTGTTTACCAGCTGAGGCCCTATCTTGCTGTTGCTGTAAATATTAACTTCATCTGTTTCATTTAGATGGATTGATGCAAATATACAACAGTCTGCTGGCAATATACCACTTTAGCCCAAGAGGAGGGGAGGATAAGATATCATTTTAGCCTGTGGCAGTTACATATTTCATGTATGTACTTGTGCTTCATGAAATTCTTTTTGTTACAGGAACTTCTAAAGTATAGGGATGCGGCACAAATGGCTGCTGTTGAAGCCATGCAAGAAGCTTCTGCTGCAGAGAGCTTGCTTCGATGTCTAAGGTGATTTTCCATGGACATTAACCTTTTCGATCCTCTCATTACAGAATTTATGTGTAGTTTAAGACATCCAGAATTAGCGCCAATTTATGGCATTGTCAACTCAATTGCCTTCAAGACTCCACAATACTCTCAATGACCTTGAATTGTTCCTCTTTTTTGAGCTATTCCTTTTCTCCTTTGTCTGACAGTACCTTAATACTTATTTCCGAATGCCACTTTGTTCTGTATTAATCTGTACAAGATAGTACTAATTTTGAAGTATTATCCGATACATGTTTTGGTGGTATCATATGCTTTGATTTGTATGTTAAAATATAGTGAGAGAATCATGCGGTTTGATTGGGTCAAGCCATGTCTTTGAGGTTGGCACCTAACCTTAGCTCTTATTCAGTCAATGTCAATGACATGTTAGAAAGTATCGAGATGTACACAAAAAATACTTAATTCAAAATTTAAAAAATCAACTTTGTAAAAAAAGAGAGCTGTGAATTTCCTGTGAATTCTTCCAGTCCAATCACCCTATGCCACTATACCCCTTGCCTTATTTTTTTGCTTAAAGATATTCTTTGAAAAGGTTTTCATTTATCCATCCAAATATTAAAACATGCAATATGCAACTTTTTTTTTTTGCAAAGCATCCAAGCTTCACATGGCTTCTAATCATTGACATACTTGATAGTTGATACTTTTCTTGATGTTTATGTCACATGGTTCCTAAAATAATCGATAACCCCCTTGGTATCACATTCCAAATGTCTTTTAGTCTAGCTGTCTTGCATGTTGCAATGATGTTATCAGCCATATCTTGGCTCCATCTCCTTTTGACCCATACATGGATTTATGATTATTTCTGCACATGTTTGGAGTTTAGACTCACATTGCGTTTGTGTTCCTGGGTTCTCTACCGACACAGTAAGCACGTTCCTCAAGTCCATGCTATGCTTGGATCGCCAGCTGTAGTTGTCCCAACACGCTAGGCTGCGCCAGTGTTTATCTTCACACACTGCTGATTCTTGCCAAACACTGCTATACAAGAAGTGCATCGTCTTCGTACTTGTCACTGCAATGTTTCCTCTAGTAACAACTGTATGAAACCAAATGCTTTGTACTTTTGTTCTCTCTGGCGCTCTGCGTAGTCAATCTAATGCAGTATATGGTAGTGTGATTTTTTACTGGATGCATGGATTCCAGTTCTGATAAAAATGTGAATTTTACTTGTGTATGTTAATTGTTGTAGAACTGTAACATGAGAGCAATAATAGAATGTACAGTAGAAAATTCAGGTTTCTGCAACTTTGCTTGCGTAGTTTTACTTAACAGTAACACTGGAGCAGTAAAAACCTAACCTCACCGTTGTGTTGATCTGAGCAGCTCGTACGCGGAGGTAAGCTCTACGGCGGCGGAGCAGAACCCGCAGCCTGCCGTGGAGCAGTTCCTCGCTCTGCACGCAGCTATGTCCCGTGCCGCCGTCGTTGCTGACTCACTGACCAAGGCTGCGGCCGCGGCGACCTCTACGGCGACTTCACCGGACCGATCAGCAGCCGGCGAAGCCGCCACCGTCGACGAGGAGTCCCTTGCCATCGCGGCGGAGCGCCGCCGCCGCGCAGCCTCCTGGGTGGGCGCCGGGCTCGCCACTGACCTCTCCGCCTTCTCCCTGTACAACCTCAAGCCGCCCCCCGCCAATGCGGCCTCCCCGCTGGCCGTCGTGCTCGTCGACGAGTCGGCGAAGCTGGCGGCGGCGAAGGCGTCGCCGCCGGCGAAGTCGCGGCTGTCCCCGGCGAAGGGGAAGGGAAGGGCCGGCCCCGTCGCGGCGGTGGCTGCGCCTCCGCCGGAGTGGGAGCGGGGAGGCGGCGCGGAGGAGAGGGGCGAGCTGGCGAGGCGGCTCGGGGAGGAGGCGAGGGGGTGGTTCCTGGCGTTCGTGGAGCGGTTCCTGGACGCCGACGTTGCGGCCGCCGCGCCGTGGGATCGTGACCGCGCGGCCAGGATGCTCCCGCAGCTGAAGCGCGTCAACGACTGGCTCAGCGAGATAGGGAAGCCCACGGAACCGGCGCCTCCGCCCTCCGACGCGAACGACGAGGGGGCTGCTGTACTGGCGGTCGCGGCGGCCAACGGCGGAGGAGGCGGCGTGCCGGAGGAGACCATAGAGCGGCTAAGGAAGAAAATCTACGAGTACCTCCTCACGAACGTCGACTCGGCCGCCGCCGTGCTGGGCGGCGGCGAGGTGGCGCCGGTGGCGAATGGGAAGAAGGGGTGACGTGGGCCGTAGATCTTGCACGAATCACGGCGCGGGGCTGAGGAGACTTTAATTGGGCCGGGCACCTTGGGGAGTTGAGTTATTTAATTGGGCCAGAAAATGGTTTTTTTTTTCCTTGTTTTGAAGGTTACAGAAAACTAGGGAAAAAAAGGGTGAGAGGTGGTGGTCAGATGATGTTGTATACAGACGAAAGTTTGTTGGCGTAGACTAGTGACCGTTGGTGTCTTCTTGGTCTATGGTATTGGGAAATCTGCAGAAACTTGCTCGAGATTCTTACGCTTGGAATGCGGTGTTATTCCCATTTTCTGTGAGAATTGAACTATCGAAATGAAAATATCGTCTTCTTAATTTTAGTTTTTTTCGCATTGTTTATAAATATATATCGGTATTTTTTTTTTTTCTTTAACAACTAGAAAAAAGCTAACATCCGTTTTAGTGTAACTAGTTAGAGATCTGTGCGTTACAACAGAGTCATAAAAATAATTAGATGGAACTTACTGTCTGGTCAATTTCACACATCAAACATGAAGAGTAAGCGACAGAGAAAGAAGTGGTGGCCAGAATGCGCGAGGAGATGAGAAAAGTGGAGGAGGTGGGCAGTTGTATCTTGAAAGATAGAGGAGGAGAGAGACAAGTAGTCCAAATCAAATCGGATGACTGAGAAGAGAGGAAGAAAAATGGATCAACCATCAACTCTTACTTTTATAATAGTAAAGATTTTAGTCGAAAACAGTTAGCTGAAACCGGTTGGAACGGACCTAAATAAGAGGCCCAGCACAGTACGATCGCATCCTTGGAGGACAGCCCAATTTTGTTAGAAGATAGAACAGCCCAATATAGACGTGATATTGTAGACATGGGCTCAAATTGGGCATGGGTGCTCAAGTTCCAGTAGCACTAGTGCTAAATACACACCGGGATAGATTACGACAAAAGTTTGTTTGCAACGTCCGAATTTTGTAGAAATCAATACAATTCATCCAAAGCTGCTATGAAACTTCTCCATTCCAAAACAAGGCCTAAATTTATAGGGAAACTCTCTCCTGTCAAAGAACACACGTTAACATAGCATAAACATGAAATTCGATGCGAATGCTTTCTCCATATTTAGCGCAGAACAAATAATAATTCTTATTTGTGGAATTGTTGTCAATTTTGCATTTTTATTATGTATTTTTTTACACCGTACATATTACTCTTCCTAAAAAAACGAAGTGTAAAGTACGAAAAGACAAAAAGTATATTTGTAAGTAAATTTTTTTTGTACCACGTTTGTCATATCTTTTTTTTTTTTGCATTGCTCCATCCATTCGTTTCACACTCTCCTTTAGTCCATATTTGGGCATGTTTTTTTATTTCGATTTATGATTTTTGGCTACGACTTATGTTATTTGAGTTGTTTGTGTGAGAGAGTACAGAGTAATATAAACTCATATGTAATTTTCATCGATACAAATAAAGTTATTATAGTATATGGTATAATTAATTTATAGATTTTGTCTTAAAAAGATAATCCGTTTGAAATTTAGTTATAATAGAAATTTTGAAAAATAATTTTGAAAAACCGAAAAGATGAGCTCTACCTCCGCTTATCCAATCTCCACGAGATAAGGGTGATAACATTTGCCCTTGTTCTTTTACCTATACTAGCTGAATGCCCGTACGTTGCTACGAATTTAAAAAATTTAGAACATGTTTGTATGCATGTTTTAAAAATTTTTACCACCCGTGAGTTTCAAAACAGTTACACCAACCACACCAAGATGGCAAGGCCATGCAGAGACAATCCGTTTAATACTGCATAGTATGATTTCGCATCAACGGGATTACAGAAATTTCATTTTAATGACTATTAAATTCAACATCACTAAGTTAATCACAGCTCGAATAGAAGATAAATGGCATAAAAGCAGATCACATCAAGATCTAGCATCACCGAGTTGATCTCAGCATGAATGAACGATAAAAGCACAGAGCGAGATCACATCAATCTAGTAGCATTGAGTTAATCACAACAAGAATTGACTACAAAAAAGAGAGCGGACCACATCACCGGCTCATAGGTTGTTTAATCATTTCTTTTGCAGCTTCTATCCGCTTCTTATTCACAAGAACATGTACAGTTCTTTCAGTCAAATGTTAAAGGTAAGAGAAGAGGACCTTCTTTGGATATGCCTCATCGCAACAACTTTCCAAGCACTTCACCACTAAATCAGGGTTTGGATCAATAAAGAAAGCCACCTAATGCATTCAAAAACTTGTGTAAAACATATGTACAATGCCTCATTTTTCATTTTACAAGAACATTAAGCATGCCATATATTAGTCAAGTGTTCCTCCTAGATCATTGGGAGTGGTTTCTCCCATGAAAAAGAGGATATGCTGGTTTCTTATAGGGTGAAAGGTTGTAAATGAACTCAATTGGTGCCGACTATTGAAACCCCTAAAGTAGGAAATTTTGAATTCAGAGTTAGTATACTCACGAGAATATCGCTCTTTACCAACAAGAACAACAAGATGCAGTGTAGATATACAAGTTCTGAGAAAAAATACATAAGAATAAAAATTCATATACAAGGTTTTATTTTAGAATGTATGCATGAGGCATCACCAAAAGAACCCCAAAAGAACCTTGTCAAGAGAATCTAAATAACTATACCACGGAAGGGTGAACATGTTCTCAACTACGATAGGTGTAAAGGGTGAACATGTTCTCAACCACGATAACACATGTACTATCATTCCAATTTCCACGGCAACATAATTTAATGCATCAATCGAGGATAGGTGTAAAGGGTTAAGTCATGAGACCTTTTTCCCTTTTGAGCAGCTAAAAAAATCTTTTGCGCTTTCAAGAGATAAGAGCAAAGTAGATCTAGTATCAACAGAAAATGCACTTGCAATAGGCAGCCCATTATGGAAAATTGGAAATAACATATTATTTCCTTCTAATAAAAGAACATGATGGGCCTGATACACTACTAAATTTACTTCCCTAGCATGTTGTCATTAAGTAATAAAAGCAAAGATAACATAGCATTGCCAATATTTCATGGCTACATCATGAAGACGGTTAGGTAAGTAAAGAAACATAACACAATCACCAAACGATAGGTAAGTGCTTACGCTACCTCGCTCGAATTGAACTATGAGTAGTAACATACCTTGAGCAACACATCAGCAGCAACTATAGCTCCAGAGATAACAAAGGTATGTGCCAAAGACTCAAAACCACTTGCTTCATTTCCTTGAAGCAGAAATGCTATGAGACTAACTTCCAAGAATAACATCCCGATTTGGTAAACAACGAAAGCACATTCCATGAGAACGCCTTATCAGGCATACATTGCCACACCTGCCATTTGAAGGTGAAAAATAATCTGTTATACAAGACTCGAGAGAAACAAACAATAGACAATATAACATATGGGCAACATTACTAAAGTTGAAACAGTCAAAGCTTCGATGTGTATGGGCAATAGTTATGTCTTTCTCAGGCATCACTCTATGTCAATTCTAAAGAAGAATTGATCTGCGTACATTAGTAACATTGCTAAACACATACACCAAATCAATCGATAACCAAGCCAATGTGCACTCAAGTTGTTTGTAGTTTTGAACATCAACACTGCCACCGGAGTGGCTTGCTACTGGTTCATCATTACCAATTTACCATCCCTAACCAGCTCACAAACTACCCATCCCACTCGTCTGCTTCGATCACAATTCACAACCCATCCTCCACTCATTCGATTGCTAAGTTGAAAAGCCAAAAGGCAAAAGGTATGTGCACCAAAAGAACTTGTCTGATGAAACACCCACCAAACTTGTACCCATTTATTCTACTCCCCGATCATACACCAACAAGCATACAAACATTGCACTGTTCATCAAAACTAAGAACACAATTCACAAGGTTCATAATCAGCGCTTCAGAGTCAGAACCTTCTCTCGATCGATTCTACCCCACGAGCCCATGTCTTGTTAAAATCATTTACCCTACCTCGCTAGTCTCTAGTAGAAGTCTAAAAAACCACACACGAACCAGATCATTTATGCATCAACAATAACAACTCGCTAATCAACGCCCGAGTTAAGTAGATGGTTAGATTGACCCACCAACTGAGAAGTAGAGATAAGAAATGGAGGCATGCGAGCCGACTGTAGGAAGCACCGAGGAGGTTGAGGATGGCGATCGCCAAGAGGAGCGTGTAGTAGACGATGACGACAACGTGGGAGCGAACGTAGCCTAGCCGCCGGCTACATCGGGCTGCCACGCCAGAAGCCCACGAACGCCGACGGCAAAGATCACCGCCAGTCGTACCATGCCCCATGGCACTCGACACCCACCACATCGACCGACACTTCGGCGGCGGCGGCGGAGTCGAGAGAGGCTCCAGCGCCACCGATAGAGCCATGGTGCCTCCAGAGCCGCCTCGACGCGGAGGGGACGGCGCCGAGGTAGCTAGGGTTTCGAGGGATCGATCACGCAGAGTGGAGGGCTAGGGTTTTGAGGCAGGCATGGAGGGTTGGTGTCGGACTTAGCGAGTCGCATGGCGGCGGAGGAGAGGAGGACGAGGAGGCGGAGGAGGCGAGAGGAGTTTAAGGAGGTTTGGGCTAGGGTTTTGAGATGGAGGACTTAGCAGAGGCATGGCGGCGGAGGATGCGGCCGGCCGCGCGGGTGAAGGTTTGGGGAGGATGGGGAGGTGCGATGGAGGATGGGGGAGGCGGAGGGGGAGGAGGAAGAGGTTGGGGAGGAAGGTTGGATGGAGGAGGGGCGAGGAGGAGGAGGCGAGGAAGGTTGGGGAGGCGAGGGGAGGCGGCAGTGGGTGTTTTTGAAGTGAAGCCCGCGTGAGCACAGCCAAAAAAGTGGTTCCACATGTCAGTGAAAAGAGAAGGAGTGTAGGATGCACCATCACCTTGAACTCCTCCTTTTAAGGAGTAGAGATATCTCCCTACAATTCTCCTGGCTCCATTCTATCCACTGTGTCGCATCCAAAATAGACACACACGAATCTACAAATCGATGAACAGAACAAGAGGCCAAGAGAAGGCGGGTTTCTTTTCTTCTCTTTTCGTTTGAACATCGAAATTGCGGGTAATATGTTCCTCCCTGCACTATTCCAAATTCTTTTAAGATCTTTTAGAAGCATTTTTAGATCTTATTATTCTTGCAGTGCCTCCCGAAACTTTTTATCTTCTTTCGCATAATTCTTCACCACATTTTCTCCGCTCTTTAATCCGAAAAAGAACATTTCGCAGCGTGATATCGACCAAAAATTTGCGTAAAGGCAGCATCTTTAAGAAGGATTTTTGGTGCCAAGAACATGGGCGAGCCTCCGATCCCAGAAGGCGGCGGCGGCGGCGATGCAGGAGGAGGCAGCAACGGCAATGGCTTGCCGCCGCAATCCTCGCGCGACGGGGCGGCGTTGTCGCCGTCGCGGACTCCCCCTCTGGAGTGTGACATCAGCTGCATGCCGGACTTCCCTCCGCGCAACCCCGGCCACCGGCGCGCGCACTCCGAGATCATCGGCCTCCCCGACGACCTCGACCTCGGCGTCCCCGGCGCCGGCGACGGACCGTTGCTGTCCGACGAGAACGACGAGCTCTTCTCGATGTTCCTCGACGTCGAGAAGCTGAACTCGCCGTGCGGGGCGTCGGACGCGGAGTCGTCGTGCACCATGGCGGGGGCTGGGGCAGTGCCGAGGCCGGGGCATCAGCATAGCCATTCGATGAATGTGTCCGGCTATGACAAGACAGAGCAGCTGCTTGGGACACCGGCGATGGAGGGGATGTCGCCGACAGAGGCCAAGAAGGCAATGTCAACCGCAAAGCTCGCAGAACTAGCGCTTGTCGACCCGAAGAAGGCAAAAAGGTTTGATTTTTACGGATTATTGTGTTTACCCTTATGCAATTCCATCGGTCCATCTGAATTTGCTTTTCATCACATTTCTCAAGCTCGTGAAAAAGAATTTCTTGGATTTCAACTGTCATGACTCATGAGAAATTTACTCATGAGGTAGAGCAAAATTTGTATTTCATTCCTGGTTCTAGTCTAGTTGAAATTATACATGACATTCGCGCACGCTAGTTACCCGCATTAATTCACTCGAACTGGGAAGATTGCAATGGTTGTTGTATTCATATCTTAGGTTTTATTGTGTGGATGATTATGTTTCTGACAACTTATAACAATTATAATATTATCCCCCAATTTCAGCATCTTGCTGTTTTATGAATGTAGTATGGCGTGAAGTTAAAATGAAATTGTCTCATGGCAAATTTCTCCGAGAAAAATGATGCATAACCATAAATAAGCTGTAAGCATGCTGTGATACGAAGAACTTGCAATGTTAGATACCAAGCAAATCTTTATCTGGAATCTGGCAACTCGTTAGTTGTTTTGTTTGATAAGTGCTTAATTGTCTATTCGTACTCTTACTCAACATGAATCGTGTGGTAGGATTTGGGCTAATAGGCAATCAGCAGCAAGATCAAAAGAAAGGAAAATGCGGTACATTGCTGAACTTGAGCGGAAAGTGCAAGCCCTGCATTCAGAAGCAACAACATTGTCAACCCAGCTGGCACTGATACAGGTGAGGATTAGTCCTTCTGACTTCTTGTTACCTCTGCCCCCCAATTTGTTTCCAGTTAAGAAAATTTTGATCTATCTGTTCTTTCACCTCTTGAACTAGACCTATCTGCAATCTGCATAGTATATAGGCTTAGACAGTAGGAACTGACTAGACAATCTGATGTAAGAATTCTCTATCCTGTGGTGTGTGGGTGTGTAGTGGATCATGCATCTGCTCTCATGGAGATTTCAGTATGTAGTTACTATTCTGTTTTTTATTACCTAAGAAAGTCAGTCAGGAGCATTCAATAGGTAGGAAAGTCATTCAGGAACTACCATGGCATATTATTTCACTGTTTGTCTAGGTAGCTTTATCAATTTTGTTACCTACTAGTGGTCTTGCACCTCAGTCGCCACTGTGATGAATAAATCATTCTTATAGGAAAAAGTATGAAAGAGTAATTCAATTAACTGCTCCTATGTCCCTGCAAACAACAAAGAGAGAACAAAACAGACCAATCGAACTAGCTTGCAATTCATGTCTAGAGTCTATACTGTAGCTGGAATCAACCAACCCTTTGCCTGGTCTTGACGCAATTGGCCCTTTTTTGCCTCGCTTGATCTGAATTTCTGAACTAGCCAACCCAGCATGAGCCTGACCTTTGTGTGCATGGTGCTGTACCTGGCTGGCTGGCCAGAATCAACCAGAAAGACACCAGGCTTTTTGTTGGTCTTGCATGAACCTGGATTGACCCAAGTTTGCTTAGGCATATTCATTTTGTCACCGTTAATGGGTTTATCAAGTATACAAATTGCTTGCTGGAAGCACCCAAGGCTTTTGCTTTATTTACTGAGGATATGTTGATTCTGCATTGATGAACCCTGCATCACTTCAGATAGCTAATCATTCTTCCCCCATTATATTGATACAAACAGAGAGACACAACTGCGCTGACTACTGAGAATAGTGAACTGAAGATGCGTCTGCAGAACGTGGAGCAACAAGTCCACTTACAGGATGGTAAAGTTCGTTATTCTACTCACTGTTTTGCTATATTTTTACCTCGTTCATTTTGCCATAATTATGTTTACATAACTAAGAGAATCTCGCATACTCACCACTCGGCATGCTGGTAGGACTGATAATGTTGCCAATACAGTCTTAGGGAGGGACCAGTGTATCTTCATGATATATTCGTTAGAACTATCTTGAAAATAAAATATTAAGTGCATCTAGGTTGCTACATTTATGGACACAAACATTGATCGTGTTGTGAAATTTTGGCTTATTTAACTTGCTCCCACTAATAATGGAGCAACCGACTTGATGTCCATTTAGTTTATCTTGCTATTATGTTATGTCCCTTTTAAAAAGAAAGGGAAGTGAGAAAAGGAGTTTTTTAAAAAAAGAACAACTTCTAACATGTTTGATGTTTGAGGGGTCTCCTGTAACGCCCCTGTTTCCAGGGGCGCATACGGACACGGCATTCCGTAACTATTCAAGCATGAACAGTTATGGAGTGTCGCGCAAGAGTATACCATTGCCTGCTTACAACAAAAGTCCAAAGATATATTTGACATAAGGATTAACATCCGTGTTTTTACAGCGGGCGTGCAAGCCCAAAGCATAATTACATTACAAAAGAAACTTCCGAATCCGCTTGAGCGCCGAGACCTACAGCCAAGGGTCCTCGTCGAAGAAAAGGTCCTCCGGACTTCTTCAACGGGAGACCTTCTCCTTCGTCTTGATCCTCTAAAGATTAGATTTAGCAAGCCGTGAGCCAAACAACCGGCTCAAGAAATCCCAAAGGATCTTAACTTACTACATGCACGGAACTTCAAGGAAGGAAATATATTTGGTTTATTATCTTTCGGTGGATGCGCTTTATTTGCAATCATTTTAATAAGACGGACTCAAAACTTACTTCTTAAGATCTCCGGGTTTTCCACAAGAGTTCATTAACCAGCCTAAACAAGTTGAACGTTTACAAAACTACTTAAGCTTTGCTGCTGGAATCACCCAAGTGACACAGCTCCAATAACCGGGAGCACGGCGTATTCGAATACCATTTATTTGACTCGCAGAGTTTGCTCGACTTTACCCACACGATCCCTTAACTCCCGCTAAAGAGTTAAGAAAGCCAGGTCGTTTCACTGCTCAACTCTTTATATAGGTTCTACCCGGTAGAATTCACTCGGGTCTGGCTCTCACACACACACACACACACACACACACACACACTCACACAAGAAAAGACAGTGTCCGCTCCGAGTGAACTCTACCGTTGTTAGGCACCCAAACACGGCTTGCCTAACCTCACTGCTAAACCTCCTGTAGAGTTTCAATCGAGTTGAGCAGCTACTAGACAAGTGTTGACAAGTCAACTCCTGTGGTTTGAGCGAGTTCTATGACATTTGCTCAGCATAAGGGTTTCAGTCCTTATATTTTCACATGGTCCACAACCTCGCCAGGCCCGCGACCCAACCTAAGGTAAGCGGTGGGCGTAGACCGTCTCGCGATTTCCCACTCACCCTTACCCTACTCCAAACCCTAGGGTAAAGATGGGCGAAGGCCGTCTCGCGGCTCCCCACTCCTTACCCTACCTTGTGCACGCCAAGACTCTCCGCTCTAAGATATGGTGTCCCATACCACCCTACCTTAGAGTCGGGTTTTCCAAAATTCTATTGGCCCACAACCACAACCTTATCAGTACAAGACTTTGCATGATGATAATAATCTACAGTTATCTAGATTAACAGATAATTAATTCTAGGGTTTCAAGGGCATGGCTACAAATTAAACATGGCAATTAATGGCGGTAGGATTAACTACATAACAAGTCATTCTAAACATTTTATTTTATTTCAAACTAACATTTCACAACTAGCTCAATGCAAATAGCATATTAACACATATAAACAGCATGGGTTTCAATATGATCAAAGGATTTGGGACTTGCCATCAATCCGAATGATTTCCGCTAGCTCGAACGAAGAATCTCCGGCTCCCGAGGTCTGCAATCAACTTCCGAGTCTCCGACACTAGCGCAAACATACAAAACAAATTAAATCCAGCTTGAGACTAATCAAGCGAGGAAAAATAAACTATTTAAAAAGGAGTAAAAGCATAAACACGCCAAATGGATTTTTAGGAATTTATTTGGGGAGGATCTGTGGAAATGGAGTTCACGGAGGGTCCGGAATAATATTTGGAGCAAAGTGGTGAAGTTTGGGAATTTTGGGATCTTCGTGATTTTCTAGGATTTATTTGGATTTTCCGGGATTTTAGAAATCAATAAATCACCGGAAAATGGGTGAATAGTCTTGGCCGGCCGCTTTGCTCTGATCTGGGCTCGGCATCGCGGCGCGGCCACATGCGCCGAAGGCAGCCACGCCCCAACGCTGGCGTCGCGCGCGCGCTTCGGCGGCAAAGGCGGCGGCTCGGCCGCCGCCAGCGCCACACGCGGCTCGGATGAGCGACGTGTGGCTCAAGCGGGTGGCGGAGATGCGGCGGGGTGAGGTACGCGGGAGAGATCCGACGGGAGGAGGCGGTGTTTATGATGATCCGACGGCGGCGATAAAACGGAGGGGCGAAGCGGTATGCGGAGGATCGGACGGCCGACGTTAAATGGCGCGGGACGAGATCGACGGAGGGAAGGAGGCCACGTCGTCGTCGTCAACCTCCAGCCGGGTGGGGGCGTCAGAGAAGCGGGGGCGGCGGAGCTGCGGTGCTCCGGCGACTGCGAGGGCCTCCGGGGGCCGGGGAGGGCTCCACTGGGTGCTCCTTGACACGGGGAACCCATTTTGGGCACTGGGGAGGCGAGGGGAACAACGGAGAAGGCGGGGAGCAGAAGGGGAAGATTCGGGGCCCAAACGGCGAGAGAGGCCGCCGGCGGCGAGAGAGGTCAATCGGGCGCTACACCATCCGGGAGTTGGAGGCTTACATTGGAGGTGGCGGTGGGAGCCGGGAGGCGGCGAGGTGAGCCGCCACGGTGAGGTGATGCGCCGCGGAGAGCTTGGTCTTTGGGACTCTCGAGCGATCACCGCCAAAAGGAGATTGCCAAGATGATCAGCGCACCGAGGATACTGGCGAAAGCAATGGAGAAATGAGGAGAGGAGAGGAGATTGGCTCGGGGTGTCGCCGCTCACAGGCGGCAATGGCGGAGCTACGCGTCGGGGCTTCAATCGGCGCGCTCGGGAGGTGCTCTGAGTCTTGGGAGGGGTTGAGGGTGCCGGGATGCTCGAGAAGCAAAGGAGGAGAGGGAGCCGGAAGGGGTATTTGTACCGGGCGGAGGAAGCTCCTTCTGGGAGAAGGCAGGCGGGGCGCGGGTCAACCCGAGTGACGGGGCGATTGGGGAGTGTCTCTCCGCGAGACGGCAGGATGGGTGGCCTGAGCGGCCGTAATGGCGAGGTGACAAGACGGGCGGGGTGGAGCTGCGGCATGGGAGGAGCGCGTCGCGCGCGGAAGTGACGGGGCTGCCGCGTGGGTCGGGCGCAGAGGATGGCGCCGCGTGGCGCGAGGATGCTGCGGTGGTCGGGACAGCGGGGCGGCAGAGCGGGAGCCGCGGCGAGGGCGGAGCGCGCGCGAGAGAGAGGAGCGCGCGCCGCCGAAAGCGGGTCGGCGCAGAGGAGTGGCGACGCGCGTGCGCGGAGCGCCACGCTTTGGACCGTGGTGGTCGGGTGGCGCGGCGCGAGGGGAACTCCGGGGCGGCGCTGTCTGCTGCGCAGCGAGGCGGCGCGGGCGCGAGGCGCAGCGCAGCGCTCAGCCCGCGCGCGGCGCGAGGCGAAGAAAAGGAGCGGCGCCAGAGGAGGAGGAAGCGTCCGCGGGAGGGCCAGGAACGAGAAAGCGGAAAAGAGCGGGCGCGGAGAGAAGAGGAAGCGCCACGGAAAAGGGAAGGCGGAAAAAGGGAGACTTTCCCGAAAAGGAAAGTTTCCAAAAATTCACCCAAAAACCGGCAAAAATTCACAAATTGTTGGATTTTGAAATTTCGGGGCTTTTCAACCTACCCCCCTTAAAAGAATCTCGACCCAGATTAACTTGGTCCAGGAGTAAGTTGGGGAAATCCATTGCAAGTCGATTCGTTCCCAAGTGGACTCATCTGCAGTGTGATTCTTCCACCGCACTCTGCAAAATCGATATTCTTGTTTCGAGCCTCTCGATGTTTCAAGTATTTGTAGTGGTTCTTGACATCGTGCGGTCATCCCGCAATTCAATATCCGACAATGGCACTTCATCCGTTGGTTGACGTAGACACTTTGAAGCCGAGATACGTGGAACACATTGTGCATTCTTGACAAGTTGGGTGGGAGCCGCACTTGATAAGCTACTTCCCAACTCTTCCGATAATCAAACGGTCCCACGTATCTTGGTGCTAGTTTGCCTTTAACTTGAAATCTCTTAATTATTTTGAATGGAGTGACTTTGATGTAGACGAAATCTCCAACTTCAAAACTCAAATCCTTCCCCGGTTATCCGCATAGCTCTTCTGTCGGTCTTGTGCCATTCTCGAGTCCGTCTCGACAATTCTAACATGTTCTTCTCGTGTCTTGAACAACTGAGGCCAATAAGTTGTCGCTCTCCTGTTTCTGTCCAATTTAGAGGGGTTCTGCATTTTCTGCCATAAAGTGCTTCAAACGGGGCCATTTGGATACTAGCTTGGTAGCTATTGTTGTATGAGAACTGGGCAAATGGTAGGCAAGTGTTCCATGATGCTCCATACACTATCGCACAAGCTCTCAACATGTCTTCTAAAATCTGATTTGTTCTTTCATGCATCCATCCGTCTGGGGGTGATAGGCTGAACTGAAATTCAGATCGGTGCCCATGGCTTCATGCAGTTTCTCCCAGAACTTGGACGTAAATTGCGCTCCTCTATCTGACACAATTTTCTTGGGAACTCCATGTAGAGTCACAATTCTTGTCAAGTATAACTCAGCAAGTTTATCTTTTCCATACGTTTGCTTGATCGGGAGGAAATGAGCCACTTTGGTCAATCTATCGACAATGACCCAAATAGCATCATATCCCTCACGAGTCTTGGGAAGTCCAGTAATAAAATCCATGCCGATACTGTCTCATTTCCATTCGGGTATTGGCAAAGGTTGCAACAACCCGGATGGTTTCTGGTGGTCTATCTTGATCTGCTGGCAGACATCACATTTGGCTACATATTCTGCCACTTCCTTCTTCATCTGGTTCCACCAATACTTCTTCTTGAGATCTTGGTACATCTTAGTACCTCCGGGTGAATTGAGAATTGGGACGAATGGGCTTGCACAAGATTAACTCTCTTAGTCCCTTCTTGTCGGGTATGCAATAACGACCACGGAGGTAAGGATTCCATGCTCATTTATTGCGTACTCTCACGACTCTTCTCCTTGAATATCCTTTTTCGCTTTTGAATCTCTTCATCTTCATCTTGTCTTTGCTTTAACTGATCCACAAGAATGGTTGAATTTCTAATGTTGTTTCTTCACCTGCTCGTGATCACCAAGTTCATCGTATTATGTCCCTTTGCAATCGCGGATACTCGATTTGCTAGCTTTGCTTGGACGAGCCTTGCGGCTAAGGGCGTCGGCAACTACATTGGCCTTGCCCGTGATACGAAGATCAACATCATAATCCTTTATCGCCCACCATCCGCTACTGCCTCATGTTTAATTCGGGTGTGAATAGGTACTTTAGGCTCTTGTGATCGTAAAATATCTCACATCGATTCCCAGTGAGTAGTGCCGCCAAATTTTTAGTGCATGCACTACACCAAGCTAGTTCTAAATCGTGTGTGGGATAATTCTCCTCATGCGGCTTCAATTGTCTTGAGGCATAAGCAACAACTTTTCCGTTTTGCATAAGCACACAACCCAAGCCTTGCTTTGAGGCATCGCAGTAAATCTGAAACTCCTTCTCCGGATTGGGTAAAATCAGCACCGGTGTTGTTGTCAACTTAGTCTTCAACATCCAAAGCTTTCTTCGCATGCATCACCCACGTGAACGGTTTGTCTTTCTTCAACAATTGAGTGAGTGGACGAGATATTCTCGAGAAACCTTCTATGAATCGCGATAATAACCCGCCAATCCTAGGAAGCTTCTCACTTGACCACTGTCTTAGGTCGTTTCCATTCCATAATCGCGATATCTTCTCGGATCGACTTTGACTCCATCTTCGATATAATGTGACCCAAGAAAGCAACTTCCTTCACCAAAAGTGCACTTATCAAATTTGGCATATAATTGGTGCTCTCTTAATCTTGTCAATACCATGTGCGATGTTCTTTGTGTTCTTCTTCACTTTTGGAATATATCGGATATCATCAATGAAGACAATCACAAATCGATCCAATTGGTCCATATGCACCGAGTTCATAAGATTCATGAAATAAGTCGCGCATTGGTTAAACCAAAGGAACAACCGTGAACTCATATAATCCATATCCGTAATGAAAGTCGTCTTCTCTCGATCTTGCTCTCGGATTTTAAGTTGATGATAACCCGAGCGCAGATCGATCTTGAAAACACTTTGGCACCCTTGAGTTGATCAAACAAATCATCAATTCGGGAGAGGATACTTGTTCTTGATGGTGACAGATTCAAGCCTCTATAATCAACACACATCCTTAATTCTCCATTCTTCTTTTTCACAAATAGAGTGAGGTGACCAAGGTGAGACACTTGGTCGAATGAATTCTTTTTCCAACAGTTCATCCAACCGCTTCTTCAACTCTTTCAATTCACTAGTGACATTCTATACGATGTTTGGCAATTGGCTTGGTACGTGTACCAATTCAATAGCAAGTTCCACTTGTCCGTCAGAGGTCTTCTGGTAATTCTTCCGAAAACGTCTCGATACTCTTGTACCATCGGTACTTGATTAGGTGTGGCTGCTATCATGTTGATCATGCGCTTCTTGGCATCTTTTAATACTTCTCGATCTGTCTCTACTACCACTTTCGACCTTCTGAATTGACCAATGACACTGCCTTGATCTCACATCTACCTTGCCTTTATTTTTGGCTAACGGTTCATGCCTAAAATGGCATCTAACCCGACATATCTAATCGCAATAAGTCCGCTCTAAAATCTACCCTTGGATTTTTATGTTCATCCAAAGGCACCCACGATGGGACTCCATTCTAACCCTGTGGGTTTCAACCACATAAGGTCTCGGAAGTGAAACAGAAGGCAACCGATTTCTTGCGCGAAACTCTTTGAAATAAATGAATGCGTTGCACTGGGTCAAATAAAATCAATGCGGTAGGGAATTGATTGGGAACATACCAGCAATGATGTCACTTGCTCCAGCGGCATCCTCTGCAGATACATGGTTCACTCTGGCATAAAAAGTAGGTCTGACATTGCTTCTGCCTCTGCCTGCAGTGGCGAGAAATTCGCATGCTGCAGGAGACCGGGGCCGGCCGCTGCTGTCTGCAGATATCCTCCTTTGGGAGTGCCAGGCTTGATTGCGTCTTGTTCTCTTGCTGTTGCTGACTCTGGACTTGAAGCTTCGCGGCATCAGATGGCAAGCTTTTCCGGGGATATTGATCTCTGTAGTGTCCAATTTCTCCGCAGTGAAAACAAGCATTGGATCTCTTTGGGCAATTACTAGCAAGATGATTCCCACCACAGTGGGGCATTTGAGCGCTAGTGGCAAAGGAGAGTTGTATTGCCGTGGATCGCCGATCGAGTCCTCGGTAACCTCACGAATCAAGCGGGAGGATTGGGATCGATATGAGGTGATCCCGATGTCTGAGTCGTTGAGCATTATGTGAAGCGATTGAGATTTGTGTACCGCCTTACGCTTTACGTAGTCCTCCATTTCTCCTCTAGCTTCTTCCGAGTTGATTAAACTGCTCACCATGTCATGTAAATCCACGAAACTTCGAGCTGAAATATGAAATTTCAGAGACTGCTGTAATCCATACGAATCTATTCATCTTCTTGTCTTTCTGTCAACATCTTCGGGCAAACTGGACAAATGGTTGAACTGATGTAAGTACTCCATAACGGTGCGTCCTCCTTGCTTAAGCGCAAGAAACTCCCGACGCTTAGCCTCCATGACGCTATCTCGGTATGTGTGCCTTGCGGAAGGCCTTTGAAAAGTCCTCCCAACTAATTTCTCTTACAGTAGGGTGCGTTGGTAGTTGATCCACCACGAGCCGCAGCACCCGCAATCGTGGGATGCGTACAACACCTTCTCTTGGTCATCGCATCGTCTTTGTTTGAAGCTTTCTCTCACGTCCACAAGCCAATCCTCGCCACCGTAGGGTCGGCGGAGTGGAGAAGACCGGTGGACGTGTTTTGAAAATCGCCACCGGTGGAAATTTGAGAACCATCCCGGAGCATTACTCCCACTAGGAACACCGGAGGATCGGGTTGCCATCTGCTCGAGAAGCCGAGCTTGCTTGATCTAACACTTTCAAGATGTTCTGCTCTCCTTGATATCGATTCTTTTCTAACATTTCAATAACCTTTGCAAGTGTGTTCGTGGTGGCGGTGCACCTTGCTCACTGGTTCGACCTGCCTCGCCTGCTGGCTCCATCTGCTTATTGGGAACTTGAGATTAGATTTGCAATGCTTTGACAATTAAGAGCGGGTAAGTAAGACTTCAATTTCAAGGTAAGTATAGGCGAAACAAAGGTAAGATCAAGAACGAAAGGGGATAGGAGAAAGCTTTGAACACACGTAAGGAAATACGATAATTTAGACAAGCAACATAAAGGATTAATTAACATAAGTTCCATAATAAAGCAAGCGATGCAGCACCACTTAGGTTCGAGTGTGCACTTGCATTACATACCAAAAGTACAGCTATTACAAAAGGGTCGCTACCACTAGCGTCAGCGTCTACTCCTCCCCGTCCCGAGTGCCGGGAGGCAAGCGGGCCGGCGGGCGAACCGCACGGTACTCATCGTGGTCATCACCGGCGCTGCGCCTAGATCGCACTGTGGAGCACGAGGATCGACGCCGGCTCCTCACGCGATCCACGGCCTCGATCTCCTCAAACGACGGAGAGAGGCCCCGAGCTGCTGGACTCGCTCGAGCCTCCCGAGCCGCTCCCGAACCTCCCGACTCGGCGACGCGCTACTGTAGAGCGAACGATCTGCTGTGCCCAAAGGACGGCGATGCCGCGAGGCGGGATCGCCATCCTCACCGAATCGAGGCACGGCCAGCCTCGCGACGCCTGCTGCGGGCACCAGTCGAAGGAGTGAAGGAGAACTCGAGGGCGTAGTAGTCTCGCAAGTAGAACGCAGCCTTCTGGGCCGCGTCCTGAACTGCGTCGTCTCGGTCCATCCTCCTGGCGACGAACCTGCGCTCCTGGTCGGGGCGGATAGGCAAGGGTGTAAGGACCACCCACGCCTTCCACTCGTAGAGCTGCTCTCCACGGGTGCGGCTCACTGCATGGAACACTGGGCTGCAGTGCTCCCTCGAACCAAGGTACCTCCTCATCTCCCAAAGCTTGTATGGCCATCCCTCCATACGGTCAGGTCGGGAGAAAACATAGTGCACCATCTGCCGGAAACGAAATTTTGAAGTTAGACAAGTAAAGCAATAAACATTTTGCATAAAATAAAACTTAAGCAAGATTAGACTAAGATAGAAAAGGTAGCACAAGAGAGGAAAAAGACAGAATAATACTTATGTTTTTCAGTAAACCCTTTTACAAACTTAAATTAAATTTTGCGATAAAATCGCTTCCTAGATCGCCTTAGGTCTCAACCTACGGTCAAAGAGCGCTCGATACCACT
Organism: Dendrocalamus sinicus; assembly: GCA_036346575.1. Taxonomy (NCBI): domain Eukaryota; kingdom Viridiplantae; phylum Streptophyta; class Magnoliopsida; order Poales; family Poaceae; genus Dendrocalamus; species Dendrocalamus sinicus. Next base: position 5,842,209 of record CM070664.1, read on the forward strand.
TCTTGTAACGCCCGTTTCGGGCGCATACGGACACGGCATTCAGTAACTATTCAAGCATGAATAGATTATGGAGTGTCGCGCAAGAGTATACCATTGCTCGCTTACAACAAAAGTCCAGCATATATTTGACATAAGGATTAACATCCGTGTTTTTACAATGGGCGTGCAAGCCCAAAGCATAATTACATTACAAAAGAAACTTCCGAATCCGCTTGAGCGCCGAGACCTACAACCAAGGGTCCTCGTCGAAGAAAAGGTCCTCCGGACTTCTTCAACGGGAGACCTTCTCCTTCGTCTTGATCCTCTAAAGATTAGATTTAGCAAGCCGTGAGCCAAACAACCGCTCAAAGAAATCCCAAAGGGATCTTAACTTACTACATGCACGGAACTTCAAGGAAGGAAATATATTTGGTTTATTATCTTTCAGTGGATGCAGTTTTATTTGCAATCATTTTAATAAGACGGACTCAAAACTTACTTCTTAAGATCTCCGGGTTTTCCACAAGAGTTCATTAACCAGCCTAAACAAGTTGAACGTTTACAAAACTACTTAAGCTTTGCTGCTGGAATCACCCAAGTGACACAGCTCCAATAACCGGGAGCACGGCGTATTCGAATACCATTTAGTTGACTCTGCAGAGTTTGCTCAGCTTTACCCACACGATCCCTTAACTCCCGCTAAAGAGTTAAGAAAGCCAGGTCGTTTCACTGCTCAACTCTTTATATAGGTTCTACCCGGTAGAATTCACTCGGGTCTGGCTCTCACACACACACACACACACACACTCACACAAGAAAAGACAGTGTCCGCTCCGAGTGAACTCTACCGTTGTTAGGCACCCAAACACGGCTTGCCTAACCTCACTGCTAAACCTCCTGTAGAGTTTCAATCGAGTTGAGCAGCTACTAGACAAGTGTTGACAAGTCAACTCCTGTGGTTTGAGCGAGTTCTATGACATTTGCTCAAAGATAAGGGTTTCATCCTTATATTTTCACATGATCCACAACCTCGCCAGCCCGCGACCCAACCTAAGGTAAGCGGTGGCGTGAGACCGTCTCGCGATTTCCCACTCACCCTTACCCTACTCCAAACCCTAGGGTAAAGATGGGCGAAGGCCGTCTCGCGCTCCCACTCCTTACCCTACCTTGTGCACGCCAAGCACTCTCGCTCTAAGATACGGTGTCCCATACCACCCTACCTTAGAGTCGGGTTTTCCAAAATTCTATTGGCCCACAACCACAACCTTATCAAGACAAGACTTTGCATGATGATAATAATCTACGATTATCTAGATTAATGATAATTAATTCTAGGGTTTCAAGGGCATGGCTACAAATTAAACATGGCAATTAATGGCGGTAGGATTAACTACATAACAAGTCATTCTAAACATTTTATTTTATTTCAAACTAACATTTCACAACTAGCTCAATGCAAATAGCATATTAACACATATAAACAAAGATGGGTTTCAATATGATCAAAGGATTTGGGACTTGCCATCAATCCGAATGATTTCCGCTAGCTCGAACGAAGAATCTCCGGCTCCGAGGTCGCAATCGAACTTCCTGAGTCTCCGACACTAGCGCAAACATACAAAACAAATTAAATCCAGCTTGAGACTAATCAAGCGAGGAAAAATAAACTATTTAAAAGGAGTAAAAGCATAAACACGCCAAATGGATTTTTAGGAATTTATTTGGGGAGGATCTGTGGAAATGGAGTTCACGGAGGGTCCGGAATAATATTGGAGCAAAGTGGTGAAGTTTGGGAATTTTGGGATCTTCTGTGATTTTCTAGGATTTATTTGGATTTTCCGGGATTTTAGAAATCAATAAATCACTGGAAAATGGGTGAACAATGCGGCGGCCGCTTTGCTCTGATGCGTTCTCGGCGGCGCGCGGCATGCGCGAAGGCCAACGCCAACGCTGCGCGCGCGCGCGCGCCGGCGGCGAGGCGGCGGCTCGGCCACGCCGCGCACAGCCACGCGGCTGGATGAGCGACGTGTGGCTCAAGCGGGTGGCGGAGATGCGGCGGGGTGAGGGTACGGGAGGAGATCCGACGGAGGGAGGCGGTGTTTATGATGATCCGACGGCGGCGATAAAGCGGAGGCGGCGGTATGCGGAGGATCGGACGGCCGACGCGTTAAATGGCGCGGGGCGAGATCGACGGAGGAAGGAGGCCACGTCGTCGTCGTCAACCTCCACCCGGTGGGGCGTCGAGAAGCGGGGCGGCGGAGCTGCGGTGCTCCGGCGATCGCGAGGCCTCCGGGCGGGAGGGCTCCACCGGTGCTCCTTGACACGGGAACCCATTTTGGGCACCGGGAGGCGAGGAACAACGGAGAAGGCGGGAGCGAAGGGAAGATTCGGGCCCAAACGGCGAGAGAGGCGCCGCGCGAGAGAGGTCAATCGGGCGCTACACCATCCGGGAGTTGAGGCTTACATTGGAGGTGGCGGTGGGAGCCGGGAGGCGCGAGGTGAGCCGCCACGGTGAGGTGATGCGGCGGCGAGAGCCGGTCTTTGGGACTCCTCGAGCGATCACCGCCAAAAGGAGATTGCCAAGATGATCAGCGCACCGAGGGGATACTTCGCGAAAGCAATGGAGAAATGAGGGAGAGAGAGGAGATTGGCTCGGGTGTCGCCGCTCACGAGGCGGCAATGGCGGAGCTACGCGCGTCGGGGCTTCAATCGGGCGCTCGGGAGGTGCTCTGAGTCCGGGAGGGTTGAGGGTGCCGGGATGCTCGGGAAGCAAAGGAGGAGAGGAGCCGGAAGGGGTATTTGTACCGGGCGGAGGAAGCTCCTTCGGGAGAAGGCAACGGCGGAGCGCGGTCAACCCGAGTGACGGGGCGGGGGAGTGTCTCTCCGCGAGACGGGCGTGATCGGTCTTGAGCGGCCGTAATGGCGAGGTGACAAGACGGGCGGGGTGGAGCTGCGGCATGGGAGGAAGCGCGTCGCGCGGGAAGTGACGGCGGGGGCTGCCGTGGGGTCGAGCGCGAGGATGGCGCCGCGTGGCGCGAGGATGCTGCGGTGGTCGGGACAGCGCGGCAGGCAGCGAGAGAGCCGCGGGCGAGGGCGTCCGCGCGAGAGAGGAGGAGCGGCCGCCGCGGCGGGTCAGCGCGCGAGGAGTGGCGACGCGTGGCGCGGAGCGCCACGGTTTCGACCGTGGTGGTCGGGTGGCGCGGCGCGAGGGGAACTCGGGCGGCGCTGTCGCGCTGCGCGAGGCGGCGCGCGCGGCGCAGCAGCAAGCAGCGCCCGCGTCGCGCGAGGCGAAGCGAAAGGAGCGGGCGCCAGCGGAGGGAGGAGGAAGCGTCCGCGCGGGAGGGGCCAGGGAACGGAGAAAGCGGAAAAGAGCGGGGGCGCCGGAGAGAAGAGGAAGCGCCCAGCCGAAAAGGGAAGGCGGAAAAAGGGAGACTTTCCCGAAAAGGAAAGTTTCCAAAAATTCACCCAAAAACCGGCAAAAATTCACAAATTTTTGGATTTTGAAATTTCGGGGCTTTTCATCTCCTATCATGTAAACAAACAAAAGAGATTCTGATTTTCTCTATGATCATTTTGCACTTTTCTTCTCAGCTCCCTTGCTTGTACTTCCATACATTCTCTTGATTATTCCGTGAAACGAAACCAAACTGAAGCAACACTCGGACTTTATGCTCTGTTAACAACACAGTTCAAAAACTTACCATTCGCTGCTCTTGTTGTAGCTCTGAATGACGCCCTGAAATCAGAGCTTCAGCGCCTGAAGATGGTGACAGGCCAGATGGGCAACGGTGGAGGGATGATGAACTTTGGTGGACCGCCGCACTCATTTGGAGGGAACCAGCAGATGTTTAACCACCAGAACCAAGCAATGCAGCCGTTGCTGGCCACGCACCAGATGCAGCACCTCCAGGTTCGCCCGCCGCACCAGCAGCCACCGCACACTCTGCACGCCCAGCAACTGCAGCAGGCTGCACTCGACCTGAAGATGAAAGGGCCGATGGCCGCTCCGGGCCAGTGGGGCGGCGGCTGGTCGGAGAGCAGTGGCTGTTGATTTGGTGATTGGGGAGCTTCTCTTCTTGCAAGTAGTGGTTAGATATCAGGATCATTTCTTTTGGGGTATTATCCAAGTATATGTTCATCTATAGCCTATAGGGTTCAAGACTGCACAAGTTATATGGTCAGATACCGGTCTTCAAAAAAAAAAAAAAAGTCAGATATCCGGACTTTTGTCTTGCTTTTGAAGGATTTTCGTTTTTCTTTCTGGGTTAGAGTTGCAATTCAGTTCAAGAAAAATATTAGCCTTTTCCTCTAAACAAGAGAGAAAAATGTTAGCTTTTTATGCAGTTCAGATTCCATCTGTCATTTTGATCGGGTAGCATATCTCGAAAGACGCATCGCTTCCGGTTATGTAAGTGAAGGTGTTGTGCAGGGCGAGCGAGGAGCTCGGCCGCATCGTGCGCATCCAGAGGCTCCACTGATTCGAAATGCATCGGTCTCTTTTGTTTCTCTTTTACTAGATAGATTTTGTTTTTCGATGTGAAGAATCCTTCGATGTACAAGTGCACTACCAAATTGTATTCTCAGAACTACATATATGCAGCCTAGCTTCCTTCTGAGTAATAACAGTTCAAACTTCAAGCTGCATCCGTTTAAAAGAACAAAGAAAAATATTGTAACAACCCACGTCGTTAATTAACCCTAATTAGCAAATTAAGACGTTAAGTAGAATTAATTATATAAATGATAATATAAAAATACGAGGAAATTTAAACTTTTCTACGCAGCCGTATAAATTGAAATCAACGAATGATAAAGTAGTACCTTGTTTTCATAATTTTATTAACGAGGATGAATATCAAACTATATGGACTGAAATAAGAAACAAAAATTCAATTGCACGACAAATAGAAACTTTCAAGTCAATTAAAATATATATAACAGTCCGTAGTACACCAGTAGTTAATTACAATTGTGTAGGGTAAAATCAATAACATACATTGATCGATAATGAGAACTCATATCAAGTCCAATAAAAATATTACAATTTGCATTACATAGTAGCGACAATACGAATTACAACAGATAAACAATTTTGTATCCTAACCAAATAACTATCTCAAAAATGAAGCAATTACAATAGAGAGCGTCAATTACAACTAGAGATCCATCTCATACATAATTATTACAATAGGGAAATGAAGAATAGAAATTACATTAAATTGTATACCTCAATATTAAGAGAAAGCCCTATTACAATTTAGATCATTTCATACATTAGAAGATGTCGTCGAGCTGCCACCACACCACTATTCTAATTGTGAACAAACCAGTAGTTATAATGATGAAAAAGACCGAACAAAAGAACGAATAAAATAAACAAAAGAAAGAAGAAAGAATTGCCGTCAGAGCCCTAGCGGTTAACTTCGGGCGGGGTAATTCGTTCACGGAGATACCTGACCGTCCGGGAGTTAGTCGGCACCTCTCACAACTATAGGCTCATCACACGGTATGGTTATTAATATACAAACCTGTCTTCGGGTATAGGAACCAACCAAGGCAAAGTAAAAAAATGCCATAATCCCATTTTCCAAGCCCAAACCACAACCGAGAAACATCTGTCAAAGCTATGCCCACATAACACCATATTGCCAAGATAGCACACGGCCAGAACCAACATGACGAGATAGCACCTCCAGCCAGCACACCCTCACGGCCAAAACCACTACACTACCAGCTAAAATATCCCACTGCCATATACCAATAGCCAAACCAAGGAAAGAGCACAAGAGACTGAGAGGCTCGGTAAGTATTCCCCAACACTCCCCAGCCAATCCCCAGACCGCAGAGGAGCCAGCCACCGAGTGGAGCCCGAAGGCCAGGGAGGTGAAGGCACGGCAAGCCGATGGGAGCAAGGCGACCGTGAAGGCAGCAGGGGAACCACAGTCTAGTAACCGCAAGCCAACGACCGCAACCAGCCCCAAACCCTAACCATTCTTGCAGCCACCAGCAAAGGTAAACCCACCAGATTCACATCAACATATGACATTCATCTAGAGTAGCAAGTATTGAACTAGAGACATTAAGCAATCACCCACATCGGGCCAACCCCAAAAATGTATCACTGGAAGTAGTGAGCGGAGAGGAGGCTTACCGAAGAAGACGGCGGCTGCGGGTTTCCTCTGGCCAAGCCACTAGCTAGTTGCCACCAGTACTCCCCCGGCGTACGGCAACAGCTAACCGGCGGTGGTCAGCCACGGTCACCCGCCTCCCAGCCTAACACCTCGAGCAAACAATTAGAACAACTCAAAAATAGCAACTAAAACAAATTAGTCATGAAATCAACCGTGGATCCGGTTGAACCAGAGGGAGGAGCACCAGATCCGGGCCATGGGCCCCGGATCCGGCAGTAGCTGACCGGGCTAAGGGAGGAGGCGACGTAGAGGGGAGGCGCGTCGGTGGGGGCGACGCCGGAGGAGGAGGCGCAGAGGGAGTGGACGGCGGAGGCACCGAGTTGGGGAGGAGCCGAGCGGCAAGGCAGAGGCGGCCGGGCCGCATGGCGCGGCGCCATCGGGGTTGGCGGCGCTTGGGGGCGGCGCATCGAGCAACCAGGCGTAGGGGAGTGCGGAGGCCGGGGTAGAGGTCGGCGCGTCGGGGGCGTGGCGCGCGCGCGAGGTCCAGGGCGGCGCCGAGTGGGAGAAGTAGGGGGCGGCGCCGAGCGGGAGAAGTCGGAAGAGGAGAAAAAAAAGAGGAGAGGAAGAGGCGCTGGCGGCGGAAGACACAAGAAAAAGGGGATCGGGTGGAAAGAAAAGAAAAGGAGAGAAAGAAGGGAAGGCAAGAAGAAAAAGAGAAAAATAAAAGAAGAATAGGAGAAAATAGGAAAGTAAAATTTTGCAGATTAAATTATTAAATTTCAGAATACCTGCGCATCAACAAGCATATTTAGCAAAATTCATTTAATTAATTAAACCATAGCATCTATGCGACACCATAAATTACGTTAATAACCTAGAATATTTCTCAAGTATGATAATAAATATAATACCATTAATGGATTAAAATTGGTACGCAAGGGTAGGAAAATTTGTATATCATTTAGACCATCTCAGGGTATACTTAACTACTCAAACAATTGGGTTAATAGCATTTAAATTATAGAAATCCACCTCTAATTACTCAGGGTCACTAGAACCAATTACTTAGGTCTAATGAATTAAAATATACACGTCGATTAAACTTGTGCGCGTACAGATCAAACTAGGACACTGTAGCCGTAAACCGTTTTGTTACGGATTAAATACCCAGATAATTTGGTGAAGTTCAACTAAACAGTAGAAAACCATTAATTTGTATTTACAATGACTAGAATAAATTAAGTGCCTCAGTAGGTTAAAACTTAGCCCGTACCGATTCAATTAAGATATTACCGATTAAATCCTTCTAGGTTATAACTAAATACCGAATCAACCTGAATAGTGGAACGTTTCTACTAAATATGTTTGAATATTAAGAATAAAGTAAGTGATGCCATAAGCTGGAAATTATACACAGATAAAAATAAATTAGCAAAATATCATTGAAATCCCTATTGCACATTTAAATGCCTAGTTAATTTTATAGTCGAGTATGAATTGTAAAAATCTAATGATAAATATTCTGAATTATTAGAATAAATTCATAGCTGTCCAAAGAGTTAAAACTGTTTGTGACGATTAGAATAGCACGCGCTGAGTTAAAATAGTATTCATCAAGTTAAGATTTCGAGTAGCAATTAAAAGCATAAGCAGTGATTTAAATAGCAGTTAAGCTGTAAAAATATGCTCAAGAATACATTAAAATGTATGAATCCTATAAGGACACCAGAATATAGTTTAATTAAGAAATTAAGTAATGGATTCATGAGACCATTTTATTCTGGATCGATAATTCAACTCGTTGCGCGTACTAGTACGAGAAAATGTATTGAGTAATCTTAAGAGCTGAAATGAATTAGAGGTGAATAAATATATACGAACCTTTGAGAAATTAAATAGGCCTAATTGCATACGTGAGATTGGATAGATTAACATTCGTCGTTATAATTGTAAATGCATTTAGCCAACCCCGTGTAATTGAAAAATTGCTAGGAATTAATAAAATGCCGAGCATACTTACTAGATCAACCGTATCTCCTAACGCTAGTGCGATGATGTCGAGCGACGAGTAGTGTACCGAAATTAACCTTGATTACCACGATCAGATTAAGCAAAGTCTTACGTTAGGAGCACAATCACGTCAACACATCATATGTCATTATATTTTCGTAAATTAAGTCGTAGGCGTATTTAATTGCAGGCAACAACCAAGCTACAGGAACGACTTCACCTGATCCTAATTGAATCCGAGTATATGGTTAAAGTTCAGGCAAGCATTCCTTTGATCAAGTCTTCAGAGTATATTTCAGAAACAAGTATTTTGGTATTAATCTATTATCACCCTGCATGAAAGAATTAAAAGATATTTAAACTGAACAATTGAGATAAAGAGACATGAACAAAGAAACAGAAGGCAACTGATGGAGCAGTTGGCCATTTCAGTTATGTAAGAAGGTGGGCAGAGGTTGCCAGGGTAGGTGATAAGTGGGCAGGTATGGGACCTCTGCATAAGAATAGAATGTAAGGAATTTACCAACTTCATCCGTGTGAACAGATCGTACCAACCGTATCAACCATCATCCTGTTGCGGCGGACAGACTAGTAGCTCTATCAAAGTATTATATTCTCCACAGGGTTGATTTTTAATTATGGGATGAGCCCCAAAGGAACTGGTAAGAGACCGGAGCGTGAGAACCCACAGGCGGGTTACGCAAAGACGTTATATTACGCTGGAAGGGGGTTGGGTGAGGGTCGGAAACCCTACCAGCTAACAGTTATTGTCGCTTTCGGTGGGTCTGCGTGAGGGTTTTGACACCGCTCCAGGCTGCCGCTTGTGAGTAACTGGGTGGAGATATAATTACTGAGATAGATGCAAGCGTCTCGTACTGCGTCCGGCGCCGATCTAAGGAATTACGGAGTTCCGGGAAGCCAACAGGATCAGAGTGGTGATGGGTAAAGTGATACAAGCTTGTGCAATGCTATCCAAATCATGAATTCATGCCTGTCTCCGGGAAAGGAGAATTACGGAAACTTATGGGGGTTTTTGCTGTTCATGCGTATGTTCAGTAGTTTTAAAAATTAATAAATCGAATTTCTTTTAAAACCAACAACCCTTATTTTCTATAAGTCAGGGAAAGGAATTTGAGGATGAAAAGAGTATTAAGAATGAGCATAAGATTGAAGAGAGGAATTGATATTCCTATATGTGTAATTGTTGAGCATTATGTGCATTTTTGCTAATATCGCTTGCTGAGTAGTTCTGTACTCACCCTTGCTATAAATCTCCCCTTGCTTAGGAGCATGTCAGTTCAGATAATAGCAAGTCAGGTGGAAATTGCTTGAATGGAAGACCGTGGACTCGGATTGCAATAGGTGCAAGGTGGCATCCCGTGTGAAGGTTGTGTTAAGTATGAGATATTCAAGCCTTTGAGGCTTTGTAATAAATTGTAGCACTGCGTGGTGATATTATTGTAATATTGTGTTTTATCTCTAATTATTGTTCTGCTGCAACACTCTGATGGCTTATTATTCGTTAGAGCGATGTTCTATCGGCTAAAGCTAGGGCTGGATAACGAGCTGGCTCGGCTCGGCTCGGCTCGGTCTGGCTCGGTAGGATAACGAGCTGGCTCGTTATAACTAACGAGCTAAAAAGCTAGCTCGGCTCGGCTCGTAAAAAGCTCGAGTTAGCTCGTTTGGCTCGTGAGCCAGGGCCAAAAAATGTCTCCATCATATATTCATCCATGGAAGCATGGCTCGTTTGGCTCGTTTAGCTCGTTTGGCTCGTTTGGGTACAATAGAGTACAAATTAACACATGCATGGCTCGTTTGGGTACAATAGAGTACAAATTTACACATTAACACATGCAATAGAGTACAAATTAGGTCCATGGAAGCAGCATATGCATATCTAAATTCTGAAAGTATGGCTCGTTTGGCTCGTGGCGGCTCGCGAGTGGCTCGAGTTGGCTCGTTATAGCTAACGAGCTAAAATCTTGGCTCGGCTCGTTATCCTAACGAGCCGAGCCGAGCCGAGCCAGCCACGAGCCGAGCGAGCTAACGAGCTTCGAGTTTTCCGTCCAGCCCTAGCTAAAACGAATAATAATCGGTTGACTAGCGTTATTACCCCATGGTAATAATGCAGGTCGTCACAAATATCGAACTGCATAGTGAAAATAACCTTGTAGTTATACGTATACATAGCATATGCTGATGTAAATACTACTCCAAAATCACAAAAGTGTGACGTTTCGACGCAGTTCCGCAAAACGTTTGATTTTACATATCCCAAAACGTTACTCTTCTCTTTTGTAACCGAAGAGAAGAGAGTGCTGTGTTACACTAGCTAGCCAATACGCGACCGGCTGAGGTGAGCGATGTGGCACACGGCGTCCTGCCCGGCGGCGACCACCGGCTTGCTGTGCCACTCCTCGTTCCGCGGCAGCTCAACGGCGCTCCCGACGGCCTTTCCTGCTGGCCTTGCTGAGCGTGCCGGTAGATTGCCGTCCCACATCTCCACGTCTTCGTCGACGTCGGTGGCCGCCGGGCTGCTGCTCCGTGACCGTTGCTAATGCACCGCGCAGATGAGTAGCCTCGCCGCGACGACGATGGCGAGGATGACGAGCACCGCGAGGAAGTAGTCCATGGCCGATCGGTGGACGTGCTGGCATCCGACAAAGCTCGGGCAGACCATTAATTGTTCTTGGTCTCTGGGTGGCCTCGGGCTAGTACCACACTAGCTGCCACTGTACTCGGATATAGAGGAGCACAAGCATGTGCAAGGTGCAAGCACAAGCGTTAGCTGGTTATATGAACAGGAGTGGATTCGTTACTTGGCTTGGAGCCGGCAAGAAGATGGAGATTTTTGCACCTGTACCTTCCTTGGAGATTTTGGAATGTCGTTGCATTTTTCAGACAGTGATTGATCACTGCCTTTTTGTAGTGCTTTTGGAATGGGCTCAGCTCAAGCTTGAGCTCCAAGTGACCGAGGACTCGGCGATTCTCGTCAGCTTCTCCAAAGTTCGAGCAAGCAATTTAGACGAGCACACTAGACCCCTAATATGCCCAGCCTTCTTCATAAAGTACAAATGAATAAAGGAAGCTCAATGGGGAAAGCAAATAGTCTAGAAGTAGATTGGAATTGCCCAAGATATGCTGGCTGATGCAAAATAGGCGGTAGCGACCTCAAACGTACTACATGCAATAGTTATCGGTGCCAGTGATATACTGGTAAGGCTGGCAGGTTGACGTCACGACCAAACCTTTAAGATACGTTTATTTCAGTTTGAACTTCTGATTTATTTTGTACTATTTCTAAATTTAATTTTTTTTTGATTTTTTTAGCTTTTTGCTGGTTCTTTTTTCATATTTATTTGTATTGTCTGTGATAGGCTAGCCTGTTATTTTTATTTTATTTTTTAAAAATTTAGCTACGCCACATAAATCACTATTAGCTACAGTATAATTTTAGCCAACTACAGTATAATTTTTAGCTATAAATTAGCTTATTTCAACCCAACCGAACAGCATCTAAAACTTGTGAGATCACGATCATGAGAATACTCCGTATATTAAAGTTGGAGGGACTCCACGGCCGGGAGCTATGCCACGTCACTTTTTTTGCGAGAAAACCCCTGCGTTTTGTAAAATCGCGTAGAGGTCCTCTATTCTCATAAACAGGTCTCTGCTTCTCGCAAACAAGTCCTTGCCAAGTTTTTTTTTCCAGAAAGCATCCTCCACTTCACCGATAGCAACCCGCGGTTTCCAAATTTATGTATAGGTCCTTATTTAGTTACATATATGTTCTTGCAGGTCCTTGGTTTTTTTTACAAAAAAAAGTCCTTTGATTTTTCCGAAATTACGCATACGTCCTCGATTTTTTTTAAGAAACGTCTCACAAATTATCGTTTCTTTTACTTCGGTCCACACGGTGGCTAGCGCGGCATGACGCCGCGCTTACGTAGCTAGTTGAACAATATAAGCAAAGAAAAATCGCAATGTTAATAGCAAGCGAAATATGATATTCCTGGAAGCTTTTCTCTCGTGGGGTGCAGGTATCCACCGTTCACTTATACAAAGGCAAACAGCCCCGTATTACAAATATCCAAAACTTCCGCATAGAGAACATCACAATATCACCGCTATACCCATCACTTTCCTTGGGCGTTCAAACGGCCCTTTTGCAAAATGCAAATCCAGCACTATGTGAAGCTCTATCGTTGTACTTGGTCTGTCGTACGGAAGAAAGCATCGGTGAAGCTCAACGAATCCCACAGAACCAAACTGCGCATCTGACCACGGAAGCCTTTGGCCAGGAAATGTCACGACCCTTGACCCAATTCCATCATTTGTGGTAAACTTCAATTGGGCGGTCAAAACCAGTGACAGTACCCACCAATCTGTCAGTAACCACCTCTACCGACCTGAATCCAACCTGCAAGGACCACTACATGGTTTAGCAAAATTTCGCTGCAGGGGCAAAAGAACAGAACTTATAATTGGTGGCAGGTATAGAACATACCTTGTCTAGAAGTATGTCCCGAAATTTCTCTGGACATATTTGGATGACATTGAAGTTCTCTTTGGCAACCTGAAAACAGAAGAAAAGTGAGATATTACAAGCTAACTTTGCTCCAGGAGAATTTAAAGATCAACAAGCATGGAAGAAAGAAGCAATTGTCTTATTGAGGATACAACTTCTGTCAGTATGTTCGTTCTATTATGCTTAAGTTTACGAGAACAAGGGTTAAGATAGCAGATTGTGCAAGAGTTGAACCCTAACATAAATGATGAAAAAGCCCAGCAAGCAACTCAAACCAGAGGTACATCTATAACTTCTACACAAACAAGGGGCCAAAAGCAAAACAACTCAATGCAAATACAAGTGTTTACTCTTGACGAACAGAGGTAGAAAAAAAAACAGCATCTCAAACTTCAATGCAGTAAAAAAATTAACCAGCAATCCAGCATTAATTAGTCATCAGTCTGACATAAAAATACTACCTCCGAAACTAATCTGTTTCTCTTATATGAGGTCCAAGGTTGAGGCTCCATGATAAAAATCCCTCCCTGCAAAACAAGAGAAGCCGGAGGAAAAAAAGATATTGTTAGTTTTTCCTGTTACCATTGACGTCCAATTTAGCAAAGCACATCAAACAGAAAGAAAAATAGATACCGGTCTTAGAAGCCTCCAGATCTTCACAAATAAAGTAATAATGCCTTCATCACCCCAGTTCAGGTGGATCCATTTCGTCACACTCAAACTGCCATGAGAACAAAAGCACAAAAAGATAAGCGCCATCAATGTGGATATCACCCAGCAGATTTCATGAGTCATGTTGCAATATAAGAAAGACTAATACAAAGAAAAGCATACTTTTTCTGAGGGATCTCTATTGCAAATTTGCAACTTACCAAATGATGGTGTCATACTGTTCTGAACATCTGTCCATGCTCTGTACAAAATTTTCATGTTGAAAAGAAACAATTTTAAAAAGATCATGGTGTTTGTGGTTAGAAATATTCCCATTTGACATCTCAGGTGCCACTTCTTCTGGAGTGTTTTGAGATGGGGCATCTGATGGCTTAGGAACGTTGACTTTTTTTGTAGCCATCTTATCCAGTCGAGATATCCTTCTTAAGTTCCAGTTAGCAGTTTCAATCAAACCTAACAGGGCAAGATCAGAATCAGTTTAATTCAACGAAAATGCAATACACATTGTCATATTACATTTGTATAGGTGAGAACACATCAAACACTATCTACGTACAAAGAACTGTTCAAGTATGGCTGGTGATATTTCTAAGGCATCTGTCAAGTAATATTCACTAATTGTCTAATTGAAAAATCATCATATGAAGAAACAGGAATATTAAAGGATGCAACCATCTGATTACGAAGTTGTGGGCATCAGCAAGGATTTTATACCTTTTAATAAATAGATACAGAACTAATAATGCCCCATCATAATCCACTTCTTTAGACCTGCAACCACAAAATTGTTGCACACCTCAAAGGATGGCGGCTAATTGTTACTAAGAACACAAAGGTGCCATATGTGATAGGTCAAGTGGATTATTTGTTAACATGACTAAATATCTACATTGATATTTTGTACCATTTGGTCATAAAGAGCATTTATGTTCTCCACACACAACATTATATAACAAGAACCCAGAATGCATATAAAGGTTGCCGTTGCCGAGAAACATGTGCATTAACCTGGTATATAGATTCCAGCTACTGTGTATTTCATGCACCAAAACATGAAATGAGAAAACAAAATAATATCATAGTTCATTACAAGAACTTAAACCTGAATCGATATCAACTCCAAGGATGCTTCGACATTCAAATTTCAGCACTGCACAAGGTTCAGAAATAAAAATGAGAAACTTCGCTAGTCATGAAATTTAAGTAAAGCTAAAAACATTATACACTATTCCAACATTTATCTGCAAGAAAAATTAGATGATACCTATAATGTACTCAAAATTTAACAAATGATTGTCAGAATACAATTCATCAATTCAAAGAATAATGAAGCACATGAACAGCAACAGTTATTGGCATTCAGTTCTTATATTTGAATGCATCCCAGCCCTAGATATGATTAACAGTCGCAGTCAAATGCTACCACATGAAAACCACGATAGTGCAGATTATACACATTACCAAGAAAGCAGACATGTCTAGGTCATCTCAACAGTTTTACTAGTTACAGTCTAAAATAGATAGCATACAGCATATTGAATTTTTTGTAAAGTAACCATATGAACAGGTCAAACAAGATTTACTATAACTAGTTAAAACAATGTTTACGTTAATCTTGGCATGACATTTTATAAGAGCTACAACCAGGGTTCGGAAAACAGGCCGGTAACCGCCAACTGGATTTCCCAGTGGGTACCGGAAAATAAAAAACCGGCCGGATTAGGGTTTAGGTCTAATGCATTTCTAGATTGGTTTAAGGTCTTTTAGGCTTTTTTGGTGCTAAATTAACTATTATATGAGCTAAATATGCATCAATTATTGTACTCTCAACTTGGCTTTTTCATTTTTAGCGGTTTTCCCGGTTTATTATCGGTTTTTCCCGTTACCGGAACGGTTACCATTTTTCAAACCACCCAAATTCAAAATTTGATTCACAAATTTCAAACGGATTTTCCCAGGTTTCTCGGTAACCGGCCAGGTACCGGTACCGCCCGCCGGCCAGCCGGGATTCCCTCCAGTTCTGGTTTTCCGAACCCTGGCTACAACAATGTAACTGTACAAGAATAGAAATCTGACAATTGTAACTAAGTTGAAATGTGAAAGAAATAGGCATAAGTTAGATTAGACAGATCATCAACCAAACAAAATAGAACCCAATTATTGTACCCAGAACATTACCTAGACCGATCGTTACCAAACCCTGGTTGCATCCAATATCGAGGCAATCCTTGCCTTCAAACCACTCCCTTTTGAATATCTCAAGACGAGGATCTTCACCAACATTATGATCAATCTGTTGAACATTAGAAGATAAAATTTTTTGTCAGCTAAGATGAGGCTTGGACATTAGAAGATAGAATTTATCAGCTCAGACGAGGCTTAGTGTATCTGGCCATTTGAGAAGGCTTTCAATTGTAGGAAGAGTATTATCACATGAAGCATAGAAAAGTAAAGTTTCAACTCCACTGTCTCTCCTAGCATAGAAAAGTAAAATTTCAACTCCATAGTTCCTCCTTCTATCTCCTTCCTTGGCACAAGGCATTCTATGGTCTATTTGGCGTTGGCAAATTTTATGGAAACAACTACATGAAACTAGGCTTGCTGCTCCTATATTCCTTCCCTCCCCACCAGTGGTACTAGCAACACCCCGGATATGGGGAGCACTTATCAATTAACAATCCTCTGTTTTACTTAATCTGGGATCAAAGTACACGAGATAATTTTGTTTCCTGAAATTTGTTGTTTACTTGCATACTCAACAAAATAAATACTGATTAGCAACAAAATGCTGAACTAAGACTCGGGAGTAGAAACTTTAATTTGAATATCAACGTGCCCCCAACAAATAGTGCATATTTTGGTCTTCTGCAAATTACAACCAAACAAACCAGTAAACAACATCACCCGGTGCATCTCTCCGCAACTTCCTCCCACTAGCTTTGGAAGCACAAGACCTGCCCACGAAACTACATGCTCCTACTGCAAATTCAGGACACAAATCAGCGCTGCAGCCTATAAGAACACGGAAGCATTTCGTCAAACAGCTAGGGGGCACATCCTAAGCAAAAGCTTCGACTGCGTCCAATTAAGCACCCCAACCTTACCAACCCACCCCAATCCCACAAACACAGCGATCTCCAGTGAAGCATTTCATCAAACAACTGGTGATCGTGTGCACAGCGACGATTCGCAGATTTTACGAGAAGCTAAAGGGGAGGGGAGGGGAGGGGAGGGGCGTGATTGCTCACCCGGTAGCCGTAGTAGTTCCTGTAGTTGCCGTAGATGAACACCTCTTTTTTCTTCCGCTTCTGCCCTCTACCTCCGCCGCCGCCGCCTTCTCCTCCAAGCCCGTTGTTCTGTTTCCTCTTCGCGTCTCCTTTGGCTCCCTTGGCGCCGGACGGCTGCGGCGCCGCATCCTCCAGCGCCATAGCAGTGGCCATGCTCTGAGAAGGGGTGTCTCTTTTCGCCGCCGCCGCCGCCGTGCTTCGTATTCGTCCGGCGGCGACGTCTTGTGGGACCAGCGGCGAGAGAGTACAGGGACGGAGACGCCGGCGAAACTAGCACAGGGCGGCGGCAGAGATTAGAGTTAAACGCGGCGGCGGAGGTTAGGGTTAGGGGGTGGAGGCGCCGTACCTAGACGGGAGGAGGTGCGTGCGGGAGGGGCGAGGTCGTTATGCGCCGGTGGTCGTCGCCGTCGTGCGCGCGGAGGCAGTCGCCCCGACTCGAGTCGCGCGGGTTGGGAGGCGCCGATGCAAACGGGCACGCCTGGGGCGCGGGACGGGGAGGCGGTGGCAAAGAGACACTTGCGGCGGCGGCGCCGACATTCGTTACAGGAACCAGAAGTGTCCGCCGAATAGTTGGAAATTACGTGTCTGCCCCATGTAAATTCAAATTTAGGGTTTATTTGGAACCTAGAAATTTACTACTTTCCTGCAAGATTTAAGAAAAATTACCGCGTTTAAAATATGAGAACATGATATTTTTTCGTGGCACATAATATAAGTTATGTAGCAGTACTACAAATAAGTTTTCACGTAAAATATTGTAAATCATCAGCAATGTGTCGTTGTCACACTTCTGTAATAGAAGGCTATTGGGTGGAGTAACATGAGGAAGAAAGTTGATAGGGTTATTTTTCTCTTAAGATATAATTTGGTTACTCTCGAGTCTTGAATTTGAAAAATGTACTAGCGTGTCTTCAGAAATTTTTTGTAGTCTATAGTGTATAACTTTTGTGAACAACCAAGTTTTAGCAATTCAGCTGGAATGGTAAATTCCAATCAAACTTTCACCACGCAGAGAGCCGTTGTCATTCACCTCTTCTTGGGAAAAAACACTTTTCAAAATGGAAATTATGCATTTGCTTTGCATGTTTGTCTTGCTGCTTGGTAAACCCCTAAAACATTTTGATTATCTCTACTATTTAAAAAAAGAGTTAATGTTAGTCATGATTTATCTGTCTCTCCTAAGTCTCATTTGCACCTTTCTAAAAAATCTCTAACAAAAACAAAAAAATAATCCACCAAAAAATAATTCTATCACGCTACAAATTTTCTAAAAAAAAAGAGCTCTACCAAGTAGCGACAAAGCTGAGAGCATGACATTGCTAAACACGGAGACGGAACTGACGGCGTAGGTTAGACAGACTCGACATGCTAGCATACTATAGTTTTTAATTCATAAGAAAGCACACAAATTTTGCTTAAAAAACGTTAAGAGTGGCCCCGTTTGGCACAGCTCTAGCTCCGAGATCTATGCTGGATCTGTAGTTTGTTGACTAAATTAAAGTGATTTAAATATTTTTATTTAATATATAATATAAATGAAATGAGTCATGTAAATACACTTAACATGCCTGTAATTCTAGATCTAAGATTTTCTAGAGCTACAAATGACCAGAGCTCTGCCAAACGGGGCCTAAGATTTGCAAGCGCACCGGGCGATGTAGCCGCCGCGTGCAACAGCTAACGGACGTAGCGGCACGCAATGGGATTCCCGCTACGCGTCCGACAACCGAGACACAATTGTAGCACACAATATAACATTACTTCCCTTCCTTGGATTGTACACACGCGTCACTCGAACCTTCCGAGCAGGAGCAGAGCAACGCGCGGCCGCACGGCGCAGCTCTCCTCGTACGTACCGCCACAGTCACGTGCGCGCGTTCCATAAATACGCGGCCGGCGCGGTCACCAATCGCGAAGGCCCATGCAGACAGCGGAGCGAGCGGCGAGCCGCACGAGAGAGGCCTGACTCGCCGTCGCCGTGCGCGCAAGGCGCAAACCAAACAAACAGACACCGGCGCGGCCGAGGGCGCGTGCCGCCGCCGCGACGTCGGCAAATGGGGGGGTGCTACTCCGCCTACGCCTGCTCGCGGAAGCTGCGAGGCCGCCTCAGCGGCCTCTCCTTCGTCCTCCCCGTCACCGACCACGACGCCGGCGCCGCCAGCCGCGCCTCCGACTCCTCATCGTGCGAGAACAACGTCGGCAAGGATGGCGCCGCCGAGGCGGTGCTCGTGGCCAAGACGACCGCGGAGGAGTTCGCGCGGCGGTACGTGCTGGGCCGCGAGCTGGGGCGCGGGGAGTTCGGGGTGACGCGGCGGTGCAGGGACGCGGCCACCGGGGATGCGCTCGCGTGCAAGACGATACGGAGATACCGGCGCCGGGCGCGCCGGGTGGGGGCGGGGGTCGCCGCGGCGAACGCCGCTGCGGCGGCGGCGGCCCACGCGGCGGACGTGCGGAGGGAGGTGGCCATCATGCGGCGCATGTCGTCCCGCGGCGGCGCGGCGGTGGTGCGGCTGCGCGAGGCGTGCGAGGACGCGGACGGCGCCGTGCACCTCGTCATGGAGCTCTGCGAGGGCGGCGAGCTCTTCGACCGCATCGTCGCGCGCGGCCACTACTCCGAGCGCGCCGCCGCCAACATCTTCCGCACCATCGTCGACGTCGTCCAGGTAAACCATCAACCATCAATGCATGCAAACACAAATCACACACAATCAAGAAAGCATCTATGTCGAAATTTTCTCCTGTACATCGATGTTGCAACAAACCGATTTCGATGCAGCTGTGCCATTCGAACGGGGTGATACACAGGGATCTGAAGCCAGAGAACTTCTTGTTCGCCAACAAATCGGAGGACTCCCCTCTCAAGGTCATCGACTTCGGCCTCTCGGTGTTCTTCAACCCTGGTACGTACGACAACAACATTGCTTGCATCTCACCTCGTCAATTTTCTTCTTCTAATCCGTGATGAATCGGCGCACTCATCACCCTTCTGATCTGCAGGCGATCGCTTCACCGAGGTGGTCGGAAGCGCATACTACATGGCTCCCGAGGTTCTGAAGCGAAGCTACGGCCCCGAGGTGGATGTCTGGAGCGCCGGCGTCATCCTCTACATCCTTCTCTGTGGTGTCCCTCCGTTTTGGGGAGGTATATGCATTGCTCTTTCTTGTAATGATCTCCTCACATGAAATAATTCGATCTCAGTGCTGATGTTGATCTGAACATTTATTGTGCAGAAAACGATGAGAAGATTGCACAGGCGATACTCCGGGGTGGCATCGACTTCAACAGAGAGCCATGGCCCAGGGTGTCCGGCGATGCCAAGGACCTTGTCCGGAGGATGCTTGATCCGGACCCTCCACCCGGCTGACGGCGAGACAAGTGCTTGGTAAATTAATGATCTTGCTCGAGCACCTCAATTCAATTAAAGCTCATCAGACATGAATGGAAACTAACAGCATTTGATTTCCGCTCGCAAACAAACAGAGCACCCATGGCTGAAGAATGCAGACATGGCTTCAAACGTGTCTCTGGGAGACGCTGTCCGTGCCAGGCTGCAGCAATTCTCTGCCATGAACAAGTTCAAGAAGAAGGCTCTCCGAGTAACTCCAGTTTCTGCATACTGTTCTTGCATGTTTCCTTCTTGTGTTACACCTGTATGCAAAATCGCAAGAGCTGCTTAACGCGAGACCGGCGATGTCGGTGAAGGTGGTGGCGAGGAACCTGCCGGTGGAGGAGCTGGACAAGTACGTGCAGATGTTCCACCTGATGGACAAGGACAAGAACGGCAACCTGTCGCTGGAGGAGCTCATGGAAGGCCTCCACATCAACGGCCAGCCCGTGCCGGAGTCAGAGATCAGGATGCTCTTAGAAGCGGTGAGTCACTCGATCGTCTCTACCACTGCAAGATCAGGATCCTATTATAAGACGAGAAGTATGGCTGATTTGCGCGTGCAGGCGGACACGGATGGGAACGGCACCCTGGACTGCGACGAGTTCGTGACGGTGTCGCTGCACCTCAAGAAGATGACCAACGACGAGTACCTCGCCGCGGCGTTCAAGTACTTCGACAAGGACGGCAGCGGCTTCATCGAGCTGGAGGAGCTGAGGGAGGAGCTGGGCCCCAACGAGCAAGCCATCGTCGAGATCATCCGCGACGTCGACACCGATAAGGTTCGGCTGCTTGAATCAATCAAAATTCTCAACAGCTCGAGTAGGATTGCACGAACGAACACGGTGTTTGTCTATGATTGCTGAATTTTTCCTTCATTTTATTTGTTTATTTATTTATTTATGCGTGCGCGTGTGTGTATTGTTGGGCATGCAGGACGGCCGCATCAGCTACCAGGAGTTCGAGCTGATGATGAAATCTGGGACGGACTGGAGGAACGGCTCGCGGCAGTACTCGAGAGCGAACTTCAGCAGCCTCAGCCGGAAGCTGTGCAAAGAAACCAAGTGAAGCAAAAGGCAGCAGCAGCAGGAGGATGTAACATGCTACGATCAACTTCGCTGTCTAAATGGATGGATTGAGAAGTGTGGTCCATGTCGCATGTACGTACGGTTGAAGCTCATCAGGCAGCAAGATCCTTTTCACCGGACACATACGCAAATCATCGTTGATATTGGTCCAGTCGCCGGGTTTCAAATACTCGCTTTGTACTACTACCGCGTTGCTACTATCTAGTGACGAGACACAAACACGAACACCGAACGAACTACGTATATTTCTTCTCTGCTGAAACAGCATGTTGAAATGTACAGGAAAAATTTGATTCCAACAATTCCTTCGAATGGGGTGGTCAGTCCAAGTCAATGACAGATTGAAAACTGAGCAGACAGTTGAGAGGACTATTTTTCCACATAATTCAGTAACCACATAGATGATACAAGATGTGGTAATTTACATGACCACCCGGTAATTCACCCCTCTCCAGTTTCACAAATTGGTCGGGGTATGGGGTAGAAACCCACCACAGTTAACACACCTATCCCTTCATAACAAATATTTACGACAGACAAGCTTAAGAGACCTTCCGCTACACCTCCAATCCACCATTGTTACAATCTACATAAAAACAACGACCTTCAACACCTCTCTGTACACCATTGCATCTGTCGGAAGCTCTGCTTCGCAGTATCGAATGCAGGATAGAACGTATAAGCACCCACCTCTTCTCATGAGCTTTGAGCTTCTTGGGGCACTACCTTTGAGCTGTTTTCTATCTAGTACCTATGCTTATCGCAGACGCTGCATGCATCCACCGAAGAGGGGTTTATAAATGTGCAGCGCTCGCAAGGCCAACCATCATCTGAGTGGCCAGAAGAGGTTCTAGCGAGCTGCTTCTTCGTCGATTTGCCTTTAGTGCCTGTTTTTTTGGAGTTGGTGGTGTTACTTGAGGTAGCAGCTTGGCCAGTAGAGCGGACATCCTCCAATCCATCTTCCAATGCTTGAACAAGGTTCTCAAAATAATTCCGAGTGACACTGCAGTGAAAATTTAGCATAGACATCATAATCGTTAGCAAAGCTCAGTGCACAATACAGAATAACCATAGGAAGCTGCTATCCATTTATGAACAGGGCATCCACAAGCATTTCTATGATACCGGAAATGCAAAAACAAACATGTTGGACAAAAAACATTTTACGGCATTGTGCAACTAGCAGAATCAAAAGCAGCAAGACTCTGTATTCAATCAGGAAATGGCATGCCGCATAACTGAAACATCAATCTAGATGCTTTTCTAAACCACCACTTTGGTTGATTTTGACTTTGACTATGTTATCCGATAGACTAATACTAAATCATTGTCAAGAGAATTGATGGGATAAGTGATGAGACCATACAAACTCAGGCACAGTTCCAACTTGAAAGGAGACAATGTGCTCACAACAAATTAGAATTAAGAAAAAATCAAGGACGAAAGCTACCACACAGTTGACAAATGCGCAACAAAAAAATATAAGATATGATGACTGCAATACCTTGTCAGCCCAGCAAGCTTCACCCGGAAATCACCAAATTCAGCCAATGAAGGTGGAGATCCATTACTATCAGGTTTCGAAGAAGGCAAAAATGCTAGCAGGTCCTTCTCAGCACATCGATGAAGACGCTCCAAACCAGACTCAGCTTCACCTATAAAAGATTTAGGATTTATAGATGATCCATGATTTTTGGCAAGCACATGATAAACTTACTTTTGAAATGCAATAAAATAACAACCTTGCAGGTACTCGAAAAATTCACTCTTGACCTTATCATCTAGATAATAGCCATAAGCATATGTCCATTTGAGCACTCGCCTGCATTCTATAATCTGCCATACAGTGAAGCAGTGCATGCATCAAATTTAGGAAGATTTGTAAAGTATGAAGCCCATTTAGACCATAACATAAAGCTGTGATATCAAACCTGCGACCAAGCTTCAATTATGAACTTTAGTTGGGTCTCTGGTACTCCAAAAACATCAGTTAACTTTGCAAGCTGTAGCACATAGAAGGGAAATAGAGAATTAGCACCATCCAAGTCCAAAACAGGAAAGAATGGCAAACATAAAATCTTACATCTGGCACACTAAATGCAGTGCCCATAACATGATGTAAATGCTTACTTGTTCTTTTTCCGCCTTTTGCAGATTTGCTTGTGCGTTCTGCCTTGACTGTCAATAAACAGTACATCAGCACAGAAACTACAGTTGAAATTTTGGCATTCAACATAAGCATGCACAATAGATAGAGAATTATAAGCCAATCAGGCATAGAAAAATATTTTGAACTGTCTTTCAACTTTTTGGAATTCATGATCTGATCAGATTATATACAACATCGAAAGGAAAAGAAACATTTGGTTTTATTAGGACAATAGCAATGGACTTGGTTAGTACACCAAATATACTCATGGATCTCAAACAAAGCTGCACCTAGTCGGGCTACATTTGACAGGAAAATAGATTCAGTAAGTCAATATTACCAACACAATGCAGTAAATGTTCTTCAAGTATGGCCAACACGATAGTTGCAGGTAAAAGAGAAAAGTTAGAAAACATAAAGGTTACTTATGAGCAGTTGAGCACGAGAATGATGTAAGTTGCATTTGTGGTAATTATAGAAACAGAGAAGCTCAGGCAGACATCAAATTTAAGTATCTTGAACATACTGTCTGATTAGATGCCCAGCGCTCATAGTAATGCACATATCTCTCAAGTGAGTTTTTAGCCCTTTCCCTCCTTGCTTCAGTCTCATCATACTGCAATGGAAGTGATTTAAGTCAGCAAAAAACAGTAGACCTCTGAAATAAAGATCCAATAGACATAAAACAAAATAGTATGCCCAAAAAGGAACTTTGCATTTCCTCAACCAAACTAGAGCATTTAATTCAACTGAATCAATAATAAATATACCAGAGGTCTATGAACAAATTTCTTCTACCAGTACAATGCAGATGCATAATTTCAAGAAAAACATACAACTCCTTCCTTCTTTGCTGATTCATAGCGATTGCAAGCATAGAAGCCACCAGTCCCCTCTCCATGTTCTGCCCATGCACCCAGGCATAACCTAAAATGTTTGAAGCACATCAAATAAAAGATATGAAAACATGTAATGTGAATTGTAAATCTTTTATCAAGAAATGGCAGTGGACTATACCAGCAGAACTCAAATTTGCAAGGAGGGGTGCAAGTCATGTGCATGCATCCCTGGTTTTTCTCTATCGGCCGTTTGCATTTCGGGCAGGGCTTAGAATTAGCCAGTATCCTGAAACGGATCATCCATGACATGAGAAACCATCTGATATGATTTGAAACAACATAGACAATTAAAATACGATGGGACATTTATGGGCTAAATCATAATGTTGATAACTTGATATACTATTCTAACAGCATCGTATCATACGGGAATGTTAATGCTATATCAACATAGCCAAGATCAGTTGAGCAAAGCCTTATTCACTTGTGCCTAGTACATTTTTTAAAAAAGGAAAACATTAATTGATGAAAATTGAATCAATCCCAAGTGGTCAGCATCCAATTAAAGCAAATTAAGTGTCCTAAAACTGCCAGGATATTTTCATTGGTGACAACACATAATACTAGATATCATTGTTCGGTGTAAAATGCTGTGACACAAAATGTAGCAGGCCCCTGTCTCATCTCTTAGAATTACTAATGTCCGTAGTTTTATTGTAATATTGCCCCTCCCACTTCCAGGTCACCTCAAATTACACTGAAAGATGTCGTAAAATGTTTGCTAGTTACAATTGCATAACATCTGAATATATGTGCAACAGATTTTAAGCACAACATATTTTGCCACCTCACTTATTGCCAGTAACCATAAGGCCAATAAAATAACAATTCCAAAATATTAAAATTATGGAACAAATAAAAATGGAAATTTTAAACATACATTGACTTGCTCCTCACAAAATCAAGGAACTTCTTATCTACACACTATCTGAACAAAACATTGTGGCATCTTAGAATATTTAAGATGTAAAGGAGAAAACGCATCAAATGCTACAATGTTGAGCCTAGAACAAACCAGTTCATATTTTCAGATTCTGCGCTGTTCTTTAATATCCACTTAGAAACAGTCTCACAGTTCACCGGTCGATGAGCCTCCTCTGTGCACTGCAAACATCGGAATAATATTAATGAAACACTGCATATTTGTGTTATGAATATTGTGCATATATTGAAGAGGCCCAATGGGCAATATATATAGGGAGTATAAAGGGATATTACAGGGGAATATGCCGATTCCTATTCTATCTCTAATACCATTATCTCTAATACCCTTAACACCCCCCCTCAAATGCAAGGCGTATGCAATAGCATTGCATTTGAAAAAGGGTTAATACTAAAACAAGAAATATCCGACGTCTGAGTCTTGATAATGTCGTCATTGCGTGCAGTTTTTGAATAAACTGTCAAATCAAGCCGAAGAGGAATAGATAGAAGCATGACGGCGCAGATCGAAGCCCAAGAGGCAGCGGCGCAGAGCACAAGGTGCAGAAGACGCGTGGCGGCCTGAGAAGCTCGGGGCGGCGGCTAGAGAAGCGGCGGCATCATAACGACTTCTACGATCTGCACGCGGCTCAGAGAGTAGAGCGGCGGCTGCTGCCATGCAAAACAAAAATTCCTACACTTCTATGACTGACAATAAATTTGTGGACTCGCACGGCTTAGACGAACTAAAAAATTAGACTACGGATTTGAATAGACGCAACGGAAGACTCACAAGAAACAGAAAGACTGACTCCAAAGAACACAGACACTAAAACAGAAAAGAAAAAAATCACCCTTAAAATCCCCCTCTCCCCTCTCTCTCTCCTCACACCCCGATCCCTCACACGCGCCCGCCCGCCTCTCTCGCTTCACACCCTTCCCTCACTCCCGCCTCCCATCTCGCGACGGAAGGAGCGGCGGGATCCCCGGGAGAAGCCAGGAGGAGCATCGGCGCGACGGCGGCCGGATCCAGGCGAGGCGATGCCAGAATCAAGCTCGGCGGCGGCGAAGACGGCCACACCCCGAGGCCAGGCGACGGTGAGATCCAGCGGCGGCGGCCACAAGAGCGGCGGCGGTGGCGGCGCGAAGACGGCCTGATCTGGCCCAGAGGCGGCCGGATCAGGACTTGGCGGCGTCGGGCAGGGGAGAGCCGATGGCGATCGGCGCCGGCCGGATCCGGCGAAGTCGGCTGGCGACGGCGGTCGAGGTGACAATGGCACGGATGACGGCCAGCGACCTCGAGCGGCGGCCGGGAGAAGAAGATGGCCGCCCGAGTGGAGCACATTCTCCCAGGCGAGCGGCGGCGATCCAGACGAGGCGTCGGATCGCCCGAGGCGCCGGATCCGTCGCGGTGCTGCATCGCGCGGCGCGGCGGCGAGCGAGGACCTCGATCGGGGTCGAGAGGAGCGACGAGACGACCCAAGGGCGGCGACGGCGGCCGAAGGCAGCGGTGCGTGGCCAGCAGCAGGTCAGATCCGCACAGATCCGGCGGCGGGAGACGGCACCGCCGTCTTCTCTCTCTGGTCACTGACGTCGTCTTCCTCGAGACGACCGGTGAAGCTGGAGGCCGCCGAATCCAGCACCGAGGCGGCAGGGGATGGTGACATGCCGAAGAGGGGCCGACATCAAAAGGTGGCCGCCCCGGGAGTGAAGATCGCGCCTCCCGGGGCAGCAGCAACAGCGGAAGATGATCGAGAGCTAGAAGGCAGCGGTAGCGGCTACAGTAAACCCTAGCCTTAACCTAAGCTCTGATACCATGTTAAGTTTCATGCAACAGCCAGTTCACCCAAAAGTTTAAGCTGATGAGGAAAGATGGGCAATTCAATTATACTTCAACACTCCCCTCACGTGTAGACTCTCTTAGGCCTAATATGTGGAATAGAAGTGGACTACAATTAATTTTTTTAATTGCGTCAGCCAGGTCTTAAACTCGAGACCTCTTAGTTCTGATACCATGTTATAAATATTTTGAATATATTGAAGAGGTCCAATGGGCAATATATATAGGGAGTACAAAGGGATATTACAGGGGAATGTGCCGATTTCTATTCTATCTCTAATACCCTTATCTCTAATACCCTTAACAATTTGATCACTAGCACCACTAAAAATGGAAGCATCAATAACCTAGAAAAATGGAACCAGTAATACTCACATTCCAGCAAAAGCTGAATTTGCAATTGCATGATACATCATAGTTCCTGTCACTAAGAAATTCCACTGCACACGTACAGTCAGGAGCTGGACACCATTTAGTCTGCAGGAAATGACTAAGGTTATATAAAAGAATGACAAAAAAGAACATATTTTCAGAATTTTCAATAATGTTACCAGTATAAACAAGAACAAACCAGGTCCAAAGATATGTGGGGCGGAGAAACTAGTCAGCTTGTTCAAACAAATTACCTTCTTGCTATCTTCCACATATGCACGCAAGACAAATCGTGCATATTTTTCTTTATTGTCATCTTTAGTTAATTTATTAATCATCCCTTGAAGAATAATAGCGCTACATGATGGATTAGGGCATCGCATTGACAAACATCCTGGACCATCACTTATTGCAGCACTAATATAGCCTGCAAAATTTAACTATTCATCAGAAGTTTATTTTTATTTTAAGAAGAAAGAGAACTGCAAAGAAGAAAGGATCAGTTATATTATCATGGTTGCCAGCATAAGCAAGATTAACATGTAACAATGCACCTGAAAGATCCATACCCCAAACTCATTCTCCTAACACTCAATGAAACAAAAAACAAGTTTGGGATTGCCAAGGTGAAACATGAAATCATTTTGTAACAGTTATGCTATGCACAAACATGTGCATGCTTACCAACACCACCAACTGCATGACAGATGAAATCGTTTTGTAACATGTATGTTATGCACACATAAGCAAAGAAATAGACAGATTGTTAGAATTAGTCTTCATGATCTGTAGATGGTCGAAGCCATGGCCAAAGAAGCAGTCGAAGCCGTGGTCAAAGCCATGGTCGAAGCTGCAGTTGAAGTGACCGTGATCGCATGAGAATCGGTCTCGTGCAGATCGTGGAGAGATTCCAGGAGGCATGAGAATAGGCCCAAATTAGTGGGTGCGTGGAGGTCGTGTGTGTGTGCATGAGGCTTATTTAAGCCGTGTAATTATAATTCTTGTAGAGGTAGAGTGTTAAGTCAAGAAGATTGAGTGATTCAATCCCAACACTTGTGTATTAGTCTCCCTCTGTGTGTTTATCCAGAATAATAAGAAAGTCTGAGAGGATTGAGCGATTCAATCCCAACAATTGGTATCAGAGCCTGAGTTCTCGGTTCTGTGTATGCCCAAGTACCTTCGCTTCAACAACATGTCCATCACTGAACATCTGGTGGCGCAGACGACAAGGGAGGGAGGCGTCTCTCTCCAATACCCGATGCTCACCTCCTCCAATTACTCCACCTGGGCGATCAAAATGGAGGCATGTATGGAGGCGCAGGACATCTGGGAGGCGATGGAGCCCACAGCCGGAGTGGTCGTGAAGAGGAGGAAGGACAAGATGGCACTTGCATGCATTTTTCAAGCTATTCCTGAGAAAGTGTACCACCAGGTTGCCAAGAAGAAGACAGCCAAGGAGGTGTGGGAGAGCTTGAAGACAAGGTATCTCGGCGTCGATCGAGTGAAGACGGCGGGGCTGCGGAACTTAAAAAGTGAATTCGAGGCCCTGCCCATGAAGGAAGGCGACTCCATCGACAAGTTTGCTGGCAAAATCAGTGGGCTATCAAGCAAGTTCAATGGTCTTGGCGCCACCCTGGAGGACACCACACTCGTCAAAAAGTTGCTCAACTAGGTTCCTGACAAGTTTTTGCAGGTTGTTGCTATAATTGAGCAGTTCTTCAATGTGGATACCATGCCATTTGAGAAGGCGATTGGCCGCCTCAAAGCATACGAGAAGCGGACACGCAAGCACGAGAAGGTGGATGAAGAGCATTTACTTCTCACCAAGGCGAGTGGGAGACACGGTCATCATAGAGAAATGGCAAGGGTTCCTCTGGCAACACTAGCAGTGGTGATGGTCGAAGAAAGTTTGACAAAACCAAGGTGATGTGCTATAACTGCCAAGAGTTTGGACACTTCGCTTACAAGTGCCCTGAGAAAGGAAAGTAGGCAAAAGGAAAAGGAAAGGAGGAGAAAGCGCTACTCTGTGACGTTCAGAGTAATGATGAGCCAACTCTTGTGTGAAGAGTCATGAAGTGGGGTTGTCAGTCAAGATTAGGGGAGAATAAATTAGTTTGATACTAATCATGATAAAGTTTATATCTGCATGTTTAATTTAGTCTTTTGCATGTAGTAATCATGTTGTATAGGTCATTGCATGTTAGTAGAGCATGGCACCAGTCGAAGTGGAAGTGGTGGTGTGAGACCGCTGCTAGGAAGAGTTGGTGTGATGCCGGCGCCAACAACAGTGCGATGCTACTACAAGGAGAAGTCGGTGTGAGACCGACAACGACAGCGGTGCGAAGCTGTTGAGTGAAGTTTCAACGTGAAGCCGAAGGCGGTGGTGTGAAGCCGTCGTCACTAAAGCAGTCGGTGTGAGACCGACAAAGACGATGAAGAGAAGGCCGCTGCGAGTGAAAAGAAGATGCGGTGATCCGTATCGGTGAGTCAACACATCAAGATTAAGGCAGAGAATATTAGAATTAATCCTGATGATTTGTACGTGGTCAAAGTCATGGCCAAAGGAGCAGTCGAAACCATGGTCGAAGCTGCAGTCGAAGTGACCGTGGTCGAAGTGGCTGTTGTCGTAGTGGCTGTGGTCGAAGTGGCCGTGGTCAGTGTTCCTCTAGGCGCTAAGCCTTAGTCGGGCGGTAGACCGGCACCTAGCGCCTAATCGGGCTAGGCGGCCAAGGTAGGAGCTTGGCACCTAGCGCCTAGGCAGGCTAGGCGGCCGCCTAGGGGAACATTGGCCGTGGTCAAAGTGACCGTAGCCGAAGACTTCGAGCACAAGGGCAATCGAAAACTCCAAGCATGAATGCAGTCGAAGACTCCGAGTACGTGTGAAGTCGAGAGTACTGTAGCATCATGGTCGTAAGTCGTACTCAGGAGAACTGTAGCAGTCGGAGCATCTGAGTACGGGGGAAGTCGGAAGATAAAGCGGTTGTAGCCATGTGAAGCGGTCGTAGCTGTGAGAAGTGGTCGTGGCCGTGAGAAGCGGTCATAGCCGTGAGAATTGGTCTCGTGCAGATCATGGAGAGATTCAGGAGGCATGAGAATAGGCCCAAGTTAGTGAGTGTGTGGTCATGTATGTGTGTATAAGGCTTATTTAAGCTGTGTAATTGTAATTCTTGTAGAGGTAGAGTGTTAAGTCAAGAAGATTGAGTGATTCAATCCCAACACTTGTATATTAGTCTCTCTCTGTGTGTGCTTATCCAAAGTAACAAGAGAGTCTGAGAGGATTGAGCAATTCAGTCCCAACAGAGATGTGGCCATACATGAGCATTGACAGTGGAACCATGCAAGTGTAGAAGGGAAAATGGCAAAAGGAAACATGTGAGAACACACACAGACACAAACATGAGAGAGAGAGAGAGACCTTCCCAACATTCATGGCAATAAAAATGAGCACAACCAGCAGAACTCATCACATCAGAAGAATACCCTTCAAAACATATTCCACAAGTTAGCTGCAACCAAAACAACCGTCAGAGATCAAGAAATGGTATACATATAGCCAGAGCTAAAGGTTCAATCAGATATGACCCACAGCTGACATGATGAAACAACATACCAATATTTGAATAAATAATACTTACCTTCCTAGAGTTAGGAAAATCAAATCCATTCAAAAGTAAGCCGACAATATCACGTACTTTTTCTTCATCTGCGAACCATTCATCACTCAGCTTGCTGATGTTCCTGAATACAGAAATAAAACAGATAAACAGAGGTCAAATATAAATCAATAACATTACTTCCAAATTCCAAGAGATCCAACTCAACTTATTCCAACCATCACACAATAAGATAATGCTATATTGTACTGCTTATAGACCAGTTTTCTATGATGAACTTCATAAATTGCCAGTACATATAAAAGCGTGTGCATTTCCTTTTGTAAAGCTCAGGAGTCAAACAGGGAAAAACTGATAAAATCAAGCAATGGAATGCACATTGCAACGGCAGCAGCTTTATATTTTGATGCCTCGTGTTTAGATGCAAGCTGTATGGAAAATTGAAAAGCCACATACAATTAGCACATGGTATATCCTATACTCATTCCTGGGACAATATTTTGAGGGAACATTCACAGGCTCTATCTAAAACTTCAATGAGGCCTTTCCAAATGATAGCGTGGAATATTTAGGGCAATCACGTAATGAATAGAATGAAGAACCAAGTGTTACATATATAGATCATGCCAGGCAGATGAGGAGGCAAGTGTGAAACCATGCCAGGTAAGTGAGGAGGCAAGTGTGAAACCATACCAGGCAGGTGAGAGGACAGGTATGAAACCATGCCATGCCTTAAGTATAGGTCAGGAACCAAGGCGTCTAATACCCCCCACAGTTGGAGCGTCAGCGGAGTGGACGTTCAAATTGGACCGAAACTCGGTAAAAACAGAAGCAGGCAACCCTTTAGTGAAGATATCGACATACTAAGATGATGTCGAAACGTGAAAAACACAGACATCGCCAAGACCAACTCATTCCCGGTCGAAGTGGAGGTCAATCTCAACATGTTTGGTGTGTTGATGTTGCACTGGATTTGTTGATAGATAGACCGCACTGACATTATCGCAGTAGATGAGGGTAGCTCGGCGTAGAGGATTGTGAAGTTCCTGAAGAAGTTGGCGCAGCTAGCACGCCTCAACAACAGCATTGGCCATGGCCCGGCACTCAACCTCTGCAGTCGAACGAGATAGTATGTTACCGCTTGGAGGACTAGGAGATGACATTGTCACCCAGGAACACGGCGTAGCTCGAAGTGGATTTGCGCGTGTTGTTACAACCAACCCAATCAGCGTTGGAGTAGACAACCGGATCCGTAGATGCTGCTCGATGAAGAAGTAGGTCGTGGTCGATGGTGCCACGAAGATACCGAAGAATGCGCTTTACGGCGGCGAGGTGTGGCTCGCGAGGATCATGCATATGGAGACAAACTTGTTGTACGGCGTAGGCAATATCCGAGCGAGTGAGGGTAAGGTACTGCAAAGCACCGGTAAGACTTCGGTAAAACGCCAGATCAGCCATAGAAGCACCAGCAATAGAGGAGACCTTGGAATGAGTGTTGACAGGGGTACTGCAAGGCTTGCAAATGATCATGCCGGCGCGGTCCAGGATGTTGAGAGTACACTGCCGCTGAGGAACATGCTGCCATCACGACGAATGATAGAAACACCCAGGAAATGGAGTGGACCAAGATCCTTCGTAGGAAAAGCCTGTTGGAGGCAATCACTCGGCGGAGCACACTGTCCGAAGAAGCAGTTAGCACAATGTCGTCCACATAGAGTAGTAGATAGACAGTGTTACCGCCTCGATGAGACAAAAAGAGAGGTGTCGAACTTTGCCTCCATGAAACCAAGAGACAACAAGTAGGCCGCAAAATAGTTGTACCAGGCTCGGGGTGCCTGTTTGAGATCGTAGAGAGACTTGTTGAGGTGGCAAACATAATCCTGGAGAGAGGAATCCGCAAATCCAGCCACCTGCAAACAGAAGATAGTCTCAGAGTATGCCATGAAGAAACGCATTCTTAACATCCAGCTGGTGGATAGGCCAATCCTGAAATAGGGCCAGAGAGAACTGTGCGAACAGTGGCTGGCTTGATGACTGAACTAAAAGTCTCATCAAAATCAACACTAGAACGCTGTGTGCAACCACGAAGAACCCAACAAGCCTTATAGCGGGCAAGTGCCATCCGAATTGTACTTATACCGAAAAATCCACTTCCCAGTGACCACATTGGCATGGATGGCCGTGGAACAAGAGTCCATGTGTTGTTGGCCTGAAGAGCAGTGTATTCCTCCTCCATGGCGCTACGCCAATTAGGGTCGGCGAGAGCAGCCCGATATGTGGTCAGAACAGGAGACAGAGTGGTGGCATTAAGGTTCATGCGGGTGAGCGGCTGCCGAAAACCGTGCTTTCCTCGAGTCACCATGGCGTGGGAGTTTTTGACCGGGTGGAGCGACACAACACCTAGGGGAAGCTGCGGTAGAATGACTCCGCCAAGAGCCGTTGAGTCAACTGGTAGACCCGTGGCAAGAGCACCATGTGATTCCAATGCCACGGGAGCCGCGGCTAGATTACTGGGTGCTACCATAGCTGCGGACGAAGCAACGGGTGAGGGGGAGCCCCTGTCAGGAGAGGCGCTACTAGCCGACGTCACGTGCTCGAGTACGGGCGTGCTGGGAACGCACACGACATCGGGAGCAGTGGGCGCGTTGGGGACAAGCACAATCGATGTAGGGGAGGCAACGCCATCTGAATCCATGGCTGGTAGGAGCACGGGCGGGCGGGTCACACCAGAAGAAGCACCAGGACGTGCAAGACGTGGAGGCCCAATGGGCATCGCCGTGTGATCAAGCTCCAACAAAAAATCAAGGTTAGTGGGGGAGGGCTAGGCGGCGAGCACGGCAAAGGGAAAAAAGGACTCATCAAATGTAACATGGCATAAGATGATGACCCAACTGGAGGAGAGATCAAGGCATCAGTATCCCTTGTGTTTGAATGGTTAGCCGAGAAACATGCACATGGTGGAGCGAGGAGAAAGCTTGTGAGGAGCGGTGGTAGTTGGCGATTGAGAAGGTAGGTCCCGGCATGAAGAGCCACAACCTAGTAAGAGGAAGGGAGGCTGGTCTGAAATATAAGAGACCAGACAATGTTATTAGCGGAATGAATAATGCATTCGACCTTGCCATTCTGCTGAAAGGTGTATGGACATGACATGTGGAGTGCAACGCCATGGGTGAGGAAAAAGGTTCGAGTGGTTCAGTTGTCAAACTCATGGCCATTATCGCACTAAATGCTCTTGATCTTAGTGCCGAACTGAGTAACAACATAAGAGAAAATGTGCAAGATAGTGACAGTATCGGATTTCAGTCGTAGAGGAAACGTCCAAAGATAATGCGAACAATCATAAAAAAATAACCAAGTAGTATTTGTAACAGGATACACTGACGACAGGCGAGGTCCAAAGGTCACAATGAACTAAATCAAAATTCTTGAGAGCACGAGACTGTGTAGTCGCAAAAGGTAGACGCACGTGGCGACCAAGCTGACACGCATGACAAATATTATCAACAGGTTCATTATTTCAAGTAATAGTGAACACACTAGCAAGGCGAGGCAGGGACTCATGGCCGAGGTGCCCGAGATGACGATGCCATAGGGAGGTGGAGGCGCTAGCGACGAGTGCACACGAAGGGGGGCAGACACTGGCAGACACAAAGGGTAGAGAGGTCCAAAGCTATTGCACCTAGCGATCACGTTCTGAGAACGTAGATCCTTTATAGAAAAGCCAACAAGGTCAAACTCAACTGAACAGTTGTTGTCAAATAGTAAATTGGCGAACGGAAATAAGATTCTTGATAAGGTGCGGAGTGATAAGAACATTATTAAGATGAAGAGGGCCAAGAGTAGTGGAACCAGTGGAGGTGATGGGTAGCAGAGACCCAGAGACTTGTCACCGACAACAATGGTGGAAGGAGTGAAGTGAGGGGGATGGGAACGGGAGAGGTTACCATCGTCCGGCGTCATGTGCAAGGTTGCACCAGAGTCCATGTACCAGTCGGTGGTTGGCGGGGAAGCAAGAGTCATGGTGTTGAAAGAGTTTGCCAATGATTGCTAATACCATGGACCAAGACCGGGAGGCACAAGACCCAGACCAACCCGAGGAGACCACGGCGTGGGCGGTGGATACGAGGGTAGCGAGTAGCCGGCCTGGAGTTAGCTGATCGCCAGCGCGTGCTGCTGGGTTGCACCACCGTGGCGTGGTTGGGGCGGTGTGCTAGGGGCGCGCGGGCCGAGGAGGTCAGGGACTTGGCTTGGATGGAGCTGCCCGAGCCACACCTGGATAGTGCCGGTCTAGGGGTTATAGAAGGAGGGCAGCCAACCAGAGGTACCGCCCCCGAAGTGACCACCCGCACCTCCATCGCGGGGCTTGGTGTTGCTGCCACCATTGCCACGGCGACGACTGGATCCGCTCTCGCCGCCGCTGGTGCCACCGGAGGGAGCGCCCTAAGCGCGCCAATGGAGCGGTGGCCAGACATGCTACCGCCAACCCCAAAGACACCACCGCCAGGACCCCATTGCTAGTAAGGGTCGAGTAGCAGATCAGAGCGGGCCTCGATGAACGAGGGGAACAGCTTCTGCCACGTCAACAGGACCGCCATGTATGCGAAACTCCACGTCCAGGTACAGGACACGCGTCTCCTTGTTGCCGATGAACTATTGCCCGAGGCCCACCCATACGAGCTGCGCCTTGGAGGTAGGAGTCATCACGATCTCGAGGAGTTCGGCAGAGATGGTGCCGTAGAGCCACGAGAGAGCGAGATAATCAATTCGGACCTAGTCGACGACGTCGGGGTGGGCGTCGTTGGAGAGCATGTGGTCAGAGAGTGCGTACTTGCCAAGGGTGATGAGAAAGAGGCCGCACCATCTGTTGTACTTTGGAGAGGCGGGATCGAGGATGACAGGGATGAGCCTTGATGTTGAGGACACCGTACGCCTGGGCGTGGAGGGAAGCAACAGCGGTGGCCTTAGAGAGGGCCAGTGCCTGTGCAGCCTCCTGGTGCGTGGCAGTACCCTGCGCGTAGTGCACAGCAGCGGCCTCCTGCTCGCGGCGTGTGGCAGCGGCGGCGACGTCTTCATTAGCCATGTCGGTGGAATTAGCAAAAGGTACGGTCGTAGGAGCGATCACGCTGATACCATGAGAGCGTGGAATACTTGGGACAATCACGCAATGAATAGAATGAAGAACCAAATATTACATATATAGACTATGCCAAGCAGGTGAGGAGACAAGTGTGAAACCATGTCAGGCAGGTGAGGGGGCAAGTGTGAAACCATGCCAGGGAGGTGAGGGAGCAAGTGTGAAATCATGCCAGGCAGGTGAGGGGGCAGGTGTGAAACCATACCAAACAGGTAAGGGGGCAGATGTGAAACCATGCCATGCTTTAAGTATGGGTCAGGAACCGAGGCGTCTAATATCAAAGACCTAGGCCCTGTTTGGCAGAGCTCTAGCTCTAGAAAATTTGTAGATTTCCTAGAGCTGGTCATCTGTAGCTCTAGGAAATCCTGGATCTAGAGTTGCAGGCATGTTAAATGCGTTTACATGACTCATTTCATTTATATTATATATTAAATAAAAATATTTAAATCACTTTAATTTAGTCAACAAACTACAGATCCAGCATAGATCTCGGAGCTAGAGTTGTGCCAAACGGGCCCTAATCAAGTGGGAAGCTTGCTGCGAGCAACTCGAGAAAATGGTAGAAAGTAAAAAAAAATATATACAATTGTACGACGCTCTGTGTGAGATGTGCATAAAGGAGGCATTTGTGTGGCCTGTGTACTACAGAATACAATATAATTTCAAATGTTTTCAAGAGGTCACTGCCTTTAAAAAAAGGATATTTAACAAAGGACTGAGATAACAAACTGACCATTTGTAGTGATGAAGAAGGACGCATGCCTCTTCCCTTCGAATTGATAGTACTGTAGATACCTTGCTTATATCTTCTTCTTGACGTTCACATATATCTTTTTCAGTTAAAACAACGAACCTCTGTCCATAGCAAACACAACCCTCCTTTAGAGAAACTCAAGGATATGCCATGAAACAAGATGGCACAAAAGAGTAAAGCAACACTAATGAAAACAGCAGAACACGACGCCAGCTTGTAAATCACAGAAAGAAAACACAAAACATTTTTTCTAGAAAAAAATGGTCTTTCTGCCGTGCTATCATGATTTTGAGAACAGAAAGAAAACACAAAACATTTTTCCTAGAAAAAAAATGGTCTTTCTGCCTTTGAAACTGAAAGCTATCAAATTGGAGACCTATTTTCAAGTATCTAAAGGTTAACATATATCATGACTTGGCTATGCCTGTTGGATGTGCACAAGCGTGATCCTTGCCTGCTGAACACCAGCCAGGCAACCAGAGCCCACAGAAGCTGTGCATCACTGATCTAGGAGTATGAATAGGCATAAGCAACCCAACCTTCCATTACACAAACTGAACAATGATAACACTACAGATACTGCAAGCTTTAAGCACACATCTGCACCCACTAATCGATATTCAATTATTCACCATGTATAGCATCGATGGAGCAGACTTCATTCTGAGCATCGTTGCACTGATGTAAACATCAATTTGCCGCAGAACACCAACAGCTACAAACCGGCCGAGCCTGTTCTAACAAGAGGCAGCAGAGATCTCACAGTCCGGTGTAAAATTTTGCACAAAAAAAGGGGCCAAATCCAACACAAATGACGAGCACGCTGAACCCTTTAATCTTATGAACCGATCTCCCCAGCGAAAACCCCGCCACTTCAGTGTCAGACGAGATTACCAAAAGCCACCGCTCACCGCTACGCAACTAAGAACTAACGCAAACGCTAGGAATTCCGGCAAAACAAAGACACCACAAAGCACCGCCTTATCATCCTCCGGCCATCGATCGACTTATCTCCTCACCTGCTCGCGGCGGGAGACCACCTCGTCGCTCCCCTCGGCCTCGCGGCCCTCGTAGTCACCGGCCACCAACTCCTCCTCACCGCTCTCGCTGCCCACTCCGCCGCTCCCGTCGTCGTCGTCGCCCTCACCCATGTCGCTGTAGTAGTAGTAGTCCCCGTCGTCCAACATCTCCTCGTCGCTGGCGGCGGGCATCTCGACGTCGGAGTCCATCGCGCCCGGACGGGTCGCCGAATCCGGCGATCGAGAGATCAGAAGAATGTGGCCGGATGGAGGGAAGGGCTAGGGTTCCGGCGGAGGCGGTTCGGGGGTGGAGAATTTGGGGCGAGGTGGGCGGAGACCGATGGAGTTGCCGGCGGCGAGTCGGCACCCAAGCAGTGGGTTTTTTTATTGAGCTCTTTTGGGTTTGCCTTTCTATAGAGGAGGTGATTTGGAAAAGTGGTTACAGGGAAATGCGCATTTGTAACCTTTTTTAAAGGCAAACATGGCCACTTACGTCATTGACTCTGGATTAATATGAATTTGAATTTACAATTACCGTGGAGGTTACAAAAGGAACTTGTAAATATAGTATATTAAACAACAGCCGTTGGCACGGCTAAAATGGACTAAAAAGAAATATAAAATTATAATCAAGTCCTTGAGCAGTCGGAATTCTCAGTCACCGTATGTTGGCCTCCTCGCCTCGAATGCTCCGATCTGGCCACGCCTCCACGCACCTGTTGTGTTTGCAGGTGATCTTGAGCTGTAGAAGGATGAAAGGGACCTCCTTTGGTTGGAGGTTGAAGGATACACCGTAAAATCTGCGATGGCGAGAAACGCCAGCGATTAACTTGGTGAAGCTCTAATGGACCTCAGAGCGAATGATATTTGGATCATTAGTCCTAGCACCAACAACGACAAATACTAGGGGGTGACGGGTGGGGATACCCAGAGATAGAAAGAAGGGAAGAAATACACAACGGCCAAAGAGAAGCAGCATGCTGGCCAAAAAGGCGATCGTTACCAAGTCCACATAGGGAATCTAGTTATTAGGGGAGGCTCATCGGGGATTGCCGCATCAAAGATGTACAGGACCATCACCCAGAGGGAGACGACGGACGGAACCATAGCAATGCAAACACCAGTCTTGGTCAGGGTCTGCAAGGCAAGCAAATGCCACCACTTCCACACACATTGGGTGACGTGCGTGCATCTTGAAGAAGAGGTAGATGGTGGCCTCAGATAGACCATCACAATGCCAGTAATCGACTAGCTGAGCTTCCAAAGCGGCGGTGGTGAGGAGGTGCAGGGAAGGGGAACGCCGATGAGAAAATTAGATTCACTTGCTTCTCCAGCTGGGACTCACATAGGCACGACTGATGCGAGCTTCACCAAAGAAGGGCTAGCTCTAGATCTAGATCTGAGGGGTTCCGGAAGAGGAAGCTAAACCAATGAGTCCTAGTGCGCCAACAAAGATCAACTTCACTACAAGAAACATGATGGGATCCTCTCTTGTAGGTCGCCGACGCAAGCTGCCGGCCACCACCGAATGGAGAGAAAACACCGTGGGGGATAAAGAAGTCTACAACTATGTTAATCTACAAGTGGAGAAAAGGAGATGGGACCTCCTCCTGCTCGACTCCGATGAGAAGCCGGTGAAGAGATAGGGGAGGGGGCTAGACGGAAGTGGAGGGTGAGTCGGGGAAGAAGGAAGTGTTGGGAGAGAAGTTTTGGCAGAGAACGAGAGATGATCACAAGTTGATCTGCCCATTTGTACTTTGGTTTCTTAGGTTTTTATCCCTCTAGTCACCATTAGATCATATATATGCTCTTTTTGTTTAGGATGGTATCGATTTATTAGCGATAACAATTTACGGTGAAATTACGACGGTGCAAATTAACCCTGTAAAATTCAAACTCTATATTGGAAACAACTCTTGTAAGTTGTAAGACCTGAACTTCACATGTGTTCCCTAGCTGTGGATGGGTTCTCTTGGGCTATGGCTTATTGTTTAAATTTTTGAATTATGACTGTTTGTGATTTTCGTAGATTCTGAATGGTACAAAATCAGTTAAACTCGCAAAACATTTTGTGACTGTCGTATGTTGTTGTAGTGCGATAAATTTCTAAATAATTTTATGAGGACGATTGAGCTAGCAATAATTTGTAAGTAGGAAAATAAGTGATATTGTGATACAACAAGGAATTCATACATGGAACAGAACTTTGGATAAATGGTGTAACGATAACAACATGACAGTTAATCCGACAAGGGGTTATATGGCAAACAGGCTAATGAACCAAGGACTGTACACACATGCCTTTAGAGAATTAGAAATACTAGGCCATATGGACGAAGAGGACTGAACTACTGCGTGAAACATAGCCATTTGCTCTTCCTCCCTAGGTCAGCGTTGTAGTCCTTGCCGGCCACCTTGGTCTTGGCCGCCAGTTCACGCTTTCTCTCATGCTCCTCCTTAAGAACATTGCACTCCCTACGCCTGCATATCTCTAGATGAGTTTGTGTATCCCGCCAGATACGCTCGCTTCGATCTTCGCTAAGCCGCCGCTCCTCATCCTCCCGCGTGCCATCTGGGTGTCTCACTCCTCGTAGTCTAGAGTGCACTAGTCGTGCAGGTGGATCTCCCGATCGATCTATTTGCGGTACGCACATAGCAGATCCGGAGACTACGAGAAGAGGGAGAGTCTGTTAGTGCATACCATAGAAGAGAACTAGTAGGGTAATGTACTGTAACCTGTCCTTACTGGCTAGCAGTAGCGAGCTGTGTCCCAATGTCAATTGGGATAGTCCCAGACGTAGTTACCACAACCTCAGTAATGCATGCCCAATCTCAAGCGCTCCTTAGACTCAAAGAACTTGCATACGTCCCTGCACTAGTAGAGAGGGGTGTCTCTCCCATGGGTAGGTCTTGCAGCGAATGCTCGATGAGAATGTTAAGGTATGGGTTGGGGTCGAAGATACGAGGGGTTTTGCTTCAGGGAGGTGGCATCCTAACATGCTCTGCTTGTTTGTCCTGGGTTGTAGCAGCCCTTGCAGGTCGGGTGATCTTAGGGATAGCAATTGTGCCCGTTTACCCGTATACCCGTGGGTAAATACCCTAATGGAGCTAGGTATGAGATATTTTCTTTACCCACGGGTATGAAAATAGGGGGAACATTGTACCCGTCAGGTAAATGGGCACCTGTATGGGTAAGCTCCACCCGTACCCGCCCCGCCCGTTTACCCGCAATATAAATTGACAGGTGGCGCAGTCATAGCAATATCTCTAATTACTATTGATTGTTATAAACTTTTCCATATCTCTAATTGCTATTAATTGTTATAATTTTTTTGATAGTTATTATATTTCCTAACAACAACTGTTGCTTATATGTACCTGTCATTAGTTCAACTCTCAAATAGTAGCTCTCAGTTCGCGGGTAAATGGGTATGCCCACGGGCGACAGGTATGGGCGAGGTTTTTCACCCGTCGTCCTTCGCGGGTATACCCGTGGGCGTAAATCAGGGTCACAGGTATGGGTATAGGCGAGCATTACCTGTACTCGCCATGCCCGATTGCC
The DNA here is from genome assembly GCA_036346575.1 of Dendrocalamus sinicus. Classification (NCBI taxonomy): domain Eukaryota; kingdom Viridiplantae; phylum Streptophyta; class Magnoliopsida; order Poales; family Poaceae; genus Dendrocalamus; species Dendrocalamus sinicus. The sequence continues at coordinate 5,883,553 of CM070664.1, forward strand.
ATCCCTAGGTGATCTCCTCCCATTGCTTATCCATACTAGTGATGTAGTGTTGCAGTCGTGGTGCAAAAAAACAAGTTGTGGACAGGGTAGTACTTATAGGCTAAGCCTATGCAGCGTACGCCTGATAGGTCCAATTTGGTTTGGGCAAATTCACGTCTGTGAGGTAGCGATACGCTGGACGATTCATGGACCAGCGTAACATCACGTCGCTGCATAAAACTACCTCGTTTGGTCTTATTACTGCACAAGGTTGTCTCGTTTGGTCTTATCACTACGCAAGGCTGTCTCGTTTGGTCTCGTCACTACGCAAGGCTGTCTTAATTGTATTGTCACTATGCAAGGTTGTTTTGTTTGTTTTTGTCATTACGCAAGGCGGTCTCGTTTGTTTTGTCATTGCGCAAGGCGGTCTCATTTGGTTGGGTCAGGACGCCATGCAAAAGCTATCTTATTTTGTCTTGTTATTGCGCAAGGCTCTTGTTTGGTCGGAGCCTACGCAAAAGCTTCAACTATCTATAGTAACTTATACTGACCATTATGTGTCTTTCATTAGGAATATGAAAAGACTACAAATGAAGTTAAATTTTGCAAATAAAGTTATAATATGATAGCATTTTTAATCTTAAGACCACTGCACACTTAACAAGAAGTTGTGCTGCACTTCACGCTGGTGCTTCTACTCATTGGCAGGAACCTTGCAGTGTGGCCTTCCTGGCCACAGCGGCCGCAATGTCTACCAGCTGTTCTAGCTTCCCCTTCGTCCATATCGTTTCGAATGCGACGACTCTGCCGGTGGCTCTTTCCACCCTTCAAAATGTTAAGACCTGAAATCCAAGCGCTCTATCCAATATCCGACGTGGCAAAGTTACCCACAACCCTGAAGCTTCTTAGCTCGCCGCAACGCGCCTGCAACACCCTCTCCTTCATGAAATACTCCGGCATGAAGTTAGATGGATACATGTTGATAGTCCCGCATGCGGCGAGGACATGAGAGTATGGTTTGTGAATTAGCTTTGGCTTATTGCATGTACAACTGAGTTTGTTCACATAATCTCCAAGGCACACCTCGTGGATAGCAAGAGAGCAAGTAGTCCCAAATCCGCCTCTATCCCAAAGGAGCACGTTGAAATGATGCTTCATATTGCCCATCACGAAGACCATGTGCGACTGACCCTTCTTAGACTTAGCCTGCATGTATGATGTAATCTTTGAGTAGTACGGTATATGTGAATTGGCTGCATGAAGTGCCATATTTGCATGTCTTGCCCTGAAATATCTAATTGTACCTTGCAAAACGCCTTCAACGATGGCGACGAGGGGTTGAGAATGGACGCTCCTAAGAACCCAATTATACGCTTTCGTAAAGTTAGTGGTCATTATGACATACCTCACGTCGTTCATGTCGTGCAACAAGGACCACTTCTCCAATAGTTTGTTCTCAATCCAATGGGAGAATTATTTGATATTCCTAAATGTCCTCCACGTCACACCAGGAGGGTCAAACTTTGGCAATGGTGCGAGGCGTTTGGGTTGCACCGCCCTAGGAATGGCCGGATGCTTGTTCCTCTCGATAATGTGCTTCCTCGTATGCTCCTCCAACATCTCCTACATTGCATCGAATTTGCATTGCTAGTTCTGTATCGCTAGTCTCTTGAACAGTTTTATCAATGGTTGCTGCGGGAACTACTTGAAGAAGTTGGCTAAGATGGCGAATGCACCATCTGTTCCTCATGTCTGGCCAAAGGAATGGCTCCTCCTGGTCTTGCTGAATTTTTCTTATAGCCTTCATCATCCCAGGATGGCAATAATGAATTATGTAGACATCAAGACGTGCCCCAACTACTCCCTCCTTTAGATGTCAAAGGAACCGCAACCAACTGTCGACATTCTTAGTTTTGATGAATGCGATGGCCAAGGGTAGAATCTGATTGTTGCCATCAATGCCAATTGTTGTTAGGATCTACCCGTTGTATTTCCTTGTTAGAAATGTCCCGTCGACTTAGATCACATGTAACATGTGCTTGAAAGCATCGATGTAAGCACCGAAGGCTAAGAATACCCTTTGCAAAACTATGTAACCTAGCAGTCTTCTCAATGGCTTATCCTTTACAGCAATGTATGTGCCCGTGTTCCTGTCCCGCAGATCCTCGAGCCCACAAGGAAAGTTGTCATAAGCCACCTCGAAAAAACTAAACCTCCTTTCCAAAGCCTTATGCTTCGCACGCTTGGTCTTGGCGTAACTAATCTTGTACTTAAATTTTTGCTTGATTGCCACTGTGATGTGTTTGGCCTCCAAGTCCTTCTTCTTCTCAATCTCTCCGTACATGAGATTGGCTATGAAGGTGGACATCAGATTGCGATGCTTCGGCAAAACATTGAGTGTGTCTCCACTTTCGAGATGATCCAATAAGTCTCGTATTTAGATCTACATGTGTGCACATGCCAAGAACAACCAACCTGCTCACAGACCACGATATACTGCTCCTGCCTATATTTTAGCAACCAAAACATCTGTTGCATGGACAAGGTCCATAGCTTAATGGCATCTGTAGTAATCCTTTGTCAGCAAACATTGTATGTAGCCGAACCTCTGTACCTTGGTACTCCCACGGTGATTCATGCTCGTCATGCACAGAAAGACCCTCAACATTCAATGGCATGGCACCTTTGTCCTCATCGAAAGAGTCATCGCCATCCTCTTCTAAAGCTTCCTCCTCGGCCCAGACCGTCCGGTCATCAAATGTGTGTGGCAGACTGACTCCAAAGTCCATGTAGGACGACATTGCACACCTCGGGGTCCAAGGAGAACCTGCATGTGAGCCAATACAAGATATCTCCGACTAGAGCATTCTCTGCGTCCAGGTGTACCATACTGACTTTTAGGAAACTGCTCAGGTCAACACCTATGGACCTTTACAAATGGTACCAACACTGTAATGTACTTTTAATGTTGTAGGTTGCGACATGACTATTTCTCACTGTAAATATTACCATTTGTCAACATGCATTCACTAAATATGCGCTAAACAAATAAGTAGCTACATGTTGCCTTTATTCGGATGAGAATAAGAACGGATAAGGATATTACCTTTACACAAAAACCTTTTCTCCTTATCAACGAGTTTTCTTCATCTTCCTTTCTAACCTTACGAGCTCCTCTCCTCTTCTTCTCTCCTTCTCCCGAGGTCCCTTTCTCTCCTTCCCTCCCTCTCCTTCTCTCCTCTACTTCTCCCCCTCTCCTTCTTTCTCTTCACTTTTCCTCTCCTTCTCTGCCTCTTTTTTCTCCTCTCGTTCTCTTCTGAGATAAATGGTGAGAGAGACCATGAGAGGGTCAAGTCAAAAAGGTCCTAGCAGCAAGTAGTCGCTCCACCCCAACGGTTGGGCGATTAGAGGACCAAGTCGCCCCACGGTTAGGCAACATAGGCTGGTCGTCCAACCATTGGGCGACTTGGCCACATGTCACCAACAGTTAGACGACTAGCCCATGTCATCCAACCGTGGAGCAACAGATGGTTGTTTTTGTAAAATAAAAATATAGATATATTATTGTAATTCAAAATAAAAAAAGATTATTTAAAAAGAATTCTCGATCTGTACCTTGTCAAACTAGTGAAGGGACTAAAGCCACAATAGATCCGAACGATGAAAATTAGGAGCTTGTGAATAAATTTGTTGTATCGATTCTTGTATACCTCCTCATAACATCTTTTGGTGTATTTTATGTTTGTGATTTTTTTTTTTGGCACAAGTAGGCAGGAGTTCTTTGGATTCATTCATAGACAGAAAGGAAGTACACAACGCCAAACTTGTCAACGGCTAGACTGGCCTAGGAAGAGGGTAAGGTCATGGATACATACTTTTAGGTTGTGGTTAATAACTTTTAGTCTTAGAATAAGTGTTTATGCGAATAAATCGAATGCGGATAAGGCGCTTCAAAAAGATTATCCCGATAAGCTGTTTTGAAAAGGCTATCTTGATAAACCACTTCAAAAAAGGAGACGGAGAAACCGTCCCATACAATTGTTGGAGGAAAGTCATAAGTTAAAAAGAGCGAGTCATATACCTCTGATTATTTTAACTTTTGGCTGCAGCTTTAACTGATCACATGCAATGATGGTCGGTGTTTATTTGAATCAATCGTATGGACCGCAGCATGCCATGCGTATCACGATACAGCATGCAGGATTTGACACCACCGTCTGTCCGTCAAGCTCATGCATGCACCAGCATCAGGTATTCAGCAAGCCATCACAATCAGGTCAGGTCTGCCGGCTGTAACTGGACGGAACGCCTACTGGGTATCCAAGAACCAGGTGGCCGCTGGTTCTCCAAACCCTGATCACTAATTCGCAATTGCCGGTTCTGATTGAGATACATCACACAATGGCACACAGAGAACTCCCTATTTTATTTGCATCAATCTAAGTTACTACAAAATATCGTGATTTCTACAATACAATGCTCTAGCTGGGGATAATGGTGCTAGTTTCGCACCGAATGTGTCCTCAAGCACTGTTATACATTGAAGCGGCTTGCTCACGTCTGTGTGTCCCCGCAGGAGCCGCCTCTTCATCGCCAAAGTTTGAAGCATTCGGAATCAGGCCAAGGATCTCGAACATCATCTGGTCTGCATCGAAGTCGTTTTTCACAGTTGTCAGGAGTTTCTCACCGGCGAAGATTGAGTTGGCCCCAGCAAGGAAGCAGAGCTCTTGTTCTGCCATGGAGAACCGTACTCGGCCTGCCGAAAGCCTCACCATTGCCTTTGGCATCACAATTCGAGCAGTGGCAATCATGCGGATCATTTCCCAGATCTCTACAGGCTGATTTCGGCAAAAACAAACATAAAAGAAGTCAGCACTCAGCATGTAATCTTAAATGAAGCTGGTTATAGTCTGCACTCTGCACATTGTATCTAATTGACTATTGAGCTTTCCGAGTCTGTGTTATATAGAGGTCCATATCTTTTCATGCATGAAGTACAGGCTAATGCAATGGTTGCAAGCATTTAACCTACAGAAATGATCAACAGTATGGAATACCTTCTGATCCTGAAGGGGCGTGCCTTTTACAGCAACCAATGCATTAATAAGAACAGTGGGTGTGCAGACAAAGTGGCAAGTGTTTGCAACAACCCTACACGGTCCTCCTCTGCCTCTCCAAGACGAATAATTCCACCTGCACACAAGAAATAGTGCATCAAGTTATACATGAAAGAGACAAAAGACATATATAAACTTGCCCAGAATTTTGTAAGCTATAAGAATATCTATTTTGCAGGATAGACCTCACATAATGAAACTTAGAATTACCAGTGATTAAGTAAAATCACCTGAGCAGATACTTATTCCCGCTTCACGGACATGCTGAAGAGTCTGCGGTCTATCATCATATGATCTCGTGCTAATAATGTTTGGGCAATATTCTCTTGATGTATCTAGGTTATGATTATAAGCTGTAAGTCCAGCCTTCTTGAGTTCTTCGGCTTGTTGTTTCTCTAACATGCCCAGGGTGCGACAGACCTCCATGCCCATACCTCTGCAAAGATAAGTATCCAATGCATGCTAAAACATTAAAAATAAATTAATAAAGCAAGAAAACTACCTTTGTCCAACTATCTTATCATGTTCTATGCACTAAGGCCTTAAATCAGTGACCTACACTGCGCATCTATTTGTAAGTGAATAGACAGTATTGAAAATACAAATTAGATGGATAAATTTATGAGAACAGAGCGATGGCCTAGAAGAGAACATGTGCGTGGAGCATGGCTATGCAGAACTGTGACCAAATATGTATACACCCCAATTCTATTGTGCTAACTTTTTGGGTAAATACCTTATGTCCTTGACATATTCAAGAATCTGGTTGAAATTTGTTTTCCTACCGATGGTGTCTCTCCATGCGGCTCCCATGCAAAAACGAGTACTCCCAGCCTCTTTTGCCTGAGGGAATGGATTAGAACTTTAGAAGGAATAAAATAATTAAACCTGTATACAGTGAAATGATAACCACCCATAATTTTTTGAACTATACTGTTATGGACCAAGATTTAGCAACACATAAGCAGCACCTGAAGTACTGTAGCAACACGCGAACAGTACCCGCACGTTGCAGTGTAGCGACGCACGAGCAGTACCGCGTGGGTACTGTAGCATGTTGTTTGTTTAGTATTTATTGCTTTTCTAGTATAAAAGATTAATTGGTTAGGTAAATTTTGATATTCTTTGACCATCAAGTTATTGTTAGGAATAGAATCTAATCTATTAGAAATGTTAGCTTTTATAGTCGAAAAGATTAGATTGGATTGTTAGGAGACCAGCACTATATAAGCACAGCATTGTCATCTTTTCTAAGCAAGCAAAGAATAAACGCAGTTACTAGTCTCTTCCTCTTTTCTTCAACTAAGCTTCAAAGCCTTCACGGCGGCATCGCTGGCCGTTTAAGGGTGAGTGCCTTACCCTCGGTCTTATGACCCGTACAACAATATTTGGTATTAGAGCCACTCAACATGGCTTCTGTTGCTAATTATGCGGCTGCTATGAAGGTCTTAGTCGCAGACTTTAAGACCACTACATTGATGTGCGCTATGTTGAATCAGGTTGCTTCAACTCTTCTTCTGTTGCACTGCGCATCTAGTGGTAACGATCTATGATCTCTTACTAGTATGACTTCTTGTTTTACGCAGTAGAAATTTTATTTTGCGCTAGTATAACATACCCGTATCTTAACAATGATGGCATCCCATTCCCACCATATATAGGCCCCTAAAGGTGACACAATCATCTCATGTCCCAACTATCCAAAGCCCCTATAAGGGAAATCCTTAATGCCAATTTCCAGATAATACCACTTAAATACCCTTGAGGGCAGTACCTTCCTACTAATACTACAGCTTGACCATATAAATAGCTTATCCTTCTGACAAAGCTATCAACACAAAAGCTTAACATCTAAAATCCATATGAACACCCTGTAATTTCTTGAGAAGACATTGTGCATCATTTGAAATCTTTTCTGGTAAAAACATACAAATTAGGCTATAATAATTGTACATAATGAAAAAGTTGCCACCTGCTAATGGCAACAGTAAACCATTAACAAGTCTCCAATATTAAAACTTCATCAAATGGTACTTACTACTTATTATGATCTTTGTGTCAATCACCACTATTAACTGTTCAGCAATCATGACTGAAAAATCTCACTTGAGTTCATCACTGTCAATAATTGAGAGTCTCCACTACTAATTCCAACCAGTGTTAGCTGGACATGGACGTGGGCGTTGAACACATGCACCAGTGGATGCTAGCATAATCTTCAGATATTTGATAAAAATAAATACAACTTATGTGCATAACCTTTTATAATCCTAATGTGCCGGTCACAGAGAGTCACTACTTCTCAAAGCCCCAAAAGGCAAAACCTTAGCTACCACTCCCCAAGCCTTTCCGTGCAAATTAATCCCAAAATGTGCCACACTGTCACTTCTAAGTTGTAACACGAATATCTACCCTCCCCCTAAGGTGATAATTCCATCGCAAACCGCGCATCCACCGAGAACTGGACATCCCAAAAGTGCAACTTTTGGCATTAGCCCCCAGCTGCCACTATCGGAATCCCACCAAACCAGCAATACTTGATAGTTGATACTAATATCTATTCTCCACTAGCAAAAATGAACTTTCGAGAGCACTTCCTGAAAGAAAGGTAGAAAAGCACCTTTGGTACTGTTCATCTCTCTACACAGTAACACAATCCAAAGTTCGTAAAGGCGCAATCTTGGCAGCAATCTACAGCCGAGGCCACTCAGAAGCTTAGAGGCGGAATCTTTCTACAAGCGTCCACCATTACCAATACGAAGCGCACACGTAACAGAGTACAAAATGGACAATCTTGGGATTGGGAGGTGGAGTACCCCGTGGAAGAGGTGGTCGAGGAGCGTGGAGTCGTAGATGGCTTGGATCTCGGGGCGGCTCCAGTCGTTCCTGGGCCCGTCCCGTATCGTCCGCTCGGCCTCCGCCGCGGCCGCCGACGCCGCCGTGGCCGAGGAGAACTGTCAGATCCCGGGATGGGAAATCCGAATGAAGAGTGGAATCAAAGACCTGGAAGTAGGGAAAGGGGAAGAATCGGAAGAGCAGCTAAGTAAAACTAGTAGTAAAGCTAGGGCTACAGTAGTATTGGTAATGACGGCGAATAGTTTTTCATTCCACCGCAGAGAAGTATATATATCAGTACATAATCCCAGGTTTAAGGCTAAGAAGTGATTACTGTAATTACAACCAGATTAACTGAACATTAAGCATTAATCATAGTGAGATCACTCAATAACTAAACATACTTTTGCCAGAAGTAATCAGATGCGTTGATCTCCCACCATTGGAGCCATCCATCCCATTTGATCTTTTTCTTTTTTTTGAAAACCATCTCATTTGATCTGAAACGCTACGAATCGTTTTTCTTCAGACTTCAGCGTCTTCTTCCGTCTTCAGCTATTACAGGTTCTGACAAGAACGCCACCGAGGCGACCGACGGGCGGAGGCGGGAGCCCTGCGGGCGAGCAGCATCATGGCCAAGCTAGCCGGAACGGAAAGGGATAGGCACCACGAGGCGATACGGCCTAGGGAATTTGTGGGAAGCTAGTCTCTTCTTTTCAACTTTTTTTTTACCTTCTAAAAACTATTTTCTGATTTTTTTATAATAGCTGATTTTCAATAAAATATTTTTAAAAATAAAATTTATAAGTTGATTATAAGTATACAATGTAACGACTTCATTTATATCACCAAAACTATATAAAAATTACTATTACTATATACTCTTTCTCGTAAATAGCCTAAAAGTTATAAAACAGTTAAAAACATAAACTGAAGCAAAAGGAGCAGTCCCACTTTGCTCAGTTGCTGTGTTTGTTCTTGTGACTGCTACTTGCTGACTTCCTGCGAGCGTAGAATATTTACTACCAGTGTTATATCAGCTAAAGTGCGTTTATATGGAGGATTTCTCTTCTAATCCTGAAAGGAAACAGAGTCAAAACCTATGGGCACACTGAGCACGGAGGGCTTCTCCTAATCCTAGGAGGCATAACTGATCACACTAGAACTCAAGCACCTGAATGACGCTGACAGTGACAATGAGAAGAGAGGCAACATCCTGACAGTGACAGGGGAGTACGGGCGTGTGGGTGGTGGTGTTAGTTTGGTAGGAAGGTCCCCTTTTTTTTTTACTTTTTACTCGGATCTCAGTTTTGGTTTTTTAGTAATTATTATTTATTAGATTGATATATTTATTTATTACTAAAAGTTGATAGTAGGTCAACTCTGTCAGTGTCACTGTCAACGAGCTGGTAGTGGTTGCAGCAGACTCCATTGCCACAACCCTTCCAGGTTCTCACCTCAAATCCTACCCTAACCCGACCACCTTTTGTACCTAACCTTTTGCCTCTACCTAGGTCACCTTGACGTAGCTCAGGCTACATGCGCGCCGCCTAGGCTGCTGACTCCCAACTTTATTCCACCACGCCCATGACATCGAGGCCACCTAGAACCGGCTTTGACCACCTAGACGGCCTCCTTGCCCAATCAGCTGATTACCATGTAATCACAGCGGCGAGCTACGCCCAACGCCTAAGCGGCGTCTAGGCGGATGCCTAGGCCGCCTTCTTGATCACTGCGTGGCAGTTTCTTCTTCATTATTTCAGCCTATAATACAATCAACACGAGATGTTAAAATATCATAAGTTTTTCTCTTTGTAGGACACGTTCGACATCTTTTTCTTGTTCAGCAGTGAGGACCTTCAGATTATTCAAAGTCTGCTCATTTTGCTGTACAGCCTAAAGAAGTCAACATAAATTCAGTAGTGAATGGGTAGCTTAGAGCTGACATCTAACAAACCATTTGAAAAGAAGTCAGAAAAGCTTCAGAAGTTCAAGCATACATAAACAAACGGTTGAATGGCAAGAACTAAAGGGAGTTCAGCACAGAAAACATAAATCAGGTATAATTTACAGTTACTTCCATGAATGATAAATGGCTCATATCATGAACATACAAAGCAAAATTATATGGAATGTAACACTGGAAGCTTGCGTGAAGTTAAGGTACACAAGTACATGTAAAAGACTAACCTGAGCTAAGTTGTTAACTTGAATATTAAATTTCTTGATGACATCAACGACTTCCTTTCTTGGGACAGTTGCACCTACAGGACACAAATTTCAATGAAACTTCCAACAAAGGAACGTACTTCAAAAGAATAACGATACACATAAAACAATAGAGTACTTATCCACAGTAGAGTGCCTTACATGTGCTAGAGCTTATGTTATACGATTACAGAAAATCTTGTGGGCATTTTCCTTTGCTCTAGCAAAACAGCACCCACCATGCCATGGCTTTGCAAAAGTTAAGGAGCGAGCTTGAGGAGTGAGGCATGCGGTACCATACCATTAGCAGTCACTCCGACTTGTTGCTGGTGTCGATCTTCCTGGTAATGCAGATGTTGTCGTCGGCTGTATCCCCGCGGAGGGACATCTTGACACGGCCGGACTCCTCCCCCCTCTTGACGAATGCTCCGACGCTGGATGCCCTCCCGAGAATCTGTAGGCAATCGCGATCACAATCGCGTTGTCTGTAAGCAGTACTATTACAATAGCAGCAGTAATAGTAGATTGGAGCAAAAGCGAAGCGTCGGAGTAGCAGGTACGGAGACGCATAAAGAGACTTAAAAAAGATACATGTGATCCGTGGCATGTATCGACTACGACAGGTCAACCACGGCTGAACGACGGTTGAATGACCATGGCAAAATATTCATGTATGATCATGACTACAGTACCTGATCGATGGTCGTATCCAGATATCTAACAGTATAAGTCTGCGGACTTGCCGAAGCCGTTGGGGCCCACAATGAGGTTGAGGCACAGGCCGGGGCGACAGGCAAGGGGATGGTAGGTCATGAAGTTGCTGAGCTCGATCTCCACGATGTTCCCCGGCAGGCCGGCACGTAGTCGGCCTCCACTCTCCACGGGGCGGCGGGGATGCGGAGGCGAGCCCGGAGCGCTTGGCGGACGGAGGCGGAGGCATGCGATGCGTCAAGAGTCCGACTGATGGGCACAGCCTAGTCGTAGTTGGTCAGCCATCCTCTGCCGTCAAACAAAAAGCCCAAATCTCCAACCCTCAACGCTCAAATAGTGTCTACTCCTAATGTGGGCTTTTATCCGGCCTATTACGTATTCCTAGACCTCATTCCAGAATGAATGGAACCATGAGTAGAACTTAAATCACAGCTTATTTTCCAGAAAAACAACATGCATATCAGCTTCAACATCTGTGTAATACCGAAAATAAGCTGGGATACACAATCTGGATTGCTCTCATGAAAACAACAGAAAACGAGTGGGGGGATACAAAGTCACCATAAAGACCATAAACAGCGCAGTTCTAATGGCAGTGGCAGGCTAGCTAGCCCAGATAGCAGTTCTTACACAACGAATAAAATGCCGATATGAGTATTGACTATCCAACCGAAGCCAAGCGATATAAACACTAAAACAAGATGATACTGGAAGCAAACGTCCATGTGTCCATGCGAGCCAGGTGATTTACAGGAAGGCGTCCTTCTCGAGCAACTTGAGGACCTCATCCTGGTTGTTGAGCTTAGCAACGTCGATGGGTGTCTTCCCATCCATGTTTTGGAGAGTGCTGCGGGGCATTAGAGGCAGTCAAAGACAACATGAAGGGGTCACAGTTAGCTAAGGGGCAACAAATTTAACTTACACAGCAGCACCGTGCTTCAGCAGAAGATCCACGCACTCCTTCCGACCATATCCAGCAGCGTAATGCAGCGGGGTGTTCTTGTTCTTATCCAACACGTCCACTGCAGCACCCGCCTCAAGAAGGATTTGTGCACACTTCAACTGAAATCCAAAAGTCCAACCAATTCCTTACCACTACTAATCAAAATAACTAGCAGACATTGAACATATAAGGAGAAAGTGCAGTTCCCAATAGCATTTGTCCCACTTCACATTCTAGATTCCACAATGAAGATGACAAACAACAGCAAAAGGTGGTTTGTCATTCATTTTTTTTTATATTCCAGCATTGGATATAACCTTCAGAAGTGAAATGGCATTCCTAAAGATCACCAACTGCAAAGAATCTAATCAGTAGGGTTTTCAAAACACATAGTAGCTTGGTGGGAGGTGCATTACCAGCTACTGGCAAGTTAATGGCAATGGTCAATGTCAGAATACTGTGCAGCTTGACCCCTCAGGGAGAGGGCACTGGGCAACGGTTATTCATGGGTGAACTGGCCCGAAACTAACCTGCTTCTGGCTAAACTAACCAGCAAGTTCTGCGCCTTCTCATTTTACCAATAATTTAATGAAACGTGTTTAAAAGCAAACGGATAAAAGTGAAACCCACATAATCAGTCAAAACTCGATTATAACTTGAGCTAAAATGTAAAAGGTATGTAGTTTAGTCCCCAAACAAGCTGATTATTCAAGGCCTAGCCGGTTAGCAAACAGTAATTAGAAAATTTTCACTAGTATTAGGGACACTGATCACAACAAAATATTTGCAGTTTTGCACTACAAACTGACACATGGAATGCATAAAAATGTCTGAAAACTAGAGTAAACCAACCCTGGGTCCCCCATGGGATTTGCAACTGAACATATGACTTATGAGATGTTTTTTCAATGCTTACCTAATTATTTACGATAGTAATGAACAAGTAGAAAAGTTTAGTATCAATTCGACATTCATCACTTCTACAAGTTCAATTACCATTACATGTTAAGAAAGTTGAGCAGATCATCATACCTCACCGTATCCACATGCAAAATGTAAGGCCCTTCTTCCCTCCGAGTCTTCTTCATCCTTGTCAGCTCCACCATCTAGAGCCTTCTTCAGACCCTATTGGATGACTTAAACTTGTAAAAGCAAGCTAAATGGCAACCAAATAGCAACAATGTTAGCAACCATATTGAATGTGAAGATCTAGAAGATGCCGTTTACAATGAAAACAGCAATGCTGATGACTGTACCTGAAGATGTTCTTAGTTGGACACCACTGCATACATCTTACTAAAACAGACACCATATTTGCGAACATGTCAAATGTGAACACACCATTGCAGGCCCCATATGAGTTTAAGGTTGTAGCCCCGAAAACCAATTTTAGTGGCAAAAAATAGCAGATCAATCTGCAGGACCGATGCAATGGTGGAGTGCAAATTGCAATCAATCTAGTAAATTTTGTTGAGCATAAGAATGTGCATAAACTACAAGCCCAGAAACCTTATTTCTCCAGCTACCAATGTGTGTCTGGCTCATGTTATTCAAAAATATAAACAAGGTTACAATAGCTACAAGATGTCTATGTTTCCACTAATATCACTAGGATCAAACAGATCTTGTAAACACCTTAGTAAGACTGTAAGGGATGTAGATATGGACACTGGTTAAGTAAGTTATACAGTGTAACACCAACATAATATAGAAACATATGCAACTTCAAAACAGCCCAAGACAAAAAATGAAATTCAAATCCACAGCTCTATTACTTAGCTCCATTACCTCGTCATCACCAATACTGGCAGTGTGATGGACAATGGATTCATCTTCGTATCCACCTTCCTCCTCAGTTTCTTCAGTACCAGAAGGGTCAGCAGAAGCAGTGCCAAATGGGATGGTAGTTCCCATTGCCTGGCCAATCTTTTGAAGAGTTTCAGGGTCATTCCAGTACCTAGATGAGCAAAAGCAAAATATCTCACACAAGTTTTATAGACACTGCCATATATCAGTTGTAAATATGACCTACTTTATCATTGCAGCAGGACCACCATTCTCTAACTCATCAAGAATTGGCTTCAAGGCTGGATCTTCCTTAATGCGAGACATGCGCTCTTCAAGTTGCTCCTTATGTGATGGACTAGCCAAGTTTTCCATCATACTGGACATAGCAGGATCCTAGGCCAAATAAGTGGATAAGGGCAACATTTAGGGCATTGACAGCCGACGAATCAATGGCAAAACCAGAGGAGACCGCTGGGGAAAGTATGAAACAAAACATGGTACCTGCATAAGAGCATTCCCAAGACGCTCTGCCATTGTCATAAACTGGGGGTTTTCCATGACCTTTTGCATCGTTTGAATGTATTGTTGGGGGTCCAATGGAGGCGTGCCCTGTTCTCCTGCACTCTGAGCACCTTTCTGTAGCTGCTCAGCCATCTGGTTGAATGCAGGGTCCCTTGCAATTTGATCTGCCATCTCCTTTATAGATGGATCCTAGAAACCACAAGGGCAGACTTGAAGCAACTTGCAAAAAAGTGTCCATTTCATGAAAGATATTAATGGTTCAGAAAAGCTAGAGTGCAAGTATTGCATGGAGCTGGCATAATCATGTAAAACTACAACAATATACTCCCTCCGTTTTGCTATATTTTTCCATGGCCTCGGGAGTATCCGTTTCAATATATTTGTCCATTGAGGGAATCTAGAGTATAGTTATTGCAATTTTTCGTCTCTCTACCCCTACTTAAATTCTTTGGAAGATGTGAAGTGGTTGTGGTATGTTGTTTAATAGGGGTATATATCGAAAATTGATAGAATTCCTTTTTTATTTTTCTTCAAATCCAAAAAAAAATCTCTTTTTTTATTTTATACATAGGTTGTCGATTCGGTATTGGATAAAAAAGGGCAGTGTGCCCTTCTAGTAAATAGTTCAAACCACTTTATCGATATGAGTGTTCTATATCAGATAAATTCTACATTAGCTATTTCCCGTTTAAAGCATTTTGGTATTAATACTTAGACTAATGCTTCCTTGGTCTGTGTGTATGGTGGGCTGTGGACAAATATAGCAAAACGGAGGTAGTATTAATACACCAGTAAGTGCATGTTTCAAAAGTGAACAAAACTGATTCATAAAAAAAAGTGAACAAAACTCACTAGGAAAGTCAGCATGTACTGTAAACTTATTATGATGGTAAAAGGACATACATTGAGCAAACTTTGCATAGAAGCAAAATCAAAAGGATTCGAAAAGCCTGCAGCAGCTCCAGGTGGAATCCCTTGACGCTCATTGGATGATCCTTCTGATTTTGGAATTTTGTTCTTGTCTGCAACAGAAGTGAGTCAAAACAGAAACATACATCACATGGTAGCTAATTTTGACATCAAGGCAGAAATTGCCAATAAAAAGAAGCTAAACAGCAGTACTGTGGATAAATTCTTCATTGTTAACAGGATGAAATAGGTTGGTGCTTTTCTCTTTTTTTCTTTTTAGAATTGAGCCTTCCCCCTCTCTTTCTTTTAAGGGAAAATAAAGTACTCTGGTTGAGACACATGCACAAACACAAGCACCTAAGAATTTAGACTAATTGGTTCAATTCGTTCAAATGCAGCACGTAATTTCTAATTTGATTGTACCAACTCATCAGCTGACAGTCACACAAACAAACTCCAAGCTACATCAAGAATGTCGGCAATGACAAGCTATAACAGCATCAAATGAGGCTGAGGTTTTTGTACACGTGCATCTTTCTTGATTATCAGGATGAGAACAAGAACAGAAAAAACTACCATGATATCAGACATCTTCAATTTTGATTCAATCTATAACAAATTCGTCATGCTCTACAATGCAACAAACGGAGCAACAAGAAGGGAACAAGGCGCAGATCCTCTGACGTAACGTCAGGTGACGTTGGGTCACTGACGTGTGGGCCCATGGCTCGTGGGGCCCACACATCAGTGACCCAACGTCACCTGACGTAACTACGTCAGAGAATCCGGGCGGAACAAGAAGAGCTGAATACGAAAACAAGTTGAACGGAAACTTTCCTTCTCATCGAGGGTTGCAGCACACATTTCCACTAATTTGATTAGCACAAGTTAAAGAATGTTATCATCAATTAGCATCATTGCTTTCGTCTAAACTGAGAAGTCTATTTAGCGATGGAAGGGGAAAATTATCTTACTTGAGTCAATTTAACGATTCAGCACGTCTTAAAGCAAGTAAAAATTTATCAAAGTGAAAATTTATCAAACTTCACCTTATTGCTCCCTCGTGATCTTAGCTAAAACACAAAAAAGAAATCTGCTCTTTTTCCTCGAATCCGCAGACAGGTGATCCCTTCTCCCAACTGGACCAATCTAAACAAACTCCAACCGAATCCATCAACTCCGCTGTCGAAACAGGCTAATCGATAGGCCTAATCATCCCATTACAAATCCAGATCCCGCTACGCGGAGTAGACCAAAGAAAGGCCATGTGGGGAGCAAAAAGCACCCAAAAAATCCGCAAAAGCCCCCGAGAAACAGCAGAAAGGCGAAAAGTAGCGAGGTTTTGAGAGTCAATTACCGGAAGCCATGGCGAATTGGGATGCTGGAGAGGAGGGATCGGGAGGCGGCGGGGTGAGCTCGTGCGCAGTGGAAACCCTCGTGGGCTTGGAGACGAGAAGAGTAGAGGACTTGGGGGAGTAGTAAATTATAAATTGCAAAGTTAGAGGGGTGTTTTGAGAATAATATTGCTTGGGTACTTTGCTTCATAGCCCATACAATCATGGGTTTTGCATATAACTAAGTGCATGTTCTTTTTTATTGAAGCTTATGGTTTTTGATTGCAGCTTATGGTTTTTGGTTATTCGTGTGAGAGATTGTATAGTAATAAAAACTTACGTGCGATTTTTGCCGATATAAATGAAGTCGGTACAATATATACTATAATTAACTAATAGACACTATCTTGAAAAGACACTTCTTTTAAAAACTAGTTACGATAGAAAAATCAAAAACAAAAACTAAAAGCTAAAAAAGAACAAGTCTAAGAAAGGAGCACGTTATGCCACGCTGTTCTGGATAGGATGGGAGACAGCAAACGCTTGTATACATATATCAGGTGGGTTTTTTGGTTGATGGTTTATAATTTAAATATTTAAATTTTAGTTATTTATAAAAAATAGTACGTAGTGGAAAATAGTCTAATGCGTAGAATGGCGGAACAGCACGACGGCCCAACGTGCGCGAAAGGGCGTGGAAGGATACAAGCCGCGGGTTGAGGCAAAACGTGTGCTAATTGGTGCAAACACAATGGGGACGTACGGTGCAACAAGAGATGTGGAATTCCTTTGTCTTTAATAATTGTATGACTGGAACTTTGGAGGGTGGATGGATCTAATATTAAAAATAAATCTTACAATCAATTATTTGGCATTGTGCGCATTTTTTGCTATAAAATGAAGCTGTGACCTTTGACACTATCGTATTTGTTACTATTACGTGGGGTTCAAGATGGTTTTTTAAAAAACAATCAAGGAGAGATGAAAAATCCAATGAAACCGCCGGTCATCGCTAGAGAAGGCAACCATGTGCAGGTGAGTCGCACATTCGTCTAAACGTGTCCAAAATAACCACTAAAGCAATATCCTTTCTCTACTCCTTAAAAGTATAAGTTGGTTGCCATCGGTGTGTTCTCCCCGTCGCTATCCCTCCTTAGAAAAAATCTATGCCGACTCGTGGGCCTCCCTCCTCGCCTCCTGCCGAACCATTGTGCGCGTCGTCTTTCTCCTCCTCGAATCACCATCCTCACCGTCTCATACCGATGCCAAACCTTCTTCTCCCAACCGCTCCACCATCCTTCCCACGATCTCCCTCTAACCTCCTGTTACAACCAATCTTCTCTTCCTCCCTCTGATATTCCCATCTCTTGGTCCTCTTTCTCGCACGTCGCAGCTCTGACTCGACACCGCACACTCCACTCGCCAATGTGCCTACCTGTCCTCCATCGCATCCTTGCCGTGGCTCCCTCCTGCACTCGTCATCACACCCTCCCTCAACGCCGAGGATCCCTCGCAGTCGTGCCCTCTTGCCATACTGAGGTTCCCTCGCCATTGCCGTCACCCCCACCCGCCATGCCCTCCTTCCTTCTCCGTTGCGCGCCATCACGACCACGCCCTACTGCCCTCTCTGTCTGGCACCGTTGTGGTCATGTCCTCTCCACCGCAGTCAGGCCACACCCAATCATCCTGTCCTTACTGTGGTCATCAGGCATCACTCTCTCTCTTGGGCTACCATGCCCAGATCTTTTGCCTCCTAGCCAACCCTACTCTCCCCTCCCAATGGGACACTGTCGCTTTCCTAGCTGCTCCTGTTGGATATTGATCTAAGGCCAAAACGGCCAGAAAAGGAAGGACGTGGGGAAATCCACATCCCTGATTTTCAGCGCCCTGATCGGGGGTGCCTTACCAATTTTGGTTACGGTCCCCCGTTGCGCAGCGTAATATAAAAGGGGGGTTCCGGCCTCACGTTAGGGTTACGCCGTTCCAATCCCGTGAGACTAAAAACCCCGTACAAACCCTAATCAAGACCCGATCTATTACGCGCTGCTAGTAACGGGAAGGCCGTCGCCGCCGCCTCTGCAGGACTCCACCGACGTCACTCCGTACACCGGCGACACTGCGGTCTTCGCCGACTCGTCCTCACGCCTGCATCACGCAGTCACAGGTCTTCGCTCAATGGCTTTCATCGGCGATCGTGAGTCTCCGACCCCTCAAACCCTAGGTGTTCTAGTGCTGGACTAGTGGCTTGATGTTATGCATGAATCTTTTAAGGCACCCACATTTGGTATCAGAGCCACCCACTAGTCTTCTAAGAACCCTAGGCGACTGGCTGTTCTTGGGCTCAGGTAGAATGGGAGAAGGAGGGGAATCAAAATTGCCGCAAACCCTAAGGTTTTTCCCCAAAATCTGATGAAGCCCGAACCCAAATCATGATGAACCCCAAAGTAGTTTTCCCCAAATTCGGATCGGAAAGAATAAAAAAAAGGAAGCGGGATCGGGGTCTTACGAGTGATGTCAAGCCGCCGCTCACCGTGAGCGCCGTTCCGGGGCGCCGCCTCGCCATTGGGGCCGCCACCCGCTCTCGCGCCGCCGCAGAGCGCCTGCGCCGCCGTCGTCGCGTCGCCGCCGCCGCCGCCGCTTCGCTTCTGCGGTGCCGCCGCTATACGCTTGGCCGCGTGCGCTGACGCGCGGACGCCGCGATCGAAGGCGCGCGCACGCCATCCGCTCGCTCCGGCGCCGCCGCACGCTTTCTTTAGGGCCGCCGCCGCCCGCTGCCGTCTCCCGGAGCAGCTCCGCGCCGTCGCGCCGCCGCCCCGCCCTTACGCCTCTCCGTTTTTTCTGGGATGAGCCGGTGAATGTTTTTAGGGTTAGGGTTTTTGGAGCCTTTTAAGTCTCAGGCGGAGTGATTATGGCCGTTGGATCTGACCCAATGGCGTGCGGGCGAGCGGGGGCCCTTTTGGGCCGTGCGCTGCGCGTGGGGAGTTTTGGGCTGCGCCGTGGCTTGGGCCGCCGCGCGCGCACGTGTTTTGGCTGATTGAGTTGTATTTTAGCATATTATATATGCATGAAATTGTTTTATGGTATATACTTCAGGCTGTTGAGCTTTTATTTTCAGTATATATTTCATGTATTTATGGTACATCTCATGTTTAATTAATGATGTCTCTTATGAAATTATTAACGGATAATGTTGCTAAGCTGCTGAAAATTATTATGCCCTTTTTCCGCTGCGTAATGTTCTGCCCCTAATTGAATGGAACCAACGGGAAATTCAATTGGAAGGCTGTGTTTAGTTTTACATGCTATTACTTTTTGACCAACGTTAATTGTAATTGCATGTTATCAATTATGTTTATTTTATTATGTTTAATTTTGCCATGCTATTACTCTTTGACCAACATTAATTGTAATTGCATGCCATAAATTATGTTAAATTTTTCGCTTCTGCCCAACGGTGATGCAAAAAATTCTTATGAGCATGTTGTTAATCATACCAACGTAAGATTAATTTTCATGCAAATTAATTATGCGCTTTCCTAATATAAATTTTAAATTTTTTCAGCTGCTTCTGTTTCCGCTCATGTTAATGCAATTGAGACACTTAATGGTAGTAACTTCCAGAAATGGAAGTTTACACTTATGACGACTTTTCAGCTCTTGGATCTAGACTACGCGTTCAGATTCGATGAGTCTGTCGCTCCTACTGAAGGGGAGGACAATTATGATGACAAAATGAAGGAATATAAAACTAATGCTGAGAAGTGGAGCGGTCTAACCATGTTTCACTTGTCGTGATGAAAAACTCCATCGGTGAGGCCATAAGGAGCAATCCTCGAAAAGGAAAGGGTAAAGGACTATTTGTCCTCCATCGAGGATCACTTTAAGGGGTCCTCTAAAGTTTATGCTACCACACTGATGCACAGGCTCATGAACACTAAGTACAATGGTACTGGAAATGTCCGTGAGCACATTATGACCATAATCAATATTGCTGCCAGACTTAAGACAATGGACTTGGCAATTTCTGATGATTTTGTTGTCCATTACATTATGATGTCTCTTCCTAAGCAATTTGAAGCTTTCAAGGTGAACTACAACACCATTAAGGACAAATGGACCATGAGCGAGTTGATCGCTAATGTTTCTCAAGAGGAAGAGAGGCTCAAGGCTGAAGGGGCTACTGATTTTGTGAATCAAGTCGGCTCCTCAAATAAGGCTGGTCCCTCTAGAAATAGAGGTGGCTACAAAGGAAAGGGAAAGAAGAAGCAAACCTACTCCCCTTATCAGAAGCCACAGCACTCACAGCATCCTAAGGCGCCTAAAAACGCTTCAGGTCCTGGGAGCTCAAATGGACAGAAGAAAAGTGATGAATGCTACTTTTGTCAGTCGAAGGACCACTTCAAAGATGATTGTCCTGGATGGCTGAAATGGCTCGCTAAGAAAGGTACTTATGAAATCACTTTTGTTGATGAAGCATTTTATGCTGATTTTCCTATAAATTCTTGGTGGATTGATTCTGGTGCCACTGTGCACGTTACGAATTCCTTGTAGGGATTCCATATGTTGAGAAGTCTCAGAGGGGAAAGAAGCCTAAGAGTGGCTAATGGGATGGAAGCCGAAATTCAAGCTATTGGATCAGTTTCTTTAGTTTTGAATAATGGTTTTGTAATGAAACTTAATGATATTCTTTATGTTCCCTCGATGAGAAGAAACTTAATTTCTATTTCATTATTAGATAATGATGGATATTCTTGTATTTTTGGACACGGAAAGTGTCTAATTTATTTTAATAATGATAATGTTGGTTGTGCCATCCGACACGACAAGCTTTATATGTTATCCCTGCAAGATTCTCCTATATCTATGAATGTATGTGATGTGAATAAAAAGCGCAAGCGAATTGATGAGACTTCGTCGAAATTGTGGCACTGTCTTTTGGGCCACATTTCGAGGGGGAGAATTGAACGTCTCATTAAAGATGAAATTCTCCACCCTTTAGACTTTAATGATTCGGATGATCATTGCCTTGATTGTATCAAAGGCAAGTATGTAAAGCAAATAAAGAAATGTGCTACTCGAAGCACAGGGATTTTGGAATTAATTCATACTGACATATGTGGTCCTTTCCCTGTGACATCAGTGGATGATTATGATTCTTTTATTACGTTCACTGATGATTACTCACGTTATGGCTATATCTATCCCATTAAAGAGAGATCAGAGGCACTTGATAAATTTAAGATATTTAAGGCTGAAGTTGAAAATCAGCACAGTCTAAACATTAAAGTAGTGCGCTCGGATCGTGGGGGAGAGTATTATGGGCGACACGCAACTTATGGGCAGATTCCTGGTTCTTTTGCCAGGTTTCTACAAGAAAATGGTATAGTTGCCCAGTACTCAATGCCTGGTGATCCCCAGCAAAATGGAGTAGCGGAAAGAAGAAACCGCACACTTATGGATATGGTTCGAAATATGTTGAGTTACTCCACTTTGCCTGTAAAGTTATGGATGGAAGCATTAAAGACCGCTGCACACATACTCAATCGGGTTCCCAGTAAATCAGTGGATAAAACACCTTATGAATTATGGACTGGGAGAAAACCTAGTTTGAACTACCTCCATGTGTGAGGATGTGCGGCTGAAGCTAAAGTTTTTAACCCACAAATTGGGAAATTAGATCCCAAGACTGTGAGTTGCCATTTTATTGGCTACCCTGACAGGTCTAAAGGGTACCGATTCTATTGTCCAGATCGTACCACAAAATTTGTAGAAACAAGGCACGCTGTGTTCTTGGAAAATGATGGCATCAGTGGTGACTTGGAGCCTAGGAAAATTGATCTTGAGGAGAAGCGGATTTATGTTGCTTCACCGCTAATCCGACAGACTGATTTTCCCATGCCCCAAATGGTTGTGCCCACGGTTGATCCTGTAGTTGCAACTCCTGTTGCATCTCCGATTAATTCGTGGCTACTCCTTCGTTGAGGGCTCTGAAAATACAAGTGCAGACCTAATGATGAGCCTTCACGACCCTCTGTGACAATTAATGAAACGACCTAATGAGCTCGCTAATGAACTCCGTCAGAGATCGAACGAGTGAGGAGATCTGCTATCCCAAGTGATTATGAGGTTTACTTGAATGAAGATGATCTTGGGAAGATGGATGATCCTAGCTCTTATAAGGAAGCTATGAAGAGTAAGGATTCATCTAAGTGGCTAGATGCTATGAAAGATGAAATTAAGTCTATGGGCGATAATGGTGTATGGGACTTAGTAGAAATTCCTAATGGAGCCAAAACAGTGGGCTGCAAATAGGTCTACAAAACAAAACGTGACTCCAAAGGGAATGTCGAAAGGTTTAAGGCGAGACTTGTAGCGAAAGGGTTTACACAGAGAGAAGGCATTGACTATAATGAAACCTTTTCGCCTGTCTCAGCCAAAGATTCATTTAGAATCATAATGGTGCTCATAGCACATTTTGATTTAGAGTTGCACCAAATGGACGTTAAGACTGCATTCTTGAATGGAGACTTATATGAGGACGTTTATATGACACAACCGGAAGGTTTTGTTGTGGAAGGCGGGGAACATTTGGGATGCAAGCTAAGGAAATCCATATATGGCCTGAAGCAAGCTTCTAGGCAATGGTACCTTAAGTTTGATGAAGTCATAAGGAAATTTGGATTTAAGGAGAATGATGTTGATAATTGTACTTATGTTAAGTTCAGGGGGAGTAATTACACCTTTGTGGACGATATATTATTGGTTAGCAGCAATGTGGACATGCTGCGGGAAACTAAAAGATTTCTCTCGTCCAATTTTGATATGAAGGATCTCGGTGAAGCATATTATGTTCTTGGTATTGAAATTCACCGAGATAGGTCCAAAGGAACATTAGGTTTATCACAAAGGGCATACATTGACAGAGTACTAAAGAGATACAATATGCATAAATGCTCTGCCTCGCCTGCTCCTATTGTTAAGGGCGATAAGTTTGGGAAATTTCAATGCCCAAAGAATGACTATGAATCTGATCGATGAAGGCTATACCTTACGCTTCGCTGTGTCGGAAGTATTATGTATGCTCAAGTATGTACGCGCCCGATTTAGCGTTTGTTACCGGGATGCTTGGCGATATCACCAAATCCAGGATGGACCACTGGAAAGCCGTTAAGAAAGTCCTGCGCTATATGCAAGGCACTAAAGGTCACATGCTCACATACAGAAAATGCGATAACCTTGAGGTTGTCGGCTATTCTGATGCTGATTTTGCGGGGTGTAAAGACACTAAGAAGTCCACATCAGATTACATTTTCACCCTCGCAGGAGCAGCAATATCATGGAAAAGTGTAAGGCAAACACTTACTGCATCGTCGACAATGCAGGCTGAATTTGTGGCATGTTATAAGGCCACCGGGCAGGCTGTATGGCTTAAGAACTTTATCCCGGGATTGAGAGTGGTAGACATCATTTCTAGACCACTTGTTTTGTACTGCGACAATCAACCCGCAGTTTTCTATTCGAGTAACAACAAGTCGAGTGCAGCTGCCAAGCACATTGACATAAAGTATCATGTTGTGAAAGCTAGAGTCCAGGATCAAACAATTAAGGTTGAGCATATTGGAACTAAATTTATGCTTGCGGATCCGCTCACAAAAGGCTTACCACCCAATATATTTTCGTGATCATGTTGCCGGCATGGATTTATTGGAGAGCCTGTGATCCTGGAATAAGAGGACCATATAAAGTAACCAACTCCCATGAAGTATTATGTTATCCGATTGATATAGAATGGAACACTATAAGTACTGTTGTCCATCGGTATTTAATTGACTGTTGTGACGCATTATTTTGGTGTGAAGTTTTATTGAGAGAGGGCTTATGACGTTTAGCCTTACGATCAAGGGGGAGAATGTTGGATATTGATCTAAGGCCAAAACGGCCAGAAAAGGAAGGACGTGGGGAAATCCACATCCCTGATTTTCAGCGCCCTGATCGGGGGTGCCTTACCAATTTTGGTTACGGTCCCCCGTTGCGCAGCGCAATATAAAAGGGGGGGGGTTCCGGCCTCACGTTAGGGTTACGCCGTTCCAATCCCGTGAGACTAAAAACCCCGTACAAACCCTAATCAAGACTCGATCTATTACGCGCTGCTAGTAACGGGAAGGCCGTCGCCGCCGCCTCTGCAGGACTCCGCCGGCGTCACTCCGTACACCGGCGACACTGCGGTCTTCGCCGACTCGTCCTCACGCCTGCATCGCGCAGGCACGGGTCTTCGCTCAATGGCTTTCATCGGCGACTGTGAGTCTCCCGACCCCCTCAAACCCTAGGTGTTCTAGTGCTGGACTAGTGGCTTGATGTTATGCATGAATCTTTTAAGGCACCCACAGCTCCCTCCCTCTTCCTCTAGGACAACTTTGATTTCGGTGACTTCACCTTCTCCTCGTCCATGCCCCAACCTACACCTCCGGCTTCACAGCCTACTACCTTCAATGACGACTGGGGTGTCTTCATGACGAGCCCCCTTGGATCCAACCCGGATGGATCGTCACCAACCGTGCCTCCATCGGCCAAGTCCTTCGCCTGGGAGAAGAAGGAAGTTTTTGGTAGATTCGATTTGCGCAACTGTTTAATCAAGCTATCTATTAGCCTGGTGGCTCACATGATACCTTTGTTAGCTCTACTTGATAGATTTTTTATTCTTTTCTTGGGTAGTCCGATCCAAGTACCAACAAAAAAATTTACTGCACGATTACAGCATAGATCAGTACAAGAATGCTAGCCTCATTGGGCTCACCAAAGCAATAGAGGTACCTTCGTACAATGTAATTTTCATGTCTTTTATTATTCTTTTAGCTCCAATTTAGCGCCCTTATGTGTAGTTTTTATGCTTTTATCTTATTTTTAGCTTTTCTCTATATATCTCATCACAAGCCAATTCGGGATCTGTTTCATGCTTCTCAATAACGCAGGTGCTATCAAACATGCTTTTGTTGTGTGTGTTTGATCCTTTTGCAAAGCAAACTGAATCATGATGTTTACTCTATAGGGAAAGCAGTGGATATGACACTTCACGATGGCTCCAGTTGACACTTCGCGTGTTTAGCTAGCCAAAAAGGAAGTTGGCCTATAGTCTTTCTTGTGTGGACCTGTCAGACCGATTTGCTGTAGAGACTACAGAGTCAGGCCAAGCATGAGAAATACTAAGGTCTAGATAATAGCTTGCATGGTAATTTCAGACGCAAAATCCGTACCCGCCGACGTCAAGGGAGGGCAGTCGACATGAGCCTTGGAATTGGGCAGCTCGTAGTCGTCGAGGCTGACGGAGACGTAGTGCGGCGAAGCTGCGTGAGAGTCGCCGCAGAGAAGGCAGAGCCCGAGCAAACACACGAGCGACCATTCAGACGCCATTGCGCTACTACAGCAACGTGCGTACGTAACGTACCGGCAGGTTTGGCTTGTGCTGATGAAGGCCAAGTGATTGGATCCTAAAACAGGCGTGGCTTGCAAAACTGCACTGTTGGACCAGCCGAGCAGAAACTTGGTCGGGACAAATAAGAAATGTGTATGTCCATTGCCGCGATGGCTACAAGCTAGAACACAGCACGATGCAACCGATGCATGGGAGTTGGCCGTTGGCGCAACGCTGTACAAAAGCATAGAAGCTTCTTTTCTTTTTCGAAGAGTACAGCTTAGTAGGTCGACTAGCATGGATTGTAGGTACGAAGTGTTAGAGTGATCTCAGGGCTTTGGCCAAAGCCCACCTTTGACCAGCGCCATCGATCGGGGCGCCACCCGCTTGGTGGTGGGCCTGTCGCCAGCGCTATATAAACAGAGGTGGGGGCCGGGCGGCTCGTATCACGAGGTTGACCGCGCCGCCGTCACCCCACCGATAAACCCTAGACCCGATCTGTAAGAGGGGGCGCTGAAGCGACGGGAAGCACCACCGGTCTCCTTCACCGGATCTCCGACGCCGCCGCCGTCGTCTTCCTTCTTCCCCGGCCGTCGCTGCCCGTGCGCAGACTTCACCGACGAACCGCGATGGCCGGCTCTTCCTCCTCCACGTCGGAAGGTTGGTACCCCTCTTTCCCTCTCAGTGTAGCACTCAAGAACTCGTACGCAATAGAAAAGAACCCGCTAGATCTTAACCCTAGGAGACCCAAAGTCTATCACGAAGAAACTTTTTCGGGAGAAACAGTATAAGTACGCTGAAAGCTTTATAGAAGCTTTTGATTAGCAGATTTTCAGACAAGCATGTCATTAAACACATCCGATATATCTAAGGTCGGGGCACAATGACCCCACGGAAAATATTCGCTAGAGTAGTCCACGGCATGCAGTAGATTTTTGTCTGCGATATATAGTAGATGTAGTCGAATCTCCATTCATTCAAAATGGAATCCGGGATCAAATAATGGGGATGACCTCGCACACCGACGTTCTCTCTCATGGAGTAGCCATATCTCTATTATTATATAAAAAGGAGTTGGTGGTTATCGGTGTGTTTTCCTCTTTCCTCTCTACAGCCATCCGTTTGATCTGGACCATTCGTCTCTCTCCTCCCCCCTCTCTCTCTCTCAGGATACAACCGCCCACCCCTCCACTTTCCCCATCTCCTTGTGCATTCTGGCCATCCTTTTCTCTCTATTGCTTACTCTCCAATGTTTGATGTGTGAAGTTGGCTAGGCAGTAAGTTTCGTCTTACCATTTTTATGACTCCGTTATAACGCACGGGTCTCGAACTAGTCAGTTTATATACTCTATCCATTAGATATTGCTTGACCTTAAAGGCTTTGCCGGAATACTTTGCTCGCTGAAACAAAGTTAAAAGGCATAAGAGTTGCGGATTTCTCTAGTCTATTTTATAATGGATTGAATATTCTTATGCAAATTTTCCCTTTTAATAAGCAGACACGCTGCCATCGTAAATGGATTGGTATTTGTTTATACGATGAGGATTATAAATCATCGAAACAATTTGTGATGACCGATGATAGCGTTGTCAGAAGACGCTGAGATGAAATGATCTATGAAAGAACTAAGGTCACTTAAGAGGTGTCCTCGGCATTTTTAGTCCTATACAGCACAATAATATTAAAAATTGCCATCGGATGTATGCAATGCTATTTCTAGCCCCCTCCCCAACTACAAGACTCTGGCCAGCCGACGTGTATGCAATCCCGCGCTGTGGCACCGCAGCACCCGAGTCATGCGGTCCGAGAGCGTATGATACCCCCGCATTGACCACAGT
The DNA here is from genome assembly GCA_036346575.1 of Dendrocalamus sinicus. Classification (NCBI taxonomy): domain Eukaryota; kingdom Viridiplantae; phylum Streptophyta; class Magnoliopsida; order Poales; family Poaceae; genus Dendrocalamus; species Dendrocalamus sinicus. The sequence continues at coordinate 5,911,147 of CM070664.1, forward strand.
CGCTCCGACCGTGGCTGTTCGACCACAGTCGCCTTCGACCACTGCCTCCCTTGACCACCTCAGCTTTCGACCACTACCGCTTGCGACCGCAACTGCTTTGGACCACCTCCGCTTTCGACCGCAACCACTTTCGACCACACCTATGTTCGACCATTGCCTGTTCAACCACTGCCTTGCTCAACCATTGCCGCTTTTGACCACACCCATATTCGACACCTCCGCTTTCGACCACAACTGCTTTCGACCACACCTATGTTCGACTACCGCCTTGCTCGACCACTATCGTATTCAACCACGGTAGCCTTTTTGACCTTAGACATTTTGCCGGAATCATTCGTGTTAGAGATATATGTATAGTTTGTTATTCCCCATTGTTATGAGGGGTTCTTTGCATATTTACCACCTGTACTTTGTGTATATATACCGGCCCATTGGCCTCATATTGAATACATGCGCTATTCATAACATGGTATCAGAGCGTACCTAGGGTTTCCCGTCGCTTCGCTTGTCGCCTCGCCGTCGCCTCTTAGATCCAATCTGGAGGTAGCCGTCTCGCCGTCATCCTTGACGCCGTCGCCGTCGTTCCGCCGACGACTCCGCGTGTGCCGTGTTGGCCGCCGCTCTCGTCGTCTCCCCCGACGGCTCCCTTAACGCCGCGCGCGCGCGCTCCCTTCGGCCTCCATCGCGCCGGGCCACCTCCGCCTCCGCTCTCCATCGACCGTCCCGCTCGGCCTCCGTGCGCTCGCCGTGCGCCGCTGCGGCGCTTTCAATGCCGCCGGGCCATCGCTCGCCAGCCACCACCGATCGCCGCCGCCCGATCCGTCGCCGTCGCCGCCACGCCGTCGTCGCGTCGCCGTCACGCCGCCGCCGCCTCTAGCCCTAAGCGCCGCCGCCGTCTCCAGCCCTAAGGCGTGCGTGCGTGTGAATTGGGCCGGAGGCATGTTTAGGTTTTAGCCGAAGCCGCAAAAAAAACGTCGTTCTAACCGCCGCGCCATCCAGCGCCGCCTGTTAGCCGTCGTCGCGCCGCCGTCACGCCGCCGCCGCCTCTAGCCCTAAGCGCCGCCGCCGTCTCTAGCCCTAAGGCGTGCGTGCGTGTGAATTGGGCCGGAGGCATGTTTAGGTTTTAGCCGAAGCCGCAAAAAAACGTCGTTCTAACCGCCGCGCCGTCCAGCGCCGCCTGTTAGACTTCGTTGCCTTGGTCGCCGCGCCGTCCAGCGCCGCCTACCAATGGGCACCGTTTCCCTCCCTCGCTGCCCGATGATCTTTGATGGTGTTAATTACACCGACTTCGTGTCTCACATGCGCATTCACATGCGTGGTCTTCGTCTCTGGGGTGTCCTCTCTGGCGATGTCACCTGCCCGTCTTGCCCTATTCCTCCGACGGAGCCTACGCCTGTTGCATTGCCCCCGACAGCCGATAAGGCTGCTGATGATGATGAAGCTAATGATAAAGCTGCCTCTGCCTACCAGGAGGCTCTGGATTCCTACAAGGATCGTCTGACCGTCTACACTCAGTGGTACGATGACGACGCCAGCCGCTTCTTTGTCTTCATCGCGATGTCCACCTCGATTTTCTTACGAGGTTGTGGGACTCCTTCGGCTTTCGGATGTGGACTCATCTTCGTCGGCGCTGAGCCCTCCGGTGATGCCTCAGTATCGTCCGTGGTCCGCCAGAGCACTCTCTTCAGCAGGTGATGCTATGTTGGCGCTTTACGCTCGAGTTCTGATGTGCGGCGTTAGTTGGACTCGCCGCACCGCTTGCCGCCGTACTGTCCGTGTTGCTGGATGTGCGTCTTGACACAGAGTTTCAGCGGGTTTACGAGTTCCTTACTCGCCTTCGTCCTGAGTTCGAGCAAAGGCGTGCCCAGCTCCTTGCACGCCACCCTCGTGTCACTCTCCTGGAGGCTCTTACCGAGATACGCGCGGAGGAGACTCGTCTGAGTGGTGCTGGTCTGATGCCACTCCCCTCTGTGCTCGCCGCTCGTCCACCTGCTACACTGCCTCCTCCAGCGACTACCACAGGTGGTGGTGGTCGTCCTCCGTCTGGAGGTGGCCGTCCTCACTGTTCCTACTGCGACAAGGACGGCCACATTGAGTCCCAGTGCTATAAGAAGAAGCGGCATCTTTCACGCCGTTCTTCTACTGGCACTAGTGCTTCTACGACGACGTCTGCATCGACTTCTTCAGCAGTTTCTCTCATTGAGCAGAGATAGCGGACTTCGGCGCCGCTTGCCGCCGGGTTCTCCTTCGGCGGTGTTCTGCGAGTTACGCTCACGACATTTCGCACCGAGAAACCACCTACACAATGTACCTCCCGTGGATTCTTGATTACGGAGCATCCTTTCACATGACTCTGATCCTTCCACTCGTCTTCTATTACACCTCTTGATTCTCCCGTCGGTGTTCTTACTGCTGATGGTACTTCTCTTTGTCTCAGTCGAGGATCTCTTAGCAACTCATCCTTTCATGTTCCTTCATTGCTCATGTTCCTCGCCTTACCATGCGACTTCTTTCTGCTGGGCGATTCATCGACCTTGGTTATCGGGTCATTCTTGACTCGACTCTTGTTGTGTTCGGGATCGCCACACGGAGCTCGGTTGGTTCGGCCTCGCACCGTGACTCACGCCGTCTCTGGGAGCTTGACCGCTTCACCTTCCTTCCGCCGCCACCATCGCCGCCGGTCTCTCGCTTCGCCACTTCGCTCACCGGCTCTTTCCAGCGGTGGCATCACCGTCTTGGCCATCTGTGTGGATCCGTGCTGCCGTTCTTAGTTCGTCGTGGTCTTCGGGGTTTGTCTCGGAGACGTGTCTTTAGATTGTCGGGAGTGTAAGTTAGGTAAATGATTCAGCTTCCTTATCCTCATAGTGAGTCTGTGTCTCAGCGTCCTTTTGATCTTGTTCATTCAGATGTTTGGGGTCCGGCTCCCTTCGTTTCGAAAGGGGGTCATCGTTATTATATCATATTTATAGATGATTTCTCTCGCCACACTTGGATATATTTCATGTCTTCTCGTAGTGAGGCCTTGCCTATCTATAAACAATTTGCCACTATGATTCACACACAGTTCTCCACTCCTATTCGTGTCTTTCGTGCTGATTCTGCTGGCGAGTACCTCTCTCGTCACTTGCGCGGCTTCCTTGCTGAGCAAGGCACTCTCACTCAGTTCTCTTGTCCTGGTGCTCATGCTCAGAATGGTGTCGCTGAGCGCAAGCATCGTCACCTCCTTGAGACTGCTCGTGCTCTGATGATCGCCGCCTCTATTCCACCTCACTTTTGGGCCGAGGTCGTTTCCATCGCCACCTATCTCGTCAACATCACGCCTCTTACGCTCTTGAGTGCGATCCTGTTGAGCGTCTCTGTGGTCGTCTTCCTGACTACTCTGCTCTTCATCTGTTTGGCTGCGTTTGCTACGTTCTCCTCGCCCCTCGAGAACGCACCAAACTGACCGCTCAATCTGTTGAGTGTGTCTTTCTGGGATACAGTGCCGAGCACAAGGGCTATCGGTGCTGGGATCCTGTTGGTCGTCGGATACGGGTTTCTCGGGATGTGACTTTCGACGAGTCTCGTCCATTCTACCCACGCCCCGCCTCTACTTGGCTTCCTCTGTGGAGTCTCTGTCTTTCTTGACCTTTCCGATACACCTATATCTGTTTTGCCTCGTCCACTGTCCCACCGAGTCTCCACATATTCCCCTGTGGCCTCTCCGCCGTTGTCGCCGCTGTGTCGTCTCCTATGACTCCCAGTGCTCCTCCCACTGATACCTTTTCCCTTATTGAGGATCTTCCGGATGAGCCATCTTCTCCGATATTCCATCTTCTTACGATGCCCCATCTTCCCGATGGGTCATCTTCTCCTCGCTACGCTCTCGCGATCGCGATCGATTCGGCTTCTGCCCGTTTTGCCTTTGCTGGCACAGCTACTCGTGAGCCCTGTCTCCTCCCGGGATCTTGTTACTCATCCTGAGTGGCAGCTTGCCATGGCCGAGGAGATTGCTACCCTCGAGCGTACTGGTACTTGGGATCTTGTTCCTTTTCCATCTCATTCTCATCCCATCACGTGTAAGTGGGTCTATAAGATTAAGACTCGCTCTGATGGCTCTCTTGAGCGCTATAAGGTGCGTCTTGTTGCTCGTGGCTTCCAGCAGGAGCATGGTGTTGATTACGACGATACTTTTGCTCCTGTGGCCCACATGACCACTGTTCGCACTCTTCTTTCGGTGGCGTCTGTTCGCCACTGGTCTGTTTCTCAGCTTGATGTCAAGAATGCCTTTCTTAATGGCGAGTTGCGTGAGGAGGTCTACATGCACCCGCCACCTGGGTATTCTGTTCCTGAGGGCATGGTCTATCGCCTTCGTCGCTCTCTCTATGGCCTTAAGCAAGCCCCTCGTGCTTGGTTTGAGCGTTTCTCCTCTGTGGTCACTGCTGCTGGCTTTTCAGCTAGTGATCATGATCCTGCGCTCTTTGTCCATACTTCGTCTCGTGGTCGGACTCTTCTTCTTCTGTATGTTGATGATATGATCATTACGGGAGATAATTCTGAGTACATTGCCTTTGTCAAGGCTCGTCTTAGTGAGCAGTTCCTTATGTCGGATCTTGGTCCTCTTCGTTACTTCCTTGGGATTGAGGTTACTTCCACTCCGGATGGTTTCTTTATGTCCCAAGAGAAATACATTCAGATCTTCTTGATCGCGCCTCTCTCATCGATCAACAGATCGTTGAGACTCCCATGGAGCTCAATGTTCATCTCCAACTCTCGATGGCGAGCCTCTTTACGATCCGACTCGCTATCGTCATCTTGTTGGGAGTCTTGTGTACCTTGCTGTTACTCGTCCGGATATCACTTATCCAGTTCATATTCTGAGTTAGTTTGTTTCAGCTCCCACTCAGTCCACTACACCCACCTTCTTCGAGTTCTGCGATACCTTCGTGGGACTATCTCTCGCCGTCTCTTCTTTCCACGTTCCACTCATTCACGCCTTCAGCCTATTCGGATGCTACTTGGGCGGCGATCCTCCGATCGCCGGTCTATCTCTGCTTCATGTGTTTTTCTTGGGGTTCTCTTATTGCCGGAAGACGAAGAAACAGATGCGCAGTGTCCCGTTCGAGTGCAGAGGTGAGTTGCGAGCCATGGCTCTCTTGATGGCAGAGATTACTTGACTACGGTGGTTACTTGAGGACTTTGGTGTTTCACACTACACCGACCCCTCTCTTGTCGAGAAAGATGCAGTGCTATTAGTATTGCTCGTGATCCCGTGAAGCATGAGCTCACCAAGCATATTGGTGTTGATGCTTCTTTCATGAGGTCTTGTGTGCATGATCAGGTGATTACTCTTCAGTATGTGCCTTCGGAGCTTCAAATAGCGGATTTCTTCACGAAGGCCTGACTCGCGCACAAGACGATTTCTACCTCTCCAAACTCAGTGTTGTTGATCCACCATGAGTTTGAGGGGGTGTTAGAGATATATGTATAGTTTGTTATTCCCCATTGTTATGAGGGGTTCTTTGCATATTTACCACCTGTACTTTGTGTATATATACCGGCCCATTGGCCTCATATTGAATACATGCGCTATTCATAACAATTCGCTCCTGGACCGCATGACTCGGGTGCTGGGGCGCGGGACTGTAAGCGTCGGTCGGGCAGAGTCCTGCGGTCGGAGAGGAGGCCAAAAATGATATTGCATATACTCAGGAGCTACTTCTAATATTGTTATGCTGTATAGGACCAAAAATATCTAAAACTCACTTAAGAGTGGAAAAAAAGATCTATCAAGTTTGCATGCCTGCTGATTTCTGAGACGGTCTAGGGGCTGCAGTCCCGCAGACAAGGAAACGAAGTGCCACGTACGTACTACTCGCAAAGTTATGTTGCATTTAGTTACACGCGTCGGTTTGCATTCGATCGGGCCGGTGGCATCGCTTCTTTGCTCGCCTCGCACCGCGGCTGCCACTCTCAGTCTCACCTCCACCCGGGCTCCAATGTCTCTCTCCTCGTTCACGGCGCGCCGTAGCTCTCCAGGGCCGAGCTGCTGCTGGCGCGAGCCACCCGCCTCGCCCCGCTCACTGCCGGTGCACGCTGCCTAGTCGCAACCGTCACCACGAAAGCACTTCCGGTTCTGGATCAATCCCGATTGCTATTCTGAAGCTGCCAGAAGGGCCACTCTAAAGGCTTCTCGCCAAGGTAGTTGCCCCCGTTCACTCCTGCAACACCTCCTCTGATGGATTGGGAATATCAATTCCATTTAATGAAAATGTCTGATATTTTTTATACCGCAGACAGTCATGGCCAAATAATGGACAGCATGACCCGATTCAGCACGGTCTGTTCAGTTTGTTAATCTAAACAAACCATGCTATGTCAGCCCATGGGTCAAGCCGGCAGCTCAGCACACCTCAGAGGGGTTCATGCTGTGTCGGACCAGCACACATCCGTTTAACCCAACAGGCCAACAAACACGGCTGGCCCGTTTGGTCCAAAAAATTTAGAAAAACGTAATAGTTAAAACTATGTATAAATCGAAAAGGCGCAATAAATTATAGAAATCGTAGAGAAAACACAATAAATTATACAAATTATAGAAAAAGGCATAATAAATTATAGAAATGTAATAATGAGCTTTATTAATATTAAAATGGCTACCTCGTTAAAAAATTTGCTAAGTAAAAACTCAACTTGAGAAAATCTTGAGAAAAAAAGGGTACAACTTGTAGCTCGGCGTCTTAACTGCATTCGCCACCATTTAGATAGAGATTGTTGAACGTGTGTTCTAATTACGTATCCACCACGCAGTGTTGAGCTCACACATTAGCTTGTTCCCAGTATTTCATTGTGAGAAGTATTTCTACCATCTCACTCATAAGTTTTGTTCTTCTCTTCTCTAATATTATTCCAGAAAGACTGAAAGCTGACTCTGAAGAAATCATCGAGACATGAATGGTTAACACATTCCATACTAATATGGATAGCACCAGATATGTTAGTTCATGCTTGCACCATCAGTTCAAAATATTGAAGTTCTATGTATGGTGAGGCACGAGATCACTATCTAGAAATATTGATAGTTCCCTGTGGGCTCTAGTATGGATTGTTGCAGCACTTTGATGTTGTAAACCTTGATCTTTTGGAGGATTTTGGTGCACCAAAGATTTTGCCCTATATATTTATCTTCTTACCTATGATAGGTGGTGGTGGAGATTGTTACAAGCGAATTCTCTAAAATTTATGATCGTATTTCTGATATACTTCAAACAAATATGAACGAACGACCATAAAATAGTTAGAATAATCTATCCCTATAGCATCACCTATAATTGAAAAAACATTAGTAAATCCTGCAATTTTAGTTCTTAGATCTAGAATACATGCAAATATGTATAAATGTGGAATCTCATTCCAATATTTCAAATATTTAGTTTTCATAGCGTACACAGCCTCTCATAACATTGGGTCATTTTCATTAGCCATCGGCAAGCGCAAGAATATGATGCACAATTACAGTAGATATTAGATAGTACACTCCAGATAAAATAATATTGGATTTGTAAAAGAGTTCTAGAAATGCTAAAAATTTCTCAGCAACATACAAATGTTGCTTAGTCAGTAGTGTGTTACCGGTATGACTGTGATAGTGCATGTAGATAAAAACAGAAAATACAGGCTTATAGGGTAAAAGGTTTTGTAACATGAGATAAGTTGAGTTCCACCATTGCAATTCGTTGGTTAGAATTATTTACGAAAGGAATTACACCGCGAAAAGCTTGAAAATATGGATCTAACATGTTCAAACCATATTTAACTATAAGATTAACAATATGGCAGGCACATTGCCAACGTAACAAGACGGATTCGACGTATGTACTAAATAAGGGAGTGAGAATATTCATTGCCTTGGAGTTTGCTACAGCATTATCGGGTAATTGCAAAAAATTTATTTTGAAGACCAAAATCTTCCACAACTTTGATAATATATTTTGCTATATTCTCACCCGTAAGCATATGATTCTTTTTTTCAATACTCAATCATCATTTATATAATGAGCGACTGCACTAAGATCACCCTTCCTAGACCGACTACTCCATATATTCGAGGTCAAGGTCACAAAAAATGTACAGATTCCAAAGAGTTCTTTAATTTTATCATGACCATTATTGTAGTATTTAACTAAATTTTTAATTGTTGTCTGTCTAGAAACATAAGTAAATATATAATTATAAGCAGTTCTAATGTACTTTTCGAACGCATCTGACACACCATAATTTAAAGGAAGATATTGTGAGGCAATTAAACAAGCTAAAGATTCTCGAGCTAAGTTGGGATTACAATATCAGTTATGTACCATACTGTCGGGGTTGTACTGCAGCTGCATCTGCCTCATGGCTATGTCTTGTTTTTCTCTACATCTTTGGGCATGTCTGTACAAATGCCCGATTCCACCTGAAGACTTTGCAGACAATTCATGAAGACATATTTTGCCAAATTATTATAAAGTGTATCAAAATTTTCACAGGAGAATCAGAGAAGTGATTGCTAGTGAGGCTGAATAAGGAGGTATGCTATTCAGGAGGTATGCTGTCTATTTATAGAAAAAATTGAGATTTTTTGAATTTTTTCGTATTTTTAAACTCACAAACGGTCACAAAATGACTATAAATTCCAAAAATCAACGGTTACTTGTGCTAAACGGGCCGTGCTCATTGTGCCATGCCCGGGACAAACGTGCCTAATGGTCACTTTTTCGTGCCAAGCGTGTTGAATAGGCCCATCCTATCGTGTCATGTCGGTCCAGCTCGACGCTTCTCGCGTCGTGGACCGTGCCTATAGTAACAGATTGTGGACCATCTCAATAGATATGGTCTATTTGGACACCACTAATCGCAGAGAAGAAAATTAATCTTTCTCTGTAGGTTTTCTATTCTTTTTTGGTACAGAACTACAGATTAACCTTGATAAGGACTAAGGAGAAATGTGGAGAGTTCTCTTGCTCTCGTGGTAGCTGGAACAAGCTCTCGATGGCCACAAGCAAAGGTAATCTCTTGTGTTGCTCTTTATTCGTCCTCCGATCGGACCAGCTACTTTGCTTTAGGCGGTTAACTTTGCTGAAAGACAAGAAAGCAGCATGGCCTGCAATTCTGTCTGCCGTATAGAAACGGGAAGAAATAAAGCAAAATTCATGTTAATGTACAGGGTAGGGCATTTTGAACTCATCAAAACGCAGGACATGTATAATGCACGCCTATTTGTCAGGGCTAGGATATTATTGACAAAAAAACTTATAGCTTAGTGATCACCGTCCAGTAGTAAAAAAAACTGTTTACACTGTTGCTCGTTAGGCCCCAGTGTTAGGCAAGGATCTCATCGGACGCGCATTAATCCCAGGATTACCTGGGCTAGAAGCCTAGAAGTGGCATAACAGCGCAAAAATATGCATGCCTTCAGCATCTGCCCTTTGAGTGTGCTAGCAAGCTAAGAGGACAATGTATCTTTGTTCTTGTGGTCACCGCTAAGCGGCAGACTCTGTAGTACGGACACATGTTAAAACCGCTCTATCCGTGTTCGACACGTATCGGACACGGATACGACACAGACACGTCTCCGACACGTGTCGGTGACGTATCGGCCGATTTTGGAATTAATTTTAATTATTAAAATTCTTGACACGTGTCGGACACAGTAAATATATGAGTCGGACACAGCCTGAACATAATCAGCCCAGGAATGGCCAAGGACACGGTCGACCCATCCCTAACCCTAACCATAAGCGCCGATTCCCGAGCGCATCATTCCCATCACTTGCTCGCGCTTCTCCGCATCAGCTGCTCGCGCCGCCGCCGGCTCCCGCATCTCGCCGCCACCTACTCCCGTCGGCTCCCGCATCTCGCCGCCGCCTGCCGGCTCCCGCACCTCGCCGCCGCCTCCATATCCTCACTCGCATCTCCTCTGCCCGCCGGCTCCCGCATCTCACCGCCGACGACATCTCTCGCATCTCGCCACTGACTAAATCTCCCGCGTCTCGCCGCCGACTACATCTCCCGTGCGTCGCCGGCTCCCGCATCTCCTCCCGTGTAGTCTTGCCGATCTGATCATGTTACTTTTTCCCAGGTTAATGGAGTTCTTATTTCTAGAAATGATATTCACATCAACAATTGTCGCTAGGATTAACAAAACAATTCATGAGGTACATATTCCGAGTATACACTTAACAAATTACAAGTTTACAATTTACATTTTTTCAGATAATAAGCATGTGGAAACATAAAAAATAATACATATATATATATATAATTTATTTATTATTTAAATATATATAGCCGTGTCGGCGTATCGGTATTTTTGGGAAAACGACGAATTCCCGTGTCGGTGTCGTATCGTGTCGTGTCGACGTATCCGTGTCCGTGCATCATAGGCGGCAGATAAGAATTGATTCAGCACTCGACTGCAAGCCAAAGTATTTTCTCTTGCTTGCCTTGTTGATACACAAAAACAGCGAGGTGGGTATCTTTTGAAGACCTTTGCCTTCAACATATTTATACAGATGATCGATCTGTTGCTTACACTGTGCGCTGCAATAACTTCCTCAACCACTTGATCCACACATACTACTCACAAACTCACCGTGCGAGCTAGAAAGAAGGCGGTGATGGAGACGGCAGTTTTGGGCTACAGGCCAAGTCCACCATCGATGAGGAGGTCGCACTGGATCTGCGCGTCAAGCGTGATCTGGTTTTCCTCAAAGAAGAGCTAGCTGCGATGCAAACTTTCCTGAGGGATGCGGATGAGGAGCGGAACAAGCACAAGGTACGACCTAGAACCAGGGTGGAGCAAGTCCGCGATCTTGCCTACGACGTGGAGGACTGCCTCCAAGACTTCGCTGTTCATTTGGAGAAACCAGCTGGGTGGCGCCTTACCCGCACACTGCTAGCGCGGCACCGTATTGTAGGGAAATCATTCGAGGATCAACACGTCGGAACGCCTGAGTGCTTTGTTGTCAGATGGGAAACAAAGCAGATCCGAGGGGGACACGGCCACTCGGAAGCGCGGCACCGTATTGTAGGGAAATCATTCGAGGATCAACACGTCGGAACGCCTGAGTGCTTTGTTGTCAGATGAGAAACAAAGCAGATCCGAGGGGGACACGGCCACTCAGAACACTTCACTCAGTGGTCGTAACCCGTTCGGCGTCAACAGCCGTAACCCGTTTACGACTGCTCACCCGAAGTTGAATCTGGCTCTCTCAAACACACGCTTTGGTTGTGGACTCTGATACACACGGTCGTGGACTGTTCGCTGGAGATGAGAACGACAAGGCGGAGCTGATAACATGACTAAACACAAGAACTGAGGCATGATTATACTATGCAAACTGACGCACCTTTTCCACTGTATTTTCTCTGTTATACACTGGCTCAATTCTCTCAACGGCTTACAGAATAGACACAGCTGACCACTCAGGCCACTCACTCACTACGACTTCAGTCGCTGCCGTTTAGCTCAGCTGCCCACGATGCTACAGTGATCACTGCCTGCCCATGCCGCTTCGCTCTACTCCCTGAGAGTGCTTCAGCAACTAGTCAATGATGACCGCTACAGTGACCAGCCACTTGCCTATACCAGGCAGTTAGCCGACCAAGGTATGGCCTGCGTTATCCATGACCACCCTTACTAATGCCTGCTATAGTGATCGTTACACGACCATGACCACTACTTCATTCTCGGCTTGTCTTCGACCACGGATACAGAGTTACGACCGCGACGCCAACGACTATTACACTGGTCGTTACAACCACACACAACGTGGTCATAACCGACCACGCACACAAACACTACGACGCTGGTCGTTACGACCACACACAGGCTTCGAGTCCTTCAGGTGCTTTAGTGCTCTTACGAGTATGACGTTCACAGTACTCCTCCGAGTATGCAAGCACTGACGACTACCGACCATCGACTCTCGACTACGATTATCGACCATGACCATCGACTATCGACTACAACCATCGACTACGGCGTTACGACCACGGAGTACTCAGAGCTACAATACTCGGTGTAGCTTTAGTACTGGTCATAACGACAACACAACGACTGATCGTATCGACCACAGATACATAGTACTCGCACATACACACGAGTAAAACACACATACAATAAGATTAACCCAATACGTATGCTGAGGAAACGAAGGTGCTGAGTGCCAGTGTGGAGGACATGAGCCAGAGGAACTTGCACTACCACCTTGTTGAAGATCTCAGCTCCAAGCCTCAGCTGCCTAGCATTGGCAATGCCGAAATATTTGGCATCGACGAAGCAAGGCGGCAGCAGGACAAAGCAAAAGCTGATCTAGTTCGGCTGATCAACAAGGACGACGACCTTAAGAGTGATAGCGTTGTGGGGAACAGATGGTGATCTTGGGATGACGTGCCTATGATAATCTGGATAGGCACGAGAAGTTTGAATGCCGCGCCTGGATCGGGCTGAATCATCCTTTCAATCCAACAAAGTTCCTGCGAAGCATTATGAGGCAATTCTATGCAAATTCTCTTCAAGAGGGTCGGAAAATACGAGAAGATGATACTCTCCGGCTTTTGAGGAGGATGGGGACGATGACGGTAGTTGATTTGGATGATGCGTTCAAGGGATATGTGAATAACAAGAGTTACCTGAATGTGCTTAATGATCTATCCACCATTGAAGAGTGGGATCGCATTAAAACATGCTTCCCAAACAACAAGAAAGGGAGCCGAATCATAGTGTCTGTGGAGCAAGTTGAAGTGGCAAGCTTATGCGTAGGGCCAGTGTGTGTAGTACCAGAGCACATGCAATTGTCTGCTGATTCTATATGCTTTCTACGAGGGAATATTCAAAATCCTGAAATCATCTAGTGAATGCTTCCTCTTGTTGTTCTTCTAGTTCAACTTCTCGGCTAATTAAATTGCCCTGTGAGTTAATGTCATTACTAATGTACAACAACCTCACAAAAAAAACCCAACAACAACAGACACACAAACCAAGCAATCAGGTCAAGGCGAAGCCAGGGCTGCCTTGTTAAGGCAATGCCTACTAGGTGGGCGGTGAGGTCCGAGGGGAGCAGTAACGCACATGGAGGCAGGGAGGTCGAATTACCGCATGCGGAGGCAGGGAGGCCAGACCAGAGTTCCCCCATCTTCAAAAGCAATGCCTGCGGAGGGTGTGTACGAACGGTGTAGGCCGAGAATGGAACAAACGCACGCAGAGGCGGGAAGGTCTAACCTCCATTTCCCCACCTTGAAAAGCGGTGCTCGCGAAGGGCGAGCATGAGTGGCATAGGCCGAGGAGAGTGCTAATGCATGTGGAGGCAGGGAGGCCAGATCGCCGTTCCCCAACCTTCGAACCGCCTCCGAACAGGGTCGAGGGTGAACTCCGGACCATCTCTGGATCACGCTGACCACCGAAGCGTGGACAAGGCCGCACTCCGGATGGGGTTGGGGGCGAATTCTAGACCGCCTCCAGATTGCATGAACCACTGAGAAGCGGACAAGGCCCAGGGGTGCTCCGAACATGGTTGGGGGCAAGCCCTAAACTGAATCTAGAGTAGCCCAGACTTGCTCGGGGTGGCCGAGCATGCGGAGCGCAGGAGCAGCAACATCGACCTGGCACGACGAACAAGCGGAGTGCAAAAGCGGCAAGGTAGTGAGCGAGTGCACCCAGGACAGAGAACGAGGCAACTGCCAACCCACACGGTTTGCGTTAAAGCAGAGCCTAGACCCAGATCCGGGGCAGGCATGCCAAGTAGCAGGGCGAGTTGCCCAGACCTATGTTCGAGACTAGCAGGAATAGCAATAGAGAAAGCATCGGGTTAAGCCTCGTAGCTTCTCGTTTCGTCCTCACGGACGGCGCCAACTTTCGTCGATACGAGATCGGGTAGTAAACTTGTAGGCACCATCGATCGAATTTGCAGACCACCGAGGATGCAAAAGGGGACTTAACGAGAATCACACAAGTGAACATATGAACGTATGGCATATGCGTGTGTTACAAGTGGCCTTCCCCTCTCTATTTACAAGGAATCCCATTTATAGAGGGGAGGAAAGCGTCTGAAGTTACATTTTTGCCCTCAGATTTTAGCTCACGGCAAGGGGTATTTTCATACATCATACCAAGTAGATTCCACCACATCTGAGACTGAGAGACCTCGTACGGGGTTGGTCCGCGGACCTCGTCTGAGGTCGGTCCGTGGGCCTCATCCGTGGTCGATCCACGGAGCTTGTCCGGGGTCGACTTCAGACCTCGTCCGAGGTTGGCTGTAGACCTCGTCCTAGGTCGGTCCGCGAATCTCGTCTTGAATTCGCTTCGAACCTCACCTAGGGCTGGTCCACAAACCTTAACCGGGGTTATCTCTAGACCTCGTTCAGAGTGGATCCTTAATGTGTGACGTCACGTCAAAGTTGCCATAGTGCACTCCAACACACCTTGCCTTGCCAAAGTTATCGTTGACCTGAGGTAGCGCAGATACCCTCCCATAACATTATCAAACAGCTGCGTTGATGCAACATTCACAAACACACGATTTGAGGGAAACAACTGCAGTCATGATATCACTATCATGTTCAATGGCAACAATCGTAGCACCCTGCGGTTTAAGCTCATGTTTTCAAACAGTTCCGCCCACTGCAACATATGAGGTAGGATAAGCAGCCCTCGATGAAACCTAGGGCTGCTGGCTAGAAAACCCTAAAATACCGACAAGTAGCATCATTCGGGTTCCTTCAACAACCTAGCTTGGAATCTGCAGCGTCTGACTCCTCGTCTTCTCTCGAAACAAATAATTTTGACTAATTTAGAGATATACACAACAACGATAGGAGAAATTGCCTTCACAAGAACGGCGGCATCCTCTGGGGAGGAGCAGGCTGATAACCATTCTCTGGGTGGCTCTGCGGCATCCGCTCGCCAGCAGGTCTTCGAGTAAAACTTCCATGTGTATGGTTCTGGATAGGATTGAAGGTGCCAAACCAGTGAGACTCGCTGTCAGCAGGGATCCAGGGAAACGGGGCAAAGCCCTCCCGACCCCACCCGTACGGTCGGTCAACAGGTCTAGAGACACCTTCACCGTCGGGGGTAAGGCTCCTGTTCACAGCTCCAGGGGGGGCAAATCCATGGGGCCCTCCAATCTCAGCTGAGGATGCTGCTGCAATGAAAGAGGTAATTGTCAAAGCCCTCGGCCTAACCCTTCTAGTTGTAGGAGGGAATGGGCTGCTCTGCATTGTGGGGTGCATCGATTGTTGATACATATGGCCCCTTGCACCATGACCATGCCCCCTAGTCTCGGCCATAACAGCTGGCACTGACCCTAATGGTGCCATCAAATTGCTTCCATTGCGAGGTGTGGGCCTGTAGTATTTGAGCATCGTAAGAGCTAAGCAAGCAGGAGGTTTAGCATAGAAAAAAAAGGGAAACCAAAAATTACGCATGACTTGCAGCACCTAGCTAGATTCAGGTTTTTAGCTTTCCATATAGCCTATGAAAACCATCTAGCATACCAGAACTTCAGGTTTTCAGGGTTTGTAAATGAATGCTTTCACATTTATTTAGGTTATTGCAGGCTATTAGACACTATCTATGTGGTGAAGCATCTGTACTTTTGAGCATAAAAGGGGGGTCTATCTAGAAAGTAGAAATGTAGAGTGAAACGATATGGCCTAAATGTAAACCTGCTTAGAGCTAGATTCATGAATTGGGCGTACCTGTGGACTAGGGGATGGGGATGTACATATGGTCTGGATCTCTGTTGGCTGCTGCTGTCATATCTTGGTAGTCCTATACCAAATGGAGCTACAGAATGATCAGGAATTCCTGATACAGGAAGATTACCCAAATATTGGTGCTCGCTGTCACGATTTCTTGACTCGGCATGGAAAACTTGGGCATTGCTCAAATCAGGAGTTGCATGGCCTTCCAAGCCAGTTGGATGTCGATGAAATGAAGCACTTTCAGCACCTGAATTAGAACTAGAAGGCACATGCATGGGATGGAGAAAACCACGCAGTGCAAGATATGGGCAAACAAGTGAACTGCTTGCAGCACTTGAATGCTCTCCAACTGTATGATCTTCATAGAAGGAAAACAAAATAACAATAAATAAGATTGAAATTTAAGAAGTTCAAAGTTTAGGCCGACATGCTTACAAGAAGTTGGCTCAGCTTCACCCTCCCTACAAAAAAGTGCCAACTAAATTCAGAACTTGAAGGATTAAAATATAATTTTATAGTATCACCAATTCACCAAGGAGTAAACAAGAGAGATTTTAACACAGCAACTCCAGTACTAACAACTGTCACCCAGAAACCACGGAAACGGCAATATACAATGCGTACAAGATAGAAATATCCTGATATTATGTCATCAGTGTCAATTGGCACTTCATTGAAGACTAATTCCAAGAATCTACTGATTGGGAATAAAAAACTATACATATTTGTTAAAAAAGTTGTGCTTAGTGGAGACTGAAAATCCACTAAAGGGCATGTAATTATGGCCAGTTCGATGCATTAAACATCATCCCATATCATGCATGATAGCACTGAGTGTCATCTTATAGGACCAAACGGATGGCTGCCCCTTTGGGTAGTAGGTTTTGGGAAGATGAATTAAATTCATCCTGCGATTTTGGCCTTTACATTAGTGCTTTCTGACAATTAAGGGGAACAATCAAGGGTGCAGTACCACAATCAATTTAAAAAACCAACACCGACATATCTATTGACATGCTTTAAGACAACACAGCATACTCTCTTACGAAAATTAGGGAGTGCATATATCCAATTTTGCTTGTTTATCGTTAATCACATGGTCAAAAAACGCATACATGAGATAAGAGGAGACATGCTTACTCAAATACAGATGCTAGCTGGGTGAATCCACTAAAGGGGCACCACTGAAATCCAAATGGCTGTGAATCCATCCAACAGAATAATTAGAAACAGGATACAGGTGAAATGATGCTGGACAATGACGACATACCAAAACTGAAACCTGCCTTTTCTAACGACATATTGAGTGCAAGTAACTCCGTAAAACATAAGACAGAAGGCTCATATGACACCTGGTCCCGTGCATATACTATACAAACTAATAAAATATCATTACTTACGAAGCAGCTTGAACAGGAAAACATGCTAATATTTTTTATGCCCTAGATGCATATTCACTCTCAGATGAGCACTTACAAGATCAGATGTGATGTCATAGGTTTCACCAGTCACCCAACCACCTATATCAATATCAGGAGATGGACGATGTCCACTTGCATAAAGCCAGCAACCTTTCTCAATCTTCCGACAGTTTGGGCATTGCATTGCTCCCTTCGCATTAAATGCCGATCCAATGCAGTCTAGCATGAACAAAAATTGTTTATCTTCACGCATTAAATGCCGATCCAATGCTAGAATATATTTTCACACATGTATGGACAGTTGGACATGCACACAGGGAGGAAGGATATAGACACATACATGGCAACTGCATGGGCCAAAAGGTCATAACGAATACAAAGAACAAGTACACAACAGCAATGCAAAACTAAACTAAGCTGTAGGTGGTCTCTCACAAAATTTAAATTACAAGGTTCTTGAAGGAATGTAAAGCTAAAGCTGGGTACGAATGCATGACTCAAGCTAGTTACTTCATGGTACAACAGGCCAATTTATTCACTTTCACTTGCACAACTACATGATGCGGAGTTGTAATTGCTGTTTGAATATAATCAAGTTCATTCCAGAATAATGCATCACTCTGTCTTGCACGCATGCTTTATCTTGGGAAAAATATGAAAATAGTCACAGAACTTGGAAAAAAAATGTCTGATTTAGTGCGTAAACTCTAAGTGCACATCATTATTTTAGTCCCTTAACTCACTATATTATTTTATTGTTCGATTGATCTTTGCAATGAAATCACTAGTTTGTATATCTTTACTATTATAAAAATGTAATTTGGTGGTCGTCGGTCCGTTCTCTATTCTCTCTTGTCAGTCGTCCAATCAAAGATCAGCCGTCTAGATCCGCATGTAGGTAGTTTTTCCGCTCCTCGTATAAAAAGTCGGACCGACACGTGGGCCGCGCTCCTCCTCTTCTCTTCCCCCACATCCTCCACCTCCCGCAACCGCCACCTCCTTCTCTCCCCCGAACCCTAGTGTCGCGCCTCCTCCTCCTCAGAGCCGCCACCAATTCCTTCCCCGTACGACAGGATCTGATCACAGTCCTCCAACTTCCCCAGCAGCATCGCATCCCCTCGTCACCGCTTCCCTAACGCATTTGCCCGCTGCCTCCTCCCTATTTGCCCACCGCTGCCTCCCCACCACCACCTCCTGCAACCGTCGCCTCCTTCTCCCCCAGACCCTCGTGACACGCCTCCTCCTCCTCGGCGCCATGGTCAAAGGGGCCGTGGTCGAAAGGGGAAGTCCTTGATATCGGAGGGTCGTGGTCAAAGGGGACAGTGGTTGAAGGGGGCAGTGGTCGAAGTCGAAGGGGGCAATGGTCGAAATCGAGGCCGTGGTCGAAGTCGGGGCCAAGCAGGCTGGCGCCGATAGTCGAGCGACAGGGCACAAGCGCACCGGAGGCCTGCCAACGTACGACCACCAGCGATGGTCGACCGCTCCCGACCTACGATCACGCACGATAGTTGACAGCTTCTAACTTACGACCACAAGGTGTGATCGACGGCTTTTAATTTACGACCATGAACACTGGTCAATGTGTTTCGACTTACGACCACGAGATGTGGTCGATGTCTTCCGACTTACGACTATGAGCACTGGTCGATGTGTTCTGACTTACGACCATAAGGTATCATACTATCATCGATGGCTTCCGACTTACGACCACGAACGATGGTCGTCGGTTTCCGATGTACGACCATAAGCCATTGTCAAATGCTCTCGATTTAGGACCACGATCGATCGTCAACTGCTGCCAACTTACGACCACCAGCGATGGTCGACTGCTCCTGACCTATGATCACGCGCGATGGTCGATGACTTCTGACTTACGACGACGAGGTGTGCTCGAGGGCTCCCGACCTACGACCACTAGGTATGGTATGACCACGAGGTGTGATCGACGGCTTCCGACTTACTTGATGGATTTAAAATCTTTTAAAACATGTTTGTATACATATTCTAAAAAAAATTTACCACATATGAGTTTTAAAACATGTAGTATGATAAAATTTTAAAAATCCATAGCAACGCACAGGCATTCAACTAGTACATTCTAAAATCACACGACCACCGTAGGGCATGCACCTATCATTTGTGAAGGTTAATGCATCACACCACGACAGTGCAGTTTTTCGAAACAGACAAATGGCCCTTTTAAAAAAATAAACATAAAAGTAACAACGAAACGGTCAAATAACGGTTGGACAGTGGTAAAACGCACATTGGCCAATAGTGATTCAAGCAACCACTACGCCCCAATAATAACCAAAGCACCACATCAAGCCCGCGAAAAGTGGTCAGCAATTAAAGAGGCCCCCGTTTTTTACAGACGCACTCCACACATAACACATAGAAGGCACAGGTCAAATTGGATCAACATGCACCGAAAGCTCAACATCTTTACGGCCAAAGCAATGTCACCACATCTCGTATTACCGTTACAAATCCTTTTTGCCGGAAGGAAATGCCGCTAAGTAAGCCAAATTGCATCAATTCTCGAGGCAACAGCGAGTAAACAAACCCAAATTACCATTAAATCGATGCTTAGAATTACCAATCACTCATGCAAGCCTCAATGATCCAATTCGGGAGCACACAGGGGCAGCACGGTTACTTGACTTACTTCCACATGCAGCTCCATTCCGTCATCATCCAGACATCCACATCTGCAACACTTCGTAATTCAAGTTCAACCACACCGATCATTCACGCCTACTCTAACCTTAAATCCGCCAACATAGATTTCTCCTCTACATCAAATTAGGAAGAATAGCTCACGAACCAACGCGTCCATCTCCCACAGATCCGGTTCAAAAGTACAACCTAGCAGAGGCCAGAGATTGCTTAGGGGAGGGAGTCTGACCTAGGTGGAACTCGTGGCCGCATTGCAGCTTGGCGACGGACCTGCCCCCGCCGCGGCCGACCACCGGATCCAGACAGATGGAGCACGCCGCGCCCCCGACCGCCTCCGCCGGCGACGCCGCCTCGGGCGGCGGCGACCTCTCCAGATCCATCGCCTCCCCCGCTCCGCTTGCCTCTCTCGCGTCGCGCTCGTGAGGACCGGGAGCTCGCACGGGAGAGGAGAGGAGAGAGAGAGAGAGAGAGGGGAGGTGTGGTGGGTTCGTGGGGAAGAGAGAGAGAGAGATGAGGAGGGTGTGTCCGAACGGAATGGTAGGGAGGGTGGAGTGGAGGAGAGAGAAAATGGTAATACAAAAAGTGGGTAGTAATGAATCTCCTTTATACTAGTTGAACTCGTAAATAGTATTTTGACATGTATTTATTGCTTGTATTATTAATAGTGCGGCTGTATTCGACAGGCGATGGGTGGTTGTTTGTTTTTAGTAAAGATGGTATTTTTAGGTTTGTTATGGATGTAAATCTGTAGATGTCTGGTCTAGATAACAAGTACGTCCAGAGTATATATTTCTTCGATGAATGGATTAATAAAGGTTTTTTTATGTTGCTTAGAGGTTTTTATTCTAAAAAAGAACTAGTGGTATGGCCGTATGGGCGTACCAAAGATTAGGGCCGATTTATTTTGAAATTGTAGTGATATAACTATGGTGTCTCGTGTGATAGCTAATAAGATATGGATCGTACATACAAGAATATATACCAACTAAATATGTTACATAACTATCTTCGAAAGTGCTTTCATCACTAATTTATCTTTGCTTCATATAAACCAACGTACCCAGACAAATACTAACACAGGGAAACCAAATTCTTAGTAACTAAAACCCCCTATATCAATAGTTAAGATAGATTTCCTAAGAAAACAATCAATATAAACTCTTTTATGAATTGCATTAGAGGTACTGCCAGTGGCAGTGTGTTACACGCAAAGCTACATACCACACAAACTTAGTGTTCATAAAATCGACACATTTTGCTACTAATACAAGTATATTGATTAATGTGCCTCAGCCCAATTAAGTTACTCTGGAAAAAGATCAGCTAAAAGAAAGGACCTAATTAAAACCTCACTGGAATTTCAGGCATGAAGAACACAAACTAATCATATCGACGGCACTAACTAAAAGCTCCGATTGTTCATCCGGCTGCGCACCCTTCTGATGAACATGTCGGCGGCGTGGTCGATCTCCTCCTCGATGTTGAACTCCACCCCGTCGCCCTTCCGGCGGCTTCTGATGACGTCGATCACTGACGGCTCGTCGTCCAGCTCCTCTTCGACGACCTCGCCAACAAGGCGCTCGTCGTCATCGTGGTGGTTGTCGCCATTAATGCCATCGTCGTCGAACAGCGAGTGTGTCCAGTCGGGGTAGCCGCTACCGCGGCCGTCATCGTCGTCGACTTCTTGGAACAAGCTGGCCAGCTCGGAGAGACCGACGACGTCGTGCGGCCCGGCCGGCGCCGGCTGCTCGTCCACTTCCTCCGCCTGCGCCAGGGCCTTGCCGCGGTTGTCCACCGCCGCCGCCGCATTCTCCTCCTGGCCCGACATGAGCGCGCGGGTGTGGTTCGAGATCGCGCCGACCATCGCCGTCCTGCGGCGGAGCGAGGCGAGGAAGAGGAGCCTCGCCTTGAGCACGCTGGCCTCTCCCCTCAGCGCCCTCACCGCCTTCTTCAAGAACTCGGGGACCTTGATGATATTCTTCATGTCTGGATAGCCAGCTGGTTGATGTGAAATTAATGCAACAAAGAAGAGAGAAGAAAGAAGTGTTCTCGAAAAAAGAGAGAGAAATCACTGAGTAGTGGTGTTTGTGCATGAGATATGCTGCTGAAAGTGTTCTTGCATGCATGAGAGTGAGACTGCAAGTGTTGCAGCAGGGACATGGGCCTTGTCCTGAGGACACAGGAGTTTATTTATAGAAGAGAGAAAGAGAGGTAGATAAGTGTACATGCAAGTAGCTAATTCAAAGACACACCAAAGAGAAAAAGAAAGAAAAAGCATTCGGATTAGGTACTAAGAAATTAACTTGGGAGCTGGAGAAAGCGAAAGGCTCCCCATAGCAAGAGAAGCATCGATGCCAAAAGCTAGGACACACTACAGGGTCATTATAGACCCTGTAAAATTTTATGGTGGTTATCACATACGGCTCTTGAACCGTCTGTGATAAGTTACAACACAGACGATTTTAATTAAGAACCATTTATAATAGTTTAATATCACAGACGATTCTAGTTAAGAACCGTATGTGATTGCATTCTCACGTCCTCATAAATATGCTTCTTTCAGTTCATCAATATTATCTAATTGCGCTATAAAACAGCACAATCAAATAGTGCAGATGAACCAAAGTAGACCTATTTATGATTGGTGCCATGTCTTTGGTTACTCGTTGTTTAGGTTGTATGTGTCGTTGTTTTGTTGCTTTGGTATGCCGTAGTCGTAGGCGCACGGTTATAAGCCGTGGCCATAAGCCGTGGTCATATGCGCCTAGTCTGTTAGTAGCCATATGTGCTACATCAGCAAATTTATATGGCCGAAACGCTAGCCATCCAACAATTTCATAATTTCATATTCAAGCATCAAGGAAGAGAGGGAATGGGTGGGGGATATATCACTAGCGATGAAGGAGAGATCGACGGCTGCAGCGTCACCGTTGTGTCATGATGGTGACACTGCAAAAGATACTCTTACGACTAGAGTACCTTATGTAGTGAATCATAACATCATAACCGAAAGTAGAGGAGCTCGAAGAGGTAGTCAACTGAGCCTTCTATTTTAAAGAAAAATTTGGCGAGGAGAAATGAGAAGAGGAGATGAGGTGATGAGAAGAGAAGTGGAGAAGGAAAAGTGAGAAGAAAGAAGAGGAGATGAGGGGAAGAACAATCGAGTCTTCTATTTTAAAAAGCAAAGCAAATCCAGCAAGATGAGTGGAAAATTTAAATTCGACGAGAACATGTAAGTTGAAATATTATCACAGTTGGTAAAGAACCGTCTGTGATAAGTATGTCATTACGGTCAGTTTTTGTTCCGAACCGTCTATGATAAGTATAGACATCACAGACGATTTTTATTCTGAACCGTCTGTAAAAACTATTTATAATAAGTATGTCATTATAGACAGTTCTTTCCATCGCGATAAACTTAGATGATCCATCTTGAAAAACTGTCTATGGTAAATTTATCACTGATGGTTTGTGTTAAATCATCTGTGATGAGGCGTCTAAGATGACTATTTTTGTAGTAGTGACACTTGTCTTCAAGAACTGCAATATCTCGATTGTTTTTGCATTGATAGTTGACTATGGCAATTCAATTCAATTGCTACTGTGGATTTACTTAAAGCCAAAGGAGACAGATTAGGCCGCGATCAACATGGCTGCCCAACAGTGCTCATGGCTTATTTGTCACTATTCATAAGTTTCGTCTTTTTCTGAATTTTTGGCTTTTTGTTGAGCTTTTTTGCCGGTTCTTTTTTCTCGTATTTGTTTATATTATACGTAATGGGCTAACATATTTTTTTTATTTTTAAATTTTTTAAATTTAATTATGCTAAATAAGCCTCATCACTCATGATGCTTTTTTCACCAACTCTGATGTTTTCAGCCATAAGCCACGAGCTTTTCAGCCGAACCGATCACCCCCTAAGCAGCCCACTTAGTAGCGTGTTTCCTTGTGATTCATGCCAAAACAAGCACCTGAGACATAGCCTTTCCTTGGCTTTGTGATCTTGCGTAGGCTATTGCTTATCTGTACACTTCAACTTGCTGACCTCTTGCATGCTGATAGCATCTGCTATACGTTTCGATCGGTCACTACATATACCTAACTGCTTTACCCATCTGATTCGTGTCATACTTTCTTAAGCTCCATGGATGCAAACACAATAATTTCATCTGCATTCCATTATCACAAAGAAGCCAAGAAGACGGCGATGGAGATTGCTTACTAAAGCAGTAATTTGGGGTGGACGTAATTACATTTGGCCTTTTTTTAAAAAAAAAGTTTTGGATTAAGTTGGTGATATATCTTCCACTTTGCTCCATTGTCGCAATGGAGGATGTGAAGAGAAGAGCTGTCAAGACAAACATACACGTTGCGCCCTCTGTCGTTTGAGATGGAGTACTTCTTTTGTTGTAAAGGAAAAGAAGGTGAAAGGAAGTGGTTACAATAATCTACTAGCTACGCCCTTACTAAGGGCGTCCACAATGGTAATAGCTAGTACTAGCTATATAGTCAGCTGACGTGGAGGTGAGAGACAAAAGCAAAGACTATTTTATACTGTTGGACCCACATGCTCCTCTCTCATGTTCTTGGACTACGTGAAATAGATCAGCTATTTGCTCGTCGCTAGTGACTACTCTCTCTCCTACTTTTTCCTTGCCACATCAGATCTAGCTAACTAAATAGCCAGCTGTTGGAGACGCCCTAAGCATGCAGTTCTTTTTCCAATTATTGCACTGGTTACTGTGCATTCTAATAAGTACAGTTATATATACTGATCAATATTTAATTTGGGCATTTTAAACTTTGTTTGATCAATGTTTAATAAGTGACAAGTATGTGATACGGCCCTTAATTTTAATATGTGTAGTATTTTGCACGGAGAGATCGATTGAGTGATATATGTGCACTAAAATAAAAGAATAACTAATTTTACGTACACATACTCAAAAGTGATCGTGTTGTATGACATCTCTAACTTTCTCTAAATATTAGAGAATTTTGACAGTACATTCTACTACTAATTCTTGAACAAAATGGCTCTGACTTGTACTTTCAGTTATATCAAGCTGTCCACTCCCAGTGTTAACATACACGTTCTTCCATGGTCTTTGCCTCTTTGGTTTTCAGTTCTTGAAAGTGCTTGTTAGAATTTGTGAAAGATAATGTAAGACCCTAATCTATCAAAAAAGCACAGGCACTAGGGAGATGTCCTTTAAATTTTGCTTTAACAATAGCTAGTTGCACTTGCACAAGCTTAGTTAGTCCACGCCAGAAAACAATCTGTAACATCTGGACTTTCAGGTTCATTCTGATCAGCAAATCCGTCTGCAGTGGTAGGAAAAGGGGAGAGCATTAGCTCATGCTTAATTTCATACAAGCAATGCATCATACATGGAAAATATATATATGTGCACAAAGACTGAAACTTGCTTTCGTCCTTTTCATTTGAGCAATTATACAAGTCCACTAGCCGATAACCACGGCACTTGTTGCAAGAAAGAGCTAGCACTTGGACTGATGATACTTTTGACTTTGCTTTTCTTTCTCTCTTTCTTTCCATTTTTTATTGCAGAAGTTTGAATTAAAGTGTCAAAGGTGGAATGTCCAATGGAAAACAAACTCGAGTGCAACCAAAAAGTGTTGGATTGATCTCAGCCGATTAGCCCAACGGCTAATCGGGCCTTGATCCGCGCCCTGATTGGGGGCGCCCAGTCCATCTATTGGCCGGTGGGCCCCCGTCGCGCTGCGCAATATATAAAGGGGTGGGGGCCGGCGGCTCTAGTTACGAGGTTGACCTGAGCCGTACATCCCCACCGACACACAAACCCTAGACCGATCTAGAGGGGGCGCAGTCAGCGACGGGAAGATCCATCGCCGTCACGTCACCGGACCGCTTCCACCACCGCCAGGAAAAACGACCGCCACCGCAAGACATCACCGACGAACCACTCATGGCTGGCTCCTCCTCCAACGCGTCCGACGGTCGGTACCCCACTCTCTCTCCCTTCCCTCTCAGATCTAGTTTCCCCAAGCGCATAGAGATAAACATTGGTATCAGAGCCTTACCGGGTGAGCCGCCGCCGTGCGCCGCCGTTTCGTGCGGTCGCCGCCGACGGACGTGCCATCTTCGGGCGCCGCCGCTCCCCGGATGTTGCCGCTGCGCGCGCCGCATGCGCGCCTCCCATGGCGCCGCCGCCATCCCGGTCGCCGCCGGAGGCCGCCGCCACCACCGAGCACGGCATCGCCGCGCCGCTTCCGCTTCGGGCGCGCCCCTCGCGCGCGAGCCCGCCGTCGCCGCAGCCGCCGCCGTCGCCGCTTGCGCGCGGAGCGCGCGCCGCCGCTTCCGCTTCGGGGCCGCCGCCCTCGCTGCGAGAGCCCGCCGCCGCAGCTCCGCCGCCGCCGCCTTGCCGCTCCAGGTGCCGCGTGGGTCGCCGCCGCCTTGTGGAGCCGCCGCTCCGCCCCGCCAAGCGCCCATGCGCCGCCGCACCCTCCCCCTCACTCCCGATCCGTTTTTTCCGGGTCAAGCCGGCGCTTGCGCCCCTAGGGTTAGGGTTTTGGGTGGGGGGCGTTGTTTTTGTTCCCGCGAAAAACACTCTCAGCCGTTGATTCATTTGGACGGCCGAGATCGGGCGAGGCAAATTGGGCCGGCTGTTTAGCCTGCGGGATTTTTGGGCCTGCGTGGGAGAAAGAGGTCGCGGGCGCGGTGGCCGGTTGGGCCGCCGTGGGCCAAATGGCCAATTTTGAACAGTAATTCCATGAATTGAGTTTTATTATTTTCAGAAGCATTTATGAATGAATTTCATTGAAATTTGATCAAAATCTCTGTAAATTTTTGCACCAACGTGTTAATTTTTCAGAGATTAAATGTGTACAGTATAATGCTTCTGTATAATGATTATTTTAGAATAATTACAGTTTCCGCTGCAAAAGTTAATGTGGATTGATTTTCATTATTAAATTCGAACCAACGGGAGAATTTAATTTTGGAAAAATAGATATAAATCCCAGATAATTATGATATTGTTATTTTCTGACCAACGTTGATAATAACAGTATTATAATTTTTTAATTGATGATTTTATGCATTATTTCTATTTCTGCCCAACGGTGATGTAGATTTAATGTATAGATAAAATTAATTTAATTGTATGTCGTATTTTTGACCAACGTTGGAAATAAGTCATATAATTTTGCTGTTACGTTCTCACTTTATTTGAAATATTTTTCAGGTGGATACAACTTGATGAGTTGTATCAAAGAGATCTCCACTCTCAAAGGAGATAATTATGGAGAGTGGAAGAAAAAGATAGACTTAGCGTTTATCTTGGCTGAGGTGGACTGGGTCCTCACTACAAAGACGTCCCACCGAGCCTATGGCACCGGTGAGGATCAAAATGAGGATGATATTGCTTGGCGAAAAAGACAGAGGATCATGCTCCTTCTGATGTCTTATGACCTTGAGCATAAGAAATGGACCACACCAACAAGAAATGTATGGTCGTGATAAAGAACACAATTGAGCCCGCTATTGTGGGCTCAATCGCAGAGTGTGACACTGTCACAGAGTACCTTGAGAGAATAAAGAGTCAGTTTACTGGCTCTTCAAAGATTTATGCTACACAGCTGATTAAACAGCTTGTGACAGAGAGGTACTCTGGTGGTGGCAGTGGCATAAGAGAGCACATACTGAGGATGAGCAACTTGGCATCCAAGCTTAAACCAATGGATTTGGCTCTCAAGGATGAGTTCCTTATTCATTTGGTTTTTGCTTCCTTGCCTAAAGAGTTTGACACTTTTGTTGTCAACTACAATATGCAGCCCAAGAAATGGGACTTGGAAAAGTGCATAGCTATGTGTGTGCAAGAGGAGGAAAGAATTAAATCCTCACATAGTGGATCTATTAACTATGTGAAGGATAACAAGAAAAAGAACTTCAACAGTACCTCCTTCTCAAAGAACAAGGGAAAAGCCTCTGTCCATCATCCTCAATAGAATAAATTTGCTGTAGACAAAGATCAGTGTCTTCACTGCAAGAAGACGGGACACTACAAGAAGAACTGTCCTAATTACTTAAAGATGATAATGACAAAGAAAGGTGAGAACATTATTACCTTTATAAATGAATGCATGTATGTGCAATATTCGAAATCCACTTGGTGGATTGACTCAGAGCAACTGCTTCATGTTGCTAATTCCTTCTGAGGATTCCGTTCGACGAGGACTACGCAAAGAAACGAAAGATGCATTAAAGTTGCAAATGGAGTCCAAGTTGAAGTTGAAGCCGTTGGCGATCTTTCATTAGAGTTAGCTAATGGCTCCAATCTTTTACTTAGAGATATCCTTTTTGTTCCCTCTTTACAGAGGAATTTGATTAGTGTTTCAAATTTGGACAAAGATGGTTATGATTGTAATTTTGGAAATGGCAAGTGTGAAATAATGTTTAATAAAGAATGTGTTGGTCTTGCCATCTTACAGAATGAGCTTTATTTGTTATCATTATGTGATGATGTGAATGTCGTATACGATAATGGGAACGTCGCGTGCGAGAAAGTGATTGAATCCTCGTCTACGAATGTAAACAGGAAACGAAAGAGAACTCTAAATGCGTCGTCGAAATTATGGCACCGTCGTTTAGGCCATATTTCGAGGGGGAGAATAGAAAGACTAGTTAAGAATGATATTCTTTCTCCATTAGAGTTCTCAGACTTAGAACAATGCAGAGAATGTATTAAAGGAAAATATGTAAAGAAAATTAAGAAAGACGCCAAAAGAAGCACATGAGTTCTACAAATTATTCACACAGACATTTGTGGTCCTTTTCCTGTGAAAAGTGTGGATGGATATGACTCGTTCATAACATTCACGGATGATTACTCCCGTTATGGATATATTTATCCAATAGAAAGAAATGAAGCCTTGGATAAATTCAAGATATTTAAGGCTGAAGTTGAAAACCAACACGATTTAAAGATTAAGATAGTCCGATCTGATCGTGGGGAGTACTACGATCGACATACCCCATATGGACAAGTTCCTGGACCTTTGCGAGGTTTTACAGAAAATGGCATAGTAGCCCAATATTCTAAACCGGCGAATCTCAAAGAAATGGAGTAGCTGAAAGACGCAACTGCACTCGATGGATATGGTCTCAAGCATGATGAGCTATTCCACACCGCCATTGAGTTTATGGATGGAGCGTTGAAAACCGCCATTCATATTCTCAACAGAATGCCTAGTAAGTCGGTGCCCAAAACACCGCATTTAATTGTGGATGGAAGAGTTCCCTCACTAAACCACTTACGTGTGTGGGGGAGTCCTGCTGAGGCTAAAGTATTTAACCCAAACCTTGGGAAGCTTGATTCCAAAACAGTAAGTTATCATTTCATTGGCTACCCTGAAAAGTCAAAAGGTTTTTGTTTCTACTGTCCAGACAGATATACAAAGTTTGTAGAAACGAGACACGCTGTCTTCTTAGAGGATGAAATGATGAGGGGGAGCATGGTAGCTCGAGAGATTGACCTTGAAGAGAAGCGAGTGTATCCGCCCACTCCGATGATTCAAGAACCATTCTTCACACTACCTGCTGTAGCTGCACCGACGGTGCAAGACACTATGGTGCCAGCACCTGTTATTGATCCTCCTGTGGCAACAATGAATGAGAATGAGGAACCTATTCTTCAGGATCCTATAGAACCCATTGCCACAGATGAGGGGGAGCAACAGCAGCCTCAAACAGAAGATGTACCAAATGAGGAGGCCCCGAGGAGGTCTCAAAGAGTAAGAAGATCAGCTATTTCTGATGATTATTAGATTTATCATACAGAGGAATTTCAAATGAAGGATGATCCCACCTCATTCGAAGAAGCCACGAGAAGCGAAAATTCCTCAAAATGGCTTGAGGCCATGGAAGAGAAAATGAGGTCCATGAAGACTAATAAAGTCTGGGACTTGGAGATTATTCCTAAAGGAGCCAAAACAGTAGGCTGTAAATGGGTCTACAAGACAAAGTTTGACTCCCAAGGGAATACAGAAAGATACAAAGCGCGACTTGTGGCAAAAGGCTTTACGCAAAGAGAAGGGATTGATTACAATGAGACCTTTTCTCCAGTCTCATGTAAAGATTCCTTCAGAATCATAATGACATTAGTAGCACATTATGATTTAGAGTTACATCAGATGGATGTAAAGACGGCATTTCTTAATGGGGATTTGGAGGAAAATGTTTACATGGCACAACCGAAAGATTTTGTCGTGGAAGGAAATGAAAGAATGGGATGCCGCCTAAAGAAATCGATTTATGGGTTAAAGCAAGCTTCAAGACAGTGATACTTGAAGTTTGACAAGACAATAAGAAAATTTGGGTTTAAAGAGAATGTAGAGGACAAGCGTGTTTATGCAAAGTTTAAAGATGGGAAGTTTATCTTCCTAATCACAGTATGTGGATGATATCCTCTGGCTAGTAGTGATGTCAATCACATCGGAGACAAAGAAGTTTTTGTCCTCAAACTTTGATATGAAAGATCTTGGTGAAGCTTCGTTCGTTCTAGGATCAAATTCACCGGATAGAAACAAAGGGTATTGGGACTGTCACAAAAGGCATACATAGAGAAAGTCTTAAAGAAATTTGGTGTGCATAAATGTAGTCCTTCACCTGCACCTATAGTCAAGGGCGACAGATATGGGGATTTTCAATGCCCCAGGAACCAGTACGAGCTCGAACAAATAAAATCGGTTCCATATGCTTCAGCTGTCGGAAGCTTGCAGTATGCTCAAGTGTGTACGCGCTCTGACTTAGCGTTTGTTACCGGGTTACTTGGCAGATTCCAGAGCAATCCTGGAATAGAACATTGGAAATTGATAAAGAAAGTCTTGCGTTATTTGCAAGGAACAAAAGGCCTCATGATGACATACAGAAGATCATATTCACTCCATATAGTGGGGTATACAGATTCTGATTATGCGGGAGATGATAGAAAGTCGACATCCGGATATGTGTTCACTCTCGCTGGAGGAGCTATATCGTGGAAAAGCTCAAAGCAAACCGTCACTACATCCTCCACAATGTATGCCGAGTTTGTAGCATGTTATGAGGCTACGGGCGGTGAACGGCTAAAGAAGCTCATACCAGCTTTAAAAGTGGTTGACGACATCAATAGACCACTTAAGTTGTATCGCGATAATGAACCCGAGAATGTATGCCCACAACAATAAGTCAAGTGGTGCTGCCAAACACATTGACATAAAGTACTATGTTGTGAAAGATAAAGTTCGGGATCAAATTATAAGTCTTGAGCATATGAGTACCGCAAAGATGTTAGCGGATCCGCTTACTAAAGGCTTACCACCCAACGTGTTCAGAGAACATGTAGCCGGCATGGGTTTAAGGGAAAGCCTATGATTCCTGGACTAAAAGATGGCCCAAAAGATTAAAGTAACTATTTCAGAACAGAGAGGTGTATTGTAGCTGTTGAATCTATCGGCGATTGACCGTGACGATGAGACATGTTCTATGCACTAATCTGTGATGGAATGAGTAAAGTCAAAAGTAATTAAAGTTAAAGCATAGAATGAGATCAAGGGGGGAGAATGTTAGATTGATCTCAGCCGATTAGCCCAACGGCTAATCGGGCCTTGATCCGCGCCCTGATCGGGGGCGCCCAGTCCATCTATTGGCCGGTGGGCCCCCGTCGCGCTGCGCAATATATAAAGGGGTGGGGGCCGGCGGCTCTAGTTACGAGGTTGGCCTAAGCCGTACATCCCCACCGACACACAAACCCTAGACCGATCTAGAGGGGGCGCAGTCAGCGACGGGAAGATCCATCGCCGTCACGTCACCGGACCGCTTCCACCACCGCCAGGAAAAACGACCGCCACCGCAAGACATCACCGACGAACCACTCATGGCTGGCTCCTCCTCCAACGCGTCCGACGGTCGGTACCCCACTCTCTCCCTTCCCTCTCAGATCTAGTTTCCCCAAGCGCATAGAGATAAACAAAAAGTTCAGTCATGGAGTATGTTCTTGTGCAGGCTGCAGAGTATGATTCATAATTTCAGAGGCTATTTAAATGATTTATCAAATTGAATAGGGTGATGGTGTGCCAATGCCTAAGCAGCAACTTGGATTTGGTTGTACACTTGTACTGCTGGTTCTATGTACTGGTAGTTCATCCGCTGTATTGTTTATTGAAGTTGTAACTTGTAACATTAACCTGGCTAGTGTATTTTATGATCGAATACCCTAAAAGAAAGTGCTTTCATACTGTTTTGATTATATCTGAGCTTGTGGGATCATAGCTAGCCTACAAGGCTTGTCTTCAATCTTGCCAATCACCAGAAATCATGCCGGCTTGTTTGTTGTCTTCATTGGCTCAGCACATTTGATAGTTCATAACTATAAGTAAATGTGCAGAGAAATGCTACACTGCAAGGTTGAGCTTTCAAATTTGAAAACAGAACTACAAGGTCTTATGAGCACATATTCTCATGTTATGCCACTGCTTCTTTGTTGGATTGTTCCGTGGCTGTTTCAATGCTGAAGATGGCTTATTAAATGCTCTTAACTCGTGCTTCCAGGAGTTATGAACTGATGGAGGGACTCTTAAGGTATTTATATACCATGATGGAGCAAATCCTATTTTCCATTCTCCGGAGTTGAAAGGCATTTATGCTTCTGAGGGATGGTTTATGAAATTGATGGAGGGGAACCAGAAATTTGTTGTGAGAGATCCAAACCAAGCTCATTTATTATATCTCCCATATAGCTCTCGTCAGCTGGA
Source organism: Dendrocalamus sinicus (assembly GCA_036346575.1). Taxonomy (NCBI): domain Eukaryota; kingdom Viridiplantae; phylum Streptophyta; class Magnoliopsida; order Poales; family Poaceae; genus Dendrocalamus; species Dendrocalamus sinicus. The sequence goes on from CM070664.1 coordinate 5,943,748, forward strand.
GCATAATCTTTATGTTCCTGGATCGAATGCAATTGAGCCATTGTCTGTCTTTATAAAAAAAATACATAGATATGATATCTGCCAAGTTCCCATATTGGAATCAGACGAAAGGAGCTGATCATTTTTTTGTTGCTTGCCATGACTGGGTATGTTTTCTTCCTTGCATATTGTCATCTTTGAATAATCATCTAAAATAAGAAATTTAGTTAATAACATTTTACTTGCATTTTGATCAATTGTGTGGGAGGGCAAATATTTACATATGAAAGAAGCTAGTATTTTGTTCCTGACTTTGGCCTTTATTTTGTTCCTGACTTTGGCCTTTCTTGCAGGGACCTTACACAACCAAATTGCATGATGAATTGCGAAAAAACACCATCAAAGCTCTCTGTAATGCAGATATCTCAGAAGGAGTTTTCATCCGTGGAAGAGATGTGTCCCTTCCAGAAACATTTCTTAGATCACCAAGAAGACCTCAAAGAGGTATTGGTGGAAAACCAGCTGCACAGAGATCTATCCTTGCGTTCTTTGCAGGGCAGGTGCATGGTAGAGGTCGACCTATCCTTCTCCAATATTGAAGTCAAGCAAGTACAGGGGCGGATCCAGGACAAAATCTGAGAGGGGACACAACAATACACATAGTATGCTGAATTGTTCTCATTCATAATTTTAGCATGAGTGAGGGCCTTTTAGTTGGGCTGAGTGGGGGCACTAGCATTAAATCTTGGACTATATACCTGGGTTCCTACGAATTGAGTGGCGGCCTGGGCCCTCACTCCCCTCTCTTTGGATCCGCCCCTGGTAAGTACTGTATCTGTCCCATGGGATACGAGGTAAACAGCCCACGGATAGTCGAGGCAATCTATTACGAGTGCGTTCCGGTAATTATTGTTGATAAGTTTGTGCTCCCATTTGACGATGCACTCAATTGGAGCGCATTTTCCATTGTTGTACCAGAAAAAGATGTACCAAAGCTGAAGGAGACCCTATTGCATATTCCTAAGAGCCAATACATAAACCATGCAGTCAAATTAAACCTGATAGGATCTTTGGCCCCAGGTCGATTTAGGCTTTGTTTAGGCGGGCTGCCAAGCTGACACTCGTCCAGTAATGTGCTTAGTAAGCACCACACCAGCACACACCATTGTTTGCTACAAAGCTTTTTAAATACCAAATTGCAGAATTTCTTGCGCATGGGATTTGAAATGCTCTGCCCCGATAGGTAACCGACAAATTTGTGCTCAAGAAAGCATGGTCACTTATACCAGGTTCCTTTTCAATGTAGGTTCCAGTGTCGGATGACAGTTTCCTGTATCCTCCAGTTGCTTCCCCTCAGCTTCCTGTATCCTCCAATTGCTTCCCCTCTGTGACAGCTCCACTTCATTCCATTTCCCTCTCATCAACTCTATCGAGAATCTAGATGTTCATGTCTTCGTGAATGCTCAATGGGGGAAACGCGATCATTCTCCACTATCAGAAACCCTTACCCTGAAAAAATGTGTCCTTTCCGTCCCAATCCCCCGCCTCTATCACCGTCCTCTCCCCCTCCTCCACTGTCCTTCGGTCATTCTCCTTGGGGCCTACTATCCCATCTCTCTCCCTCTCCGTCCTCTCCCTACATGCCGCTTTGGCTACATAGCACCTGATAACTGCTCCTTTGACATCGCTCTCTCTTCCGCCGCTCGCCTTCCCTCTGATGTTGTAGGTTCCCACACTGCTACAGACAGCCCTATCACAAACAGTTCGGAACTGTCATCACAGGCAGTTCCTGAACCGTCAGTGTTTAGGTGGTAGTGATAGTTGGTGGTTATCACAGACGGTTCCCGAGCCGTCTGTAATAACTCACATTACAGACGGTCTTTATTACTAACAGTATGTGATAGACGAGTATCACAGACGGTTCTTTATAAAAACGTCAGCGTGATAGTTCGTATCACGAGCGGTTTTATAAAAACCGCTCGTGATATCGTCTATCGCTGCATCGTTAGTAATAAAGACCGCTCGTGATATACACAATATCGCGACGGTTTTTATAAACAATCGTCGTGATATTTATCTATCACAGACGGTGAGTAATAAATACCGTCTGTGATATACACAATATCACAGACGGTGAGTAGTAAAGGCCGTCGTGATATCATTCACACCACGAGCGGCACTCTTTGAAACCGTCGTGATATTATATCACGCATTTTTTAACAACGAACCGCTCGTGATACCAAGTGCATCGCTAATCAATCATCGCATCGCGTCGTGATCCGAGACCGAGATGAAGAAAAGAAGTGGGAAGAAGCGGATGGATAGTCGCCACCAAGAAGTCGGCTATGTCACGCTCACCAAGAATCTGGAATGTCTTTTTTTGAACTTTTGTTTTAAAATTGCCTTGAATTTTGCAGGAAAAAGAAGGATTGTCGGAGTGGACATCACATCTCAGCAGTAGTCGGCATCGTCGAGGAACATGCAAATACAGAGGCAAGCACGACAACACATTTAGATCTATTACAGGATAACAAGCTAGTGAACTCTTCATGGAACGACGGTGCGGGTGAACAAGACACACTTACCACACTTACAGCCATATATGCTCACAGTGGATGAACTCACGCATGACTAGTACCGGTGGAAAGGTAGATGGGGCGTTATTTATAAGGCCCGAGCAGAGGGAGGAACTGCTGCCTGCCATTCGATGTGGAGAGAATGGACGGGTGAGATCGAAATCCTGGGTATACGCCAATTATTGGTGACACGTGATTATCACACGCCAATTATTGGTGATATGTGATTATCACAGACGGTTCTTACTACGAGCCATCTGTGATGTTTAGTTATCACAGACGGTTCTTAATACGAGCCGTCTGTGATGTTTAGTCATCACCGACGGTTCTTAATACGAGCCGTCTGTGATGTTTCAGTTATCACAGATGGTTTGTATTAATAACGGTCTGTGATATTAATATCAGAATATGAACGGTTTGTGATGTTAATAGCAGAGATGGTTTGAAATACGAATCGTCTGCGTTAATGCTTAAATATGCGCGCCCTAATCCTGCTCTTCTACGTACACACTATGCTCTCCCTGGTCATAATAGCGAGATGGTTTGAAATACGGCGCCCGCATGCGTTAATGCTTATATATGCGCGCCCTAATCCTTCTACACACTATGCTCTCCCTGATCATCTTCTTCATCACCAGATTTCTCAATAATGACTTCTAAAATTCTTTTGATCCCCTTCCTCTCATCTATCCATCATGAGTTTTACGTCTGGAGCAGCTCCTCCGCTCACGCCCTGCTCTCCTTCGTCGACTCGCTTCCATCCGTCAGCTGGACCTCATCATCCGCCGTCGACGGAGGTGTCTCATTGCCACTCAGGATAGGGAAACCACCCTAAGCCTCGTTCTTTTCTACAATGTGCGCAAAGCGGAGGAAGATCTTGCGGCACTGCAGACACACTTGGATAAACTTGCCGATCAAGCAGATTGGGCCGATAATGCGGAAGCGCATCTTGACATCTTGTTTCAGATTATGGAACATGCTAATGATCATTTGCCCATGCTTGAGGAGGAAGTTGAGAAGGCAAGGGCAATCTTGACGGCATTCGAGAACACAGCGGCTGATCCTCCAACTCCAGAAGTCGACGAAGAAGCATATGAAGCCCAGAAGATTCAAATCTGGGAATGTCTTTTTATTGCACTTTTGTAATAAAATTACCTTGAATTTGACTCGTCTCTATAGATTCGTAGTTTAAGCGATACCACAGACGATTCGTATTACTAACCGTCTGTGAAATTTCACAGACGGTTAGTAATACGAACCGTCTGTGATCTCTAAAATTATCACAGACGGTTATTAACAGAAACCGTCTGTGATAATTTTAGACATCACAGATGGTTTGTGTTAATAACCGTCTGTGAAATTTCACAGACGGTTAGTAACACGAACCGTCTGTGATGTCTCATTTATCACAGACCGTTCGTGTTAATAACCGTCGGTGAAAATATCACCGACGGTTGCCAGTATAAACCGTCTGTGACAGTTTAATCACAGACGGTTCCGTATGAACCGTCTGTGATGTAGCCGTCCAGTATAGCCTCTTCTGTAGTAGTGCCAACTTCATGCCCTTTCTGCGAAACTCGCTCTGATAATGCTCCCAGCGTCATGCCCTTAACATTCAGCATCACATTTCAGATCACTGGCACGGTGGGCACCATATGTCCGCTAAGGCAGTAATAATGCTCTACAAGATAAGCTAGTGTCCCTTGGTGTTGTCCAAAAGTCCAAGCTACTAAAGTATGGTGCAACTTGGAAAAGGATGTAGAGGATTATGAACACATATGTGGTTTTAAGAGATGAGTGGAATTTTTAATATTGGTAGTTTTAAAATTGCGTTTAGCAAATAAAAGAACCTAAGTCTTCCTTATTAAACCATACATGTATAAATATTACATTATGTGTGTTAGCTCGCAGAACACTGTTGCTTGTGCTCATAATCACTCACAAAATCCCTCAGAACCCGTGGATCAAGGACATTATGTGTACTACGATGTCCCAGGAGATGATGGTGAAGATGTCAGAGATTATATTAGTCTCTAGTAATCCAGGCCTTACCCTAGTATTACCGACTAAGTTGGTGTTTACATACACCAATATTATTAAATTCTTTGGTTAATATCGGTCGCACACAATTTACCCCAGTTGCTTACCTGTGACGAGATGTGCCCCTGCTTTTGCTTCCGCTACCACTTTCGCATTTTTGTAATGAATACATTTGGCACGACCAGCCTTTATTGTAAACTTGACCTAACGTAGTCTATTTAAACTCTGATGATTGTAATATTAATATATAATATGATTTACATCATTATAAATGATTCGGTGATGTATCTGTGAGCACTATTTACTGATTCAGAAAATAGTGCAGTAGTTTTACATAGAATTCTGAATCAGCTAAATTCGGGTCCGACATGATCAAAGAGCATCATAAAAAGGCAGTGCACGGTGTGTGTGTATATAGTTACTATTATGCGCGCAGGTGTAGAATACGTGCCAAAAAGTTACTGCCATGTATGAATGAAGTTACCGTTAAATACATATAGAGTTACTGTCAGTTGCAATACTACACAACTGACAATAACTCTACATGTATTTGACAGTACATTCACTCAAACACGATAATAACTTTCTGACGTGTATAATGCGCGCATGTACAGTGTACACACACATATATGTGTGTGTATATAAACAGGGGGTTTTGTGAAAAAAAACATTAGTGATTGGGGGCTTCCATCTATATGGATCCGAGCCGTAGAAGGTAGATCCAACAATCCTAATTTGCATTTACGTATTATCATTGAATAACCTATTTGCACTAGGTACGCTCCACACACATATATATCGTTATTTTTACTATCTCTCTATATATAAACTAACCTCGGCTTGACAATATCCAGTAGATAGATTCAGATAGTACTGATAAGTGAGAATGGTAATTTCAGATAGATAAATTCAGACAGTACTGATAAGTGAGCATGGTAATTCCAGATACACTAACACCTGAGAAGTGTGAGGTACTGCACTACAACATATCATAGCGCGTTCTGGTGCCTCCTGTGCTGTGCAGCGGTACGTTCTCCTGCAAGGAAGAGAGGACAAGCAGGCTGCAGGCAGAGAAGAAGCAAAGCAAAAGGACCGGGCCTATTTTTTCTGAAGCCAGAGAGCACAAAGGGGGGAATCCAAGGCGCGCGTGAGTGACGATTCGGTTTGTTGATCGAATGGCAACAAGGAGGAAGAATCCAAGTAGCAGTAGCGTGCATGCGATGCGAGGCAGGCCTTGACAGGACGCTGCTGCCGTGCTAGCCGCCGTCTCGTTGCTGTTGCGCCTACGCCTAGGACAAAGGTTCAGCGGCAGGGTTGGTCATGTCAGCCCTGGCTGCTTGCTGCGCATCGTGTCGTCGTCGGTTTCCACCGGCTGACGTGAGTGAATCCCGGATCCGGTGAAACGGGAAGCGAGCACGAGCGCTTCTTGTCTTGCCAGTACAGCACCAGGTACTACTGACCTATGTGGTGACTGGTGAGCTGAGCCAGCCACTCCGTGTATCTTTCAGCCTTTCGCCGGTGCTGGGGCTGACTGGCTCATCGTGCCGTGCGTGATCCGGTGATCCCAATCGTTGGTCCGTGGCCGTCCGCCTCAGCAGTCGGCACAGCACCCAACTAAGTCCTCGTTCTAAACAGCCAAGATTGAAGTTGTTTGGGATGCTTTTTTTATTTTTATTTTTTATATTATCCATAAAGGTATAACAATGTTTGTTATTTTTTTTATATTTTCTTTAATTAAGTACATTAAGAAAAAAAAATGACAACTGCTATCGCGCCATTTAGCCAAAGATCAAAAACCACATCACTTTAGAACAGTACCAAAGAAGGGTGGTTGCCCTGCAGGTGGGATAGCGTTTTGTCTTCCTTCCTCGACATCAGCAGTAATAGCCATGGTTATCAGACCCGGACCGTCTCGACGGTTGGACCAGAAAATCCAAACCCAGAAGCTACGCCGAACTGGTCACACTCACAGGACCGCTAGTGTAGTTGACCAGGGAAAACCCAGTCGACCCGGCCGGGTTATAAGTGACCCAGCTGACCTGCCCGGTTTTGACCGACCCTGTTGGGTTTTGTCCATGAGGCCAACAGAAAAAATACTTCTAAATTAAAGAACTTTAAAAGAAAAATGATGTGGATACTTGTCTTTTGAGGGCTACTAGGGTTTTAATGGTTATTGCCTGCAAATTTGTTAGTTAGAATAATGTATACGAGATTTTAGGCTATTGTGATTTCATCACATTTTTTGCTTGATTTTATCTTATCGACTTATACATGACTTTATTGCTTAATGGTTATGGACCTTATGGTTGTTTCTATGAGCATCACTGAATATTTATTATTTGGCATCCACTTTCTTTAATTTCTATTGCTATTATTGTATTGTTTATTATATATATATATATATATATATATATATATATATATATATATATATATATATATATATATATATATATATATACGATTTGATTAGTGACCCAATGGTTCGACCACCGGATCAGTGGTATGAGATCTCGGTCGGATCGATGGCCAATCCAAGTTTGATAACACTAGTACTACTAGCTGTTGGGTGAACATCAGCCAATACTAGCAGAGGAGTTTCCTGTCTGTCTAAGTGTTTGTTACCTTCAGTGGCGGATCTAGGATCAGAGCACGCCCCGGGCTAAGGGCCTGTTTGGGAGAGCTCCACCAGCTCCAGATCCACGAAAAATAGATCCGATTCAATTTTGCTAGCCAAACAGCTTCTAGCTCCAAAGAAGACCACCGTGGATCTGCTCCACCAAAACCATGGATCGGCTCCGGATCCACCAAATTGGTGGAGCATCTCAGGTGCTCCACCAAACTCAAGTTGGTGGAGTTGGGAAAATTACCCACCGCCACCGGTTACACAAGATACCGGTTCGTTCTAATTTTTCTTTCTTCTTCCGCCGCCGACCGAGCCTTCCTCGCGCGGCTGCTTCTCGCCGCCGCCACACCATGGCGGCTAGCCTCGCGCATGCCGCCGCGCGAGATGGGCCCTCGCCATGGCCGCGCCCACGCGGCCGTGGCCATGGCTGCCATTGTGCGCCTCGCGAGCGGCCCGACAACTCGCCACCGCGCTCTTCGCCGTCCGCCGCCTCGCCGCACTGCGCGCCGGCCGCGCCGCACGCTCGTGGATTCTTTTTTTCCCTCGCGCCTGAGCCGGAGGAAGAAGAAGGAAGCCCGTGGATCCTTTTTTTTCATTTTGCCCCCTGACGCGTGGGGCCCAGGTGGAAGTGAGATAGAGAGGGAGGTGGAGCTGTACCAAACACTTTGACGAATCCCAGATCCACGATGGAGCTGCTCCACAGTGGATCCAGGTGAATCTAGGTGGATCTGGAGCGGTGGAGCTCTCCCAAACAGGTTCTAAATTTGAACCAAGTAATAGTTTAGCATATCACAAGTCTAGAACTATATTATGATATAATAAAAAATATGCCATAAATGTATCATTGATATGGAAATTTTGTTCCTCTTCATTTTGTAATTTGTATCCTTAAATCTTTTTAGTTAGTTCCTAAATAGCAAATGTAAAACATTAAACATATAACATTTGATCATTCATACTTATTTTAAAACATAAAAAAAATCGTTGATTACCTCGCTCAGCTCGCTGCCTTGCTCTCTGCAGTCCACAGTCGCACCTCGGTCCTCACTCCTCGGTTCGGTTGAATCGACAACGCTCACTGCTCAGCATAAATCCGATGGGTGGCATCCAGGCCGTCCGCATTTCTTCAGTCTGCTCCGCGCCGTTTGCATTTCTTCATTTCAGCTTGCTCGTCCGCATTTCTTCAGGCTTCAGCCTCGCCCTCGCCCCTCGCCCTCACTCTACGCTCGCCGTCCTCCACTCCTCCTCCGGTCCTCCCTGCTCCGGGCTGCGCTCGCGGCTCCCTGCTCGGCGCTCGCCTCCCTCCCTTCTCCGGGCTGCGCTCGCCGTACTCCTCCTCCGACTCCGGTCCTCCCTGCTTCGGGCTGCGCTCGCGGCTCCCTGCTCGGCTCTCGCCTCCCTCCCTGCTCCGAGCTGCGCTCGCTGTACTCCTCCTCCGGTCCTCCCTGCTCCAGGTTGCGCTCACCTCAGTCGCCTGGCGGCTGGCGTAGTGGCGGTCGCTCGCTGAGGGTCGCCGTGCTCCCCGCGCACGAGACCACGACCATGAGCGGCGGAGCGGCCGGCGGTGGAGGCGCGCAGGAGAGGGTGAGAGGGGTGCTTCGTGCTCAGAAGTCAGATTTGATGGGGGCGATGGGCGGCTGGGGCTGAGGGTTGTCGGGTTGGGGAATGGGGATTAGGGTTTTGCTGGTGGATGTCTATGGATGGTCTGCTGATTGCTTTGGGCTGAATTGTTATGCTTTGGGCTGGATTGTTGTGTGGGGCTGTGGGCTACTATTGCTGGGCTGTAGAGGAGATAATTTTTGAGTATAAATTAGAGGAGGGTAGTATTAGTAGTATTACTGGGTCTCGGGCTATAGCCTACCCAGTCTGAGGCCTAGTTCCGCCCCTGGTTACCTTTGATGATGATTTGCTGGGTCAATGCCATCCGTTGATGCTATCTCATTGCTGGGGGGCAGGCATGCATGTTGACGATGTTTACGACACCATACTGCCGCAGCCATGTCTTCCTTCTCGAACCTCAACACACACAGTGCTTACCTTCTTCCTTGCAACCTCTTTAGTGAAAACCATGCCCACGTCCATGCGTGTGCACTGGCTATTGTTACTACTGCTGCAGTATAGTGATAGGATCGTGCAATTGGCCACTGCTCGTGCCACGCAAGCCTCTCTGTCTGTATCTGGTCTGTTCAGAAATGACGTAGTTTTTACTTAATTACCAGAGATTAAGTGAGTAGAGGCTTCTGTAATAATTTCTATAAACACCTTACAGAAAGCATACGGCGACTCTGCCCAATCGTAGCGGCAGCGTGGCGCAAGTGGCTGCGAATCCCGACACGCCCACATACCCACCTGCAGACTGGGCCCACCCTCTGACTCCGCCCGACCCCACCCCTTCCTTTCCCACCCAAATCTCCCGCCATCTCCGCACCTCTCCCGCCAAAACCAAACCGAGCCCCCACCCGCTCCACGTGTCCACACCCAGCCTTTCGCGCGCCAGCAACACCCCACCGCGCAGTGACACGGGAAGTCCCATTTTACCGCGCAAGAAACCCGTAAAATATATAAAAACGCTGCGCGCGCCGCCCAGAAATAAAAACTTTTGGCGCGCATTCCAACTACCCACCGCCGCTTCCCTTCCCTTCCCTCCCTCACCGCGCAAGCGCAACCCTAGTGGTTGGCTCCTCGCCTCCCGCCGCGGCCGCTCGCCGGAGATTTTCTGGGCCAGTCTGGTTTGGGTGGGTTCCTCTTCGGTCGCTGGTCTTTGGAGGTATGGGGGGAGCCGCGCCGCCCACGAGCTCTGGATCCGGTGTGACGGATGGTGGCTCCGGGTCCACGGCCTTGGGGGAAGTGGACGGCGCCGCCGCCATGGAGGAGCGGTTCGCGGATCTGTGCAAGGTGCGGGTCCTCATCTCCTGCCGCGTTTGTGCGGGATTAGGGGTTTAGTTTGGGTGTGATTCTTCTCTGTGCAGGTCCTGCTATGTTTTTTTTTCTGGCGATCTGTTTTAGCTTCTACGTTTGGGTTCCTTGGTGAAGAAATGATGGGTGGTCCACAGCTTTTTTTCGCAGATTTTGTGGTTTGGACTTGATTTTGTGGGGGTTCTCCGATTCTGTGCTGGATTTGGCTCTCACTTGAGGAGTTCATCTTTTATTTTGGGGGAAAATGTGTAAACTTTTTAATCTTTATGCTTCGATCTTTGGGATTACGCGCTTTCATGCCATTGGATTAGATTTTCCCAACCAATTTTTGGTCCCTTCCGATTATTCCGTGAGCTTTCTGGGATAATTGGAATTGTGTGTCTTGCCTTTTCAGAGACCTTTTTGTGCTCTCATTCCTTTGAAATCCTTAGAGGGAATACTATTTCGAGATTATCTTTGTGATATGTTCTTTGGAGTTCTGTTTGCGAATGCTCTATTAGGATAATTTTTTGTGATTGTTGGCTACTTCTTTCAAATCTTAGAAAGATGGCACTTTGTTTTGTTTCTTTGTGCTATTTACAACTTCCTGTGCTTTCTGTCAGCCTTAAGCCTGAAAACTCAACGCTATTCTGAAACTGAAGAACGAAAACAGGAAAAATGACAGACAACAGTATTTTGCCGCTGACTGAACTTCTCAGCGTTTTCATTTACTTCATCCTCTATTATAAGCTTTACAATCAGTGCAAATGGAAAGTAAAGATACAATCCTACACTACGTATGCTATGATCGGTTACCATGTGAGCCATTCCACACAATCCGTCAATAGCAGGAAATCAAACCGACAAACTGGGAAGGAAATAACAACCGAAGCAGAAATGGAAAGCAAACAGAAATGCGATATCTGTGCACAGGATTATAGAAACAACACTTTCTTTGTCTTAACATGAGCGATTCTTTTTACCTGTGTAAATTTATCTGTTCTGGTCGAGAGTTTGTCATGATTTAGGACAAACGACACGCTTCCATTTGTGTGCTATTTTTATGTCTGATGTTTGTTTTGCCATCTAATTTTTCAACTAAGCTGTTTGCTGGCGAACAGAGCAAGCTAGTGCTCGACGAGAGCATGACGAGGCAGGCAATGCAGCTTTACAAGGAGACCAAGAACACCCTCCTGTCCAGCATGTCGTCCTTGGGCAGTGGATCGGTAAAATTGCATTTTCATCATCTGTAGTTTAGTTCCTTCCTACTTCCAATTTGGCACCATGTCATATGGCTAAGGTTTGTGTTTCGCGTACCTATTGTATGTGTGCATATAGCCCGAGGAGATCGAGAGGTTCTGGTCTGCATTTGTTCTTTACTGCGTGTCGAGGCTCAGCAAAGCGGGGAAGGCCAAGGAAGATGGTGGGATCACACTGTGTCAGATCTTGAGGGCATCTAAGCTGAAGTAAGGAATGTGCAAATTATGTCTTGTTGAGGAGCAATCGAGTTCTCAGTTTGGGCTAATCTGTGTATTGATTCTGTTGATGCCCTGCAGCATTGTGGATTTTTTCAAGGAGATGCCGCAGTTCTGCATAAAGGTTGGATATATTCTGACTGGCCTCTATGGCTCAGATTGGGAGAAGAGGCTTGAGGTATTTATGCAAATTTTGGAGTGTTCTCCCCTGCTTCATAACTGGTTACATCTTAGGTGTTTGCCCTGTGTTACCGACTAATGCGTTTCTTTGCTTCATGGTCAGTTGAAGGAATTGCAAGCGAATGTGGTCCATTTAAGCCTGCTAAGCAGGTAAAGTAATACCGTCTGTTGTGTCTTTTGTCTGTGATTGTTTCACATGTGGCAACTCTGTAACCTAAAATGTCTGTACAGAAATTATGCTTGCTGTGCCTTCGCTCATTTGCTGCCGCGCTTCTCCCTGTTTTCTATTTGCTTAATTTCTTTTTCTGTGAGGAGCATTTATGGACTATTGTGTTATACTGTTATATAAATAACAATGATGTTTGTTTGGTTCGTTCAGGTATTACAAACGTGCATACCAGGAGCTATTCATGTCAAATGATGCCAAGTCTGCAGAAAATTCTTCAGAACCAAATGTGCAACAAGCTTCTGACTATTATCGCTTTGGATGGTTACTTTTCCTAGTTTTAAGAATCCAAACTTTCAGCCGATTCAAGGATCTTGTGACATCCACAAATGGACTGGTTTCTGTGTTGGTAAGGACTTCTGCTATGATTAATTTTACAAGTGTCTTCTTCTCTCGTGCAACAGGGTAGTTGATGCATGGTGTTTGTCAGTTTGTAAGTAATAAATACTGATTATTTTACACGCCTGCAGGCCATACTCATTATTCACATTCCTGTGCGTCTAAGGAACTTCAATATCCAAGATTCATCCAGCTTTGGTAATGACGATCAACTCTTTATTTTGACAGTTACTGTTTGATTTTCATGTCCAGCTAATTATGGCAGTTATGGCTTGAAACTGATGGATGTTGTTTGTGGATTTGAATCAGCTAAGAAGTCAGAAAAGGGAGTCAATCTTATTGCTTCTCTCTGTGAAAAATATCATACCTCAGAAGATGAGTTGAGCAAAGCACTGGAGAAGACATACACTCTCATAATGGATATTCTAAAAAAGAAACCATGCTCTGCTGCTTCAGAATGTCAAAAGGACAATTTATCTTTTATTGATCCAGGTACAAATCTTTTATGCAAACAGAAGTTTAAACTGGTAGCCAGTGTTTGTATTTTTGGAGCTTATTTGCTGCTAATCTCACAGCTACTTTCTTCTTTGATGCAGAGGGCTTGTCATTTTTTGAGAATTTGCTTGGGGGAGACTCGCTGAAATCAAGTTTGCTAATACTGGAAAAGGAATATGAGAATGCCATTAACACAAAAGGAGAGCTAGATGAGCGCATGTTTGCTAATGATGAGGACAGTTTGCTTGGCAGTGGAAGTCTGTCAGGAGGTGCCATTAATTTACCTGGCACAAAGGTAATAACTTATAAGCCTGTACTTGTTCATCCATTGCATGGAACTCAGAAGCTTTGATTTTTTAACATTATATGTGGGGTTGCAGAGGAAGTATGATGTTATGGCCTCACCCGCAAAATCAATAACAAGTCCAAGTCCAATGTCTCCTCCACGTTTTTGTGCATCACCTAATGGAAATAGCTTTTGCAACTCAAAGATGGCTCCTATCACCCCAGTGAGCACAGCCATGACAACTGCCAAGTGGCTTCGGAGTACAATATCTCCCCTTCCTTCAAGACCTTCTGGGGAGTTATTGTGCTTCTTCTCGGCATGCGATAAAGATGTAACGGATGACATAACACGCAGAGCTGGCATTATACTTGGAGCCATATTCACAAGCAGTTCTTTTGGTGAACGTATATGTACCAGTGTGCGAAGCACAAATAGGATGGATGCTATCTGGACAGAGCAAAGGAAAATGGAAGCCCTTAAGCTGTATTATAGAGTTCTGGAATCAATGTGCAGAGCAGAGTCACAAATCTTGAGTGGGAACAATCTTACATCACTTCTGTCCAATGAGCGATTTCATCGGTGTATGATTGCCTGTTCTGCTGAGTTAGTTCTGGCCACTCACAAGACAGTCACAATGATGTTCCCAGCTGTATTAGAGAAAACTGGCATAACAGCTTTTGACTTGAGTAAAGTCATAGAGAGTTTTGTTAGGCATGAAGATACACTTCCACGAGAGTTGAAGCGTCATTTGAATTCACTTGAGGAACGGCTTCTGGAAAGCATGGCATGGGAGAAAGGCTCATCAATGTACAATTCCTTAATTGTTGCTAGGCCAGCACTGTCTGCAGAAATAAACCGGCTTGGTTTATTGGCTGAACCAATGCCATCACTTGATGTTATTGCGGCGCATCATAATATTTCATTGGGGGGCCTTCCACCTCTTCCCTTTCAAAAGCAAGAACGCTCACCAGGTAGCATTTTTGCGAAGCCACCACTAACATATGCATGTTACTTCATGTTTCTGAATATTAGTGTTGCTAAATGAGCAGTATTTTGGTGGTTTCCACATCTCAATATATGATGAGTGATTGGACCTCCTATGTGTCAATGATATTTCCTGTAGATAATGATGAAGTTAGATCTCCCAAAAGAGCATGCACTGAAAGGAGAAATGTGCTGGTGGACAACAATTCATTTAGATCACCAGTCAAGGATGCCAGCAAATCAAAGTTACTACCCCCTCTTCAATCAGCGTTTGCAAGGTTAATATTCCTTCTCTGAATCCTGTGTAAACTCTTCAGATCAGCTTAATACTTAATTGAATCTTTGCCTTTTCATATTCTTGATTGCAGTCCAACAAGACCTAATCCTGCAGCAGGGGGAGAAACATGCGCAGAGACAGGAATAGGTGTATTCTTGAGCAAGGTGGGTGTTCCTTTTTGATGCACTATGTGTGATGCACTAAAATGCTTGCTGATCACATATTACACGCTTTTGTTCCCTGCAGATAGCAAAACTTGCAGCTATTAGAATCAGAGGTATTTGTGAAAGATTGCAACTTTCTCAGCAAGTTTTGGAGCGAGTATACTCCCTTGTCCAACAAATCATTAGCCAGCAAACTGCTCTTTTTTTCAACCGGCACATTGACCAGATTATACTGTGCAGCATATATGGAGTTGCAAAGGTATGTTTAGCAATTACTGTACTTCTCAGAACCCACATATAAAGGTGTTGCTCGTTATAATTAATTATTGCATTGTTTATTGATCATTATTTGCAGATATCTCAACTGGCCCTTACATTCAAGGAGATTATTTTTGGATACAGAAAACAGCCTCAATGCAAGCCACAGGTTTTCCGTAGCGTTTATGTTCATTGGCCATCAAGAAGCCGCAATGGGGTAACACTCCACCTTGTTTTCATTGTTTCAAGGATTCTATTTTGTTGTTCAAATGGCTGTCATTCTGAAGGAGTGTCTAACAATCTCTTTCACACCAGAAAACTGGAGAGGAACATGTTGACATTATCACTTTCTATAATGAAGTATTTATTCCTACCGTCAAGCCTTTGTTGGTGGAGCTAGGACCTGGTACTAGTCCAAACAAAAACAATGAGGAAAAAAGTGTTGCTGATGGTATGCGTTGATGTACTGAAAATAAGCAACATTATTCCACTGCTGGATTTGTAAAGGTTTTCTGAAGTGCTTTTTTTTTATATCAGCAGGTCCATTCCCAGAATCTCCTCGGCTAGCTCGGTTTCCAAACCTTCCTGACATGTCTCCAAAGAAAGTTTCTGCTGCTCATAATGTATATGTCTCACCGCTAAGATCATCAAAGGTATGTATCAAAAATAATTTGTTCTACCTTGTAAAGTTTTTGTGCGTTTGTATCTTTCTGACAACCTGGCTCTAAATTGTTACGGTAGTCCATCAAAGTTATGACAACGTTATAAATGAACATTTCAGATGGATACTTTGCTTTCCCCGAGCTCTAAGAGCTATTATGCGTGTGTTGGGGAGAGTACTCACGCATTTCAGAGCCCCTCTAAGGACCTGAAGGCTATCAATAACCACCTAAACAGGTAAATTAGAAAGGAATTAGGAAAGGTTTTCTCATTCAACTACCAAGGAGAAAATAATACTGATCTCCAGACTACTTGCAATTTATGCAGTGGGAAGAAAGTTAGTGGGAGACTGAATTTCGATGTTGTCAGTGATCTGGTTGTCGCCAGAAGTCTCAGCGATCAAAATGGCGGATCTGCAGCAATGGCGGTTGTTGGCACCAAGACGCCAGTGAAATGCGAGCAGCCAGACTCTTAACTACTTCTGTGATACTACATCACCAATCCGATACGACCTATCGATAAAAATGCTAATCTTTTAGGTTTCAGCTTGATCTAATATTAGATGTTTAGAAGCCCTTTTTTCTGTCTATGCTTCCTGACATGGAGAATTCCTCTGTGAGCAGCTCTACCTTCTGTCATATGTATATATAAAAAAGGCTGCCCTGAGAGCTCCCCTAACCTGTCTCACTTGACTCTTGAGCCTTTTCCTTTGGAAGAGTTGATACTACAGTCATGTAATGTAAAGCTGCTCATTGTCATGCCGGCATGGTTGTGGATATCTTGTTGGTAGTTTCTCTCTTTTTTTGTCTATTCTGTCATGATCTGGTACGTAGTTACTTGTCAGCATCTATGTAGTATACGTTACTAGTACTTCATGCTACAGAAGGAATTCGAGGTATTCATGGGATAGATAAACTTTGACAAATTGTTCCAGAAACAAATTGTTTGACTATTATGCGGTGGTTACTTGCGAGCAGGTTACCGGCAAATTGTCCTTTTACTAGATAACGCGAACAGATCCAAATATTTAAAATAGGCTATATGTCTGGTTCTGACATGGTTCTCTGGTAAGGTCGTTCTATATAGGCTATGTGATAAGCGCATCGTTGACGTTAAGATGATGTGGACTGATGTAGGGGCGGATTCAGGACCATGGCAGGCTTGCAGCGTAGGCTTAAGTTTAGGGCGCGAGAAGTTTCCTAGTGTATAACTCAGATAATTTTAATAAATTTAAGGTAATAGTTTAATGGTTCAGTTTATAGCATGTACACAAAGGTAAACCTATGACGTCATCTCCCAATTAGGCCTAAGTCACCACTCAGTTCACTCCTTGTCCCATCCCACCCTCTACCGGTTCAAAAGGTATGATTCGTTGGAATATAGTATTGATAAAGATGCGGTCTTTTGTTTTTACTATTTCCTCTTTAAGCAGCCAAGAGCTGAAAACTATAGTATTGAATCCTTCATGAAGGTAAGGTTTGTTAGTTGCAAGAATGCAATTAAATATTTTGATGAATATGTTGGTAAAGTCAATAGTTATCACAATAAATCAAGAAAACATTACAATGCTTTCAAAAATCAGAGGTAGAGTGTAGATTATATGATAGCTGCTGTCACTAAGAAGGATGAAGAAAAATATAAAGCTTGTCTTTTTACTATTATGTTAAACATTGTAAAATTTCTTCTATTGCAAGCTCTTGCTTTTTGTGGACATGATAAATCTTCTAACTCAAACAATAGGGAGAACTTATTGAAAATGATTAAATGGTATGAAGAGAAGAATAAAAAACTACAAAATTGCTTTATAATGCTCCTAAGAACCACTTAATGACTTCACACGATATGCAAAAACAATTGTACAAACTTTGTGCAGAAGAGACCATCAAAACTATTATTGATGATATTGAAGATAGATAGTCCGTCGTCTTATTGATGAGGCCTGAGATACATCTATAAAAGAGTAAAAGGTAAGTTAGCTATATTGAGCGAGATATATTTGCAAGCATCAATGGTGATAAGATTTTAAAGTGTTTTGAAGGGATGAGGTCACGTAAGAAACAACCATCTCATGTTAGTGGTAAGTTAACTTCTTACAAATATAAACTTCATGTTCTTTTTATTTATTCACACACATCTTTGATTTACTTTCATATGTTGTCTTTGTAGGTCTACGTTGTTGTCCTATTATTGATGAAGAAATGGTGGGATAGGATAGAGACTAAATCTTTATTTTTTAGGGACTCAATTTGTATATCTATTATACTACATTGTTTATGGTTTACCATAATTTTCTTATTATGTTTTATGTTGAAAAATTGAGCTAAATTTTTATATCAATAATCTATTTGTAATGTACTTTTTTTTTATACCATGGTGTGAGTATAAATTGGTGTTAATTTTATGATGTTAGCTTATTAAAGTTCAGCCTGTGATGTGGCAAAATCCTGGATCCGTCGTTAGTCATAGCAGTAGTACAACCCACCGTTGTACCCTGCCGGGAGGAGGTGGCTGTGCTCATCAACGTTGACATTGTACAGGTCGCACCTGCATTCGGTACAGCCGAGCTTGTCGGCCATGCCCCTCATGCCAATGGCGTGCATGTTGAGCAGCCACTTCTCCTCGTACCCGTGGGGGATCCTCTCGGGGTCGCTGGCCTTGACGCTGTATGGGCTGGGGACCGATGTGTTGGTGAGGTGGGTCTCGGAGCCAAGCCCATAGTATTGCTTGTTCATGATGGTGCACATGCTAGAGTTCCTCAAGACAATGACCTTGTCCCTCCTAGAGCTAGCATCGTGGCGACCTTCTTACGACATGGTGTGGCTCGGTGACCCAGTGGTGCAAGTAGGCCTTGTGGAGCAGGATGGCGGCGCTGGCGGCATTGATGGCCTCACCGTTGAAGCTCTTGAGCGCGACATGGCCCCTCGGGAACGGGATGTCAAAGTAGTACTTATTCGCCACCGATCCTGGCTGGAGGAAGAACGACGGCGAGAGGAACATGGCAGTTTTCAGGCGATGATCGTGGCCTCTTGCATTGGAAGCATACGAGGGAGGAGGAGCAATTGCAAACAGGAGCGTGATGAGTAGCACTATGAACAATTCCATTCTCATATTTGTTGTCATCAACAGTAAACTAAAGTTGATTGAATTTGAAGGGTTATGTGAGAAGGTTCAGAGATTTGTTGTGATGAATCATTACCATTTTAGAGGAGTGTAAAAGTTGAAATTTGCAAATTTGCCGTTTTCTAGACTTTCTATAGACCTGGTGGTCTGACCGGTCAAAGGAGGCGATCAGACTAGCCACTGATCACACTGACTCCCTCCAGTGGTTTGACCAGCCACCCCTAGTGGTCAAATCGGCTAGAGGAAGCAATCTGAATGGTCGGCTGTGCTGTTTTGGCTAATTTTGAGTTTTGGGGAATTTTTGTAGGATGAGTTAGTTTGACCTAGGTCAGTGCATATATATTGCATAATACATGTTATAGCTAACGTGGGTCAAGTTGTGAAGTACTTATGCCCAAAAATTATTTCTTTGTCTTTAGAAGTGTAAGGTCGTTTGAAGTCAACCATGATCAACAGAGAGAATCGGAGCTATGCTCATGGAGAAGCTAAGACGCAGAACGATCAACAATGCCGGGTGAGATGGCCAAGATCAAGCATGGCACAAGAAAAAGGAAAATGTTGAAGGGATGTTCGAGTGATAAGTAGCACTATGTGGCTTAATTGGTCCAAGTAAGGCATAATTCAATGGAATCAGAAGAGATATACTTGCTGATGTGTGGCAAGCCAGTGGTGCATCTATATGTGGCAACGATGGCGATTGCTTGTAAGAGAGATGAAGATAGGGTCAAGAAAGGATATTTTGGTAAGTTAACCAAAATACTGGAAACTACCTTGGATTAAAACCATGACGCTTGAGAGGCGCTTAGGAGAGCGGTTTAGGCCAAGGAGAATACAAGAAGATCAAGTTGAATCAAAGACTAAGAAGTTAGCGGATTCAGACTTATGTGCTTTAAAAGCATGCATAAGAGCTAGTGTGCGAGTAAAACCCGTGTTGTGTGGGTTAATGGGTTTGCCTCATATATGCTAAGTGGATAGTATCTATTAGGGTTAGATAGGGCTAGTTGTCTTGTCTATTTAACAGGTTGGAATGTAGACTTATTAGTTAACCACCCAATTTTTACTCATTGAAGCCAAGTGTTCTATGGTCAGGGTTTGAAAAGTTTGGGTGCTATGGTGTGCTCTCTTATCCTCCAAGTGGAGTGGCTATAAAATATTCATATTCAAATAAGAATACATCAATCTAGCTTATTCATATCTTATGAAATCCTCTTGTGTTGATTGATTTACTTTTGATCTTGTTAGTTTTCATTCTTTTCTCTCATCTTCTTGATCCTGCTGTGCTAAGGATGTGTAAGTGATAGAGATGACTTATGGAGATCAATCCCCATTTATCTAGACATCTGGTTTGCAAGTTCATGAAATTGTCCGATTTTGCTTCGATTTGGCATCTCCGAGTGATTTCTTGAACTGAATATTTTTTGCCTCGATTCCTTTAGTATTCTTGCTTGCTGTGACATGTGAAAATATATCTAGAGACATTTTGGTCATCTTCTACCCACGAGCAAGTCATATTCCTCGTTTTTGGTTTTGCCTGATTTTAGTGCAATCTTACTTGGTTTTGCGAAAGGTCTGAACTTTGACCTGGATTTGTGTAATCATTAGTTGGAATAGCTTCATGAGACATAAGCAAGGTGTATGCAAAATTTCATATCATTTGGAGTTGTATTTTTAGAGTTGCATCACTTCGGGCTATTTTTCAGTTTCTGAAACAGGGGGCCGATTAGACCTCTCTCCTCCCGATCCAACCACCAAGGCCGGTCAGACCGGCTTATGGCTAGCAGTCTGACCGCCAGGCTCCAGTCAGACCTCTCTGGTAATCGATCTGACCATCTGAAGCCTGAGTTTTTTTTTCGGATTTTGGTTTCTGGAGCGGTTTGTTCTAGGTTTTGGCTTTCGATTCTAATCTAAATAATTCTGTAGTTATTTGAGTAAAGGATCATGAATACTTACGAAAAAATTGAAGGCATGATTTACCTCTCTTTGTTGTTATACCGGTCCTACAGAATTGATCTGGATATGAACTAGGACAAGGAGAGATCAAATTCTACTTGCATGAAATGAGCTCAGAGCAATCAGGTAACACTTCAGCATATATATGGTTGCCGAATTTGGTGGAACATCGCCTACTAGTAAGTGATAGTCTATATATAGCAATTAAATGTCAATTCAATCTGCTGTTAGGATCATAGAACGAGTCTTTTTCTTTCCTTATCTACTGTATACTAGTAATTAAACAAGTTTCTCATCCAACCGCTCTTCTGTTGGCGATGCAGACACCTAAGCAGCTCAACTCTACCTGCTGCCTGCCAGCTAGATCTGACCAACGAAAACTGATCCATCCAGCCCGATGTACCATCGGGCTCGGGCTGGGCTTGGGCTTAGCCTGGCCAAACCGGATATAATTAACTGGCCTAGCCCAATCCCAGCTCAGCCTGGACTTTGCTCAGGTCGGCTTCGAGTTCGCAGTATATTTTTTTTCTATGCAATCTTGCCACGTTTTAGGGTGTGTTTGGTTGCTGGGATGGAGTGGGATGGAATGGGATGATTCCTTTGACCAAGCCTATCCATGTGTTTGGTTTGAGGGATGGGGTGGGATGGAATGGTCCAAAGTGGGGATGAGCCTGTGCAAATTTAGAGAATATTCTTCTTAGATGCTGGACCATATGGTTCCACTTTTTTTGTGGAATCATCTCATTCCATCCCCATCCCATCCCATCCCACTCTATTCCAGCAACCAAACATACCCTTAACAACCTGATAGCTTGCCCTGCTACCTGACGAAAACGGGAAGAAGCTTCTGCTTGTCATGCCTGCATGGGCGGCTCTTGTGGTCTCCGTCACCTGAACTGCTTGCTTGCATGTTTGCGGTTTCCCGGCTCATACATGATCTTGATAGTAACTTTGGTCACTGTCAAGAAGAAGAAGAACATTACTATTGCAAGAGAAAGAGTACAAGTGTATGTGATGAATTGTTGATTTCATTCATTTTACTCTGAATCAGTACATGGTACATATTTATAGATGAAGAGGGGGTGGTATGAATAGATGTCTGTTCATGAAGAAGAGTCTGTTTGGAGAAGGCATCTGCACATTGGGCACCCTTTACTTTTAGTTTGTAACACTCCCCCTTGACCAATGTGTTTCATATGATCACCTTGATTCATCGTCTTAGAAAAACTCCTCCAAAACCCTGTAGGGAAAAATATGAGGAGAATTGATAGAGTAGATATGCCATGAAAAATTCCTTTAAAACCCTGTGGGAAAATTTAAGGAGAAAATTTGATATGGCATATATTTGATTATATCTCCTTAAAAACCCCTGTGGGGAAAATAGAGATATAATATATTTATGATTACGTGGTCATATTGCCTCATTAAAAACCTTGATGAGAAACCTTAGAGGGAAAACTCACAAAGGGAAAAAGAGTACAATATTTGTATTGAACGGGTTAAGTCTTAGGAGATTTCTCCCCCTGACATCTGCAAATCACGTAGTCTTCGCATACCAATTCCATGAACACATTTTTGGAATGTGGAGGTTGGTAATGACTTGGTGAATAAGTCTGCGAGATTATCACAAGACTTAGTTTGCAGAATATTTATTTCCCCACTCTCTTGCAATTCATGTGGGTAAAATAATTTAGGTGCAATATGTTTTGTGATATTGCTCTTTATGTAACCCGTTTGCATTTGAACAACGCAAGCAGCATTATCTTCGTAGATAATGGTAGGTGATGCAATAGCATCTATACCACATGATTGTTGTATGTGGTTAATCATTCTGCGAAGCCATACACATTCACGTGATGCTTCATATAATGCAATTATTTCAGAATGATTAGTGGATGTAGCCACTAGAGTCTGTTTCGAAGACTTCCAAGAGATGGCTGTTCCACCATGTAAAAATACAAAGCCTGTTTGAGATCTGGCATTATGGGGATCTGATAAATAGCCAGCATCTGTATATCCTATTAAATCCACATTGTTATTCTTCTGGAAGAATAGACCGAGATGTTTAGTGCCTTGAAGATATCTAAGGATATTTTTCACTCCTACCCAATGTCTTTTGGTTGGAGCAGCGCTATATCTAGCAAGTAGATTTACCGCAAATGCAATATCCGGCCGGGTGCAGTTTGCAAGTTACATAAGCGCTCCGATGGCACTGAGATATGGAACCTCGGGTCCAATAGCTCTTCATTGTCATCTCGGGTCTAAATGGATCTTTGTCCCTGTCTAGAGATCGAACAACCATGGGGGTTTTCGATGGATATGCTTTGTCCATATTGAATTTCTCCAATATTTTCTGGACATAGGCTGATTGATGCACTATGATGCCTGAATGAAGGTGCTCAAGTTGTATACCTAAGTAAAATTTGGTTTTACCCAATCCTTCATTTCAAATTCCGTCATAAGATGATTATGTGTTCCATCTATATCCTGTGTATTACCAATGATATTAAGATCATCAACATACACAGATATAATGCAAAATCCTGTTGAGGATCTTTTGATGAACACGCATGGGCAATCATCATTGTTGGAGTATCCCTTTTTGGTTAGGAACTCACTTAGTCGGTTGTACCAAATTCTTCCCGACTGTTTCAAGCCGTATAAAGACTTGTTTAATTTTACACAATACATATTGCGATTTGCGTTTGGATTCGGAATTGAAATTCCATCGGGAACTTTCATGTATATGTCCGAATCAAGTGACCCATAAAGATATGCGGTCACTACATCCATCAACTGAAAAGATAGATGATTTTGTACTGCCAATGAGATTAAGTATCGGAATGTTATTCCACTCATTACTGGAGAATAAGTTTCATTGAAATCAATGCTGAGTCTCTGCGTGAACCCTTGTGCTACAAGCCTTGCTTTGTATCTCACCACCTCATTATTTTCATTCCGTTTGCGGACGAAAACCCATTTGAAACCGGCAGGGAATACTTTGGGAGGTGTATGTATCACATTGGTGAATACATTTCTTTTCTTGAGCGAGGCTAACTCCTCTTGAATTGCATCCTTCCATTGAGTCCAGTCCGAGCGCTATTTGCACTCTGCCATGGTCTTGGGATCTGGATCATTTTGAAGGTTGTTTGCAATTGTTGTGGAGAAATAAATGTCGACAATTGTAGTCTTACGATCGTATGATTCTCCGTAATCGGTATAGTTAGTGGAAATTTCTTGGACCCTGGTGACTCAATGTTATTTCCCAAAACATTTGAGTCGTAGTATTCCGATGTCCCGTGATCGAATTGAGTGCACTGTTGATCCGGGTTTAAGGATCCTTTGGTGTCTATCAACATGAGGTTGATCTGCATTTACATTCTTTTGTTTCCTTTGTCGCTTGTTAGAAGCTGTATCCGCCATTTGTACCGTACTTCTCCCCCCTCTTATTTTGAACTGGGAGTTGAGTGGTATTTTGCGGTACCTCCACTCTTTCAGGCACATTTCTGGCAGGATTATAAGATTTTGTGACACCCTTATAATCAGTAAATGCATCTGGCAGGTTATTTGCAATGTTTTGCAAATGAATGAGTTTCTGAACTTGAAGTTCAGTGTCTCTAGTACGTGGGTCTGAGGCAGGAATGCCTTGAACATTCTAATTAATTTCCTGGCATTCAGTTTGGTACTTGTTGTCTCCCCCTAATGCCGGGAAATGTTCCTCATTGAATATGCAATCAGCGTACCGGGCCGTAAACAGGTCCCCTGTGAGGGGCTCGAGGTATTTTATGATTGACGGAGATTTATACCCAACATAGATCCCAAGTTTCCTGTGCGGTCCCATTGAGGTACGCTGCGGTGGTGAGATCGGTACGTATGTAGCGCAACCGAACTTTCGCAGATGGGAAATATCTGGTGGATTTCCACGTATTAATTATAGCGGGGAAGTGCTATGATATGCGATTGGGCGCAATTGGATTAAGTCGTGCGTGTAAATCGCATGACCCCAACATGATGTTGGTAAATTGCAATTCTGTAGTAATGGTCTTGCAATGAGCTTGATTCTCTTGATAAGAGATTCGGCTAAACCATTTTGTGTATGGACATATGGAACAGAATGTTGAACTTGTATCCCAAGAGCCACACAATCGTCATTGAGGGCATGGTATGAAAATTCAGCAGCATTGTCCATTCGAATTGATTGAATTCGATATTCAGGGTAATGTGCTCGTAATTGGATAATTTGACCAATTAACTTAGCAAATGCATGGTTTCGTGTGGATAAAAGACACACATGTGACCATCTAGTAGATGCATCAATTAGAACCATGAAGTACCTGAACGGTCCACACAATGGTTGTATAGGACCACATATATGTCCTTGAATGCGTGCAAAGAATTTAAGTGGTTCAGCTCTGATTTTAAGATAAGAGGGTCTTAAATTCAATTTTCGGTGTACAGAAGTGCACACAAAATCTGAGGATTCCGGAAATTTTGTTTTGATGTATGACCAATTGAATTGCTAATAATTTTCCTCATCATTTCAATGCCTGGGTGGCCAAGGCGATCATGCCATGTTTGGAATGTGTTAGTATTTTGGAAAATTACTTTGTACGGAATATGTTAAACGGGTTTGATGTATGTATAGTACAATCCAGAGTTTAAACATGGAATTTTTTTCTAGTACTTGTTTGCCATATCCGTTGTGTTTGGTTAAGAGGAGATATTCCTCTTTGTTGTCATTTCGGGTTTCAACATGGAAACCATTCTGACGGATATCTCTATAACTAAGTAGGGTACATGTGGAATCAGGATACAAGAGTGCATCCGCAATTTCCAATTGTGTACCCATAGGGAGAGTGATAGAGGCGCGACCAGAACCTACTATCGTTGTATCGCGTCCAGCGATGGTTAAAACATTTCCTTTCCTCCTAGTAAGAGTTAGGAAATATTTTGTATCCCTAAGTATAGAGTTTGTGGTACCACTATCCACAAGGCATAATTCCTCCTCCATTGGATTGACTCCAAAAATCTATATACACAAAAGAAGAATTTAATGAAATTCTTACAGTATATATGGAATACATACAAACTTTATTTGCAATACCGAATATGTTCGATATATGATTGTAGCATACAAGCTTACAATATAGATGACAACATTATTTATATTACAACACTATAGTATTAGCTATGGAACGAGGAGTCTAACTGAGATCTCCAAGCATGTCTTGAGAATGAAATTCTTCAAGTGTGTCCTCGGTGCACATGAGATCATCCTTCTTTGGAGAAGCACATGTTTCTTTGAGTTCTTGAAGGAACTTTAGAGAACATCCGGCTGTATCATTGTTGGATGTGAGATTGAAGTGTGCTTCAAATCTCTTCTCTTGAGCATTCTTGCCTTGAGCCAACGACTGGAGGTAAAGGTTCACAAGATGTTTCGGGGTGCGACATTTCTTGGTAGGATGGTTGTAGCAACCACATTTTTGACAAATGTCAGTTTTGTCAATTTTCTTACCAAGATTACCTTTACCTTTCTTGAATCCACTCGGTTTGTGCTTCATATTGCGTTTGTTGTTACCTTGAAAGTTCTTTGAGTGGTATTTTGAACCACTGAACTTTTTGTTATTTTGATTAGCATGAACTTCAGGAAGTGGAGCAGCCCCAATGGGACGTCTGATTATTCTTTAAAAGAAGTTCGGTATGCTTTTCTCACTCAAGCATGATATGCATAAGATCAAAATAAGTTTGGTAATTTGCAGACACGCCAATGTCAGAGGACCTGTTAGATGGGAGCATAGTCGAGAGAGTCTTTTCTATTTTGTCCACATCCGTTGGTTCCTTGTCACAAAAACGCAATTTGGAGCAAATTGTATGAAGGGCATGGTTATAGTCTCCAACAGATTTGAAATCTTGGAGTCTAAGATGTGCCCATTCATGATTAGCCTCAGGTAATATAACAACTTTCTGCAGTGCTCATATCTATTTTGAGGGCTAACCATAATGTGAGTGGATTCTCCTCATACAAATATTCAGCCTTCAAATCCAGATGTATGTGATTCCGTATTATATTCAAAACGGAATAGTTCACAATATCCGGAGGAATTTGATCAGCTGGAGGATCAAATATCACCCGTTGCAACCCACGTGCGGTTAGGTTGATTTTGAGGTCCATAGCCCATGTAGGGTAATTGGTACCATCGAGCGCGAGAGGCTCAAAATCTTTGGTAGCCATTTAAAACCTACATGAAAAGTACACCTTAATGAATTAATTTACATGAGGTAAATTAATGTGTATGGTAATGTTGTAATAAAATGCAAAATATATGGAAAACAATATGAGTATTGTGATCCAAAAGAATATATACCCAAATTAAATATAACATGAGGTTATATTTAAAATACTGTTAAACACAATATTGGTGGTGAACACCAATTTATTGTATGGCATATTGTACATATAAATGTATCAAAGTGCCATAAATTGTGATTTTATGGTATTTATTGTAGGTATGCATTCATAATATTTTGCAAACAAATCCAAATTATTAAGTACAATGGTACTTACTAAATGGGAATTTTAAATTTTAAATTTGCGAAAGATAGCAAATTTAAATATGGTCGCAATTCATATTGTAAATAAATTGCAATTAAATAATCCTTAAATATGTAAAAGTTATAAAAATGTGCATGCACATTTATTTGAACAATTACATAATTTTCAGATCCTGTAGGGACTGAAATGCTAATTTATAAATGTACAAACTGACGGGTACAATTATAAATAAGCGCAAGGACTATACTTCAAATATTACAATAGCAAATTTATTTAAAATAAAAATCTGCATTTGCCATGAACTAGAGGGGGGAAATTGTAAATTTTTGAAAACTTGGGCTGAAGCCTATTCGGCCTTTAGGCCCAAGTAGGGAAGTGGGGGTAATTGGGCTAAAAGCCCATTTGGGGCATTCATATAAAAATGAGGGAGTGGGGAGGTTAGGGTTTGGGACCTTAACCCAGCCGCCGCCTTGGCCATAGGGAGCAACAGTCGCCGGCCATGGGCGCCACTCCCGCCGGCGCCGCCGGCCGCTGCCGCCGCCATGGGTCGCCGCGGCCGCCGCGCTCCACCACCGTTGGCGCCGCCTCCATCGCCGCAGCCGGCCATTTGCGCAGCCGGCCGCCGCCGCGCCTTGACGCCGCTGCTCGAGCACCGCCATCGCCACGGACGCCGCGCGCCACCGCCCGACCTTCGGGCGCCGCGCCGCGAGTGCCGCGCCATCGCCGCGTGTTGCCTCGGCGCCGCCGGTTGCGGGACGCCGCGCGCGCGCTGCGGGTTTGTCGGTGTGGCGCCGCCATCCGCCGAGCGGCCGAAGCATCTGCGCCGCGCGCCGCCGTGCCCACCATCCGCACCGCGTCGCCGCGTCGGCCGCCGGGCCTTGGCGTCGCCGGCTCGAGCGCATCCGCCGTCGCTGGGCATGCCGTCACCCTGGCCGCCTCCACCGCCTCGTGCCGCCATCCGCTCGGGCCGCCGGGCTCGGCGCCGCCGGCCGTGAGCGCCTCATGCGTGGTCGCGCTGCGTCGGGCCACTCCGGCCGCGCCTTCGGGAGGCGGCGGCCGCCGGTAGTTCGGGGCTGGCCGGATGGGCAAGGGAGGCCGCGAAGGCAGCGGCATTATCGTGAGTAGCGCGAGTGTGGAGGATAGTTGCGTGATATTGCAAGAACATCAAGTGTTTCTTGCCATTACCTTTGATCTCTTCTGATTTGCACTTGTATGTATGTGTGCGTGTTGCTCGATTTGGAGAGAATCGTGCTGATAACGTATTGCAAGAGAAAGAGTACAAGTGTATATGATGAACTGTTGATTTCATTCATTTTACTCTGAATCAGTACATGGTACATATTTATAGATGAAGAGGGGGTGGTATGAATAGATGTCTGTTCATGAAGAAGAGTCTGTTTGGAGAAGGTATCTGCACATTAGGCACCCTTTACTTTTAGTTTGTAACAATTACAAAAGGAGCACAAGAAGCCTGGCTGGCTGCATGCATGCATGGGATAAGCTTAATTTGACTAAGTGGTTCCCATCATACGTGTGCAACTGTGCATCAGTACAAACATGACGACGCGGCAACCGAGTGCAACGTCAAAGCGCATGCTGACATACATTGGATCACTGTACTCTGCTGAGTTTGATAATAGAAGATGCTGACATCTTGTGCGTGTCTCTTTCTGTATCCTCTCGGCCTCTAGGGCCTATTTGATATGGCTGCAGCTTATAGATTTTAGTTAAAATTTTTAAATTTTAGTTGTTTGTGACAGAGATTACGAAGAGAGATACCCGCTTGTGATTTTAGTTGATGATGTTGGGCTTTTAACGTGTACTACAATTAACTTGTAGACCCTGTTTTGAGAAAATACTCCGTTTAAAAGTTAGGTGTTGTAGAAAAAACCAAAAACCGTTTTTAGAAATCGTAAAGAACAGGACCCTAGTCTCCTTACATGTGAAAGGCTAAACAGACGCAAGCCGAACAACATATATCTATCTAAACTAATAATCCACCAGTTCAAATTATTTTACATCCACCCAACAATTACCTGCTCCACAGTCATGACCTTAACTACGTCCACACCACAATATGCACCCATAATTACACCATCATAAAAACGTCCGCACCAGATTAACTCTCCTCCATTCTCTCTCCTTACCCAACCATATCCGACGATCATCCTTCAATGGATCTGCAGTACCCCTCCACCCCGCGCCCCCGCTCGACCTGCGCTGCGCTGCCCCCTCCCTCCGCCTCCCCCGCGCCTCCTCCTCCCCCGCGCCTCCTCCGCTCCCTCCGCCTCCCCCACGCCTCCCCTCCATCCGCCTCCCCCTCCTCCCCCGCGCCTCCCCTCCCTCCGCCTCCCCCGCGCCTCCCCTCCCTCCGCCTGCCCCCTTCCTCCCCGCCCCAGCCTTAACCCTAGCCCCGCTTCCTCCTCCTCCCGCGCGCTGCCGCCACCCCGCCCGCGCCTCCTCCCGATTTCTCCTCGCCTCCTCCCGCCCTCCGCGCCGCCTCCTCCCCCCCGCGCGCGCCGCCTCCTCCTCCTCCCCCGCCCGCGCCGATGACCGAGCGACGGTCCACGTGAGGCGCAGCGGTCTCGGAGGAAGACGGCGGCCGCAACGATCGCGGCGGCCGGATCGAGCTTCGGTGCGGTTCCCGAGACGGCGGCGCCCAATCGGATCGGATCGGCCCGAGGCGGCCGGATCCGTCGCGGTGCGACCCGGCGGTGGCCGGATCCGGCGGCGGCGGCCGGATCCGGGTGACCCATGCGCTACCTCCCCTGTTGAACCCGTCGCCTCCTCTAATTTCTCCCGCCTCCCCGGCGGGCGCCGCCCACCGCCTCCCGTCTCCCGAAGGCCGCGCCTCCCGCCTCCGCCGTCTCCCCGGCGCGCCTCCCCGGGCCTTCCCAAAGGTCGCCGCCTCCCGGCGGCGAGGCGCACCCGCCGCCGCCTCCCGGCTACTCCCGGCCGCCAAGACGACATGCTCGGAAGGGATCCAGCGCAGCTTGAGGCCATTCAACACTGCTAAGATTCGATCTACTCTGCTCCTTATTGTCTCTACTGAATTCTACACTTCTTCTGTTGCCTAAAACTTGCTTGATGGAATGATTGAATGACCCATTTGCAGCACAATACTAGAAGGTCTGCAATATGGGAGTTTGCTTGTAAGAGGCATGCATTGTTCTTTCAGAAATATTGTTGATTCGTGTTAGTTTTGTTTCTATTTCTTGCAGATCCTATATTATGCATGTTATGCCTTTATATTCACTATTTCACTGGAACAAAGGGTAATCAATTATGCATGTTATGCACTTGTTTTGAGTTGAGCATGATTAGAAATTGAAACCCTCTGTTTGGACCAAAACCAAGACGAATGGAAAAAAACATGGGTTTCCCATTTCAATCAATTCAGATAAATCACTGACAAGATACTCTATTAGATTTGGTTATTTCCAAATTCCAAGCAGGAATTCAATGCATTTTGGTTGGTAATGCTTTCTTGTTTTGCTGATTGTGGTTGTTTTTCCATAACTGCTCTGAGGTGCTTGTGCTGTTCATGTTTTGTAATACTCTGTTCATTCAGAATTCTTTTTGGTTGGTTCAATATTGGCCTATTGCATTGCTATAACTATCTCTGGTTTTCCTATAGAATCATCATACATAAATCTGAGATGCACTTCAGTCCTTTTTTTGTTTCAGAAAAGTAGTGCCACATCTCTCTCTCTCTCTCTCGTAATTTTATTCTTACAGCTCCACAGTCATAGGCTTACAAACTCATTAATTTCATGACCTGAACTTCCTGGTGATTTATTGATCAAGTAAAACAAATTTCTGTTTCTTGTTTGTAATTAATTTCTGCGTACTACTGCAGGTAAGAAACTTCATGTCAATGTAGTGACTAGGAGTGAGTTTGTGACTCCATCGGCTTTAATTTTTATATGAGATGCGATTGTTCCCGACCTTCCGTAGTCGATCGATGACGCTTGGAATTTTCGTGGTGAATTGGTCACATCCTTTGAAGATCATCTGTTGTGGCACCGTGATTGCAATACAAACAGATTTACATTACTAGCAACCAAGATCTCATTATCTCTTCGCAAGGTGATCTGAATGATTCATCTTGAGAGGGCAATGGTAACATTTAAACTTTCGACACATTGACTTGTATTACTAATATGTTTAGTTCCTAATGAATGCCAACTCTATCGCTTGTTGCATTTGACTTGTTATTGGTTGTTGTTGTTTCTGGCATTACATTTGCCTTTTATCCATTACGCCCTTTGTCATGTTAGAAGTAGTTTGTAGCATTTATCGCTTTCCTCTTTGATTGGATGTATACTCTCAAGCTTTTAATTTCAGTTCAGTTTGATGATTGATGCTTGGAATTGTCGGTACATTATACTTATGAGTTATGATCAAGTGTGCGCCACTAAAGTTTTTCTGTGTGTTTTGTACAAAGACATCAGAATAGCAGTGCTCTATTGTTTATTCCAAGTACCTTAATGATCACTGAAAAAGATGTATTTCTACTTACCAAGTCAATTAAACACAAGATGCATCAGAATGTAGGTTAAGTTACAGATGTGCTGATTATATCTTGTTTCGAATTCATTTTTCCTTTTTGTATTCTTGAAAAAAATAGAACTCATTCAAAACTTGCTGCAGTAGATAAATGAGGATGATGCCAGTTTGTATCAGATGATCACTAATGTGTCAGTCTATTAGCGCCGGAGAAAGGATTAGATTATGAGTTCATATAGCAACCTTTTGAGTTTGTATCTAATTAGAGTTCTTTTTTACAAGTTAGAGGTTAAATTCTATCTTTTTTACAAGATATCCTTGCTGAATTCATCTGTCAAATTGTGCCAGTTTTTTTAATTATAAATTACTTTCACATGGAAATTCTTATACTGTCGTGGCAAATGATTTTCCTTAACAATTATATACACTGGAGATTCGGAATAATTCTCAAAATGGACTTAACGTGCCGGATGCATGCCTTGTCCGTGTGGCGTCAACAATGGATGTGATGGAACTGATGAATGTTGGGCAGAAGAACCGTGCTGTGGGTGCAACTGCACTAAACGACCGGAGTAGTCGTTCCTACAGGTAACTTCACAACCTTTTCTTCTGTGTTAATAACAAAATATTTTGACATAATAATGGAATATAGTGCAATATTCTTGTGATCTTGCAGTTGTTTAACTGTTCATGTTCAAGGAAAAGATTTGACATCAGGGACCATTCTTCGTGCCTGCATGCATTTAGTTGATCTTGCAAGAAGCGAACGGGTTGGTTGCTAGATTGGACTTAGCTTGTTATAAATGAAACAAAAGTCTTGCTGGTATGGGTGCACGGCTGCTTTCTCAACTCCCCCTCATGATGTAGTTAGGGAAAGAGCTAACCTGATAATCTTGTCTTGGTAATCTTTTTCCCAATTATTTGTGTAAGCCTAATTAAAGCTTAAGCTTGTTTTAGCCATTGTTGCAGCTAACAACCTGAACTTGGAACACTAGATCCTGTTATTGAACTGCAAATGTTATAAACCTGCTCGCTCCCATATAGTTTAGCTTGCTATGAGTAATTCAGAATAACAATATTGCACTTAAAGTATTTTTACCCTTGTTGTAGTCTTACTTCCCATATTGTAGTTCACATATTTTCTTTCATCGGACTTTGAGTGTGTTACTTCATCAATCAGTGGTATCAAGATGCTCCTGCATTTGGCTGGATATGTTTCTTCTATGTACACCTGAGGAAGGAGCACTTACTAACAAACTTATGTTCTGTGATAGTTATTCCCATTCTCTTTCAGAATTCATTGCATCAACCAAAGGAAGATCCTGTTGTCACATTGGATCATATATTTGGAGATGAACCAATGAAGATTACAAGCCCCTCAACAGATACTGAAATTGCTCTTGCTCTTAAGAGTCTTGGAAGGTTGTTGCCTTTTGTATAGCCAATGCACTGCTCTGGCCCACAAGTACAAGGCTGTGAAGGTATCCACCATTCTCTTCACTTTTAGTCACTTTTGGCTTATTACTTTTAGATCTTCTAGGACATCTTGTTTATGCTTTATCATTTCATTTGTTAAATTATACTGATTAGAAGGTTTTTCACTTTCACATGGTAAAGGGTCAAACTTGGAGGTAGTAAAAAAATCAGTACCGAGATGCGCTTTATTACCCTGCATCTTCATACAATCTCACTGTCAAGAACTTCCTGTTCTTTGTGAAAGTGATTCTACAACTCTTATACAGCTATTTATACCTTTTTCTTCACATACAACCCACTAATATATATGCTACCATCTGCTTATGTGATTTTGAACTCACTCATTGTTTCTTAGACTGATTAGTTAACAACTTGAATTGGTGTAGGTACTCTTGAATATATTAGCCAGCCGAGGTCCAACTGAGCAAGGAGTGTGCTTGGATGCTCTGATATCGTTGATGTTGGATTCACCCTCCAATCAGATTGTACAGTTTATCTCTTTACCTGAATTTTTATGATTGTCTTTAATCCTGTATATATGAAATGAAACTTATTTCTTCTAGCATTTAGGATGAGTGTACAGTTGCTAAATCTAAGAGAGAATTTGCAAACATAAGCACATATAAGATAGCAAATAGCTCTAACATGGTTGAAATGTCCAAATCTTTAGTTGTTGCTGCCATTGAATAGACTGATGGTTTATCTTTCAAGACATGTTTTGTGCAGGGCAAGATTTGTGAGTATAGGGCATGTTTAGTTCATGGCGAACTTTGCCATAACTAGGCTTAGGAAAAGTGTAGCCAACAAAAGGGTGCCCACAAGTTAGGCAAAGTTAGCCAACAAAATTTCATTTCAGAACATGATTAATATTAGTTGCTGTAAGTT
Organism: Dendrocalamus sinicus; assembly: GCA_036346575.1. Taxonomy (NCBI): domain Eukaryota; kingdom Viridiplantae; phylum Streptophyta; class Magnoliopsida; order Poales; family Poaceae; genus Dendrocalamus; species Dendrocalamus sinicus. Next base: position 5,977,701 of record CM070664.1, read on the forward strand.
TGCATTAATAAAGAAAGAAATCACACTGCATTAAATAAGTTGTCTAACTTAATTGTTTCTCGTTCTTTGTGGTTATTTGTGTTCTTCGGTTGGTCCGTACTTTATATAACTACTTCCTTCTCTAGGACTTGAGGAGGTAGCTCCAGTGGGTGATCACGAGAGGCCTCGTGGAGCGCGAGGCGCGGCGATTCAGGAGATGGCGCAATGAAGCGGATGTACGACGACCGGATGATCGAGTCGCTCCAGTGGGTGATCACGAGGTTTGACATGCCGTCGCGGCGAGTCCGAGGTCTCATCCGAGCGAGCCGTGTCGGAGACGAGCGAGGGCAGCGAGACGAGAGGTAGCTCCTGCATCTTGGTGGTTGGATGGAACGAGAATGGCGGCCCGAGCTAGGGAAGTTATTATCGCTTAAAGTTCTTGATCCTCGATCAGCATTGAGCAACCATGTAGGGCCTCCTATTGCCTAATTTTTGATAGCCGGTGCTGTTTGGGAATCCTCCGAGAGGCAAAACTCATGCAGAGACCTGTAATATCCACTGTAAATATACCATCATTTGCAAGCCCTTAATATACGATTAACATACTAGATCGTTTTAACTGTGCAATTGTTCAATTTTTGTAGTGTGCGGGAGCAGGACTCTTAAGAGTTACTATTATTGTGAACTCAATAGAAGTGTTTCGCAGCTTTTGGTATATGATAATGGAATTGTGAAGAAATTTCTCCGATTTTGGTGCGAGTTCACGCCTGGAGCTTTGCTATAAAGCTTAGACGTCGGGATATGACAACGATGGCGGATTGGTAAGAAATGCTTCCAGCGATCGGAAGCCTCGAATACTCTGTTTAAGCATCGTGGTCGCCGATATCCGATGACTATGTTAGGACTGTCCCGTCTGTAAACACACTGAAAACCGCAGCAATACAATCGACTTATTTCACTATGTAGTTTTTCTGGCGCTGGACCCAGTTGCTCAGATGCCTTTTTTCACTTCAGTTGCTCAGATACTATTCTTGTTATCATGCATGTTTGAATCTTGGCCGCTCTCTACCCTTCTCTGCATTTTGTGCTCCACAATTTGGTGGTTCACTGTCTCATACTTCACATTGTGTGAGCAAAAATGAGGATATGTGTAGTGGTACAAGACTTTTAAAGCTAGAACCTCCTTTAATGTGAAGGTTCCAGTGTTCAGAAACTTCACTGATAAATACTAGATCATTTCTGTATGTCTTGGTTGTTTTAAGAAGCGTGTGATGATCTCAAAAGAAGAAGAAGAACGTGATTTACAGAACGCAAATGTTCCGTTCTCTTTAAAACCAACTGTTGCTAATTTTGCTTATCACAGGGCCGTATCGTGTCAGTTGGTAAACAGATTCACCAAAACTTTACTGTGAATCAGTAAATTTATCTCTATCTCTATCTCTACCCCTATAAACCACCAGTTAAAATTATTCTACATCCACCCAACAATTATCTGCTCCACAGTCATGACCTTAACTACGTCCACACCACAATATGCACCCAGAAATACACCATCATAAAAACGTGCGCACCAGATTAACTCTCCTCCATTCTCTCTCCTTACTCAACCATATCCGACGGTCATCCTTCAATGGATCTGCAGTACCCCTCCCGCGTCCCGCTCTCCTCTGCAGTCCTCCGCAGTCCCGCTACGCGTGGGCCTCCTCCGCAGTCCCGCTCTCCTCTCTCTGATTTCCCTCCACTCGCCAGCATCACTGCGTGGTCGTAAAGAGTTGCGATCATAGTAACTCGAGAGTGGCTGAAGGAAGACAGTGCAGCGATATAGCGGAGCGGTCGTAAACTGATACAGTGAAGTTACGACAACGACTCAAAGCGATCGGTGCCGAGTTTGAGTGGTCGTACGGCGACGTAAGCACTCGGAATCGGTCATAAACGACTCTAAGTACCCCTCTATAATACACCAAAATTTTCTTTACTAAATCCACCCCCCTCAACCACCCCCATAGTCATGCCTAATCTAAGTCCACCCAGATTTGTCCATGATCTGCATCTCGCCGCCAGCGTAGAGCGGCGGACCACAGGTATGCGGGTGGGCCACTGCATACCCTGGGGCCCAGCAGTAAGTCATACATAATATAGATATTACATGTAAAAACAAAAGAAGAAAAAGCTTACTGTGTTTCATATTTCTTTATGTGACAAAAATGTTTGTTTTCTTTGTAGCCTCAAGTTTAAACAATGTGGGGATGAAGAAAGTCGTCGGTGGGTGAGTCCAATGATGTTGTCGTCTCCTCAAAGGATCAGTCGTTATGTGACAAAAATATTTGGTTATACAATATATGAGATGTGAATCTTAATGAATCTGATTGTTCGTTTTATTTTTTACAAATTTTATCTTGTTTTGTATTTTATCGTAGCGTTAGCACGGGCACTATACTAGTATGGTTAGGGGATGACGTCCTGCGTGTTACAGCGGACTGGCCGTTGCTTGCACGTTAAGGATGTACATGTAGATTTTGACGTCGAATGCTTTGAGTAGTTTATGGGTTTCAGACAAGCTGTCGCTTGCAACAAAGCTCCGGTACCAGTTCATCATGTTCATGTACACTCTACCAGGGTTCACAATTTCGTTTGGGGAAAAATTTCGGAGAGTAGCGAATTCACCGGGGTGATTTCGGTTTGGATTTCCGTCAAATTTTGGTAATTTGAATTTTAATAAAACTTTACAATTTTTGAGAAAAGGGTTATCAAAGATGATAGAGATGGACTAGATATTGGATATAGATGAAACAGAGATAAAAATATAGATGAAACTTGCTCTAATATTTGAAGTTCATATCAAGATTTGAATTTGAATTCAAATTTTGGTCTTACAAAATAATTTTAGAGGGAACCGGAATTGTTAACCCTTCATTGTACACATGATATATACTGTAGGATCATATGACGTAATCAAGGGGGGTGAATGATTGCCTCCGCTTCTTAAAATCTCTACGTTGTCGATGAAGAATCCGATCGCTCGAATGAACACTTGATGCTCAGCTTTGCTCATAGTCATACGAGTCGGCCAAATAGCAATCACCAGAAATCACAAACCAGATTGATTCAAGATATTCTTTATTGCTGAATTTTCGTAGAGTTACAAAGTGCCCTCACAAGCATCGTGATTGAAAGCTGCCATGGTCGCAGTCTGGCGTGGTTGTTCAGCCGTGCAATCCTCTAATATCACTTGAGTGCAGTCCGATGTTCCGATGCGTCTTGAAAGCTGTTCGATGCTCCAGAGCTACTCGAATACCGTCCGATGCTCCATTGCTACTCGAACATCGTCCGATGCCACTCGAAGCTACTCGAATACCGTCCGATGCTTCAGAGCTATTCAGAGCAACCAAAATCACTCGAAGCCGTCCGATGCTCAGACTGAAACCACTTGAACTTGAAACCTTTGACCACGATCAACCAAAACTTTCACAAACGCAAAATCCAAAGCAATCCAAATGTCAATTATTCATCATCACTTTATTTACAACTATCTACATGGTCTAACATATACTAGTATATATGTATATATATATTTTTCGAAACAAGTAGTGAATATCTATTTTACTAGTTAAAACAGCGCGGTATTTGTAAAAGAGATTGTACATCTGGTTCTCACTAGCTTATTGTGACACCCCGGCCCATGTTGGCCTATGTGTGTGTGCACATGAATTTCTGGGTTAATCCCACCTTGCTAGCTTACCTTGAGAAGCACTTACATATAAAACTAGGAGGTACAAAGGTATCACCCCTAGTTAACCGTTTTACGCGAAGCGAGGACGAAAGTGCAAGCGGGTTGCTACGTGTGCGTGGCCTATCCAGAATGTGGTCAGGTCTGAGCCGGTTTGAACTCTAGGGCGTTACAAATGGTATCAGAGCCGACTCTCGCGGTTACATGGGCACGTGCGGGTCAGAGACGCGGGCATATGGCGCATGGCGCGTGTGGACCCGGAGTGGACACACGGCATGGCATATGTGCTGGCACTGAACGCACGAACATATGCCAAGAGGGGAGATCCTTATCATTTACCCTGGTATGGGTATGTTAGTCCGACGAGGACGTCGGGTTCTTTGCGGGGGGTGACACCCTGGCTCATGTTGGCCCATGTGTGTGTGTGTGCATATGAACTTCTGGGTTAGTCCCACCTTGCTAGCTTACCTTGAGAAGCACTTACATATAAGCCTAGAAGTTACAAAGGTAGCACCTCCTGTTAACCGTTTTGCGCGAAGCGAGGACGAAAGTGCAAGCGGGTTGCTCCGTGTATGTGACCTATCCATAATGTGGTTAGGTCTGAGCCGGTTTGGACCCTAGGGCGTTACACTTATGTGACGGACAAATTATTTGGAGACTGATTTCGGCCAATGCACTTGCATAACCCACCTTCATATATAGTATTACAAGCCATCAAAAACTGATGGTTCATCAAAGCGACGCAAACTGCAACTCAGTGACCTGCCATAGCTAGAACAAAAACCCAGGCATGTTATAGCTACTGATGATTCATTTAGCTTCTTCAGGCATCACCACTGCATTGCACTCCATTAAGGATAGATAATACTGTGTTCTTCACATGTTGCTTGACAGCCATGCCGGTAAGCACCCTACATACGAAGACAAGAATGGGTTAAAATGTCATGCACATTTGCAGTTGTCAGACTGCAATATGAATATGTTCTGGACAAAACAAAAAGGAGTGGAAAGATGGTGAAATTTTAGCACAACTTACATGGAACTGGGAAATTGAAGCACAGAGATGGCTTGGGAGCCGGCTGCTCATGCTCGGCCACAAGGATGTAGAACAGGCCCATGACGCCGGTGTGCTGTCGGTCGCTGCTGTAGTTGGAGATGATGGTCAGCACCTCGCCGTCGCTGACCTTGACGGATCCCGGCTTCGGGTAGCACGTCGACATGCCGACGATGTAGTTCGCCTCATTCCCTGCCTCCTTCCCCGTGCCGTAAGTCGGAAGCGATGCGCATAGAAGCCGTCCGTCCTGTAGTAAGTTGAGCGTACTTCAGCAGTTAATACTCCCTTTTCCAAGAACATGCTATCAGGTTACCATTTACATAGGTTGTGCAAAGTTTTGGATAGGCAATGGTGAGTGCTACATAAGCATATCGGGTAAGAAATCGTTGTTTATCAATTACCTGACCATGCAGAGAGGCACCAATCCCACCTGAATGCTGGTGCGCAACACCGAACACGATATCGCCTCCACGCGGTAATACTTCTTTGGTTACCTTAACATCAAGGCACTCATTCTTGGCCCGGTTTTCTGGACTGCATTCCTCGACTTGATATTCAACCTGCACAAGCAAACGGCTTAAATCATAAAGGAAAACCATCTAACCTACAAAATGCTTCAGCTTGTGCATCTGAAGCAACATGGAAGTTCCCCATGTCTGAAACAGTAACGACTTCAGACGAAGCTCGATTTGCACACCATGCAGGCAGGTTCAGATTTTCCTTCGAGCAGAGCCATGTCACTAACGTCAAATATGTAGATCTTGACCGGGATAACGGCATCACTCCAGTCGAGCCACGTCACGGTGTACCGCAAGAACAGCTTCCGCAGCTCGCCATTGAACCCTTCCCTGACCTGACACTGAGTCTGATCATAGCAGCAATACAACCCACCAGTGTAGTCCTTTGGGATCGTGCGCCCAAACTCGTCGACTGTCACATTGTAAAGATCGCACTTGCACTCGGTGCACCCCAGCTTGTCGGCCACGCCCCTCGTGTCGATGGCGTGAACATTGATCATCCATTCCTCCTCATAACCTTCAGGGGGGCTGTCCGGATTGCCAATCTCAATTCCATAGGGATCAGGGACCCATGTGGCAGTGTGACGAGTCTCAGAACCGAGCCCGTAGTACTGGCTTAATGTGGTCTTGCACACTCCGGAGTTCCCAGCAATGATCCTCTTTGGGAGCTTCTGCGCATCAGCGCTATCGCTGTTCTTCAAAGCATAGTATGGTTCCACAACCCAGTGATGCAGGTAGGTCTCATGGAGCGGGACAGGGTCGCCGTTCTCATCGACGACCTCCGCATCGAAGCTCTTGAGCGCAAGGTGGCCTCTGGGGAAGTCAACGTCGAGGTAGAACTTGTTTGAGACTGATCCAGGGCGCTGGAAGAATGCTGGAGACAGGAATGTCTTGGATTTCAGCAGATGGCCTCTTGCATTGAGTGCTTCAGAGGGAAGGGGGCCAATAGCAGACAGGAGTGCAATGAGCAGCACAGGAAACACAGCCATTTTCATATTGTCACCAGCTGCAAAAATTGACCAACTATCAGTGGCCTGAAGAATTCTTTAATTTAGTTGCAATCATCTTAACCCGACAAATGGGCTGGAAGGACCTATTTTATATCAAGCAACTTCGGATTCAAGACAATTCTGAGTTCAGATGTAATTTCCCCTGCTTCTCGTGGAAGAGTACTAAGAGTGAGGGCACAATTCTGGTCCTCAGATTAATTCAAGACAACCATGATGCCAACCATACATATATAAGCATAGAAACTGCTTCCCTAGGAAGGAAACTGCACGTATATGTAAGCAAATGTGGAGCTGATTCATTGGTATACAACCAACAACTAGCAGCCACAGCCCCTTCAGAATAATTCAATATTCCTTGACCTGAGTGTAAAAGCACTTAAGTATGTATTCTAAGATTACAAATCAAGAAAGCAATCTAAGACTACAAATCAAGAAAGCAACTAGCTGAAACTTTTACTTCAAAACAATTTCAGTAAGACCAGCACCCAATAGGCCACAGCCGTAGCAACACAAAATCCAAGTGGCTACACAAGGCAAACATAAACAATTACCACCAACTCCGTGATGGTTTCCCCTATGTCGTTTCAATCCAAACAAATATGACTTGTTTCACATGTCTATATATTCAAGCAAACAAACAATGGCCCACGCTGTAATCGTCACTACAAAATGGAAAATTACATATAGTCAAGCACTCTGAGCTATTCCAACTAGTAAGAAACTTGCAATCGAACTCTTCCCATTACCAAAGAGAGAGAAAAGGACTGAAAGCTACTCTTAGGCTTTAGCCAACGATACCACAGGTGAGCCCCAAATCTGTAAGCAGAAACATTTCCTCAAAGAAAAGATTGAATCTTTTAAATACCACACCAGAACCAACTCATCTAGAACACAAGGAACAAGGAAGGAATAGCAAATAGACGTAGAACCCAAAAAAAAAAGAAGAGAAGAAAACACAGAAGATTAGGGCTCTACTCTTTTTTATTTTTGGCTTCGGTTTTTCCGAAAACCGAAATAAATGGGACAATTTCTCTAAGCGACTTTTCAAAACCGCTTCTCCAAACAGTTTCTCAAGCATACTTGTGTGTGCATTGACACGCTGTCAGCATTAACGTTTTCGGCGTTCATTACAGTCTTGAAAAGAGAAAAGTCATTAGACATATCCCAAAAGAATAGAGCCGAGGATAAGAAGAGATTCCCAGTAAGAAATGGGAAGCCCGGCGAGGGCAAGAAGAGATCCAAAGAAGCAATCTTTTTTCTTTTTTTAAACGGCGCTTGAAAGATATCTGAGAGCTAGATCTGGCCAACTAGACCAAGCCAACTGTATTGACCTGAGCCACGGTACTCGGCCAAGTCATAGAACGGCACGGGCAGTAAATAAGTCGTGTCGATCCGACCCAATCAGACGTGCTATGTTTAGACCGACACCTCGAGCTGACAGATACGATACACACAGTAACTCTCCTATAGTTGTAGTGGTATAGTAAAATTATTTATAATTGACTGTAAAATTATAATAAAATTATTTGTGACTAGCTTGTGACTCAACGGCTGACAATAAAGTTACTAGCAACTAAAAGTAAAATCAACAAACCATCAGTTGTTCATTTGACTAAGCGTGCTTAGACCAGCCAGCACGATTGACTCATCTCCATACTGTGCTTGGGTTGGCCTAGATCGAATGATAGACATATAGGTTGGCACGATACGGTAACCTATTCATATTAGGTCTAATTAGATGTTCCTTATCTGAATCCGTACAGTACTGTACCAAGCGGAGCTCACAGCAATCAATCAATGAATCAAAGAATACTTGACCTTAGCTAGCCTAAGAGATGCGCAGGAACCAAGACAGAAGAAAGTGGAGCAGAGGAAGCAGCAAGGAGGTAGCAGAAGATGAAGATCGACGACGAAACATACCTGGATCGACGGGACGAGGAGGATAAGCTGTGGCACAGTCCGTGTCGCCTCTTTTATAGGGTCGTGGTTGCGCCACGTGGCAGCGCTTGCGTCTCGCGAGCATGGGGAGAGGAGACGCGGGCTTGCACGTCCACACCTGGCTTTCTTCTAGAAGGGTACACGGTTCTTAGTTTGGGTTGTATTTGGTAGATTTTTGAAAACAAATCAAGGTTTTTAGACATGGCTTCAAGGAATTAATTTGACCAGCCTCAACGGCGCTTGCTCATTGATGGCTCATCGATCATGAGGGCTACTTTGACTTACGATTATGGTTTTTAGTTTAAGACTGAAATAGTATTATAGTGGTTATTAGTTTTTAAGTTATTTAATTAAAAAATAAAATATCGTTATTTATTTACAGACAATAAAAAAGTAAAAAAGACAAAAAAAAAATTGAGACTAGAAGACGACGTGTTTCAGATGACTCTCGTGACGTGGTCGTCGATGCGCGTCCTCGCCATGCGCAAGCTCCTTCAATGCCCTACAATAAACCGGCGACACGGGCTCGATCGCTGTACCTGCCTCCTCCTCCTCCTCCTCCTCCTCACTCCATTTCTGTCCTCTTCTGCAGCATGTGCTCATTGTCTGACTCAGTGCAACACAACAGTTGGGACCTTGGGATGGGAGAGCTCGGACTGGCTAGCTGGCGCGGGTTTGAGCGACGGACGGATGGGCCGGTGGCGTTTGCCAGCATGTCGGGCGGGGCGGCGGACGGCTGGGCGGATCATCGGCGCTGCGCACCGGCGGCGGCAGCCAGGGCGGAGCGCCAAAAAGCAAAGGTTTTATATTAATTTGTTGAGAGTGGGATTTGAACCCACGCCCTTTCGGACCAGAACCTTAATCTGGCGCCTTAGACCAACTCGGCCATCTCATGCAGGGCTGGATGGTTATTCCTACTTCAGAAATGCGGCAGTCAAATTCGCCATTTCCCGCCAGCCAGGCTGATCTGAAACAGGTAAGCGCTCTGCGTGGCAACCCAGACTTGGTTTCTGCATCTCTGTCATATCAGCTCGATTCGCTTCATCGCTTGGTAAGCTGAAGGGTTTTGACTTTCGACGCAGTGAAAATATAGGCTATTACTACTTCGTGCAGACAGTCCATGGAGCATTCGAGTATTTCCAACGTCTCAATCATCTCGGTTGAAGATGAATGACGCTTTGCAAATTTTGCTGGAAGAGAGGCGTAAATCCAATCCATCAACGACTACTATCCAGTTATCAACTGTCTGTCAACCGGGCCAGCGTTTGTAGCATTTGTATCACTGTCTGTCAGTAACTTCCCCTCATCTAATTGTTGTCGATTGAATTTGACTTATTTGGAGTTGGATGCTCCTATGCTCAGCTCGGCTCTGTTCCTTTTTCAGCTCGCACTCTAATGAATTTTCTCCGCTCCACGCAGTAGTAACTAATGGCCAGTTAGTTAATCATCTTAACTAAGAAAAAACATTAAACAGATTGACTGAGACACCATTTGCATTGAGAGCAAGAAGAAGCATCGTCACAAGTATCAGGGACAGACAAGGAAGCTAGCTAGCTCCGCGAGGCGCAAGAACACGGCCACGGCGTGCAGGGCAGGTGCTGGCGACCAGGCCATCTCCACTCGACAGCGTGCACAGGTCTAAAGAATGGAGTGACGGATAGTCAAACTAAGACAGTCAAGAATAGGTGAAGACAGCTCAACCTTCCGATACTCAGATGGGACTACATTACCAAGAAGACAAGGATTTAGAAGTCTCAACCCTCACAAGGACCAAGACTCGAGCCTCCGTCTTGCTTTTCTTTTCTCCTCACCTTCATGGTAGATATATTGATCAAATCCTCGTCAAAAAGATACGATAGCCGGGAACAAAACGACTATCATTGGCGGAAGTAAGAAAATGAGACCAATAGTTTCTACTCGTCATGGCCTTAACCATCAATACAAGTTTTCACCTAACCCCACACCGCAAGGATTACTGAGAAGAAGTCATTGTAATGGAGACAACAATAACACTGCATTAGACAGACCCCTAAAGGATGTCACTTATTTCCGTAGCAGAAATACCAGATACTACGTCCGTAGGTGCCCTCAGAAGAGGAGATATAAGGAGACCACTTGTTTCCATTGCGGCAACATAGGACACTATATGAATAGATGCCCTCAAAGGAAACTAGAAAAACAAGTGAGAAGTGCCATTGCTATCAGCATTAGCTTTGGCAAAGAAGAACGTACCAATTACAAGTACCTCGAGGAGGGGCAAGCTACGTTTGCCGAATTCCTACTACCAAACCCTGAGGCTCAGTCAAGTGCTACATGCTTCAAGTGTAGTAAGGTAGGACATGTCACCCAATTATATCCCCCAACTAGTTGTGTGCCCGTGCGTTGCAACGGAAAATCAAATACTATACACATTTTCTTTCATTTACATGAGAATTTATTGTAGAAAAATTTAAGGCCAACATTGATAATAAATCAGATAGCATATCTCTAATGTTGCTAATTTAATCATCGGCAAACTCAGTAATAATGTGACACTACAGAAAACCATGGTGAGATGTGCAATAGATTTAAGAAGAAAATAGTGTTACTTATGCATTATCATTTCGAAGACAATCATTTGATATTTCTTTTTTCCATAACAAACTTATACACCTAATTATATCCACGCTGACTGAGGATGGCACCAAAATTACAATTACATTGGTACTCAAGACAAAAATCATCAACAAATACATTTGTATATTTTGTTAGTCCCTCGGGGCCACAATGTACACTTATCTCAAGATGAACTAATAAGCCTCCAAAAATACAGAGTAGATAGCAAGCACCACTAATAGCTTCATATTAGTAGCTCCCTCCAGGACGTGCATGAATACTAAAGAAAAGAGCATAATTTAGTAAAAAGTCTCTACGCCACATGTAAATCTATGGGTATCTAATTAAGGAGTGCAGTGCCAGGAGGGACTGACTTGAGCAAATTGAAACACAAAACAAAATTTATATATATCATGTGCAAACACAACAATCGCATGCCATAAGCTATAATGTGCTTTAGAATAATTCTGTGGCTGTTGTCGCAAGAATAATACACATCATTTAACAAAATGTGCAAAATATAAGCACCACATACTATAAATGGAATCAATGTTCTAGCATATCTCTCACACCATTCAGAGAATAATATAATGTTGAGAGGATCTTTCAAATTGAAAGCGAGAGAAAGCATGCTTTATCTATATTTAGCTATACCTCAGGAGGGTTACGTCATAGTCAGAAATTCAGTTTTAGAGAGAAGACATGGGAGGGTGAGGGCAACCAACCGTGCAACTAATTTTTTTATTCGTTTTTCTTCACATATGGGGGATTGCAAAACTTAAAGAGTGACAGATATATCTTCTTCCATTATTATGAGTCAGAAATATAAAATGTGAAGCAATTATTCTCATAGTAAGCAAAATCTTCATATGGAATTATCTAAGAAATATTATGAAGATTCGTGTAGCAACATACAGTCATGCAGTCATCAAAAGGTTATGATTATCTATAGTTTCCGTGCCAAATGAATTTTGCAAGTATTGATTCTACATGCACTCTGCGTGCATTTTTATCTGACACGAAAAATATTAGTTACCTAGTGGATGCATCTTACCATTATGGAAAAGTATTTGTTACTTGAAGACCCACCTCAAGATCCGAATGCCCTTGCTTTTATGTTAGTTGTAGAGAGAGAGAGAGGCTGTGAATTCGTTACCTGGTGGTTGCCTACTACCAACATAAAAAAGGTATTTGTTACCTGAGGATTGAAATGCCATTGCTTTAGCATCACACAACACTGTTACATGTAGAGAGAAGACATGAGAGGGTGAGGGGAATCGCTGTGCAACTAAATTTTTTATTCATTTTTTCTTCACATATGGGGGGATTGAATAACATATATCAAAACTTAAGAGTTACAGACATGCTTTCTTCTATTATTATGAGTCAAAAATATAAAAGGTGAAGCTAATTATTCTCATAGTAAGGAGAATCTTCATACGGAATTATTTAGGAGATATTATGAAGATTTGTGTAGCAACATACAGTTATGCAGTCATCTAAAGGTCACGATTACGTATATTTTTGTGCCAAATGAAGAAAGAACGAAATAGTCCTACAACTGATCATAATAGAGACTGAGCTTCTCATAACAGCTCAGATGAAATCACTTTTGACAAAATGTTCTGGGGGAACATGGATAACACACCTGAATAAGAAATTGAAAAAAAAGCTACAACAGTGCAGTTTTGTCAATGTGCAAAGAAGAGAATATATACTAATAATACTATAATCTAACAGACCACAAATTCAATTATGTTAATCAGATTAATATGTTTGAAATGCTTCTAACCGCTTCAGAGGTGATGAGAAATCAGATACATCGATTGCTGTAACAAAAGTAAGAACAAAGAAATAAGTCCAGGTTCAGGTTCAACTATCATTGCCGAAACCACAGGAGCTCCACTGTTGAGGATTCATAGCACCCCGCATGGTAAGTTGTCAAACCAACTAATACAATGCACCAGGGCATAAAGAATGTAGAAGAAGCCCGATTAACCTTATTAGCTAGTGCAATGGTCTGATGAAAGATATCACGTGTTACAGTCAGCACAAGATTATGCTAAGAGTAGCATGCTATATCCCCCACATGATGAGTGCTAAATGGCTTGTGGCTTGCACTAGCAGTATTAACCCCGGCAATGGGATATATGCAGTTTGATGAGATTCAGAAAACAGAAAGCCTGGCTGGGAAGTATCGCATCATACAAGTGTATAAACCACAGATTAGCTACATCACAATAGAAAGGACATAGCTCAATGCATATCATATCACATTGGTCTCAAGTTAGATAATATTTCTGAAAGCAACAGGGCAAACTCTGGCTACCAATCTGACTGCGCAAGCAAGCATAGCATGGAACTATTTACTATGCTACACCATTCTTGTTTGATAACAACCTTTCCAGTGACCTCTCTCAAAGTAATTTCCCACGAGCCTAAATCAGTGCGGACAACTCTAGCTCATGGATAATCACATACACCGAATCAGTCGTGATCCACATCTACCTTCATGAGACCGCGGTTCGCAATTCGTTCATTTCAATTATGGGGAACCAAACTTTGGCCTTTGGATCAAGAACTACATTAAAAAATTAAACCTAACACCACCTAATTAGTAATTACCCAAACGCGCGCGGCCGGACCAGATCACGGTTCGTGGCAATGCCATGGGGAACCGACCAAATTTGGCTCTCCATCTAATTGGATGCTTAGCGAGTTTGCGTCAAAGAAATAGGGGTGATTGACAAGATTAGCCCACGATAATCACAATAAGAAACGGCTAGATGGAGGTGCGGGGGCGGGGGCTCACCTGGCTGGTGATGGCGGCCCGAAGAGTGGCGCTAATGAGGTTGCGGCGGCCGGTGGTGGAAGTGGACGGTGCGGTGGAAGAAAGGAGAAGCAGTAGGGAGGAGGAAGGACGGTGATGTATCCGAGAGGAGACGGAACAGAGGGTGGCGGCCGGTGTTGATGGAGGTGGAATAGAGGAGCGGCGCCTTGTGGAGGTGGCGGAGAGAGTTGAGAAGGGGCGGCGCAGAGGAGAGCAAGACGGCGGCGGCGCTGATGTGGGAGAGGAAGAGGAAGGCGGGGAAGTGAGGATGTGGCGGCGGATGTGGAGAAGGAGCGGCCGGAGGGAGGAGAGAGGCGGAGGAGCTGCAGGAGAGCTGTGGCGGGGTGAGGGCGTGGCCGCCAACGAGGTATGGCCCGGCCTCGCCGGTGCCGTGGATGGAGAAGAAGAGGGGGGTGAGAGGAGCAGACGAGAAGGGGGCGGTGGAAGAGAGCAAGCGGCGGCCGGTGGATCTGGAGCGGCGGCGCCGAGGTAGGGCAAGAGGAGCGGCGGGGCGCGGGTGGAGAAGCGGCTGGTGGAGGATGATGGCGCTGGGGAAGGAGAGTAGAAGGGGGAGAAGGAAGGGGCGGCGCGGTGGATGCAGACGGGAGTAGACGGGCGGCCGCCGGCGAGATGGCCCGGACTCGCCGGCGCTGAGGCAGAGAAATGGGGAGGAAAGCAACGGGAGGAGGAGGCACGGATTCGGGGTGTGGAGGGGCGCACGGATTTGGGGTGGGGCCCACATGTTAAAAAAGACAGTGAAAAGAGAAGGAAGTGTAGGATGCACCATCACCTTGAACTCCTTCTTTTAAGGAATAGAGATACAACAGGTTAAAGGAGGTGCATGGTTTATGAGTGAGCAAATAGGACATTACTGTCATATGTGCCCAATTCCCTTACAGTTCCTGCTGTAAGGAGCTCCATCAACCAGAAGACTGCTCTATGAATAGAATAGCATGTAGACGCTGTGAAGATAAAGGGCATCAGGCAAGCTAATGTCCCATGAAATGTCCCAACTATGATGAAGATCGCCAACTTAGAGAATTCCCCATGAGTAAAGTCACATATTTCCTCTGCCAAGGATAAGATCACTGTCCCAAGGGTTGTCATTTGAACCAATTGATCACTATATCGGTCGAACTACAATGATGGAATCTTTGTGCTTCCATGAACCTTGCAACCACCGGAGCAGACAAGGCAACTACCAGCACATCAGTAGATCCTAGCACCTCTTTCGTTTCCACATCCCTGTTGACTCTTTTTTCGTTTCACCAGTATCTCAGGATCGAAATTCCTTTTAAAAGAGGTAGGTTTATAACATCCAAAAAATATGGATGTTTGAAAATATGATAATTTTAAAAACATTTTAATGTGTCTTGGTGTTACTTGATTTTTTTTGTTTTATTCGAGGACCTTGATTGAATTTTGTGTCAATCAAATCAATTAATAAAAAGAAAAGCAAAATCTAGGGTTAAATGATATACAATTGGCAAAAGCAAATTAAAAATAGAAATCCTAATTTGAAAAGACGATCTATAATTTAAAACAAATTAGAAGCAAAATTCGAATTTAAATTATCTAACCAAAAAGTTGAATCAAACCTAAGATTGAAAAGAATTTGAATAAAATTGGAATTGTACCCTTTCCAAAATTTTGCCAAGTGAAATACAAATTTGAATTCAAATTCAAAACCAAAAAAATTAAATTCAAATCATAATACAATAAAAATCAAAAACCTTATTTGGGCTAACCCATTCCCTTCTCCTTTTCCCTGGCCTAGGTCCCTTCTCTCCTCTGTTCTCAACCTTTTGGCTGAGCCAACCTGGCCACACCGATCGCGCCGCCGCGCCAGCCTCGTCGTGCGCTCCTGCTCTTGCTACCGTGCCACACGCTCATCTCACCCCAGCCGCGCTGCGACTTGTCGCGCAGGCCCACACCTCGCCGCCTGCGCCATGCCATGCACACATGCACTCCTAAGAGTAAGTCTTATAATACAGCCTTCAGCTGGCTGTATGAATACTTACAGCTCACTTTTCAGCCTATTCATATAGTAGTTACAGCCAGCTGAAGGCTGTATAACCTACCCCTTCCTCTCACAAAGTTTCTTGGTTCTTGTGCTTCAGCTGGCTATAAGCTTACAGCCCACCTCTCTTCTCTCTCCTCCTCTCTTTCCTCCACCTCAGCATACAGTCACAGTCTCTTATAATACTTGCTCTAACCTAGCTCCACCATGCTCGCGCGCACAGCCTGCACCACGCTCGACCTGCGCCACACGCGCCCAAGCTACGCCCTGACAACTGCACCAACTTTGCTCCACGGCGCGTCGCATCACGCCTATCGGTAGTATGTCAGCCGCCAAGCCTCGAAACCCACCACGCAGTTGCGCCTGCCTTGTCGCGCTCCCTGCTCAGCGCCCACATCATCGTGTAGGCCCCACTCAGTGTGCCGCCTTGCCGCTCACTCCCGCGTCCACGCTGCTCACACCAGCCATCTGCCTACATCCGTGCTGTCCACGGCGCTCATACCACCCTCGGCCACCAGGCCACGCCTCGTGCACGTGTAAGCGTGAGCTCCCTCCAAGGTTAAACATTCCAGTTTGCAAAAAAAAAAAAACTAGGAGGGTAATGAAATGGATGAAATGACACTATGACAGAAAGGGTCATTACAGATGGTTCACAACTATTATCACAGACAGATGGTTCATAACTGTCATCATAGACGGTTATCAAATCATCTGAATTTATGTGTCTATGATAATAAGTGGTTATCACAGACGGCTCTCAAATCATTTGTGATAAATTCAACACAGATGATTTTTTTTCAAAAAACCGTCTGTGATATATCAGGTATCACAAATGGTTCTTAAACGTAGCTGTCTGTGATATGCTAATTATCACAGACAGTTATGCCAAAAATATTCTGTGATATGTTATATATCACAAACGGTTCTCAAACATAGCCGTCTGTGATACCTTACATATCACAAACGGCTAATACCAAAAATCGTCTGTAATATTTATATAGCATAGACGGTTTTTACTACAAACCGTCTGTTATAGTTATTTGAATATCTATATTATTTCATGTTTTTCGGTTAGCCTCAGGAAATGCTATCCATGCCCTCTGAAAATAAGCAAACATATTATATATAGCACACGATAATCATTACACATATATCATAAATGAATTAAACAACTAAATAAAGTACATTTCAATAAATTATTTGATTAAGAACAATTGAGTGATTATAATTGTATCAAATGTTTCAACATCTAATCTTCATCGCTGGGGTAGAACTCTCTAGCCTTGTTTATGACCTCCGTTATTAAGAATTAAGATAGCTTTTCTCGAACTTCGACGAGTTTGTCAAGATCAAATGTACTTACGTGGAATTCCACGCGCTGTTGCTAGAAGTGTTAAAATCATTAGCAATATATATCAAGCAAGAATTAATATGTTGAAGTAAACTAAGAGTGCCGACTTATTCTTAAATTATAGCAAGCTAATAATTAAATTATATCTAAATCTAGCTATTATCTCTCTTTATTACAAGGCATATATAATTAGAAACAAATACTGACCTCTAATCACCAAGATAGAATAAATCGATCTACAAGCAGCTAGATTTATAATCGAAATGCTTCCCAAAGCCGGTCGCCTCCTTCAATGCAGTGTAATGAAGATAGATCTGTTGAGACCAGTCTAGCTTGGTATTAATTAATAACGCGACGTATCCCAGATATGTCCAACCACAAACTGTCTATAATACATAATTATCGTAGATGGTTCATGTTAATAACCATCTGTTAGCTATCATAGACAGTTCGTATTAATAAACGTCTATGATGTGTGCAAATATTACAGACGGTTTATGATAATAATCATCTATGAAATATCACAAACAGTTTTTAATATAAATCGTCTGTCATACTGGCTCATCACAGACGGCAAACGGTCACTCCTGTAAAATCGTCTGTGATAATAACAGCACAGGTGATTCCCTATGAACCGTTTGTGATAAGGCGTCTAGTATAGCTTATTTTATAGTAGTGTGACAAAATTTCATTGATTTCAGCTAAAAATTTGGGCAACATATTCAAATATTTATTGAATTTTGATGAAATTTAACCCAAATTTGGATAAATTTTAAATGAGGATAAATTCTACTAAAATTTAGTTGAATACTCTTCATTTAGGTACCCTCCTAAAGCGTCAAAATTTCTGAGAATTTCGCCAAAACGTTTAACCCTAGCTCCCTCCTTGCTCAGCTATAAAAACCACGCCAAGCCCCCCTTGCTTCCTTACCCCGTCCCCCTTCCCTCCCACACTTCGCATTTTTGCCACGCCCCGAGCTCAAGCGAAGCTCGGGAGCTTCGTCGTCGTGCGCCGCCGTGACCGCTCGGCTGCATCATTGCTTCGATGCTTCTCCCGCAGGCTTGACCGTATCGATTCAGCGGGCTTGCCCCTCCTCTTCACTTCCCCTCATGCAACTGAGTTTCCATTCACCGTAGCTCGCCGACGTCGTCGTGTTCCTCACCTACAACCAATGTTTAATCTTTTGGTTGCAAAAAAATTTTGGCTACAGTGAAAGGACTGAATGAATGAAATTTCGTTAATTTCATTCGAAATTCGGATGAAAAAAATCAAAAATTTTAATGAAATTTAACCAAAATTTGAACAAATTTCAAATAGAGTCAAATTCGATCAAATTTTAGCCGAATGAAACCTGTTTCACTGGGCACCGAAAGGGACGAAATTTCGTCCATTTCGCAAAATTTATAACCCTGCTTGCAACCACATCGATCTCTACCACCGCCATTCCTTTATCGGACAGTAGTAGGGGAGGAGCTGAGGTGGAGCTGCCATGGCGTGGAGGTGATGAGGCAGAAACCCTACACGTGGAAGCGGGGTGCCATTAGAGAGAGGAGGTGGTTAGGAGTTGCGGGAAGACGACGACGAGTCGACGACGACGAACAACGCGGCGTGAGTTTTGACTCGCACGACGCAGGCTCCTCGTGAGGCCCACACGCGGTACTCGGCGGTGTACACTGACAGGTGGGGCAGGGGCTCAGCAGCCACTAGGAGACGGACAGGTTGCGTGACCTCGTGGCGCGGTCGCACCGGGGAGTCGACGTGTCGACGGCGCCAGAGAAGGGTCAAAGCGGCGGCTTCGGTCAAAGGAAGCGTACAAATTTTGGACGGGCGCTTTGGGGCTTGGGCACGGGGCAGTGTCTCATTTGGTAACGTTCCAGCGGATAATATCGAGCTTGGGCACTAATCTCTAGTATTATAGAGTGATTAGATGTTTGTATCTGCATTATTAGAATGAGTATTGCTATACAACATTTGACTGGTCAGATTGATCTGGGACGTTAGATTTCCATCAAACGGATCCACCCATAAAATCCCCTCTCAAAAAAATGATCTAAAGTGTTGAATCTCCATCTAACGGCTCGAAATCTGACAGTTGAATGTTATATAGATACTCATGTAGTAGATAGGTAAGCATGTTTTAAGTTATCGTCGCCTCATTGCTGATGCAATTCTTGTCCTGTATTCAGTACTGCTAGGCCTGCCTGTATGTGGGCTTGTTAGTATATCCCTTATCTGCTTAGAGCTATAAAATTAAGAGAGATTTGGTTATACGTTGGTGCGATGGGCAATGCGTCTGGCCATATACATTCATCGTGGAAGATGCCCAAGCTAGCACTTACAATTGTCTGGTATCTTCTGTCTTGAAGCAAACAACAGCCGTCAATACAGACGCGTTCCAAACAAATTTTTGATGGTTGATCTTGGAGCTACGATGAGTGTTGTTTGAACTCATGATCTCAACCGTCGCATCTAGGTACCTTATTATCAGCTAGGTGTCGTCCAACAGTTGGTGTAAAAGTAACTATTATATAGGCGAATTTTTTTATCTTTCAGTCATATAAAGTTATATGTGATTTTTTTTGGAGGGCTACAACTTTAGTTGATTGAGAGTGCACTCTTAATCAACTAAAGTTGTAGATGTTTTTTTGGAAGGCTGCAATTTCAGTTGATTGAGAGTGTTATTTCAGGTGACCGAGAGATTAAAAAAATTTTAGTCACCAGTGCAATAGTAAAACAGAAGGGAAAAAAGCGCATCAGAAATTCATAATTCATGCGAAAGCAATTCAATTCGTAGTGTCATAATCACAGATACTACTGCTCGATCGATCGTCTCACTCGATGCATGCAGCATGCGTAACCCGGTTTAATTGGGGTGGTAGTACGGTAGCACGGTGTACACAGTCTGCACGACGGTGAGGACGAGCAGGAAGACGGCGGCGGCGGCGGACATGCTGGTCCAGGGGTTGCTGAAGTAGTCGTGCGCGAGCACGGCGCGGTGGCGGTTCCAGCTGCGGCCGCAGTACGCCCTCACGTCGCGGAATAGGTCGGCGTAGTAGTTGTTCACCACGTCCGGCATGGGGCACAGCTCGCCGAGGTGAGCGTAGAACGCCGCCGTCTCCTCGTCCCCCTTCACGAACACCCCCGCGCGCTGCAGGATCTCCACGTCGCGCCGCCCGTCCGCCACCGACGCCATCAGCACCACGTAGCTCATCAGCCGCTGCAGCTCCCACCGCCCGCGGCTCTGCTCGTAGGCCAGCAGGTTGGCGAATATGGCGCGGTTGGTGTAGCTCTCCACGGCGGGGATCTCCAGCACGCCGTCGCGGGGGCGGAACGTCACGTCCACCAGGCTCCGCGGCGACTTCTTGGTCCGGAACGTGACCCCAGCGTCCTGCAGCTCCGACGCCGACGGCAGCAGCCACGGCATGCGCTCGTCAACCGGCTTCGCCAACCACTCGTCGAACGCCTCGTCCTTGTCCTTGCCTCCGACGGAAGGGTCCTCCGGTGGCAAGAACCAGTGGTAGTACAGGTGCAGCAGGTGGTGGATCTCGCCGTCGGGGGCGCGCGCCGTGGAGGCGTCCTGCGGGGTCTCGACGGTGAGGTACTTGGCGAGGAGGTTGGTGACGAGGTAGTCGCGGCCGAGGCCGCCGGTGGCGATGTCGTAGAAGCGCTCGACGACAAAGAAGGGGATCTGATTCTCGAGGAGAAAGAGATCGCTGTACACGTTCTGCATGGCCCATGCGGCGTCGATGAGCGCGTCGGCGGCGCGGTCCTCGCCCTTGAGGAAGAACTCGACGATGAAGCAGCCGTCGAGGAGGAGCATCTCAGCGAAGTCCCGCGCGGGGAGCGGCACGGGCTCGGCGTACCGGCGGCGCGCGCGGGGCTCGAGGGCCCGCGCGGTGCGGGCGTAGGACGCGAGCGGCGCGTCTCGGTTGCGCGCGAGGAGGTCTCGGAGGTAGCGCCACTTGTGCTCCTCCATGGCGCGGAGGCGGGCGGCGCCGCGGTGGAAGGGGCCGACGGAGACCATCTGCGGCTCGTAGAGGTGGCGATTGCGGTCGCGCATGGGCCCCGCCAAGCGGAAGATGGTGAACGGCTCGCTCTCGTGCGGCTTCCCCGGGAGCGCGTCCAGGCGCTGCTGCATGCGCGCCGCCATCTCGTCGGCCTCGGCGTCGGTGCACGCCTCCTCCTCCTCACCGGCCGAGGCGCTGCCGCTCTCGTCCAGCCGGCGCTGCATACACGCGGACATCTCGTCCGCTTCCGCGCCCTCGTCGGCGTTGGCGTCCGTGGAGTTCTCCACCGCGCGTTTCTTGGACACGACGGCACCGCTCTCGGCGGCGTTGGTGGAATCCTCCTTGGCATGTTCGTTGGCCACAACGGTGCTGCTCTCATCGGCGGTGGTGTCGTCGTGCACCGTGGCGGCGGGAGGCTGGTGTGTAGGGTCCATTTGGGGAGGCCCCATCAACAGAGCAGTAGCTCAGGCGGGAATGTCGGCGAGGTAGGCGTAGTAGCAACACCGCACCTGTGGGGTTAAACAAGCGCTGCAGCTGAGCAGATACGTGGGGAAACCGGAGCCTCCTTATTAGACCAGGCAAAACACTACTGGCCAAGCAACGTGCTCCTCCGTTTTTTTTTAATTCTTCCTATAATCCGTACCAAAAGTTTGAGTGCCAATATATTTGAAACTTTCTAGATTAGCTATATAAAAACTATTTTATTAAATTTATTGTTAAAATACTTTTTTAATATTATAATTTTACTAGTATATCTTAGTGTGAAGTTATAAAAAATAGTATCAAAATTGCATCTCAAAAACTATAGAAAACAAAAACGTAAGTAAAAAAGTTACAGAGGGAGTATCTACTCTAAACTTCACTGTCTTTGATAGGCTTCGTCGTTGGAAAAATCTGTGACCGTTGACTAGTGATGGCCATGCTCAAATCGTTTCAACAGAGTAGGTGCGCAGAACAATTAACTTCACCTTAATGCTTAAGGAAGCGACAATTGTTTTGTTTGGTCAGTGAACAGCATAAACAGGGCAGAGGCAGACTGAATGCAACTGAGACAAGTAACTGAAATTTCAATTTCCTTGTAGGTTGGTAAGTGAACAATTATCAGTTCAGAAGTCACAAATGCTAAGTTCTGTATCGGTAAGATGAGTCAAAAAAAAAAGCGGGAGAAAATGTTAGGGCGCCAAAGTGTTGTAGCATGTGTATGCACAAAATTGCCTTGCCGGATTGCATCAATACCAAAATACCTGTAACAGCTATGTTTACCCTATTGAATCTTCTGAACAACTGGAGGATGAAAAGAAGTCCCGGTGCCTTTTGATGATATGGCTGGTGATATTGTGAATGGTAACCAGATAATTCACTCCTGATCACCTTGGGGAGCAACATGGCTGGGGTACTTCGGTGAGACATCGGCCCAGGTGCTTTGGCCTTCTGTCAGCAGCGTCACCACAGATGCCACCTCGTTGATGCCCACCCGGACCTGCTCCTTGCTGTCCCTCTCCCGGATGGTCACGCTTGTTGCAGAATCGACTGTTATCGCAAAAGGAACACCGATCTCATCTGTCCTTGCGTACCTCCTCCCAATAGAAATACCTGCAGAAAGCGAAAACATAAATATGAGCTTATCGAGTATGCAAAGCCTGTAGTATTATGTGGTACGGATTTGTACATGTCCAAATATCAGGTATTCAGGCATCATCTTCCATCATGAAATTGCACAATATACTTCTCACTGTGGTAAATATTGCTATAAATTCCTTTAAGATGCTAATATCATCTAAAAGCAATGGTTGGAGAAACTATTCTGAGATTATTTAACACATACCAGCCGTGTCAATAATATGTGAGATGCCTGCAGCTGTTAATGCTTTAGCAATCACTTTGGCAGCATCGTCAAACTCTTGATTCTTTACCAGGGGGAACACAGTGCATTTGATAGGAGCCACAATAGGAGGGAAACGGAAAACATTCAGCTGTTCCTCTTCGGATTTGCTAGGTCTTGTGTAGAAGGAATGTTCAAACAGAGAGTAGATTATCCTCCCTATGCCAAATGAAGGTTCAATGACTGAAGGGGTGAAGACTCGCTGGTGTTCCATCTTCTTTTCCATACTGATCGATACCATTTTCTTGGTAATCACCACATCCTTTCCAAGTGTGCAGACTTGGAAGTTTGTGCTCCCCTTAGATTCCAATGCAGCCTTCATGTCCATTGCTTCCTTCTCACTCATAGCCTGTCAGCCCAAGAATAAAGTCAACAAAACAAAGTTGCCACTTCGGTAGACATGAGAAAACTTGAATAAATATAATAAAGACAAGGCACAAGATGTGTACCTCCAATGCTTCCACCACCATCTTTTGATTGCCCTTAAAAGCAAGCCCCAGGTCTTTCTTTGAGGGTACTATCACAAGTTTCTGCAATTAAACATGTCAGCAACAGTAAGCACATATGCACATGTAAAAACAAACATATAAATGCCAGAACTAATTGACTAACTTAAAAGTACAAAGACAAGGTATATCTAGTATGTCATAAAAAAATGGTTCTGGATCGAAACTCATAATATACTTCCAAGGGCCAAAATAAAACATAACTACAAGCACACATTATCCAGGACATTATTAACGACTCCTACAAAAGAACAATGAAGAATTCAGATACAATATATAACTCACCTCAACCTCTCTAGGATTAGAGAATTTTTCATGGGCAACAAGTGGAACACCGCTTTTCTCCTGTGAAATAGCAACCAGGCAAGCACAATCAACATTAGTTGCACACTCAAACAAAACACAGTGGACACTAAATATTATGTTGTTAGTATGTGTAGTTTAACACATGAAATGAGCAACTTGAATTCCAATTACAACACATCCGAAGGACTAAAATTAATAACTGAAAAATTAGACAAGAGATGCTGTAGGCATACAGAATGAGCTCGTAAATCATATGCAGATCTATCAGCAATGCCCACTCACTCTATCCATCCATAAGAGCACTCAATCTCCGCATCCCAACAGTCAGCGGCATAGTGGGCCATCTCATTAGGTAGATGCTGCCGGAAGCGCAGTCGGTCCTTATCAATTCCCAAACGTGTCAGGAAAATATAGACCCTCCCAATGAAGTAACCAAGTGTCTCATTATTAACAGTTCCCTATAAGGAACAAAAGATACAAGTTTTAAAATTGATCTAGGATAAGAACCACCAAGGGCCAACTCAACAAGAGAATTAGCCATTAAGTCCAAACCTTTGAAACTGCTTCGCCAAGCTTCATTAACTTTGCTGACTCCCCTGAGAGTTGAAGCTCTCTTGGAAACATCAAAAACTCCAAATCAGCAACATCAGCAAATTTTGGATGTGATTTACCCTAAGGATCTACAAAATGCTCAATCTCTGCCAATGTAAATTCACGCACTCGTAGAAGACCTTGGCGCGGAGAGATCTGATTGGCAAGATGTAGACATAGTGAACAGATTTTTTTTTTAAAGAAAACAATGAAGCATCATCTAAGCAACTGTTACATAGTCAATCAACTGCTAATGGAAAGCGTCTTTAACTTTATAGTAAGTGCCAACTGTATGGTTAGCTATGATCCTATGTCTGTTAGCAAGCCTAAATTTCTCAGGCATATATGTCTTAATGCAATACAAGGCTTTATACAGAAACAAAACAAGTTTAGATGCCATAATACATTTTCAATAAAAAAAAAATAGAGATTGACCATTTGATTAAATTCAAGAACCAAACATCATGCCTTGAAGCATCAAACATAACTAGTTGCTGAACCACACTACAGGTGTTAACATGTAAATTATGTAACGGGTTAAAGAGCACATTGCAAAGGCACTTCCAGTTCCAGACAATGCATTTAAAGAAAATATGGAAAAAGAAAATATGAAAACACAGACCTCATTCCTGAAGGCTTGCCCAATCTGGGCTGCTGCAAACGGAAGCTTTTGGCCATTGTAATAATACAAGTCCTTGAAGTTCACAAAAATACCCTGTGCAGTCTCTGGTCTCATATACCTATTTGTTCACACAACATTCAATGATGATTGGTCAGTCAACACAAAACAACATTATTATGCACTGAATGTTAATCTTATTACCCCAGGTTAAGACCAGTAGGGCCAATAGATGTCTGGAACATGAGATTGAATGGGTAGGGATCAGAGAGCATGTTTTTTGTATCAGGGGCAACAATGCCATATTCCTCAAGCTTTGAGCCAAGTTCCTCTGCAGAGAGGTCATCCAATACAGCCAGAATATGCTTGAACTCTACAGCCTTCTCTGGGGACAAGGTGAGGTCCTTCTCAAGCTTCTCCTTGCAGAAATATTTTAATAAGTGATCAGCACGGTAGCATGTGCCTGTCTTCTCATCCTTAACCATAAGGTCGGTAAACTTCTCGACATGCCCTGATGCCTTCAAGACAATCTCAGGTGTCACACAGGAACAGTCAACCTCCAACATGTTCTCCTCCAAAACAAAATGCTGCAAAGAAAGGAAGTATTACGGTAATTAAAATCTTATGAAAACAAAAATGGAAGAAAAGATATCAAAGATACAACACTAATATCAAACACACAAGAACTAAAACTCTTGTCCTCTTTCCACTACAGAGTAGCAAATCACATCCAAGGGTAAACCCCTAATCTAGAACACACTCTGCACGAAGGAAGGTAAATGAATTTTACCTTTCCATTCCACATTTGCCGATTAGTACTCGCTAACTGACATAAGAAACTTTTTGTCACAAATAAATCGCCACATCTCCAGTATAGAGTGCTACAGTGACAGAAAATGGCACCTACTATCATCAGCTCTTAGAAATTGCACATGCACAATTGACAAAACAAACACTGTTCTAGCATAAACCACCGAACAACATCCAGATGCAAGATGTCCGTAAAAATAACTTGTTTCTGTTGGGTCTGAGGACCCATCTGATTTCCAATTTTTTGGTTGGCTTTTGAATTAAACTGAGTCTGGTGGGACCCACTTATCATAGAAATGGAGAGAGATAGAGAGGGCATCGGCTAGCTTATCCATTCATTCTTGACCGATTCATTTGGTTGGATGAGATGGAAGCTTGGTTTCTTGGGCTTTCCCTCGCCGAGCAGTGTGGCGCCGCAGCCATGGCTCCTCTCCTCTATAAATTGATGGGCTTCCTCATCGGAGAGGGTAGATCAAAAGCTAACCTCTCATTCCTCATTCCATCCTGCCTTTGCCGTTGACCTAGCGACGGCGGCGGTGGCTGGGCATGAGTAAGCTTCCCTCTTGCAACCGTGATTTCAACTGGAACCTCAGGAACAGCAGAGGTGAAGGTAGTGGTTGGCTCTGGTAAGTTTTATTGGATTCTTTCTTGATTCCAGTCTCTCTCTCTCTGTGTGTGCTCCGATCCGATCTGGAGGATTTGTCTGCTGAGCACACTTGGTTACTGCTGTGTTCTCTTGGGATATTGCTATGTGTGTGCACTTGGTCGGTGCGCACTTTTGCCGTCTTGTGCAGTGATTCCTGGACCTTGATTCCACTTTAGTGTGCTCCAATTGTGGATTTGGGCATTGTATCTCCGTAAATCACGCTGACCTCACTGTGGGGTTGCGGCAGCGATAGGTTGTGCCCTGTCATGTTCATCTTCTTGGTGGCTTTGAGTGCCATCACTCAGTGAGTTGTTTCTCTGTTGAACCTTGGTTCAATTTCTTGCAGTGGGCCGAACTTGAGAAATATCTTTCTGTCCTTGTTCTAGGTGACTGTGCATGGTCTATTGTGGGGTTAAATCTTATGCTCAATGAGGACAAATTGTCAAATTGAAATCAGAGTGGTAATCTAGGAGTTCTGCTAGTTATATTCTGTTGTCATATTGTCTTTACTGCTGGTTATATGTTGTTGTCATTCTGTGCTCTGATTGGTAATTTCTTGAGCCTTACTTTGTTGCTGGTTGCTGAATAGTGCTTGCTATTGTCATAGGCACTATAATGTAGTAACATTTGATTGTCAAAGTCAGCAGAATATCAGAGAGATAGTCACTCTGATTGATGATAAAATTTGACAACTGTGAAAGAAGATCTTGTTCTAATACAAATGCAACCATACATCTAAGAACAATATAATAATTAACAATTTGAGCAATATGTTGATTGTTTATTCTCTTATGTTTAACATGTTGAGTATAATTTCACTTTTAGATGACATGAAAAGAGATATGCAATTGCATACATTTTACTAGTGTACATGTCATTTGTTTATTATTGGAATTATGCTTTTTATATTCATAATTAAATCTGGAATTATTCTATTAATAATTTACAGCAGTTTCAATGCTCTTCGAATTCAAAGCACGTCGTATTAAGAGCACTGCTGTGGTTCTTTAATGAAACAGGGGCAACTATGTCCTGTGCTCCATATCTAGATTCCAGATGCAAGTTCCATATCGAATCACTGGCAACCGGTACAACGAAAACCTAAAAAAAACACATCCGTTCTTCAAAACATATGCAATTTCCTACACATGAACCGATAAAAGGCCACAAACCACAATGCAAAAGCAGGGAATCAGCACTACCCTCTCGTCAGCAACTACACACATCAATTAAGATGCAAACGCGACCATCTTTAACCACCTACGAATCAAACAACTACGGGTAAAAAAAATCAAAACTTTCTTAGATGGATCGCGGCCTCACCTGTCTCCAGAGGGCGAGGACGTTGGCCTTGACGGCGCAGCCGGGCGGCCCGTAGTCGTAGAGCCCCGCGACGCCGCGGTAGATCTTGAAGGAGGGGATGTAGAATAGCTTCCTCTCCAGGGTGTTCACCACCGCCTGCCGCATCTCCTCCCGCGCGGCGCCGCCGCCGGACACGACGGCCGCCTGCAGCCGGCGCGCGGCGGCGCCGGCCTCGACCTTGAGCGCCTCGACCGCCGCGTCGACGTCGGCCTTGGACGCGCCGACTCCGGCGGCCTTCAGCGCCCGCACGGCCTCGGCCTGCGCGTCCACGGCGGCCGAGCTCTCGGCGAGAGCTCGGTGGAGCGCGTCCTCCGACGGTGCGGCGGCCATGGAGGGGTCGGTGGAGGTGGGACGGCGGCGGCGGCGAGGGGTGGTGGGGCTACGGTTGCGGGCGGGGTTCTGGGTTTAGGGGATCGGAAGAGCGAGCGAGCGATAAGCTGGGGGCGGAATCGCATAAAGTCCATCGATGCGGCCGGCCGCCGTGAGGAAGGCGAGACCGCGAGACGAGCAAAGATCGTGGCGATTGTGCATTTGTACCCTCGTGTTTTAGCTATATTACTGTCATTTGTGAAGACATGTGGTGGTCCTACTCTTTATAGCTTGTAAAAGCGGTTTTTGATTTTTATTATAGTATATAACTTTCAAACAAAGTACTTTTTTAACATGGGATCTATAAGTTAATTATAGTACAGTTAAAAACTTAACATTTTTTGTCACAAACAGTTAAAATTTAAAAATTTTAGCTAAAAATTATAAGCCATAACTATATTAATCAGGTCGTAGCAGTACTTGGTTGAGGCCCTGTTTGAGATGGCTTATGGGCTGGCTTTTGCCCGGAATAAGTCACGACTCCTCCCAAACGGCTTAGCTTATGGACCGGGCTTTTGGCAATAGGGCTGAGCGGTGTCTCGTATGAGAAGCAGATCAAACACATTCATGTAATGCGTTTAAGCGGTGGTACTGTTTTGTAGTGTAGTAATTTTGCCTGTGCATTACCATCCATTCAAACAATCTGTCTCTTTTTATTTCCCGAAGTATTTGATGGTAATTACCTTCTCAATCTTAGTCGTTTTCAATGTTTATGCCATGTCGAAAATCAAAATGCATCCTATAAAATGAAACGAGTAGAGTAAGTATATCTGGATACGATATAAACAATATTGAACACAAAGTTTCATATAACAGTACATGGTTCTTCGCCAAATAGCTTTCTTCGCACGCAAGCAGACGTAATCCTAATACGGATATCTGTGCCTTATATCATACCCAAAACAAAGCCGGGGGATTCCCGGCCTGCGAGAGCGGCCACGTCGCCCCAGCGCTCCCTCGGCCGGCGCGTGGCGGAGAAAATTTGCGTACGGTCGGGGGAGCCATTTTCCCTGTATTTTCCGGAAATTACGTAAATGTCTTTTTTTTCTCGTGAAAAGGTCCCTGTCAGTTTTATTTTTTTCTAAAAAACCCCTTCGCTTCGCCGAAATTTCGTATCCTTCGCTGGATAGCACCCCGCAGTTTTCTAAATTACGTACAGGCCCTTGTTTATTACGTACAGGCTCTCGATTTCTTGCGAAAAACCCTTTGGCTTTCCCGAAAATACGCATGTGCCGAAATTTCGTATCCTTCGCAGGATAGCGCCCCGCGGTTTTCTAAATTACGTACAGGTCCAGGTCCTCGATTCCTTGCGAAAAGACCTTCGGCTTCCCGAAAATACGCATGTGTCCTCGATTTTTTTAAAAAGCTTCTCACGAATTTTCGTCTCTTTTGTTTCGGTCAACAAAGTGGCTGGCGTGGCGTGGCGCCACGCCTACGTGTCTAGTATATATTATAGCCGGCAGATTCTCTGGCCAGCAAGCCCATCCACGTGTCAACCTCCGCAAAAAAACTCGTAAAGATTTGGTAATTACATTTAGGTCCCCGGTTTTCACAAAAAGGTCCCTGAATTCTTGCGAACAAGCCCCTACATAATTTTTTTGCTCGGTAGCGACCCGCGGTTTCCTGTAATTACGAACAGGCCTTTATATCTTTCAAAAAGGCCCTCGGTTTTTTGCGAAAAATCCTGCACTCTCCTTTTATTGCGAAAAGGCTCTTAATTTTTGCGAAAAACCCTACACTTTTTTCTGCGAATTTTCGCCTCTTTTATTTTGGTTCACACAGTGGTTGGTGTGGTGTGACGCCACACCTATGTGGCTAGTTGGTATTATGATCGAACATCTAGACGAACACGAGAATATACAAGCTTAGAAATCAACGCATCGCACGTCACGGAACTGCACGTACGTACAACGTGACAGAGACAATAGGAAAGGCCGAAAGGGATCACAGCCTTAGCAGCTTCACTTGAAAGAGTCGAGGATACGAAATTTCCAAGTTGAAGCACGGAGCCACCATGGAGATCACACACCTCGCCTATGTACTCCTCATCGCCGTTGCCTTCCTTTATCTCCGGCGCCGCCGCGGGGCTGCTTCGCCGAAGCCAAGAACGACGGCCCACTGTCCGCACCCGAACCCCGTCCTGGGCAACACCGTCGAGTTCATCCACAACCGCCACCGCTTCTTCGACTGGTACACCGACCTGCTCCGCGCGGCGCCGTCCAGTGCCATCGAGGCGTGGGGGCCCCTCGGCGTCGGCCACGCCGTCACCACCGCGAGTCCAGCCTCCGTCGACCACCTGCTGCGCGCCAACTTCGGCAACTACGTCAGGGGCCCGCGCTTCCGTGCCGCCATGTCCGACCTCATCGGCGACGGCCTCTTCGGCGCCGACGGCCGCCTCTGGAGCCTACAGCGCAAGGTGGCGTCCTACGCCTTCACCTCCCGCTCGCTCCGCCGCTTCACCGACGATGTCCTCGCCGTACACCTCCACCACCGCTTCCTGCCTTTCCTTGACGCCGCCGCGGGGTCCGGCGAGATCGTAGACCTCCAGGACGCGCTGCGCCGGTTCGCGTTCGACAATATCTGCCACGTCGCGTTCGGCGTCGAGAGCTCGACGCTTCTCGAGAGGGCGGACCCCCGGCACTGTTGGGTTACTCCCAGAAATCAGCACGCTGAGGAATCTACAGATTCGGGTGGTTTTCTGAAGAAATTCAGTATACGGTGGCTATGGGAAGAACAGAGAGAGGCACTCAATCGGGCAATTTTCGATATCTCTTCAAATGCAATGAGAATACAATACAAAACTCGCTTTACAACCGACTCAACAGAATAAGCAAAGCAATCGGCTCCGATCCGCTTTTGTCGGACGCCACTACTCAACTCCACGCCATCGCTACCGGATACTTGATCAAGAAAATACGACAACGCGACGCATAACTGAAAACTTGGTTCGCCGAACACGCATCGAGCCCAAAGTCCGGATTATTAGCTACACACTCCCTAATCCCGATTTAGCTTGTGAATTCCTTTACGCCAAAGCAGCTCCTCATTTCGCAAACTTGACTTCTGCAGAGCCTTCGTCGTAATATCTCGCACGCTGGTTTTCACTTGCTCACAAACTCAATCAAATCAGATTGCGCCAATGCAATCCCGTATGAAATGAAAGCGAGTATCTATATGTTTACTCCTTCCATGAAAAACGGGGTTCTTCATGAGTGCTATGGCTGATTTGTTATCCACCCTTAGCACTACTTTCCTTGGCATTTCTCCACCAACTCACTCAACAAACTTCTCAACCATACAACTTGGCAAGCAGCAGAGTTGCAGCCATGAATTCGATTCACGGAGGATAATGCTACTGGTCTTCTGCTTCGAGAACACCAAGCTATTGGACCTCCTCCAAGTAAAATACCATCTGTGGTACTCTTCCTTTCATCTAAATCACCTCCAAGGTCACTATCATCAGAACTCAGATCTCACCTTCTTTTCCTCCTGATAAGCAATACCAAAACCAATTGTCCCTTTACGCACTTCAATATTTGCTTCACAACTTGGAGATGGCTTTGCTTCGGTGATTCCATATAGCGACTAACCATGCCCACGGCAAACCGATATCGGGCCTTGTATGTGTTAAGTACCAAGACTCCCAATGAGGCTCTGTGCTTAGTTTCATCTACTGAAACTCCGTCTTCATCTTTTGTCGCTTTAGCTTCGGCTCCATGGGATACTTTGTGGGATTGCATTCCCACATACCGCTCTTCTGAGATCTTCTTCGCATAGCCTTCCCGCTTCAATACTATTCCTTTGTGGTTCTCGCTCCACCTGATTCCCAGATAGTATGAAAGGATCCCCGATCACTCATTTCAAACTCCATTTCCATTTGTTTTTTGAACAGTGTATGTCCTCTTCACTAGTTCCTGTAACAAAGAATCGTCCACATACACCCCACAATCGGAGGTTGTTCTCAGATGCCGCTTGTATACTGCTTGTTCTTGAGGACATTTTTGAAACCGAACTTCTTCGTGGATTTGTCAAGCCTTGTATTCCAGTGCTCTGCTACTGCTTCACCGTATAGGGCTTTTGAGAGTTTATACACCATGTGCTCCTTGCTCTGCTGCAGTGAAGCCTTCTGTGTTGTGACACATACACATCTTCATCGGTTCCCGTGAAGGAAAGTCGTCTTAACATCAAGGTGGTGTACTCTCCATCCTTCCCGGGCAGACAATGCTAACAGCATCCTCACTGTTTCAATTCTGGCTACAGGGGCAAATACTTCATCGTAGTCAATCCCCTTCTTCTGTACATATCCTTTCGCCACCAACCTCGCTTTATGTTTCACCACAGCTCCTTCTGCGTCCTTCTTTTGTTTGAATACCCACTTCAAACCAATGGGTTTATGCCCAGCTGGCAGTTCTGTTAACCTCCAGGTCTTGTTCTTCTCTATTGACTCGATCTCACTTTGCATTGCTTTTTCCCATTCTTTACTTCCCAATGCTTCTCTGAAAGTCACTGGCTCATCTGTGATTAGGAGTAGATGTTCAGGTTCAAATCCTTCCATCTGAGTCTCTTCATAGATCTCTGCTAGTGATCTGAATCCTCTGACTGGGGTAGCATCATATGCAGATGAATCGATCTCGCCACGCTTCGGTGAAGTATGCACGGTGACGTCGACCATCCGGCGGTGATGCGTAATTGGGGTCATGGTGACAGACTCCACGAGATGGTTCATGTTGTTGCATTGCTTCCACACCCTCCGAACTTTCATCCCCATAGTCGCTCTCATTTGCGTCTCCAACCGAGGATTCCCACTTGTTCGCTTCAGAATCGCACTCGAGAGTCTTCGGGCCAGCGTGTTCAGCTGATAAGAAACTCGGACCATCATAGCCTCGGTGCCGACTCCGTCGCATTTCTTCCCAGCCCCATCTTTTCCTCTCTCAAATACTACATCTCTGCGACATGTAGTTTGCTACTTTGTGGATCAAACAACTGTATGCCTTGCTCCTGTGTTCAGCCTCCTGATACACCAATCTTCTCGCTCATCCGACAATTTGCTCAATTGGTTTGTTGGCACTTTTGCATATGTTGTGCATCCGAACACCTTGAGATGTGCTAAATTTGGTTTTCTTCCTTTCGTGGCTTCAAAAGGTGTGGCTTCCTTCATCGCTTTGTAGGAACCCGGTTGAGTATATACACATCGCCGCACCGCTTCTCCCAGAGCTGTCCAGCACCGCCATGGATTTGAGCAGACTTCTAGTGGTGGCTAGAACTGTCCGATTGCGGCGTTCTACCACACCATTTTGTGTGTGGGGTATATGGTGTCATTAGGTGTCTCTGTAATCCCTTCAACTCACAGATTCCTCAAGTTTTGAGAGACAAACTCACCTCCTCGGTCTGTCCTCGGACACTTCACCTTCAAAGTGACAATTCCCTTCACTGAGCTTGGAACTTCTTGAAAGCCATAAATGCTTCATCTTTAGTCTTGAGTACATACACCCACATGTATCTGCATGTAGTCATCCACTAGCAAAAGAAGTACCTATTTCCACCGATTGTGTGAGGGTAATGGGTCCACACAAGTCGGCATGGATCAACTCCAGTGGGTTGCTGCTCAGACTCTACTTGAGATGGGAATGGCAATCTGCATTGCTTGGCTACAAGACAACCTCACACACTGCGCTTGATGATCAATTTCTCGTACTCCTTGGACTAAATCCTTTGATACCATTTGCTTCATAGCTTGAAAGTTGAGGTGCCCTAACTCGGCATGCCACAACCAACTTTCATCTTCCGACTTGTTGCCAAGCATATGGGTGCCACAAGATTCGTGCTCTTTTTGTACAAATCTGCTTGTTGATCTCTCGAACTTTCATGAGTAATTTACTCATTCTATCATACACCCACAACTGATCACCACCATCACAACTCTGCAGCCATCTTCACATCCGTCCTGTGCTCGTAATATTTGTATGCAAACCGGGAATGAAATAAACATTAGTGATCACTTCGCTCTCCATTTCTGCATTCTAGCAAGATTACTCCTCTTCCTTTAATTGGGATGATGAACCATCCCCAAACCGGACTCTTCCACCGATGCTCTCATCCAATTCAGCAAATGAGACTTCTTCCCGGTCATGTGGTTTGTTGCCCCATTGTCCAGAAACTGGATGTTCTCTTCCACCGCACCTTTTGGGCATACTTTTCGGCAATAGCTCTCCGCATTCAGCAAGATGCCTTCTTCCTTCTGCTGTATGCACTGCACAATAGGAGGTGGCCGATCCTCCTGTGTGCAAGTGAGGTTTACTTCCTCTTCTTTGCGTTTTCCACTTCGACACTCGAGGCATAGTGACCATAATTCTCACATGAATAGCATTTTATATGGCTTTATCCTTCTTTCCAGAGGTGTTACCTGCTCCTTCCCGCGAAATGAATTTGACCTCCTCGGTCGATTTGCCTCGGCCTCGCCTCTTGGCTTCTTCCTCTTCCACGGCCTCGCCACTCCTCGCTGCCGCTTCCGCGCCTCGATTACGGATGAGGAATCACCACTTCTTGCCTTCTCTCTCCTCCCACTCGCCTCGGGTTAGAAGGAGGTGACCGTCTCCATTTGCCCGAGACGCAATCGTTCTTCATATGCCTTCAATCTCCCAATTGCCTCTTCAAACATCATCGTCTCCAAGTCTGAATTTTGTTCTATTGAGGCTACTAGTTGGAGGAACTTATCCGCACCGAGTCAAGGATCTTCTTGACTAGGGTTGATTCCTTCAAAGGTTCACCGAGAGAGCTGAATTTGCTGCCCATCGTCTTTGAGTTTGCCGCGAATTCATCCACCGCTTCCCCTTCTTTCATCTGCAGAGCTCGGAACTCGTTTTGCAACGCCCGGACCGTGCCTTCGCACTCGCTCGCGCCAAGATACCTTGTCTTCGCCGCATCCCGCATCTCCTTCGCGCACTTCTTCTTTGCAACCTCGCAAAGAAACGCCTTCGCAACGCCCGGTAGATGAAAGCCCTTGCCATCTTGTCCTTCTTCGATCCGCCACCGCGCGCTTGCAGTTCCACCGCCTCCGATGCCCCAGGCGCCCATCGCTTCCATCCGGATTGCCCAGAGGTGTAATTCGCCCCCGTCAGCATTGGGCACTGGAGCGGCACACCGCCGCCTTCCCGGTTCACCTGCTGCGCCATGGACTTGATCTGCAGTTGCTCGAACGTGAGTGGCTCTGATACCACTTGTTGGGTTACTCCCAGAAATCAGCACGCTGAGGAATCTACAGATTCGGGTGGTTTTCTGAAGAAATTCAGTATTACGGTGGCTATGGGAAGAACAGCGAGAGAGGCACTCAACTGGGGCAATTTTCTGATATCTCTTACTGAATGCAATGAGAATACAATACAAAACTCGTTTTACAACTGACTCAACAGAATAAGCAAAGCAATCGGCTCCGATCCGTTTTTGTCGGACGCCACTACCTGAACTCCACGCTTACTGCGCTGGATACTTGACTGAAGAAAATACGACAACGCGACGCATAACTGAAAACTTGGTTCGGCCGAACACAGACCGAGCCCAAAGTCTGGATTATTAGCTACAGGCACGAGGCGCTGTTCGCGGCGTTCGACACGGCCGTCGAGATTTCCTTCACGAGAGCGCTGACTCCGTCCACGTGGGTGCGGAAGCTCACGAGGCTTCTCAACGTCGGCAAGTCGCGCCGGCTCCGGGAAGCCGTCGATGTCATCGACGACTACGCCATGTCCGTCGTCGAATCGAAGGAGGTAAGTCAAAGAAACGGTCGCGAAGAGGGGAACCCGGACTTGCTCTCGCGGTTCATGGCGGCCATGGACGAGGAGGACGGCAACGAGCTCGGCTTCATGTTCCCGTCGGTGGAAGCGAAGCGCCGATTACTGCGGGACGTGGTCGTCAGCTTCGTGCTGGCCGGGAAGGACACAACGTCATCGGCCCTGACGTGGTTCTTCTGGCTCCTCGCCGCGAACCCCCGGTGCGAGCAGCGCGTCCACGACGAGGTGTCTCGTGACGGTGACGTGAAGGGGATGCACTACCTTCACGCGGCGATCACGGAGGCGATGCGGCTGTACCCGCCGGTGCCATTCAACGGGAGGGTGGCGGTCGCCGACGACGTGCTGCCGGACGGCGCAGTGGTGCGCTCTGGGTGGTTCGCCAACTACTCGGCGTACGCGATGGGGCGGATGGAGAAGCTGTGGGGCGAGGACTGCCTGGAGTTCGCGCCGGAGCGCTGGCTCGGCGACGGCGGTAAGTTCGCGGCCGTGGAAGCGACGCTGTACCCGGTGTTCCACGCTGGGCCGCGCGTGTGCCTCGGGAAGGAGATGGCGTACGTGCAGATGAAGACGGTTGTCGCGGCCGTGCTACGGAGGTTTAAGGTTAACGTGGCGGCGCCGGCAGCGAGCTTGGATGCACCGCCGGCGTACGAGATGACGGCGACAATGAAGATGAAAGGCGGGCTCTTGGTGCAGCTCAAGAAACGAGGAGAGTTGAGTTGTGTGAGTGATTAGTAGTCGTTGACTTCGTCAACGATTGTAACACGTTGAATAAAAGCCATACCCGCATGCCAAATGAGACTAGATTCTCACTTGATGCTGTAATTGTGTATGTCCGTAGAATACTAGCTTTTTTGTTCAAGGAAAAAGTTAATCAAGTTTTCTCAATATCCGCTCTAATAAAAGGAACAGTGACTACTTTTTTAAAACTAGCATTTTAAACATTATTTTAAAATTTAAACTTGTCAGAAACTTATTTCAAAAAATGAACCCTGTTTGCGTCATCATGGCAGACGGCGTTGCAAATGAACTCTGTAACCCTGCGCTTGTTCATGACTCATGAACTAATTTCTAAAAATAACCGTTGCTCGGAGCATAGGGCTATTAGAGCATCTTCAAGAGATACTCTATATGGCTCTTAATATTTAAATTTTAGAGTTAAAGGGTAAGAAGTAGCTCCAACAAATTCCCAAATAGACTCCCAAAAATATAACACACCCAAAAAATGGGCTTTCGCTCTCTACTTATAGAGGATGATCTAGGCTCCCAATACTGTTTTTCTGGTTTAGGGTATCTGTTGGAGGGAATGATTATTTTGGGACCTTATATCGTGATTAGGATCTGTAAAAAGAGATTTAGGGTGTGAATTTATTGGGCATCTCTTGAAGATGCTCTTACAGAATTGCTTCTTCAGTTCACTGGGAGACCAAATTCTTTTGCAGAAAATCATTGAAAATGATTAGAATTGGATTCGAAAAATTACAAAACAAAGGAGGGACGACTTAGGTGAAGGGAAAAAAAACAAGATAGCACAAATGACCATATCTTTGCAAAACTTTTTGCAAGTGCGCCTATTATAGCATGTTTTACTACGATGAAATCTGGGACTTTTCTGGATTGCACATGCGTGCACATGGTCTGAGATCATGGGCCCAAGTCGTTTACACGTCCTGTTACTCAATCCTTCCCAGGGGCGAAGCCAGGATTAATTGTCGCCGGGGTCGGGACAAACCCACAGACTGAGGCTCATCGTGGTGGGCTCAGCCGCTCAGGCTTTCTACATGTTGATGTGGATGGGGCGATGGGTATTGGGCTGGTTGGCTGCCGTCTGGAGCAACGGACTGCTGGGCTGCTGGGGTCAGACAAAAATTTTACCGGTGTCCAAGCTGACCAAAATTGCTGGGTATAAGAAGTTACCGAGAAATCATCGGTGTCGGCCGACCCCGACGCTTGAACGTGGCTTCGCCCCTGATCCTTCCTACATGGCTACATCTACATGTGCAATGCTGGGCCAGCTTGAGGTGCAAAACACAAATTCCAGGTGCACCCGCACAGCCTTTGCCGGTGGCCGCGCGGTGTGCGTTCGAGGTCTGGCCACCTGCTATGCCCGGCTGCTTGTAGTTGGAGACATGAGAGATGTCTTTGTGATCTTTTATATTGCAGATAATGATTTTTATCTATATTTTTCGAAACGACAATGAATAATGAAGATATCGATATGGATGACGTGCAAGGTTTTTAGTTTGAAAAGTTGTTTGGATATTTTATTTTAAAAACCGTCTCTTAAAACCTAAAAGAACGAGACACTTTGCCTGCGGCGGCATGCATCACCATAGATCAGCCAGGATTGCACCAGTGGCATGCGCACACACGGCTTGTGACGGGGCGCGGTGCCTGACCCGAACGCTGCGCTGAAAGCCAGGTGGAACCTAGAAGCGGAGGTGGAATTGCCTATCCAGCCTCAGCGCACTTCGGCCGGATCCGAGTTTTTGAGTTGTTTAACAACACCGTCACGTTGTCTTTTCCATGTACGTAGCCAGTGCAGGCAAAGTACATCACAACATGTGTCGGTTCGGTTTGTCTCGGCACTATCGAAATCCAGCCGGAGTTACGATCAACGACCATGCACCATAGTGGCAAAGCCAGAAACAAAACAGAGAGTGGCCTCAAAACATATTGATGGTGAGAGACATTAGCGAAGTCATATTCCTCGAAAATATCGTAGTCTAGGCGTGGAGCCCAATAGGCCCACCCAGTGTCACAACACACCGGGATCCAAAAACAATTCAGCACTAATTAATCCATATACACCATATATGCACCCCTAACCCCAAAAATTTGTGCACTCAGCAGCTTCTAGCCCACCGAACAAACAGAAAGTCCACGAGCGCTCATGGATTCCCTGTCTCGCCGCATGGCCCACATCGGTCAGTCTAGATGTCAGGCCATCCATTCTAATCCTCTATCCACACTTCACAGACAAAAGGCTATTGCTAGTTCTCTTTGAACATGAACTGATATTTTTTAGCTCATGCATCCTAACTTACGGAACTAGAGCACAGGACAGGAGCAAACATGAGCATTTCTTTTCGGTTATGACTTATAGCTTCTTTGAACAAATAAACAGAACAATTTTTTCGTTACCTTTTTGAAACGGCTTATCAGGGCAGTTTTTTTAAAGCGGTTTATTGATATTTGGTTTATTCTCATAAGCACTAGCGCTAGGACCAAAAGCCATCAGTTTCAACTGAAAAGAACCTACCATAAACCTAGCTGCAGCCATAAGTTAATTTCCTTCTCTTGTTAGGGTTTTGTAGGGGCTTTTGGTTGAAGTTGTACATAGTTATTTGGGTATTCGAGGGTTGTTCTCGAAAGAGTGAGTATGTTGGGGGTGTGATCTAGGTTGTTTGGATCGTGGGATTGGACAGTGAGGATTTGGAGCCGAGGGAAGGAGATACAACTAGGGGTGCAAAGGGAGTAGGTTGGCCTGTTGGCCCACTGGCCCAGCCCCAAAATTTGGGCACCAATGGGTAGTGGACCGGCCCTCAAAATATTAGGGTCAATAGTGGTAGATCCCAATCGATCCTATGGTCAACCCGAAACTGTGCGCAACTACGCACCATGTCATCTCCCCTTAGCTCCTCTCCAAAATTGCAAACTATGAAATCCTACCAGCCTACCCCCAGCTCAGTGCCCTCGATGGCTAGGGTGTCCAATGTGGCCTCTCTTCCTTCCTTTCCCCGATCTCTGGATCCGCGAGTAGCGTTTTACGGCCAGCATTGCTTCTGCGAGGATTGGCAAGAACGGAGTTGCAAGATGACTAGGCTGTAGCAAGGATGTGGAGGAGCACCTCTCTTAGTTCCGGTGGCAAGATAATCTACGGGTGTGGCTGTGAGCTCTTCGGATGGAACGCAAGATAATCTAACAGTTGGAGTCAGGATACCTATGGCGGGGAGATGCTGGTGTTGTGAGGGGTATGTTTGATGAGATGCCAAAGAGGAATGTGAATAGCTGGAACATGATGATTGTTGTGTGCTTGGAGGAGTGGCTATGGACAATTGTTTTGTTGATGTCTGCATGCGCTCAGCTTGGTTCTTTGTCAATTGCAAGGCAAGCGCATGGACTTTTATAGAAGGGTTGTGCCGAGATGAACTGCCATGTTCAAAATGCTTTGGTTGACATGTACACCAAGTTTAGCCTAATCAGTGAAGCTCATTTCTTGTTTGTCGAGACACATCCAAAGGATGTAGTGTCTTACAATGTGATGATCAGTTCTCTTGCGCACCATGGACTTGGTAGAGGTGCACTGGAGCATTTCAATCAGATGGTTAAGGATGGGTTGCACTTGCACCCTGATGCAGTCACATTTCTTTGTGTTTTATTAGCTTGTGCTCATGCCAAGCTAGTTAACGATGAAACAAATATTTTGAGTCCATGAGAACGACCTACGCAATTGAGCAATCCATAGATCACTACGCTTGCATGGAAGATCTCTATGGCTGAGCTGGGCTTTATCGACCACGTGGTTTCTGATTACTTGTGGGCTACGAGTACTCTGTGATAGTGGTCGTAGTGTGTGGTCTGAGGGGTTGTTCCAGTTAGCGTTGGTTGTAAGCGTCCTAGTGCGGCCGTAAACGACCTGGGAGATGGTCGTAGGTGGTTTTGTTCTTATCTGGGGATAGACAAAGATGTGTTTTGCTAATGTGTGATGATTACGGTCAAGTTGGAGAGAACTTGTACCGAGAGATGGTTTCTTTGGTTTTTGCATGTGCAGGTGGGCATGGAAGCGGCCATGGTTGGTGACGAGAAGGACCGAGACTAGGAGGGGGTAATCTGAGGTCCAGGCGATCGAGAGGTCACGTGAGGTGATTGAGCTCATGCTGGAGCATATGGAGGTCAAAGGTGAATGCTGCGTGAAGTCATAGAGACGGTTACGGTCGATGACAAAGAAGACCAGGACTAGGAAGGGGTAATATGAGGTCCAGGCGGTCAGGTGGTCACGCGAGGTGATTGGGCTCACGCATGAGCACGCAGTGATGGTGCACAATGAAGATACAGGAGGGGATATCCTGAAGGCTTTGTCGTGGGTGTTGTATAGAGTTGTGGATGGAGTCTATGATCTATACGAGTTGGTTAAAACCCGTGTTAGGAAGGGTTTCAGGTCTCTTGGTTTGAGGAAGAGATAGATTTCGTGTCTAGGTGGAATAGGACATGGTTTGAAGTGTTTGGATATAACACGACTTTGTGCGCTGGCCTATAAAAGCATGGAAAGCTGTAGGTTAGCGTATCGGGTTTTAGGGCTTTTGTGGAGAAGATTTTTAGGGGTGTCGTGAGGTGCTTTGTAGCCAAGAACACGATGATGAAATAATAGATCAGATTCTTTTCAGAAAAGATTCTCAGCGACTTGTCTTCATCTCCGCTTTACTTGCTCGATTTTGCCCTTGGCTTGTACTCACTCGGACGGAGGTCGAACGACGGAGGGACATCAGGCGGAAGGAGGTCATGACTACGTGTGTTGCTATCGTGCAGAGCAACCAGAGCAAGCAGGCGATTAATTTGAGATCGTGCTGAGTGATCGGAATGATCAGGCAGTCAATTCGAGATCTTGCCGAGCGATCGGAACGACTGAGCGATCGATCCGAACACTCGTAAGCGAGCGGTCGCAACGTATGGTCGTAACAAGCAGTCGGCAACAGAGGTTTACGACCACGTACTAACAAACTGGCAGCTACGGTTGTTATTGACTTTCGTAATTCAGATTGCATTGTTTTTGTTTCTCTGCGTGTGTTGTGATTTCAGGTGGTTAAAAGCAGAGACAATCATTCACCCCCTTCTGATTGTGTCATACGATCCTACAGATGTACAATATTTTCTCAAGAATATGTATTACAGAATATCTCACACGTTGCATTAAGTGTACTTATATTAGTTCCTTAGTCAATACCTTTTAGTGAGCAGAGTAATCGGTAATGAAAATTCACAGTACACATATCTTCACTCAATCGCTCGAAGGCAACATCTCATCGTTTGGCTTGATCACCTAGGCTCAACTAAATGGGTCGGGCCCTCGGACCGAATGGGAAACATAGGTTCCCACCAAAGTGAGGGTCGAACCGACCCTTTACCTTAGGATTTTCTAACCGGACAGGGGGCCAAGCAACGGGCCGAACTAGCCTGCCCCCTGCACCCCTAGGTAGGGCTGCCACTAGGTAGGGT
Source organism: Dendrocalamus sinicus (assembly GCA_036346575.1). NCBI lineage: Eukaryota > Viridiplantae > Streptophyta > Magnoliopsida > Poales > Poaceae > Dendrocalamus > Dendrocalamus sinicus. The sequence continues at coordinate 6,019,819 of CM070664.1, forward strand.
ATAGGTAATCTAAATCTATATTCAATTTTATCTATACTTATTTGAAGTGATATTATCCATACCTAAATAAAAAAGATATACCTAATAGGTTTGGGTAACCAAATGGGTAAAAGAGAAGGAAAAGAAGGTATTAAGTCAAAGAGCCTTATGAAATAAGTTTTCGTAAAATTTTGGTATTTGAATTTTTAACCTCGCATTCAAATCACAAAAGTTTTTCAAAATCAATTGAAATTTATTGGAAATGATTCTGCATGTATAGGAGCTACTCTATGCAAATTGGCAGGGCTAGACGCATACGGAGACCCCACATGCTTTTATAGGAAACTTTCGTAAAACTTCGGTATTTAGAATTTCAACCTCGCGTTCACACCATAAAAGTTTTACGAAATCAATTGAAATTTGGTATAAATGATTTTAGTGTATGGAGCTACTTTGTGTAAACTGACGGGCACACGTGCACAGATGACTTCTACATATTTTTATAGAAAATTATAATTGAGTATGGATAGTCCAAATACACTCTCAATCCTAGGTTTGAATAGGTATGGATAAAGATAGATAAGTAGATATTGGGCCTGTTTAGCTACGACTTATGGATTTTGGCTGAAATTTTTGAATTTTGGCTGTTTACGGTACATACGGAGAGAGAGATACTCACTTGCGATTTTGGCTGGTACAGATGTTGGGTTTTTAACGTGTACATCGTTTAACTTGTAGACCTCGTCTTGAAAAAATACTCCGTTTGAAAGTTAGGCACTGTAGCAAAAGTTAAAAGCCGCCAGCTTCGGAGGAAAAGAACAGACCCATTACCCTCTCCATATCCAAATCTAAATGGGTATTTTATTTCTTATATATACTCTATCTAATAGTGTGGTTATGACTTTAGATAAATATATTGGGTATCCAGTGGCAACCCCACTCCTAGGTACAAGGTCGCGTCTCCAAAAATAAAAATAGATACGAGTGGTACGTACATGGTGATCCGATCCAATCCAATTCGACGGCCTTTTTCTCCTCTCCTCTTGGTGGCCTGGATGGACGCAACTCAACAGCTATCTCCTACCTTGGATCATCCATGCATCATGCATGTATGATTCCTTTTGAATAGTTTGGACGAGCAGGTTAATTGGGTTTGGATTTAGTTCACATCTAAAATAAATTATAGGCAAAATCGTGAGTTAAAACACACAGATGATCTCGTCATTCGTCAATGACGCCTTTATATGCAGATACTACTATCTGATCTGATATTTAGTTCAATTCAATGATCGACAGCGCGTTGTAAATTCGTTGCGTAGTACTAGTACTTCTCTGTGGTTGGTCGGCATTGTACTATTTTCACAGTGCTAGTTGCTAGCTCCTCAAGTCAAGGAAGACAGAGACAACCTGGTCTAGCACTAGCTGCCGTACTACGAAGTCGCTGGTGCAAACGGTTGGTTCGTCGGGACAGAGACGGCCACAAATTTAGGTGGTGCCCCTTTAGCTTTTACCTTGAATTTCTAAACTTTCAGTTTCGCAATTTCGTCTATTTTTAATTATTTAGTTTTTTATTCCTTTGCATTTTTGTGATGATGATATTTTCCTCTTTTTTGATTTTTTAAACTTAATTACACTTGAAAAGCTCGTACAGGTACAATACGAAATAAGCTTTAAACAGTAGCAAAGAGTGAAAAAAGCCTAATGAATGTGCTCCAATGGGCTTCTAGCCTTTTAATTTCATCCTTTTTTTTTTTTGGACTTTTTCCTTATTCCTTTATACCGTCCGTGATTACGTATCTTTTTTTTTCCTTTTTCGATTTTTTAAATTTAATTACATTGAAAAAAGGTAACATCAGTTATAGTGCAAAAATAAGTCTGAAACAGTGCCAAACAATGAAATCAGCTTTAAGCTTTAGCCCAATGGAGCACTACCAAAAGCTAGGAGTACTGGTACTTTTGGAACGCAGGATTTTTTTTATTTCCATTAGAATTAAACTATTTAAGTTCTTTTGAGATTTATGTGTTCTAAATCATTACTACAGAAAATGTCATCACGGACAGTTCAAAAATGTGATTACAGACGGTTTGATGAGCTGTCTGAGTTTATAGGTCAGTAATGACATGAGGTCATTACTGACGATTTTCGAACCGTTTATGATACAACTATCACAGACCGTTTGTATTAGAAACTTTCTGTAATATATCGGTCATCATAGATGGTTCGAATTAAAAAACCTGTACATGATGTTTTGAATTATCACAATCAGTTTTTAATAAGAATTATCTATGATATTTGTATTAATGATTTTTTATCTTTTCCATTTTCTTGTCTTTTTCTCTACTCCACAAAATGCATTCAATGGATCATCACATTTGCGCCCTTGCTCCGCGAACCGAAACTTCACCGCAACCAATCGACCATGGCAGAATGACCACGACAAATCGACCATAGTAGAACGATCACCGCAGAACGACCACAACAAATTGACCATGGTAGAACGACCACCGAAGATCGAGCATGGCAGAATGACCACCTCAGATCAACCATGGCAGAAACACCACCAAACGGAACTTCATGTACTCGTCGAGGTTATAGGGACCGTACAGCAGAGGGTCATCAAAAATATGGAGCACGCCGCCTCTCTTGGGCACGGACCCAAATAGAATTGAGTAATGCTTGCGCTTGCTTAGCGTCCTGACATGGTGCATGTAGGATGACACCCTCCCATTCGTCACAGCCTGCAATCACATTCACATGCTATAGTCATCGCCTCGTCTTCTTGATAACCTTTAGAGGGAAGGGAAGAAAGGATGGGTTGGGCTTGTACGTGCCGTGAGTAGATCACCGGTCTTGACAGTGAGGACGTCCGGCTTAGGGGGCACAGTGAGCCAGCTCCTGTCGTTGGCCTGCATCTTGAGGCCCTTGACGTTGTGCTAGATGGGAAAGGGAGAAGAGAAGAATGGCGAGGCTTGCATCTCGAGGGATTAATAAGGTGCGAAAGGTGGAAAAAACTGGTGCCTGCCGTTCGACGCGGAGAGAATGGACGAGTGAGATCGGGATCCTAGGGGAGATGTCGCGGATCGGTGACGTGACGGGGCAAGATTGAAATTTCATACACAATTACCACAAATGGCTCTTGTTAAGAATTATATATGAATTATCACAGACGGTTCTTGTTAAAAAAATCGTCTGTGATATTACCTCTTCACATATGGTTTTTAGTGCCGGCAGCAATACAAATGGTCTCTAAACCTAAACTGTCTGTGATTGTATTTAATATTGACGGTTTTGGTAAACCGTCTATGATGATGCATCTAGTATTAGCCTTTTTATAGTAGTGAATAGGCCTTAGTTTTAGCTTTATGCACTCATATTTGGCTAAATTAAATCTACAACTGTTAGTGCTCGTATTATTATAACTATCAATTAGTATGATCGATACGATTATATTCTCTAAAATTTGACGATTGGTATGTAACTGTTGGCTATATGAAAACTATATCTAAAGGGCATTCTTTGCGAGGAATAAAAAGGACTTTCATAAGATTGTACGACTACTTCGTAGTAAGAGTATATTTGGTTGGGCACAGGTCTCCTTTTTAGCTTCTATCTTATGGCTTATAGTTTTTCCCAAATGAACAGATGGGGTCAGTTTCTTTGCCTTTTTTTTTCAAAACGGTTTATCGGGATAGTTTTTTTTTAAACGGCTTATTAGCATTCAGTTCGTTCACATAAGTGCTCATTCTAAGACTAAAAGTCATCAGCTGCAACCGAAAAGAACCCGCCATAAACATACGCGCACAAGTTGGTGTCCTGCAGCTAGCTTTTCCAAAGTACTATGGCTTTTAGCTTTTGGCTAGAATAACACTATAGTGGTTGTTAGTCTTTTCTAAAGTATTCAATTAAAGAAAAAAATAAAAAAATATCGGTATATTTCTATGGATAATACAAAGGAAAAAAGAAAAGAAAAAAAAAAAAATCTCATTAAAAACTAATATGTTCTAGACTGTTTGTGGCTCACCAAACGAGCCCTGAAAGAGCTCAACCTTATTATGGCTTCTCAAGCCTATATATCTTGATAGTATCTTCAACTTGCATGGCTAATTGGAGCATGAGAATAGTGTGGTGCCTTTTTTGTTCCGAGACCACCAAACAATCAAGTGCGGACAAACTGTAGCTAGCTAGCTGCACATTAATTTGTAGGACTACCTTAGAAATAAAGTTTATTTTGCTCTACAATTACAAATACTGGCCGTTTTGTTTTTTCGACGTAATGTTTTAGACCGAATATAATGCCCCTTTGACAACTGTGGGGATGCTAGTGATCATAAGTACGTGTACAATTAATAAGGATAACCTATATATTATATAAGATCTAAAACGATTCTACTGTATATAATTTCTTCTTATATATAGAGCTAAAACGACACATAATTAGGCATTCGTTCAAGCCCTATACATTGTTCATATCATATGCATAGCTAGCTACGTACCGGGGAAATTGTTAATCCATCAACTTGACGATCCAGATTCCCATCCTGACATGTACACACAACGTCCATGCTATCTGTACACTATTCTCGTCCTATTCTTTTCGTATTCTTTTCGATTTCTAAAAGTTGTTTTTCGATTTTTCTATATTAACTAATTTTTAAATAGAATATTTTTTCAAGATAGAGTCTACTAGTTAATTTTAGTACATAATTTATTAACTTTATTTATATTAGAAAAACTACAGATGAGTTTCTATTATTTTATAATCTCTCGTACAAACAGTCCAAAAAGTACAAGCCGCAGTCAAAAATCACAAATAGTAGCAAAAAGAACATGCCCTCTCTATTCATTTGGCAAGGAAAAAATATGTTTCCCTGCACACGCGTACACGCTGATCACTAGCTCGCTAGCAAGTAGGGCCTGGACCTCTTGTCTCGCCATGTCGATCCTCCGATGGCGGCGCCCCCCCGTCGCGCTCGTGCGCAGTCGACGTTGACGTAGACAACTGCCCTGACATTAATCCGCCAGCAACGGCCTGCAGGTCCACGTCACCGCTCTGCCATATGTGCGTGTACCGGCGGAGGTCCGGGAACTCCTCCTGAGCGGCTGCCGCCGGCGTGGTGCTCTGCGGATGGGCGGCGGCGCGTGGTCGCCGTTGCGGCGTCGACGACGTCGCAGCTGGCTGACGATGGAGCAGTTGTTGGATGTTGCGGGCGTCGTCGGGGAAGTTGAGCTTGGCCTTGGAGCCCTTGAAGCGGAGCGCGGCGGCGTCGTAGGCGCGGGCGGCGTCCTCGGCCGTGTCGAAGGTGCCGAGCCACGCGCGGGCCGCCTTCACGGGGTCCCGGATCTCCGCCGCCCACTTGCCCCACGGCCGCTGCCGCACGCCGCGGTACCGCGGCCGCTCGGCGACTTGGTGCTGCTCCAACGTCGCTGTCGTCGTCATCGCAGGAGAAACGCTTTGTTTCTGCATCACTGAATCCATCGTTCATGCATGCATGTTAAACACGACGTAAGATAATTTCTGAAATAATACATGTAGGTATTTTACTTCAGCTTGTTTGTTTTTGTTACCGAAGAGAGATAATTCAGGATTGATAGTATTGCTGGCTCATATATGGTCGATTTCGATTTCATATTAACTTTATAGATGATTTCATATATAAATAATTAAACAGAAAATTTATAGAGATATTCATATTCGCATACGATTTTGATTGATATAAATAAAATCACTATAATATCTACTATAATTATTAATAACCTTAACTTGAAAAGATAGTCTGTTTAAAAACTATGTACTATAAAAAAGTTATTTATACACTATAGAAAAATTATTTACTATAAAAATAGTTTTTAGAAGATAATATGAATAGATAATATTGATAGTAAATGCTGTTTTTTTTTCTTTTCTGATATTTTCTTTTAGTTTTGTGCTGCCTTATCTAGACAGAGTCACATAGAGAAGAGAAAGGTAGTTAGGTCGAATTATCTATAGAACATAAAGATTCATTCCAAGATAGGGGGAAAAAAGGTGTACCTACACCCAAGCCTCGCGTAGTAGTGCGTACCTTGTTGCCCGAACATGGTTGCCACGGCCCCTGGCTGCGCCGCACCTACGGCCACCACCGGCGGCACGGCCGCCGGCTCCGTCGTCGAGCTGATGACCTGCGTGAGAGCCGCCACGATGACGGAGAGCTCGTCCCCCGCGGGGTGGAAGTGGAACACGCCGCCGCCTCCTTGCGCTTCATCCTCCTTCAGCACGTCATGATCCTGAGGAGATGAAGCCCTCTTGCGACGACGATGCTGCCCTGGAGTAGCAGCAGTATCTCCTAGACGATCCACCCTCTCTCTCCCTTGTGCAGCCACGACCCAAACGAAGACAGATACCATATGCTGATGTGTCCGTCTGTTAGCTGTGTGTGCCTCAAGCTTAAGCCTAAGGTGAAGGGCAGAGGGCTGGAGGAGAATGATAAGGATGGGACTGAATTGCTCGAGTGAGCGGGGTACTTCATGAAGCTACCACTACCCTAGCTTTATATATAAGGGCCACACCAAGCTGATATAGCTATAGCTTTCGATTGTTGGCTAAAATTATACCGTAGCATATGTTAGTTTTTTCTGAATTGATCAATTAAAAGAAAATAAAGGAAAATAAGAAGAAAAAACACAGTTATATCTCCACATACAATACAAAGGAAAAAAATAGGAAAGACTAAAAACCCTGAAAACCAAAATTAGAAACCGAGGTGTTTTAAGTGACTTCTAATTTCTGAAAATCAAAAACCAGAAAAAACCACAAGCCAAAGCCATTTAGAGCCGAGCCTAGTCAACCACCTCAATACCTTGTAGCAATGGAACTGTTATATTACTAGCTAGCTGTGTTGTGCTTACTAGACTTCTCCTTTCATTGTCTTTACACCTTATTGTCTATAAATTTGACCTTTAATTTATTTTTGCTAATAAAAATAAAATCATGATTACACAAAAAGTATTCTCAAATATAAATTTGACTAGCCAAATTTCTCGTGCAATTGCGCAGCTGATATATACTACAATGCATATGATTACATCTAAACATAAAGTTGTACTTGTTATAAAACTATAATTCTTATCATGAAAATACAAGTGTATTTCTTATACAATTATAACATCTCACGTATCTTCACCTATTTTATCTACACCATTATAATTTGAACTTGTAAAAAAAACTGATGTTGTAGTTCTTTCTTTCTTTTTCCTCCGATTAACATGGAAATTTCTAGCCCATGCGAGTAAAATGTAGTGACTTCTTTTCCCCTTGTTTTAATAATACAATAGATAGATAGATAGAATAGATGGTTCCATCATCAAGTATATTGTTCAGTTAATTGTTGGTCAAATATTACAAAGCGTGAATCTTGAAATACGTATGAGTCTAACAAAATAAACGGCAGGAGTGAAAGAATTAAAGGGCTACACGTGCGTATCTCGTCGAATTGTTATGGAGTAGATAGTAGTAGAGTCCTTGCAAAAAAAAAAAAAAGGGGTAGTAATCGAGTATATAAATACGTGTATATGTAGTCGGCTTGTGCGGATGCAATGTATGTAGACGTTCCCTGGTGATGGGTTTGGCGCCATCAAGAACACTTAACCATACGTATGGTCCATCCTTACGTACAATTGTGGCAGGTATGACAACGTGTGAATACTCAATACCGTAGTTCATTTCGTACACCAAAATATCCGTGTGCCTACCCTATATTTCTTATTTCCACTCGCTTAATTTCCTTGTTTTTTTCTAAAAAAAATCCTTAGTCTTTGTGTGCTTTTGTGCTTTGTAAGTACATTGTTCTGCACGTATAGCCGATCCCATTATATACTCAAAGTATACACTGAGAAAAAAAATGTGCCTTTTGTATACATACGCCAGGCTAGGCCCATAGCTAGCTAACGAACCTAAGTTGACCTCTAGATTTCCTTCAAAAGAAAAAAATCGTCAATTTGCACAACTTACACTTAATGAATCACCATAAACCTCTTATTTCCTTGTTAATGTTTTCTGATTGGAGGGAAGATAAGATTTCATACGACTAATTAATTAAACAAACCCAGCTGTGCTATGGTGAAGTTTCTGCACGTCTTCTGGGATCATTGACTTGAAAGTCCTACATGTTCACACCAGGTCAAAGTATTTAATGGCTTGCTTTTCTCTAAAGCTACAAGAGATGTGTATATCTCAAAAGGAAATGGATTCAGTAAAGCTCATCTCAAAGAAATGAAAGAAAAGGATTCAGCACTGTGCCTGTGGCTTGAATGGCCTAAATGAAAACGAGCGAATGGTCATCGGCCATCTACCCTTCAGGTGAGTGGTAGTGTAAAGCCCACATATGCTCGGCTACGGACCAATTGATCTTCCCATTCCTCTAAAAAACGATCTTCCCATTAATCTAAGCCTACTGGCCATGACGGAGAACAGGAGCCAGCGGGGTGTTCTTTTGGGCAGCAGCTGCTGGTTTTTGTTTACGCTTTTTGGTATGGCAATAGATGGCGTAGACACCAACACGGATGTTGCATATAGTTTTAGGTTCTGAAACCGTTTGAAGAATTCATTTTAAGAGAGCTCTATTTCAACGTTTGGCTTTTTAATTTTTGAAAAAACCAAAAGCCAAAAACAACAGGCCAACCACTAGTCCAATAGATTACTAGTGTCTTACATAAACATGGAGTAATGACGAATATGACCCATGCGATTGAAAGTCTTGTTTAATGTTTTTATAGCCCGTGGACGATTGATGCACACCCAACTCAATGGCATGGTATACATCATGCGTACCTTTGGGAGTGTCTTGTTAAACGTAAATCTCATTGACTTGAATCAATAGTTGTTGGAATCTGATTCTCCTTCTAGAAACCAAAATGACTTGGGCATCAAGAACCAAACAACTCCCTAGTCAAGAAATAACAAACAAACGAAGATCCTCTAACCAACAAACAACAGTTGATAAATAAGCGCATGGACATCGTAGTATGGAATAAGCATCCAGCTTTCTTTCAGTTCCGGACCCCAGCTACTCAACCAAATCAGTTACTATAATGTAACGCCTAGTGACAGATGAGCTCAATCACGAGTCACTACTTCATCACTGATCACCAGTAGCTACTACCTGAAAACTGCAGAATATTTCCAGCATTGTACATATACCTCTGAATTTTGCTCCTCTATCGTTGGTTAACTAGGAATCATAAATTCAACCTATATATACCCCTGAACTGTTAACATTCTGGGTATATTCAATTGCAAAATGACATTTCAGAATGATTATCTAGGCCACTAAATTTAACATATGATCGCAACTAGAGTAAATCGAAGGTAAGTGTACATGTACATGTCTATGCTACTATTTGAACTCACCGAAGACAGTATTCAGGACAAGCAGAAGGCCAGACCATGATGTATCTGTACGAGTGCCAGCTGAACTCCTTTGAACTCAGCCACTGTGCAGTTCATCAAAGCCCATCTGATCAAAAGTTCCTTCTGAGGCCTGAGCACTACTCTCATTGCAGAAACAACTCATCCATATTTACACATTTGCGGTGATATACGATATTGACCAAAATATGGAAGTGAGTAACACTCATGTCCCGTGAGCTCATCTGTGGTACAATTTGAACTCACAGAAGCAGTGCTCAGGCAGAGCCGACCCCTCCCCATGATATATTCCTCCCGATGGGCATCCCACATAGCCTTAGTCAGTTGGTCCCCTGCAAGTCCAGCAGCAGTGTAGTTCGCAAAAGCCCTCCTACTCAAAACTAGTGTCTTCTGGAGCCCTTGCAATGTTCTCATTGCAGTTACCATCTTATCCATATTTCCAAAGAACGTGGCAACATAAGCATCACTGTTAACTGAAACATAATAGTCAAGAGCAGCTTTTGTGTTTCCATGCATCCTCTCAAAATCTTCATGAGTCAGGAGAGACGATTTGGTGTACATATTTTTGTAAACGGAAGTGAAGCCCTCAAGTTCCATTAGCCCATCGCCAGCAGCTAAATAAATGTTTGTGTTTGTAGGAATGCCTAATACTTGGAAAATAAATGCTGTTTCACTAAGTGTTAGAGGGCACTTGCCACGGCTCCTCCTCAGACTGGCGCATCACCAGTCAATGCCTTCCTATCCTCCCCACGCGCAGCTTCAATTGCGTCCAGTGATTTGGAGGAAAGGTCAGTATATACACATCGACTGTAGGCAACCATATCTGGTTCAAATCTCAAGTGAAGGGATAAGAAAGGTTTTTGTATGGCTTGGAGAAGCACAGTAGCTTTGGCTTCCACTTTCTTATTCAACCGGAGTGCATTGTAGCAACCTTGGCAGTAAGAAGCTTTGGCATATGAAGGATTTCTGAAAAATACAGACATATACATCAGTATGGCACAGAGGCAGTCCCAAATATGAATAATTACGATAACAAATAGTTTGGAATCAATAACATATCAAATAGTCTGGAAAGTATCATTGGCACAATTATAAAGAACAGTTAGATATGTACAAGTTTTAGATATGTACATAAAGTGAAACTATATGATCATTGTCACAATCAGGAAGAGCTAACCATACAATTTCAGGTACACACGTGAACTAACACTAACTAGGATTATACTACTAGTTATCTTAATACCTTTGTCTCACTCAATCTGAGTCACGTGGATCATACTTGTGAAAAAAAATCTTGGATAGATAACAATCTTTATGGGCAGAACTAAACATAAATTTACTAGTAGGTCAGCATATCACATCGCATACAAAGGAAATAAGATTAGGTAAGTTGAAGTGGTTGATGTTATGTAAAGAAGTCGTGTAACCACCAAATCACGGGCACACAAGTTCTTGCATTACATCCATTTATATAGGCTTTTAGCTTATGAATAGTAACAGCTTGTAGAGAGAGAGACACTTGCGTGCGCTTTTGGCAGATATAAATAAAGTCGCTACTGTGTGTACTACCAGAGTTTGGAAAATTGGCGATACCGGCCAGTAACCGCCAGAAACCAGATTTCCCTATGGGTACCGAGAAATAAAAAACCGGCCGGAGTTTTTCGAAGTGCATTTATATTTGTGAGTCTTTTGTGAATGCGTAATACACCTCCTATGTTGGTTTAATTTTTTTTGTACTAGATTACCTATTGTATAAGCTAAATATGCTTCGAAACATCTCAAATTCATCTTTTTCTTGTGTTTCCCGGTTTTTAGCGGGTTTTCCTATTTTTTAGCGGTTTCTCCGGTTTTTTTGGGTGGTAACCAGCCGGTTTTCCAGTTACCAGTTTCAAATTCAAATTTCAAAACTTGAAATTTGACCGGGTTTTCACCTGTTTTTCCGGTTACCGGTACCGGCCCCCCGCCAGGATTTAGGTTGGTACCGGGTTTTGGAGCCTTATGTACTATAATCGACTAGTAGATTTTGTTTTAAAAGATGCTCCGTTTGAAAGTTAGGTACTGCAGAAAAGTAGCTTTCAGAAGCCAATATGAACAGGGCTTCAAATCAGGATCGCTGCAAAGAGATGGGGGAACTGCAAAGATATGGAGAGCACTACTTTGTTTGACATCAGTTTGTGCAACTGGGGAAAAGCAAGCCAACATGCCAACTTCGAAGGTTGATAAATACGCTCACTGCTAGTGTAAGACTACATCCCAAGCAATGAAAGCAACAAAAAACCGTATCCATAAAAAGCAATGATTTACATGGGTCACATCGCATCAGAAACCAACATCTAAACATACATAATAGGGCCAGTACATATGATTTTCAACACTGCTTGATGGTACTAAGCCTCGCATATGTGACTTAGGAAAGCAGTCATTTACACCATGAATCTACTTAACAATGAGCTCTTACAACTGCAATACATACTTCTTATATGTTATAATGCATGCCTTACAATGATACTGGAATTTTAGTCCTATGGTACTTCATTGCCAGCCTTATTCTATCCATCCATTACAATACACTAAAAGCATCAATAGCAGATATGATTCAAGGCATCTTGCATAACACTGAACAACATAACTTGGAGAACAAACTACTTGGAAGCATGATCAAGAGAATTGGTATTATGGAAATGGACAGCACATTTCAGGGATATACTAGACGATTGAGCAATACCTATCTCTTCTTTGGCTCATGGCAGGTGTCAGTGAAATATAGTGATGCTCCAAGAGAGCCGGAAGCACTGTTTCCACATAATCAAAATGTCCTTTCCGTTTACTGCAGTCAACCTTAAATGGCTCTTTCGACGCAATCTCACCAGGAATGTCCTTCATAACTTCAATGTAACCTCTAGTCTGCTCAATGAAGTAATCAACATCAAAAACATCTGCAAAACCACTGACAAAGCATTCCAATAAGCACTGACGTACTTTCTGAACAGAAATGAACTAAAAAACTACAATTATCACAAGCCTTCGTTTCCTCGAGTGATTCCCATACCTAGACTCGTTCCTATAGGCTGCAACCTCAAACTTGGGCAGAACCATTGTTGCGTTCAGAAGACATGCAACCCCAATTCCATCACATAGCTGCAGAACCATCACACTGGAATCATTTGATGCACCTTCAGAACTCAGAAGCACATACCATAGCCAACTGACACCACATTTGTTTTACGCAACACAATGCAACTTCTGAAAATTGAACAATTGTCACTAACTCACTATACAATGCAATCTGTGTGCAGCCAAATCATGCAAGCCCTCTTGCTGACACTATTACTCTAGTAGCCTACTCGTTGTGCATGACCAAATGATATCACTACAGGAGGGAGGAAACTCTAACCGAGATCGCTTAACGTACATCACGTCGCAGCTGGTTAAGCCCCCCGTAGCAATCTATCCGGATGTACCCATTCCCCCTCGCTGGAGCTGCAGAAGAAGATGCGATAAAAAACAATCATTAACAGTTCACCACATCTCAAGCAAAGGTCCACTACCCTAACCCTAAACCCAAACCGCGAAGCACGCGAGGCCTCACCGGGCATTGCCGTCCGCCACTCCACCACCCGCCGCTGCGCCCATATGACCCGCGACCAGGGGTGAAGCCCAATAGAGGCTCGTGGGTGCCCAGGCACCCCCTCACTTCAGAATTTCTTAAGAAAAATTCGGCCCTATGACCCGCATGGCCCAAGCGACTGCGCCACCACGTTTCCCCCCACCCATTTGCTCTAGCTTCGCCACTGCCCGCGACCATGATCGCGACTCCTCCCTGGAGGAAACCCAATGCGGGGATCTGAAGTTCTGGAACATTCTAGAAGAATCTGGGATAGGAGGTGGGGTGCGGGGCGCGTACCTGGAGGCGGGGAGGGCGAAGAAGGCCGGGGGGGGGGGGGGGAGGAGGGATAAGAGGGCGGGGGCGAGGAAGAGGACCGGGAGAAGGAGGCGGAGACGGTGGTGGGCCCACCACGCCGCCGCAGCCGACGACATGGCCGCCGCCGCGAGCTGGGCGAAGCACTAGATCAGATCGGCGGCGCCGTTGGGGAAAATTGCCGCGAGTACACTGGAGCCGCTTTGCCGGCGCGAGCGGTTATGGAACGGGGGAATTCTGGTGTGTTAGTCAGATTTGGGTCCCGCCAGTTTATGTGGGCCCCACATGTCATTGATACTTATCCCGAGCGGTGGCGTGCAGAAATATAGGGGGGTTGGCCAATCGGGGACACCGCGTTACTCGCTGGCCCTGCAGCTCTACACCATGACATGTGGGCCCAAATCTGTGTCATCCCACATGTCAGCACCTGAAGATGTCCATTCTGAGCAGTTAAACATAAAATTTGATTAGGTCAAGGGCTTATGTGCAAAGTAACATACATTTATTTTTTCCAGCTGCGTCGAGATCTCAGAAGGAAGAACACACACCCCCCGCAGAAGCGAAGCGAAACTCCACCCGAATCGAAGCCGCCGTCTCGAACTCCGGAGCCCACTCCCACACGCGAAGCTGGCGCGGGAGGCGGCCGACGCGAGCGCCCGCAAGCGCAAGGCGGCGGACGGCGGGGAGGCCGGCGCCGGCGCGGACGCCGCGGCCCCGGTCCCCGAAGAGGCGGTCATGGGCGACGCCCCCTCGGCCCCCGCGCCGCACGTCGGGGGAGGGGAGGAGGCGAACCCTAACCCTGACCCGAGCGGCGGCGGCTCGGACTCCGTGTCGGTGGAGCTCTCGATGGGCGGCGACTACTACCGCGCGTGCTGCGGCGACGCCGACCTCGACCTCCCCGCGCCCGAGGGGCCCAAGGTGCCGTACGTCGGTGACAAGGTGAGGCGTCTCCATCTCCCCCTCCCTCTCTGCAACCGCTGTAGATTTGTTCATGTGGTAGATGGGTCTGAATCACACTTAGTGCGTTTATCCGGCGTCCTGCTAGTTGTGGCCTTCAGCCTTTGGCTTTGGCAAGAGATCGATCCTGTTGACCCAGTAGGACGCGAATGTTGGTAGTGGTAACTGTTGCACTGAAGTTTAGTTTCGTTGGTTAATCGACATTTGAGATGCCGAAGGTAGCATAAGGGATTGGAATTTAGACAAACAGGGAGAAATTACTCCTTATCGCGCTCTATTCTAGGATAAAAAGGTTATCAGATGCTCCCTACTTAATATCCTCGTCTAGAGTGATAGAGATAATTGGCCGAACAAGTTTGTTCCAACTTGTGGATGTAGAATAGCCTATGAGAAGCTAGGGGCAACTCAGCACAGAAACTGGAGCACCATTTTTGTTTGTGCCAAAGTGAGGTGAAATTTATCCCAGAAGTTGGGTTAGTCTGCACCAGAGTTTCTACTAAAATGTGCTGCCCCGTTTGATGTTAAAAAATGACAAGATAGAAATCCATCTGAGGAGTTGGAGAGTGACGTCATAACAGTTTCATATCGAATGAAAGAACATATTGAGATTGAACTATGATTTAGGTCAATTGGTTGGATATCTCTAGTGTATTTGGCGATACTGGTGAATTTCAAGCATCTTTTCTCAATGGAAAACAGTAATATACTGTTGTGATTATCTGCATGTTTGTAGAGTTGTTTTAGATTAATCTTTAGCCCTGTTGCCCTGCCTTCATTTTGCCTTTCATACTAATTACTGTTGTCTCTATCAACTGATGCACATGACTGGTATCTTCTTAATCTTGCAGGAACCTCTCTCCACTTTAGCAGCTGAGTTTCAATCTGGCAGCCCCATTTTACAGGAGAAAATAAAGGTTCTTATGGATTTGGCAATTCTAATATGTAATAACTGTATTTAATGTTGATCTAGTGTATCAATGTCTGGTGCTTCAGTTTGTTCTTATAGTTTCTTGCTTGACCTGCAGTTGCTTGGTGAACAATATGATGCTTTGAGACGGACTCGAGGAGATGGAAACTGCTTTTATCGAAGCTTCATGTTTTCCTACCTGGTAGTATTTGACTATTTGTGGTGTTTTTTCACACAAATTATGACTGTGCATAGTTTGACGCTTTTATGGTTTGCTGCTAGGAACATATCCTAGAGAGACAAGACAAAGCTGAGGTTGAGCGCATTCTAAAAAAAATTGAGCAATGCAAGAAGACACTTCAAGCTCTTGGATACATTGAGTTTACTTTTGAGGACTTCTTCTCTGTAAGTCTATGCAATGGTTATTTTTGCATCTATCCTGAGTTACCCTGCTCCACATCGTTTTTATTCCAATTTATCCATTGGGTCTCCTCTGAATAGTTTGTAGATTTGTCTGCTTCTATCTATGCACGCTTGTTAATTTCTTTCTAGATCTTGCTGGGATATTTGCTTAGATGAGTCAGTGACAATCAGGAACTAGTGACTTTTCCTGTAATGAAATAAAGTAAATGTCTGCATCTAACCCCTGTCCATTGTTAATTACTGCGAAAATGATTTATCTGGGTGATTATATTGCACGCCTGCCAATTCTTTGATGAAATGCATGTTTTGTTGCCCTTCATGAGGAGAGGAAAGCATCTCAGATACAAGGAGTTATTATTTTTAGCCAGGAATATTAACCAGTCCGTCTTTCTGAAGGTCATGTGTTAAATACTATCGACCCCAAATTTGTTGCACAAAATTTGCTTCTGTTGTGGAGCGGTCCAGCTAGATGGTTTTCACTCTATTTTCTGGTTGTGTTGGGAGTTCTGTGGTTGGTGTTGATGCGCACCAGTTGAAATGTGGGTAGTTGAGATGCTTGTTCACAATAACTTGAACCTTGCTAACTGATCTATACCTGAAAAGGAATAAGTCCATTTTGCACCCTCGAACTTTGCAAAATGTCCACTTAATCCCCTGAACTACAAAACTAGGTATTTAACACCCTAAACTTACAAAACCAGGTCAACTTACACCCTAAAGCGGCTTTGTTGATGGGATCCAACTCAGGGTGGTTTTTGCCATGTTGGCAACCATGTCATCAGTTTTTGTTGACGGGGATCGATATGATAGGAGGGAGGATGACGTGAAGAAGAGAGGGAATTTTGTGTGTGTGTGTGGGGTGTGTGTTGGGGGTAAGAAAGGTTGATGATGTGGATGTGAACATCCTTGAGTTGGATTCTCGTCAGCAAAACCCGATAACATGGCTGCCAACATGTCAAAAACCACCTTGAGTGGGATCGATGTCATCGAACCACCTTAGGGTGTAAAGCTGTAAATTGACCCGGTTTTGTAAGTTTGGGGGGGTTAGATACCTGGTTTTGTAGTTGAGGGTGTTCATTGGACTTTTGGCAAAGTTCGGGAGTGTAAAATGGGGACTTATCGTCACCTGAAAATACAAGGATTTTTTTTGTCAAAATGAATTTCACTGTAGTCTCTTTGTAATACTCCCTGGGGCTGTCATAAGACTCATAACATGCCTCTCCTTACTGATTTGTCCTCCCTGATTTTCCTCAGATATTCATTGAGCAGCTGGAAAGTGTTCTGCAGGGACAGGAAACTTCTATAGGGTAAGCATCATCGAGTTGTATTTATCTCCTACTCTCCTTAATGCATATGAACAATAGAAAAGAATTGTTGAACTGTTGGTGACAAAGGAATTCTTTTAATTCTTTACAAAGTATGGTATACCCATGATCTATGTTTTGCTTTTGTAGTGAATCTATTTTGTTTTCCTGTATCTCTAGGCCTGAAGAACTTCTAGAAAGAACCAGGGATCAAATGATTTCTGATTATGGTTTGTACAACCAGATATTTGTACTGTGTCTTTCGCAACTATGTTGTCATTGTTAACTAATCGTGTCTTCTTTAGTTGTAATGTTCTTTAGGTTTGTCACCTCTGGTGAAATTCAACGGAGGGCTGAGTTCTTTGAACCATTCATCTCTGGCTTGACAAATTCGACCGTGGCTCAGGTTAGCTTCAACGCTTCATAGTTTTGTTGTTATATGTAACTCAGGAAGTAGACACTATACCAGTAGTCATGTATTTACATCAAGTGTTGGGATGTTAACTGGTGATTCTATTTGTTTCTTCCTGGTCAATAGTATTCCTTCCTGTTTGCAATTTAAGTCCATTTTATTGGGAATTGTCGTTTCACAATGCGAGTCATTTGAGGAAATCAAGAGTGTTGTTCTTGCAATATTTTCAGTCTCTACCCCTGCTTGAAATGCTGTAAAATAGGTTGTTCGTATGCCATTTAATAGGGGTATTTAACTGTTCTTTAGATTTGGTGCCTCCTTGGTTTGTGGGCATGATGAGCTTGAACATATATTGCAAAATGGTTGGGAATAATTACAGTGAATGATGTTATTGACACACATCACTCTGTAGTGTGACAGCCAATATTCCCACAGGACCAATTTCCCTTAAGAAAGATTTGGTGACTAGATGTCATGGGAGTATCAGACAGAATAAGCTCTATAAGCAATGGAATATCTTTCAACGGATAAGTCTATTCCAGCTAACCCTGACAGGACAAGAGATAATTCATTTACCTGTCTTCCGTTAGGAGCAAATAATACATGCTTTAACTTCAAAACTTGTTCAAGTTGCCCGGTGCTATCTCCATCCTTGTTTTTGTGCACCCTATTTCCATTAATATGCATCTGAGGGACTGACCCTGATTGGGAATTCACTTTGCAGTTCTGCAAGGCTTCCGTGGAGCCAATGGGTGAGGAAAGTGATCATGTGCACATTACTGCCCTATCAGATGCGTTAGGTGTGCCAATCCGTGTGATGTACCTAGACCGAAGCTCTTGCGATCCTGGCAATCTAAGTGTGAACCACCACGATTTCGTCCCTGCGGCCGGTTCATCTGAAGGTGATGCTGCAACGTCGTCAACTCCTGCTGATGAGAAAGCTTACATTACTCTGCTCTACCGGCCTGGTCACTACGATATTCTCTACCCAAAGTGAACAAGATTGGTTTTTCTCATGGCTAGTTTCGTGAATTTGGATTGAGAGAGCACCGTCTAGAACTCTGTAGTTATGTTGCGTCGGCATGCTGCCAAAGGCGGCCTTACAAGAGGGAACTTGTGTTCTTGGGAGGCAATCAGACATGCTTTACTTGCCACTGCCCTCTTATCTCAAATTATTAGTTTTTCCGTGCTGTGAGTCTACTCTGGTAAAATGATTTAACATTGGGTTGACTGATGAGAAGATTCTATGGATATCATCAAGGTTGGCATGGCGCTCTGGCGAGTCATGGCGAGACCGGGTGTATAGACATCTAGTCGGCTAGACGTCTGTTATGGTGACAGTTAGACGATAGTAATAAATATAAGTAATATCTTATATGACCGAAAATTAGATAACTATGCAATATAATAGCATAAATTATCTAAATAACAAGATCTATAATAGCAAATAGTATTAACATAACAAGGTCTATAGTATTAGTAGACATTCGCTGTTGCCACTACAAAAATTCCCACCCCACTCCACTCCGTTCAACTCACTCCTGTTGTTTCACCTCCTCCGTTTGCTTGCCTTGGGCGTTGGGCAAAGAGGAGCTCGACGTTCTTGCGGGTGGCCTTACGGTTAGGGGTGAAAACGGATCGGATTCGGACGGATATTGCTGTTACCATATCCTAACCCATATTTTTTCTCCGGATTCGGTATCAATCGGATTCGGTACCAATCGGATTCGATGTCGGATCGGTCGGGATTAACCCAATTCGTTTGCACCCATACTTGTTTGTAAGGAATGCATATAGTGCAGTAAATGGAGTAGGACACACTGACTTGATGTTACTATTTAATAGCTGATGTGGAAGATTTTATTTTACCATTACACAAGAAAATGAAACATCAAATAGTAGCACTAACCTGAAATCATACTTGAAGACGTATCGGATTCGGACGGATATTCGGATTCGGACGGATATTGCTGTTACCATATCCTAACCCATATTTTTTTCTCCGGATTCGGTACTAGTTGGATTCGGTACCAATCGGTGCCGGATCGGTCGGGATTAACCCAACCCGTTTTCACCCCTACTTGCGGTGGCACGGGCAGAGCTTCTCGGGGTCCGTTGAGGCCACTAGGCTCACCTCGCCCTTGGTATCAAGCGCGAACTGGTCCATCGCCTCCATGTCGTGGAGGTGGGCGGGGTCCTTGACGGCATTGTAGATCTTGTCAATGCAGCCTTTGCAGTGGCAGTGAATGGCCACATTGAGTACGAACGCCTTTGACGCCTTGCTCTTCTCTTTGCCGTCGCAATCGCTGCTGCTGCACTTCTTTCCCATGTGCTAGATCAGATTTCAACTCAAGCCTTGGGCGTCCAGGTCGTCCTGGCGACGTCATGGCGCCCACGATGAGCGCCTAACTCGGAAAAACTAGGCGGGAGATCTCGACGTCGAGCTCTGAGTGACTGGACGCTAAGTTATTGACTTAGCGACAACTAGACGACACCTTAACATCCATAGATATCATTACTAATCGTGTTCTCTTTCCTTAATTATTCGCATTTCTGCATCGTAATGCTTCATCATACCTATCTATTTCGTATGTTTAGAACCTGTTGAGCCATGCTTTAGGTTGATGTTGAATTATCCTGCTCCTTGACCTTGATGCCCGAATGGTATGAACAGAGTCGTCAAAGGTTGTGCTCTAATTAGCTTATGACTTAAGTTTTTAGCTGTTTTTTGGTTTAAATTACACTGTAGTGGCTATTAGCTCTTTTTAGAAAAAATAAGAAAAAAATTGAAAAACTGTTATATCGTCACGGATAGTCAAAAAAAAGAAAAAATCTAAATAAACTGAAATTAGAAACCAATTGTTTTAAGTGATTTCTATCTTAAATAAATTAAAAACAAAAAAAACAGCTAGAAACTGAAACCGTAACATATGCGTAGGCATGTCTCATCTTGTTCAGGAAATTTCGCTAGCTTTCTGGCTTTGTCAGTACTATATGTTCCTACTCGGGGAATATTTGGGGATTTGCGAGATTTCCTGATGCAATGGATGGTATGGAGCTTGGCAGATTTACCCCCATCGTTTTGTGTCCTTTTGAGAAGGTTGATACGATTATACAACAGTTTGGTTGTACAGTGTACACTGGGGCAGCTATACGAAGGATCGAGAATGATCCTTGTCATCAAAAGGGTCCTGGAATCCTGCCTGGTTCGGTTCTGTCTTTCGGTTACTTCATGCCTATTTCGTCACGGCTTCTAGTATGCATATGGGAAGGCTGTGGCTTTATTTTGTTTCAGTTCTCCGATCTGCGATATCGTGATGAACGCTCGTGTTCTCGAAATATGAATTATATATCGTTTGGAATTTTGTCCAACTTCCACTGTTTTGGATGGTGGGTACTTATTTCCATGATGTAACCATTTTAAAACAATGTGAATATGTGATACAAATGAAGTGCTTGAATTCAGTTATTATTTGAAACAAAAAAGATCCCGAGTCTTGGTTTTATTACTACTAATATGAAGAATACCATGTACTACAAAAGTGAATAATCCTAAATATCATCTCAAGGAAGTAATAAACCCAAGCTCTAGCCTCAAAATACCCTTTCAAGACCAAGATCACTGAATATACCAAACGGCTAGTAACCAATCTGATTTAGAACTCCAAAAATACCCATTAATAAGTACTATGTATGGAATGGCAATCCAATTGACAAAATCAATACAGATAATTTTTTCGAAAACAAAATAGATATTAACAATAGATGATATGGATATGGATTATAGCACATTAGACTGATGCATACAGATTGAAATGAGCCACCTCTTACCTCTTCCGGAGTTTGATGGTCTTTCTCTTCTTTTCTGCATTGGCGGATCTTTGCTGCTGTACGCTGCGGACAGGCTCGACAGCATTATTCACAGGGCCAGTTGCATTGGCAGGATTTTGTCCGGTGGGCTGCTGAGGTACTGAATTTGTGGTAGCATGCTGTGTAGTATTAAGACCCTAATAATTATAAACAATGAGATAAGCAGTTAGTTACGACCAAGAACACACTGGGACCGAAACCATAAATATCCATGAAAGCAACAACAGAAAAGAACTACCGGCAACCAGAAAATAACATGTTCTGCGAGGATGTCTCAAGTAGATATCAGGTTATATTATATAAAAAAGAGTAGAGGTCAAGTTGATGACCACAGGAGTCTGTGACAGATAAAGGTAGTAGACATAATCAAACGTGAGGTTGCGTATTTATCTTTGTTTATATTGTAGGTTGTTTCCTCCGTTTGTTAACAGAATTTGTTGATATGACACATATGACTGCTAATAAACTAGTTGTATACGACCACGACTTATGACTATCCATCTATGACTATGGCATACAATCACGGTTTACAACCACAACATACCAAATCAACAAAATAACAATACCTACAACCTAAACAACGAGCCACCAAAGATATGGTGCCAATCATAAATAGACATGATTTGGTTCATTTGTATTCTGTGATTGTGCTGTTTTGTAGCACAATTAGATAATATTGATGAACTGAAGGAGACTTATTTATGATATTGCGAGAACGCAATCACAAACGGTTCTAACTAGAACTATATGTGATAATAGACTATCACAAATGATTCATTCATAGGAAGAATCGTATGTGATAAATATCATCACAAATGATTCAAAAATCGTTTGTGATAATTGTTATTATAGATGATTTAAAAACCGTCTATAATGCCCTTAGTGTATTACTGAGCCATAAAGCACAGACGGTTCAGGAAACAAAACTGTATATAGTGGCGTTTCTAAAAACGTCTGTGATAAAATTTTTTTGTAGTAGTGTGATAGCATGTAAGTGGAGTATTAGCACACATAGCCTGGACAAAGTGACACAAAGTTATGGTAAATAAATGAAGCAAGTGGAAAGAGATTTGCATTTCACATAGTGACCTTCGAGCCAAACAAATGAAGGCAAGGCATGCTGCGATTGGAGAGGAAAAGGTTGACAAGCCGCGAGAGTGATCGGAGGCTAGCTAGCTCATAAGCAAAAAGCCTTTCCCCAACCCTCCATTTGTCACTGCTTTCTTGCTACAATAATTAAACCCTCGTTTCGTAAAGCTTCCATTTTCGAGTGCTATTCCTACTGTAAAGAAGTCAGGTCAGAGACATATGGCTCTAGCTCCGAATAACATCTTTTTTCTGGGAAAGGGAGCTCCGAATAACAAGTTAGACACGCAGAGTTGATCTTAGATCCATCCAGTGAAAACCGTCGTCTTTTTGAAAAGTCGAAAACCATTTTGTCTTGAGCACGAAATCACCATGAAAAATTCCCCCCAAAAAAAAACTGGGGAAATCGTGTTAGGGGATTTGGTGTATCTACCTCCACTGTTTGGCATGAACATGATGATGCTTTGTGAGAGTCACAATCCTTGGCCAAGCAGGAGGGCTTAATGCAGCGATAGAGACACAAATGGGATATGTCTCAGGACACGCCACCATCACCCCAATCGCTTTCTCAGTTCCTCCACACCTGAAAAAAATATCGTCTTCTCCATTTGCTGGCTCCATCTTTTTGTTCCCATGTATGGGGTGGTCGTTGTTTCTATGCCCTGGCTACTTGCTGGCTTCCTGTGTCATCCAACTTACAAGAAGACAATCAATCATATGCAGTCCCATGAGAGAGAGAGAGAGAGAGAGAGAGAGAGAGAGAGAGAGAGGTGCATTACTTTTTGGATGAGACAAATTTCGTGAGAAGGAATCGATCAAATCCTCCAGGAACTAAGAAGCGTCTTGCTTGCAGATTTTCACTTCGATGAATGTTGCAGCATATGAGAAATAAATAATCAGTCAGTACCAAACGCTTCTTACTACACTCCAGGACGCTAATAAGGCATTCATATGAGTTTTTTTTCGGATGATTTTTGGCTACAGCTTATAATTTTTGGCTAAAATAAATAGTATTGACTGAAAAAGTGGCCTTTAGAAATAGAGAGCGAGCGATACAAAAAGTGAGGGAGAGATGCATACGCGTGACCAGAGCAAAACGAGTGGGGTGAGTGACGCATTCGTGACCCCTATCTTATCCTCGGAGCGAAACAGTAATGAGATGAGTGAATAAGCCGCTTCAAAAAGTCATATGTTTATACTGGGTTTTGTCTTTTCTAAATAAACACCAGAAACAGAAATCAATACGAACAAGCACTAAGGTGTCTTGCAGCTTTCATGAAAAGGAATGATCATTCATCAATCCTCCAGAAATTAAGAAGGGCGTCTTACTCATAGATTTCATTTCAGAAATTGTGTGCGGGATGAAAAAAAGGATCAGTGAGCACCAGATGCCTCTTAATCTTCTTGTGCATTAGTAACAGTAGTGCTAGTTGTAGCTGGTACCAGCAAGCAGATGGTGGCATCATGAACAGCATTTGACGACACACAAATGGCGATGGGCAGGGGGAGTGGGGATGGCGGGAAGGAGCCATCCACCCATCATGGGCCGTAGGATCTTTGAACGGGCCAGATTGGGCCCACGGCGCGGTACCCGATAAAGTCAAAACTCAAGGGGAGCATTGCTGGGCCCACTCTCTCTCTTCTCTCGCTCTAAAAAAAATTGTTTTTTTTTTCTAAACTGGTCTGCTCATTTAGGCTTTTTAGTGATTTATGACTTATTTTTCACTGTTTGTCACTGTAGTTGATTTATTTTATACTGTAACTATTGGTGGCTTTTTAAACGTAATTAAAACATAAAATATAAAATATGTTAGCTTATCACAAACAATATAAAGGATTACAGGAAAAAAGAAAAAGGTAAAAAAAATCTTTAAAAAGCTAAAAAATAGAAAAATCTCAAAAGTGTAAAGGAGAAACCGGCTTCGTCTTTGATATAAACATTTTCACTCTGATAGATTAGATGGGGTGTTCCCATGCTGGTGTCATAATCACTGTCGCATTAGTGGTCACGAGTCACGACCACTCTCGCTCTCCAGTGAGTACAGTTTTTTTGTTACAGTGGAGACGGAATTACATTATTCTTTTACATGGTGCCGGTGGTTTTTATCTATATTAAACGGTAGTAAATTTGATAGTGAAAACATCGATGTAGATAATATATATAATTTTAATTTTAAAAATCTATGCAAAAATTCGCTTTAAGAAATCATCCATTTATTTTGACTTTTGAAGAAAAACTAAAAGCTAAAATCTAAAACACAAAATAACAGGACGATTGTGTCAGTGTGTTGTATCTGGTAGCAGCTCATGGTCGATTGCCTTCGCTAGCTCATGGTCAGATGAGACCTAACATTGGATGTTCCAATCATCTGGAGATTTAGCCCTGGGGCAACACGACCGTGCAGTGCGCAGGCGATAATCGGCTACGGAATATCAGGCAGGGCCCCTTCCAGAAGATCAGACACGTACGGCACAGCTATTGCTACTAATTAAAGCAGGGTACTAATATCTGCATCATCAAGTGTAAACTACTGTTTAACACTGTCCGGTCAAAACATGGCAGTTAATTGGCACGACAAACGCTTCAATTCTGAACAGAACAACGCTCAGCTACTCCTAGATACAGACACACATGCAATCACGAGTTGGATTGCCAGCCGAGGCATCCATACTCCATGCTGCCCGACAAACATTGACAGTGAGAACACTCACAACAAAAAATCGATAAAAAGAGCAGTAGTATCGAGAATGAAACTGAAAAAAAATGATAGAACAAGGAAGAGTATAGCAGTGGCGGAGCCAGAATTTCAACCTTAGGTATTCCCACTCTCACATAAAAAAAATCCAATCCATAGATTTAAAATATAGTTCAGAGTAGTACGTTATCGATAATTAAAGTCACAAAAATAGTCAAATAACAAATTGTTCAGCTTTAAGATATGCATGAAACAAACTAATAAGTAATAAAGAGAACTTACAAAATACTATAATGTTGCTTTAACCTTGCGATTCTTCATGGCTTGGAAGCGGTTGATGATGTCTTTGTCCTTAACTTGTAGGAAGAACTCCCGCTCAATAAATGTAACCAAGCAATCATTCAAGTATTGATCCCCAATCTTATTTCTCAATTTGTTCTTCACATAATTCATGATAGAAAAGACTCTTTCAACACTTGCAGTTGCTACTGGAAGCACTAGCACCAATTTGAGAAGCCTGTAAACAACTTCATGTCTAAGATGCTTCTTTGTTTCAACAAGCAATGGAAAGCTCGGGCCAATAGGCTGTTTTTGGGCATTGTGGGCTAGAATAGTGAAAATATCACGAATACATCATTATACATTTATATATATAAGTATACATACATATATACTAAAAATTACACCAAAAAAGTTGGGTATTCCCGGGAATACCCAGGAATACCATTAAATCCACCCCTGGAGTATAGGAGAATAGTTTGAAGCCTTATCTGAAAGTAAGAATTTTTCGGAAATTCATGTAAATATTAGGTCCGTTTTTGGTTTCTTTCAGTAATTACTATTCTTTAGACTAATAAGTCATAGCTAAAAATTATAAACAGTAGTTAAAAAATACCCTTTAGTCTGTTGCTATAAAATTCATTCAAAATTTATATGTTCTAAACAGCGTGTAAAATATCCTGCTAACGCAACTCACTGCACCTGCGCCTGACCTTCCCACAATTGGCTTGTAGCCCCCACATTCCCTGTTGCTAAGCTTTTATTTAGACCCAAAATCATTACTCCCTCCAGTTCTATAATATTTGTCGTTGAAGGCTTCTTAGCTTTGTGTGAAAATTCCTGTCGCTGGGTGCTTTAGAGGAAGTTTTGGACGAATTTGCTCCTATAGTAATTGCTTTCTCCACATCTCATGCATGCATACGAAGTTTCGTTTCCTGCGCTGCATGTGGAGTAATACTTCCTACATGGCTGTGAGACCAATATCGATGGAGATCACACAAAAAAACGCAAGCAACGTGACTCGAACTCCTAACCTCCTGCTTTGAGATGGCAGCCCTAACCACACGGCCTAGGTGCTAGTTGTGCTCAAAATTACCATGCAATGCTATTTAATATGGGCAAAATAGGGAATAGCCACGCTAATTAATCTTTCTTGGTAAGTGAGATTATGTCCAAAATAGGGAGTACTATTATAAAAGAATGAGTTGATGGTTTTATATTCATTCTTCAACAGCTCTGTTCTCTTAACTTCTTAGAGCATCTCCAACAATATGAGCTAATTACTAGCTCTAAGACAACTTCTCCAATAGTACTAACTTTTAGCACATAGCTCATACATAAATAGCCTCACATGACACTCTCACATAATCTTGGAATGTGTGTATGAGTCTAGCTCTTGATCAAGAGTTAGCTTTTCTCTCTCTTCTATTAAAAATATGAAATAATATGCTTAGAGCTAGCTCATAAGAGCAAGTACAATAGAAGAGGTGACTGCCACATCTAGGACTAGCCAAATAAGCAAAAAGAGTACATATGGCTCATGTGGATGTAGCTAATACAATAAGTTGAGTAGATGTTACCTCTACTAAAGCACTCAAACATTTAATATTTCGCTAGAGGCGACCTTAACCCTTATTGTACTTGCTCTAAGAACTAGCATCGCCTCCAAGTCCTCGTATGATGTGCTAGAGATCACCTCTTGCATGAGGGGCAGCTTGCCTCTCTCTCCTCTTGTCTCTCTCTTCCACATAGGATTGTGTTGACGTGGATTTCGCTAGAGGCGATCTAGTCAGCATCATTGTACTTCCTCTAAGTCACTATTGGAGATGTTCTTACCATTCTCCACTTTCCAACCGATCAGAACAACTCTTTTCTATAGCACAATTCTTTATGTATTTAATGAGTTTCGTTGCAATACACGGATACGTAAATAAATATATACTAATTAGAACTTTTTTTATACTAACTCGCCACCTCTCTCCCCCTTCTCTCTTCCGAAGAAAAGAAAAATAAAAAATTAAAAACTAATAAGAAAAGCGCACCGTTAATCCCTCCTCTCCTCTCCTCTCCTCCCTCGCTCCCTCCCTCCTCGCCGAGCAACCCGACCAATTCCCTTCCCCCGCCCAGATCGCCGCCATTTCGCCAACTCCGGCGAGTCTCGCGGCGCGGACACGCCCCCTCCCCTGCGCGACACGGCTCCCGGCGGTGGCGGCCGGAGGAGACCAGGCGGACGGTTGCGACGGCGAGGCGGAGCCCCGGAGGGGCTAGCGTTTGAAGCGGCGGCATTGGCGATGTGGATGAGAAGGTAGGAGGTGTTGGGAACGCGGTGCCGTGGACCTGTTGGTGGCAACGACGGTGGCAGGCTGGCAGCCATGTTTTTCGCCAAGCTCGATGACTCGCCCATGTTCCGGACGCAGGTGAGCGCGACAGATCTCGGTTCCTAGGGCTACGTGATTAGGGTGGTGGCGTAAGCTTCGCGGTTCGGCTCTCTCAGGGTGTAACTTTCGGCCGTAAAACTCAGTGGCTTTCGGATTCGGTCACGGTGTGCTGGTTTGATCCGCGCGTGTTTGTTTCCGCGAGTTTTTGGGTTAAAGCTTGGCATTGTTGCGAATGGGTGGGGATCGGGGAATGCTTGCTCAATTTTTTTGGAACCAAATGCTTGCTCAGTTGTTCCTGGTCTAGGTATGGTGTTTGGGTTGCATTTCTAAACTGGCGCAGGTTGTCGTGTTCATATTTTTTTTTTTATTTCTGTTTCCTTTTCCACATTTTGCGAATGCTCGAGGAAAGGTTGCCCCTTGTGATTTGGCTTCCGCTGGCCCAGGTCCGTACTGTCCTATGCCACTGTTTTTTATTACGTGTGTCTGTATTGTCGTATGTTACTGATTTTACTAGGTGTGCCTGTGTGTGGCTTGAGATAATTTCATGGGGACATGGTTCTAAAAATGCATCATTCCGATGGCATGGACAAGCAAATTTGCTTCTGTTTATGAATTTTGGATTGAATTTGTAAGGTCGGTGTGTGTTCTGATTTCATATTTTCCTTTTTTGGGGAACTTTTCTTGGTTATCACTCATCAAATGCTTTTTCCCTGTAATAAATGGTTTGGAATTACCTTGGTTTTTTAGAGAAAACAATGCTCTTTTTATTGAGGGGCATCAGGAATTAATGCTGCACGGTGCAGTGACTGTAGGTGTATCTGTGTTCGGTAGAGATGTTTTTTAGTATGGACTATGGATGGCTCTATTTTGATGTGGAGTGTGATCTGCTGTAAATAACATGAGCTCTAAGGCAGTTAATTTATTTTCTTAAGTTGGTTTGGAGGTCCAGTGCAATCTGAATTTACTGAAATTTAGACCAAACAAATATGTTTCTTGCAAGCAGCAGTAGTGTACAAGAATGAATTTACTGGATGGTGTTGTTTCTTGGATAAAGTTGTCGCATAATTACTTCGCTGGTTAAACTTTTGGTGGAACTAGACATGGTGATTTTGTTGGCGGAGCTGCGTCTTTTATGTAGACAAATGACTTTCATAATTTGGTCTCATAACTTAAGATTGGCATGAATTGTAAGATTCTTCTTTTTTATTTCCCCGGTGTGCAGTTTATGTCAGCCTGAAAAGTCTGCTAGTTAGACACATGCCACTTCCTATAGCACAATCAATATTTGTTTCTAAGTCCTTTGAAGAATAAACAGGTCTCCCATTTAGTTAATGGATTAAGGAACATCCAAAACACTTTTGAGTGTATTGCTGAACATAAAAACAAAAGCTTTGCTTCTTCAAAGAGATGTGATGATTTGACTATCGTCCAATTCAGGAGACATTTGTAGCAGAAACTGCCTATATCTTTTCCATTCGAGTCCAAGTGATAAATACGGAAGATAGGATGCCTCAATGCCCTAATGGTTGTTTTACTGGTTGCATTCGTGAATGAAACCTTCTTTTCTTTTCAACTTCCTTTGATTCATAACCAACTGTCTGCATTTCTCTTGGCCTTTTGAAAAACAGACACAATCACTTGAAGAAAGTGCTGAATTGCTGAGAGAGAGATGTTTGAAGTTTCATAAAGGTTGCCGCAAGTATACGTGAGTGACCATTTGCAGTTCATTTATTTATTTGTTGCTCACTATCTGACAAAGAATAGGGCTGAACTGCAATTCACCATTTTACACACTGCTATTTAAACCCACCCCCCAGTATGTCCCTGCTTGCTGCTAGCTAGGATACAGTAATATATACATCTGCCTTTTGTTTCAGTGCAGGACTAGGGGAAGCATATGATGGAGATATTGCATTTGCAAGCTCACTTGAAATATTTGGAGGAGGCTACAATGACCCAATCAGTGTTGCTTTTGGTGGTCAGTCATGTTATTCTCTTGTATATTTTTCATCATCCCATTTATTTTGTTTAAATTTGTCATATGAGTATGCAGGATGATCTTTTCATTTTTCATGTTTGCTCAGTTCTGGTAGATATGCTTTTATGCATAAAAAAATCTTTATTAGCAGTTTTCACTCAACTAGCTTATTTTGCTTATTTGTCATTCCTTAATTACATTTTTCCTCACATAGGAATTGGTAGAGCTGAGTTTGGTCACTTTCCTTTACTAAGCATACTGATTTCATCTCCTTTCCAGGACCTGTTATGACCAAATTTACGATTGCCTTGAGAGAAATAGGAACATATAAGGAAGTCCTGCGCTCCCAGGTAGTGCATTTTTTTTAATTATATGCACTGTTTCAGGTTTTTAACCAAATTATTATGTTCTGTTGTGGTCGGTGGTGGTTAGGTACGGGTCTAAGTACCAAGGGTAAGACACTCGCTTTTGATCGGTTGGCCATGCCGCCAACGCTCTGAGGCCTGTTGAAGAAGAGAGGAAGATTAGAGAATTTTGTTTATTTCTTTGCTTAATGATAGTGATACAATATTGTCCATTTTATAGGAATGACTAAATTTGATTCCTAAGAAATCTATCTCTATATTAAGGAAAATAATAGGAAACTTATGTCTAATACATGGAATAAATCTAAAAGGAAATAAACCAAATAATAAGAAAACTAATTATTATATTCCTAATCCGCGATATACCGACGAACAACCCAAATTCGTACGCACTACAATACCGGTGGTACTGTTCACTTGTCTGTTACGCGTGTGTCGAGATCCTAGGCCATAGCATTACACCCCTCGCGGCGAGACAGCTCGTCCTCGATCTGTCAGGTGGCGGCCATGGTTGAAGTCTTTCGTAACCCCATGTTGATGAGAGGGCATGATGATGACGTCGTGTTGCATAGAAGAAGATTAGCGAAGCTCCAATAGACAGCAACCCTTGGGCGTGGTTTGATAACGCAGGATTCGTTGAGGGCATGGGCACCTAACGCGGGGCAGCAACATCATCCTTCTTGCCTCGGGATGTAACGGTTATGGAAGAGATGTGACGATATTGATGACCTCTACATGGAAGCTGTTGTGCTCCACACTTGCAGAGGCATGGTGTCAGCTGGTCGCGTGAAGATGACCGCCGCTGGATAGCAACAACCTTTCTTCTTGGCAAAGGCACCAAAAGTGAATCCTAAAGAGGAGTCGTCGTTGGTGACATGGCCAATGTCAACGCCAGCACCGGGGAAGGTGGTGGCAGCGCAACCATTGCAATGACATGCAATGCCTCTTTCTGCTCCTTTAGTTTGTCCACCAACTCTATAGCCTTGTCTAAGTTAGCTATCATGTTGTCGAGTAAGGATATCGTTTTCTCGCTACTAGCCATCAATCTGTTCAAGGGAGATAATTCAGTATCAGAAGCTATGGTGAGTGTCTTTGATACCAAATGTTGTGGTCGGTGGTGGTTGGGTACGAGTCCGAGGACTGAGGGTAAGGCACTCACTCTTGATCGGTCGGCCATGCCGCCAAAGCTCTGAGGCCTGTTGAAGAAGAGAGGAATACTAGAGAATTTTGTTTATTTCTTTGCTTGATGATAATGATACAATACTGTCTCTCTTATAGGGATGGCTAAACTTGGCCCCTAAGAAACTTATCTCTAAATTAAGAAAAATAATCATAATAATAGAAAATTTATCTCTAATACATGGAATAAATCTAAAAGGAAATAAACCCAGATAATAAGAAAACTAATTATTATATTCCTAATCCACGATATACTGGCGAACAACCCAATTCGTATGCGCTACAGTACCCGCGGTACTGTTCACGTGTTGCTACAGTATGCACGGTACTGTTCACTCGTCTGCTGCGTGTGCGCCGAGATCCTAGACCATAACATGTTCACTCTTCATGTGGTGTTATCAAATTGGCTAGGATTTGAATTGATTGAAATTTGCTGCTTTGTTGGTGTGTTGTTACATTGCTGTCCTTTTGTTTTTCTCCAATACTTGAGACGTTTTCATCAGTGAACAGCATGAGCTACACTTTTAGGACTTTTTAGCTGAGCAGTATTTTGTGATCCTGACCAAGGTTCCAAAAACCGGAACCGGAAGAAATCCTGGCCGGCGGCCGGTAACGGTAACTAGACGGTTACTGGTCGGTTACCGGAAAAACCGATCACAATTTGAAAATCAAAATTTGAATTTTGAGATATTTTGAAACCGGTAACCGGAAAAACCGACCGGTAACCGGGGAAACCGGCCGGTAACCGGAAAAACCAGAAAAAACCTTTCAAAATTCGAAAATAAAAAATTGATACCGACCGGTTTTTTGGTTACCGGTCTCCACCGGTAAAAACGGTAACCTGGGATTTTGAACCCTGATCCGGACCTTCACTCTAGTTGTGGTATTCTGGTTGGTCTTACTGCAGCACCGTAGGAAAAATTGGCCAACATCTACCTTGTAGCCATTTAGGCTTACTGTCTGGTTACCAGTTGGCAGTTGCCGCCAGTTACTAGATGATTTTAATGGACAAGAAGTTACTGGAATGTGGTTGTGTATTCTTTCTTGTTCCTTTTACTTGTCTTACATGCACTTGATGTTAGAACTTGGTCTCCCAAGCATCATCTCAAGCTGCAACTGTAAAATCCTTTTTTGGAAGGCCATGTCAAATTTGATACATCAATCACTGAAAATCCAACTTCTCTCATTTCATGGTACAGTTTACTTTTAGTACATGAGGTGGCATAATTTCTGACTCAGTTTTCTGGCAGGTTGAGCATGTGCTAAATGACAGATTGCTGAATTTTGTGGACATTGATTTGCATGATGTTAAGGTACCAGTATCATTTGCCATGAACATTGAATCTTGAAAATTTCATACTGAGAATAATTCTGTGAAATAGTTCCCGCTTCATACATTTACTCAGGATGCCCGGAAGCGTTTTGACAAGGCTAGCCTCTTGTATGACCAGGTAAGTCAATTAATGTATTATTGCTTAAAAATATGCAATGAAAAAGGGGAAAGGAAAAACGCGGGTTTCTAAAGCTAATGTGGGATTTCCTTTTTGTTTTCTTGAGAGTTGGGACTTTATTTCACCCATCAATATCTGTGCTGGGATCTGATTAGTTCCCAGTTTCCATGAGCCAATAATATCTGCTTGCTATTTCTATTTTGTCTGTTTAGCACTTGATATTGAAGTGATTGTTTCTAATCAGTTACTTGAGGTTGGAATGTTCTATATCTGCTCTTCTCCTAGCTGATTCTAATGTTATTTTACTGCTGATTTTTTCATTTTCCCCTTGATTTTTCTGCCATACTTGCACCCTTGTAGTAGTTTGCTACTTATTCAATATTTTGGAGAGAGTATGTTATTGACTTGTTAGCTGCCTGGTTTGGTCATAGGTTCGCGAGAAATACCTATCATTGAAGAAAGGTACAAGGGCGGACATAACAACTGCCATCGAAGATGTAAAAACCTTTTCGTTTCTTAATCATCATTTTACAAATAAAATGTAAGACAGCTTTCCCCCCAAACTGACTTACACTTGGCCCTAACCAGGAGCTCCACAGTGCTAGATCTTCATTTGAGCAAGCTCGTTTCAACCTGGTATGTGAATTGCTGGCCCTAACTTAACTCCTGTAATTTCTTACTGTGTGTTGATATACATATCATGCCATTGTTTGCCATACCTGTGTTAATTTTTCAGGTCACTGCACTTTCCCATGTTGAGGCAAAGAAGAGATTTGAATTTTTGGAGGCTGTTAGTGCGACGATGGATTCACATCTTCAATATTTCAAACAAGTAGCGCCTTTTATATTTTGCCTCTTGGTGATGTTATATTATGTACAGAATGAGATTAATCTTATCTGTTGCTATTCATTCAGGGATATGAACTATTGCATCAGATGGAACCATATATTAATCAGGTAACTCTTAAACCATTGTCTCGTCTAAATGTAATTTTCCTAGTTTTTGGTATATGAATAGTTTGTGGCTGTAGTTACATAATCCTGACATGCAAAAGTACTGTCCTGAAATTCTGCTTTTGATTCAACTGATTGAGACTGGACCTATTTAGTAGTCAATCAATATGCCAACAAGTTCTGAGATCTATGCGTCATTCACTACCCTTCTGCTCTATATGGAGTACAGTTGGCTGTCGCATTCATCTTGCGATGTAATATTGCACTCCAGTTCTTTTTTGCTCTGTGCACCTTTCTAGTAGCTTATCTAGACTGGTATTGTTCTTGGTTATGAGAATCACATTCAGATGATCAAATTATTGAATCTAAGTCGGTTCTGTCCTGAGCAGTTCAGAGTTACCACTTTTTGTTTAGGAGAATTTTCTTGGAACACTAGAAGCAATTCTTTTTTACTCGGATCAATTTTATAATAAAAGCTCTGTAGAGCTAGGTTTATGCTTGTGTCATCTAAGAGGCTTATTAACTACAGGCCTACAGCCTACTTAATTGGTAACACTTTTTTTTATTGTGCTTTTCCCTGTTATATTTACTGTTTTTGTATTACCAGCATCATAGTCATTCTTGAAAGGTGAGCCTGTGCCTTTTTTTTGTTATATTAATTAGTCATGCTGATTGGCAAAGTGGGAATTTCATTCTATCGTAGATTTATTTATTTCTGTTTTGATTCATTAAGATGCATCCCAGTTTGTTTACTTGATTCTTCAATGCTGCTTTTACAAACTGATCATATTATGAAGTTGACAAAGAATTTCATCCTTAACTTGCTGTCGGATTGTCCTGCAGGTTCTTGCCTATGCACAGCAATTAAGAGAAAAAGCAAACAAGGAGCAAGCATCTCTTGTAGAGAGGATGCATGAGTACAAAAATCAGATAGACCGGGAAAGTCGGTCGCCTACAAATGGTTTGAATGATTCTCATAATGGTGATGGAATACAAATGATCGGTAGAAGTTCACATAAAATGATTGAGGAAGTGATGCAGTCAGTCTCAAAAGGCAAGGTAACACTTTCTGATTGATTGGAAATTGAAGCTTCATGCATACACGCAGGTCCTATAATTCCAAGAGGACATTTATATTCTGATGTACTATGTTCAGGTTCAGACCATCCGCCAAGGTTACCTCTCAAAGAGATCTTCAAACTTGAGAGGCGACTGGAAAAGAAGGTTCTTTGTCCTTGATAGTCGAGGAATGTTGTACTATTATCGCAAGCAAATTACTAGGCCACCTGTATGCCCCCCTCAAAACATTTTACATCAAAATACTCATACAACTGCCATGATTTCGTTCATACATGTATCATGTATGAGATACTTCAATTTGTATCCTTTACTCAATCTTTCACTTTTGGTCTTCTAGGGTGGTTGTTCCAACCAAAGAACCAACAACGCCCCTGAACATGGTTCTGGTTTGCTGAGCAGATTGTTCTCTTCTCATTACCATGGAATAATACATGATGAGAAATCTGTTGCACGGCATACTGTAAATTTGCTGACATCAACCATTAAAGCTGATGCAGAACAATCAGATCTGCGGTTCTGCTTCAGAATTATTTCACCCACAAAGATATACACATTGCAGGTAGAAGCACAGGATTGCAGACTATTGTCTTCATGTTGAATATAATTAAGAGTTTCCTGCTTTAGTGACATCATCTGGTATTTATACAGGCAGAGAGTGCTATAGATCAGATGGATTGGATTGAAAAGATTACTGGTGTCATTGCCTCTTTGCTGAGCTCACAATCCCCAGAACAGGTTAGTAATGGTCTAGTGGATGACTCCGGTTGGATTATTTATGTATTTGTATTCGATTTACAAAAATTGTGATGTTCTGTTTCAGTGTCTTCTGTTAAGCCCTAGGGGTGGGGGCCATGATTGGAGTGCCAGTGAGAGTAGCTCCTTTACTAGTTCAGTGGAAATTGAACCTTCCATAAATGAAGATTTAACATTGGAAAAGAACACTGGAAATGGGCAAAATGGTGTCAGAGGCACACAGCATCACAGGACCAGCATCAAACCTGAAAAACCAATTGACTTGCTTAGGAGAGTTGATGGTAATAGTATTTGTGCTGATTGTGGAGCTTCAGAACCTGATTGGGCATCGTTAAATCTCGGTGCTCTTCTGTGCATAGAGTGTTCTGGGGTACACCGAAATCTTGGAGTGCATATATCAAAGGTAATTAAGAAAATTTATTTGTAATTCATGCTTATAGAAGGCCCCTGTCTCTTGATCGAACATTGCACATAGATTGGTTGCTGCATCTGCATTTATAACTTTAAAGTCTAGAACAGCATTCCTGCCTGTGCATGATCTCACTTCTCACATGCTTTGGGGTTTGGGCACATGTTCTTACAGCGGCAACTGATAAATGTTTGCTATTTGGTGCTGAGCCCTGATTGCGCTTTTGGGCCAATAAGATGGTTAAAACAATAAAAGACTCTAAAATGTATACCCAAAGTCCAAAACAATTCACTCCAAACACTTATAATCTATAAAGCCTTTAGTTATGTGATTTTCTCAATGTCTATTTCAAAATATATGGTTTAACTAGCCAACTGCGCCACCACCCGTAAGGGTGGAGCAGTTCGGGGTTTTCTCGGTCTGCGTGAAGACCTTCTTCTTACTTCCCCAGGTCGAGTTTTTATTTCAAAATATATGGTTTAATGAATTCATATGCAATTTTGATTTAGTAAATGTTGCAGCTTACCATTCCTATCTGTATATAGTTTTGCAGTATTTTATATGATAGTAAATGTAATAGAATATTTTTTCTTAAAAAAATTGAACCATACCGTAAGATAGCTTCGACAATTTGCCATATCTTTTTTCTAGGCAGTGCCACAGTACCGTGATTTTAAGCATTGATACTATACCTTGCCTGCATCATCCTTTCTAGGAGATTTGCTGAAACTCAGCCTTAGGGTAGGTTGATTTTCCTTGCTGATGATAAAAGTTTTTTTTTTCTCTCATGGGCATCCATTTATATGCTTACATTGCCAATTAGATTTCTACAAGTGTCTGCAGTCTGGCTATTTCAATGGATATATTGCAGTCAAATTTGGTTGCATATGTAGCAATTTGCGGTTGACGCTATGAGTGGCATCACTAATGACTAATGAAGTGAGCATAACTTAAATACATACATCATATTGGCAGGTAAGATCTCTGACACTCGACGTCAGAGTCTGGGAGCCATCAGTAATCAATCTCTTTCAATCATTAGGCAACATGTTTGTCAACAATATTTGGGAAGAAATGTTAACCGCATCAAGTAATGGTGATTCTGGTTATAATACAAGGTAATATTACCACTGTTTCGAATTTCTTTATAAAATCTTTACTGTCTTTTTTTATTGTTTTCTAGTAAACTAACTTGCAACTTTGTTGTTTTGCAGTACTGATGGATTAGATTCATCAAAATACGTCACTGTGAGCAAGCCTAAACACTCAGATCCTTTCTCTGCCAAAGAGAAGTTTATTCATGCCAAGGTGCTTGCTACTTAACCTTTTGCAATTGCTTCTCTGCTTTGTCCCATTAAGAAATAAATATTGATAACTAAGTGGTCTCCAATGATCTCCATGGAAAACTGACTGAATATACATGATTCATGCTAATTTACTACTAAGGGCACTTCTTAGTCTAAACACGTCCATCGTCCATCAGGATTTTCTGTCCACTAGAATTTTGTGGATATCTGATCTGAAATTGTTGCGTGGGGTATCACATACTAGCGTCGTAAGCCTGGTTCAAAGGTTGCGGCAAATTAGGAATAAGGTGTTTTATTTCGAAGTTATCTATCATTAGGAAGTTCTATTTTCTTCCATCTTTTAGAGATTAGATTATCTTTTTCCAAATTAGTTATGCCTTGTTTTTTTCCTCAAGATGTAGCCGGCTCTATATAAACTGCATCTCCTGTTTTTAAAGAGGCAAACCTACTCCATGATTTTTTTTGAAGTCGATGGAAAGAGAAATGATGGATGTTAAGTTTGATGCTAACTTAGGCTAATGGAGAGACAACATAGCCCTACAGCTTTAGTTCTTAAAAATGCCAGTGGGTTGGAGCCATTTACAAAGTTGTTTCAAGTGGTTTTATTTATTTTCCGTGGCCTATATACTGCATCTCTCTTTCCTAGTTCAGTAAACTCACTTCATGCAATTCTTTCTGTATTACATATGCTATATGTGAACTTGTGAAGTACCTAAGTTGTTTTCCGTGATGCTATCATTGTAGAATAGTTTATAATAATAATGGATAAGGAAAACAATGTCTCATCCTGCAAGGTTGTGGCATTTGTGTACTCATCAGTATTTTTCTGGGTATATGGATTCATATATGCTTAGGCAGTAAACTTGTAGTTTCATAAACTACGAATCTGCGAGTAAGTTTCTTTAGGCACTATTAGTTCATTTTCATTGATCTTAGCCCATGAAACTTACTGAAGATTACAGTGCATGAACCAGAATCTATATAGCTTATCAGGTGGTTTAGAATATATTTTATAGCCCTATTTGAAGCCAAGAGCTTAGAGAGATCCCTCAATTTCATATATCCTAATGTAGTATATTGATTTTTTTTATGGTGTAAATGTTCCAGTATGCTGACAAGGATTTTGTACGGAAGCGTAGCATCGATGAGATTCAGCTAGCTCAGCAAATGTGGGACAGTGTAACTGCAAATGACAAGAAAGCTGCATACAGTCTCATCGTGGGATCACATGGCAATGTAAATTTAATTTATGGACAGATGCCTTCTAGTTCGTGTTTGACTCTTGGAAAAGCACTTCTGCAAGAGCAACCAGCCTCACCATCTGATGGAAGCCCTAGATTTTTCGATTGCAGTTCACATGACAAGGTTTCTCCTAGAGAGCCCCTTTCTCCTGCCAGCACAAGTTCGCGCGGAGATGACTTGGAGGATAGATACGAAGGTTTCTCCTTGCTTCATCTTGCATGCTGTGTTGCAGATGTCGGGATGGTTGAATTACTTTTGCAGTACGGTGCTAATGTAAATATGACCGATTCAAGTGGTCGGACACCCCTTCATCACTGTATTTTGAAAGGAAGACATCTGCATGCTAAGCTTCTGCTCTCCAGGTATGCAAATGCCTGTAACTTAAAGCATTTTATCTTGTTCCATATGTTTGTTTTGTCAACATGGGTGGGAAAACCTTCTGGTTTCTCAGTGAGGTCCGGGATATATTTTGTGGGAACTGAGTTTGCACCAAGTTTTTTTTCTTAGTGGAGAAAATAGCAGGAGAGTTGCTAATTGCATTTCATAGAATAAGGAGTAAAGCTGAGTTATGAATGAGTTACGAACAATTCTTACTGAAGAATAACGTATTTTCTATCTTCTTTTCAAGATGCGTCCTGTTTGCTAGTTTTATTTTTGTATTTAATACTGACCTGTACCTTGGTTCCCACCATTATTGTTGGACTATAGTGTGGGCACAATCAGGGTTTTAAAAACTTCTACCAGACTAAATGCTGATCCCTCTGTTTTGCTGTAAGGTATTTTTCTGGCGGCAAGTATCTGTTTTCTAAGCCTTTGTGCAATCTCCAATCTTTAATACGCCTATTCCGGAGGAAATACCCTGAAAGAGAAAAAAAATGGATCTTTTCAAAATTCAAATACCAGTATGCTAACCACTTTTACCATTATTTCATAATATGTAATATGCGAACTCGGCCACTAGTCTGCTTAGAGAAAATTTGGATCTTTTGAAAATTCAAATACCAGTATGCTAACCACTTTTACCATTATTTCATAATATGTAATATGAGAACTTGGTCACTATTCTGCTCTATCTCCTTTTTCGTGTATGTCATTGGGAATGATCTAGCGAGCTGCAAAAGCTCAAATATATACATGTCTCACTTTTTTTTCTTCTTTTCGCTCCGTTTCTATGCAGGGGGGTTAACTCACAAGCCACCGACTGTGATGGTAGAACAGCATTGCAGTATGCAATCGACGGTGGAACAAGCGACGAAGAGATTCTTGTTTTGTTAGAGGACCACAGTAGATAATCCTGCAGGCACGCCTTGACTTCAAGAGGTATATTTGTGACCTAGTAAAGTTTTTTGCCTACTTCTTTTCTTCTGTTGTTTTAGCGTAAGTCGACCTTCTTTATTCATCTCGCAAACGGTTTGGTTATGTTTGCAGATGATGCATAGTAAGTTTGTATATCCGAGCTGCTTCTCTTTATTCTCATCATTTTTCGATCTGGGGGCCGGAGCTGCCCTTATGATGAAAATGATTGATTGATTGTACACATGGAGGTGTGCCGTTGTGATTTATGAAATATGAAACATTAGCTTGTTGAAAAGTACGTATGTACTTGGATATCTGGATCTCGTTGTTCCCATGGACCAGCTATGCAAATATACTCGAGAAGCTCTTGTCAGGCGTGATCTCTGCTACTGTAGTCATTTGTAGTGGTAGGCGATGAATTGTATGAGCATAAAGGCATTGTGTGACCACTGCAGATTAATTGGCTTTTGGCTTTTCAGCCAGCAGCTAGCACATCTTCATTGATAGTCGATTATTTGATGGGATCCCCAAGGACGAAACGATTGATTTGTAGTTCGATCAGTCAATGACATGGTATCCATCACGGGCGGATACAGCAGAAAAGGGAGGGACACGCTGCGTGCGTATTTTTCGCACGGGTAGGAGATCTGGCTCTTGCAATTGTCGACGATCAAGGCTGCCAAAGTGCTAACTGCAGAGGGATGGACTCTCTGCTATCGTGCTCGTCATTCCTTGGCGAGCTGACATTCAAGGAACAAACGTGTTGCAGTTTCT
Organism: Dendrocalamus sinicus; assembly: GCA_036346575.1. Taxonomy (NCBI): domain Eukaryota; kingdom Viridiplantae; phylum Streptophyta; class Magnoliopsida; order Poales; family Poaceae; genus Dendrocalamus; species Dendrocalamus sinicus. The sequence continues at coordinate 6,060,221 of CM070664.1, forward strand.
GTACAGCTCTACCTGTTTTTTCAGCGATAGCCTGGAGACCTTACGATTATTTTGTGCTTTGGTTCAAGATCCACCAGACAGATTCGACAGGCTGTTTTGCTGGGAGTGAGAGGTGTTTTAACGAGAGTTTTGGTCTAGATTACAGCATCCAACAGGCGGTTATCCAAGAACGAGAGCTCATTCTAAACAGCAATGGGTTCCGGCTTTCAGAAGCCAAAGCCATTTGAAACGCGATAGTTATTTTAATAAGTTTTGTTTTCTTTGTATTATTTATGGAGGTATAATAGTATTTTTATTTTTTAATTGTATATCTTAAAAAAGATAATAATCGTTAAGCGCTATTTCAGTTAAAGTAACTGTAAAGCTACAGTACACTTGAGCAGGACTACGTACCCTAACACCGATGACACCTGCATACTCCGCCTGCTTCAACTACGGGCTTGCATTTCTGCTCACGCGGCGGCATACCAAAAAAGCCAGAAGCGAAGCGACGCAGAAAAACCCTACCAAACTTTCGATCCTCGCCTATCATCTCATCAACAGGATCACATCGAATTCCTAGGTATGGTGCCTGACGGAGGTGGAATGTTGCGCATTCGGACGTCAGCGTCCGCGACGCTTCCCAAGCCCAATGATCGAATCCAGAGCGGCCTGTTTATTTTGGCTGCGCCTTATAACTTTTGACTGAAATTTTTGAATTTTGGCTGTTTACGGTATAGATTACGGAGAGACCTATACTCACTTATGATGTTGGCTGGTACAAATGTTGGGCTTTTAACGTGTACTACATTTAACTTGTAGATCCCGTTTTGAGAAAATACTCCGTTTGAAAGTTAGATACTGTAGTAAATGTCAAAAGTCGACCAACTGGTGATTTGCCAAACAGACCCTTCGGATAAGCATGGGAGGCAAAGGGAACCAGATCCTCTGACGTGCTGAAAGAAAGTCACGGCGTCCATCTCTAATCAATGCTCCAGATTTATCAGGCCATCTTCTTCCTGCACAAATGGCCACGGCGGCATGGCAACTAACAGTAACATACGGCACCCTGCACAAAAGCAGCTTTGCCGTTGTGCGGCTCCGTCCCAACAGTACTCTTTTTTTTTCCTTCAGTTTTAAAAGTTATTTTTCAGATTTTCTATGGTAATTGACCATCAAATGAAATATCTTTTTAAGAGAAAATCTATTAGTTGATTGTAGTTAACGACTTTATTTATATCAGTCAGAACTACAAGTCAGAATTATTTGGACGTGCCTAGTTAGCTCTGTGTATATATGAGCATTGGTCGAGTTGCTAGGAGCACTTGGACTGCCGTATCTTTGTTTTTCCTCCCCTCTGAAAAAGGAAGGAGATACGATTCCTTCATTTGCATTCAGCAGCTACAATTACAGGGCGTCCATTAGTGTTGCATGCAGCTCTCAACGTGTGCACTCTGCTGCAATATTGCCAATTATACTCACTCCTATTTATTCAGATCGCTACTAAGCTTTAAGTAGGTTTCATATTTGAATCGTCGCATCTAGCTCTTTCTCTTTTTTTATGGTCGCATCTAGCTCTTTTTTTTTTTGAAAGTCGCATCTAGCTCTTTCTTTGATAACTGCAGTGCTACTGCAGTGTTCAGCACTAGTATTTCTGAATGCCAACTCTCCATATTTAGAGTCCATTGCACCGGTGCCAACCAGAATAAATTGTTGTCCTTGTATATAAAGCTACAAAGTTTCACATTTTTTGCAAAAAAATTTCTTACCTGGCTCTCTCATTTTGTTATCCTTCTCTTATACTAAGCTGAGTACAAACCGAGCTCATATGTTACGCCACATCATCAAGTTAACGACAACCGTTAGGTTGACCACATCATGCCCATCCAACCGTTAAATATTTCCAAATTTATGTTGAGGTCGATACTGTGCCGGACCTGCGTGGTAGGGTAGGGTGGGCCTAGGCTGGGATAGGCCTGTGTAGGGCATTATGTCGATACAGCATTTGAAACAGTAGTAAAAAAATTATCATAGAATAAACCGATTTACTAACCGTTTTCCTAACGAACACTTACTACTTCACCTCTAATCTAGACTCTATTCTCTACTAAAACTATCAAAATAGAGAAAAAAAAATATTCAGATCATTATCTAAGTGATAAAACTTAAATCATGATCTCTTCCAGACAGGGGCATGGACAGCCCGAGGCCCAGCCCACTGCAAAGCTCAGTGCAAAGAAAAAAAAATCAAGGCCTTTAATGTTTATTGCTACAGTAAAATACATTGAATTTCTTAGCTGCCCGAGACCCAGCTCCACCTCTGCTTCCAAACCCTTTCTTCCCTCCTCCCTCCATGTCTCTTGCCAACCACTGCTCTAATCTTTCCTTTTAGTTTTTTCTCGATGCTTACCCCCCCTTCACTTCTCCGGATTGATGTATAGCAAGACGCGTAGCAACGGAGGTAGCACCACGACTCGCCCATGAACCGTCTCTTAAGGAGAGGAAAAGATATGGATGTAAGATTTTATCTATGAAGGTTTAAATCTTGATGTTTATTTTTATACATATGTAAGTGCATTTTCAGTTATATCATTATAAGTTTGCGTATTTATATTTTTAACCTCCGTCTTTCTAGCTGTGCTACTTACTAGGGCACTCACGTGTGTTGCTTGTGTATCTTTCTTGTAATCCCACAAAAAGAAAAGTAAGTACTTGTATATCTCGATTTCCTTGTTCCAATGGACCAGTTAAACAGTACTGTATGTATGGATTTCCTTGTCAGACGTGACCTCTGCTACTGTAGTCATTTGTAGTAGATTTGTATGAGCATAAAGGCATCGAATGACCACTGCAGATTAATTGGCTTTAAGAACTCCAGCAGGGCCCCTACTTGAACTCCTAAAACCAAATTTGAGGGCTTGAGGTAAAAACAGAGGTCCAGCAGGACCCCTACTAGAGCCCTCAAATTTGAGGGACCCCTCAAATCCTCCCTCCAGCCCTCATTCCTGGGGCTCTAGACCAAACCCTCAAATTACTGTTGAAGTCCGTTTTTTTCCGCCCCGCCCGGCTCTTTCCCCTCCCGTGCGCGCCGCCTCTTTCCCCTCCTGTGCGCGCCACCATTTTCCCACCCCGCCCGCCTCTTTCCCCTCCCCGCCCGCCTCTTTCCTCGCCCGCCAGCGCTCGCCGACGCCCGCCTCCCCGCTCTCCTCCGCCCGCCTCTTTCCCCGCCCGCCTCTTCGTCGCGCAGCTTTTGCGGGTCACCTCGGCCGCCTGCGCTCGCCGACGCTCGCCTCCCCGCTCTCCTCCGCCCGCCTCTTCGTCGTGCGGTGCCGCCTCCGGCGGAGCTCCCCGGCCGCGAATCCCTCCTCGGCGCGGCTCTCCAGCCCCCGTCGGCTCCCCTCCCGCGAATCACTCCCCCAGCGCGGCTCTCCGGCGAGGCCCCCTCCCGGCGAGATCTCCGGCGGCTCCTCTCGGGACGGACGCGCGGCCTCCTCGGCCCCGGCCCCTGCGGGGCCTCCTTCTTCCCCGGGCGCGGCCTCCTCCTCTGAGGCGCGGTTGGCAGCGGGGTGCAGTTGGCGGCGCGGCTTCTCCCAACGCTCCAGCTGCGGCCCTCACGGGGCCTTCTCCCTGGGCGCGGCCTCCTCTGAGGCACGCACTCCTCCTCGTTGGCGCCTCCTCGTCGGCGCGCGTGGCTTCTCCGGCGCGCCTCCCGCATGCGGCCCCGCGGGCCTCCTCGTCTGCTGTGGACATAGCTCAGTTAGTAGAGCGAGGGGTAGAGAAATTTGAGAATGACGAGTGGGCCCTATATGTCATTCTCAGTTGGAATGAATTTGAGGGCCCTGATTTGAGGGTTTCTGCTGGAGTTCAACTTAAAAAACAGGATCCTCAAAAATAGGGAGAACCCTCAAATCAAAAATAGAGGCTCTGATTTAAGGGATCCTACTGGAGTTGCTCTAAACCAGCAACTATATAGCTCATCTTCATCAACATTCGATTCGATTGGTTTGTAGCTCGATCTGTCAATTGCTACATCGTATCCATCACGGAGACAAGTAGACACACTGGGAGCATATTATTCGCACGATCATAAAATCGTTGTCGGTTAACGTTAATTGTGCCGCCTTAATTATTACATCATAAACGTTATTATATACCTGCATTATATTTACGCCGGTAGATACGTAAGTACTATACGGTAGATGCTGCTCTGCGATGGCATATTTCCTCCACGTACTGACGTGATAGACTAGCAGTATTCGTACGTTGACGTGTACATGCAGACGTATTTAGCAATAGAATTATGGTACACTCGTTTCGACTTTAGCTTCTGGCTTATTTTTCACTATTAATAAATTTCGTCTTTTTTTTTCTGAACTTTTGATTTTTTTGAGCTTTTTTGCCGGTTCTTTTTTTTCCGTATTTGTTTGCGTTGTCTACGATCACTACTACAGAAAGCCTAATAGTAGACGGCCAATCACAGACGGTTTGACAAAACCGTCTGTGACTAACACTAACACAGACGGTTTTAATTACAACACCGTCTGTGTTGGCGGCGTCGAAGAAAACGAGTATCACAGACGGTTCTTAACTATGAACCGTCTGTTATAATTTGGTATCACAGACGGTCTGTATTAAAAACCGTCTGTGATGATCCCATATTATCGCAGACGGTTTTTTATTAAGAACCGTCTGTGATAATGTTGCGCTGCTCAGACCGCATCTGTCTTCATTTCGATCCTAGACGGTTTTTAAACATAAACCGTCTAGGATACTCCTTTTTCCCGCCACAAACACCACAGACGGCCTCCAAATTAAAAGTCCGACAAACAGAGATTCCCAGATTTTAATTCAAGACAGATTTAATTCATTACAAAAGTTCGACAAACAGAGATTCCCAGATTTTAATTAAAGGCAAATTTAATTTATTACAAATCTAAGAGAAAAAGAGATTCCCAGATTTTAATCTTTTGGGCTTCATATGCTTCTTCTTCAACTTCGAGTTGGAGGATCACCACGAGTTCTCGAATGTCGTGAAGATTATCCTTGCCCTCTCCGCTTCCTCCTCTAGCCTGGGCAAATCATTAGCATGGCCCATAATCTCAAAGAGGATGGCATGATAAACTTCAACAGAATCGGCCGAGTCTGCTTGATCAGAAAGGTTATCTAGCACACTCTGCGCTTCCGCAAGAGCTTCCTCCGCTTTGTGGACATTGTAGAGAAGAACAAGGCCGAGGCGCTTTCCTTTTCGTGAGCGACAACGAGACACCTCCGTCGACGGCGGATGATGAGGTCGATTGACGGACGATATTGGAAGCGAGTCGAGGAAGGAGAGCGGCGTGAGCGGAGGAGATGCTCCAGACGTAAATTGTTGGCCGCCTGTGTAAGGTTGCGGCCGAACAACTCATGATGGATGGATGAGAGGAAGGAGATGAACAAAATTTTAGATGTCATTGTTGAGAAATGTGGTGATGATCGAAGAAGATGATGGAGAGGACAGTACGTTTAGATCGAAGAAATGGAATAGTGCGTGCAAATATAAGCATTATCACAAACGGTTCGTATACCCAAACATTAATGATATAGACGCTTCGTATAACGATCGACAGACGTTAATGGAAACACGCGTGAAACACGAAGCGTTCTGGCAATTGAAACACGAAGCGTTCTGGCAATGGATCGAAATTTTGAAGCTTATGGCAGACGGTTTTTATAAAAAACCGTCTGTGATAATTGTTATCACAGACGGTTTTTAGTTAAAAACCGTCTGTGATAATGACTACAGAAAGGCTAATAGTAGGCGCCAAATCACAGACGGTTAATAATTAAAAACCGTCTGTGATAATTCGCAGACGGTTTTTTATTAAAAACCGTCTGTGATAATGTCAGTAGGCATTTATTGCGCTGCTCAGACCGCATCTGTCTTCATTTCGATCCAGATCTAGCCACTGCTGCGCACTTTTTCACTCGGGAGGAAGCTAGGCGATTTCAGGCCAGTTAATTTGGTGGGAAGAGGCAGAGATTGAGCTTTGAAGATTCATACTTTGCTGGTTGCTCTAGATATGGTTAGTAATGCAATTAATTTTTTCTTTAATTGCATTACAATCTAGTTCTAAGTAATCCATGAGTGGTTATTGAAGATGGTTAATTTGCAAAATTGTTGGTTATATAATAGTCGTTGTGTTTGTAATATGAATCTAGCAAATAAAGTCTCAATATAATAAATGTGGCGGTATATATGTAGTTATAATGAGTTAATCTAGATTTTAATACTAAGTTGTTATATATGTACGTAACGTAGGACCGGCTGGATGTATGCCGCGAGCCGTGTGAGTGAAGAGTACATTAATGGCGTTTCGCTTTTATAAGAGCCGCGAGGAGGATATGTTGAATAAGGGGCGGAATATATGTGCTGTCCATGCACCGATCGAGAATGTGAAGATGTTTAAGAACCGAGGCAAATTGAATCGCACTTGATTCGGAGGGGTTTCAAAAAGGATTATACGTGTTGGACCAGTCATGGCGAAGTGAATGATCATATGCCGCGGATGACATCGCCGTGAAGTGAATGATATGCCCCGGATGACATCGCTGTGAATCGAATGACATGCCGCCGGTGATGTCGATTGTGGCTCGATTCGGATAGGTTGCACGATGATAACTGGATCGGATGCTTGCGATGTTGAAGAGAACTATGATGAGAGAGTATATTAAATTCCGTGGCTTGATGGAGGACTCGAGAAACCTTTGTACACGGGATGCAAGTGCACGAGGTTGTCGGCCGTGCTTGAACTGTTGAAATTGAAGGCAAGCAACGGTTGGTCGGACAAGAGTTTCACTGCGCTGCTAGGTCTTTTAGCGGACATGCTTCCGGAGGGAAATGAGTTGCCTAAAACCACGTATAAAGCCAAGAAGGTTCTTTGTCCGTTGGGAATGGAAGTAGAAAGAATACATGCATGCCCGAACGATTGTATCCTCTACAGAAAGAGTATGCAAACATGCATGTATGTCCGGTGTGCAACGATCCCGATACAAACGTAACAATCAATCGATGATGGCGAGGAACAGAGGCGAAGAAAGGACCTCTGCTAAGGTGACATGGTATTTTCCTATAATTCCCGTTTGAAAAGGTTTTTGCAAATCCAAAGGAGGCAAAACTCTGCGCGTGGCACTCGGAGGAGCGCAAGAAGGATGGAATGATAAGACACCTTGCTGATTCCGCGCAGTGGAGAAACATCGATAGGAGTTTTGCGAGTTCATGCAGAAACCAAGGAATATAAGGTTTGGGTGAGTACGATGGAATGAATCCTTTCAGAGCATGAGCGTGACATAGCACATGGCCCGTGACTCTCTGCATCTATAACCTTCCTCCTTGGTTGTGTATGAAGCGAAAGTATATTTTGTTTGTCGATACTTATCCAAGGGCCAAAACAACTCGCGAATGATATCGATGTGTTCCTAGCATCGTTGGTGGAAGATCTAAAAGTAATGTGGAACGAAGGGTACAGGTATGGGATGCGTACAAGCGAGAGAACTTCACTCTGCGCTCCTTATTGTTCTGCACCATAAATGATTATTCTGCCCTTGGTAACCTATCGGGCCATAGTACAAAAGGTGCCAAAGCTTGTACTCACTGCTTAGATGGTACCGAGAGTGTGTGGTGAGACACTCACGCAAAACCGTCTACATGCGCCACCGCCGGTTCCTTCGGAGGGCTCACCCATACCGCAAGATGAAGAAACAATTTGACGGAGAGAAGGAAGATGGTTCAGCTCCAAGGCATTTAAGGGACGCGAGGTTTATGATATGGTTAAGGATTTAGATGTTGTCCTCGGAAAGGGACGTAAATTGAGGGCTCATGAGAAGAACACCGGAAGAAGAGATCAATATTTTGGGACTTACCTTATTGGGAGTACCTAGATGTTCGGCATCGCATCGACGTCATGCACGTAGAAAAGAATGTGTGCGGCGGCTGATTGGTCTCTTCTCAACATCCGTGATAAAACAAAGGACGGTGTCAACACACGGCTTGACTTGGCCGACATGGACATCGGGCCCGAGTTAGCACCGACAAGCACCGATAATGGACGAACGTACCTTCCCCGCGTGTTACACTCTGCCCAAGGCGAGAAAACAGAGCGTGCGCTGCTTGCATGGTGTGAAAGTTCTGTCTGGTTACTCCGGCAACGTGAAGAAACTTGTTTCGATGCAAGATTTAAAGTTAAATGGCATGAAGTCTCATGATTGTCATGTGCTGATGACACAGATGCTCCCTATTGCAATTAGAAATATTTTGCCGATCAAAGTCCTAGAGACAATCATGAGGCTATGTTATTTCTTTAACACAATTGCTCAGAAGGTCATCGATCCCGAAGGACTAGATGCTCTGCAGGACGAGGTGGTGATGACTCTATGTCACCTTGAAATGTATTTCCCTCCTTCGTTTTTCGATATCATGGTCCATCTCATTGTTCACGTTGTGTGGGAGATAAAAATGTGCGGGCCCGTATTCCTACGCAGCATGTACCCATTTGAGAGGTTCATGGGAATTCTCAAGTCCTACGTGCGGAATCGTTCTCGGAGGGCAGCATCGTCGAAGGTTATGCAAGCGAAGAGGTGATTGAGTTTTGTGTCGATTATATCGCTCGATTCAACCGATAGGTGTCCTCAATCTCGCCATGAAGGGAGGTCAAGGGTCTCGGAACTATCGGAAGGAAAGCAATCACTCCGGATATGGACACGTATACTCAAGCCCATTTCACGGTGTTGCAACACATGACCAAGTGGCGCCTTATGTGGACCAAAGACAAGGATGTGCTTCGCAATGAATCCAGAGCGGCGGATGTTTGGATCATGAGGCAACACAACCGTTGGTTCAACCAATGGTTGAAGGAGCAAATCGCTAGGAGCTCGCCGAGTGAGACGAGATGGTTGGCAAAAGGGCCGACATTTACAGCCAGACATGGCAAGGATATGACATAAATGGGTACACATTCTATACGCAGTCTCGGGATGTCAAGAGCACTAACCGAGCAATGAGTCCGCATAGATGCATTCAAGATCGATGGGTCGAGAAACTCGTACTATGGCTTCATAGAAGAGATTTGGGAGCTCGACTATGTGGTTTTCAAGATCCCCTTATTTCATTTGCCGTTGGGTGCATCTCCACACAGTGAAGGTTGACAAGTGCGGTGTCACGACCGTGGACCTCCAACGTGTCGGGCACAAAGATGAACCATTCGTACTCGCCAATCAAGTTGTTCAAGTTTTCTATGTAACCGACCCGGCAAATAAGAAATGCCATGTAGTTCTTCATGGAAAAGGAGAATTGTCGGAGTGGAGAATGTAGTGGACGAGGAGGAATACAATCAATTTGACGAGTTACCTCCTTTTGGAAATGGCATAAGGGTCGACGATGTACAACGTGATTTAATCTAGTTACGTGCGCATTGATCATGATGAAGGGCTAATTTTTAAAGGAAATAAGCAAGTACAATAAGAATGTATATGTGAAAATGTGTGACAATTAATTTTGAGATGTACATGTGAAAATGTGTGATGTAGTCAATTTTGAGATGTATATGTGAAAATGTGACAACAAAATGTGATATGTGACAAAATGTATATGTGACAAAATGTATATGTGAAAATGTGTGACAAAATGTATATGTGAAAATGTGTGACAAAATGTATATGTGAAAATGTGTGACAAAATGTACATATGTGAAAATGTGTGACAAAATGTACATATGTGAAAATGTGTGACAAAATGTATATGTGATGTATTTGAGAATGACAAAATGTATGAAGAAATACACCGTGTTAATGCAATGGTTGGTGTTGTTTATGAATGCAAATTGTTTGGTGGTTGATATGAATGCTTTGTGTAGTTATTGGTGTTGTCGTAATAAGAACAGTGGGAAGGGCTTATCACGAGACGGTTCTAAACTTAGAACCGCTCGTGAAAGTAAATATCACGAGCGGTTCTAAACTTAGAACCGTCGTGAAAGTAAATATCACGCAGCGGTTCAACACTTAGAACCGCTCGTGATATGATATCACGACGGTTCTACACTTAGAACCGCTCGTGATATGATATCGCGACGGTTCTAAACTTAGAACCGCTCTGTGATAATCTCCTACATATACCCTCTCGCTAGGTACTTTCTTGTGCGCTGCGTTATTCGATTAGATCTAAATCCCGAGCCCGTCGTCGCCGCCTCCTCCCCGAGCCCTCGCCGGCCGCCTCCCCGGACGAAGACGTCGCCCCAGCCTCCTCCTCCTCCGCCGCCGCCTCCTCGAGCCCGCCGCCTCCTCCTCCTCCGTCGCCGCCGCCTCCTCCTCCTCAGTCGCCGCCTCCCCGAGCCCGTCGCCTCCTCCTCCTTCGTCGCCGCCGCCTCCTCCTCCTCCGTCGCCTCCTCCTCCTGCGTCGCCGCCTCCTCCTCCTCCGCCGCCGCCGCCTCCTCCTTCGCCGCCTCCTCCTCCTCCGTCCCCGCCTCCTCCTCCGTCACCAAAACCCTAAGGTCATCAAATCCCTCCCCGAGCTTCATGCTTACTGTTAGGGTTTAGGGTTGATGCTTGATGCTTCATACTTAGGGTTATGGTTGATGCTTGATGCTTATCTGTTATGGTATATGCTTCGTATATTCATGTTTGTTATGCTTATCGTTAGGGTTTAGGTTGATGTTTCATGCTTCATACTTAGGGTTATGGTTGATGCTTGATGCTTCTGTTATGCTTGATGCTTCTCAGTATATTCAAGTTTGTTATGCTTCTCGTTAGGGTTTAGGATTGATGCTTGATGCTTCATACTTAGGGTTATGGTTGATGCTTCATACGTATATTCAAGTTTGTTATGCTTATCGAGATTGCTGTGGGATTTACTGATTGCTCGATGATGATAAAATCATATCTCGAGATTGGTTCATTCAGTGTTTGAGCTCTAATAGTCATCGGTTCATGCAGTTTTCAGGTTATAGCATGTTATTAAATTGATCTGTTAGGATTTAATCTTGACAAGTTAAAAGACTTAATTATTGGGCAAAGTTAACTTGTGTGGTCTTGATCTGTATGAATACTGCTGTTTGAATATATGCATGCTGAATATATCTTGATCTTGAGATTTTAGAGTTTGTATCTAGAGCTCAAAATACTGAATTCATTATTTGGCATAACCAATCAAGGAAGAGTATATGATTTAGTAGCGGGACGGCCAAGATTAATCTTGTGCAACCCTACAATTTGAGAGCACATAACCCCTCTCTCTGTCCACATCACCCCCTCCCTTCTCCCCCTTCCCTCTACTCCTCTCCTCTCTTCCGAACATTGAGCATCATGTTTCACTTTTCGTGCTTCCTCACTTTGAACATTGAGCTTAATAGAACTTTGTTTAGAGACCTTGTAGTAATAGTATACATTGACCATTTGGGTGGAAAGAAATACATTGTGTCGTCAGGCTCATGACTGACAATTTGAAGCATAGCATAGCATCCGAGGCACATCCAAGGCCTGCTGCTGTGTCTTGAGGAATGCCAAGAGCTGGTCTTGGATGTGGCATCCGAAATGCCACATCCAAGACCAGCTCTTGGCATTCCTCAAGACACGAGCAGGCCTTGGATGTGCCTCGGATGCTATGCTATGCTTCGAATTGGCAGTCATGCGCCTGACGAAACAGTTGATCTTTCCACCCAAATGCTCCATGTATCTAGACATCACCCCTACAATTTGAGAGAACACATTAAGCAATCAAGGACCACTCTAGTGTTTGCTTCATAGAACTTTGTTTAGAGACCTTGTAGTAATAATATATGCCACATAGACATTCAAAGGGCATGAAGCAAGTGGGACACTCCAGTGTATCCGGTTCAACGAACTTGATACACTGGTTTGTTCCATTTGCTTCGTAGAACTTTGTTTAGGGACTTTGCTATTTGGTTTATAGTATTAGCAACTAAAGTAGGTGCTAAGATAGGCACATCACCCCCTCTCTATGTCCATATCACCCCCTCCCTTCTCCCCTCCCTCTACTCCTCTCTTGTCTTCCAATTCAATATGATCACTTTCTCATCTTATCTTAATAGACCCACAAAATGAGCAACACGTCACCCGCGCATTCTTCAACATCATCGCGGAGGTGTCCGCTCCAACATTAAGACGCCAAGGAAGAGGGCTATCGAAGAAGGCCGAGGCCGGCAGCACCATCACGGTGGTGGATGCATCCGGGTCCCTCTCCTTCCTAAGAAAGATAAGCGCTTTCCAACCATGGTCGGAATAGTTGCACGAGAACAATTGAGATCACATACAATTCGTGGAAGAACGTGCTCGCCACTCGAAACGTGGTGTGGACCGAAATTTTGGCATCGTTCGAGTTCCCGAAGAACACCTACAAGCGTGCAACGACAAACCTACCTAGGGCGTGCAAAGCATGGAAGAACTTCAAGAGCACGCTTGTCGAAAATACGTGGAGACGGACGAAATGCCTTTTCATAAATACCCATTCCGGAACCACAATGGGAAGAGTTCAAGGCGATGAAGACGTCCGAGGAGTTCAAAAGTACAAGCACGGCGCACAAGGCCCTCCAGCAAAAACACACACCCCACAGACTTGGCACATCTGGGTATGCGGGAAAAATACCGCAATGGAGGCGGGAGGATGACTCGGCAACACGACAGACATCGCCCGCCATTTTCCAATATCCTGATGACCGCGCTCAAATTGGATTAGAGCAAGGTCATCTACAACGACATCGGGGACATCACCTTTCGAAACCTGCGGACCAGCAAGTGTCCCAAATACCGTAAGATATCGATACAACTACGTAGCTTGTAATTACTCCACAACCGCATGCAATTGAAATGACATGTCGTCTTTATTGCGGGAAGAGTGAGTTTTGAATCTACCACAGGATCATTCCAGGAACAAGGGAGAATGATATGCTCTCCGTGGCCCTGGGAAACAAGGAGCACCGGGTCGTCACGAGAGGCCTTGGCTTTACGTTCCTTGGAAATATGGTTTCCAAGATGACTCGGAATGTATCGGCGTAGGAAGAGAAACAAAGCCGAGCGTGAGGAGCAGCTACGAGAAGAGATCAAGGAATCTCTTCGAGAGGAGATATTTGCTCGAGATGGGTGAAGTAATCGAGAGAAGAGGTGCGGAAGCAGACAGAAAGTCGCAGCCGCCACCGCGCTTGCTATGCTAGGTAGCCCGCACAACCGTCCGAGTAGTCTGCTGCGTCCAATCCGACGCATACCAGTTCAAATTTCACGTGGGCGACATCCGGTAATAATTATTACCTCTCGAATGCTTGCTCCATTGGTAGGCCTATTCGAGTAGCTAATTTTGTATCGTTATGTAGGAGCCTCGAACCTGTAGGCTCCAAGTGAGATATGGCTCCATTCCCTTGTACGCTTGGGGCCGGCATATTAAATGCAGTATCGGGTCACGCTGCACGGTCAAGCTTTAGCGGCAGCTTCAAAAGTTAATGTGGATGGTGTGTATGCCAATTTTGAGGTGGTCCCGCCACGAAGCCCCGACCGACGAGATCATGACTCTAGGACAGGCCATTGGAACATTCATCCAGTGGCCCAAAAGCGACATCTCCCTGGAGGCTTCTTCATCGGTGGCAGGACTAGAAGTGCAGTGCGAACCACAACAACTTGCACTGGTGCCGTCTCCACACGGCGAAGGCGAACCACGGCTACCCGATCGGTGCTATCTCCACGGGAGCTATTCTCGCGAGAGCAACTTGCACCGTCTATACCATTACAGTCGACTAGCATAAAGTCGAGCGACAATCGAGGCAGTGGCCGGGGCAAATCAAAGATGAAGGACGATGACGATATCCCGTACATGCCATTGGCCCACAAATTGCGTGCTAGGCGACCGATGGTATTCAAGGAAGAGCTCCTAGAACTAGGACTTGGTTGCCAAAGATTCCACGCTTGGTATATGGAATAGTCCAATAAGCCGGAGGAGAACGGCGCTCGGTATCATCACAAATTCAAGCCGGAACATTTCATTCACGGTTCGTGAATGTGTCTTCGCGGTGACCTTCGACGATATATTTGAACTTTTCACGCTCAACGCTCTCGACGCCTCACTCGCTTCGATCTTGACGCTGTAAGTCCGTACAATCACGATCTCTATTCACGTAATACCGATATATGTCACAATTTGTTGCTTTTACGTGTTATATATAGATTCATGCTGACCGAAGCTAGATCATCGAAATCACCAATTGGTTTCTGGACCCACGCTTGGTCGCTATTGATACCATCATCGAGGATGCATCCTTCGCCGAGGACTATATTGTAAAAGCACCTTTGGCTCACCAAGATAAGGAATTTGTTCTTATGCCATACAATGAGGAATTCCATTGGATTTTAATTGTAATTATACCAAAATGGAACAAGGCTATATACCTTGATTCTCTAAGTAAGAACAAATCCAAGTACACACTATCGCCCGAATACTCGATAGGTGCGTACATTGTACATTGTACTCTTTCTTTCCTTCCGAATGACTAATCTAACTTTTTCGAATAACGAAGGTCGTTCGCCACATACGTTAAACAAACACGTGACTCGACGACAGGGGCCAAGCCCTTGAAACATGATCGCAAGTTTCCGGTATTCGCTAGCTACATATTAATTAATCATATACAACACATAGTAGTAATGCCACTTGATTTAACACATTCTATTTTTGCGGTGCCACCAACAAAGAACGGCAACACGTGTGGATACTACGTGTGCCACCATATGAGACTACTCCTCGATTCTACCAAGATCACTAATTCTAAGGTTTGTCAATCTTCCCACAATTATTTCATACATGTCGGGTGTTATATGTGCGCGTTGATATTCCTATCTACAAAGTTGCGCCCATCTCTAAATCTGCATTGGAACAAATGGACTTAGCAAAAATTCGAGGAGAGTTGCTTTGGTTTTTTGGGCTAAAGTCATCAAATCAGATGGAGAGTTCCACTGCTGCATTGATTTTTATTGCTCTTTTCACTCTGTAACTCTGAATTTGTAAATGGATATTTTATTTCATTTCAATTAATTCATTTGCGAAATGGATGCCTTATGTCCGTGAATGAAATGTGATGTGAATTGGATGTTTGTCAAATGAATTGAGATGTGAATTGTATGTATACTTGTTTATCTCGCTTGTTTGAGAGGGCATGGCTAGCATTTCGAGGCTAGCCAATAAATGTAAATAGATTCGTTAGGGGAGGAATATCACGACGGTTTTCATTACAAACCGCTCGCGATTATCGATATCACGACGGTTTAAAATTACAAACCGCTCGTGATTATCGATATCACGACGGTTTAAAATTACAAACCGTGCGTGATAACTTGATTATCATCGACCCATAATTTGACGGTTGAAAACCGCCTCGTGATGACGTTACAACCGCCTGTAATATTTTTCGTAGTAGTGGATGAGCTAGCATATTTTTTTTCTATTTTTAGATTTTATTAAATTTAACTACGCTAAATAAGCCGCCTTCAGTTACAAAAATTTCAGCTACTACAGTACAATTCCAGCTATAAGCCATAGCTTTTCAACCAAACCGAGCGGAGCCAGCAACAGATATTAGACGAGTACTGTACATTTGGCACGCGTGCAGTCCACGTAAATTAGGTAAATACGTAATCAATCAAATAGTTAAACACACATCTGAATTCCACCAGGTGCGTACATGAACTACTTTAATCTGTAGGCCTTTTTTTGGCCGTATATATACTCTTGCATGAGTTTGTGCGCTGGAATATTTATACTACGGCTGCAGCCTGCAGGAGTAAATAAATACTACATAGGAGTACATTCTCTGTAGTCTGTACATACGTACTAGAGAGTCAATTAATTCATGGCTTGCCGATCCATCGAATCCTAGAGACGCGGGCCCGTTTATCTGAGTTTTTAGTTTTGGCTAACAGTTTACAGGGAAGTGTGCAGAGATAGAATCATTTACATATAATTTTAATTGGTATAAATAAAATTGTTATATTATTTATTATAATCGACTAGTAAATCCTATTTTAAATAGACACTTTATTAAAAATTAGATATTATAGAATATATATTTACTATAAAATTAACTTTTAGAAGCCAATATATACAGATAAAATAGAGTCACATTACATGCAAGATGCATAACGTGGTAAGCACATCCTCTGCCTTAGCGAAGAGAAGGCAGAGGCGCATAGTTCGAAACAATAAAAAAATCAAGAGTAGGCCCCGCTCAAAACGGCGTAGATTTCTGGCTTCTTGCTTATTTTTTACTATTCAACAATTTCATCTTTTTTTGGTTTCTTTGGCTTTTTTAGTTTTTTATCGGCTCTTTTCCTGTATTCGTTTGTACTGTTCGTGATGGGCTAACATGTTTTTTTTCTATTTTTAATTTTTTAAATTTAATTACGTCAAATAAGTCACCATCAGCTATAGTACAATTTTAGCCAGCTACAATGCTTTTTAGTTATAAGCCACTAAAAAAACTATTTTGAGCACCCCATAAGGCATCCATAATATGCCTGCAAAGGCATATGATACTTTTCCCATGTGCTATGAGGTGGAGTTCTAAGAGTACAACTTACCTCTGATCTCTTTCACTTGTTGGTTCAGCCGTTTAGGTATTGACACCGCCTTAGGTACACACCTATGACTATTTTTTTATATAATTACATGGTATTTAAAACTAACAAACAATAACATAGAGACAATATTACTATAAATATACCGATATCATTTTTATGTGGTATATCTTAAATACTTTTAGAGAGATTTGCTAAAACTAACATAGAAGGGACTCTCACTAGAACTATCATAGATCTAGCACTGCAGTTAACATCCCCCCCCCCAAATAGCCCTTGAACGCTTGTTTTTTTTATTATAAAAATGGCCTCCCCCTCGGTCTGTAGGGCACGATAGGCAACACATGTCACCTATTGTGCTCTCTTGCTCAATAGGAACTAGAACGGGCAGCAGCCAGCTCGGGCGCGGCATGGCAGGCAGAGGGCTGCCGAGTTGGGGGGCATGATAGCTCTTGCTGAGCTGCCTTGGCTCAGTAGGAGCAGCCGACTTGCCCCTGGCTCAGTAGGTTTGCTGGCATTTGCGCATAGGTGGCCGACCACACGGGCGTGATGCGACATGCTCGCTAGTAAATTCCATGGCTCTCGGCTGGACGCGGCTGCTGCCCGTGCGCCTATGTGGGTCTGTCGGTTGACAGTGTCTCCCCGCGCATATAAGATGCATCTCCTCCCTCTCTACTAGCTCATCCAAAGCCAAGTAGCTGAGCACCTTCCTTGCGGAGCGTGAGAGAGCGGAGGTAGAGGACAGATAGAACGAAAGAGTGGAGGTGGTTTTGTTGCGATCTAAGGGATTTTGCATATGGAAATAGTGTGGTTCCAGTAAAGACCTTCACAAAGAGATATGTTTCGTTAACGTCTCATTAGCCTTAATGGTAGTTCGGTTGTGTAGAATGTGCTCTATAACAATGTGTAAATGATGTATGTGTTTAGTTCGTGTGGAGCTTTTTTTGTAATTACCCATGTTAGTGATGGATTAGTGGCGGTATTGATGATTATTTGTTAATACCTGAAAGTTCTTAGTTGTACACTATTATTATATGTATATTGTTATTATTTGTGCACTATTATTATCTGAGTATTTATGCACTGCTATTGTTTGTGCACCATAATTATTTATGTGTTATTATCATTCATACACTGTTATTATTAGTGCACTGCTATTATTTCTACACTGATATTATTTGTACGTTGTTATCATTTGCACATCATTAGGTTTTGTGCACCGTTACTAATTGTACGTTGTTATGATTTGTACCATGTTATTACTTGTGTACTATTATTATTGGTGTGCTGTTATTATTTGTGCGCTGTTATTATTTCTGCACTGTTATCATTTGTATGCTGTTATTATTTCTATCATGTTATTATTTATGCACTGCTATTATTTCTACACAGTTATCATTTGTACACTGTTAATATTTCTGCACTATTATCATTTGTATGCTGTTGTTATTTTTGCGCTGGTATTAAAAAAGATATCTAGAGTTCATTGGTATGTAGCATTGTCTGAAATAAGTATTTCGTCTGCATTGGTGGTAGGTACCTGCTGTCGGATATGGAACACTTGTTTTATGTTCTATGGGAGGTAGTCAAATGGGGTAGACCTTCAAAAATGTGAAAGGACCATAATCCAGACTCAAAGACTTAAAGAGATGGGTCCCTCTAGGGTTGTAAAAAAGCTCGAAGCTCGCGAGTTGCTTGAGCTTAGTTGGCTCTAGGCTCGATTCGAGCTCGGTTTGAACTCTAAACAAGTCAAGCTTAAGCTTGATCCTGAGCTCACGAGCTTCAATAAGCCGAGCTCTAATAGCTTGTTAGGGTTCGATTCGAGCTTGAATATTGATGCATATTAACTTTTACTGAGCTTACTCAAGTAAAGCTTAAGATTTTCTATTGTTGAAAATCAGTGCATGTTGAATTATTTTTTTACAATTGTCGAGCTTACTCTACTCGAGCTCGAGCTTCTATTATTGTTGAAAATTAGTGCATGTTAAATTGTTTTTGATTATTATTGAGCTTATTCAAGCCAAGCTCAAGCCTAGGTACAGGTTCGGACACCAACTCAGGCTCGCTCAAGCTTGGTTCGAGCTTCTACTGAGCTTGAGCTTGGCAGGCCAGGCTCGCTTGAGCTCGGCTCATTTACATCCCTAGGTCTCCCTGAGCTCAGGAGGTGCGTGCAGAGTGCATTTGACAAGGGGGTTGCTAGGAAGAAGTTTGTCATCGAGGCGGTGACATCCAAAGTGGTTGGAGATTTGGAGGAGTGTTTCTAGGAGTTGAAGAAGGTTGTTAGCAATGTCGCCTAGTTGTAGTACATAAAGATTGCTAGTAATATGGCTGTAGTGATATGGGAGGCCAATGGTGTACATGAAGTTTGTGAAGAGGGCAGAGGCGTCGAGCAAGGGTGAGGGCGGTAGGAGTGGCAACGTGGAGCATCATGTTGCTGGGGATGGTGGCGGTGAAGTGGAACTTACTGGTGCTATTGGTGCAGCAGAACATGGTGCCAGTCGGGATGATGGACGGCTATCCACGTTAGCTCATAACTTTCAGCCAACAGAAGGTGAAGAGAGATAGTGGGTAGGCAGGGCAGCACGTATTGGCTACCATGAATATTTGGAAGGACTGTCAGATGGAAGTTATTCTAGCAAGGAGGAGGATGCTGACACAGCCAGTAGTGGAGACGATGCTGGAGTAAGCGGAGGTGGGGGCATTGTGTGCACGAATGTTGAGTACGTCTCCTCAAAATTGGATGCTATTACCTTGGCCTTCCTAGTTCCGCCGTCTGAAGATGGGTCTGAATGGTCCTTCGACAAAGACACTCTCATCGAAGGGCAGCGCTTTTCCAACAAGGGTGCCATGTAGCGAGCCATCGTAAGATATGCCATCCACATAAGCCGCACGTATTGGATGCACAGGTCGAACCCTGATACATACGTGGTGAACTGTTTGGACGACTCTTGTCCCTAAAAGGTCCGTGCGCAGAGATTCAGAGGTGGAGCAATGGACTTCCAGATAATGGTGGTCAAGGACCACACCTGTGAGCTTGCAGAGCCACTACACGGGCACTGTAATGTGACCTCATCACTCATTGCTAACCTGATAAGTCACATCATAGTTGTAGACTTTATAGTTTCACCAAAGCTATTGATGGGTGATGTCGTGAACCTGGTTAGTTTCTTGGTGAGCTACGGCAAGGTGTGAGGGTGAGGAGAAAGGTCATATATTAGATGTATGGCACATCCGAGGAGGCCTACGACTTCGTACTATGAATGCTGCATAAGATTGCCTAAGCCAATCCTGGGATATATGTAAAGAAGATGGAGTGCGCACCCTACGAAGGGCCCCAATTCTTTCTTCCTTGATTGGGTGTTCTAGGCATTTTGGCAAGCGATCAAGGGGTTCATGTACTGTCGTCCAGTATTCACAATGGACAGAACGTTCTTCTCCGGTCGATACAAGGGCATGGTCTTGACGGCGGTGGCTACCAATGCAAATGACCAGCCACTCCCAATGGCATATGCAATTGTGGAGAACGAAAACACCGACAGCTGGCTGTGGTTTTTAGCCAATGTGAAGCAAGTAGCAGTCTAAGACTGGCCCAATGTCTACCTTATCACGGACCGCAACACTGGCTACTATTGGCGCTGACTAACATGCAGTAAGAAGCTCAGCCACCCTTTGCAGTGGAACGACGTGAGATCCTGTTGGTGCATGAGTCATCTGGCGACGAGCTTTCACACCTGTTTTCACAACAAGGAGTTGATGAAAAAGTTTAAGAAACTGTGCATGAAAAACTAGAGGCCCAAGTTTAACATAAGATAGCATGAGCTTAACGAAGAGATCTCCAAGCATGTGAGGGAGTCGTAGGGAGCAGAACCAGCTGCAGCTCAGGCCACTCCCACAACAACGGGCGAGTTCACCCAATGGATTCACTTGCATGCTCAAACATAGAGAAATGGTCACTGCTTCACGATACGGATGGTGTGAGGTATGGGATTATGACAACCAACATATCGGAGGTGTACAACGGTGTGTTGAAGGTCGTGCACTCCCTCCCGATCACCACAATAATGGACGAAAGTTGGAACCACACAGTTGACTACTTCGTTAACATAGCCACGATTACAAAGAAGTACCAGGATGAAGGAAGGAAAGCATCAGAAGTCATGCAGGTGTACGTGGTGTAGAAAATAGCGAAGGCTCATTCACACATCGTTTGAACCATGGACGGTGTTAGGAAGAAGTTTGATATCTGTTTGTGAGAGGAGTACGTCATAGGACACACAAGAGGCAATCATAAGCATGCAGCACCATCGGCAAAGTCATGAGCTGTATGTGCAACAAGCTGATGCTCATTCACAAATCTTACTCCCATGTGTACATCGCATGCACTACATGGCGGTAGTCCTCCGGGTAGTACATTTCAGAGTAATACGACATCCATCATTTGTGCAGGACTTGAAGCACTGAGTTCAACTCTTATGGGGGTGTACATGCATTACAGGGACCTTTGGCTGAAGGAAAGTGATGTGGGTGCCGAACGATGCACTAAAGCAGCCTGGGCGCGATAGACGTTAGTCCTGCCACATCTGCAATGACTGACGTCTATGTGGCCAGCGGTAAAGGCCACACAAGTGCAGGCTATGCAAGACAATGGGCCATTCCATGAGGAACTGCCCGAATAGGCCTAGTTTATCGACCGCCCCGTAGACCTGTCATTTTATACCACGTATATACTCATTCATTATCTATAACTCTGGTATTTCTTGTAATGTTGGCACATTCTTTTCTGTAACTTTTAATGCGAATTTCATAGATACCAATAGTTCAGACACTCAAACATCCTTATATGTCTTGCAAGGAATTGTACCACAAAAACAGAAGCATGGTGGACAAGCCAAGAAGCTCAAGGCGTAGAAGGGGATGGCAGGCATGGGCTAGGTTTCGAGGCCGTGATCCTTACCTCGAAGACATGAGTATCTACAGTCCTCTAGACCTTGACCCCTAAGCCCCAATCTATCGCTTGAAACCACGGAATCATACACCCCTAGAAATCCCCTTTGTGACTACCCTCACATCCCCAGCCTTGGTCGCAATGCAAACACAACCTTGACGCAGTGGTGTAGATTTGCGATGACCACGTGCATCCAAGATGTCGATTATTTCGCTGCCCTCTATTCATGATAAGTGATTCATTACCCACTACTACAGAAAAGGTCATCACAGACGGTTCAAAAACGTCATCACAGACGGTTTTCTGAACCGTCTGAATTTATGGGTCGGTGATAATCGAAGGTTATCACAGACGGTTGTCGAACCGTCTGTGATATATCAATATCACAAAACCGCTCGTTTTTAATTACGAAAATTTTAGTTCGTGATAGTGTGATTGATATATCACAGCGATTTTTAGTTAAAAATCGGCTGTGATATTGATATATCACAGACGGTTTTTAGTTAAAAACCGGCTGTGATATTGATATATCACAGCCGATTTTTACTTACAAACCGTCTGTGATATTGATATGATTTGTAACTAAAAACCGTCTGTGATGTTCTTTTCAAACCATAAATCTATTTGTGTTTATTGGCTAGCCTCAGGAAATGCTAGCCATGCCCTCTGAAACAAGCAGATAAACAAGCATATGTATACATACAATTCACATCTCAATTTATTTGACAAACATATAACATCCAATTCACATCACATTTCATTCACAGACATAAGGCATCCATTTCACAAATGAATTAATTGAAATGAAATAAAATATCCATTAACAAATTCACAATTACAGAGTGATAAGAGCAATAAAAAATTATTGTGCGCAGTGGAACTCTCCATCTGGTCTTATGACTTTTGACCACAAAAACCAAGCACACTCTCCTCGAATTTTTGCAAAGTCCAGCTGTTTCAATGCAGTTGTAGAGATGGGCGCAGCCTATCAATAGGAATATCAATGCACATACATATATAAGCTAACAAGTATGAAATAAATGTGGGAAGATTGACAAACCTTAGAATTGGTGCGTACATATATAAGGGGACGCATCCGGCGATGATGTTGAAGAATGCGCAGGTGACAAACTTTAGTTGCTAATACTATGAAGCAAATGACACAAAATTAGTGTATCATGTTCATTAAACCGGATACACTAGTATGTGTTACTTGCTTCATGCCCCTTGAAGATCTATGTGGCATATATTATTACTACAAGGTCTCTAAACAAAGTTCTATGAAGCAAATGACACAAACTAGTGTATCAGGTTCATTGAACAGGATACACTAGAGTGTGTCACTTGCTTCATGCCCCTTGAAGATCTATGTGGCATATACTATTACTACAACGTCTCTAAATAAAGTTCTATGAAGCAAATGACACAAACTATGTATCCGGTTCATTGAACAGGAACACTAGAGTGTGTCACTTACTTCATGCCCCTTGAAGGTCTATGTGGCATATACTATTACTACAAGGTCTCTAAACAAAGTTCTAGGAAGCAAATGACACAAACTAGTGTATCAGGTTCATTGAACAGGATACACTAGAGTGTGTCACTTGCTTCATGCCCCTTGAAGGTCTATGTGGCATATACTATTACTACAAGGTCTCTAAACAAAGTTCTATGAAGCAAATGACACAAACTAGTGTATCCGGTTCATTGAACATGATACACTAGAGTGTGTCACTTGCTTCATGCCCCTTGAAGGTCTATGTGGCATATACTATTACTACAAGGTCTCTAAACAAAGTTCTATGAAGCAAATGACACAAACTAGTGTATCCGGTTCATTGAACAGGAACACTAGAGTGTGTCACTTGCTTCATGCCCCTTGAAGGTCTATGTGGCATATACTATTACTACAAGGCCTCTAAACAAAGTTCTATGAAGTAAATGACACAAACTAGTGTATCCGGTTCATTGAACAGGATACACTAGTGTCACTTGCTTCATGCCCCTTGAAGGTCTATGTGGTATATATTATTACTACAAGGTCTCTAAACAAAGTTCTATCAAGGCTCCACACCATGCAACATATTTATACTCAATTACTATCGTTTTTTTAAAAAGCAAATCATAGCATCACATAAAGGCCGGCGAGGGGTCGGGGAGGCGGCCGGTGAGGGCTCGGGGAGGCGACCGCAGGCGACGGGCGAGCGGAGGTGCCGGGCGTGGAGGCGAGCCGAGCGTCGGTCTTCGAGCGCGGACGGCTCGGGGAGGCGGCCGGCGAGGGCTCGGGGAGGCAGCGGCGACGAGATAGATCGGGATTTAGATGTAGAATATAACTGCAGCATACGGGGAAAACCCTAGCCAGAGGGTATTTATGGGGAGGCTTATTACAGACGGTTCTAGACGTAGAACCATCTGTGATATCAATATCACAGACGGTTCTAAGTTTAAAAACCGTCTGTGATAAATCTTATCACAGATAGTTTTTTTTATAAAAAATCGTCTGTCATAAGCTTTATGTCAGAACGCTTCGTGTTTCGATTGTCTAATTAACGTCTCTCAATCGTTATACGAAGCGTCTATATCATTAATGTTTGGGTATACGAACCGTCTGTGCTAAAGGTTAAATATGCGCGCCTAATCCAGGTCTCTTCTACGTACGTACAATATGGCTTCTACTATTCTTGTGATCATCTCCTTCCTCTCATCTGTTCATCAAGAATTGTTCGGCCGGAACCTTACACAGGCGGCCAGCAATTTGCATCTGGAGCAGTTTCTCCGCACACGCACTGCTCTCCTTCCCCGACTTTCTTGCATCCGTCAGCTCGACCTGATCATCCGCTGTCGATGGAGGCGTCTCGCTGCCGCTCAAGAAAGGGAAACATCCCTTACCCTGGTTCTTCTCCACAATGTGCGCAAAGCGAAAGAAGCTCTACACGCATTGGAGAGACTGATGGATAACCTTGCCGATCAAGCAGAAACGGCAGATTCTGAGGAATCTTTTCATGCTATCCTCTACGACATTATGGGCTATGCTACTAATTATTTGCCCAGGCTGGAGGAGGAAGTGCTGAGGATAAGGACAATCTTAACGGCGTTCGAGAAGTCAGTGGCTGATCCTCCAAGTCCCAAAGTCGAAGAAGAAGCGTACGAAGCCCAAAAGATTACAATCTGGGAAACTCTTTACCCGTGTGACTTTTGTAATAAATTTGTCTCTAATTGAAATTAATAAATTTGCCTTTAATTTGTGATCTCTTGTCTCAGTAGTTCTGTAGTTAAGTTATTAGAAGCAATGTGTACTTGTATATTAACCTCTGATCATGAACAGAATATGACAGAGAAAGGGACATCACAGACGGTTCTTGTTAAAAACCGTTTGTGAACATTCACAGACGGTTCTTAACAACAACCGTCTGTGATAGTCTACACAACACAGACGGTTTTTAATAAAAACCGTCTGTGATACTCATTTTATCCGACGCCACTAATACAGACGGTGTCCAAATTAAAACCGTCTGTGTTAGTGTCAATCGCAGACGGTTTTGTCAAACCGTCTGTGATTGACCGTCTAGTATTAGACTTTCTGTAGTAGTGACCTTCATATACTTGCATGCAAGGAACGCTTGTAGTAACCTCGTCTTGGTTGCAGACAGCGGATTGCAATTTCACCGAGTGGGTAGATCTATCGTATCCAATATCTGTCCAGGTTACATCCAAAAACTGCACATCCGCCTAGAAAAGTTGCTTGAGGAGCTCCAAATCGAGAGGGTCAACAACGATGAGCTCCATAGGTAGAGGATCAGGGAGATGAAAAATGAGAAAGTCGTGCACCTCGGCAGCAACTACCACTCGTATTGTTGTTGCACCAACCTGAGTTGCAATTAGGCCTACGATTACTGTGCAACCAGCTTCACGCCAGACAGATAACTGCTACACCATGTGGGTTTGTATGGTTCCACATTTTTGCCCTAGGTCCTATGTTAGGTTACACGTGGTCCATTCTTATATTTCTTTTCAATAATATATATGCACTAGTTACAGGATATAGCTATTTTTATTAGCCCAGCCAAGTAGCGAGTCCATGCGGGTTAGTCGGCCAGATAACCTTCCGTGTGGGGCCAACCAGCAGACTTGCTGAGTCGTGGGGACCACATGCTAGCACACCTACTAAGCCAGGGCGGCTTGGCAGTCCTCCGCCTGCCGTGCCCAGCTGCACTCGAGCAGGCTACTGTGGGTTCCAGCTCCTGCGGAGCGAGGAGGGTGCGGTAGGTGATACGTGTCACCTATCACGCCCTCTAACCCAAGGAGGAGATTATTTTTATAAAAACGGATATTTAGAAGCTATTTTTGAGAAAAAAAGATTTGCTACAGTACTAGTGCTAGATCCGTGAGCCATTCGTCTGAGTAGTCAGCCAGCATGCGTGCGTAAGTACGTACCACTTGCGTACACATGCATACTATTCCACCTCCGCAGCTCCACGTAGGCCACGCAAATGTATCATATGTATACATGTTGCGTGCGATCCGGCACACCAAATTAAATTAAATTGGGGCAGCACCTTTTAGTACCGTATTAATTGTTTATTCAACTTTCAAGGCAGATCTCTCGCCTTATAAATACAGGGGCAGGGGCTGGCAATTTGTACATCCAATTCTAAGGCCATTCTCAGTGGAGAGTTTCATGGCGTTGTTTTTAATACTGCCACATCATGTAAAATGAAATGAAATATGGATGAAACATCCATCCTCAATGCATAGTTTCATTCTATTGTTTCATAGACATTTAATTTTATAACTCATATAGAGTTGGTAATCGTGCCAAGAGAGTTTCATCTAGATGAAACTCACTTCTTTTCTTTCTTCTTAAAAATATTGTCATATCATCAAAAATGCCTATGTGGCAGCATATTAAATGTAGATAAAACTCTCACTGAGACTCGCCTAAGGTATCAATAAAGAGAAAATTTGTCTTGACTTACTTCTTTTGTCCACTTCATATTTTATGAGTGTTTGATTGGTTAGCGACGCGAGTACACAACCTGCTTTAAATTATTGTCTACTTGGGGCGAATAATTAGGTTACCAGCTACTAGTTGATCGCGCGGTGAATACGTCACAGCATATTATTCTCTCTTTTTTTTTTTGAACGGGTCAGCATATTTCTTTACTATCTACTTGGGGTGCTTCGATTAGTGTTAATTTATCTTAAATTAATCAGTTGAAACTTCGAAATTAAGAAACCAACCGTGCAATTAACAATCGCAAGCTTGCATTACTGCTGCTGGTACTTCGCGCGCGCGCGCGTGCATACATTTCGCGCGAGGTAGGACCGTCGTAGGAGTCAACGACGATAAGTTGGAATACCATATATACCTCGTCATCCAATGAAAAGGCTATCTAGTTAGCTAGCAACCACATATATCAATCGAGAAGCGTTTCCATCGCTAGAATTAGTCGTACAGTGATCGATCATAGGGGTATTAAGGTGCTGCTGAGATGGAACTCAGTCAATTATTCTTCTGTCCGTCCAATGAAAAAGCAAGTGTCCGCATTTGTGAGACTTAGGGTGTCTAAGCAAATTTAAAACGTGTGCAGAAGACATGTATGTGTGTATGCGTGAGTAATATAAGTATGGTATGTGTTAAGTATGTGCTGCATCTTGTGCTTAAAAAAACTAGCTATCTAGCTAGGTCGGCGCTGCGTGTATGACGCAAGATAAAGGATTCCTGCTCGTTTGGGCTTAGACTTCTGACTTCCGGCTTATTTTTTGTTATTCCTAAATTTCATCTTTTTCTAATGTTTTTTTGGATTTTTGAGTTTTTTTGCCATTTTTTCCGTATTCGTTTGCATTATACATGCTAGACTAATCCGTTTTTCCCATTTTTTTAATTTTTTAAATTTAATTATATCAAATAAGCCACCATCAGCTACAGTGTAATTTCAACCAGCTACAGTGAGAATTCAGTCATAAATCACAAAAAATCAGCCTAACCAAGCACCACCCAAGTTCCGTGCAAGGGGGAGAAGCGTTTCCATCGAGAAGCGTTTCCATCGCTAGAATTAGTCGTACAGTGATCGATCATAGGGGTATTAAGGTGCTGCTGAGATGGAACTCAGTCAATTATTCTTCTGTCCGTCCAATGAAAAAGCAAGTGTCCGCATTTGTGAGACTTAGGGTGTCTAAGCAAATTTAAAACGTGTGCAGAAGACATGTATGTGTGTATGCGTGAGTAATATAAGTATTGAGTAATATAAGTATGGTATGTGTTAAGTATGTGCTGCATCTTGTGCTTAAAAAAAACTAGCTATCTAGCTAGGTCGGCGCTGCGTGTATGACGCAAGATAAAGGATTCCTGCTCGTTTGGGCTTAGACTTCTGACTTCCGGTTTATTTTTTGTTATTCCTAAATTTCATCTTTTTCTAATTTTTTTTTGGATTTTTGATCTTTTTGCCTGTTCTTTTTTTCCGTATTCGTTTGCATTATACGTGCTAGACTAATCCGTTTTTTTCCTTTTTTTAATTTTTTAAATTTAATTATATCAAATAAGCCATCATCAGCTACAGTGAGAATTCAGCCATAAAATCACAAAAAAATCAGCCTAACCAAGCACCACCCAAGTTCCGTGCAAGGGGGAGAAGAAAACTAGCTAGCTAGGGCTCGATCGCGCAATCAATTTCAGTATCAACTTGGAGTAATTGACCAAGTTGTGCATGCAGCGAACGAACGTACGTAGCCGGGCTCCTCAATCTCGATCCACGCGCCAAATTCAAGCTGAGTGAAACAGAGCTAGCGCGTACGCATGCATGAGAACAAGTCGTCGCGCGATGCTACGCAACCTCGTCTGATCAATCGACTCCTATATATATGCATGCATATACAGGATATCGATGCCACTTCGCTAGCCATGGGGGGTTTTTCCTCCGTCCCCGTGCGCTGCCACTTCGCCCATCCCATCGCCGAGCACCGCCTCACGCGCGTTGACCGCAACGACAGCTTCCCGGCGGAGTGCGGGATGTGCCGGCGCGACGTCAAGCTCGGCGACGTGGCCTACCGCTGCGTGAAGTCGCCGTGCATGTTCGTCCTCCACGACGACTGCCACAGATACCCGCAGACGATCGGTGACTTCTCACGCCACCGCCTCACCCTCGCCGCCGCCGCCGACCGGAGCCGCAACCTCTCGTGCGGCGTCTGCCACCAGCGCTTCGACGGGAAGCAGGGCGTCTTCCTGTACAGCTGCGACCAGAAGGCCGACCAGTGCCACGGCTTCCACGCGCACCCGCGCTGCTGCAACCTACCGGGGACGATCGGCTCGGCGCTGCACCCGCACAGGCAGCTCATCCTGCGCCCGCCGAATGGGCCCCGCACATGCCTCGACAGTAATTGCGAGAGCCCCTGGCGGCCGGCGGCGTGGTCTTACCAGTGCCCAGCGTGCGACGACGTAGAGCTCTGCCTCGCGAGCCAGCTCGGCGGCCGATCCATGCGGTGCTGTTGCAACGACCAGTGCGGGTGTAGCGTCGGCGTCGTCGGAATCGCCGGGCAAATGGTCGGAGTGTTCCTCGGGGCGCTTGTGACGGGATGCACTGGACTCAAATTCGACTGTGTAAAGCCGGGGGCTCTGCATGGTAATTAATTATGGGTGTTGATAAATATCACCTAAATGTTTTTTTTTAATTATCATCCAGATTTATGACCGTTGGATTAGAGATCCAATGTCCATGAATTCTCTTCCTTTCGAAAAGATGATCGTTGGATCTCTAATCCAACGATCTCAAATTTGGATGATTATTAGAAAAATATTCAGGTGATATTTAGACACACCTGTAAAACTGCATGCGCTACAGCGTCTTCATTCATATTTCATACCTAGAAATTATTAGACATTGGCAGTATTAATTGGTTATGTGCGTAATGCTGTAATCTTACCATTTGTTTATGGTAATTGTTGTTTCCTATTATTCTTTAAATGGAAATATATATATAGGCATTTCATGCTTCGCACGCGCACATATTTGGATCATGGAGTAGTCAACGGCCATGTCTCTTCCTCACACACACGCGCACACACACACAGAGGAGTCAACAGCCAGGACTCTCGACGTGTCTAAGAGGTCTTCCTCGAATGAAAACTCAAGCTACCAAGTACAAATTAATCGACAGCCGTCTGTATCGCTAGAATTACACTGCTATATAAAAAAAAACTATACTAGACACATACATCACATACGGTTTCTCGAAACTGTTTATACTGTAATTACCACAAACGGTTCATATGAATAATTGTCTGTGGTATTTTCACAGATGGTTATTCATACGAACCGTCTATGATAATATAAGACATCACAGATAGTTCTTACTAATATCCATCTATGATAATTCACAGACGGTTATTGATAAAAATTGTCTGTGATAATAGCAGACATCACAGACAAATATTTATTTAAACCGTCAGTGATATTTCACAAACGGTTTTTATTACAAACCGTCTGTAATAATGAAGTTATCACAAATGGTTTATATAAAAACCGTCTATGTTTCCCGTCTCGCAATCCCCTAAAATTTTATAATCTCCTGCCCGAGATGAATTTGAGTCCGAGTAGGATTCCGTTCCGAGACACCTTTATTAAACGGGCATAACTTTTGCATACAATGCTTGTTTTCGATGTTCTTGCATTTGTTGGAAAGCTAATGACGAGTCCGATCCAAAAAAAACCAACCAACTTAAGCCTGTCACCCTTTAAGACCCCAAAATCGGCCATCTTTAGCCCCAAATTTGCATCGTAAGTTTTCAGTTTCTGTTTTTGTCCAAAATTTGTATCTTTCCTTTGGAATTTGGGGTTCGCCTCAACTGCAAAGTTGTAGATCTCATCGAAACCTTTCAAACAAGCATATATAAGCCATAGAAAACTTTGCTATTTCATCTTTTGAGACTAGTTGTTTACATTGTACCGATATATATATATATATATATATATATATATATATATATATATATATATATATATATATATATATATATATATATATATATATATATATATATATATATATATATATATATATAATTATGTATCACAGACGGTTTGTCGTTCATACCGTTTGTGATAATTATATGTCACAGATGATTTGTGGTTCAAACTGTCTGTGATAATTATGTTGCTGACCACTGGACCCGTCGATCCTCCCCAACCCAATCCTAGCTAATAGAAAGTCGTCAACCTCAACCCCACAGATCGTAGCTCCATCTCTCCGTCTCCGCGCTAAAAATTTTTGCACTCCCACCTCTCCCTCCCCTATAAATACTCACCCAAACCCTGTAATACCACTAAATTGCAAAAGAGAAGTAGTGCTAATAATGAAAGCAATTCAAGAGAGAATAAAGGAAAGAAAGAAGGGCTTTGCCGTCAGACCTATCGACTTTTAGAATGCCGAATCAGTAACGCTCGCAGAGGTTCCCAGACCATCCAGGGACGGTCGGCACCATCTAGAGAGCCAAATAAAGGTAGCACTCTCAGAGGTTCCCAGACCGTCCAAGGGCGGTCGGCACCGTCTCGCGTTATGGGTTTTCGTCATTCGGCAAGAAATTCTATTCTTACCTTTTACCGACTTACCTGCTGCAGTTATAAACCCCTAAAGTGCAGTATAGAGCCCTTTGGACCAAAATGCCCTTGGGGTAGACAGCCACATGAGAAAAGGAAAGAGGACAAAAGGGGGCAGCCTGGTCATTGCTCAAAGCCAAGAGAGACACGACGATTCCCCTCTTAAGCCAACCAGCATGCCAGCAGGACACCTCTACCTATTGCATCTGCCAGCTGTCTAAAGAGGTGGTGAGCTGCATGCTTGCTATGGCCTGCATGACTGCCACCTTTCCCTTGTAACATGCACAGCTTCACAAGCCTCCCTCCTTAAGTCGAGCAACAGAGAAAGCCACGCCACCTCCTTTCCCTTTTCTACCAAATCAAAGGCCATAACCAAGTCTAGCAAAAGGCAGCCACACCGCATAGAGACATTGAGGGAAGACTTGCTGGACGAGAGGAAGCACGGGGGAAGGGGAAGACAAAGGCGAGGAGCAAGGAATGTGAACGGCGTCCCTGTACTGACCACGACAGCAAGACAACACCGTCAACATCAACCAGAGGGGGACCATCCACGACCACTAGGAACCCCCAACCTCGTCCTCACCCATTCCTTTTCTAGCTAGGCAAGAAAGTAAGCCCCATACCTTCCACCCTTGTTTACGGTGCCATAGCATAGCAATAGCACACAATAGTAGATGTAGGGCACACAGAGAAAGGGAATGGGGGGCAAACCGTCCTGGTAGTGGTAGGGGCGGCCGACCGGTTGCAAGCCATGGCTGGCGAGCTCAACCCGTAGGGAGCGGCCGAAGGCCGAGCCAACCGACGGTGGGACAGGCTTGTGAGCCCATGACCCCGAGTTGGCGAGCTCCAACCATCGACTACTGGAGGCGTAGGGAAGGCGCCACAGGGAGCGGTGAACTCAGGGAGGCACCAAGCCACTCATCGGCGCTGCGTTGGCAGCTAACGGCGCCGAGCGCCCTGGCTGCGCGCGCCCGAGAAGAAGGCCAGATCTGGCCCTGGCCAGCCAGATCTGAGGAAGGCGGCATCGGATTTGGTCGTGGCTGGTTGGATCTGGGGGAAAGAGAGAGAGAGAAAGTGAAAGGGGAAGGGAAAAAGCGGGGGAGGCGAGCAGAGTTCGGCCGACGTGAGCCCGGGGCCGGCGAGCCCGAGCTCCGCGCGCCGCTGCGTTGCCTGGGAGTTGCTGGGCCATTCGGCCGGGTAAGACGTGGGGAGAGGAGTGAGGCTGTTCAGCCGAATTGAATATAGAGAGTGAGAGAGGGGTGGGAGGAAGATGATAAGGCTGGTTCGGCCGAACTGAGTAAAGGAGAGGAAGGAAAGAGAGAGAGAGAGAGAAGAAAAGAAAAGGAAAGAAAACAAAAGAGGAGAGAAAAAAAGAAAAAAAAAGGGGGTTTTGGTACCTACGCGACGGGTCCCTAACCCCGGGCATTTTTATGCCAAGATCGGGTTTTACGCGTAGAGTTGTCAACGCTCGCTTAAGCTCTGGTTTTGTTATGGTGCATTGAGTCGGGTTGACATTTGTATAGGTGAAGGTCCCGGGTCAGAGCCGTCCACGCATCGTCCCCAAGACTAACCAGGCAAGTGCATGGTAAAGCGGTAAATTCGGGTATTGTTTGCTGTTAGATGAATGATGGTGCATTACTTACCATGGTATGGTAAGGTAAATTCTTTCTGTTTGCATGATGGGAAATGATGATTAATGATGTTGAGACATGACATGTCGATATGCATAAATGGAGAACTTGCATTGCATGCATGTCATGATAGTGTTGTGTTGACAGAGGTCCACTCCGTGTGGACACTCCACAGGAGTGGAGAATGAGGTCCCCGTATGAAAAAGGACGGGCTTATGATCCCCGCATGGAAACAAGGTAGGCCTGGGTGAGGATCGACGGGTGCTCACTCTGCTATACCGGTATAGACTAAAGAGATGAGAAAGAAGTGCATGTGCATATGCATCATGATTGGTTGATGAGAATTTGAGATTAAATGGAAATGAGTGGTAAATGAAACTGTGTTGGTTCTGGACTGATTCATAAACCTGTTATTTACTGTTTCGCTTTGTGCTTGCTGAGTCTGTGGACTCACCCTTGCTTTATTGTTTTTAGGTGACTATTGAGGACGGCATGCACGGGCAGGAGTAGTACATGAATAATTTCATGAACCAGTAGCACTCTTTGTACCACCTTTTGTCAGTTTATTTTAGTCTCTACTAGTATGCTAGAGTAAGAACTAAAAGAAAAAAAACTATGATGTATCTATTCGCTGCTACCTAAATATAGTAGTGTTGGCTTAAATTTTCAAGTAATTGGAGGAATGGTAAGAGTTTGCAATGACGGTAGCATTCTGGGCCCAGAGGATGGATGGCGTGTTACAAACCCAGCCTCATCGTCGTCCCGTATGAAGCAGACGACCCGCAAGTCTATGGGAGGCAAGGCACCACGGAAACTACTGTCTACCAAGGCGACGTGTAAGTCTATGGGAGGCAAGATGATGCGGAAGCAGCTGGCTACCAAGGCGATGCTCAAGTCGGCGTCAGCGATGGTGGGTGTCAAGGGTGTCTAGCTTGCATGCTGCATCAAAGGCGAGAGAGCCTAGTATAGAGGCTTCGTCGGCGCAGTTGAGCTTCTGCTATCTACTAGGACCTATGCTTTTTCTTTGTTCTTGCCATATTTAAGAGTTAGGTTCGCTGGATTAGGAGATGTGTTCTTTTCATATTCTTGCTGTGTTAGCTAGATGGGTAACCTACTCGTTATCTTGTAATGTTGTAATGGTGGATTCTAATCTTAATGGAAATAGAATGTGCTACTGTGTTTGTTGCTGTACTTGCTTGTTTTCAGATGGCATAGTTAACATTTCCTGAGACTAGCTGAAAAATAGAAAAATTTAGGTATAAAATGAACTATCACAGACGATTTTGTGGTATAAATCGTCTATGAAGGATTATCACAGACGGCTCAAACCAAAAACTATATGTGATACTCGCACATCATAGACGGTTCTATCTCCCAACCGTCTGTGATTGGAAAGTATCACAGATGGTTTTATATACCAACCGTCTGTGATACTCGCCCATCACAGATGGTCGGTAGCTAGAACCATCTGTGATATGTGAGTATCACAGACAGTTTTTGGTTCGAGCCATCTGTGATAGTGTTATCCACATACCGTTCTAGTTACAAACCGTCAGTGTTGTGATTATCACAAACAGCTTACAAACCATCTATGATAACCTCCGATTATCACAGACACATAAATTTAGACTGTTCAAAAAACCTTTTGTGATGATAGTTCTGAACCATTTATGATGACCCTTTTTGTAGTAGTATTAGGAATTTTTGGCCACTATTTGAATGCGTATTTACAAAAATATTAGTATGCTCGCGAGGATGACAAAAATAGCACTTTTGCCGCACCGTGACCGGAGTAGAAGTCGATTTGGTTAGCGGTGGAAAGCTCAAAGTAGATTGGAGCAGAAAGAAAAGTAAGGAGTCCTAAAGTTACCCTAAGGTAAGCTTTTATAACCATGTGAGTTATCCGTCTCGAGAACCGAGTAGTTATCTTAGGAATTAATCTGGTAGACAGATCGGTGAAAGTCGATTGGAATTCATTAATTCCTCTGTTTGAAGTCTGCTTGTCTTCACCACTCAAGTGAAATGACCTTCTTGACCAAGCTCATTTCTGGTCTAAGAGAATTGAAAAGCTTTGCTTTCGACTATCTTTCGTCTACGACCTCTCTTTCTAAAGTAAGTTATTTTCACTTGAAGTTGAGGGCTATATGACGAGGATATAAGAATCCTCAATTTATTACATCATTATATTCTTTGAATATATGCCTTATCAATAGGGAGAGGTTTCACAGGGTGATCGTAAGCTTTTCTACGACCACATAGTCATTAGTTCTTCACGACTATTCCCAAGTCGTAAGCTTTTCTACGACCTATAGTCATAAGTTGTTCTATGACTGCCTTATTATCGTAAGCTCTGCTACGACCATATGGTCGTAAATTGTCCTACGACCACCTCATGATCGTGACCTTCCTACAACCAATCTATCTTCGACTGGCTTATCTATGACAACCTACTACATCATGGGTCTATTTGACAAAGCGGTTAGAACGTGGGCTTATTCTTAATAACCACACATGATCTCTCTGACAACAATTGCTGCACGATGAATAGGCCACCATGTCTCTCTGACAATAACTTCCGTCGGACGGTTATCACCCGAAGCATTGAGATGTCTTTTGGCGCGGAACAATGGCTGCCACTTCACCAACTATATGAAGGTTGACGTCAGAGAGAAAGAGGAGATCAGAAAGGATGAGTGAGATCAGACGAGGGAGAATTTGATCCAGTCTAAGTTAGACATAGTGCAAGGTAATTCGCATTATTTTCTTAGTTGTAATCAATCATCTGAGCAATAGCTACATATAACATAGTGTTGTTATTCACTCAGGAGAAGGCTCGAAGCTGTATAAAAATTCCCGTGTCTCTACTATACATGATCACTATACATGATCATAGTTTGAGTCTTCTGGAGTTTCCGTGAATCTAAACAAATCATACGTAAGATCGATATTAAAACATCGACAGTAGCAATATCCAAAACAACAATTATATTTTTGGCATTAAAATTCAACCCAAACTTGATCTAGTCAGACTCTAGGCTTGAACAGGTCTAATTAAGAGGCATTATGCCACAATGTACCATAGGGCATAACTTGCGCCATCCCCTTCCCCTGCTCATGTTGAAGATTAGATGCATAGTTCCAAGCCTCTAAGCCATGTACAACGATATAATGTCACTTATCTATAAATCTTGCCACGTAGAATATAAGATGATATTGAGGAGAGTGACGGATCATAGAGAATTGGACAATCTCTTATGCAGTAATTGACTATAACACGATAAATAAGACATTATGTCACGGACAAACTGTCTATAGAGATATACAAAAAGACAACCTATTGTATGAACTGTCTTTAGTGTCGTCCATAGATGATATGGAGAATACTATAGGCAACATTTGTCTATACCATTGTATATGCTCTAACTAGTAACTAATATAAATGTTTGATCATTTCTGGGGACGGGGTTGACTATAAAATTTACTCACATGCATGCTATATTTATATAGATCGATTAGATCGCCATTGTAAGAACCACATCTTGCTTATTAACATACTAAAAATAAGACTTGATATTTCCCCTCTAGTATAACTTAGCTTTCCAGATGAACCATGTACACGTGCACTGTTCCTATTGCCCTGCCTGCAGGATGGGGTAATGTTTTTCAGGCAATTGTCTGGCCATGAACCAGAAAAATTATGTTTTGAGAACCAAATTTCTATTCCGTATATTACTGATTTTACTTTGCAACTGTACAATACATCTCTAATTGTAATCTCACATATGATTCCCTCCGGTTGGGATTAATTAGTTTGTCATCTCAAGTCTTACACACACACATACATATATACGCGCGCGCGCGCGCACACACACACACACACACACACACAGTAAAAATAACGAGTGTTCCTTGGTGCTCAGGCACCATAGTCTAAAATAGGTATGTATCGTGTGCGAAAAATTTTAAAATTTTTTGGATGTCAAGTTTAACTAGCTTATTAACTAGTTCAAACAAATTTGAACTAGATTTCGAATTGTACTTGCCTTTTATTTATTATAGTTTGATTGTAGGTATATGCTGATTATATATATAAATCAACAAAGTATGTGATCTAAATTCATTCAAAACTTTGAATTTGAGTATTTTTTCAAACTTATATATTTCATTTGAATTGTTATAGATGAGTATGTACCCTAAAACTGACATTTTCAAGAATATACCCGAATTTAGATGGAATTGATGCATTTGAAATCATAGTGCCCGGGCACCATGGTGCCCTATTTCAGCGTATATAGGACTCGTTATTTCAGCATATACATACCTATTTTAGACTATGGTGCCCGGGCACCAAGGAGCACTCGTTATACATACATACATACATACATACATACATACATACATACATACATACATATATATATATATATATATATATATATATATATATATATATATATATATATATATGTATGTATGTATGTATGTATGTATGTATGTATGTCTGTGTCTATGTATATGTATGTATGTGTATGTATATGTATATATGCATATATATGTATGTATATATGTATATATATGTATGTATATATGTATATATATGTGATGCTGAAATGGGGCACCATGGTGTCTGCGCACCAAGTCTCTCTGTCTTTGGATTGCTTTTAGATGCGTGCAAGTGCAATGATATATAATATATCAGGCAAACTCGTTAACATTCACTAATTCGAAAAAGCATCGATTTGGAAAGGAAGTCATTGATTTAGCATGTTGAATCAATCATGAATACAAAGTTTTAATCATACATGGAAAGTTTCAATCATGGAGCCTAGGCACCATGCTGCCCCTGTTATTTATAATATGTTTGTGTACTTCGGTACTCTGGGAGTACATAATCACACATTCCAATATACCACCTTCTTATCACTTTAGTTCTGATATAAGCTAGGTTTAATTCAATATTGTCGGTGTTTTAATACCGATCTTACATATGATTTGTTTGGATTCGGGAAAAATCTAGAAGTCTTGGACTATGAGCATGCAGAGTAGAGACACAGGAATTTTTATACAGGTTTGGGCCTTCTCTTGGGAGAATAATAAGTCTACGTTCTGTGCGACTATTACTCGGAGAAATTGATTACAACTAAGAGTAATATGAAATGCCTAGCACTATCTCCTGATCCATTGTTTCTCGATCCCTTTTCCTCTGGCATTAACCTCTATATAGTTGACGAAGCGACAACCATTGTCCTGTTCCAAAAGACGTCTCAATGTTTCAGGATATAACTATCTGGAGGAAGTTAATGTCAAAGATACGTAGTGGCTCATTCGTTATGCAACAGTTGTTGTCAGAGAAAAATCATGTGCGGTTATTAAGAATAAGTGCATGTTCTAATCGTCTTGTCAGTTAGAACCACTATGCAGTAGGTGGTAATAAATAAGCCAGTTGGAGATAGATTAGTCGCAAGAAGGCTCATAACTACAAGATAGTCGTAGGACGACTTACGACTACGTGGTCGTAGAAGAACTTACGACCACGGAAGGTTGTAGAAGGACTTATGACTAGATGGTCGCAAAAGAACTTATAGCTAAAGAGCGATTGTAGAAGAACTTACGACTAAGG
This sequence comes from Dendrocalamus sinicus, assembly GCA_036346575.1. Lineage (NCBI taxonomy): Eukaryota > Viridiplantae > Streptophyta > Magnoliopsida > Poales > Poaceae > Dendrocalamus > Dendrocalamus sinicus. Next base: position 6,098,588 of record CM070664.1, read on the forward strand.
AGTGGTCATAGCAAGACTTATGAGTACCCTGTAAAATCTCTCTCTTATTAATAAGAGGTATACTCGAAAAATATAATAACATAATAATTAGAAGATTATTATACCCTCATCAAATACCGTGGAATTGCAGTAATGTTGTTCTTTTAGTAATTTATTCTGACAGTACTGTTCTTGTACTGAAGGATACTGGAAGATATTGCTGCTCATCGCATTTTCAATGCTGCGTTATTTCCCAAAGGACAAACGGTTATTGGCCGCAATTCAAGCTGGAAAGTAAATACTGACACGTACAAATGGGACAAATTACCACAAAGTATACGATACTACATCCAACTCAGCACACACGCAAAACCAAATAGCTAGAGAGATCAAATTGAAGGTTTAAATCAGATCCATCACGAAGGGAGTAATTAGTCAGTTACAGACAGTCCACGAGAACAATTGAGCACAAAAATAAATTAGGTTTTTACTAATGACTACGTACATTAATTAATTATATCTACTGGCCGAATTACTAGCTAGTCAATGAATGAGGACTGGTCGGTGATCGATCGAGTGTGCTGCGATGGAGTTCGTCGATATATCGGCAATGGAGGAGCAAGTACGTACTGGCCATGGCTCGTACGTGCGAATAAATGGGATCACAGTAAATGAAGCGAGTTTTGGATATTTTTGGTCCTGTGCAATATAGCAATACCAGAAATAGTCTCTGGATGTATGTAATACCATTTCTGGACCCCCTTTCTGAGCATGGAACTCCGGCCGACCAACGCGTACGTAGTCCTGCGCCCCAGCACTGCAGCACCCGAGTCATACGGTCCGAGAGCGCATGATTCTAAGGCTGTATGTGGTCAAAAAAGCTGCAGTGGTCGAGCAAGGCAGTGGTCGAAAGCGGCGGTGGTCGAAAGTGGTTGCGGTCGAAAGCGGAGGTAATCGAACATGTGTGTGGTCGAAAGCGGAGGTGGTTAAAAGCGGTAGCAGTCGAAAGACGAGGTGGTTGAGAGATGCAGTGGTCGAAGGTGCCTATGGTCGAACAGCTGTGGTCGGAACGGCTGCGGCCGATGCGGGGGTATCATGCGCTCCCGGACCGCATGACTTGAGTGCTGCAGTGCCGGGGCATGGGACTACGTACGCATCGACCGGCTAGAGTCCTGTGCTCGAAGAGGGAGCGAGAAATGACATTGCATATATCTAAGGACTACCTCTGGTATTGCTATATTATACAAGGCTAAAGATGCCCAAAATTCAAATGCTTCTAGCTCCACGTGTGAAGGAGGCACACGTACCGGGCAAGGACGATCGATGCATGGTATATATCGATACGTACGTACGGCGGAGTGCTTAAAGAGAGGAGTAAATTAATGCCTGCGTTATCAGGGATCAATTCGATCGATCGCCGATGGAACGCCCGAACCGGTTTCTTCAGATCCTTTCGACCTTAAATGTCCACTGCCTGCGTTACGTACGCTTACGTACGTGCGTTGCATGTACGAGATCAGAGTTGATGATGCATGCAGAAGAAGATCGTCAGTCTTACCCCGCATAATCAATGGTCACTGGCCCATTTGTCAGCTTCTTCCTCCACCTCTTCTCTCTTCTCCTCCTCCCTTCTCTACCCCGAAAGATCTGCTCTTCTCTGTTGATCCATTCCTAACCGGCGGCTCGAGATTTGGCGGGCGACGCGAGAGCCTTGGTAGGCAAGCAGCAGTAGGAGCTACCTCCCTTTCACGTCCATCTATGCGTCCACGCGGGAGGAGTGAGGCGTGAAATCCAAACAATGGCGGTCGAGATGGCGCTGGATCTGTAGGGACGATGCGGTGCGGGGTTTGGTGCGAGATGGGATCTGGGAGTAGCAAGAGCTCGGCGCCAGCGTCGTCAGGCAGCGGCGAGGCAAAGAAGGGTAATGGGATGGGGAGGGGTGGAGGGAGAGGAGTCTGCTGCCGGTCCCGAGCACCTCCTGCTTCTGGGGCGTCACGCCGCCGTGCGACGCTTCCTCTGCGCCACCGCCACAGGTTGCGGTAACGAAACAGCCGCTTCGCTACTCCCTCCCGAGCTCGACACTTGCTACTTTGTTGATTTCGCCAGTACAAATTATCCTACTTTGTTGTTACTGATGAATCATTAAGTAGTTGCAGTTGCAATCATCTGATTGAATTTGGTAACGTGAATCGGGTAAAGGAAGGTCGTTTCCATAAATGGGATGCGATAGATCTTTCGTTCGTTGAGTGATTGATTTGTTTGTTATGTCAGTCTTGCTTCGATAGTTTGGCTTCTCCCATTTTCCTGCAAGGATTTCTGCTGAGTGGAGGAGGAAGAAGGGGTAGAACCACTGACATGGGCCCCCAGTGCGCAGACAGGGAGAAGAATGGAAGAGAGGAAGGGTAATTCGGTCTTTTCGCTGCTCACTTAACAGCCTACTGGCAGGAGATGGATCGAAGTGGTACAAAGAGGATACAATTCCATTTCCAGAAGAGCTTTTCTTTTACAGCTTCCCACTATTGCTTTTAGTTTCTCTACAATAATTAGTTTTCAAATAAATTTTCTTTTCAAAATATATCTATATTTTAATTGTAGTACATACTATAACGACTTTATTTATATCGATCAAAATCGCACGCGAGTTTCTTTTACTGTGTACTCTCTCATGGATAGCTAAAATCCACAACCCAAAAGAATAGACCCTAAAACTTCAGTGGTATATAAGGGAAAGTGGCAACTTTCATGGCAAATAAGGAATTCTCTATATACATAGCGTATATATGCCTTCTAATACTCCATGCTAGCTACATCTAGATGGTGATATCTTAATGGACATCACGAGTATCTTTTATAACCGTTGTGCCCCCAGAGCACAGCACAATCTCAAACGGATCCTGATCGAGAACCAATATTGTACATGGACGGCCTCTACCCAACTGGAGGCTAGCCTATCTTGCACTGAATTACACAGCTTTAACTGTCACTTTGCTGTGGCCAAACCTTGACGAAAATATCGATCGAACTTTTCACTCCAGCCATCCATCCATCCATCCATCGGCCTGCCACATGCGCATCATGCCTCCCGCCGACTGAGACATGCATTGAGTGGCCAATTCCGTATGACATAGTGTACATTCTTTTCAACTTTTCAACTGTTGTTGATAGCTGTGGCTAAGAATTTTTGGTTCTAATATAAGTGTTTATATGAATGAATCACATATCAATAAGTTGTTTTAAAATATTATTTTAATAAATTGTTTTGAAATACATCGAAGAAAATGATCTGATTACCGGTTCTAAAGTAATAAACCATTACCTATACACTAGCTACGCTATGTTGCCCCAACTAGCAACCACCAAAGCCAAAGCCAAAGCCAAAGATGCAGAGAGTACTGGATGCTGATCCAGCGGCCTCCATGCATGTAGGTACGGATGGCTGCATCTCTGCTCTGGCCTGGACATGACGAGGTAGCTAGCTAGGTTGGCCGGAAGCCTCAGCTATCAAGTGGGAAAAGGACATGCAGCGATCGGACCCCCCCCCCCCCCCAACGTACGACAGGACCTTACACTGATGGATCGTCCATCCATGAGTGAGAGGGAGGGAGATGAGCTGTAGGTTTGGTCACTGTCGTCGTGCAAATTTTAACTGACCAATTCAGTTGTTGTAGTTTTTACGGCCGACATATATCTCGACTAACGGTACACGAAATCTCAAAGGATTCATAGAATCGATCGATTTTAGTGATTATGGGTGCTATTTCAAAGGAACTCAAGTGCTAATTTTTTTTAGGGATAAGGCAAATTTTCATTCATCTATATAAATAAAAACAATCGATAATATTCAAGACACTTCATTCGTTTTGAGGGTAAAACAATATCACAATAATTATAAAAAGAAAAAATCCTAAAAATTCTTACATTAATCGAGAAAAAGAGAAGCATCTCCACAATTTATTTTGGTGGGGTCAATTATAATGTTACGGATTAATTATATATTCGTGACAAAACAAAGGATGGTATCAACGCACGATGTGACTTGGTTGATATGAATATAAGGACCGAGTTAGCACTAAAAGAGGTCGATAAAGGCTGAACGTACCTTCTCCTAGCTTGCTACACTCTGTCCAAGGATGAGAGAAATGAACTGTGCCAGAGTTTGCATAATATGAAAGTTTCATCTGGTTACTCCGTCAGTATGAAGAAACTTGTTGAAATTAATTGGCATGAGGTCTCATGATTGTCATGTGCTGATGATACAAATGCTTCCTGTTGAAATTAGAAGTATTTTTCCGAATAACGTTTGAGTAAAAATCATGAGGCTGTGTTATTTCTTTAACTCAATTGCTCAAAAGTTCATCGATCCCAATAAACTAGATGCTCTGTAGACCGAGGTGGTTATGATTCTATGTTATATTGAGATATATTTCCCTCCATAATTTTTTGATATCAGGGTCTATCTCATTGTTCACCTTATGAAAAAGATGAAGATATGTGGCCCTGTGATCTTATGTCATATGTACCCATTCGAGAGGTATATAGGAATTCTCAAGTACTATGTACGGAATCGATCTTAGTCGGAGGCCAGTATCACTACTACAGAAAGCCTAATAGTAGACGCCAAATCACAGACGGTTTTGTGAAACCGTCTGTGATTTACACTATTACAGACGGTTTTAATTTGGAGGCCATCTGTGGTATTTGTGGCGGGAAAAAGGAGTATCACAGACGGTTCTTACCGCTGAACCGTCTGTGATACTAGATTATCACAGACGGTTTTATAATAAAAACCGTCTGTGATATTCCAGATTATCACATACGGTTTTTATCATAAAACCGTCTGTGATACTAGAATATCACAGACGGTTTTATAATAAAAACTGTCTGTGATAATCTGGAATATCACAGACGATTTTTATAATATCACAGACGATTTTATAATAAAAACCGTCTGTGATACGTTTCCCACCTTGCAATCCCTCGAAATTTCATATTTTCCCGCTTAAGTCCGAGTATGGTTCAGTTTTGAGACACCTTCAGTAAAACGGGCATAACTTTTGCATACGGTGTCCGTTTTCGACGTTCTTGTACTCGTTGGAAAGCTAACGACGAGCCCGATCCAAAAAAATGACCCTCTTGTGACAGTCACCCTCCAAGACCCCAAAAATCGGCCATCTTTGGACCTAAACCTGCGTCGCAAGTTTTTGGTTTCTGTTTTTGCCCTTTTTCTTGGTTTTATTTTCGGAATTTGGATTTTTTTTCAACTGCAAAGTTGTAGATCTCGTCGAAACCTTTCAAATGAGTATATATAAACTATATAAACCTTTGCTATTTTATCTTTTTAGACTAGTTATTTATATTGCATCGGTATATAAAATTTGTGCTCCAATTCACAGACGGTTCTATATATAGAACCGTCATGATATTATTCATCACAGACGGTTCTATATATAGAACCGTGCGTGATATCTGACCGCTGGGCCCGTCGATCCTCAGCCCCACGAATCGTAGCTCCGCCTTTCCGTTCCCGCGCCAAAAATTTTGAATTCTCGCCTCTCCCTCCCTCTCCCTCCCCTATAAATATAACCAAAATCCAGCCTCTTTGCTAGTCTCCTCTTCTTTGCTGTCCTCCTCCTTGCTGTCCTCTTCCTTGTTGTTCTCCTCCTCCTTGCTGTCCTCCTCCTTGCAGACAACGCAGAAGCATCTAGCTCGTGCCAACCGGGCAGACGCTCAATCAACGCCGACGATGGTGGTCATCAAAGACATTCAGCTCATGCGTTGCATCGAGGCGAAGGCATAGAGGATCTTTGCTTGTTGTGTAACACCTTTCGTTGTTCTTGTTGTGTAACACGCTCGTTGTTCTTGTTGTTCTTGTTGTATAACTTGCTCGTTGTTCTTGTTGTGTAACCCGCCGTTGTTCTTGTTGTGTAATTTGCTCGTTGTTTTGAGATATTGTAATGGTATACTCTAATCTTAATAAAAATTGATGTTTTATGTTTGTGAAATGAATTGAGATGTGAATTGGATGTATGCATGTACATGTTGATCTGCTTATTTGAGAGGGCATGGCTAGCATTTCTGAGGCTAGCCAATAAACGAAATAGGTTTAGGAATAGAAGGAATATCACGAGCGATTTTTAACTAAAAACCGTCATGATAGTTATAATCACTGACGGTTTTAACTAAAAATCGTCAGTGATATTACATCACGACGGTTCAAAACCGCGCTGCGTGATGACCTCGTATTATCATCGACCCATAAATTCAGACGGTTCACAAAACCGTCTGTGATGACATTTTTGAACCGTCTGTGATGACCTTTTCTGTAGTAGAATATCGAAAGTTATACAACCAAAGAGATCATTGAGTTCTACGTTGACTACATGGCACAGGTGGAACCGATAAGTGTGCCTCTATCCATCGTGAGGGGAGGTTGGAGGGTATTGGGACCATCAGAAGGAAAGCAATCACTCCCAATCTGGATACGTACACTCAAGCCCATTTCACGGTCTCGCAACACATAACTGAAGTGCTCCCGTATATCAACGAGCACAAAGACATGATAAGCCAAGAGAATAAAAGCTGGTTGGAGATTTGGATCAAGAGAGAGCACAACTGTCGATTCAACAAATGATTGAAGGTGTGATTCACTGGGAGGTCATCAAGTGATGACATGCTGCGATAGTTGGTACAAGGACTAAAATTTATAATTGTGACATTACAATGATATAACATAAATGGGTATATATTTTATACGATAGTTTAGGATAGGAAGAGCATAGTCCAGAACAGCGATGTCGGCATAGATGTGTTTCACGAGTAGTTCAATACCGCTAGGCCAAACGTAATGAAACATAGGTTTAGCTCCTACTATGGTTTTATAGAGGAGATTTAGGGGATTAACTACATACTTTTCAATATCCTCCTGTTTCAGTGTTGTTGGGTCCAATTCCACAAGGTGTGAAGGTCGACAAGTACGATGTTACTATTATATACATCAAACGTGTCGGATACAAAGATGAACCATTTGTACTCGCTAAGCAAGTTGTTCAAGTTTTTTATGTAACGATCCTAGCAAATAAGAACCGCCACATAGTTCTTCATTGACAAAAAAAAAAGAATTGTCAAAGTTGAGAATGTCATGGATGAGGACGAGTGCAATCAATTTGATGAGTTGTCTCCATTCAGAGATGGCGTCAGGCCCGAGGAAGAACCTAGTGAGGAAGCTAGCTATATGTGCGTCGATCATTGTGAAGGACTATTTTTTTAAAAGGAAATAACCAAGTGAAATTATGAAACTTCACATGTTGTAAGTTCAAGCTCCATTAAATTGGTTTTGGTGATAATGACAAATGCAATTATGAGACTAAGTTATTTATCAACTATGATATTTCATAGTCTCATTTGAATGTGATTAATGACAAATGCAAATGTGAGATTGACTCGTTTATTGATTATGATAATGCTTAATCTCATTTTGGATGAAAAGGTGAAAATTATGGAGGTATGCATTTGACATCTTATTCTTAAATCTTGTTGCACACCTCACATCCACATATATGATTAAATAACAAATCTATATATGAGACTAACTTGTTTGTTGAAGTATTACATTGTCTAATTTCATTTGGATTAAAGGTAAAAATCATAGGGTATGCATTCGATATCATATTTCTTATATATCTCATTACATTCCCCGGATCCAAAATATATGTTGGACCTCACTAAAAGACTAACTTGTATATGTGCACATTTTTTTTATTATACATCCTCGTATGCACATATTTAGGGAGAATTTAATCTATGTTTTGTGGTTTCATTTAGTATTGATCCATGTTTGCTTTTTTCCACATATTAAAGATCTTTACTTTGAAACATATCCTTTAAGTATATATAGTTTGTGCAGTTCATATATACTCATGATTGGTTGAAACTCAATCATTTGCAATTGGGTTGTCATCTACTTTCGTCATTATCTAGCTCGCTCATTATGTGTTAATGATTGGATAATTAATGACAACCGGATGCGTAGTTTTACTAGTAATTCATCTCAAAGACAAACACTTCCATTCAAATGATTTAATTGCATAAGAAGTTTGTCCTAGAGTATACAATTGTTGTGTACATATTGTATACTTGCAAATTATTTTATATCTCCTTATTTATTGAGGTTGTCATAAATTACCAAAAGAGGAAGATTGTAGAATCTAGTCCCTCCATTAAGAGTTAATGATGAAGTTTTGGTAATTAATGACAATTGATTTGTTGGCTAACATTTTCTATGAGTTGGATGAATATGTTTTATTCCACAAATAAGGATGACTTAGGATGACTTCATGTGTTGAAGATCATTAAGTCAAGATATAGGATGAAAGATGGCTTCATGAGTTGAAGGCCACATAAAGAAGTGAGATAGTTATAAGTTGATCAAGATCTCAAAGAGAAATTGATCAAGATTCCTAAGAGGAGATGATCATAAGTTGATCATAAAGTTAAGAGAAGACCCATCATGTGCTGATGAAGTTCAAGTGAAGGATGCATCATGTGTTGATGCATATCAAGACAATGACCTAGACTTGAAGTGAAGATGTGCGTTATCAAACTTCATGAGGATGATCAAGGCAAAGGTATGACTAGTTAGGGCTAATGATGTGTTCCTTGTCCTTTATCGTTCTTGGTGCTTGGTTAGAAGATCGGATTGCTAGTATAGAATTGCTATACTATTAAGAGGGGTCTTGTCTAGTAGTTTGAGTCTCATCATATATTGATAACTCAATCTCACTTGCTCTAGCTCTCTGTGACATGATGCTATTATTTACAAATGTGTTTTGCCAATAGTTGAGGATTAAAACATGAGACTATACATTGCGAATGTATTTTGCAAGTGTTTGAAATCTATGTTTCCTACTCCTTGTGGTATGGGATTTATATTTGCAAATGTGTTTCACAAATGATTAAAAGTTATATATAAATCTTGTAGCATGTGACTTAGGTTTGCGAATATGTTTTGCAAATGTGTTAAGTCCATGTATCTATTCCTTGTGTTATGATTCTAGAAGTGTGCAAATATATTTTGCAACTTGGTGGAAATCATGGTTTGATTCTTATGTGCATGATACTATAATTTACAAATGTGTTTTACAAAATTTGTTTAAGTATATGCACTTTTCAGGAAAATCAGAACTACTGCTATGTGTCTAGTGGTCGTATCGTTGGGCGGTACTATCGGCATTGGGATCACGGTACTATCACATTCATTGGTTGTTGAAGACTAATGTGGTCAAAGACCTGTGTGGTCGAAGACCTATGTGATCGAAAATCGATGTGGTCGAAGATCGACGCGGTGGATGGAGACCTGTGTGGCCAAAGATTGATGTGGTCAAAGGTCGACGTGATCGATATGGTCGAAACCAATGTGGTCAAAACCAATGTGGTTAAAGATCGACGTGGTCGGAGACCTGTGTGGTCGAACCAGACAACGTGATCAAAGATCGACGTGGTCAGAGACCAGCGTGGTCGGAGACCTGTATGGTCAAACTAGACAATGTGGTTGAAGACTAGCGTGATCGACGATCGGTAGTACCGGTACTGTGTGAGCGGTCCGACCTGCCTACGGTACTATCAGCTCTATGTGAGCGGTGCAATCCGAGTTGCGGTACGTCGCTTATGTAGCGGTGCATTTTTCCAAAGGGACACATTTTTGGGAGTCTTCTCCTCCCTTGGAAAACGGTAGTTTCCACATGTGTCGAGCGGTGTACTGGACAATAATCGGTGGTACTACTGATTCCAATCTATAACAGCTAGTTTTCTAACTGTTATGAGGGTTGTGGTAGTACCGGCCATGTAACGGCGGTAGTACCAAATTTGTTGGTTTTGTCCCCAACGGCTAGTTTCGTTGTGTAGGGTATAAATACTCCCTTGTGGCTGGTGAGGGTAAGATCTTTGGCACTCTATTTCACTCTCTTAATCTAGTTTGATGTTCTTCTCTCAATTGTGTATGTGCTGCACCTTGTTAGCAAGGAGAAAGGCTATAGATTGCATGTGTTGCATCTAGATGTGGATTTTGTATCCAGTTGATCTTGTGCATTCATTGCACATGGTAAGAGTCAAGCAGGGGGTCTGACTTATTATTCTTGGAGGTTGCTGACTACTAGACGTTGTTGGAGGTATCATGCGCAGTGATCTTTTCAAAGATGGTTTCAAGAAGACCCGGCGTATTGTGAAGGTTGGAGCTCACCTACCTGGAGTGGAAAAGAGCTACCACTAGTAGATTTGAGGTAGAAGGCTTAATTCGTAGAGTCACTCTAATTAGTTTGGGCTTATCTCAACGTGGATTAGGGGAGATCGACAAGTCTCCGAACACCACGGTAAAAAGGAACTGTGTCATTGTGGTTTGTTTTCTTATGCTCAATTTATATTTAAGCAATTTACATTCATAGAATTAAATTAATTATTTGTCAACATAGGATTTCAAACCTTTGACATAGACTTAGGTTATTGGTGTACTTAGGTGAATTTAGTTGATTTAGGTCTTATTTATGTTAAACCAAATTGATTTACGCTTTTGTGTTATAAACTTGGTTTTAGCCAAAAGAAATTTAAAATCACCTATTCACCCCCCTCTAGTCGACCTCCTCGATCTTACATATGTACATCTATTTCTAAGTTATTCATGTTAAGAATACTCTCTAACTTATGCTTGCTTACTTTTGTGATGTGTTTGTGTTTTTATTGTATTTCATTTTATAAAAGAATACCTTCTTTTCTTATGATTTATTGAAATACAAATTTATTCATGAATGATTAAATAGTATATATTGTTGTGTGATAGTTCAGTACAAAGAAATGCTAATTCTGTTGAAATGTCTGTCTATTGAAGCATACAACATAGCATATCACAGACGGTTTTGTTACTAGAACCGTCTCACAGACGGTTTTGTCAAAGAACCATCCGAGATATCCATATAACATCATAGACGGTTTGTTGCTAGAACCGTCTGTGATATAAATTTATATCATAGACATTTTGTTACTAAAACCATCTGTGATAATGTATTATAGACGATTTTTTATAAAGAACCATCTGTGATACGATCATATCACAGACGATTGTTTCCTAAAACCATATGTGATAATATTCTTCTATATATACAGACACTTAGGGCAAAACCTATCTCACTGCGCACATTTAGGTTTTCCTCGACATACTCGTGCCTTCTCAGCTTTCATCACCGTCGGATCTGGGCCTGCCTCCAGCTCTCCCCGGAATCCCTTCCCGGTGCAGCGTGGGTTCTTCTCCCGAGCCCACTCGTGCTCGTCCTCAATTCATCGATCTACCCTGATACTAGTGACCGCGTGCTCATCCTCCTGCCTCAATGTGAGTCCCCATTGCGATTTAGTAAAAGATAATCAGAGCCATGTCCATGGGTGTTGGGTGGCAACTCCGGATGCTCTCTAGCGGTGGCGGCGGGGATGAAGGGGACAACGGGTAACCCGAGGGTGGTCTCTGCAATGGGGACGGCCAACAATGGTGTTGGAAGTGGTGGTGACAATGGTGTTCATTGTGGGGTTGAATACACAACTAGAAGGCTAATGTTGACTTTATTCTTGACTGCAAAAGTCACACTTTACTTACTCATGATAGATTTCTATGCTAGGTGATTTTTTTTGTTTTGATGAATGTTCAGATAATAGCGTCTTGTGATTTTGGAATAGCATAACTTGTAAACAATAATAATATGAAATGCTATATGTAAGACTTAGCTTCTTCTCAAATTTAGCTTTTTGTATATTACAGTTTCATGATTCTTATAAATTTGTAAATAGATGCGGGCTATATAGGGAATGTTTACAAAATTACCAATGAGAAACTAATCACTACCATACTTTCTTTGGCCTTGTTTTAGTTATAGAATACTAGAATCGCACCTTAGAACAAAAACAAAAGCTTGCCAGCTTTTAATGACTCACCAAAAAAAGTTGTATCATTTGTTGGACCCACAATCTACATCATTTGTTGTATGTATTAAGTATTTATAAAAAAAGGCTAAGAAAACATGCATTTTTTTGCAAAGATTGGCACCATTGTGGCTGCAAGAGAACAATTGTTTGTTTAGTTGGTTAGCCTACAAGTATTTTGTCTAAAAGATTGGTTCGACTTTCATGTATGGGATATATTCATATTATCCATGCTATGGTTGCATAATTTTTAATGTCAGACACTTAATTATATGTTATCACTAATTAGAGCAAGTGAGAATATGACTTATTGTGGGGTATTTTGGTATCAATCAGCAGAAATTACTTTGTTTTTGTTTGTTAGAGTGGGTGCCTTTCCCATATTGTTTGATATATTTAAAGTATGGGTGCTTCACAGATAGTGTCTTCGTGAGATTGCGTCTACACAGTCTTCAGGCTCAGTTTTGCCAAATGCGTCTGATGACCAAACCAAAAGAGCAACTAAGCGAGATGGCCGAGGTATACCAAAAATTCCTGAGAGCCGAATGACCATCACAGAGGTCAGTTGAGTTGGGGTCCCTCTATATTCCAAAAAAGCAGCGGCCGCCCGGACCACCTATGGGATAGTTGCAAGGCAACAGGTCCCTATCACCACACTGAGCTAGAAATCTCTAACGTGTGAAGAGAAAGAGCATATTTGGAAGGAGGTCTCAGGGTCCTTCGATATCAGAGAAGAAGTCCAAGGCCTCGTGCGACGATAGGCGTTCCTGGCGATGGGCAAGGCATGGAAGAATTTCAAGAGTATGCTTGTCATGAAGTATATGAACTAGGATGGAACGCCATGAAATATCCTTTAATTCATCTTGATACATGGGATGCCTTTGTGGGTATGAAGACAACCATCGAATTCTAGGAAGAAAGTATGACGCACAAGGAAATCCAGGCCCAGAACACTCACCCCACAAATTGAGCACCGTTGGGTACATGGGTAAAATCCCACAATGGAGGAGGGAGGACGAGGAGGCAATCATGTTGGAGGCCTCTCCGCTATTTGCTAGGATCATAGATGAATGTGCTCGAAACTTGTTAAGAGCGAGCACATCTACCATGTCTTCGAGTGCCATATCCTTTAAGAACCCAGCAAACCAGGAAGTGTCACAACACTTGGTAAGATATCAAACTATCTGGCTGGTAATATGTCCATAATTTCATAGGAACTGAAATAACATGTTGGCCTCTTGCAGAAAATATTGATTGCGGAATCCTCCCAAGGCAACTTCCAGGACATCAGGGAGAGAGGCATGTTATCCACAAGCCTGGGGAATGAGGAGCACCCAGGTGGCATGTGAGGCCTTGGGGTTTACATTCTCTAGAGGCAAGGATTCCCAGACGACTCCAACTCATACAGGAGTCAGAAGAGAACAAAGGCCGAGCGTGAGGAGCGCATAAAAGAGGAGATTTGTATATAATTTTCTGGGAAGCTAGCATGTTCGGAGAAAAGGCTAGAGCAAGTGCTCAGCCAGTCGTAGCCCACCCTGTTATTGTGGAACCCAGTCTACATCACCATCAGAGCAGCTGTGCATCCACACACTAATCTGACCAAAGCGACTCCCAACTTCTAATCGATGAAATCTAGGTGCTGTATATCTCTGGAATATTCCAAAGATAGACCTGTAGAACACCTTAGTTAATTGTGCATCGTTTTGTAGGAGCCCACACCCTGCAAGCTTCAAGAGAGGCTGGTTGAGCCCATTCCTGTTCTAGCAGGGGATGGCGTTTACATGCCTGGAAGGGATGGTGCTGAACAGTGCCTAGCTGACACATGGTTACACCAAGGTCCAGGTGGATGTGGTGCATGACCCTTTTATGGCCGTTCTGCTGGAGAAGCCCCCAAACGAAGACATCATAACACTAGGGGATGAGCACACTTTTATACAGTGGCCCAATAGGAACATCATCCTAGCCCCTACAATGCCATGACCTCTACACGACCATGCCTCTCCACCTGATCAACCTCCACTTCAAAAGGCCGCTGTATCGGCTCCAGTGGAGACGATGCCGAAGAAATAAGAAAAGTGTATCGAGTCATCTCCTGGGAAGACATATCACATGTGAGACGCTAAGGCCAAATCAATGAACATTAAGATGCCTCGCAAGCCCTAGAAATACTCTATTGGAATGTTGTTGGTCCCCGACACACTATTACCCCACTTTGGAATGAGTTGCATGAGTTTGAATGCATGGTACATGTGAAGGACCAACGAGTGGAGGACAAACTGACCTATTAGATTCACCATTAGATATACAGAGAGGCATTTCCTCCATGAGCCGGGCTTCTTCGTCGTGGGCTTCGATGGCTTATTTGAACTATTTAACCTTGATGCTTTCGACGTTACGATGCTAGATACTGTAAGTATGTGCAATCAAGTTCTACATTTATGTAATACTGATAAATGTTATAACTCATTACTTATGTATAGATACATGATGCAAGAAGCCCGACAATCACGAGAATCAGTGAGTTTCCTTAACCCACATTTGATCGATCTTTGAGCTATGCATCACCAAGATACATCCTACGTCAAGAGTTACATAATGATAGGATTGCTTCCTCAAGGCAACAAGGAGTACATACTAGTGCCCTACAATCAGAAGTAAGTGATTCACTAGTTGCTATACAAATTTTATTTGTACTTTATACACAACACAAACTTATGTTTAATGGCTATGGTGACATACATGAGTAGATGACACTGGATCTTTCTAGTGATTGTACCAAAGTGGAACAAGGTAATATATCTTGATTTCCTACTCAAGAAAATCCATGACTTCACCCTTCTACAATAAACACTCAACATGTATGCCCATTTCCTCTATACATAACTCTATTGTAGTCTTCTCTTCGTGTGCAATGGTTGAGAATAACTTTTCGGAATCATGTAGGTCATTCAACGCCTATGTTGCCGGGGGAGGGAGACAAGGAATTGAGCGCCACACTGCAACACATGACGTGATTTTTGTTACCCGCTACAACACAATAATCCTATATAACACTTCATAATAATGCCTCTCAAACTGACTATACCTATGTATATAATTCTATTTTTATAATGCCACCAGCATCTACAAGGTAACCTATATGCATTCCACGTTTGCTATCATATGCATGAAATCATGAGTGTTAAGACGAATGATCCAGAGGTTTGTCAATCTCACAATAATTATTTTCTAATATATATACTTACTACTTTACTTTCTAGCGATAGGGCATGACAATCAATTCAAGTATATTCAATCTGAATGAACTCTCGGACGTTCGAGGATGGCTCTCCGCCTTCTTGATGATGGATGTCATTTATCCAAAAGGAGAGTTTCACTCTGGCAACACCGCTTAATACATGTTCAAACAATTGATTCAATTGTAATTCATTCAATTCTAATTCAATTGTAACTCTGACGATAATTCATGAACATTCTTTTGTAATTGATTTTGAGTTGTTATTCCCTTTGAGTTGTAAATCATAATTCATTTATCTGTTACTTATTTGTAATATGTTTGCTTGTTTTCAGAGAGCATGGCTAGCATTTTTCTGATGCTAACTGAAAAACAAATTTTTTTAGCTATATAAAGAAGAGTAAAGTCCATTACCGGTCCTTAAACTTTTTATGCTGTGTCATCCCGGTCCATAAACTTTTAAAGTATGTCATCCCGGTCCTTAAACTTTCAAAGTGTGGCAATATCCTATGTAGTTATGTGATGAACTTTTTATCTTTGTGTCATCTCGGTCCATAGACTTTCAAAAGAAATTGCCACACTTTGAAAGTTTAAGGACCGGGATGACATACTTTAAAAGTTTATGGACCGGGATGACACAACATAAAAAGTTTAAGGACCGGTAATGGACTTTACTCTATAAAGAACTATCACAGATGGTTTCTAACACAAAACCGTTTGCGATACATAGACTATAACAGATAGTTTTTTTGTATTATCCTTCTATGATATCCGAGATATCACAAACGACTAATACAAAAATCGTCTATGATACATAGACTATCATAGGTGGTTTTTTTTGTATTAGTCGTCTATGATATGTCCGATATCATAGATGGTTATTGTTAAAAACTGTCTATGTTGTGACTTATCATAAATAGTTTGGGAGTTATCTATGATAATCACCTATTATCACTAACATAATAAATCAAATGGCTCAGAAACCATCTCTGATGAGGGTTACAAACCATTTGTGATAACCCCATGTGTAGTAGTGTCTTGATGAGACCGAGAGCATGCAACAACGTCCTCAATCCACATGAGCTCCTTCATCTCATCTCTCAAGCGAGCACCGCCGTCACAGTGGGAGCTACATGGATCTTGTGCTTGTCCTCCAAGCCTTTGCGTAGTGTAGCCGGCCACTAGCTCTGCAAGCTATGACCCGCCGCCTCTGAGCTCTGCCTCACCAATAACGCCACTACTCGGGAGCCCACACCCATCGTCGCCAAAGGGGAAGAGCCCGCATCGCCTGTCGTCGAAGGGGAAACCTTTGTTTTGCCCGAACCTTACTCTTTGATTTTTTGAATCAAGATGAATTTTCTTTGAAACCGAGCTGGAATCCTTCGAATCGAGTTGATTTTCCTTTAAACTCGAGTTGAATTTCCCTAGAGTTGAGTAGAATTTTTCAAGATCAAGTTGAAATTTTCTAATTTGAAATTTTGCGAGTTTGAAATTATCTGATTTGAAATTTTTTCCAAGTGGAAATTTTCTGTGTGTGAATTTTTTCGAGCAAAAATTTGATTTGTTTGGTGTTGAGGGGAGGGAAGGTGGTGGGGGAAGGGGATGAGGACGGGAAGACGGCGGAGCGTCTGTGAGCTCCTCATGGTGAGGATGACCTTAAATTAGAGCCCTTAAGGTCAGGGGTGTTAAATATTCTTTTTACAAAGTTAATGAAGTAAAATAGATTTGTTTCGATAAAAAAAGGAAAAATAAAAAATGCATCTTACTAGAATCCACCGAGAAAACAGCCGATTCCCAGCATCCCAGGAGCCAGGTTGAGTGTTTGCCTTGAAATCATTGGCGAATCCAACATAGAAGCATTGAGGTCAAGTGACCCCAACGCTAGATTGTCCAAGCAAAGAAGAAGCTTTTCTTTCTTTCTTTCTTTCTTTCTTTTTTTTTTTTTTTGACATGGGAGGCACCAGCCTCACCGCTTCACCAGCTTCCTTGATAAAAACCGAAGTAAGTTAAAAGTCTTACACGAACTAGCTGCCGATGTTAGTCTAGGCTCACCGAGCGCATGTCTGATGTCCCCAATTACCTTTTTTTCTCCGTATCCGCTGCTCCCTGGAACCCGGGAAATTGAAACTCTGTATAAACCCAGCCATCAAAGATTGCATGAAACGCATGCATGTACCACTACTCTACGAACATGTATGCAGGTGGTGGGAGATCGAAAGCATGTGAAGCGGGGCCTTGAATTCGATCATGGGTTTTGAGGCCTTTCGGTGAAAACTAGACGGATAGATTCTACCCTGCTACTGTATATCGGTACTGCTTATGTATACTGCGGCGTAGTAGTAGCTAGTGATCGAACAGTAGCATGCATCTTGACTTACACGACATTACATCACCTTGCCTCGTGATTTCGATATCGCTAGCTATCTATAGCCAGTCCTGACAGTACTAGGAACTATTGGGCCTAGTAGAAAGGTTGCAGTCTCCTTCCTTCCATCAATTCCTGGTGTGTGTAAAGTCTTTTTCTAGTCTCAGGAGTAGATATTTCCTATGTCATATCTCGTAACGTAGGGAGTATCTTGCGCAAAAGAGGTATGTAAGTATATAAGACTACCTAAATGATATGTACGCTTTTTTAAAGATGATATGTGTACTTTTTTAACATACTCTTTTTCATGTGTGGATACGTTAAAAACCATGGACTCCTATGCAATTTTTTTATGTGTACTACACTGGAGTATTTTATGATTAGTATATAAGTGTAACCAAAGTAATAAAAGAGTATTTCAAATTCGTTTAGATGGTATATTATATGCGGGAATAACTATATCCAAAAGGAGAATGTGTTTTTCCTGTATAGAAAATGTATGTATATATACACACAAGTGCAGAATTTTTCGTACGGATAATCCATTTTTTATTCAAAATTACAGAAATATACCTGCGAGAAAATTTTTTACAAGAATAGGCTCGATCGCCTAATGGTTGGGCGATCGGAGCCTTCATAACCATTGGGCGACTTCATGAAAGTCGCTCTACCCTCGGCGCGATCGCATCCGATCGCCCAACCATTGGCGACTTTCATGCGATCGCCAATAGTTGGGCGACTGCACTCATGACCCCGTGAATGTTTTAAATTTTGTCAATTTTATAGTTTTAAACTGGTAAAAAATCTGCTGAAGTTGTAATAAAAGTTTATGTTCATTGTATGTTGTAGGTGTGTAAAAAATTTTGGGAAACTTTTTTTAGAAACAAATGACCATAGAACAATTGGTACATACGATGGTAAGTGATATTTTGATGTTACTGAGAATTTGGAAAGTGCATCAAACCTTCGCCAAAAATAGTGAAAATTGGTGGAGCTGTTCTTCATACATCCAACAGCCTCTAGAAAAAATTTTGAGCAATTGCGGCCACGGGATCAAAAGTTATAGCAGTTTCAGTCTGTTTCCGACACACCTTCAGTAAAACGGGCATAACTTTTGCATACGGTGTCCGTTTTCGACGTTCTTGTACTCGTTGGAAAGCTAACGACGAGCCCGATCCAGTAAAAATGACCCGCTTGCGCCCGTCGCCCTCCAAGACCCCGAAAATCGGCCATCTTTGGACCTAAACCTGCGTCGTAAGTTTTTGGTTTATGTTTTTGCCCTTTTTCTTGGTCTTCCTTTCGGAATTTGGATTTTGCTTCAACTGAAAAGTTGTAGATCTCATCGAAACCTTTTAAATGAGTATATATAAGCCATATACAACTTTGCTATTTGATCTTTTCAAACTAGTTGTTTATATTGCATCGGTATATAAAACTTGTGATAGAGAGTATTATAGACGGTTTGTATGTAGAACCGTCTGTGATAATCTGACCGCTGAGCCTGTCGATCCTTCTCAACCCAATCCTAGCCCAGAGACGAATTCTCAATAACATCAAAATATCATTTACCATCGTATGTACTGATCGTTCTACGGTCAATCGTTCCTAAAAAAAAATTTCCAAAATTTTTTACACACCTACAACATACAATAAATATAAACTTTTATTACAACTCCAGCAGATTTTTTACCAGTTTAAAACTACAAAATTGAAAAAAAAAAATTAAAACATTCACGGGGGACTTGAGTGCAGTCGCCCAACCATTGGGCGACTGCATTAAAATCGCCCAATGGTTGAGCGACTGGATGCAGTCGCTTGAGGGTAGAGCGACTTTCATGAAGTCGCCCAATGGTTGGGCGAAAGGCTCCAGTCGTCCAACCATGTGGCGACTGGAGTCTATTCTTAGAAAAAATTTTCCCGCAGGTATATTTCTGTAATTTTGAATAAAAAATAGATTATCCGTACAAAAAATTCCACAAGTGCATGCATGTGCGCGCTTCATCTCTTAATTTCTGGTGATTGACAATGGAGTTTCCTGCATACACACTGATTCGCTCGTACAAGCTAGAGATGTTGCTGCTGGTGAGTGGTACTGTCTTAACTTCCGTTATTTTTTTATTATTCAGTTAAATTTTAGCTTCGATTTTTTTAAGCAATCATTATTTACTATACTTAATAAATTATAGCTAAAAACCATAATTAAAAGAACATACCCAAGTCTGCGAGGGCCTGGCTGCTTCGATACTCCAAAATGGAATCTACACGCGTTAAATAGAAAGAACACTTCTGGCTAGCTGTGGATTAATGACGCTAAGTGCTGAGTCTACCTGATTGGTCCAATGACCTCATCAACGACCTCATTTGCTTTTAGAATTTGTGTGATTAATTCTCTTCTAGGTGGTGTCGAAGTCTATGAGAGTTGGCTGCTTCAATACTCCAAAATAAAATCTACACGTGAATTAGAAAGAACACTAGCTTCTGGTTAGTTGTGGATTGGCGTTAAGTGCTAACTGACTGACTCTGCCTTGGGCCAAAGACCTGCTTTTGCTTTTAGAATTTGTGTGATTAATTTCCTTCTTGGTGGAGCATTGCATTAAGCTTCCAACTATTATGTTCTTCGTAAAGTAGTATATGAAGTTTGTAGTGAGGGTTTTATCTCTTTTCCCCCCACCTTGAGGATAGTCAGATTCAGTTTAGCACCTCTGTTCATTCGACTTAGCAGAGGGTAAATAAGGCTACAGGGAAGAGTTCGTAAATTATATATGAGCAAACTTAGCACTAGAGGGAAGGGTTGGAATTCAGCTTCATATATATATTGTAGTCTAGCTAGTCGTATAGAAACCATGGTTGATTATCCTTGTCCTGTAAATGGGCCCTTGTATGGCCAATTCAATTGGCATAGTTAGAAAATCCATATATGCTTTTATTTTTTGAGAAACTGATGGACAGTGACATCAATGATATATTGGATCATCAAGTTTAGCGTTTCATTTTTCAGATAACCGGCCATGCTTCTACCATATTAGACTTCTTTCAATCTTTTTCTTTTTACAGAAACGATATATAAGTTTATCCTATCTAGCTAGCTCCAGCCTCCATGCATGGTTGATTGGTGGCTTGGTGGTGGGGAAGTTATTGATTAGGTGAGCACATTGGCGCCGAGCCTACTACATTGGTGCTAATGACTCAAAAGTCTTGTGTGCACTATGCTCCAGCCTTTCAATTGAAGAGAATACCTTAAATTTAATTTATATACCATGCATGTTGAATTTATTCCTGTGTACACACTGTTGTACAGTTTACTATAAATGTGATTACTGATTAGACCAGTCCCAAAGCCTTGCTAACTTAAGCACAAAATTTGCAAAGAATGGATTCAGACTTCAGGCTTCAGAAGGCTAGCTCTTGGATCTGGGCATCTGTTTGGTTCTTTCACAGTACTAATCATTAGTGATTGCCATTACACTTCAGGATCTACTCACTTGTTCTTCAGAAAATGCAGTGCTAAATTATAGTTGGCTAATCATATCATATCATGATCTTCCCTTGCCCTACCACGGGATCACTGGAAAAGAAACCGTTCCACAGGCTGACATGCCTGGCCTTCACCACAGGAGGCCCCTTTTCCCCGCTGTTGAGACCTCTGACAAGACATTTGTAAACATTTGGATACTAGTTATTATCCATTGTAAGAAGGCCTTAATTTGCTGTAAATGACACAGATGTTGTTGCCAGAGGGCTATTTGGTAATTTCCCAATTTTGATTAAACAAAGAAAAAAGAGTGAGGAGATAATGCCAGCTGGCCCATGTGTGGCTAGGGGCAAGCTTGAGGACGTGGGGATCGATCTGATCCCTACGCCCCCACAGGCAATTTTGGTGGCCGTTGCGCTGTAGTGGCACTACCTCCCTATTGTCTTTGTTAGTGATATTCTCTAGAGGTAATTATGCGGATGATTATATCATTTCTATGCTTATAATCTTTTGAATAATATGTTATTTTGTTCCTTGAATTAATGTCTTTCATATTTATCAACAAGTATGTGACTTATTCATGGAACTCTTTGTTCATATTTTGATGTTATTTTAAATAATCCCTGATCTTATATCATTATATAGGATAATTATGATTTACAGATCAGCACATGTATTAATTGATGATCATGTTTCACGGATTATGGATATGTGATATCAAATCAATAATGTGGACATATGTTAGAGAACATGATACTGGATTGACCTACCATGAGACACTACGAGAATTGTTATATTCTTAAGTGTTGCCTGTTCGTCTCATATATACTGTATGTATGATCCTTATATCTGAGATCGTCATTATTCCCTACATGTGTAATAATTTACTTAAAGGTTACCAAACACTACTCCATAACTAGGTGGTATAGGTAGCTTTTGGGTTTACTATGAAACATACAGAGGACGTGAGTGATCAAGATGGAATTTTCCCTTCCTATATAACAGGAGAGATATCTCTGGACTACTCGATGTGGTTGGATTAAGAAAGTACATGACCATGCCGAATGTGGTTGATAAGTCAATCACAACTGAGTAACTTACTATAGGTTCGAGCAAAGGATCGAGCTATCATAGGATGGCGTGCTTCTCGCCTTGAGTTTGATCTGGTAGCATGAGGCAAAAGGATCAGTACATAAGCACTATATAAGTTCATCCGATATGATCTTTTTGTATGTTTGGAAGTCATTATGTCCTGCTAGGAACCATTAACGACTTATGGACTGAAAAAGAGTTTTCAGCCCATGGTCAAATATACATAAACCAACAGGGTCACACGCTTAATGGGCTGGAACAATAAGGATCCAGATGATAGTCTCCGAGTGGGATAAGAACTCTATTCGTATCGGATGAGGATCCGACTGAAGGCTATATAAAAAGAGGTGCAGGGGCGAAAGGAGGTATCCTGAAACATACATATCGAAACTCTAGCCGCCACCTCTTATAACCCCTGCCGTGTGCGCTGGTGCTAGCACACCGACATACGGTGTTCCATCCTTGGACGTGTGGACCTCGGTAGAGACGCTGTTGCGACTACGGTGCTAATCGAGATGATCACGAGGAGGAGACGATTAGCCGAAGGATGATCGACTACTCCTATACCAACGCACTCTTCGTTGAATCAACTATTTCAACTCTACTTCCGCTACACTATGCATCTAGTAGTAACGATATACGATCTCTTACTCACATGGTTTTCTGGTTTATGTGATAGAACATTTTAATCTATGCTAGTGTGGCCTACCCATATCCCAACAGTCTTATAGTTGGCCTCCCTCTCCTCTTGGTGGGATGAAAGAGACTACAACTCCTCCCTCCTTCCTCTACCACACGATTGCCTTCTTCCTCCCCATTTGGTTGGGCTGTGTCGTGGCTGTTGACCTAGGGTTTGCAGCTACGGCAGCAACGACTCGTCTCTTATCACCGGTGACTTGGTGGTCCTCCTTCCCTCTCGCTATGAGGAGGTAAGATATCCTAGTCTCATCAGTGGTTGTGCTTGGATGGATTGGGGCTTAGTTGTTCAGTTACTTCAGTGTCTTGGCCAGCTTGAGGTTCTTCGCCTGTGTGGTGATTGTGAGCCGTGATTCGGTGATTGCTATTGGTTGCTTCGGTTGTTCACTTGGCTGGTATTCAATCCCTTCGCTGGTTTTGTGTGGCACTTCGTAAACTTCGATTCTATGGTTTGGCGTGCTCCAGATTGCAGAGAGGGACAGTGTATTTTTGGAAATCTTGCTAAGTACACCGCATCACAGCGGTGATGTTTGGTTTATTGAGACAACGTTCTTGACATGTCTTGTCTTGTTTTCTTAGTGGTTTTGAGTGTCATTGGTTCTATGAGTATTCTCCTACTTTCATTATAGCTATTGTGCTAGTGTGACATACTCATGATTTGATACTATTGATCTTTGAATTGAATAGTGCTAGTATTGGGTCACTAGCATAATACTTTGTGGACTTGTGAATTGCTTGATGATGAACTGGCTAAATGAGATTAGTGTGATAGTTTAGGAGTATAAGTTCTAGAATTTGAGCTGCTATTGTCATTATATTGTTTATATTCTATTTTGACATCTCTTGTTTTACCTCTATTAGAAATAATTATTAATATTGGCAGTCTTTTATTAGCTTCAGTAATATTTCAACAATCATTATTTCTGTTGTCATCTTCATTACAACTACCTTGTTGATTAATATGTTGGTAATCTAATTGATGGTGTTGTCTTTATACTTGGTTGTGGCTATATTATTGACCTACCTATTTCAACTTGCTGGATAATTGTTTTGGTAATTAGAACCGTGGAAATTCTAGTGAATTTATCTTGTAGAACTGTCGCACTAAATCGGTGATTAGATTTATCCTTGTGTCGAGGGGGCTTTGTGCTAAAACAAGAGCATCCGAAACCTGAGAGCAATACTAAAAAATAATAAACTTGAGCTTCTTGCTAGTTGTATTTGTGATCCTTTTTGTCAAAACATGATAACCTAGTTGAATGACTTGAGTAGATTATTTGATTTCTTTAATTATTTAAGGCTTATGTCATTTATAATTACCTGGTATTATATTTTCTATTCAGAATTATATCTAGAATTAATATGCTATATTCCTTGAAACCGTGTTATATATTTCAGCTAAGGCTTTACGGGAAAATGCCTTGGAATATGTTTGTGCTTGATCCAAAACAAAAAGGTCGTCCTTTTACCCTTGGTCACGTTTGTTTTTCTTTTATTTTGTGTCTAGCTACCCATGCTCCATGTTTTTTCTTACAAAATCGATTTGAATGATCACTGACAAGTGTGCATGGGTATCGGGTCCTATGCGTCTGTTCGTAACAATCTCCTAATACAAATTGTTCGTACGTATAGTAGCTCTGCCATGCCCAAGGGCTAGAGAAAATGCCACATTTAGCACTTTTGCTACCCATATTTATAATTTTAGTAGTATGGACATATAACTTGTAAAAATATCATTTTTGCCATCTGGTGGCCGGACGATAGGTCTGTGGGGCTGTCACATGGCGTGGCTATCCGGTCACTGAGCAGCAGGCTGCCTGCCACCTAGTCAGTGGTTAGGATTGCGTTAGTCGCTAATGACTAGTTTAATTACATGCCCTTCAAGATTTTTCTTAGTGGTAACAAATGGTCGCAAAAAATTACCAAAAAAGTACAAAACATAGCATGCTGCCTCAGGGAGCTCCACAAAAAATTTTGTAATTTTTCATGTATATTTGCTACTTGTAAAAATTATTAGAGTGACATGTAATTAGTAGAGCAAATTAGCTACAGTGGCTAGACGACAGGCCATTAGCCCTGGCCACTGTAGCAGCTTAATTGCCCACTTAATTGTGCGCCGCTCCAGGAATTTTTATAAGTAGTAAATAGGTGTGAAAAATTACGAAATTTTTGTGGAGCTTCCTGAGGCATCGTGCTATATTGTGTAATTTTTCACTATTTCTCACTACTCCAAATTTTGCTCAGAAATTCATTTGTGCAATGTGTTTGTAGTGGTTTTTAGATAGTAAGTGAGCTCGAAAAATTACAATTTTAATAACATGATATGCTATCATAAAACAGTAGTATAAGCATGGATAATGCTTATATCCATAAAGAATAGTCTGAAGATAATGTGATAATAATTCTAGCTTTTTTTATACTATGTGAGCTAGGAGTAGCACTACTTAGTATAATAGTACATAACATGCATAATGCAACAAGAAGTTTACTAGAGATTCTTTTTTATGTTTCTAATATAATCTTTCCCCCTGCATCATAGTTTAATTAATTGCTACACTTAGTAGTTACCATTTTAATGTCTAATGTAGTCAACATAAAAGCGTATAAAAAATATACAATTAAACAACATATACTTCGGCACTAAACAACTGACAAAGATAATTCATAAGACAAAAAAAATACCTGTTAATATGACTACTAATAACAGCATTAAATAATATTTAATCGGTTGTGAAGAAAGCGGATGAAGAGCGCAGGCGAGGAGTGCGAGCGAAGAGACTGCAAAAATGTGAGTACGTGCAATTTGAAATTTATAGCGAGAGCACTAGCGAAGTACTCACTAATGATGCACCGATAATGGCTGGAGTGAACTGCGCGTGGGGAGACAGACGTAACGCAAGCGACACTTTCAGTGATATGTTCCTGCACGAGTGTGCTCAATTTTCATATGACCCAAATGTTCAAATACGGATTAAACAAATGAAAGAAAACCAAAATACGGATTAAACAAAGCAAAGAAAATGAAATGAGCCACCTCTGCCGCACTTGCTAATCATATGGTAATTTTACGAATGTTTGAGCAATATTCACTGTGGATAAAATTGTCAAAACATTACATAGTCAAGTACTTTGTGGTAGAGGCTACACATAAAATTTTATAATTTTTTGAGCTCATTTGCTATATTTAAAAATTTGAACATTACCTGGTAATCGTACAGATTTTTAGCATGTTCACAGTGAATAAAATTATGAAAAAATTACATAGTCAAGTACGTTGTCTGAAGAGGCTTCATGTAAAATTTTGTAAGTTTCCAAGCTCATTTGCTATATTTAAAAATTAAAATAAATAGTACGCAAAAATTAAGGCAAGTAATTAAGCCGGCTTAATTACCTGTCGTCTGCCTATGTGGCGGCAAGCCCTTGCGCCCGCCCATGCATTAGCTGGTGTTGCATGCCGTTTGGTGGTGGGGCAGCAAGCTGTCTGCCGTCTCGTGGCAGGGCGGCAGGCTGCACACGTTAACTTTGCCGTCTGACCGTCCATCCACCGGACGATAAAAATACACCATTTCTATAGATATGAATGCAAACAATGTCTTATATGCCAAAAATTCGAAGGGCTCAGCTGCCCTGTCTACTGGCCGCACTACATACGACCTTCTCATTTAATTACTTCACTTCTCTTCACTGAGAGGTAGTAGATATACTGCCATTGTTTCAAACCTTTTGGAAAAAGGAATTTGCATTAATGCATTCAGCGATCCTTGAGAAAATTCCAAATTATACCGTGCAGTGGTTCAGTGGGAGTGTAACTGCTCCACATGGCATACTTGCTGTGAAATAAACGGCCTCGAGAGGGGACGTACTATACCAGCGCCATTTTTCCAGCGGTACTGGTGCTCCGCCACAAAGAAATTTTCGCTCCCCGGTCTTCAAGGTTCAGTTAATGCGTGCCCTAGATGGAGTTTTCTACTGTTACATTGCAGCGCTGTAATTTACTGATCCAATGAAGACGAAGTTGTATATGCATAAAAAATTATCCTTGCAGCATGCATTGAGTTGGCAGATATTTTAACTAATTCTAGTGAAAATTTGCAGATTAAAAATTGTTACCACAAGCAGGCCCTAGACACACGGGCCCTCTCTTAACACTGCTCACTGCTCAAGAGAGATTAATGATTTGGTCTTATCATCTCCCCGCCAGCACCACGTACCCCCCCCCCCCCCTCCCCCGGCTCCTCAGCTTTTATATAAGCCATCAACATGAGCATCACCAAGGAGCCAACACTCTACTCCACTCTATGCCAAGTAGTCCTCTCCTGTAAAGAAACCGAACTTTCAATCAAACACAACAAAAGTTTTCGGCTTTCAGGCACAGAGTTCAACAATGGCAGACTTCTCATCCCATCACTCTCTCCTCCTCAAGATGCCAGCAGCCTTCACAAATGACCCCTCCCCTAACATCTCTAGCTTCTTGCTCTACAACCAAAGCCATGCCCAGGCAGCACATGTATCTACAACTGGAAATGCATCAGCAGGGGCAGCCATGGTAGAGGATGCCTCATTGGAGAGCTCCTCTGCAGTTCTTGACACCTCTCCACAGGGCAGTGCATTTGTGGACAGGAAGAGGAAGGCCACAGAAGACAGTGCCACACTTAGCTCTGCTCACTCCAAGGTAGCAACGAGTAATTAACATAACCAGCATTGCCATTTTGTTTGTAACTTTGCAAGAATTTGTTTCATGTGGTGTGCATTTGTTTAATTTTCCTTTTGGTAACTAGGACTGCAAGGATGGCAAGAACAGGACAGGGAAGAGGCCCAGCAAGGAGGTGGAGGAGAGGAGCACCACTGAGGAGGAGGCTCCCAAGGGGTACATCCATGTGAGGGCAAGGAGAGGGCAAGCAACAGACAGCCACAGCCTTGCAGAGAGGGTACGCACCACTCTTACCCTTGTAGCCCTTGTCTTCACTTATGCATGTGTGGTGTTTTTTTTTGGAAGGAATAGCAGGAGCGATGTATTTATTTCTTTAAGTAAGGATGTGTTGTGTGGTTTGGCTTGGCTCACAGTTTCTGCCCCTTGCTCCTGACCTCATCTTGGTGGCATTTTTCTTTAGGTGAGGAGGGAAAGGATAAGTGAGAGGATGAGGATGCTGCAAGCTCTGGTCCCTGGCTGTGACAAGGTCAGATTAGTTGGTTGCTGCTTGAGTTACTTGTAATTTCTTGCTTAATGCATGCATGGCCCTAACTTTGAGAAGAAACAAATGTGCTTTTCTGCAGGTTACTGGGAAGGCCCTCATTTTGGATGAGATCATCAATTATGTGCAGTCCCTGCAGAACCAAGTTGAGGTAAACCAAAAGGAAACAAAAAAAAAATTAAGAAGCAGTGATGCTTAATTGTTAACACTTCTGAGATTATTTTTACTATATATAGTGACAAGTTCCTTGTTCTACTTGTGGTGCAGTTCCTTTCCATGAGGATTGCTTCCATGAGCCCAGTGTTATATGGCTTTGGACTGGACAGTGATGGCCTCCATGACCAGGCACAAGTATGGGACTACTAAAATAATTTCCACTAACTATATATATTTCTACCTTAAGATGTTTAAAAATGTCTTGTGTAAAATGTTGCTTCTTCAGAAGATTGGAGGCATGTTCCAAGAAGTCTTTGCAATGCCTGCTCCAGTGCTGGACCAAGCTAGCCCAGCTCCATCTCAAGCCATCATGGACACCACCTCTACCACATCCTACTCACTGCAAGGCCAGGGGGGCATCTCTTTCTCTCAGGTTGGCATGTTCTTCCTTTCGTTAAATCATGCATGCAAAGCCCCAAATTAGCATGGCCTCAAGTAATCCAACAATTATCCACCTGAGGTCACTCTGTGTGCATCCTTTTCAGGACAGCGGCAGTTACCTGATGCAAACAGCGGGGGAACCAAGACAGGAGCTGCTCAATCAATTGGTGTTCAACAACATGTGCTCCTTCCAGTAGGGGAAGAGTGAGAGAGAAAGCAAGAAAAGGGCCCCATATTGACAATAGGTACAGCAAGCAACGTTCATTAATTGGGAGGCCTATTAAAGTTGCCTCTGGCTTATCTGAAAATTACGTTTAAAAAAGTTTTCAAAAAATATCTGAAAATTAGACTGCCTATTTGAATTTGAATTTAATAATTTCTTCTAATATTTTTTATTTACTTTTGGTACCTGAACAGCAGGAAATGATGCTGCAAGATTGGTAGGAGCACCAGATGAGTTTGAGATGTTGGATCTAGTCCATCCCCTCGTCTGGAGGCAGTCTACAGTGTAGGAGGATTTTGGAGGGAAGAGCAGCAAGTAAAGTTTGCTACACATTTTCAGAGACCTGTAATATTTGTAGCTCCTTATTTAGGCATTGTCCATGAAGATTTCCTCAATGGCTGCACTGCCATGCCATCACCATTGTAGTCGACTTTGAGAGATCAGTTGTTAATATAAAAGAGAGCTATTTCTACTGTTCCAAACAGTGATTGTTTCAGTCTCAAGATTTGAAAATCTTTGCAATGTGAAAACGAGGATTATTCTAGTGTTGCAGTTCAATACTTTCAAAAGCAAAGAGTAATGGCAGTTTAAATGTATGCCTAGTTTGTTCCCTTGCTCTCCTGCATCAGTTATGGGCAGAGCATTCAGAGCAGGCCGTGAACAACCTGTGGATTGACTATATGTCCTTCAGCTCTCTTTTCATTATTTCCCTAGTTCGATTTGGCCTTTAGACTTTTTGCCATTGCAAAGGCACTTCATATGCATGATAAACTGTACTATAATTTCAGACTCGATCATTGGCACCATAATTTTTAGATATTTTTAACAACAGGGTTACTGATTGTAGCTTCCACTCAGTTTTCCCAGATATTTTTCTAACTTCTCAGCATACAGTGGAACAAAAAAAAGGAAAAAATAATGTCCCAAGTAAGCTAATTCTCATTAACTAATGATTGTGAATTTTTGATGGTGAAGTATCAAAACTCTCCATGTTATTAGTCCCCCTGCGCATTAAGTAGGCCATGGTTCCTCTTCAGATTTGTTTTGTACCATGGAAACAGCTTGTTTCTTCCTAAATGCCTAGACATAGACACCTCTCATTCCGATCTACCAATCGGGTGGTTCTTGGCGCCATTGAATGAGCTTGTCCGCAAAAGCGAACGCAGCAACCATCACGTTGTTTACACCTGCCAATTGACATACTTACTTCAGGAACATCCATCCATATGCAAAGATGATGTCTACTGTCCAAAGTCTGAATCTTAAGTAATGAGAGATACAATCATACACTACGTATTCCAATTAACCTTTCAAAGAAACAAATGTGAGATATATGATATATTCCAATCAACAAATCTTGTTGCAAAAGATCGACGATGAACATGACATGCATGAATTGAAGTAGTGGGGACGAACTGAATACCTAGGCTATAACTGTTTTGCTCTTCCTACATACATATCTGTGGTCCTTGGTGATGATAAGATTACGCATGTTAGGTTTCCTCTAGATCCAGGTTACCTATAACCACCACGTACCTTGTTGAGCATTGCTGTGCCTGCTCTGGGAAACATTGTTACTTCTGAAACCTGATCATTATGTACCGAGCTACTAGCTAGGACTAGACTACTAGTACTACAGATAGGACCCATCCTATCTTGTCAATGTTCTAATGGATTATACCTTTGTATCTAAGATCACAGATGCATTGGTAGCTCACATACTGCGATCTAGCACAGTATCTGCAATGCAATGTGGAGCTTGTCAGAAAAGACTAGAATTTTTTTTATGAATTATCTATTTTTTATTCGAAATAACATAAATATACCCGCGCCAACATTTTTTTACAGAAATAGGCTCCAGTCGCCTAACCGTCGAGCGACTGGAGCCTATCGCCCAACAGCCAAGTGACAATAAAGCTGTCTGTAAGCCGTTGGGTGACAGGTTCTAGTCGTTCAACAGTTGGACGACTTGACCCTGTTGCCCTGTGGCTGGGCGACAGCAACTTGCAGTCGCTCGGCTGTGGAACGACTGCAAGCAATATGCAGTGTGGGTTAATCTATTTTGTGAATTTTGTAGATTATGACTAGGAGATAATTTGTCGGATTCGTAATAAGAATTTATGATCGTTGTATATTGTTGCAGTGCAAAAAAATTCGTGAAACTTTTTTTAAGAACGATTGAACTTAGAATGATCGGTAAGTATAAGGGTAAGTGATATTGTGATGTTACCGGGAATTCGTACACGGGGGAAAATTGGTCTGTTAATATTGTTGGATGACTTGCTATGGGAATAATTGAATGCGAAAAGATGAGAAAAGAAGTTTGTCTGAATTAAAATAGACTTCATAATACAGTTGGGAGTAACATGCCGCGTAAGGTTTGATTACATGTATAATATAGAGCATCATGTGCGACTAACCACCCAACTGCTCATACGACCTACTGCGTGGACTAAGGCCATTTTCCCTTCCTTGTGAGCTCAGCATTGAACTCCTCGGTGGCCTCTTTTGCCTTGGTTGCCATTTCCCTCTTTTTCCCGTGATGGGAAGGTTGAGCAGCAGGGACATGTCCTCTATAGTAGGCATCATCTCCCCGAATGGGAGGTGGAAAATGTGCATCTCCGGCCGCCAGTGGTCCACCAAATCTATCAGCAGAGAGCGGTCGAACGGAAAGCATCGCGATCGCTCCGCGCCGTCGTCCCTGCCCACAGGCAAGGCTGGTCTATCCTCGTCGATGTCCTGCACCATCCAGGTGAAAGAGCGCAACCTGGCATCCCCCAGCCTGCGAAGCAAGTAAAGGCCAGCATAGAACCGACTTATGGCAACAGAACAAAGTTGACGAAGTGCACACCTGGCTATTCAGCAGGGGTCTAGTCTCCAGACAACTCAAGGTGTGCATGTCCAGACCACTCCCAAGTCAGTTGGCTCCTCCTCCTCGGACCAGCTGCGTTAGGCTCATCGAGTGCTGTCAGGCATTCTGGTTGTGCCACCTTATGCATAACTGGCTCCTTATTCCTCTCATCGATGTGCTTCCTGTTGTGCTCGTCCAACAATACCCACAAAGTATCAAATTTTCTCTGCTGATTCTGCATAGCCAGCCTCTTAAATAGCTTCATCAATAGGCCCCTAGATGACGAATGCACCATCTGTTTCTCATATCCGGCCAAGGGAAGGGCTCCTCGGGGTTTTCCTAAAGTTTTTTTATGGCCTTCACAATCCCAACGTGGCGATCGTGGATTATGTACACACCGGGATGAGCGCCGACAACTCTAACCCTCACATGTCTAAGGAACCACAACCAACTTTCGTAATTCTCACTTTCCACGAATGCGATAGCTAGCGACAATATTTGATTGTTGCCGACAACGCCTATGGCCGTCATGATCTGACCCTTGTATTTGTCGGTCAAAAATGTCCCGTCAACTGATATCACGGGCAGCATGTGCCTGACTGTCTCGATGCACGCACCAAATGCTAAGAAGGCCCTCTGCAACACCACATAACCTGGCAGCCTTGTAGAAGGCTTGTTCTTTACATATACGTACCCGGATTCCTGTCCTACAACACCTGAAGCATACGAGGAAGATTGTCGTACGTCGCCTCGAAAGACCCAAACCGTTTTTCCAACGCCTTCTGCTTCGCACACCACGCCTTCGCATAGCTAATCTTGTACTTGAATTTCTTCTCGATAGTTATCACGATGTGCGTGGCCTCCATATCTTTCTTCTCCACTATCTCTCCATACATCAGATTGGCTATAAAGGTAGATGTTAGATTACGATGCCTTGCCAAAACACTACTAAGAATACAAGAGTGTGGCTCCACCTTCGACACAATCCAGTGAGTCTCATACTTGGGTCTACGTGCGTGCACCCTCCAAGGACAGCCAGCCTGCTTGCACTTCACGGTTTACTGCTCTTGGCTAAATTTTACAACCCAAAAAGTCCGCTGTATAGATAGGGCCCACAGCTTGATGGCATCCTGCAGCGATGCCTTATCAGCAAACATTGAATGCAACCGAACTTCTGTCCCATGATACTCCCATGGTGATTCGTGCTCATCATGTCTGGAAACATCCTCAACATCAATCCGGTTCCATTCCTACAGGACGGGAGCTTCATTCTCATCCGAACTGTCATCGTCATCCTCTTGTACAGCTTTCTCTTTAGTCCAAGCCATCTAGTCATCGTACTCCATCTGATACACTATGTACTCCACATGCTCCCCTTCATCGGCTTGTCCTATTCCCTCATCATAGTGTGACCATTCTCCCTCTCCTCCATGTATCGCATCAGCCTTGTCACGAGCATCTTCCTTCTCTTCGCCAACATCAGGCCGCCCGAGCTGCTCGCACCTCCTAGATGATGGCCGTCTGCATGACCTTGCACAGCTTCTATTGAGTATGGTTGGACAAGCATCACGTACTCATGTCCACGACACTGGCACCCTTGCACAAACCCCTTCCACGCAACAGTTCGCATCAATGTTTTCAACTCCCATCTGATATCCGTGGGAGACTGGCTCCAAAACCCTCGTATGACGATGCTGCACACCTCGAGGTTGAACAAAAAACTGCGGGTACGCCAATGCATCACATCTACGATTCGAGCATTCTCACCGTCCAGGTGTACTAGAGTGGCTTGCGTAAAACCGCTCAAATCTACACCATTCGGACCTTCACAAACGGTTCCAACACCATAATGCGCTCTCAATGTAGTGGGTATCGACATGTTGATGTCTGCCTACATATATTTTCAATTTTGTAACTAGTCAAATTGCATCACACACTACGAAAGTACTGATATACTGTAATTCACATTTCACCGATCGTTCGCCTGTTGTAACCAACTACAGTAACCTCGTTGCATTAACTTCCTATCGGCACATTGCGCACCGATGCAACTCTTTTCTCGCTATTCGATCTGTCCCCTACTACAAATAATTACTAATAATTTCGACAATTTATATGGCATATCGATTTAAATACCTATATACCAGTTACAATGGTACATATGTTTTTCCAACGTACTAACCACATTACATTCATTCATAATTAATCATAAATATTATGTATCATTGTTTTTTTTGCAAAACAAATTATGAAATTTTTACAAAAATATTGACTGAATTTTTAATAACTATAAATTTCTACGGACGATTAATTTGTACGTAACGTTGGTTAGCTCAATACATGTTCTTTAAGAGAAACCTACGCGCTTTTCCGACATAAAAACAAAGAACATGTCGTCAGTACAACACATTAAGAAAAAGCGTGTAAGCCCCCGCAGGTGTTGCGACGAAGCGGCGATCGATCGATCAGTACTCAAATCATTGAACGAATCATGCCCTGGAACTGGACCGGGTCAATTAAAGGAGCCAACGAACACGGAAAACCATCAAGAAATGCACCATGCAAGCTAGAGCGCGAGCAAGCTCCGGACCGCCAGACACGCCGGCTTTGATAGGGACGATCGGCGCCTTGCCGATCCGTTCTGCCAAATTGCAAGTAGTCACCGACACGCGGGCCCTACCGACCCGACGTGATTCGCTGGGCCCCGTCTGTCAGTGGTTGTTCGCACCGATCTTCGTAGAGATTGCTCGTGCGTGGAGCACTTGAAGCGGCACGTAGCTAGCCTGCCATTGGATAAGGAGGGTGGATGCCCGTGACATGACGTGCATGGATGGCGACGTTTGGGTGGTGTAGGGCCGGCCGGCCGACAGCGCGCCGGAGCCGGGCCGGGCACGGGCCCGGTGGTGGAGGGGCAGGGCTGCATGGGGCATGGTGCGCCCATGTCTAGATGGTGTGGGTTAATCAGGGCCTTGACACAGTGGGGCTGAAGCCTCAACAAGTGAGCAGCAATTAATAATGTCAATGTTCTTTCTTTTAAGTGTGTTCAATGGCTGATCATATTGGTGCCCCCCTCTCTCTCTCTGTCTCGCTCTTCGCAGCTGGGTGTAGCTCTCTGATTGATGCCTCTCTCTCTCCCTCCTACAGTGCCTAGTCATGTGTTGCTCACATGTTGGTGGCTGTTGGTGAGGTCATGTGGAGATCACCATTTGGACACTATATGTAAGGCATGCATGGGAAGGAAGTACTAGACGCTAGGTTTACCATGTTTTTTGACTGGTTGAGCACTTCCCATACTTTTTGACCCTCCAAAATTCAAATAAAAACAAAAAAAATTGACAGTACACACATTTTTGGGACCCACTGAAAGAACCAAATTTTAGCGAAATTTGGAGCCCTACCCACACGCAAAAGATAGGGAAAAATGCACTCAGTGTATGATAAGTATTTGACTTTATTATGTAAATATTGTCGAAGTTTGACTTTTGTTTTAAGAGTTTACAATGTTTAGAGTTGCTATCAGGCGTAAAGCGGCTATATGGGGCAAGCAGTCAAACTAGCTGTATGGCTTTCGGAAATTACACACCAAACATTTATGTAGATATATTTGGGGATGTACTGCTTACAGGAGGTGTCACCCAATGGTGGACCTAGAATTTCCAATATGGGTGTTCGGAGTTAATAAAATATTTTTCAAAGGAAAGAAGGAAAGGTCCTCGGTGGGAAAAAAATCAAAGTACAATTTTCCCAACCAAAAACAAATCAAAAAATGTAGAAAAATTACAAAATAATTAAGCAAAATATAATTTTAACTCTATGACCCTTCATGCAATTTAGGGATAGCCATTTCATTATTCATTAGAATCACTTTGCTAACTTGTTCAAATTTTTATGCTAACTAATTTAAAAGTTCAAGGAAATTGCCTTTATATTATGTTAATCTAACCAACACTATCTACAAATATTTCAAATTTGCATACTTCTTCTTCAATTTTGAAGGTTCAATGATCTACATTTCACAAAGGCACAGTCATTCAATAAACTAGTTGGGATTTATCGATTTCAAAATTAGGAGGGAGAGTGGGAGGTTGAACACAACTTACCTAGGAATGAGACCTCACGCGCAACACCGTGCATTTCATACCTCCCTACTCACCATGTCACTACCCAACTCGCCGCATCATTTTCTTGCTCACCCGCACAACCTCGCGCCCTCACTTTGCTCCTAGAGTACTCTTGTAGCTCTGATTTAGGAATTGGTTTACCTTCTTGCTGGCTCGTCATCGCTGGCCACCACTGCACGCCACACACTCCCTTTCCCTATAGATATTGGTTAGTATTTCTTGTAAGCCTCCACTATATAACGAGGTGAGTTGAGAGAGTTAGGATTAGCTTTCTAGGAAGTCAAGTGGAGAAGAGTTAGAGTTCTTGGAGAAAGCTTTTGGGAGATGAGTTGTGGCTCTTTGTCATCCTTAGGCTTGTGTATGGCTAGGGAGTGGCTGTAAATATTCATCCCTAAGTATCAATAGATATTCAAAGTTCGTCTAAGTCTTTCTCCTCTTTGATCAAAGTGTTTATCTCTTAATTTTGCTTTGTTTTTTGGTGTTTCTCCTTCTCCTCTTGATTTTGTTTTGTGCCAAGGATGTGTAAGTGATGAAGATATCTCTTGAAAACTAAATCCCATCTATCTAGACACTTTTCATAGCAAGTTCTTGTAATTGCCTGGTTTGGCTCAAGAAATGGTGATTTTAGAGGTTCTTCGGGTTAAGGGCTTTTGGTTGTGTTATTGCTATGATTAGGTTTTCTAGGATATATGGGAGTAGATCCAAAGTCTTCTTAATCATCAATTACCCATGAGCAAGTCTTGGTTCAAGTTCTTGTGTTTTGCCCTGTCTCGGTGCAACCTTTCTTTAAATGGAAAAAGAACAGAACTTTAGGAATGATCTTCTTGATCTTTTATTGGAGTAAGTTGTTGACATTCTAAGGAAGATGTGTGTAAAGTTTCAAGTGATTTGGACCAATGGAGCAAAAACTACATGGATTTTCGTGTTCAGAATCGTGCTGATTTTTATCTCTGCCCTGATGGAGCAGACATACCACCCTTTGCACTACGATCTGACCGCTGGGACATGTCCTGATCTATTTGGCTCAGTTTTTCTTGAAGGTTTCTTTGTAAGTAGTTAGCCATTGTTCTTCATAGCTCCTTATAGCTACTAAAGTGTGAGAACTGTGGCCTTCACTTTTGAAGAAAAGATTTGAAAAAAAGCTTTAATTGTTGGCTCCTATTCACCCCTCTAAACACCGTTCTCGGTCCTACAACTAATATCAGAGTAAGGTTTGCTCTTTGATTGATCTTAACCGATCATGAGCATGGCAGCTAGTATGAGGTCTTATGAGCTTTTCATTACATCTTGTCATGGAGCTTTTACCGGTGATGTCTTTTGTGATAAGAGGTTTGAATTCAAGGTGAAATTGTTGGCTAATGTAAGAAATGTCAAGTGTGATATCTGTGGTGGAGATTTTTCCTTGGATTGTCCTAATTTCAAAGATAAGAAGCTCTTGGAGCTCAAGGAGGAGAAGAATGATCATAAGTCTTCCAAGGACGATCCTCTACTCAAGCTAAGCAAGGTGAGTAAGGAGAAACTCATTTCTAAGTTGTTTGATCTTAAGTAATATAAATTGCTAGAGAGAGAGAATAGTGACTTGTCTCATGAGCTTGCTAAATTGAAATCCTCCATGCATAGGTTTGATGCATTGCTTCAAAATATGGATAACTTGAACAATTCTCTTGCATGTCTAAAATCTAAAAATGAATTGTTGAGTTCAAATACTTCTATGCCATGTGTTGCTTGTATTACCTTACATGATGAAAATTATGAGCTTTAATTGTGAGAGTTGTTGTTTTCTCTTTTGAGAGAAAGATTTAAAAATACCTTAATTGTGTTGGCTCTTATTCACCATCTCTAGTCATCATTCTCAGTCCTACACATGGCCTTTCTTTCTCATGAATGAATTAGAGAATGACTGACTGAACAAATG
Source organism: Dendrocalamus sinicus (assembly GCA_036346575.1). Classification (NCBI taxonomy): domain Eukaryota; kingdom Viridiplantae; phylum Streptophyta; class Magnoliopsida; order Poales; family Poaceae; genus Dendrocalamus; species Dendrocalamus sinicus. Next base: position 6,136,281 of record CM070664.1, read on the forward strand.
GATGGAAGGAATTAAAATAGGAGTTAGCTGGAGGAGGTCTGAAGTAGGGGCAGTTCAAGGATGTTCAACTGAACACTCAAATTTTTTGATAAAAAATCTATTATATATTAGGTATATTACAAATATATATCATATATGCTTTTGTATTGTCATTCTTATACTGCAGTGCACAGATCAAATTCCCTGAGCGGACGAACCTCCCGCGAACCGCGAGGCCGTGACATGCATTCCCTCTTGGGCCTGGCCTGCGCTCACAGCCCACAATCACTGGGTCACACGCCCACGGTCCAGTCCACTAGTCTAGTAGATGTTCACCAGGAGTCCAGGACAATAGCTGCACCACAACACCAGACGGCACACACCATTGGCCACTGAGCCCACCCCACCGAGTGGCGTCTAGGGTTGAGGGCTTTAGGCGCCCGGTGGGCAGGCGGCCCCGCGGTGGGCTTCACGTGGCAGTCGCGGCTTCACAACTCCGACGGCCAGGCTGGCAGGCGGCAGCTCAACTATGCCTAGGTGTTGCACGGAGTTGGAGCAGCGGCCAACGGCAGCCGCAGTGCTAGCGGCGGCTACGGCGGACAGAACAACGGCAAGACAGCAAGCCAGTGAAATGTGGGGCGGTGGTGGCAAAGCACCATGCGAACCACGGGCCACCTGGGCCAGCAAGGGCAAGGCAACCTACAGTCTTCAGGTTGGTGATTTCAGATTTCAGTCTTCAGATTTGCCTTCAGGGAGTTCAGGTTGGTGACTTGGTTTGCTTGATTCATTGATTGCTTCATTGTTTGCATATGTTATATAGTTCTTTTCTCAATTTCTTGTCAAATTTATCTCACATATAGTCATTTTCGGTTCACTAAGGATTGAGGAATTCAGGATATTTTTCTTTATACTTTGATTCTCCCCCCTCCCCAAATATGTACTTGGGGCTAGGGAGAGGAGGTGCATTCGCTAATAGAAATCCTAATGTGCCTGGGCTAGGGCCAGACTAGGGAAACAGAAAGTCGTTAATGAATCTGAATTTATTCAATTGTAAAGATTACAGAGAATGTTCACAAAGTTCTGAATCACACAGTATGCTAAATTTAATTGGGTTTTTTAAATTTTCCTTTCTCTTACCGCCGATTGGGAGGATGGCATGACACTTGTTATTTGAACAAAAAATGCCATGACACTCTTGACATAATTTTTTAGGAATAAGTGTCTGTCTGTAATCAGGTCACTGGTTGCAAACTTATCTGCAGCAAACAGCTACAAATCTGAGCATCTAAAGAGACCAGCGAACTGGACAATGGGTAATACATCTTTTAAGCTCTTGTGAACCTTTAGCTACGATCATATTCATCCGTTTCTTGGGGGAATTTGTGTGCATGCCATTTACATAGTTTAAATTCAAATTCTGAAGTGCCCATTATGCTATGCAATTGTGTGCAAACTTATTTGTTGGCATGTTGATCTCGGAAGAAATGCATATTGCTTTACTAGTTACAAAATAGAAATCCAGTATATCATTAGATCAGAGTAAATGAGTAACATCAGTTTCTACTTTCTACATGTCTGAGTTTACTCTTGCAATGCTGTTCTACTACCATTGATTGTGGGGGGAGATGGTTTTCTATTTTGCATTGCAGAAAATAAGTAATGCTTTGTTTTCTAAATGAATTCATTATACGATGGATAATTGGCATTTTTGGTCAACAGAAATTTTAGTACCAAATGTTTAACTTTGACAATTCCACCGATCGTGGACTTTTATGCTTTTCTATTGAACAATATTTTTACAACTTTGAACATCTATTCTGAAATTTCTAGGTCCGCCACTAGTCTAAAGCCAGTTTATTTGACAATAAATGAGACTGGAATGATGATGATGATGATGATGATGATGATGACGATGATGATGATGATGATTAATCTCCTTGGACCCTCTGCCTCCCTCATGAATGAATTGTCTGGATTCTAGGTCAAGACGGCAATGATACTGAGTTAGTGCTGTTATGAATAGCGCTTGTATTCAATATGAGGCCAATGGGCCGGTATATATACACAAAGTACAGGAGGCAAATATGCAAAGAACCCCTCATAACAATGGGGAATAACAAACTATACATATATCTCTAACACTCCCCCTCAAACTCATGGTGGATCAACAACACTGAGTTTGGAGAGGTAGAAGCCGTGCTGCGCTTGAGTCTGGGCCTTCGTGAAGAAATCCGCTATTTGAAGCTCCGAAGGCACATACTGAAGAGTAATCACCTGATCATGCACACAAGTCCTCATGAAAGAAGCATCAACACCAATGTGCTTGGTGAGCTCATGCTTCACGGGATCACGGCACATCCGATAGCACCTGTCTTGTCGACAAGAGAGGGGCGGTGTAGTGACGAAACACCAAAATCCTCAAGTAACCACCGTAGCCAAGTAATCTCTGCAAAGAGAGCCATAGCTCGCAACTCACCTCTGCACTCGAGCGGGACACTGCAATGCTTTCTTCGTCTTCCGGGCAATAAGAGAACCACCAAAAAAACACAATGCGAGAGATAGACCGCGATCGGAGGATCATTGGACCAAGTAGCATCCGAATAGGCTCAAGTCAGAACGAATCGAACGTGGAAAGAAGAGACGGCGAGAGATAGTCCCACGAAGGTATCGCAGAACTCAAGAAGGTGGTGTAGTGAACTGAGTGGGAGCTGAAACAAACCGACTCGAATATGAACTGGATAAGTGATATCCGGACGAGTAACGACAAGGTAGACAAGACTCCCAACAAGATGACGATAGCGAGTCGGATCGTAAAGAGGCTCGCCATCGAGAGTCGGAGGTGAACATTGAGCTCCATGGGAGTCTCAACGATCTGTTGATCGATGAGAGAGGCGCGATCAAGAAGATCTGAATATATTTCTCTTGGGACATAAAGAAACCATCCGGAGTGGAAGTAACCTCAATCCCAAGGAAGTAACGAAGAGGACCAAGATCCGACATAAGGAACGCTCACTAAGACGAGCCTTGACAAAGGCAATGTACTGAAATCATCCCCGTAATGATCATATCATCAACATACAGGAGAAGAAGAGTCCGACCACGAGACGAAGTGTGGACAAAGAGCGCAGGATCATGATCACTAGCTGAAAAACCAGCAGCGGTGACCACGAGGAGAAGCGCCAAACCAAGCACGAGGGGCTTGCTTAAGGCCATAGAGAGAGCGGCGAAGGCGCATGACCATGCCCTCGAGAACAGAATACCCGGTGGCGGATGCATGTAGACCTCCTCACGCAACTCGCCATTAAGAAAGGCATTCTTGACATCAAGCTGAGAAACAGACCAGTGGCGAACAGACGCCACCGAAAGGAGAGTGCGAACAGTGGTCATGTGGGCCACAGGAGCAAAAGTCTCGTCGTAGTCAACACCATGCTCCTGCTGGAAGCCACGAGCAACAAGACGCGCCTTATAGCGCTCAAGAGAGCCATCAGAGCGAGTCTTAATCTTATAGACCCACTTACATGTGATGGGATGAGAATGAGATGGAAAAGGAACAAGATCCCAAGTACCAGTACGCTCGAGGGCAGCAATCTCCTCGGCCATGGCAAGCTGCCACTCAGGGTGGGTAACAGCATCCCGGTAGGAGACAGGCTCACGAGTAGCTGCGCCAGCAAAAGCAAAACGGGCAGGAGGCCGAATCGACTGGCGATCGCGGAGAGCGTAGCGAGGAGAAGATAACCCATCAGGGGAAGATGGAGCATCAGAAGAAGATGGAACAGCAGGAGAAGATGGCTCATCTGGAAGATCCTCAATACGAGGTTGACGAGTGTAGAAGATAAGGGAGAAGGTATCAGAGTGGGAGGAGCTCATGGAGTCGTGAAGACGACACAGCGGCGACAACGGCGGAGAGGCCACAGGGGGAATATGTGGAGACCCAGTGGGACAGGTGGACGAGGGCAAAATAGATATAGGTGTATCTGAAAAGGTCAAGAAAGACAGAGACTCCACAGAGAAAGCCAAGGAGAGGCGGGGCGTTGGTAGAATGGACGAGACTCGTCGAAAGTCACATCCCGAGAAACCCGTGATCCGACGACCAACAGGATCCCAAAGATCGATAGCCCTTGTGCTCGCATCAGATCCCGAAAAGACACACTCAACAGATCGAGCGGTTAGTTTGGTGCGTTCTCGAGGCGAGGAGAACGTAGCAAACGCAACCAAACAGATGAAGGGTAGAGTAGTCGAAGAAGACCACGAGACGCTCAACGAGGATCGCTCCCTGAAGAGCAGAAGAAGGCTGGATGTTGACGAGATAGGTGGCGGTGGAAACACCTCGGCCCAAAAGTGAGATGGAATAGAGGGCGATCATCAGAGCACGAGCCGTCTCAAGGAGGTGACGATGCTTGCGCTCAGCGACACCATTCTGAGCATGAGCACCAGGACAAGAGAACTGAGCGAGAGTGCCTTGCTCAGCAAGGAAGCTGCGCAGTAACGAGAGGTACTCGCCACAGAATCAAGACGAAAGACACGAATAGGAGTGGAGAACGTGTGTGAATCATAGTGGCAAATTTTTATAGATAGACAAGGCCTCACTACGAGAAGACATGAAATATATCCAAGTATATCGAGAAAATCATCTATAAAAATGATATAATATCGATGACCCCTTTCAAACGAAGGAGCCGGACCCCAAACATCCGAATGAACAAGATCAAAAGGGCGCTGAGACACGCACTCACTATGAGGATAAGGAAGCCGGATCTGTTTACCTAACTTACACCGACAATCTAAAGACACGCCTCTGAGATGCACCCGAAGACCACGACGAACTAAGGACGGCGAGACGGGATCCACACAGATGGCCAAGACGGTGATGCCACCGCTGGAAAGAGCCGTAGACGGTGGCGAAGCGGAGAGACGGCGGCGATGGTGGCGGCGGAAGGAAGGTGAAGCGATCAAGCTCCCAGAGACGCCGTGAGTCACGCGCCAGGGCCGAACCAACCGAGCTCCGTGTGGCGATCCCCGAACACAACAAGAGTCGAGTCGAGAATGACCCGATAACCAAGGTCGATGTCGCCCGCAGAAAAGAAGCGCAAGGTAAGGCGAGGAACATGAGCAATGTAAGGAACATGAAAAGATGAGTTGCTAAGAGATCCTCGACTGAGAGACGAAAGAGATGTACCATCGCAGTAAGAACACCGACAGAGAATCAAGAGGTGTAATAGAAGACAGAGTGGAAGGATCGGAGTCATGTGAAAAGATGCTCCGAAATCAATAATCCACGGGAGGTACTGACGTGTAGGAGGTGGTCTCTCGGTGCCGAAGAGTCGATGAGCGTAACTCGCAGAACTCGCCGAGGAGAACTCGAAGCGGTAAGTAGGCGTCGAAGTCGGCTATCTCTCGCTCGGTGAGAGAAGCTGCTGAAGAAGTCGAGGCGACGTCGTCGTAGAAGCACTAGTGCCGAGAAGAACGGCGTGAAAGATGCCGCTTCTTCTTGTAGCACGGGACTCGGTGTGGCCATCCTTGTCACAAGAGGAACAGTGAGGACGGCCACCTCCAGACGGAGGACGGCCACCACCACTGTGGTAGCCCGGAGGAGGCGGTGTAGCATGCGGACGAGCGGCGAGCACGAGGGGAGTGGCATCGCACCAAACCACTCAAACGAGTCTCCTCTGCGCGTATCTCGGTAAGAGCCTCCAGGAGAGTGACACGAGGGTGGCGTGCAAGAAGCTGGGCACGCCTTTGCTCGAACTCAGGACGAAGGTGAGTAAGGAACTCGTAAACCCGCTGAAACTCCAGTGTCAAGACGCATATCCAGCAAAGACGGACGGAGTACGGCGGCCAGCGGTCGCGAAGTGAGTCCAACGACGCCGCATGCCAGAACTCGAGCGTAAAAGCGCCAACGAGCATCACCTGCTGAAGAGAGTGCTCCTAGCGGACCACGGACAGGTACAGGGCATCACCAGAGGGCTCGTAGCGCTGACGAAGATGAGTCCACATCCGAAAGCCGGCGAGTCCCACAACCTCGTAAGAAAATCGAGGCCGACATCGGCGATGAAGACAAGAAGCGGCGGAGCGCCGCCATCGTACCACCGAGTGTAGACGGTCGACGATCCTTGTAGGAATCCAGAGCCTCCTGGTAGGCAGAGGTAGCTTTATCATCGCCGTCATCATCGCAGCAGCTTTATCGATCGGTATCGGGGCAATGCAACAGCGAGGCTCCGTCGGAGGAATAGGGCAAGGCGGGCGGTGACATCGCCGAGAGGACGCCCGAGACGAAGACCACGCATGTGGATGCGCATGTGAGACACGAAGTCGGTGTAATTAACACCATCAAAGATCACCGGCAGCGAGGAGGGAAGCGGTGCCCATTGGTAGCGCGGGCGGCGCGGCGGCCACCAAGGCAACGGTCTAACAGCGGTGCTGGGCGGCGCGGCGGTTAGATCGACGTTTTTCTTTTTTCTTTGGTCGGTTTACAAACCGACTAAGCCTCAAGCCGACCAAGCCTCGGTCGGACTCGGCAGAGGCGCAGACCGGTGGAGGCGGCGGCGGCGGCAACGGGAGCGGCGGCGGCGGCGACAGGGGCCGCCAGCGGCGCGCGGCGAGGAGGGAGGCAATGGCAATGACGGGAGGAGCAGCCGGCGGCGCTCGGCGGGAGGAGCAGCAGCGGCGGCGCGCTCAGGGCGGAGAGAGCAGCGGCGGCGGCGGCCTCGGGCGAGAGCAGCAGCGGCGGCGGCGGCCTCGGGCGGGGAAGAGCAGCGGCGGCGGCTCCGAGCGGCGACCTCGAGCGGTCGGGGTTGGCGCGGCGGCGGCGGCGGCGGGAGGTGGCGGCGGCGGCCCGAGAAGGTGGCGTCGGCCACCACGGCGAGACAAGACGCGGAGTCGGCGACGGCGGCCGACGGCAACAGCGGAGGCGGAGGCAGCACGCGGGAGTCGGCGACGGTGGTGCAGAGTCGGCGACGGCGCGCGGAACCCTAGGTAAGCCAAAACCCTAGTTTTGGCTCTGATACCATGTTATGAATAGCGCTTGTATTCAATATGAGGCCAATGGGCCGGTATATATACACAAAGTACATGAGGCAAATATGCAAAGAACCCCTCATAACAATGGGGAATAACAAACTATACATATATCTCTAACAAGTGCTTTTGTTGTGTACTTCTTAAGACCCTGAGCAGAGAATAATTATGTTTCAGAGCATCTATGATCATGTATATGAGGGATTGGAATCTGTACGTATTACTAGATGGTTTTTTCTCTTAACGAAACAATATTAGTTTTAATTAACTCCTATAATGTTCCCCTTCTCTTATAATGAACAGAAGTTATAGCAACTTTTCAACTAATCTTCCTGTGAAGTCTGTACTCCATACATTGATACTACAGCTAGCAGAGTAGCAGGTCATGTCTGAAACTTCATCTTCTTACATAAATTGATCCCTCTGTGTATGGGCCTGTTTGGCAGAGCTCCACCACCGAAAAAATGAATCTGGAGCAGCAGATCCACCAAAAATAGCTCCACCGTGAATCTGGGATCCCACCATGGAGCTGGATAAAACTGTTTGGCTTGCACAGCAGCTCCAGATCCACGAAACTGAGTTTTTGGTGGGAATGGTCTGTTTTGCCCATGGGTTTTATGGTGGTATGGAATGGGGTGTGTAACTAGTGGCAAAAGGTGGGTAATTACCACCCAACTCCACGAGTAGATACAAAACAAGGTTTCGTGGAGCACCCCTTGAGGTGCTCCATGGATTTCATGAATCTGGAGCTAGATTCAGTATTTTGGTGAATCCAGATTTCGTGGAGCTGGAGCGTTTGGGTAAAAATTCGTGGAGTGGAGCTATTTTTGGTGAATCTGGAGTTGGTAAAGCTCTACCAAACAAGCCCTATATGTCTTTAAATAAGACCAAGTTTCATCTTTCTGCAAGTGCACACCCTCTCCATCAATCATTTTCACACAGATAAGACCAGCCATTGTTTTTCCTGGAAAGCTCCATTCATTGCCATTGGCCACCTGCATTCCCAAAGTCTCACTCACTAACAAAGATGCCGCTCAACTAATTATAAACTAGTATAGTGCCCGTGCTAACGCCACGGCGGCATTTCGGGGATGATCCTAGTTAAACGTCCGTGCGTTGCTACGAATTTTTAAATTTTGGTGTGATCCTATAGATGTACTCCACTTTACATCTAGTTGCACCCAAAGTCTACTTCTCATAGGACACCAGCCTTCTTTATACAAAGATACTTGAAGGATGCTATCAGAAAATAAGTTGGTCAGGTACCTGATCGGAGACCAAATGTGCCTATATTTGGTATACAGTTCATCCGAAAGTTCAGCTTTACAATATCCAATGTTACTCAAAACAACCAACAGCTTTTTGTGCAAGTCTCCATCCATGCTAGCAGATGTTTCTCTGTCAATACCATTTATATACCCATTTTGGAAATGATTGTTTTCTTTATTTGATCTGCTCTGAGCTAATTCCCCTCCAAACCTCTCCAGATAACCTGATACATTTACACAGTTTGTGAATAATAAAGAATGATGCTACAATTAGATACAAAATTTGAAAGAATCTAATAACTATAAAGCAACTCCATACCCGCAAAATCCAGAAAGGAATTTAGAAATGCAAATCTAATAGACTCATTGATTTCCTGAAGCTGTTGAGAAATGTCATAAGACTTGGCAGTCTCGCTCCTCAGATTAAAAAGCATACTGGAATAAACAAACATAGATCAGGATGCAGTTCAATATTACAAAAAAATGAAGGCAGGAGCAATAAGAATTCAATTGCCTCCACTTTGTTATCAGCAAACATATTGTGCTAGCAAAAACAATGATTATAAATCAATTTAGTGCAGAAAACAGTACTTATTAATAAGAAAATTAACCATCAAATGCAAACATTAATAAAAAAGACCAAATACGCAGTAAAATGCAGCAAAAAAAAGAAGTTCACAGGGCTTGGAAATAATGCAGCATAAGAAACCGAATACAATGATAAAGAAGTATAATGTTAAACAGAAATAAAGCAGCCTTACGATTCAATCCGGTCCATTGCTGAAATTTGTGATATCACGAAACTGCAAGGGCATGCATGAAATTGCATACAGTGACTTGTTTCTCTCAAGGGTGGATAAAGTAACCCAAGTCTCGTATTTTGAAACCTCCTTAGTTGTTGCCCGCAACCATGAGCAAAGTCGTAGAATGTAAAGCTTTGTCATTTCAAAATGAAGGGCGCGCAACATTTTAACTGGCATAATTGTTAAACACATTCGGGATACATACAAATTTCGTGTATATGCGCTTTTAGACAATGGCACCAACTATACCAAAGAATTGGAGATGAATCCTTCCTTCAAGAGTCCGAGGCCTTAGCTATTTCTTTTATAGTGCCACCCATGTATGGATGAAGAATGTTGCATTCCTCAAAATCACGTAAAGTATTCGAACTCGTTGGTGTCAAAGCATGTTTAATTATAGTTACAAATGCAACCAGACGTTAACTGCTAAGGATCATGGTTAACGGTTAAAATTGCAAAACATGTAGTAACAGTACCTTGTTGTCGAAAGCAGATATAGTAGCATGAACCATACTACCAACTTCATCAAGAGTATGGTTTGTGTACTTTACCTCTCCACCTTTATCATCAGCCTTATTTGCACCTGGTTTTGCACTTAAGTCAAAATCAGAAAGTGCATTTCCAGCAGTTACCTGTAGAAAATAAATTGATATGGTTAACAAATCCATGTAAATATTTATATTTTACACATAAATCGGTATAAAATGGCTCTTCTCAGCTTTCATGTGATGATTTGAAGCAGGGATCAGATTTCGTATTGAAATTATCAGAACAATTTATATAACTCATTTATAAACTTTCAATTTCAGTTTAGTATTGTACAAACTACAAATAGGGTGATGGAAGGGTTCATAAGTTTCAGCACAATAATATGCTTTGCAGCAAGGCCTAACAAATATAGCACACAGACGTAAAAAGCCATTTGCTTACATCAATCTACTCAAGGTGAATTATTTACATTTTATGCTTCTAATATGATTTTGCCTGTTCATACCTTTGCAAATTTTCCACTGAAGACAGATAAAGCTAATCTCCAGAATGCGGGATAAGTACAGCAGTTAACCTACGGATGTATGTTGCTCTTAAACTATCAGCTTCTTAAGCCAAGTAGTGTGCCCGTGCTAACGCTACGGTAAAATATAAAACAAGATAAAATTTGTAAAAAATAAAACGAACAATCAGATTCATTAAGATTCACGTCTCATATATTGTATAACCAAATATTTTTGTCACATAATGAATGTCACATAACAACAAAAAATCTGTTCAACGCTCCATTATTATTACATGACACGAGAGATTTTTGTCCTAGGCGGCGAAAATTCGGTCAAGTATATCTTTAAATTCCAAAAACAATATTGATCCTTACATTCATCCTTACATCATTAGCTGCGCAATATCCTTGCGAAAAACACCCTCCATCAAATCCTTCCTCTTGGCGGTGACAGATGGGAATGATGAGTAGGAGATGCGCCTACTCAAAGGCGAAAACAGCATCTTTCCACTGGAATCGTGTGGCGAAGTTCTAGAGGTGGTCTTCTGAGATCCTACAGTCTTGTTTGTGGTCGAGAGATGCCTGAATCGCTCTGAGTTGCTATTTGGTGGGACTGGAGGATGGGGTCGAATCAGTGCAGATGGCTTCATGCGGTCAAGCCGCCAAGGATCATGCTTCCAAGGTTCCACCAACTTCTATGTCCTCTCGCTGAATGTTCTTGTGCACCGAGATCGCAACATTGAAAACATCCGTGTTCGCTGCAGAACATGGTGAAGAAAGGAATCGTATTGACTACCATGAAAAAGCGACAAAAGCGTTATTTTGCAAGTAAGTAGTTCGCCGGTTCCATTCCAGATCTGCGAAAGAACATAGCAATGGAACAGATTGCTATCTCTCAAAGCCGCCAACTGGAATCAGTAGTCCTTAGTCTTTACAAAAACAAATATGACCGAATTCGAAGATAGAAAACAGATGTCCGGGTTCGAATAGAAAAGCAAGATCATGTACACTTGATCGGGACATCCTCCTCCTCGTAAAATTAAGGATGTTCATGCCAAAAGGTTGGAGTTTGATATTTTCATAATTGGAGCTGTATTATAACAAGAAATTACAATGTGAGAATCATCTAACATATATGCCTTTTGCAGCCTAAGGATTGGGACGACAGAGAATATATTGAGGATCCTGATGAAGTAAAGCCAGAGGTTTGTGTTGCCATACTTCCCTTTGTGAATCAATAAATTTTATTGCATGGCACATTGTTTTGTAACTTTTCATCTGCATTGGCCAGGGCTATGATTCTATTCAGAAAGAGATTCCTGATCCAAAAGATAAAAAGGTATGCAAGTTCTAACATTAGTCAAACTTACCGCACCAACCAATAAGCCATTCCATTCACATTTCGTACTACTAATGCATCACTCAGTGCTAACTTATGCATTTATTAATTATCATGAAGACTGACCAATTCAGCTACATGGTTAGCTCTACCTATTTGAGGTTGTTGCAACACTGTTTTCTTTACAAACATTCTAGTCACCTCATGTAAGATGCTGGCATCAATGCATATCCTAGCATAACTAAAGAACATTCTTGCAATGAAGATCTCTGTATAAATAAGACAACACATGATGACAAATATGCATCTTTTGTTCTAAATCAGCCTGAGACATGGGACGATGATGATGACGGCATATGGAAGCCTAGAATGATACCAAATCCAGCATATAAGGGACCATGGAAGTGCAAGGTTTGTTTTCTTTCTTTTTCTTTTTCCTTGGGCAATTAATCCTTCATGGCATTTCATTTCTTTGGTAATGTTCACATTCTCGCATGCTTCTGCCTAAACCTACAAATAGATTTTGAAGACAATAGTTTTAATGAGCCTCATGTTGATATGCATGTTATATGGAGTTTAAAACAAATTCAGGACACGGTATAACCAGTGCACATTCACAGTTTCTTCCTAAACCTACAAACAGATTTTGAAGACAGTTTCAAGTATTAGCTTGGAGCCAGACTTAAGAGTCGTACAAACAAACTTCAAGTATTAGCTTTTAAATAATGATTTACGTCTAGCTGGAAGCAATCAAAGCATGTGCACGAAGTTTCTGAATAGACTAAATCTGTTTATTTTCCTTGATAGCTGCACAAATTTGATAATCGAATCGGCTGATATATTCTGTTCTAATCTTTTCTTTTGATGGCATAGGGAACATTTGTAAGTTTCGACCTTTGGACTTTGGACATTAGTATTTTGATCACACTCGATAAAAGGAGCTTTTTTCAACAAAGATGGAATGGTCAACAACAAAGTAAAGATGGGATGATCAACAAAGTCACTTCTTGTATTATAAGTCCACTGGAATTTTTGGACTACATATATACTTCATCCAAAGGTTTTCAACTAAGGTGATGGTGTAGATTAATCAATAAAGGGCATCATATGAATAAGTCTAGCCACTTTGATGGTAGATTAAAGTTTTAGATGGCGCGATATATAGCCACCATATTTGTCTGTTCAGGAGCAACATTTGATACATAGCAGCATAAAAGGCACAATTCGGTAATTCCTATCATCAGGCTCAATTCGAATCTGTCGCACTTTGTAATAGCAGTAACTTGTCTGGTCAAAAGAGTTCTGAACTTTGATTAAACATAATAACTTTTCTACCACCTCTAGTAAGCTCATTTTTCCTAGCTAAAAAATGGCACTGGTTCTCTATAGTCATGCAATGGATCTTCAGTGAGTAAGAAATCCTGGCATCACCTGGCAGCAGCGTTCTTGTAATTCCAGGCACACGTGTCATTGACATAGTTGCTCCTTTACATTCTTGGCACTGTGAATCCGCTAGGCATCAATCGAGGAGCATGTCAAACTCGCAGATCATAGCCCTAACACCCGTTCTTTGTTTCCTTACTCTTCTACCGCCATTCTCACCATATTAACGGATTTCAATTACGCATCACATGCACACGCATACACAAAGACATATACCACATACAAGTAGTAAACCCTCCATTACACCAAACAAAACAACTCTGCATCCTTCACCCCAAACATATGAAATCGAATGACACAAGATGCATCAGATCAGATACTATACTACAAAACAAAATCTTCGCAGCGCATCAGATCAAACGCAAGGGACCAGCGCATATGGTTCGCACTCAAGTACATCACAGCAGCCCACTTCGATTTGTAAAGAAATCTACGTACCAAGAAAGTCCGGAAGGGATTGGGGAGACGAATCTTGCCGACGTCGGGAGGGGATCCACTGGATCGACAGTGAACAACTTCCTCAAATGCCTGCAAAATTCAAAAACCCAGTAAATAATACAGTAAGGCACAAAACAGCAAAACTAAAGCACAAAGACACATTGATTAGAAGGAATGGCAAGCAAGCACTGAACACCATGGGGCGAGAGTCCTTCCACCAAATCGAGGACGAATGTGGTGGTGTGACCTTTGACCCTTAGGTGGGAAACGCGTCGTAACTTCTCCCTTGTCAAAATCCGCGGTGCCGCTCCCGCATTGGCACCGCCGCACTTCCCACCGAATGCCCGCAAGATGTCCACCATAAACACCCACAAATCCACAACCACGCTAAAACCCACGCCACACCGCCAAAGATTTCACCACAAAGAATAACTAAACAAGAATCACCGATGCCCAATTGCACCGCAGATGAGCTCGTTGTTCTTATGGCCCTTGGAGATGGTCTCGACTGTGTCGCTTCCCATCCGGCGTCGTCGCCGCCGCCGCCGCCAAAGACGGCCTCCACTGCTCCTCGCCGAGCACTCCTCTACGTCCCCATGTACGCCGCCCCACCAAAGAACGGTAGCGGCCTCCCGATCCACAGTGATGTCCCCGCCTCGCCTCCGACTCCCGGATGCGGATCCGTGGCACGCCGCCGCCTTCTCCCAATCCCTCCACGGAGGACCTCTTCGGCACCGTACCCCACTCCCGCACCAACCGGCGGAAGAAGGTGCCACTTATGGACGGCAGTCCACACACTCCGTGGCCGAGAACCGACGCACGCTCCCGTCGGGCCACGTGAACACCCTGTCCCCTCGGGCACGCCGTTCTCCCGACGCCGTCGTAGCGCGCTCCGTTGGCTCAGACAAGACGCCGCGGCCGGAGATCACCCGGCGCACCACTCCCAACGTCATCGTTGCCGCAGCCCAGACGTACGGCCGTGGCCGCCCCGGAGGTTGCGGCGCGAGGTGGGGAGGAGGAGGAGACGGCGCGAGCGGAGGGGGTGGGGAGGAGGAGGCGGCGGCGGAGGAGCGGGGCAGCGCCGGCGCGGGGGTGGGAGGGAGGGGAGGAGGCGGCGGTGCGGGGTGGGAGGGAGGGGAGGAGGCGTCGGCGCGGGGTGGGAGGGAGGCGTCGCCGGAAGATTGGGGGGCGCAGCGCTCGGGATTCTGAGGGGGGAGGCAGCCGCACGCGTTTAGGGAGGAGGCGTGGGGGAGCGGCGCGGATCCGAGGGAGGGAGTTGGAGGGGGTACTGCACATCCATTGAAGGATGACCGTCGGATATGGTTGAGTAAGGAGAGAGAATAGAGGAGAGTTAATCTGGTGCGGACGTTTTAAGGATGGTGTAATTCTGGGTGCATATTGTGGTGTGGACGTAGTTAAGGTCATGACTGTGGAGCAGATAATTGTTGGGTGGATGTAGGATAATTTTAACTGGTGGATTAATAGTGTAGATAGATGAAATCTACCATGCTGATAGATACAGACACACAGTGGCATAGTGACAGCTTCAAGAACCAAGGCTATAGTTGCCTTTTGAACACTACTGAAGTTGCATAGCCTGCACTGCTACTAGCACAGTAACCTGAATGGATCCAGAGGCATTTATATAAAAGCTGTGAAGCATCATTAGCCATAAAAATCCTCACCTTGAGACTAGAGAGAGGCTGAGTCAGATTCAGAAATTTAATGTGAGAAAAGAGATGCTACTCCAGCTAGTGGTAATAGTAGCAGCAGCATCTAATAGATTGATATAGGCAGATAGATGTGCCAATGCCTGTGCCTCTACAGCTGACATTGTTGCAATTGGCAAAGTATTGGATTTTGACCAGCTGATGTGACCATCTTCCCATGATAGATGGATGCACTGCAAACTAAATCAGAATATATGAAGCCTCAGTTTGTGCTAATCACACGCCTAATGATCTCCTCCTTTCGGTTTTGCTTGCCATTGCCATGTCGTTTTAGTCAGGTCCCACAGCCTTTCCATTGTGCTGGGTCAAGACACACTGATGGGAGGTAGCAAGCCCAGCTGCTGCATGTAGGCTTTTATTTCAGAACAGCTCCTGCATTGCAAGCAAAGCTTGGCATCTTCACTTCACTCTGCATGCTTCTCTCTCTCTCTCTCTCTCTCTCTCTCTCTCTCTCTCTCTCTGCAGTGCAGCACACACGCACGTACCAAAACAGGTTGAGCTTTGTTCTTGTCTCTCCCATGCATGGGTACGTACACTGCATTTAGCGCAAGGGAGAGGGTTGCAAGTTGCTCCATCAGGCAAGGAGGAATGGACGGGGAGATCTCGCAGCTGGCCACGGCGTCTATTCCCGGTGGGGCTCGCCCTGCCGGAGACATGCCGGCCGGGGCCCAGCTGCAGCGGCCGTTTGTGTGCCGGACGGAGGGCAAGGGCTTCTTTGCTGGTCCATGCTGGCAGAAAAAAAAGAGAAGGAAACGTGGGGGGCTGAGGTAGGTCCAATCTGGCACCCCCACGGTGGCGCCGAGATTCGTGCCGACTTACATAGTGTGAGGGTACGTGTTGACTATATATGTTAAGTACTACCATTGGTCACTGACGTGTACTGAGCCACAAGGTATGTCTATCTCTTAAGGTTTGATCACAGCAGTAAATAATTGATTTGTAGAGAGAGAGAGAGAGAGAGAGAGAGAGAGAGAGAGAGCGACGATGGTGGCACGGCGAACGTACGTGAAATAAACGACATGTTTTGCTGTTGGAGAGCAAGATCATTAGTCCATCGTGCGGTTTGTGCGACCACTCTCCTCTCTCATCTTTACTCCTTTCTTCTCCCTTTTCTTCACTGATCCATCGCTAAGTAGCACGCCTCGGGACAGCGGTTAGATGAATCATCACAAAATTGATACTATTGATTGTATGAGACATCGGTAAGAGACGATCTGTTGGAGCGTTTGTCTATAGTGATGTTATTTAGTGATGTGAAAATTTTAGAGACAACTTTAAGGGACGAGAGGGGCAGTCCTATAGATGCCTGCGCCGAAGGCACGAGCGGGCAAGCACATTCATGCCTCTGGCCTCAGCTCAACTGCAAATACTCGGTTGGGTTTTTTCGACTATGACAGTTTTTGGTTTTAGCGGAGTATTTATACAAACGAATCAAATATTGATAAGTTATTTTAAAAAGTTATTTAAATAAACCGTTTTAAAAAGATGAGAGACAAAAAAAAAGATATCTTATTTGTTTATTAAAAAACTACCGTAGGCTAAGTTGAAAAGAAGAGGACAGCGCAATGCATGTACGCAGAGAGGCGTACGTACGGGCGGGCGGCGCGTGGTCCTGCCGGCCGGTGGGGCATCCATGAGCGCGTCACATGAGCTGGGTCAGAGGCGCCGGTGGTCGAGGCGGCCGGCTGCGCGGCACAGGCGGGCCACCGCCTGCATGTGCCACGCCGGTCGTATGTAGATCACACCCCTCCCTCGCTCGCTTCCCTACTAGCTAGCTATGATCTCCAAGATTCAGGAGGCCAGGTCACTGGTCCCTCGGGCCCCACACGCTTCTCCTCCTCCTGGTCCAACTGATAATAACCAAACGCATGGCAAATTAAGCCTCCTTGTGGACACATTCAGCAATCAGCATGCATGCAACTAACTCCTTGCTTGTTCATGAATCTGCCTGCGTTCCAAGATGGTGTCTAGGTAGCTAGAGATGGGTGGATGGATGTACCAACTGGATCTCTGAACTTCTGGTACATGAAAGGGACTTGACTGGCACCTGAGAGGTCGATATATGCAACTGGAGCCTGATGAAGCCTGACTGATGGTGTCTGCAGAGTTAATCGGTGTTGGAAAAAAGTCTGGCCGGCATCTGTTTGGGGTTTACGTCAGCGTTTCTCCTCCAATGGAATCAACCTATATCAATATATCATCATCGCTTACAGGTCGTCGTTAGATCATAAGATTACTCCATGATCTGGGCTCTGTTCATGGCTGCGAGGTACGTCAGATGAGCAGAGATTATTGTCATGCAAACAGTTACAGAATGGCCTTGTCCTAGAACAGCTTTATCAAACAAGGCGCACCACAGCGTAGCGCAGCACGGCCAAACATGGGCTTTCAGTAACAATTGGTAGAAAGATGCGTACAGCGAAGGTCATTGGATTGGAGCCTTGAGTACAATTCATGGGCCATCGTCACATCCTGTCCTCCCAACTGACACCAGATTTTAGCAGCAGGTCAAACAATCTATAGGCCTGTTCTTTTCAGCTTCTAAAAGTTGCTTTTCGGCTTTTCTACAGTACCTAGCTTTTAAACGGAGTATTTTTTTTAAAAATAAGGTCTACTAGTTAATTGTAGTACATACTTTACTGACTTCATTTATATTGGCAAAAATCGCACGTGAGTTTTTGTTACTTTGTAATCTCTCGTACAAACAGCCCAAAAATCACAAGCCGCAGTCAAAAACCACAAGCTGCAGCCAAAAAGAACAAGCCCTATATCCCATGCATGATTCCCACGATGTTCTTGTTCACGCAACAGTACCTTGTCTTGAACAGCATTCCGCTTTCGCCGTTGCTGCAATACAGTAACAATGTGCCTCAGATTGTCAAATGTGAACTCACTGCAACAGTCTTTGAAAAGAACAAAATTCACTGGAACAGATCATACATGTATGCAACGGACAGAGAACAGTTTCTTCAGCTTTAATGCTTGTCAGGCATTCTGCTAAGGTACAAGGCAAATTAAATTGAAATTGAGCAGCACTCTGAGAAGCTTGCTGTTAACCTTCTGATGAAATATCATCACACATCACTGCCATGTTCTTTTGTGTTATTGGCTTTTTTGAAAGTCAAAACAAGCAAAAAGATTTTTTAAAGTAGATTTTTCAAACAGCTTTCTAAGACTAAAATCGTGTGTGCTGTCCACATTGGCATCTCCACCATCGGCTGGCATTTTGAAAAGCGCAGACAAAAGTCATCAATCGCAACAAAAAACCATTGGTCACAGCAAAAAAAAAACATAACTATTGTTTTTTTCCACATACGAACAATGCTTATAGTACTATGCCGATTTGTTTCTGGCAACCGTTCATCAAACATGACAAGCCTAGGCTGAGCTCTGGCAATCTGGCTCCGGCCCCAGGTCCGTTGTCATTGTTGTGCGTGTAACCTAGACTGATAAGACTGCTAGACTGGTCCTTAAACAGCTACGAGGACAGCTAAACTAACACGGCTTCTCCTTAATCTGATGAACAATTTCCCCTTGGATGGTCTTCATCTGATAGCAACCTTCGATCAAACAAGACAAGGCTGTACTGCCTTCAGGCGATACTGAAATCAAATGCACATTTCAATTAAACCTATTAATTTGTCACATACGAACAATGTGTATAGTACTATGCCGATTTGTTTCTGGCGACCTTTCATCAACATGACAAGCCTAGGCTGAGCTCTGGCAATCTGGCTCCGGCCCCCGGCACCAGGTCCGTTGTCATTGTTCTACATGTAACCTAGACTGGTAGACTGGTCCTTAAACAGCTATGAGGACAGCTCTAAACTAACACGGCTTCTCCTTATCTGATGAACAATTTCCTCTTGGATGGTCTTCATCTGATAGCAACCTTCGATCAAACAAGACAAGGTTCTACTGCCTTCAGGCAATACAGAAATCAAATGCACATTTCAATTAAACCTAGTAAAACTCGTTGCATATTGCAATTCTTCAAGCCATCCCAATATAATTCATAATCTGATAGCAATGTTGAAGGAAAAAGCGTGCATTGCTAACCTTGTAAGGGAGAGGGTATATTGACAGCCAGAATCGGCATTGCTGAGGGAGGAGGCAGATGCTTTATTGCTTTTATTGCGATGCCACTCCTGCAGTCCTGCAATCGCACCTGCATATCCATCTAAAAAGTCCAGTGGTCATACTATGTAATGTAAGAAGCGAATTAAATGACAAAGGCGGTGGGCAGCGACAGGCGATTGTAACATGCAATGCATTGGAGTACTAGCAGGTACAGTACTAGAGAGCCTCAATTAACGGCCAGGAAGATGGCCATGGGCTACTAACTGCTGCCCAACGAGTATTTCAACTTCACAGCTATTAGAGGATGCTGAAACACTAGCTTGTGCAAAACTATGTGCCAAGCTTGTGCATTGCCATGTCCCACTGCCAACTAGTCCACCAGCATCACAATGATATTAGCAGCATCTCTTCCTGAAGAACAAGAGCTTCCATACTTGCTCCGAACCCTGGGGATCATAAAAGCCATGTAAGACGAGTGAACAATAGTTGTACGAATTACAGTTGGTAGGAATTGTCAAAAACTTAAATTACTGCTAACTCTGGCCACAAATATTCTTCGGAGTACAAACGATGCCAAAAAAAATTTGTTGCCATAGGCTCTTCTTGAGATTATTCAACTTCTGCATAGGCCTGAAACTGTATTGAGCAAAACAGATGAAGACATTCTGGCTGAAAATTTTGTACACAAATTATTTCGAAGTATAAAACACATCTACCACCTTAGTTTTTAAGTGTTCAAAGTCGCTGATTTGATTAATTCTAGCAATTTAGCAGTTGCCCTTGCCCTGCTGACTTCTGCTACGTTATAGTGGAATGCTGGAGAGGAAATATGAGTCAAGATGCTGACAAAAACTTCAGTTTATCAAGTTTAAAAAACTGTTGTGAGCACCATTGCGGAGTTAGCCAAACTATAGCACCTAGAAGAAAAGGCAAGTGAAATAACCTGAACCGGAGTAGAGATCTCATGGTGCACCCACACGGCGCAATAAATTATCTTTATGAAAATATTGGCAAGAGAAACTGCATGTAGGACTGATACCGGCAAGACGGCAATTAAAAGAGGGTGAATAATTCTCAAACCTTTTTCTCCCATCGGTATTCAAAATCTTCATTCAAATAACTATGAGAATCACCAAGTTTAAATTACACTAACTAATCTTAGCAAAACAAACTAGAGACTTAAACCAATAAAATCAGCAATTTTCTGCCCAAGGCTAGTCAAACCGTCATGGATGGGTTGGTCTAACCGCCACGGCCGGTCTAACCACAGGGACTAGGGCAGTCTAACCACTCCAGTCTGACCTAGGTTTAAGGCCAGTCTGACCGATACCATGTTCTCAGACCTAAAACCCTTTCAGATCAAAACTCGAATATCAAGAACTTACTCAATTCTCATGCAAACACTTTCAAATTTTGTATAAGACTTATTAAATGCGTTAGGAACCTAAACTAATGAAGAATTACAAGATTTTTGAGCTCAGGTTTACTAAATTGAAGATAATTGAATCTAGGTTATAAGAACATCAAAAATATTAAAACTCAAATTACTTTTTACTCGTGAGGATCCCAGGCATGAGGTCTTCCAGATCTATCCTCACATGTCCTAGTAAAATAATTTAAGAAAGAGTTTAGATTAAAACTCCTACGAATACAAAATCAGAAATCTAACTTAAAAACAAGCAAAACTAAGTAAAAATGCAAACAAGAATATGATTGAGATAAAATTTTGATCTATTTTCAGTAGAAGGTAAAGTTTACATACTCATAGATAATTAAAAGGTGCAGCCAAAGCACCACTCTTTCCTCTCTCATGTTTTCTCTCTCACAACTATGAAAGTAGACAAGGTGGTAGAACAAAAACCTAAACCATAGAATCTTTCAATCTAACATCTCCTCTCCTCCCATTTAATAACTATCAACAACCCTATAGGTCCAACTCATTAAGACACTGAGGAAACCCGTTAACCCCACTAACACGAGTTTTACAGACTCACAGTGGCCGATCTGACTACTTAAGACCACCAGAAAACACACTCTCTAGAATTTTAGTTAAACTCTATCTAGTTTCATCTCCAGTTTCTAATTATAGTAGCACCCAATGCAAACTCATCTCCAAACAACCCTACACAAGTATTTGGTGTTCAATTTCTAAGATACCATGGCCGGTCTGACCGTTTGCCCCATGACGGTTAGACCGGCAACCATTAGTCAGTCAGACCATATTCTTTATGGCAGTCAGACTGCTGGGCTCACAACCTAACCAACAGGTTAAGGCTAGTCAAACCGTCTGAAACCTGACAACACAATCTAAAACGTGAATTTTTTAAAACTTTTGCAAAATTCAGTTTTAACTCAACCAAAATACCAATTGTTTGTCATAAAACATACTGTAGACCTTCACATGGTCTATCAGAAACCCTATTTAAGTGCAGCATGAAATGGTCCAATTCCAACACTGGTCCTACTGTCAAAATATTATGCACTCACTGAATGTTTCATCTGCAAAATTTCATTAAATTTTCCGCCTTGATAAACGGCTTCCTTGCGTACTGGCTCACTTGTATGCGTGTCTGATGCAGTTTTCGAGTTGGAACACGGAGTAATAAGGATCAAAATCAACACCTTCAAGATCTATGTAAGAACAGGCAGAATTTTTCAGCACCAATAAGATGTACATTACTAACAACTGCGAGATTATCGATGATGCAAGAGATAGTAAGAAACCAAAACGCGCGATTAAAAAGGACTTTAATGGAACCAAGAGTAATGCTAATCTGCAAGGCTTTGTTGTAAATTATTACGCGTAAGCATGGACGCGAACAAGAAACGAGGCTGTTCTTTCCTTCCTTCCACGGTTGGCATCCGCGGCGTGCGCTTTCGAGCCGGCCGCAGACTGTTAGAACTACTCTTATTATTAATAATGATCGGTGTTTGAATCATATGTAGTTGATATTTAAGTACTGTGTGATTAGTGTTCGAGTACTGGTTAATCATGAGCAGAGTACCTATGTGTCGAATACTATGTAATCGAAAATCTTGAAGTCGAAGAGCAGTCAGAGACTCCAAAGTAGAGTACTCGTGTATCGAGTACTAGGCAGTTGTGTATCAAGTAGTAGGTAGCTGGAGTCAAGTACTCGTATGTCGAGTACTTGGTAGTTGCAGTCGTGTCGATTTGCGCAGTGGTCATAGTTACAGTGATCAAAGATAATGTGGTTGAACATGGTCGAAGATACCGTGTTCGAGAAGCTATGGTCGAAATACTCGTAAGTCAAGTAGCAGTCATGGTCAAAGAGCCGTGGTCGAAGACACTGTGGTCGTAGCAGCCGTGGTTGAGCAGTCGTAGTGGTCGTAAGTCGTCACTGGGCGTCCGAGTAACTGCTGAGCCAATGAGTCGTGTAGTTAGTAAGTGCATGCATGTAGCGGAAGTATTAGTGGTTGCATGCATGTAACAAAAGTATTAGTGGTGTAGTTAGTACACTATTAAAATCTTGTAACCGTTTGTTGTGTTGAGTAGTATATAAAGGAGAAAATAGAAAAGCTGTACGGCATTACGTAGCAAAAAAACTCTATATATCTGAATTAATCGCAATAACTCTATGTGTCTGAATTGACCGCATGAACTCTATATGTCTGAATTGATCAAAAGTATTTATATGTATTGCGTTCACTTAGAGTGTACGTTTTAATCTGTTTGGGTAAATACGAGCCAGAGAGGAAAGGGGACGAGACGAGCCCCGCCCCCACACAGTCCGCCACCGCCGCATCAGGCACCCGGGCGGCGAACCTCCTGCGCTGTTGGCGCCGTGCGCCTCAGCGGCTCAGCCGTTCTCGCCCCGAGTTAGCCATCCGTCTTTCTTTTACTCCAAAGAAACGATGAAAGGGAAAAAAAAGGTTTGATTGCCTTCTCCCGGACTCAAAACTGGAGCGTCTCGATTGTTCACCGATTAGATTGATTGCAGCCAATTCTTTTCAGCTTATGCACAGTGATTTCTCTTTATACATAGTGATTTCTCCTGTATAAATAAACAGGGACTTATCGGTCACCTTTTCGAAACAATTAATCAGTCCTTCTAAAAACAAAAAATTTATCATAAGTTATCAATCGAAAAAAGCAGGCCTTCTCCTGGAGACAAAATACCCGAGTCCTGAAGCAAACGAACACATTTATTTTCTAACATCACACGCTACATAAGGCGTACGGTCGCTAATATGCTGCAAGTTCATGAACACTCCACCGAATATTGTATCGAATTACACGCACAATCAATATTTTAGATGGTTCCAGAATGCTAGAAACAATAGCTTGGGAGTTGATGCTACTAGTGTGGGCTATGGACTACGGAGTAACAATAGCTTAGAAGCAGCATTCCTCCAGCAGGCAGCAGCAGCAAAGAGCGGCCAAGCTGCAAATGGGACAGAAAAAGATCAATTGATTATGCATCACAGCATGAGACCTGATATTGTGCCAGCAAACGAAGAGGGATTCGTTAAAAAGTGAGACTGACATACTGATGACATGTTTGATTTATCAATGTCTTAGTTCTCAGTGCTATTTTGAACCTTACTCCGACTACCATGCCATAAGCCAGTGCAAGCTTCGATTTCCGATAGGTCATAAATTTCTGTCCAAATCCTAAGTCCTCCCGTTGCTTTATTCTTCACTGTCATTAAAAATTGAATCTGAATCTTGCGTATATCATCCACATGTCGGTACCACAGTAACAGTACCGCTGCTTATCCTTCACGGTCATTAAAAATTGAATCTGACTGTGAAGTGAGAGCTAAAAACATCCTACACACAAAAAGTTACATTTAGGTGTGTGTGGCTTCTTTCAGTTGCCTTACTTTTCATCATTTCTTGAATTCTGCAGACACAGAAACACTTGTTCTTGATAACAGCATAAATGTAAGTTGCAACGTATCGTACAACACTTTATAGGTTCAAATATGCCAACAATGTAACAGGGAATAAGATCCTCTGCCAAGCATAAAAAAGCTAACTTGAGACCAGATTAAGCATACCAGATGAACTCTCCATCAGCTCTATATCCCAACTCATGAAAATTGCAGGCATAAACTAAGGAATCAGCAGTAACCGCTGCGACTTCAAGGAAAGATCATCTAGAATGAACAGGCAAGAAGTATGCATCCCAGGACTCAAATATACCGAATCCTACCTTAATCCTAGGAACGATTCGATAATTCTACTTAGTACAGTACAGTACACATCCAAAACTATCAGGACATAAGAAAAGACAAACAACACTGATCTGCAATCTATCTTACCATCCTTTGAGGAATCCAGAGCAGCTGCCCTCATCACCATGGTGGTGCTGGTGGTGGTCATGTCTACCATACGGCGGCGGAGGTGGCGGCGGCGGGTAATAAGGGTGCTGACCCTCATTGAAGTAGCCCTGGTACCCTGGTGGAGGCTGATGAGGTGGTGGGTAAGGCCCCTGTGGTGGAGGGTACACACCATGGGGTGGATGACCCTGAGGAGGAGGGTACACACCAGATGGAGGTGGGTATGGGTATGGCTGAGATTGAGAATACCCTGCAGTTGAACACAGAAAATCAGATTAAGCATCAATTTGCCAGAAATCTATGCCTTCAAGCCTTCAACCTCTGCAATCCAGAGAAAATCCTGTTTTTATTTTCGAGAATACAGAGAGATTTCTGTTCATGGCAGAACGTCTTCCCAACCTCGAAGCACTACTCAGAAAAGAAACTTGCCATGATCAAGAACACAAGAACAAGAATAACAAGATGATCGGGCTAAGCTTGGCTAGCTGTGGGATTCAGCAAGAGAGCCCTAACAAACAAGAATGGTTGGCTGATTGTTGCTTAAGTGGAACCAATCCAGCAAATTCGACACAAAATTTACAGAGAACAGTAGTAAGACTTCAGAAGATGATGAGAAGAAGAGATGAAGAATTTGCCTGGTGGAGGGTAGGGTTCCTCTGGAGGGACTCTCTGGTAACTCATCTCCCTCCCTTCCTTCTCCTTGCCTGATGACTAACCTTTTTCCTTCTTGGAGATATTTTGTGTGCTAGCTGTTTCTTCGGACTTTTAAAACCGGACAGTTAAATCCTTTTAACGCGTGATATATACAGGTGTGTATTTATTTTTCCCTTCTCAGAAAAGCCAGCATAAAAAAAGAAAAGAGTAACAGTGATGGACCATGTAAAGGTGACCATATGTGTATGATGAGTAATTGACAGTGGTTTAGTTTAGTAGAGTTTGGTTTGAGTGGTTTGGACTATGTTGTTGCGTGGTGCGACGGACTCGGTCAGGTTTGGTCAAACTTGGTCGTATTGGGTTTAGGACGCCTATTCTTGGTTTCGACAGGTTTGGACTTTATCTATAGTAAGTATGAGGTTATTTACGCTTTCATGTATCGAGCGGTGCTATTTGACGTGTTTCTTGTCTGTGTGGCTGCAGGACGTTGAGGCGAAGTCATGGCGAGACACGGTAGACCGGACTAGGCGCAGGTGGCGCTGAGATCAGAACGGTCAGGATGTGTCGAAGACGACGTGGACTCGAGGTGGTTGCGATGCGTGCGAGGCAAGGAGCGCGGAAGCTTCCCGGAAGGTGCACGAGGGGCGAATTGGGAAATTCGCGTGGCTGCACAAGCGGTAGCGGGCTCCGTTGGACTCAGCGGGCGTAACGGGGCGAAGACCCGTTAGCCGTGGGCTATATAAAGGATTGAGGGACTGCATGCCCACTTGAGCATTTGAAGGGAATTAGGGTTTACACTAGTCAAAAGAGGCTTTGGAAAGGTTGTTTCTCTTTGCTCTTTAGTGGGTGAGAGTAGGTGTGGTATACAGACGCTGTTCCCCTTCGATGTCTCCAATGTGAGTGTTCCTGAGAGTGTTCATCCCCCTTTCTCAAGCTTGTATGGGTGGTGTTCTTGAGTTGGGAGAGTGAGGAGATGAGTTGAGAGTCTTGTAATCGTGTCATCTATTGTAATCGTGGTATCTCTCTTCATTAGATCAATCAAAGATGGCTTTTGTTTGAGATGGTGCTCTCTGTTCATATCTCTCTTCGATACCCTCATTTGCATGAATTCCTGACTTTTTGATTTCTGAGTTCTTGCTTGCTGGAGTGTGACAAAATGGGTTGCTTGATGATGGGATGTTGATTTTAGACCATTTGGTCAGGTTCCCCTAAGAGCAAATCAAGAGTAATCTCAGATTTTCAGATTTGGCCTCCTCTGTTCTTGGTCTCTCCTGATTTTCTAGTCTAGGGTTTGAGCTCGTTTTTGATTCCCTTCATGAGATAGCTCATGACCATCATGAGTTCTTTGGCTATTGCTAATCTTTCTGCAAAGTTTCATGGGCAATAGATCAAGGATTGGAGAGAAATTGGGTTTTTAGTGCAGCTCTAGCAAAGTTTCAGGTTTTTCACCATAATCTGAAGTTCTTGCTCATTGGTTAAAATCTTTGCAATCCAAAGGTCCTAAGGCTATTTGGAACTTTTTCTTGAGCTTGTGTTCTGTAAAGTTTGGAGGGATTACATCCTTTTCTCTGGTTTCCCAAGTCTGATTCTTTTTAGTTTCCTGTTGATCTTTTCGGCCATTTTAAGTGCAGCTCTTTGGTCTCAGTTTTTCAGCATATCTCCTGTATTTCGTATGGTCTTCTTGGGCTTCGGCAAGGGCTTTTAGTAGCAGAATTTAACTCTCTGTTTGGCTGTCCTTTATTGCTCAAAATTTCTGCTTTTAATGCTAACTCTCTGGAATCAACCGAGTGCTTTCTTGTTGTTTTTCATTTCGGTAGTGAAGCAGTCAGTCTTTCTGCATGCCTTCGATTACTCTGCATTTTCTTGTCATTGCCGAACAGTATGAAGACATCTTGATTTCAGCTTTGTAGTTTGTGTCTTCTGCTGGAATGGTCCTCTCGAGAGCACACCTTATCAGCATATTCAACTAGCAGGAAATACCAAAGTGGCTTGAGTGCAATTCAGCTAGTAGTGCCTTTTCTTTTTTTCTTTTATCGAGTTTCATCCATTTTGCATGCAGATCAAACGAGGTTATTTTCAGCTGAAATTTTTATGGTTAATCTCGATTTATGCTGAATTTTTCGTGTCGCACGCGTTCCAAAATTCAGAGAAATTAATTTTAATTTTCTCGTGAGGTGTTTGTGTTTTGCATCTTTTTGAAAAATCAGTGTTCGATTTCTCGGGACGACTTTGAAGCGAGCGACATTCACCCCCCTCTGTCGCCATTTCGATCCTACAATTGGTATCAGAGCCGGTTAGCTCTAATCAATAGATCTTAACCGGTCTCAAGAGCCATGGCGACGGACAAGTACTCGACCAAGCCGCCCGTTTTCGATGGCATCGATTACCCCTTCTGGAAGAGCAGAATGGAGACATACATCCAGGCCTAGGGGTACGCCATCTGGCGCAAGGTCAAGGTCCGGTTTGAGGTTCCTGCCGATGAGAACATCAATGCCGGGAACATGGCTGATGTTGAGGCGAATGCTAAGGCGAAGAACATCATTATCCAGGGCCTGAGTCGTAGTGAGTTTGACCGCATCTCTCATCTCTCGTCAGCCTTCGATATCTGGGAGACCCTTGATGCATACCATGAGGGCACCACCCAGATTAAGACGGTGCGACAGGACCAGTTCAAGCGTGAGTATAACAAGTTTGAGATGCTTGCTGGTGAGTCCTTAGATGAGTGCTTTGCGCGTTTTCACAAGATCTTGAGCAACCTCCGGGTCGTCGGTCTCACATACTCCGACTCGGATAACGCTCGACAGATGCTCACTGCACTCGATCTACGTGTTTGGGAGATGAAAGTGACCACCATCAAAGACACGACAGACCTCTCGACCTTGACTCTTGACGCGCTGTACTCGCGCCTCAAGACTAACGAGATTGACGTTGTCTCTCGTAGATCGAAGTCACAGTCGATGGCTTTGGTCACCGATCCCGTTTCGGCTTCTGGTCATTCTTCTGATTCACTCTGTGGTTTCTCCCTAGCTGCTCTGTGACGAATCGATGATCGCTTAGAGCACTAGAGGATGAACAGTGGCCCTCCTAGCTCGGAAGTTCTCCCATGCTTACAAGAGGAGGAGGGACAGAAGAGAGGCGGACCGCCATTTGCTTCGAGTGTGGTGGCCCCAACCACATTCGAGCAAACTGCCCCAAGCTGGAGAAGGGCAAGAACGACTACGGCGGTTCGGGGAAGAACGACTACACCGACAAGAACCGCAACAAGAAGACTCCAGCTCAGACGCCGAGCGAGAAGAAGTTCCGCAACTTCGGGAAGGCCAAGAAGCTGTTTCACCGCGTCCTCACCGCCTTCGACGACCTCGACCTCAGCGAGGTGGAGGGATGGAGCGACGACGACGGGACAGGTGACCAAGATCCCAAGAGCGGCGACGACTTCTCCAAGATGTGCTTCATGGCCTCGAGGGCGAATCGAGCGACAATGAGTCAGACTCGACTGAACGAGGTATGCCCCACCTACGACCAGCTAAATCATGCTTTTCTTAAGCTAGGTGGTTTTCATGCTAGAGCTAGGGCTAGGTGTACCGAGTTAGAGAAGGAAGTAGATAGACTATTACGGGAGCTTACTTCACTTACATCTGCTCCCTCCCGTGATGATTGTGATACATGTTGTGCTCTGTTGGGTGACATGGAGAAACTAAGGACCTCGCATGATAGTGTGTCCTCCGAGCTTGATATTGTTAAGGTGGAGAATGTTAGTCTGCTTGCTGAGTTAGAGTTGAGTAGGATGGCTGTTACCCTACTTACTACTGATGAGACTACTTCTCCCACCTCATGTGAGATTAAGGACATTGCTGCTAGAGGACCTTATGCCATGCTCCTTGATCTGCCCGAGTCTTGTGAAAAATGCAATAACTTGAAGATGAATCTAAAACGGGCAGATCATAAAATTGCTGAACTACAAGCTTCTTTGCTTGAGCCGATTGATTCATGCTTGAACTGTCCAAAGTTAACTGCTGAACTTGAATCTGTCTCAAAACAGTTTCAAGAAATGATTGACAACAGCAAGAAAATGGCTCAGTATGCGACTAAGGATCCTGTTAGCTCACCATGCATTAGTTGTGATAAACTAAAACTTGAACTCGTTGCATTGAATGACAAATGTGTGAAGCTAACTAAGGACTTACTAGAGAAGCCACAATCTGGTTGCGATGTGATTGATGGTGTGGGGGAGAAGCCCCAGGGTAAGGGTGAGACGCCTAGAGATGCGAACCAACCTGCTAGTAGTAGGGCTGTCCCCTCAGAGTCGGCTGTGCGTGCACAAGCCATTCTTTCCTCTACTGTTGGTTCTTCTTCTGCTCCCTTACCTTCTGCTGTCTCTTCTTCTCCCTGCTCTTCTTGCACCTCTCTCTTTCGGGAGTGTCAGTACCTTATGAACACTCTCGAGAGATTTGTAGGCGGCAAAAAGAAGCTTAATCTTATTCTAGACCAATCCAAGATTTGCAAGTTCAATCAAGGTCTAGGATATGATTTCTATGAGGATATGAGGAAGCATCCACCGCTATTCTCCACCCATCGTAGGAGGTGTGATCGAGGTTGAGCCCAGATCCGATGAGGTTAAATTCAAATCAGCGGGCTTTGTCCAAGGGATCTCGACGGCAAGGTGATTCCACCGCTGCTTCGCCTCTCGGAAGGCGAAGCCTCTTCGTGCTACTTCCACCTCTCAGAAGGTGAAGTACCACTGCACCTTCTGTCAGAAGGATGAGCACTCGATCGAGAGATGCTTCAGGCGCGCCAGGATTGCGCGAAGAGACCGTGCAGAGGCACTTAGGCGTATTCAGGGTCAGCCCCAGATCCTGAGTGCACCTAAGACTAGCACGAGGTCCAGGTTTGCTTCTGACGTGTTTGGGCAGCATCGAGGACTTGGTTTTTCTGAGTCTTCTGGTTTTTGTCCTCGTGTTACTCCGGGTCGTGACTTCCGCCATCCTGAGGGTACATCTCGTTT
Organism: Dendrocalamus sinicus; assembly: GCA_036346575.1. NCBI lineage: Eukaryota > Viridiplantae > Streptophyta > Magnoliopsida > Poales > Poaceae > Dendrocalamus > Dendrocalamus sinicus. The sequence goes on from CM070664.1 coordinate 6,166,329, forward strand.
CCCCCATCGAGACAGTTACCCACAGTGTGATCAGCGTGTTGCTGGTGTTCCGACTCGCTCTCCCGTAGCAGTCGAACCCCGCAACAACTTCAGGTCTGCTCATAGACCTTCTGCTTCTTTGAGTCACAGAGAGCGTAGGGTAGATAGAGGTCAGTCGTGTTTGACTACTTCATCTGCTCCACGTGTTACTCGGTATTGGGTGCCAAAATCTATCTTGATTTATCCCAGTACTGAGACTTTACTCTCTGTTTGAATCAGGTTCGCCGGGTAGGGAAGGAGAAGGTTTGGCTTGTAGACCCTGGTTGTTCTCGTTATATGACCGGAGACTCCCGTTGGTTCTCCTCCCTAGCCCGCGCTCCAGGTGATGAGACGATCACCTTCGGAGACGCTTCGTCTAGGCGCGTCATCGCCAAAGGTACTGTGCATGTTAATGCTTCGTTTATTCTTAAGGATGTTGCCTTGGTTAGTAAGCTGCAGTACAATTTGATTTTCGTTTCTCAGCTTACCGATGACGGTTTCGAGGTGAGCTTCAAGAAAAACGCTTGCAAAATTCTTGATTCTTCGAGTAGTCTGGTTTGCGGGATTTCTCGTTATGGGAGAATCTTTCGTGCTGATTTTTCTGATTCTTCTGGTGATCCTCTCCGGTGTTTGGTTGCCTCAGAGTCCCGTGATTTGACCTTCTGGCATAGGAGACTTGGTCATATTGGATTTGACCATTTGACCCGAGTTAGCAGCCACGACCTCATTCGTGGTCTGCCGAAGCTCAAAATGGTCAAAGATCTTGTTTGCGCTCCATGCCAGCATGGCAAGATGGTTGCCGCTTCACATCCTCCGGTCACTGTGACCATGACTGATGCACCGGGACAGCTGCTCCATATGGACACTGTTGGACCAGCTCGAGTGCAGTCAGCCGGAGGGAAGTGGTATGTTCTTGTCGTAGTCGATGACTTCTCGAGGTACTCTTGAGTGTTTTTCTTAGCCTCGAAGGATGAGACATTTTCACATTTCCGAGGTCTTTTTAGTAGGCTTTCTGTTGAGCTCCCGGGTGCCTTACGAGCGATCCACAGTGACAATGGCACGGAGTTCAAGAATTCCTACTTCGAGAGTTTCTGTGGTGAGACAGGTGTAGAGCACCAGTTCTCTTCTCCATACGTCCCTCAGCAGAATGGCGTTGTGGAAAGGAAGAACCGTACCTTGGTCGAGATGGCCAGGACGATGCTTGATGAGTACTCTACACCGAGGAAGTTTGGGCTGAAGCCATTGCGACCGCGTGCCATGTTTCGAATCGAGTTTTTCTTCGGGCACACTTGCACCGCACTTCTTATGAGTTGAGATACGGGCGAAAGCCCAGCGTCTCTCATTTTCGTGTGTTTGGTTGCAAGTGCTTTATTCTGAAGTCCGGGAACCTAGATAAGTTCGAGTCACGTTCTTGTGATGGGATCTTTCTAGGTTACTCGCCTTCTTCGCAGACTTATAGGGTCTGAAACTACGAGTCTAGCAAAATGGTAGAAACCTGTGAGGTGACCTTTGACGAGGCCAGTCCGGGGACTAGGCCAGATGTCTCAGGTTCTTTAGAGCAGTTCGAGACCATCTTTGTGGATGATGAGGACGATGGAGACGATGGTTGTTTACCTGATCCAGCTCCTCACCTCCCCTTGAGATGCCTTCTTCCACGGTACCTCAAGGTGATCAGCCCTTACCTACTGTTTCCTCCGGAGCTAGTGGCTCTGTCCCTGCCTCTTCTGCACACGAGGTAGAGGCCACTTCTTCTCCTCATCCAGAACCTCCCCGACATATCCAGAAAAGGCATCCTTCAGAGCAGATGATTGGAGACCTCTTCGAGCGTGTGACCCGCTCAAAATCTAGCTTATCTCAATTCTGTCTCCATTCTGCTTTCATTGCCTCCTTTGAGCCCAAAGATGTTTCTCATGCTCTTTCCGACGAGTCTTGGGTCAATGCCATGCATGAGGAGCTAGAAAACTTCGAGAGAAACAAGGTCTGGTCGCTTGTCGAGCCCCCACGAGGTCACAATATCATTGGGACTAAGTGGGTGTTCAAGAACAAGCAGAGTGAGGATGGTGTGGTTATTCGAAACAAGGCTAGACTGGTAGCTCAGGGGTTCTCCCAGGTTGAGGGTCTAGATTTCGAGGAGACCTTTGCCCCTGTAGCTCGACTTGAGGTCATTAGAATCCTGCTTGCCTTTGCAGCTTCTAAAGGTTTCAAGCTTTACCAGATGGACGTGAAGAGTGCCTTTCTCAATGGCCTTATTGAGGAGGAGGTCTACGTCCGATAGCCTCCAGGTTTCGAGAACTCCAAATACCCTAACCATGTCTTCAAGCTTTCAAAAGCGTTGTATGGACTTAAGCAGGCTCCCAGAGCTTGGTATGAGAGGCTTAAGTCCTACTTGTTGAGTCATGGGTTTGAAATGGCTAAAGTAGATAAGACCTTGTTTATCCGTAGGCTTGGTAATGATCTTCTGCTCGTCCAAATCTATGTCAATGACATCATCTTTGGCGGCTCCTCCCATACTCTGGTTTCACAGTTCTCGGATGTCATGAGCACCGAGTTTGAGATGAGTATGATGGGCGAGTTGACCTTCTTCCTTGGCTTCCAAATCAAGCGCACTCGGAGGGTACATTTCTTCATCGGGAAAGTACACTCGTGACCTCCCGAGACGCCGACATGAGTGATGGTAAGCGGTGTCAACTCCGATGGCTTCTACACCTATCTTGACCTGATGAGGATGGCGAGCCGATTGATCGAAAAGAATACGTAAGTATGATTGGCTCCTTCTTTACCTCACCGCCTCGAGACCGGACATACACTTCTCTGTGTGTCTATGTGCTCGTTGAGCTTCTCTCGCGTATCTCACCGCCAAAGCGGTGAAGCGCATCTTCGGTACCTTCGAGCTACCATTGACTATGGTATCGGTACTCTTCCTCATCCTGTCTTTCCTTGAGAGCCTTCTGGATGCGCACTTTGCCGGTGTAGGATAGATAGGAAGAGCACTTCGCACTGCCAATTCATTGGCACTTCTCTCGCTTCTGGTCTTCGAGGAAGCGGTCGGTGTTGCACACCCACCGCAGAGGCCGAGTATGTTGCTGCAGCCACCGCTGTAGTCGTACTGGATGGCTTTGACCTGCGGGACTTTGGGTTAGTTATCGACGATGTTCCACTCTTTGTGATAACACTTCGCGATTAACATTGCTAAGAACCCAGGTCAGCAGATTCTCGGACCAAGCATATTGACATTCGCTTTCACTTTCTTAGAGACCATGTAGAGAAGGGCGATATAGTGCTCCAGTTTGTGGAGAGTGACCACCAGTTGGCTGATATCTTCACCAAGCCATTGGATAGTTCGAGGTTTTCAGCTCTGCGGGGAGAGCTTGGGGTGGTTTGTCCTTATGGACTGTAGTGAGGGGGAGCTTTGGGCTTTACTGCTTTACTATATTGATTATGCTTCTGTCTCATTTCTGTCGCTTTGCACTCGGGGTGCATCGGGCTTAGTCCTTCTAGCATAAATTAGAGTGCTTCTCTTGTCTAGTTGCTTAGACTTCTTACTCTTATCTTGTGCTTCCAGGATGCTTCTTATTAGCTGCTTCTTATCTCACTAGATTGAGCTCACTCACTTCTTGTAGGTTCTAGCGAGGGTCGGGCCACCCTCGGGTAGACCGGGTACGTGTTTGCTCTCTAGTGTGTGGTTTACCGTCAGCTAATAGTCTTGGAATCATATGGGGTAGATGAGAGTCAGTTTGAGCCACAGTTGTCTCTATATCTTATCTATGCTTTAAGGACTACCTGTTTGGTCTTATTTGCCAGCTTCTCGATTCTATTGCTTTGGTTCAGGGAGAGTTCATTTGGGAGCTTCTGGAGCTTAATTTTGACTTAACTCAATTTGAACTAAAAGTTGCATCTCATGTTGAGGGGGAGCTGGATTTTCCTGCATTTAGCATTCTGCATTGTAATATAACGACATTGAGCCCTGATTATTATCCTGTTTTGACATGTTCACAATGCTTTACACATTGCCATGACTTGTGCGTATCTGCTAGATTTATCATAACTTCATATGTGTAGACTAGATTTTGCCATGATAAGTTAATTAAAATTGCTCAACTTGAATCAAAACTTGTCATGCTCGCATTTGAGTCTAGTCTTGCTTTAGCTATCCTTTTATGATTCATGCCATGTCAAATAGGCTAAGTTGAGTGTTGAATCTCTATTGAGTCTTAGATAGAGCTATTTTAGTCTCTTGATGATGCATGAGTTAGTACAACATGTTAAAATGCAAAAAGATCTCTTTTGTGCGAAAAAACTGATCTCACCAATTCTTTCTCATGAGACGGCTTGCCATTGCACTTGGCATGAGCTCAGGGGGAGTTTTGGATGACCTAGACTATCTTCTTAAGCTTATCGCTTGGAGTAGTCGCATAAGGCTTGAGGTCTAGCACATGATAAAACAAAAATCTGGTTGGCAACAACCATGAATTTCAAAGAAAATATATCATTTGTGCTCGAATTTGCTTAAGCTACCAAAAGAACCCAGTACTTAATCAATGTTTCAATCTTGAGCTTATAGCACTCTATTTGGACTCAATTTGAGCTTCTTGGTTACGCTTAGTTTATTGACATGGCTTGCATCATCCTTGGGTATCTTTAGCTGGACTTTGCTCACTGATGACTTGACTTGCTCACATAATGCACTTCATTTTCAGATTGTCATCCATGTGTTCTAGCTAGCTTATATATATATTGTCATGATCTAGATAGCGTTTTATTGAGTTATGGCTTGGTGTAACTCTTCATGGTCATTATGAATAATTCTCATGGCTCTAAATGCTTAAATAAACAAACTTCAGCCATATTCATCGATTGACATGTCATATTCTCTTTTTTGCATCCTTGATGTGTTTATTGCCAAAAGGGGGAGAATAGTGGTAGAAAAAGCTAGTTGGGATCATTCTAGAGCTTTGGAGAATAATTTGCTCTTTCAGTTGTGGCTCTAGTGTTCCTTCTGTCGACATGGTCATTTGTTTCATTCCCTTCTTTGGACCATGTTGGATTCGTCAAACTCAAACTCAACTTTGCGCTTTTTCGAGGGTTTGTCAATATACTCATCAAGGGGGAGATTGATAGACCATGTGGAGGTGACCACATGTGTATGATGAGTAATTGACAGTGGTTTAGTTTAGTCGAGTTTGGTTTGAGTGGTTTGGACTATGTCGTTGCGTGGTGCGACAGACTCGGTCAGGTTTGGTCAAACTTTGTCGTATTGGGTTTAGGACGCCTATTCTTGGTTTCGACAGGTTTGGACTTCATCTATGGTAAGTATGAGGTTATTTACGCTTTCATGTATCGAGCGGTGCTATTTGACGTGTTTCTTGTCTGTGTGGCTGCAGGACGTCGAGGCAAAGTCGTGGCGAGACACGGTGGACCGGACTAGGCGCAGGTGGCGCTGAGGTCAGAACGGTCGGGATGTGTCGAAGACGACGTGGACTCGAGGTGGTTGCGAGGCGTGCGAGGCAAGGAGCGCGGAAGCTTCCCGGAAGGTGCACGAGGGGCGAATCGGGAAATTCGCGTGGCTGCACAAGCGGGAGCGGGCTCCGTTGGACTCAGCGGGCGTAACGGGGCGGAGACCCGTTAGCCGTGGGCTATATAAAGGATTGAGGGGCTGCATGCCCACTTGAGCATTTGAAGGGAATTAGGGTTTACACTAGTCAAAAGAGGCTTTGGGAAGGTTGTTTCTCTTTGCTCTTTAGTGGGTGAGAGTAGGTGTGGTATACAGACGCTGTTCCCCTTCGATGTCTCCAATGTGAGTGTTCCTGAGAGTGTTCATCCCCCTTTCTCAAGCTTGTATGGGTGGTGTTCTTGAGTTGGGAGAGTGAGGAGATGAGTTGAGAGTCTTGAATCGTGTCGTCTATTGTAATCGTGGTATCTCTCTTTATCTAGATCAATCAAAGATGGCTTTTGTTTGAGATGGTGCTCTCTGTTCATATCTCTCTTCGATACCCTCATTTGCATGAATTCCTGACTTTTTGATTTCTGAGTTCTTGCTTGCTGGAGTGAGCCAAAATGGGTTGCTTGATGATGGGATGTTGATTTTAGACCATTTGGTCAGGTTCCCCTAAGAGCAAATCAAGAGTAATCTCAGATTTTCAGATTTGGCCTCCTCTGTTCTTGGTCTCTCCTGATTTTCTAGTCTAGGGTTTGAGCTCGTTTTTGATTCCCTTCATGAGATAGCTCATGACCATCATGAGTTCTTTGGCTATTGCTAATCTTTCTGCAAAGTTTCATGGGCAATAGATCAAGGATTGGAGAGAAATTGGGTTTTTAGTGCAGCTCTAGCAAAGTTTCAGGTTTTTCACCATAATCTGAAGTTCTTGCTCATTGGTTAAAATCTTTGCAATCCAAAGGTCCTAAGGCTATTTGGAACTTTTTCTTGAGCTTGTGTTCTGTAAAGTTTGGAGGGATTACATCCTTTTCTCTGGTTTCCCAAGTCTGATTCTTTTCAGTTTCCTGTTGATCTTTTCGGCCATTTTAAGTGCAGCTCTTTGGTCTCAGTTTTTTAGCATATCTCCTGTATTTCGTTTGGTCTTCTTGGGCTTTGGCAAGGGCTTTTAGTAGCAGAATTTAACTCTCTGTTTGGCTGTCCTTTATTGCTCAAAATTTCTGCTTTTAATGCTAACTCTCTGCAATCAACCGAGTGCTTTCTTGCTGTTTTTCATTTCGGTAGTGAAGCAGTCAGTCTTTCTGCATGCCTTCGATTACTCTGCATTTTCATGTCATTGCCGAACAGTATGAAGACATCTTGGTTTCAGCTTTGTAGTTTGTATCTTCTGCTGGAATGGTCCTCTCGAGAGCACACCGTATCAGCATATTCAACTAGCAGGAAATACCAAAGTGGCTTGAGTGCAATTCAGCTAGTAGTGCCTTTTCTTTTTTTCTTTTACTGAGTTTCATCCATTTTGCATGCAGATCAAACGAGGTTATTTTCAGCTGAAATTTTTACTGGTTAATCTCTGATTTATGCTGAATTTTTCGGTGTCGCATGCGTTCCAAAATTCAGAGAAATTAATTTTAATTTTCTGTGAGGTGCTGTGTTTTGCATCTTTCTGAAAAATCAGTGTTCGATTTCTCGGGGGCGACTTTGAAGCGAGCGACATTCACTCCCCTCTGTCGCCATGTCGATCCTACTGTTAACATCTCACACCCTCAAACCGAGCGGTAGCTAGGTTGGCTCGATGCAAGGTGTTCGTGCACGTCTCATACGGTACATACGTGTACACGTTCAATAGAAAATTACGTGTCTGTGCTCCATATAATTTTAGTGGCTTTGCAAAATTCCTAAAGGCGTGTTAAGGAACACGTGCACGCGCACGCGTCTCAGAGTACACGAGTTCTTGATTCATTTGTGCTAGCCACGTGTATAAGAACCATAAATAGTAGTTGGTTGTATTCTCTCAATAACAGGCAGTCATTTGCAAAGTATCGTCAAGTGCTACTAAACATGTTTCCCAATTGAGCATGCAATATGTCTGAGATATGCGGCATCTTCATTCACACTTACACAGCCCCTTAGAATTGTACTGTAGGTTTGCTGTCTTTCTTCGTTAACTCTTCAAACAAAGGTTGAACTATATACATTCTTGAGGCCTTCTGCCTTGTGGTATGAAGTAATTTCTAGTTCCGCCTTGTAGTATGAACTATATGCAATCATTTGCTTCGCGCCTTGGACGGTATAGTTTAATCTTTGTTTCTAGAAGTAGCTATGTATTTGTATTAGAACGTATGTATCTTAAGTTCGTATTCTCATCGTTAAAATCCTAGCTTCGCCATTGGTATTGCTGTTAACCATAAGGTCCAAGGTTCAAGCCCTTCCTCTAGCTATTTTCCTCCTTTTTTGGGGAACTTTGCCAACGGCTAACAGAACAACAAAGTTCTAAGAAGGCACTCTATCTAGTACTGTGAAGGCTAAGCGGGGTTGTTCTTTTAGGGTATAGCTTATAACTAAAATTTTTAAATTTATACTGTTCACGAGAGAGAATACAGAGAGACATGTGTGTGCTATTTTTGCTAATATAGCTGAAGTCAGTACAGTGTCTATTATAATCAACTTATAGATCCTACTTAAAAAGATACTCGGTTTAAAAGATAGTTACTATAGCATAAACCATAAGTCAGAAAATGAAAAGAGTGACGCTGGAGCTGCAAAATTGGAAGCAAAACCAATAGATCAACACACTTTTTTTTAGAGGTACAAGGCGATGCACACAACCCACGCACACCCACTCACACTACACATGTGTGCGCGTCTTGAGGAGCGGGCACACGCCGTACCACTGAACACGCACGTGTGCGTGTACCAAACAGACTAGGAGCTGCAAACTGACTAGGAGCATGTACTATTTTTGCTAATATATCAACACACTTTTTTAGGAAAATGAAAAGAGTGGTACTGGAGCTGCAAAACTGGAAGCAAAACCAATAGATCAACACATTTTTTTTAGAGGTACAAGGTGACGCACACAACCCATGCACACCCACTCACACTACACACACGCGTGCGCGCCCCTACACACGCAAGGCTAAATAGAGACTCGACAGCCTCGAGGTGCGGGCACACGCCGTACCACTAAACACGCACGCGTGCGTGTACCAAACAGACTAGGAGGGTTTCAAGTGAACAGTACCCAAAGGCACTGTTCACTGAATAGTACCCAGGTGAGCACGCACGCCGAGCAGGACTTGAACGCATGTGGGCATGCAGAGCGACCACACACTCAACCAACTAAGCTGAGCTCAGTTCCCATAGATGAGCACACTTACAATGCATGCTCGTCGGACAAAACGTAAACAAAACTAACCTTGGAAGCGAAGCAGCAGCAACCAAACCTTCTTTCCTTCTGTACCGGCCTATTCGATCAAAGAACCCGAGCGCCGTAGGCGGGCCGCACAACCCATTTATCTGCCGCACGGAGGCAGCCCAGGGCAAGAGAAGTGGAGCTCATGGAGCAATGGAGAGTCTTAGGGCCTGTTTGGGACTGCTCCGCTCCAGTTTTTTCAACTCTGCTCCAAATTTGTCTAGCCAAACGGGTTCAACTCGAAAAACTCTGCTCCAAGAAAAAGTTGGAGTTGAAGGCCTACTCCACGTTTTTTCTGGAGCTCCTCAAGGGGTACTCCAGAAACTGAAGTTTTGTATCTCCTCATGGAGTTGGGAGAAAATTACCCACCACTGCCATTACTTTTCCTCCGTACCGATTCGTTTCTTTTCCTCTCCTCCCCACCCACCGCGCGGCTCCTGTCCTCCCCACCCACCCACGCGCTCCTCTTCCGCCACCACCGCAAGTCCCCGGCGCCTCTCCCCCTCCTCCACTGACCGCCCGCAGGCCCCCATGGACGCCACCGCCGAGCGCCGCCTCCGCAAGCGCCGCCTCCGCGTGGAGCCCCCCAACTCCCGCGGCCCGACACCCCAGCGCGTCCCTGGCTCCAACCCCAACGCCCCCAAGCTCCCCGAGCCCGCCTCCGTCCTCTCCGGTAAGCGCCTCGACCTCCACCGCCGCATCCTCGCCCTCGTCCGATCTGCGGGAGCTTGTGCATTTGCTGGTAACCTTTTTTTCCTTGCCTGTTTCCAGTGGATTTGTTTCTAGCCGTTAATTTTGGCGATGTGCGTGAGCTAGCTAGGCGTGCCGAAAGTAGAACAAAATTTTGGATTCGAGCTAAAAGGAGTGCTGTTGGAGCTGCTACCTTGGACGCTGGGTTTGTCATGTCCGCTTTTGTTAGTATACTCTGCGAAGAAACTGAAAAGAAGAATGGGGAAGGTAACATAGAATTTGAGAAGAGAAATGGATGAGTAGAAATAAGGACTTGTCAATTGTAGAACATATAGTCTCTTGAGAAAACTATAGAGCTTATAAATTTTCAAGAGGATGTAATTAAGAGCCAGTTAGTTGTTGGATTGTCTAGTTTTGCATGGAAGAGAGGAAGAGATGCAAAGTTGCCCCAATGTATCAACAGTATCCCTCGTGTTAAAATGTGATGCTTGAGAACTCAGTTGCTTACGAGAAAATTGATACTTTGCCATCCTATTCGGTGGGCTTCGACAAAATACCACTCCCTAGAATGGCCACTATAAAATGCCACTCTTAACATTGGCACTTTGATTATTTGCCATTTTAAGGGTTTTTTAGGATTCTTAATTATTTTTTTTAACCATTTTCAGATTATTTGCCATGGGAAAAGACACATTTGCCCTTGGGTCATTTGCTTATTGCCTTCTCCTGGACATGGACACTTTTTCTTGTCGCCGGGGAGGACGGCGCCGTTCCGCCGCCGCCATCGCCCAGTGCGTCCAGAGCTTCATCACCGCCATGGACGCCGTCAAGCTCAACATGCTCGCCAACGACTGTGTCCGCCCCGCTCCATGACCTCTCGACTTCCATGGGGAAGCCGGGCCCGTCCCGCCGCCGACTTTGAGGAAGGTCAAGGTGAGTGAATGGCTCGCCAAGCTAAATAAGATGGGGGCCGGGACGAGCTTACAGAGCAGAAAGCGAGGCACTCAACCGACTGGATTCGGCGTCTGGTAGCGTTCATGGCCTCGCCGCCCACCGCCGGCATCCGAGCAAGCATCGGCTTGGTTCCTATTTGGTTCGTTCTTTCTATTTGTTATGCTTTTGTGTTTGGATCATTACTGTAGTTCTATATTGTGGTACTTTTCCCTCTTGTAAATGGATTATGTGGCATATTGGTTACATATAGTTTACTGCTCCTGCAATGGATCTCCGTTTGTGAGAATGTGTTTATATTTTTTACTGTCTCAACCTTCCTAGTTAATATGCCCCTCAAGTATGCATCTTATATAAATTTAGTTCTTCTAGTGGCTTTTTCAGTGAAGGGGACAAATATTCTGGTAATTTGGCGATGGGAAATGCACACTGATTGTTCTGTGCGAAGGCTACAGTGGATTCTATGGCCTATTGGTTATGTATGAGGGATGGTTTCCCTCTTGATATGCAGTCATAGTGCAATGTCCCTAGAATGGTCTCGTCTCTCTCGTGTCCATGTCCAGGAGAAGGCAATAAGCAAATGGGCCAAGGGCAAATGTGTCTTTTCCCATGGCAAATAATCTGAAAATGGTTAAAAAATAATTAAGAATCCTAAAAAACCCTCAAAATGGCAAATAATCAAAATGTCAATGTTAAGAGTGGCATTTTATAGTGGTCATTCTAGGGAGTGATATTTTGTCGAAGCCCACCGAATAGGATGGCAAAGTATCAATTTTCTCGTTGCTTACAGTTCCGTTGGACAATATATTATGCAACTTGAATCATAGCAAATCTTTTAGTGTGAACTGTCCACTGGAGGTAGAAATCCCAATTCTTGTCTTGTACTTGAGAGTAGAGTCCATGATGTATGAACATAGTAATACTATGCTTAAGCTGTTTTGGCCAATTGGTTGTGCAACTGGGTCACTCAAATTGCATTGTTCTCATGGAACACGGCATATGTAGCTTTATATTCCAGTTGATTGTTTATAAGAGTTGATCTCATGAAAATTTTGCATTACTCAGAAAAAACGTTATTCACCTTTCTTGGGTTATATGTTTTACTACTGTTATCATCTTGTTGATGTGTTTTTCACTGTCCTAGATCCTCCTGAATCTATACCAAACTGCCTAGTCATACCAATACTACAATAGTTGAGCAGTATGCCTAATTGCCTACTGTGTTGTTCTTCAGTCATGTCTAGATTGTAGACTGGTATTTGAACTTTGAACTTTGTATCAGATCATTGTTATGGAGGGCCTATCATGAAGTTTTTTTCTTTCATCTGGTAGGACGTTCTTGTGGTATGCTCATCTGTTGGATGGACAGATCAAAAGCACATGCTCTATCTTAGCTTATTGGAAGAATCTTTTGTGAGCCAATTACATGATGGTGAAATTAGCTTCAAGGGACTCTTCAATCACTCTCCAAGAGCTTCTAGACCTAAACAATCATCAAAGAGAAGTGTTAAAAACACAGAAGCCAATCAGGTATAGGCAAAGGCCACCGGCCCTCATTCCTTGACACAAAAAAACGAAAAATACAGTTGTAAGTTGTAACATATCAAATTGCTCTCTTGTTTTTGAACCATGTGGCAGGGATATCTGGGGGTAGTTGAGGTTGACAGAGCGAAGCCCTGGATAAAGGTTGAGCAGATCAGATCATCATCTTGTGAAAATCAGGCAGATGGAACGGTCCAATCTATGGATAAGGAGGTTGAGCTGAAGGAGAAGCTTGGTGGCGAGCTGATTCTTGATGGTGTGGTTTACGGGAACCTAATGAAGGGGTACTTCCTTAAGGCCCAGGAGGAGGTCAAGCCTTGGTGAAGGTTGATAGGCTTGATGAGGTCATAGCCTAGATGTATCAGTGATGTGCATAAATTATTTTCTGTTACAAGGTTTGTTATTTGTTAAAGTGAGTTGTATGTAAAATTGCTTGTATTGACTTGAGAATGGAGTTTTTGATGCATTCTGTGATGAGTTGGCAACCGCTATTATAATATTTGTTTTTTGGTTTTCTCGAATAAATTAATTGGGATTATAATATTTTACATCATATTTCAATTGGCAACAAAAAAATTTAGTTACATATGCTCCGCAGACATCAAAACATACACCAAACATCATTCAGGGGCACATTGAACCTTTCTCAGGGAAACCTCACATTCCTGGAGCTGGAGCTAGCTGCGTGCTAAACAGGACCACCTGCTCCAGGAACTCCATAGTGGAGCTGCTCCATGATGGAGTTGGTGGAGCAGAGCTGGAAAAACTGGAGCAGAGCAGTTCCAAACAGGCCCTTAAGAGGGAGAAAGAGGAGAGTTGTAGATGGAAAAGACCAAGAATAGGTGGCTCAGAGCAGTGTGAGTTTTTTAGCCGTCCGGACTTGTGAGTGCTATCAATTCCCAAGGAATTTAGGATTTCATACTCAGATAATTAGAGGGTGTTTCCACCCCGGCTCCATTTTATTAATGCAACATACTCAGATAATTATTTACTTGGAATATGCTCTCCTGACTGAAGTCCAGCAGTTCGTGCGTGCGTGCGTGCGTGCAATGAAATTTGTACTGAGAAAGCACTTAATGTCAATCTGTAGTGCTAGTACTGCTCTTCCTTTGTACTACCACTAAAAGAGAAACTACTCCATGAAAAATGGCACATTGAGCAATCGATCAGCTGGTCAGAGCAAGGATTTTATGCTGATGATGTTTTTGTAAAGCTAGATGTCATGTCATGTCACTGAAGAATGTATAATCCGCACACTGAAACACGGCTATGGCCTAGCTATGTGCCTAGGAGAAGAAGGTCATGCAGGTATATGACGACCTAGCTTAATATATATTATTCTGACATTTGGAATATGAACATCGATCAATCGATTTGCTTAATTTCATAAATTAAAACAGATGCAGTTAAGCCTAGCATGAGCAATAAGAACCACTCAGGCTAGCCAAGGAGACTGCCCATGAACCAATCCAAGGCTCATTCACTGCTGATCCTTTCACAAGGACACAGGCAAGTCATCCTTGGCTATCAGAGATAAGGCCCTTAACACCATGCAAGGCTTCTTCTCTGCAAGCTAGCTGCTTATCACTGAACTTGCTTCAGTGCTTGACTGCTTGGTTTGCAGTACGCTGTGCTTCCATTCAACTTCTATTTATATATACGTCGTAGAGAACCGGATCTGATCCTTGGTGCGTGTAGGCTCTACCAGAATATCTTATCAGCACAACCTTTTTTTAGCTAGCAGAATATATTCTAGCTTTGTCAAATGTCAACTTATATGGCTTTCCTGGAGACACGAGTAGATGTCAAATATGACGAGCACACCATGGCCTGTTGGCCATACATGCCCACAACTTTACATTGCCTATGTAGGAAATAAAGATTTCCTTAGATTTTGTGAAATGAGAATATTGCACTTGAAATGAGAACATTGCATTTGACCCTCTCTGAAAAGGATTTCTGATCCTGAAATCGGATTAAGCTAGCTAGCTAGCCCGATCGGTATCTCTTGGCAATATACGAAGAGAATATGAGTTGTCTTTTGACTGGCTATACCGGTAGTTTTCATGCAAAGTTGACAAATTATGATACCGGTCGATCTGAGAATGATGAGGATATCTTGCTGAATGCTAATGCATGGCAAAATGTTTGGTTCTGATGCTCTTCCACTGGTGCTTTCTTTTGGAGAAACAGAATAAGCATAAATGAGAAGAGGTAGCATATGGTTTGGTATATCTCGTCCTCAGTAATATCTGGTATGTTGTAGGAGTGGCCCCCACCTAAGCCCAGCCGGCCTATTAGAAGGCTGTAAAGCCCAAAAAGGGACATGCATAATGGCGTAAATGCCCTTGAGAGGGATATTTGGATGTAAGGACATAATTGTAAAACACTCCCCATGTGAATATATATAGCCATCCAGGCCATGCAGAAGTTTCCAAACATTGTTCACCTAACTCTCCACTACCATACTATCATATCTCTGTTTGGTCTGTAACCATAACATGGTACATAGTACATACTACTACAAAAAGGCTTATATTAGACGCATCATCACAGACAATTGACCAAGACCGTCAGTGTTGAATGAAATCACAGACAGTTTAGGTTTAGAAACCTTCTGTGTTGCTGTCAGTGCTAAAAACCGTCTGTGATATTGATGTTACCAAATATCACAGATGATTTTTTATTTAAACCATCTGTGATACTTTATAGACAGTTTTTATTCCAAACCGTATGTGATAATGAAGTTATTACAGACGGTTTGTAATAAAAATCGTCTGTGATATATTTCCCATCTCGCAATACTCTAAAATTTCATAATCTCCCGCCGAGTCCGAGAAGAATTTCATTCCGAGACACTTTTAGTAAATCAGGCATGACTTTTGCATACGGTATCCATTTTCAACGTTATTATACTCATTGGAAAGCTAATGACGAGCCCAATCCAAAAAAATGACCCGCTTGTGCCAGTCGCCCTCTAAGACCCCAAAATCGGCCATTATTAGCCCTAAATTTGCTTTACAAGTTTTTTGTTTCTGTTTTTGCTAAAATTTTCGATCTTCCTGTGGAATTTGGAGTTTGTCTCAACTGCAAAGTTGTAGATCTCATCAAAACCTTTCAAATGAGTGTGTGTGTGTGTGTGTATATGCCATATAAAACTTTACTATTTATCTTTGGAGGACAATTGTTTACATTGCACCTATATATATATATGTGTGTGTAGTCCAATTCACGAACGGTTTGTTTATAGAATTATCTGTGATACTCGTACATCATAGACGGTTCTACCTACCAACTGTTTGTGATGGGAGAGTATCACAGACAGTTTGTATATAGAACTGTCTGTGATAATCTGACTGCTGGGCTCGTCGATCCTCCCCAACCCAATCCTAACCAATAGAAACCCACCAATCCCCACCACATGGATCATAGCTCCACCTCTCCGTCCCCGCGCCACAAATTTTCTCCCTCCCCTATAATTACACACCGAAATCCAGCCTCCTCGCCTTCCTCCTCCTCGACCCTTATCCTAATAGTCCGCACGAAGTAGTCGACGCGCAAGTCTATGGGAGGCAAGGTGCCACGGAAGTAACTGGTTACTAAAGTGACGCTCAAGTCGGCGTCGGCGAGCATCAAAGACATCCAGCTCATGCACTGCATGAGGGGCGAGAGGGCCTAGTCATAGAGGCCACGTCGGCGCGGTTGAGCTTCTATCATCTGCTAGAATCTTTGCTTTTTCTCTGTTCTTGCCATGTTTAAGAGTTAGATTCGTAGGATTAGGAGATATATATTTTTTACATATTCTTGTTGTCCAAGCTAGATGGGTAACTTGATCATTATCTTGGATGTTGTAATGGTGGACTCTAATCTTAATGAAAATAGAATGTGCTACTGAATTTGTTTGTTTTCAGAAGGCATAGTTAACATTTCCTAAAATTAGTCGGAAAAAAGAAAAAATTACGTATAGAATGAACTATCATAGACGGTTTTGTGATATAAACCGTCTGTGATATTCACAACATAGACAGTTTGTAACTAGAACTGTCTGTGGAGAATAGTATCATAGGCGGCTCGAACCGAAAACTGTCTGTGATATAAACACACCACAGACGATTCTATATACCAACTGTCTGTGATACTCGTCCATCAAAGACAGTTAGTAGCTAGAACCGTCTATGATGTGCGAGTATCACAGACAGTTTTTAGTTCGAGCCATCTGTGATAGTGTTTTTCACAGACGATTCTAGTTACAAACTGTCTGTGTTGTGTGATAACCTCCAATTATCACTGACCCATAAATTCAGACGGTTCAGAAAACCATATGTGATAATTGTTCTGAACCGTCTTTGATGACTCTTTTTAGTAGTGACATGTACATGCAGGTTGTAGATTTTTCTCCATTATCTATAGTCATGTTAATTAATTCTAAATTATCTCACATAGATCATGGACTATACTATGTGATGCATCATTCATGTGCATGAGCTAACACCGCTTCTTCGATGGGCTGGGCAACCTCGGTCGTTTTGCCTTTTTTAGCAGATGCGTAATGCATATGCATGCATGACCAGGCTTAGTGTGAGCCTCGGATGCAGTCCTATTTTTTAAAAAAATTTCTCCTCCATGCATCCATATATATTTCAATTTCTAGTTTATCCGCACTGTTTTTCATATCTATTTCACAAAAATCGAAATTTTGAACAAACTTAATTTATATTAGGAATATACCACAGCCGAATAAAAAATTGAGAAAATAAGTCGGTTTGGACCGTTGGATTTCAATCCAACGATCTAGGATGTGAGCCCAATTGTTATACAATGCCCGCACCCATCACCTAACCCTAGTCGCATCCTGTCTCCAGCCATCCCCGTTGCTGCCTCGCTGGGTCGCCCCGGCCCGGCACCGGCGAGGCCCTCCCACCTTACTCTTTCTGCCACGACCACCTCCTCTTTCCTGCCAGCGCCGCCGCCTCGCTGTCGTTGTCGTCCTCCTCCTTCCTTTCTGCGCATCTCCTTAATACAAGGAAAAGATAGGGGACGAGCATGCGTTTGTTGGAGGGGCGTTCGATCGGCTGCGGCGGCAATAGTGAGGCAGCTTCATTGGTGGTGGCTCTAGCATGCACGCTTTGCCGCTTTGCGTCGGAGCTGGAGGAGAAAGGAACGACGACATGAATCTTGTTGCAGATCGGATGGTGAAATTTTCGACTGATATATAAAGAAAACGCTCGATGGTTTTCTAGCAATTCAGTTTATATTATACTCGGGGGGTGGATCGATCTGCAAGAGCCGCTGAATTGCTGGAGGGCAGATTCTAGCTAGTCTGATAATTGATGGCAGTTTCAGTGTTAGTTTCAGATCACTCTGCTTCAGGAAAGAATGCATGTAATAATTATGTAGCATCACATGAGATAACGAGAACTTCAGAGCGACATTAATTAATTTTCTTGCATCAAGTTATTATCAAGGGAATTAACTTCAGAACTGAAACGATTTATTTAAATATGGTACGTAATATAGTTATGTACAGTACAGCAGATCGAAAGTATACAGAGGTTATAGAACGCAAATGCTACTTCTGCAACATGAGCAAGATAGCAGATAGTCTTCCCCCAAAAAAAAAAGTCGCAGATGGTAGAGGCAAAAAAAAAGTCCTTAGTTATGCCACGCTGCTCTGTCCTTGAATTGACTGGCCCCAGAATGTTGCAAGCATTATGTGGCAAATTAATTCTTTCTCCTGCTTGAAGCGATGCAAAAAAGCAATCAAGATTGGTTACTGAACGTGGCAACACTGCACGTGCATGCATGCATTCGATGTAATATAGGGAGCCGAGCCTGTGCGTTACCCTGAAAAACAGTGTGCTAAGAAAGAACAGTACTGTCAATTGTCATATGAACAAATCGTATTCATGACTGCACACTGTGCACGCATGCATGCCAAATCAACAAGGATAGCGCAGAAAGTTTATCAAATGTACAGAATTTAAACATCAGCTAGAACTTCTTCAGTTAATTTGCCTTGTATATGTAGCTCCCTTGCAGAAGAGGGCTGATGAGCATGCAGAAACTGAATGAGTTTCAGAAATTGTACGTCGCGCGCGATCGACGACTCGGACTCGCATATATGGCAATGCTAACTAGTAATTAACTAATTACTGGTCTAAACATGGAGGAAATCGATCGAAACTCGAAACCAATATGTGTGTGTGATGGAATTAGAGACTGACGCCTAGCATGGAGCATAAGAGCCACCCAGGCTAGCCAAGGAGACTGCCTGTGAGATCGATCGATCTCATGCCTGCCTGCCTGACTCCAAACGAGCGAGCGAGGCCACAGGCAAGTCATCCTTGGCTATCAGGGCCAACTCTTATCACCATGTAAGGCGTCTCCTCTTCCTCTTCCTCTCTGCAGACTTCAGCACATTATTAATTTCTCGGTGTACTACTACTAGATAGCTTGTGTTCTGCAATGCAGGGCACTGCCCATGGCCACCTATTTATAGTTTGACACACCATCTGCAAATGAAGGACATGCAAGCCGAAGCGCTGATCATACTACTGTCGTCGTCCTCTCTTCTCTTTCTCCTCCTTTGCCCCTGAAACATACGTACAGAATATGTTCTTTGCAATGATTGGAGGCCAACTTGGCATTTGTGGCTGCAAAGTTTGGAATATTCCTGCTTATCGTAGCAGCAGCAAGCGAGCTAGACACGTAAGTTGACATTCGCCAGAGAATCTACCTAGCTATCTTCTGATCGATCATGTATGGATGCATGCATGGCATGATTAATTGTTCGATCGATCCATGCAGATCGACCGATCGACGAATGTACCTGAAGTTAAGCACTTCCTTACTTCAATGTAATCTAGATCGTAAATTTTTATTACCATGAAATTAACGTAGAGATCGAGGATATGATTGATCTGTAAATGATATCCATTGCCACCGACCAAATGTATGCGTGATTGATTTGGCAATGACGGGCAATGTAATAGTTCCTGCTTATCTTGGCAAAAGAAAAGAAAAGGCGGCAACGCTGACCTTGAGAAAGTAAGGTTGTGTAGGACCGAAATGGCGACAGAGGGGGTGAATGTCGTTCGCTTCAAAAAAAAAAAAAACGCGCCCGAGAATTAGTACACAGATATTGCGAAACAGAGCAACTCAAAAAAATAATTATGCTGAAACTTGGAACGCATGCGATACCCAAAAATCCAGCATAAATCGAGAGACCACCAAGAAAAATTTCAACTGAAAATATCGCTTTGTTTGATCTCAGATGCAAAATTGTCAAAGATCGATAAAAGAAAAAAATGAACAAGTGCAAAACCAAACTACTTGGCTGGTAGCTCATGCTACGGATTGAGACACAAAAGAAAAAGGATGGTCGCAAGAATCAGGCTCCAAAACTGAAACCATTCAAAGGCAATAAAGAGAAACAGAGCTGCCGAACTCAACAACTAAAGAGCTGTCCTTTGGTCACCGGCTTGCTGGCCGAACTGTTGCCTACACAAGAAGTACTACTACCAATTGAGAACTGCTGGCGAAATAGTAAAACAGCAAGAAACCTCCCACAGAGCTGCCAAAATGAAAGCAAGGCTGATTTCTCAATTGAGGAAACTAGCGAGACACAAGACCTTGTTAGCTTCTGAAAGCACAGAACCTTGCTGCTGCCACTGAATCAATCCATGAGAAAACAGCTCTTTCCTTACCTAGAGAGACACAACCAAGAAAGAGATCAAAGTTTAACCTTGAGCCTCTCAGAAAGAAAGAAGCGAAACTAAGATTGACACAGAGAGACCAAGAAGAGACTAACAAAGAGCTCAAAACACAAGAAAGGCCAAACAACTCAAATAAAATCTCTCATATTGATTAAGAGGAAGAGAGATACGCGATTACAAAGAGCTACGTCCCCATACGCATGGACATTCGGAGGAATGATTACAAGAATTCTCAATCCATCCTCTCCCTCTCAATCCTCAAGAACACCAAGAGCTACACATGCTTCTTGGGAGGAACACACACATACACACATGGAGAGACCCAAATGGAACCCTAATTCTCACACACACTCTCTCCAATTTCAGCACACCATCTACCTCTCTATTTATACCCTCTACTAATGGGTTCACCAAGTGCTTTACCCATTTAGCTTTTGCGCTTTACCCATAATCCACTTCCTTTAGTGCAGCTTTGCGTTTTTACCGAAACGCCCCTCGCGCACCTTCCAGGAAGCTTCCTCATTCCTTGCCCTGCAAGCCACGCAGTTTCGCCGTCTTCGGCACACCTCAACCGTTCTGACCTCAGCGCCACCTGCGCCTAGTCCGGTCCACCGTGCCTCGCCACGACTCCACCTCGAGTCCACGTCGTCTTCGACACATCCCGACCGTTTTGACCTCAACGCCACCGCGCCTAGTCCGGTCCTCCGTGTCTCACCACGACTCCGCCTCGATGTCCTGCAGCCAACACGGACAAGAAACACATCGCATAGCACGGTACAAAACATGTAAACATGGTTAGCACCTACAAATCCTACTCAAGCGAGAAATGACCCACGTGGCCAACCGGGACGACGCCCACGCGTCAAATTTGTCTAGTCACGACCCGACCTCGCCAAATGCCAAAAAGGCACGAATCACTCAAACTAAACTCACTCTAACCAAACCACGAGTCAATTACTCATCACCAACACGGGATTTAGACCACATGGTCTTTCAATCTCCCCTTGATGAGTATATTGACAAACTCGTAAAAGCACGGTTGAGTTTGAGTTTGAAGAATCCAACATGGTCCAAAGAAGGGAATGAAGCTTATGACCATGTCGTGTAAGGAACCATTAGAGCAACAACCGAAAGAGCAAATTGATCTCCAAAGCTCTAAAATGATCCCAACGGACTTTTTCTTCTCTATTCTCCCCTTTTGGCAATAAACACATCAAGATGCAATAGAGAGAATATGACATGTCAATGGATGAATATGGCTGAAGTTTGTTTATTTCTAAGCATTGTGAGCCATGAAAATTATCCATAATGACCATAATGTAATACACCAAGCCATAACTCAATAAAACGCTATCTAGATCATGACAACATATATATAAGCCAGCTAGAGCACATAGATGACAATCTGAAATGTAATGCATTTTGTGAGCAAGTCAAGTCATCAATGAGTAAAGTTTAACTAGAGACATCCAAGGATGATGCAGCCATGTCAATAAGCTAAGCGAAACAAAGAAGCTAACATTGAGTCCAAATAGAGTGCTATAAGCTCAAGATTGAAACATTGGTTAAAATACTTGGTTCGATTGTAGATTAAGCAAGTTGAACACATTAAACATTGTCTTTTGAAAGCATATGGTTGTTTTCAACCCAATTTTTTGTTTATGTGCTAGATCTCAAGCCTTATGCGACTACTCCAAGCAATAAGCTTAAGAAGATAGTCTAGGTCATCCAAAACTCCCCGAGTTCATGCCTAGTGCAATGGCAAGTCGTCTCATGAGAAAGAATTGGTGAGATCAGTTTTTCGCACAAAAGAGATCTTTTGCTTTTAACATATTGTACTAACTCATGTATCATCGGAGACTAAAACAGACTCAAACTAAGGCTCAATATAGATTCAACGCTCTACTCAAATTATTTGACATGGCATGAATCATACAAGGATAGCTAAAGATAGACTAAACTCAAATGCTAGCATGACAAGTTTTAATTTAAGTTGAGCAATTTTAATTAACTTATCATGGCAGAAAGCTAGTCTACACATATGAAGTCATGATAAATCTAGCAAGCTAAGCACAAGTCATGGCAAGGTGTAAAGCATTGTGAACATGTCATAGCAGGATAATAATCAAGGCTCAATGTAGTTATATATTTCAATGCTAAATGCTAAAATGCAGAAAAATCCAGCTCCCCCTCAACATGACATGCAACTTTTAGTTCAAGTTGAGTTAAGTCACAATTAAGCTCCAGAAGCTCCCAAAAGAACTCTCCCTGAACCAAAGCAATAAATCGAGAAGCTGGCAAATAAAACCAAAACAGGCAGTCCTTAAAGCATAGATAAGATATAGAGACAACTATGGCTCAGACTGACTCTCATCTACCCCATATGACTCAGGGACAAACGGTTGTGATAAATCACATACTAGAGAGCAAACACGCACCTGCCTACCCGAGGTGGCCCAACCTCGCTAGAACCTACAAGAAGTGAGTGAGCTCGACCTAGTGAGATAAGAAGCGCTAATCCTGGAAGCACAAGATAAGAGTTAGAGGTCTAAGCATCTTGGCAAGAGAAGCACTCTAACTTATACTTGGAAGGACTAAACCCAAATGCACCCCGAGTGCAATGCAACGAAATGAGATGAAGCATAATCAATATAGTAAAGCAGTAAAGCCCAAAACTCCCCCTCACTACAGTCCATAAGGACAAACCACCCCAAGCTCTCCCCGCAGAGCTGAAAACCTCGAACTATCCAATGGCTTGGTGAAGATGTCAGCCAACTGGTGGTCACTCTCCACAAACTGGAGCACTATATCGCCCTTCTCTACATGGTCTCTAAGGAAGTGAAAACGAATATCGATGTGCTTGGTCCGAGAGTGTTGCACTGGGTTCTTAGCAATGTTAATCGCAGAAGTGTTATCACAAAAGAGTGGAACACTGTCGATAACTAACCCAAAGTCCCGCAGGTCGGGCCATCCAGAGTACTGATCGCAGCAATGGCCGCAAAGAACATACTCGCCTCTGCGGTGGATCGCGCAACACCGGATCGCTTCTCAAGACCAAGAACGAGAAGTGCCAATGAATTGGCAAGTGCGAAGTGCTCTTCCTATCTATCCTACACCGGCAAAGTTCGCATCCGAAAAGGCTCTCAAGGAAAGACAAGAAGAGGAAGCGCACTGGATACCATAGTCAATGGTAGCTCGAAGGTACCGAAGATGCGCTTCACCGCTTTGGCGGTGAGATACGCGAGGAGAAGCTCAAAACGAGCACACGCACACACGAGAGAAGTGTATATCTGGTCTCGAGGCCGTGAGGTAAAGAAGGGAGCCGATCATACTTCAACTCTTTCGATCAATCGCTCGCCCTCCTCATCGGGTCAAGATAGGTGTAGAAGCCATGGGAGTTGACACCGCTTACCATCACTCATGTCGGTTGCTCAGAGGTCACGAGTGTACTTTCCCGATGAAGAAATGTACCCTCCGAGTGCGCTTGATTTGGAAGCCAAGGAAGAAGGTCAACTCGCCCATCATACTCATCTCAAACTCGGTGCTCATGACATCCGAGAACTGTGAAACCAGAGTATGAGAAGAGCCGCCAAAGATGATGTCATCGACATAGATCTGGACGAGCAGAAGGTCATTGCCGTGACGGCGGATGAACAAGGTCTTGTCTACTTTACCCATTTCAAACCCATGACTCAACAAGTAGGACTTAAGCCTCTCATACCATGCTCTGGGGGCCTGCTTAAGTCCATACAACGCTTTCGAAAGCTTGAAGACATGGTGTGGGTATTTGGGGTTCTCAAACTGGAGGTCATCGACGTAAACTTCTTCCTCAATGACTCCATTAAGGAAGGCACTCTTGACGTCCATCTCGGTAGAGCTTGAAACCCTTAGAAGCCGCAAAGGCAAGCGAATTCTAATGGCCTCAAGTCGAGCTACAGGGCAAAGGTCTCTCGAAATCTAGACCCTCAACACGGGAGAACCCCGAGCTACCAGCCTAGCCTTGTTCGAATAACCACTCCATCCTCGCTCTGCTTGTTCTTGAACACCCACTTAGTCCCAATAATATTGTGACTCGCGGGGCTCGACAAGCGACTGCACCTTGTTCCTCTCGAAATTTTCTAACTCCTCATGCATGGCATTGACCCAAGATTCATCGAAAGAGCATGAGAAATATCCTTGGGCTCAAAGGAGGCAATGAAAGCGAGTGGAGACAGACTGAGATAAGCCGATTTTGAGCGGGTAACACGCTCGAACAGTCTCCAATCATCCGCTCGTAAGGATGCCTTTTCGGATATGTCGGGAGGTCCAGGATGAGATGAAGAAGTGGCCTCTACCTCGTGAGTCGACGAGGTAGGAACAGAGCCACTAGCTCCGCAGGAAGCGAAGGCATGGGTGATCACCGAGGTGCGGTAGAAGACGGCACCTCAAGGGGTGGATAAGGACCGGATCGGGTAGACAACCCTCATCTCCATCGTCCTCGTCATCCACGAAGATGGTCTCGGATCGCTCTAAAGAACTCGAGATATCGTGCCTAGTCCCGGTGGCCTCGTCAAAGGTCACTTCACGAGTCTCTACCATTTTGCTAGACTCGCAGCCTGCACCCTATAAGCCCGCGAAGAAGGCGAGTAACCTAGAAAGATCCCATCACAAGAACGTGACTCGAACTTATCTAGGTTCCCGGACTTCAGAATAAAGCACTTGCAACCAAACACACGAAAATGAGAGACGCTGGGCTTTCGCCCGTATCTCAACTCATAAGAAGTGCGGTGCAAGTGTGCCCAAGAAAACTCGATTCAAACATGGCACGCGGTCGCAATAGCCTCAGCCCAGAACTTCCTAGGCGTAGAGTACTCATCGAGCATCGTCCTGGCCATCTCGACCAAGGTACGGTTCTTCCTCTCCACGACGCCATTCTGCTGTGGGACGTGAGGAGAAGAGAACTGGTGCTCTACACCTGTCTCACCACAGAAACTCTCAAAGTAGGAATTCTTGAACTCCGTGCCATTGTCACTGCGGATCGCTCGTAAGGCACCTGGGAGCTCAACAGAAAGCCTCTCGAAAAGACCTCGAAATGCGAAACGTCTCATCCTTCGAGGCTAAGAAAAACACCCAAGAATACCTCGAGAAGTCATCGACCACAACAAGAACATACCACTTCCCTCCCGCCGATCGCACTCGAGCCGT
This sequence comes from Dendrocalamus sinicus, assembly GCA_036346575.1. Lineage (NCBI taxonomy): Eukaryota > Viridiplantae > Streptophyta > Magnoliopsida > Poales > Poaceae > Dendrocalamus > Dendrocalamus sinicus. Next base: position 6,191,272 of record CM070664.1, read on the forward strand.
CCAAGCGTGTCCATGTGGAGCAACTGTCCCGGCATCGGTCATAGTAATCGTGACCGGAGGGTGAGAAGCGGCAACCATCTTGCCGCGTTGGCATGGAGAGCAAACAAGATCTTTGACCATCTTGAGTTTAGGCGGACCACGAATGAGATCGTGGCGCTAACTCGGGTCAAATGGTCAAATCCAATATGACCAAGTCTCCTATGCCGAAAAGAGAGGTCGCGGGACTCGAAGCAACTAAACACCGAGAGGATCACGTAAGACTCGAGAAAAATCAGCACGAAAGATCCTCCCATAACGAAATCCATAAACCGGACTACCCGAAGAATCAAGAATTTTACAAGCATTTTTCTTAAAGCTCACCTCGAAACCGTCATCGGTAAGCTGAGAAACTGAGAGCAAATTGTACTGCAGCTTACTAACCAAGGCCACATCTTTCAAAATGAAAGAATCATTAATGCGCACAGTACCTTTGGCGATGACGCGCCCAGACGAAGCATCTCCGAAGGTGATCGTCTCATCACCTGGAGCGCGGGCAAGGGAAGAAAACCAACGGGAATCTCCGGTCATGTGTCGTGAACACCCGGAGTCTACGAGCCAAACCTTTCCCTTCCCTGCCCGGCGAACCTGAGTCAAACAGAGAGTAAAGTCTCAGTACTGGGGTAAATCAAGAGTGATTTTGGCACCCAATACTGAACGACACGTCGAGTAGCAGAAGTAGCCACACACGACTGACCTCTAGCTACCCTACGCTCTCTATCACTCAAGCGTAAGTCCGTGAGCGGACTGAAAGGCGCGCGGGTCCGACTACTACGGAGAAAGAGTCGAATACCGCAACACGCTGATCACGCCGCGGTAGTCGTCTCGATCGGGAAACGAGATGTACCCTCGGGGCGGCGGAAGTTACGACCAGGAGCAGCACGAGGACGAAAATCAGAAAACTCGGAAAAACCAAGTCCTCGATGCTGCCCAAAATCATCAGCAAACGCAACCCTAGACCTCGTGTTGGTCTTAGGTGCACTCAGGATCGAGTGCCCATCCTTCTGACAGAAGGTGCAGTGATACTTCACCTTCGAGAGGTGGAAGTAGCATGAAGTGGCTTCGCCTTCGAGAGGCGGGCGGCAGTGGAATCACCTTGCCGCCGAGATCCCCGACAAAACCCGCGATTTGAATTTAACCTCATCGATCTGGGCTCAACCTCGATCACACCTCCTACGATGGGTCGGAGAATAGCGGTGGATGCTTCCTCATATCCTCATAGAAATCATATCCTAGACCTTGATTGAACTTGCAAATCTTGGATTGGTCTAGAATAAGATTAAGCTTCTTCTTGCCGCTACAAATCTCTCGAGAGTGTTCATAAGGTACGACACTCCCGAAAGAGAGATGCAAGAAGAGCAGGAGAAGAGGAACAGCAGGAGGTAAGGAAGCGGATGAAGAACCAATAGCGAGAGGAACGAATGGCTTGTGCACGCACACCCGACTCGAGGGACAGTCCTACTACTAGCGAGGTTGGTTCGCGTCTCTAAGCGTCTCATCCTTACCCTGGGGCTTCTCCCCCACACCATCAATCACATCACAACCAGATTGTGGCTTCTCTAGTAAGTCCTTAGTTAGCTTCACACATTTGTCATTCAAAGCAACGAGTTCAAGTTTTAGTTTATCACAACTAATGCATGGTGAGCTAATAGGATCCTTAGTCGCATACTGAGCTATTTTCTTGTTGTTGTCAATCATTTCTTGAAACTGTTTTGAGACAGATTCAAGTTCAGCAGTTAACTTTGGACAATTCAAACATGAATCAATAGGCTCAAGTAAAGAAGCACTCAACTCAAGCAATCTTGTGATCTCGCCTTTTAGGTTCATCTTCAAGTTATTGCAATTTTCACAAGACTCGGGCAGATCAAGGAGCATGGCATAAGGTCCTCTAGCAAAGAATGTCCTTATCCTCATATGAGGTGGGAGAAGTAGTCTCATCGGTAGTAAGTAGGGTAACACCATCCTACTCAACTCTAACTCAGCAAGCGGACTAACATTCTCCACCTTAACAATATCAAGCTCGAGAGGACACACTATCATGAGAGGTCCTTAATTTCTCCATGTCATCAAGCAAGGCACAAGATGTATCACACGATCGTCACGGGAGGGAGCAGATGTAAGTGAAGTAATCTCCGTGACAGTCTATCTACTTCCTTCTCTAACTCGGTACACCTAGACCTAGCTCTAGCATGAAATCCACCTAGCTTAAGAAAAGCATCATTTAGCTGGTCATAAGAAGGAGTACCTCATCCGAGTCGAGTACAGCTCATTGTCACGAAGTTCGCCCTCGAGGGCCATGAAGCACATGCCGAGAAGTCGTTGCCGCCATCCTTGGGCTCTTGGTCACCCGTCCCCGTCGTCGTCGCTCCATCCCTCCACCTCGCTGAGGTCGAGGTCGTCGGCGGCGGTGAGGACGCGTGGAAGAGCTTCTTGGCCTTCCCGGTCGCGGAACTTCTTCTTGCCTTGGGCGGGACCGAGGCTTCTTGTTGCGGTTCTTGTCGGTGTAGTCGTTCTTGCCCGAACCGCCGTAGTCGCTTTGCCCTTCTCCGGTTTGGGGCGGTTGCCGAATGTGGTTGGGGCCACCACACTCGAAGCGAGATGACCGTCCGCCTCTCTTCTGTCCCTCCTCCTCTTGTAAGCATGGGAGAACTTCCGAGCTAGGAGGGCCACTGTTCATCCTCTAGCCGCTCTAATCGATCATCGATTCGTCACATAGAGCGACTAGGAGAACCCACAAAGCGAATCGGCGGAAAAACCGGAAGCGAGCGGGGATCGGTGACCAAAGCCATCGATCGACTTCGACCGACGAGACAACGTCAATCTCGTGAGTCTTGAGGCGCGAGTACAGCGCGTCAGAGTCGTGTCGAGAGGTCTGCCGTGTCTTTGATGGTGGTCACCTTCATCTCCCACACGCGCAGATCGAGTGCCGCGAGCATCCGACGAGCGTTGTCCGAGTCGGGTATGTGAGACCGACCGCTCGGAGGTTGCTCAAAATTTTGTGAAATCGCGAAAAGCACTCGTCCGTGGACTCACCAGCAAGCATCTCGAATTTGTTGTATTCGCTTGAACCGTCCTCGTCGAACCGCCTTGATCGGGTGGTGCCTCATGGTATGCGCCGAGGTCACCCGGATGTCGAGGCGGACGACGTGTGAGATATCTGATCAAACTCGCTACGACTCAACCTGGATGATGATGTTCCTTGCCTTTGCATTCGCCTCAACATCACCATGTTCGGCATTGATGTTCTCATCGGCAGAACAACGATCGTACCTTGACCTTCCGCGGATGGCATACCCACAGGCACGGATGTATGTCTCCATTCGGCTCTTCCGGAAGGGTAATCGATGCCATCGAACACGCGCGCTTGGTCGAGTACTTGTCCGTCGCCATGGCTCTTGAGACCGGTTAAGATCTATGAATTAGAGCTAACCGCTCGATACCAATTGTAGGACCGAAATGGCGACAGAGGGGGTGAATGTCGTTTCAAAAAAAAAACGCCCGAGAATTAGTACACGGATATTGCGAAACAGAGCAACTCAAAAAAATAATTATGCTGAAACTTGGAACGCATGCGATACCCAAAAATCCAGCATAAATCGAGACCACCAAGAAAAATTTCAACTGAAAATATCATTGTTTGATCTGTATGCAAAATTGTCAAAGATCGATAAAAGAAAAAATGAACAAGTGCAAAACCAAACTACTTGGCTGGTAGCTCATGCTACTGATTGAGACACAAAAAGAAAAAGGATGGTCGCAAGAATCGGGCTCCAAAACTGAAACCATTCAAAGGCAATAAAGAGAAACAGGAGCTGCCGAACTCAACAACTAAAGAGCTGTCCTTTGGTCACCGCTTGTCTGGCCGAATCACTGTTGCCTACACAAGAAGTACTACTACCAATTGAGAATCGCTGGCGAAATAGTAAAAACAGCAAGAAACCTCCCACAGAGCTGCCAAAATGAAAGCAAGGCTGATTTCTCAATTGAGGAAACTAGCAATACACAAGACCTTGTTAGCTTCTGCCAAGCACAGAACCTTCTTGCTGCCACTGAATCAATCCATGAGAAAACAGCTCTTTCCTTACCTAGAGAGACACAACCAAGAAAGAGATCAAAGTTTAACCTTGAGCCTCTCAGAAAGAAAGAAGCGAAACTAAGATTGACACAGAGAGACCAAGAAGAGACTAACAAAGAGCTCAAAACACAAGAAAGGCCAAACAACTCAAATAAAATCTCTCATATTGATTAAGAGGAAGAGAGATACGCGATTACAAAGAGCTACGTCCCCATACGCATGGACATTCGGAGGAATGATTACAAGAATTCTCAATCCATCCTCTCCCTCTCAATCCTCAAGAACACCAAGAGCTACACATGCTTCTTGGGAGGAACACACACATACACACATGGAGAGACCCAAATGGAACCCTAATTCTCACACACTCTCTCCAATTTCAGCACACCATCTACCTCTCTATTTATACCCTCTACTAATGGGTTCACCAAGTGCTTTACCCATTTAGCTTTTGCGCTTTACCCATAATCCACTTCCTTTAGTGCAGCTTTGCGTTTTTACCGAAACGCCCCTCGCGCACCTTCCAGGAAGCTTCCTCATTCCTTGCCCTGCAAGCCACGCAGTTTCGCCGTCTTCGGCACACCTCAACCGTTCTGACCTCAGCGCCACCTGCGCCTAGTCCGGTCCACCGTGCCTCGCCACGACTCCACCTCGAGTCCACGTCGTCTTCGACACATCCCGACCGTTTTGACCTCAACGCCACCTGCGCCTAGTCCGGTCCTCCGTGTCTCACCACGACTCCGTCTCGATGTCCTGCGCAGCCAACACGGACAAGAAACACATCGCATAGCACGGTACAAAACATGTAAACATGGTTAGCACCTACAAATCCTACTCAAGCGAGAAATGACCCACGTGGCCAACGGGACGACGCCACGCGTCAAATTTGTCTAGTCACGACCGACCTCGCCAAATGCCAAAAAGGCACGAATCACTCAAACTAAACTCACTCTAACCAAACCACGAGTCAATTACTCATCACCAACACGGGATTTAGACCACATGGTCTTTCAGGTTGATCGATGGATATCGCACATATGAGAAGCTATATCATATAGGAATGTATCTAGAGCCATCATGGCCATCCTCTACCTATAAAAAAGTTTTATTCCTTGTTTTCTTTTTTGCACGGTTTTGATGCAACCTTTCTTGAAACGGAAAATGGACAAAACTTTCTTCAATGATTTTCTTACATTGTAGAGAAAGTGCATACCAAATTTTAAGTGATTTGGAACCTTGGTTTAAGAGTTCATTGAACTTTTGGTTTTGGCCTAGTTTTGGTGCAGAAGAGCTTCACAAACTAAAAGATCCCAATTCTCTTAAATTCTTTTAAGATATTTGATTGAGATAGGTATTTTGAGATAGGTATTTAAGGTTATGATCTAGCATTGGTTCAAGTTTTCAGTCTTTTAGATCTATAGATCAAAAGTTACATGAATTCTTGGATTTGAAATAATGTTGTTTTACTGTTTGCTGAGCTGATTTTACTATTTACCCTGTAGTTTTGATTGTTTTGATTTCTTGATTTGCTGGCTTTTGTATTGGCTTTCTATCATAATCTTCATAGCTCTGTAGCTATCGGAACGAATGATTGGTGAATTCTCAGCAATCTTACAAAATATTAATAGCAACAAATGCAATGATACGACTTATCTTTTTATAGTAAATTCTCATATTCCAACCCTTCTTCAATGATAAAATAGGTTATTAACTTAAAGGAGAATTTACATATTTTAGTATTCCAAATACTACTATTCACCCTTATGAAGAGAAAGAACCTCAATCAATCACCGTAGCCTCCAATGCATGAGATATGCATAAATTCATGATTTAGTTTGCATTGCGTAGGTTTGTATCACTTTACCCATAGCTACTCTGAGTATTTTACAATCGGGTCTCCATATTTCCTTATGTGCAGTATCGTGTTAGAGTGCATAACATTTTTTCTAGTTTCATTATTATATCTCTACCTAACAATCCATAGTCGTTGGTTTGGGGTGGTCACTAACCCTTACCCGATTCCCATCCGACTGTGAACTAGTCATTGGTCAGGATGGTCTAACCTTCACCCGACACTCCACAACGCTAAATATATGTGCCTAGGCTCCCACTTTCGGGCTTTATACCGGTTCTAGGTCCGCCTGCTTTGGATCCACTACTTCTGGGCTCTATACTAGTTCTAGTTTCCTCCACCTAGCTATACAACTTACCCTCGTGAAGATGATAATAACTTGGTAGGGTAGCATTTTCTACTCGTCAAAATGAGAGTATGGTTGACACTAGAAAATACAACGCCATACCCGAGTGAGATTTGTTTAGTCCTTATATTATAACCATATGTAGAGGGTCCCAAATTTCACCCTTTTCTCTTCCTGGCCAGGGCACCATCTACCCTCCTATTATACATAGTTACAGTCCAACTACTCCTTCAGCTGGAACTACCCTTCTCTAATCTCTTTTCTTTTCTCATTCTCCATCATTTCTTTCAAAAAGGCATTTTAATGCAATATATGATAATATATACTGTAAAGAGAAATATTTTTCTTAAGTAACATAAGCTACTTAAAGTGATCAAAGGTGAGTTTGCCTTGGTCCACGTAGAATGCATCGGTCTCAACCGTGGCTTGTTCCGTTCCCTCTTCTTGCCTTGGTTCATCCTCTGCATTATAGTGTATTTTATAGTTTTATGAACCTGATTTAATAAAGAGTTGTATTGTATTATTGTGCAGAGTTCTCATTTGAGATTTTAGTTTTGTTGGGATTTATTTAACTTAGTGATTTAATTCGGCTTCTAATGCTTCAGAACATCCTAGCCCAATTTCGCTCTCAGCTCAACTCTCCCTCCCTCTTTGATTGGCCCAACACTATTCCTATGTGGAACTGGCCTGACTTGCCTACTACCAGCCCACACCTACAAACACTGGCCCACACACATGCACGCACACAGCTGCACCAGCCCATGCATAGACACAACTATTTCGGCCCACACACGCCCAACACACCAGCACTCACGTACACCAGCATGCATGCACACCACTCTCTTTTCCCCTCTCACTCATTCCCATCCCTCAATTGCTCTCCCTCTTTTCCGCCGACCCTCTGCCTCCACCACCATGGCCTGATGGCACTGGTGGTGGCAGATCTGGGCACGACACCGCTGGATTGGGCACCCTACAACCGTGGCGTCGCTGACCTATCCCAACATTGGTTCCCTAGCGATTCCCACGCCTCTCCTCCCCCTCCGATTGGATTCAGTGCCGATGGTGGTGGAGCTAGGTGCGGCCCCACCAGATCGGCGCCTCCCCTTCTAATCCCTAGCCAAAACCAGCTCTAACATTGGTGTTCTTTGCATTATTGTGGTGTATCTTCCTTTTTGGTTTCTTTGCACAGGATGGATTTAGAGGAGATGATGTGGTCCAGCGGTTGAGCAAGCCGTGATAGGGCTTAGGGGTCTGTATGCGTCAGGGAGCACGGCAGGCCCTATCGCGGCACCAGTGTTACCTTCGGCACCGGTTCCTGACATTGATGCAGGCAGTCCGCCGACCGAGGCCCTAGCATTTGCTAGCGCTGCCGTCGTGCTTTGCTTTCTCGTCGTCGATGAAGCTTTCTTTGGTACCATCACTTCTCAAATTTTATGACTTGCTCTCCGTCGTCTCCACGAACGGCGCCAACTATTGTGACTACTGACCAAATAGTATAATAGGAGAATAGTGGAGTGGTTGAGATGAATGGACAATGCTTGCCCCCTCTCCATGTGTGGGGTGTGTATATATTTCCTCATAGAGTATAATTACAACTTTTCCCTTACATATCCTTGTCTCCCCTAAGGGTATACAGGTCATTACATATATCCTGTTGGGCCGTACAACTCCCTAACAGGCCGGATGGGCTCAGGTGGGGGTCACTCCTACTACAGTAGCGCTAACATAGTCATTAAGAGTTAATTAAATAGCTAAATACTTGCATCCATATGGAATTGAATTCCCCTCGCGCTGACATGTGTGCGCTCTACCCACCAGTTAGCTGCGTGCGACTTCGCTGCTATGCTATGTAGCACTGCGTTAAGCGCACTTGATTAGTGCTAACAGTAATCATTAGCGCTAACATAATCATTAAGAGTTAACGTATATTAGAGATAGGGAAAACTCTGGCCAACGCTTGCATCCATGTGGAATTGAATTTCCCTCATGCTGACGCGTCTGCACTCTGCCCATCGGTCAGCTGCACACGGCTTCGCTGCTGTGCTATGTAGTGTTGCGTTAAGCGCATTTAATTAGCGCTAACAGTAATCATGAGCGCTAACATAATCATTAAGAGTTAATTAAATTGCTAAATACTTGCATCCACGTGGAATTGAATTCCCTCGCGCTAACGCGTGTGCGCTCCACCCGCTGGTTAGCTGCACGCGGCTTCGCTGTTGTGGTATGCAGCGCTGCGTTAAGCGCATTTGATTAGCGCTAACAGTAATCGTTAGCGCTAACATAATCATTAAGAGTTATTTAAATCGCTAAATACTTGCATCCTCATGGAATTGAATTCCCCTCGCACTGATGCGTGTGTGCTCCGCCCGCCGGTTAGCTGCGCGGCTTCGCTGCTATGCTATGCAGTGCTGTGTTAAGCGCATTTGATTAGCGCTAACAATAATCATTAGTGCTAACATAATCATTAAGAGTTAATTAAATCGCTAAATACTCTATATATTACTTAGTCCTGATCGCTTTTAATTAGAGCTAATCACTTCTCTTACTACCGTCTCGCTTCGAAAATAAGACAAGGAGTACTCTATTATAGCTAGGGATTGCCAGCAGCCCATCATTGCTACGTCACCCTTTTTACGAAAAGCCTTCGCTTTTTAAAAATTATGTATGAATTCTAACTTTTTCATAAAAGTTATCTTTTTTGGCACAGGTTCTTACTTTCGGTTTTTGTATATACCGTAATTGGATCCTTCCTATCTGTTTTTCATATATAGACCCCTGCAATGCAGCATAGCGTACTCTTTTGCTTCGGTCCACGTTGTAGCGCAACGTGCCGCCATGCTAATGCAACTAGTTCTCTCAATAACAGGCAATCATTTGCAAAGTATCAACAAGTGCTACTAAACATGTTTTTTCAATTGAGCATGCAATGTCTGAGAGATGCGGCATCTTCATTCACGCTTACAACAACCCCTTAGAATTGTACTGTAGGTTTGCTGTTTTTCTTCGTTAACTCTACAAACAAAGGTTGAACTATATACATCCTGAGACCTTCTGCCTTGTGGTATGAAGTAATTTCTAGTTCCGCCTTGTAGTATGAACTATATGCAATCATTTGGTTCGCACCTCAGACAGTATAGTTCAATCTTGGTTTGTAGAAGTAGCTATGTATTTGTATTAGAATGGATGTATCTTAAATTCACATTCTCATCATCAAAATCCTTGCTTCGCCATTGGTATTGCTGTTAACCATAAGGTCCATGGTCCAGGCCCTTCCTCTAGCTATTTTTTCGGGAACTTTGCCAACGGCTAACAGAACAACAAAATTCTATCTAGTACTATGAAGGCTAAGCGGGGTCGTTCTTTTAAGGTATGGCTTACGATTAAAATTTTTGAATTTAGGCTATTCACGAGAGAGAATGCAGAGAGACACGCGCGTGCTATTTTTGCTAATATAGCACGCATACCGAGCAAGGCTCGAACGCACGTGGGCATATGCAGAGCGACCGCACACTCAGCCAACTAAGCTGAGCTCAGTTCTCATAGATGAGCACACTTACATTGCATGCTCATCGGACAAAATGAAAACAAAACTAACCTTGGAAGCGAAGTAGCAGCAACCAAACCTTCTTTCCTTCTGTACCGGCCCAGTTGATCAAAGAACCCGACAACATTTTTAGGTGAAAAATAATTTTAGGTGAGGTACACAAGACTGCAACATTCAGTAAAATAGCCGCAACGACTTGATTTACCTGTTGCAACAATCAACAAGATTACAGGAGAAGATGAAAAAGTGGCCACACCAATACCTCATCATAACCACTGACTCGTCACTGGTACTCAAATGAGAGCGGCGTTGCTAGGAGGAGCCTTTAGTAGCAATGAGATACAAACGGCCAGACCATGCCCAGCAGCAGCGGATCTTGGCTAGCCTTAGCAGCGCTCGTCGAGACCTCAAACACTTCATCTGGCAGCAAGAGAGCTTAGCTCACTGTAGTACTCATGGTGGCCACGTCTGGCTGTGGCAGATCTAGCTCAGTTGTGCATGTATAGAGCAGGAGAGGACAAAAAGGAGGTGATTTGGTTGCTCATAGCAAAGAGGCACTGAGCCATAGCTCATCGGAGAGCTCAACAGCGGCAGCTCGGTTGGATTTTGTTGGAGCAATCGAGAGTCTTAAGAGGGAGAAAGAGGAGAGTTATTGTCGGACCCCAAGTTTACTAACCTGGAATCCTCTGTGATAACACTGCATTATTCCCTGGATCAGTAGATAATGCTCACAGATACAACGCGGCATCATTTCATACACGATAAATTCATACATTACAATACCAGAGTTCAAATAGACCACGTCGGGTCAGAGTTACAATAGGGCCTTCAGGCCAAATGTCTTACAATGCATAAAGAGTGAAAGCGGAAGCGTACATAACGTAGGGGCACAACTCACCCCAGGCAAGCGACTGGGATAACTCGAGTATCAATGCTATTAACCAGGGACCTGGCTAATAACGAAGGCACCCGCCAAAACTAGCCTGGTCAACTTTGCTGAGGCGAGAGGCAAGACTACCGAGGCCTATTCTAATAACCACCATCTTCATTTCCTTCGGCATTCTGATCCTCATGATAAGCGTAGTGCTCTTGATTCTCAGTTTCTGAATGGGGGGTTTAAGAGCGAGGTGAGCACAAACAACCGTGCTCCGCGAGCCAACACACAGAATGCATATAATTATAGATGCAAGGCTATTCAAGGGTGGCTCGGGTTCTTTTATTTGCATAAAGCAATATTTGGAATTACCATAATTTAAAATTTCTATGACCTAGCATTTTTTCAAGAACTTATGATTTAAATACTGAAAGTGCACAGTAATTTTATAACGGGGTAATTTCCATTTCCAAATTTTATGGTTACATCCACCATATTTTATGGTTACATCCACCAATGCCTAACATTTTTTTTGCATAGCAGGTTACTTCCACCTTAATACCAACACTGGAGTACATCCCTCCAGGACAAATTACCAAAGTTTAGGCTACATCCACCTAGCAAATTTTTATACCCAATTTCCAAATATTTTGAAATAGAACTAACTCGAGGAAGATTTCCATGTCTGCCCTTGACCGTGGGCACGGCTATTCGAATAGTTTGTGTAGTACTCTGCAGAGACTGTACATCTTTACCCACAAGAGATAATCGTCCCGATGGTTCTACATGATTCCTTGGACATGCAGATCGAAGGATATCACGAGGCCTTTACAATACCTCACACTCTAGCATATCACTTCTATGGGGTTACGTCCATAGGTTGTGCGGGATGTCCACCATAGGTTAGCGCAGTCGGACTCCACTCTCCACATACGCTATCCTAGCTAGGCAATGTCACCTACATCCGAAGTCCCATTCCAAGTGGGGCTTTCATACCCACCTACACACGTTCTCTGTGAAATGACTAAAGGGTTCAATAAATTATTTAGCCCAGCCTACAATATGCCAGCTTGTGGTTGTACTGTTATACGCGGAGGGTCCACACAGGATTAAGTCCTTAGGTCGTCTGGACGGTCCATTCCACATTCCTTGTGTTACATCCACACCCGCCATTCTTACCATCCGTCCAAACAGGTTTAGCAGATTTTTAGGGTTTTGAGAAGCATAACATAAATCCACATAATTGTCCAGCCATGTACATCCCATGACTATCTCAAATCTAGTGTTCATGATTAAAGAGTGATTATCAGGGTTACTAGAACCCTGGACTTGACAAATTTAGCATGGCAATAATAAAACGTATAGCTACCAGATCTAGCATTTACATCTAGGGCGACAAATGATCATGGGAGTTCAACGTTACTGGTGGTGTATTGTATTATTAGGTGGACATAAGGTTGTTATCTACCTTAAGACTTACATACTTTTAGCACATAAAATAACGCATGCAATTTTCATAGTTTAAACGAACATAGTTTCACATAAAATGTAGGCACAAAATGATCAAAGTATTGACTCGCCTGGTTCGGAAGCTCGGGGGTCTTGGGCTGCTTCAAACTGGGGCTCACTCACGTCGTCGAACTCTACTCGGACGGGAGTACCGGAAAAACCACATAAAATGAAGAGCGCCAAGTAAGAACCAAATAAAATAAAACAACTCAAACGAACTCGAAATTGAACCAAACTAGAACCATTAGATAGGTCTTGATTTTAGAAAATTTTAGAAGTTGGTTTCGTCAAATTCGGAGTTAGGGTTAGAAAGTTATGGCATTTCAAAGTTTTAATCTCTGGAAAATAAAAAAATTAGAAAAGGATAGAGGGAGGGGGCTGTGCCGCTGACGAGTGGGCCATTAATGGCAGTACTAATGCCCCTTTTATTTGGTCGGCTTGGACATTTAAGTGGCGGTTTAGGGCAGCTATTTAATTAGAGCGTTATTGCACTGGATGCTCTGTGTTCTAGCTCATCACGACCGCAAGGGGGCGGAGCTGGCCGGCGGCGGTGGGGGCATGGAGGCGCGGCGGCGCCGGCCCAAATGGGTTGCCCAACCCGGTGTGCCCCTCGGGGAGGGGGAACTTAAGGCGGCGGCGGAGACAGGGGAGAAGGGCGCCGGTGATTCGAGCAGTGGGAGTTCAATTCCTCGGGGGTGGAGCTTCTACAAGCCCCCGGGAACTTACCTAGAGCGTCAGTTGGGGCCGAGGTGGAGCGAGGCGGGCCGGCGGCGAGAGGGAGCTTGGCGTCGAAGGAGGAGACGGCGGCGGCTCGCTGGAGAGGGCGGCGGGGTCCGGCGAGGTGGCGAGAGTGTTCACGGGGTCCGGGCGACACTCCACTCGCGAGGAATCAGCTCAAGACGCAGTGCTTCCCCGAGAAGACCCGGCGCCAGTGGCGGAGAGGAGGGACGTCGCCGGCGGCCTGTGGAGAGAAAAGGAGGGCGATTAGTCCGGGGCAGATGGGAGAGGGAGAGGAGGGAAACTCGGGGGAAAGCTCAAGAGGTTCCGGCGTTGACCGGTGATGCTTGGCGACGGGGTTTGCCGGCGGCACACACGGCAGGGGAGGTGGTGGAGTGGAGGCGCTTCAGTGCTGTGAGGCAGTTGGCGCCCCTTATAGAGGCCGGAGACGGGACGCCCAGGGGAAAACTCGGCGGCGTGTTGCAGGCAGGTGGTGGCATCATCGCCATGCAGCCACAGTGCGAATGCGGCAGGGACGTACCACAGCGGCGCACCAAAAACGACGGGCACGGCAACGCATCATGGAAACTGAGGCCGGGGAGGCGTGCCCGGGGCGCTGCCGCTGTCAGGCGCAGAAGGCGAGGAGAGGCGCTGAAGACGAGGGCTGACACCGCAATAACTCACCGACGGAGTTGGTGGCGAATGACGACGAGCTGCAAGAGGAGGCGCTGGAACCATGAGGGAGGAAGGAGAGCTCTGCCACCAGGAAGGAGAAATGGATGGTTGGGATTGAGTGGAAACGGGAGGGGTGGCCAAGATTGAGGAGGTTTTGCATATATATGCATATACTCTTTCTCCTTTTACAATATTAAATACCAATCTTAATTTTCTGAATCCCTTAATTTTTGAAATACATTTCATATTTTAGATTTTATAAGATTAACTTGATTTTCTTCCTTGGAGATGGAACAAGGTCTTCATTTTAAGTTACTTTTGCATTCTCTAGAGAATATATATATATATATATATATATATATATATATATATATATATATGGAAGCAAAAAGGAATAACCAACCGAGAATAAAATCTTTCAACTTTAATAACATACATTTGAAATTACATCAGGCCAGGTTTTGAAAATGGGGTGTTACAGTTATAGACGGAAAAGACCTTGAAGGATGACTGGATAATGATCGAAGAATAGGTGGCTCTGAGCAGTGTGAGTTTTTTAGCCATCCGGACTTGTGAGTGCTATCAATTCCCAAGGAATTTAGGATTTCATACTCAGATAATTAGAGGGTGTTTCCACCCCGGCTCCATTTTATTAATGCAACATACTCAGATAATTATTTACTTGGAATATGCTCACCTGACTTTTTTTTAGATAATGGAAATATCCGGCCTCTGCATACGCACATAGCCAAAACCTTACAAAATTCCCAGCTCAAACACTGGACAAATAAAATGAAAAAGAGTACACTCAAATATAGAGAAATCAAAAGCAAAGTCTATTATTATTTGGCCACCCATTCTTGGCGAAAACATCCAAAGCAACCACCTCCAATGCTTTGCTTGCCAACCGGATTTTTTCCTTTGTGCCGTCACACTGCAGCAGCGCCCAAAACCGCAGCCAATATGACCCCTGAATATAGTCTGCACAAAAGAAGAATTTGGTTTTTTCTCAAAAACAATATCATTACGAGTACACCAGATTGCCCAAATAATAGCCGCCACCCCCACAAAAATCAAATTTCTTTCCATTCTCCCAATGCCTGTTAACCAACTGCCAAGCATATGCTCACCTGACTGAAGTCCAGCAGTTCATGCGTGCGTGCGTGCAATGAAATTTGTACTGAGAAAGCACTAAATATCAATCTGTAGTGCTAGTACAGCTCTTCCTTTCTACTACCACTAAAAGAGAAACTACTCCATGAAAAATGGCACATTGAGCAATCGATCAGCTGGTCAGAGCAAGGATTTTATGCTGATGATGTTTTTGTAAAGCTAGATGTCATTTCATGTCACTGAAGAATGTATAATCCGCACACTGAAACACGGCATATGACCTAGCTATGTGCCTAGGAGAATAAGATCATGCAGGTATATGACGACCTAGCTTAATATATATTATTCTGTCGTTTGGAATATGAACATCGATCAATCAATTTGCTTAATTTCATAAATTAAAACAGATGCAGTTAAGCCTAGCATGAGCAATAAGAACCACTCAGGCTAGCCAAGGAGACTGCCCATGAACCAATCCAAGGCTCATTCACTGCTGATCCTTTCACAAGGACACAGGCAAGTCATCCTTGGCTATCAGAGATAAGGCCCTTAACACCATGTAAGGCTTCTTCTCTGCAAGCTAGCTGCTTATCACTGAGCTTGCTTCAGTGCTTGACTGCTTGGTTTGCAGTACGCTGTGCTTCCATTCTGCTTGGTTTGCAGTACGCTGTGCTTCCATTCAACATCTATTTATATACGTCGTAGAGAACCGGATCTGATCCTTGGTGCGTGTAGGCTCTACCAGAATATCTTATCATCACAACCTTTTTTTTAGCTAGCAGAATATATTCTAGCTTTGTCAAATGTCAACTTATATGGCTTTCCTGGATACACGTGTAGATGTCAAATATGACGAGCACACCATGGCATGCTGGCCATACATGCCCACAACTTTACATTGCGTATGTAGGAAATAAAGATTTCCTTAGATTTTGTGAAATGAAACCGTTGCATTTGACCCTCTCTGAAAAGGATTTCTGATCCTGAAATCGGCTTAAGCTAGCTAGCTAGCCCGATCGGTATCTCTTGGCAATATACGAAGAGAATATGAGTCGCCTTTTGATTGGCTATACCGGTAGTTTTCATGCAAAGTTGACAAATTATGATACCGGTCGATCTGAGAATGATGAGGATATCTTGCTGAATGCTAATGCATGGCAAAATGTTTGGTTCTGATGCTCTTGCACTGGTGCTTTCTTTTGGTGAAACAGAATAAGCATATATAGATGAGAAGAGGTAGCATAAACTTTGATATATCTCGTCTACAGTAATATCTGGTACATAGTACACACTATTAAAAAGACTTATACTAGACGTCTTATCACATATAGTTGACTAAAACCGTTTGTGATATGTTTTCCACCTTGCAATCCCCTAAAATTTCATAATCTCCCGCCTGAGTCTGAGTTGGATTTCATTCCGAGACACTTTTAATAAAACGGGCATGACTTTTGTATACGGTATCTGTTTTCGACGTTCTTGTACTCGTTGGGAAGCTAACGACGAGCCCGATCCAAAACAATGACCCGCTTGCATCAGTCACCCTATAAGACCTCAAAATCGGCCATCTTTAGCCCCAAATTTGCTTTGCAAGTTTTTAGTTTCTATTTTTGCCAAAAAAAATTATCTTCCCTATGGACTTTGGGGTTTGCCACAACTGTAAAGTTATAGATCTCATCGAAACCTTTCAAATGAGTATATATAAGCTATACAAAATTTTGCTATTTTATCTTTGGATTATATATATATATATATATATATATATATATATATATATATATATATATATATATATATATATATATATATATATATATATATATATATATCCAATTCACGAACGGTTTGTTTATAGAACTATCTGTGATACTCGTACATTATAAACGGTTCTACCAATCAACCATCTGTGATAGAAGAATATTACAGACGGTTTGTACATAGAACCGTCTATGATAATCTGACCGCTGGGCTCGTCGATCCTCCCCAACCCAATCCTAACCAATAGAAAACCCACCAACCCCCACCCCATGGATCATAGCTCCAACTCTTCGTCCCCATGCCAAAAATTCTCGCACTCCCGCCTCTCCCTCCCCTATAAATATTCACCCAAATCCAGCCTCCTTGTCTTCCTACTCCTCGACCCTTACCCTAATAGCCCGCACGAGGCAGATAACACGCAAGTCTATAGAAGGCAAGGTGCCACGGAAGTAACTAGCTACCAAGGCGACGCTCAAGTTGGCGTCGGCGATGGCAAGCATCAAAGACATCCAGCTCGTGCACTGCATCAGGGGCGAGAGGGCCTATCCATAGAGGCCACGTCGACGTGGTTGAACTTCTACTGTCTGCTAGAATTTTCCTTTTATTCTGTTCTTGCCATGTTTAAGAGTTAGATTCGTAGGATTAGGAGATATGTTTTTTACATATTCTTGTTGTCCTAGCTACATGGGTAACCTGCTCATTATCTTGGGATGTTGTAATGGTAGACTCTAATCTTAATGGAAATAAAATGTGCTACTGTGTTTGTTGATGTATTTGTTTTTTTTGAGAGGGCATAGTTAACATTTCCTAAGACTAGCCCAAAAAAAGAAGAAAACATATAGGTATAGAATGAACTATCATAGACGGTTTTGTGATATAAACTGTTTGTAATAATCACAACACAGACAGTCTGTAACTAGAACCGTCTATGAAGAACATTATCATAGACGGCTCGAACCAAAAACTGTCCGTGATACTAACACATCACGGATGGTTCTATATACCAACCGTCTGTGATACTCGCCCATCACAGACAGTTGGTAGTTAGAACCGTCTGTGATGTGTGAGTATCGCTGACGATTTTTTGTTTCAGCCATATGTGATAGTGTTCTTCACAGACGATTCTAGT
Organism: Dendrocalamus sinicus; assembly: GCA_036346575.1. Taxonomy (NCBI): domain Eukaryota; kingdom Viridiplantae; phylum Streptophyta; class Magnoliopsida; order Poales; family Poaceae; genus Dendrocalamus; species Dendrocalamus sinicus. Next base: position 6,208,903 of record CM070664.1, read on the forward strand.
TACAAACTATCTGTGTTGTGATTATTACAAACCGTTTGTGATAACTTCTAATTATCACTGACCTATAAATTCAGACGGTTCATAAAACCGTCTTTGATGATTGTTCCGAACTGTCTGTGATGACCCTTTTTAGTAGTGACATGGACATGCAGGTTGTAGATTTTTCTCCATTATCTATAGTCAAGTTAATTAATTCTAAATTATCTCACATAGGTCATGAACTATACTATATGATGCATCATTCATGTGCATGAGCTAACACCAGTTGTTATACAAAGCCCGCACCCATCACCTAACCCTAGTCGCATCCTGTCTCCAGCCATCCCGTGCTGCCTCGCTGGGCGTCGCCCCGGCCCGGCACCGGCGAGGCCCTCCCGCCTTCCTCTTCCTGCCACGCGTGGATCCATCTCCGCCGCACCACCTCTTTCCTGCCAACGCCGCCGCCTCGCTGTCGTTGTCGTCCTCCTCCTTCCTTTCTGCGCAACTCCTTAATACAAGCAAAAGATAGGGGACGAGCATGCGTTTGTTGAAAGGGCGTTAGATCGGCTGCGGCGGCAATAGTGAGGCAGCTTCATTGGTGGTGGCTCTCGCGTGCACGCTTTGCGTCGGAGCTGGAGGAGAAAGGTACGACGACATGAATCTTGTTGCAGATCGGATGGTGAAATTTTCGACTGATATATAAAAAAAACGCTCGATGGTTTTCTAGCAATTCAGTTTATATTATACTTGGGGGGTGAATCGATCTGCGAGAGCCGCTGAATCGCTGGAGGGCAGATTCTAGCTAGTCTGATAATTGATGGCAGTTTCAGTGTTAGTTTCAAATCACTCTACTTCAGGAAAGAATGCATGTAATAATTATGTAGCATCACCTGAGATAACGAGAACTTCAGAGCGACATTAATTAATTTACTTGCATCAAGTTATTATCAAGGGAATTAACTTCAGAACTGAAACGATTTATTTAAATATGTACGTAATATAGTTACGTACAGTACAGCAGATCGAAAGTTTACAGAGGTTATAGAACACAAATGCTACTTCTGCAACATGAGCAAGATAGCAGATAGAAAAAAAAAAAAAAAGGTAGCAGATGGTAGAGGCAAAATTGAAGTCTCTCTTAGTCCTTAGCTATGCCATGCTGCTCTGTCCTTGAATTGACTGGCCCCAGAATGTTGCAAGCATTATGTGGCAAATTAATTCTTTCTCCTGCTTGAAGCAATGCAAAAAAGCAAGGTGTAGTTCGCCTCAAGATTGGTTACTGAACTTGCGTGCATGCATTCGATGTAATATATGGAGCCGAGCCTGTGCGTTACCCTGAAAAACAGTGTGCTAAGAAAGAACAGTACTGTCAATTGTCATATGAACAAATCGTATTCATGACTGAACACTGTGCACACATGCATGCCAAATCAACAAGGATGGCGCAGAAAGTTTATCAAATGTACAGAATTTCTTCAGTTAATTTGCCTTGGATATGTAGCTCCCTTGAAGAAGAGGGCTGATGAGCATGCAGCAACTGAATGAGTTTCAGAAATTGTACGTCGCGCGCGATCGACGACTCGGACTCGCATATATGGCAATGCTAACTAGTAATTAACTTACTGGCCTAAACATGGAGGAAATCGATCGAAACTCGAAACCAATATATGTGTGTGACATAATTAAGATGGAATTAGAGACTGACGCCTAGCATGGAGCATAAGAGTCACCCAGGCTAGCCAAGGAGACTGCCTGTGAGATCGATCGATCTCATGCCTGCCTGCCTGTCTCCAAACGAGCGAGCGAGGCCACAGGCAAGTCATCCTTGGCTATCAGGGCCAACTCTTATCACCATGTAAGGCGTCTCCTCTTCCTCTTCCTCTCTGCAGACTTCAGCACATTATTCTCGGTGTACTACTACTAGATAGCTTGTGTTCTCCAATGCAGGGCACTGCCCATGGCCACCTATTTATAGTTTGACACACACCATCTGCAAATGAAGGACATGCAAGCCGACCTTATTTAGTTGCGCTGATCATACTACTGTCGTCGTCCTCTCTTCTCTTTCTCCTCCTTTGCCCCTGAAACATACGTACAGAATATGTTCTTTGCAATGATTGGAGGCCAACTTGGCATTTGTGGCTGCAAAGTTTGGAATATTCCTGCTTATCGTAGCAGCAGCAAGCGAGCTAGACACGTAAGTTGACATTCGCCAGAGAATCTACCTAGCTATCTTCTGATCGATCATATATAGATGCATGCATGGCATGATTAATTGTTCGATCGATCCATGCAGATCGACCGATCGACGAATGTACCTGAAGTTAAGCACTTGTTTAATTCAATGTAATCTAGATCGTAAATTTTTATTAGCCTGAAATTAACGTAGAGATCGAGGATATGCTTTATCTGTAAATGATATCCATTGCCACCGACCAAATGTATGCGTGATTGATTTGGCAATGACGGGCAATGTAATAGTTCCTGTTTATCTTGGCAAAAGAAAAGAAAAGGCGGCAACGCTGAACTTGAGAAAGTAAGGTTGATCGATGGATATCGTATATATGAGAAGCATGCATTGGATTGCCAGCCCAAGCTCTAGGGCCATGTACATCATCAGTAGTTCAGTACATGTCCATGGTACAGATCTCAATCAAATATATCAACTTTATTCATTTCTCATGGATCCCTCTTGTTTCGGTTGATTTACTCTTATTTTGGTTGATTTTGATCTTCCTCTCCCCTTTCTTGATCTTGATGGATGCCTAGAATGAATAAGTAATAAAGATATACCTTCAAAATTAACCCCCATCTATCTAAGCATCATGTTTGTCAAGTTCTTAAAGTTGCCCGAGATATTTGATTGAGATAGGTTCTTAAGGTTATGATCTAGCATGGGTTCAAGTTTTCAGTCTTTTAGATCTATGAATCAAAAGTTACATGAATTCTTGGATTTGAAATAATGTTGTTTTACTGTTTGCTGAGCTGATTTTACTGCTCACCCTGTAGTTTTGATTGGTTTGATTTCTTGATTTGATGGCTTTTGTATTGGCTTTCTATCATAATCTTTATAGTTCTGTAGCTATCGGAACGAATGATTGGTAAATACTTGAGGGAAAAATATAAAGGCACCATCACTACACCACAACACCAAAATACCGTCAGATGTCTGTCGCTAAAAATGTATAATTACCGATGGACAGTTAGACGGTAAAAGTTGGTGACAAATCGTCAGTCGGTAATCCTACCTTTACCGATTGACTGCCTTTTAGTATATCTATTTACATTAGGCGTTGAACTGTCAGTCGGTAATTCATGCTATATACGTTGAACCGTCTGTCGGTATCCTGAGATTGGGAGGGCCCGCAAAAATGCCAAAAACCCCAATTCCCTCATAACCCTAGCGCCGCCGCCTGGGAACAAACCGAGCCCCGTATTCCTTCTTCCCGTCGCCCCCTTTGCTTCCTCCCCCCTTCTTCTCCAGCCACGGCGCCGGCGAGGCCGGGCCATCTCGCCGCGCCACCCGCCTACTCCGTCTGCATCCACCGCGCCACCTTCTTTTCCCGCTCTTCCACCCCACAGCACCTTTCTCCGCCGCCTCTTCTCCTCCACCGATCGCCGCCTCTCGGATCTCGGCCGCTGTCCAATCCGTGCGCCGCCTCGCCCTTCCTCCGCGCGCCCCTCTCACCACCTCCCACCGCTTCGCCACCTCTCGCCTTCTCCATCCGCGTCGCCAAACCACCCCCAACTCCGGCAGCGCGCTCCATTCTCCTCCGGCCAACCCATCTCCTCCGACACGCCTCCCTTCTCCACCTATCTCCGCCGCCGCCTCCTCTCGCTCTTCTTCATCTCTCCGCCGTCGCAGCTCCCTTCCTCCACTGCTCCTCGCGCCTCTCTTCTTCACCGACCCCTCCTCTTCGGCTACCACGCGCGCGCCGCCATCAGATCCACCGGCGAGCGCCGCGCCTCCTCCGTCGCGCCATCTCAACGGCCGCGACCTCTGTTGCTCCACCGCGCCGATCGCGGCGACCTCTCCACCAAGCTTCTCCGTCTTCTCCGGCGCGCTCTCGACCACCACCGCACCGACACCGACGGCGTCTTCATCTTCCCGTCTCGGCTCCTTCCTCTACATCGAGCGCCGCCGCATCCACTTCACCGCCACCACTCCGGCGACATCTTCATCGGCCTCCTGTCTGCTTCACCTACTCCCCCCTCGGTCTAGCTCTAATTCTCCTCACTTTCTCTCTTAGTTCTTCATTTATTGCTCAAATTTACTGCAAATTGATTACTGTGATGTGGAGTAGTTTGTGATATATGTGAATGTTGAGTTCCAAGCACTCCGGATCTCGACCAGTGAGGTAAAGTTGACTCAAATCCCTCTCTATAGCAGATCCCCCAATTATTTGCATGTAATTTCCTTATAAAATTGTCTGCAATGATGGCTTTTGGGAAGGTGAACTGGTGCTGCGTCTAATAGTGTTCGGCAAACATCAGACTTATGCTACTAATCTTTTTTTTTGCATATATGCATCTGCAGATTTTTGGAGCTATTCAGTTTCAGGAGCAATATGTTGTTCAACTTTTCTAGAGTTCATGTTCAAAATATAATGCCTTCAATCTGCAGTAGCCTTGCCATTTGGTTATTCACCTATTGGTGGCCTTTGGTATTTTCTTGGGTTATTCAGTAGCAGACTACTTTGATGCGATATCTGTTGGATTCTTGTTTAGAATTTTGCTTGAAGAATTACGAACAAAGACTATTGTAATTCAACTTCGTGCGATGGTACCAATAGTGGTGCGAGTGTTTTTCTTCTATGTAAAATAAATTTTGTCTTGTTTAACTAAGAAGCAACTTTTTATTGAGTGTAAGTTCATTTAAATTTGCAGCTTATAGTGATCTATTTTGCTAAATTATATGTGCTGCTATGTCCTTTTATGCTCCATTTAGTTTGCATTTGCATCTTGTTAAAACTATGTTTGAGATGCTTGCACGACTTTTGTGGTCGCACAAACAACCTCCTTGCCCCTCATCCGGTGATCTGTTGATTGACCTTGCCGACTCAGTGAAGGCTCATATTGCAGGCCAAGGTAAAAAAATCTATTTTCAGTAGTGTATTATTCATGATGCATAGGATGGATTCACAATGTGTATGAAATATGAATAGTTGCTGGGCTATCGTCGGATACGCATAATACAACACATGCCAGTGGTCTTTCTCTCTTATTCAGGTTTTAGTCCCTATTTGGTGTTTTTAATGTCAAAGAAAACCAAAGACTCGTGGTGGAGCCACGGTGCACAACTAGGAAGATAAAACTAATCAAGGAAAGCTTGCTCCCGAGTTGAAGGTCCTCTTTAATCTCGAAGGCGAGCTGCTGAGTTCATTGCCACGTTTTGAAATATCCTCCTATTTCTCTCCTTCCAAATGTTCCAATCTATGTAGATGACTATTCCATTGAATTTTCTTCTATCTCCTTTCGGCGTTTGTAGGCTAGCTTGTTGCCACCATTCCATTATCTTTTTGAAATGTTGAGGTGGTACACGGCTCATTATGTTGCGCTTTGTCGAATTGAACACCCTAGACCATGTCTCCTTTGTGTAGTACTTGGTGTTTATAAATACCACAGAAAATCATTTTCTGTTTCTCTCCTTAACGAACGGTCAACCTTTTGAAAAAAGCGTATGAATATCATGATTGGAAATGTTTAACCCTTGTCTTACCATGACCTATTCAGGGAGAAACTTCTGAGTTTGAAATTTTTTTGGCCGCTGGCTAGTTTTCGGTTACCGGCTGGCAACCGGAAAAACTCATCCGAATGTTCAGCAAAATATCTCAAGAAACCAAGCATTTACTACTAGATGCTGCTGCCAGAGCAGAGGCGGTTTGCAATCCAATTTATAACATATCACAGAACGGAACACTTTTCTTATGTTAAATTCATGTTTTGGATCTGTAGTGTTAAATTCAACCCTTGTTGCCAGCAGACATGTGTGCTATTTAACATCAACATTTCATTTTCTTTACTTCTTGCATGCGTAGTGTTTACTTGTAGTTTCATGCATGCATAGTTTTTAAGTAGCTTATGGTTAATGCTTGATGGTGGAAAACTGGAAATTCGATATTGGCAGCCCGGTCTAACAGGGGGAAGTGATGATCCATATGTAAGGCATATGCTCATGAGAGCTAGAAGCAAAGAATGGCGTGTTCTGGTATTCAATAGCCGTGGATGTGCAGACAGTCCTGTGACTACAGCCAAGGTACTTGAAATATTTTGTCTATTGATGTGGCAAACTTAGTATAGCTCCTCAAAAATCAATTTAACAGATGCTAATAGAAGGCAAATTATATTTTGGATTTTTTTGTGCTTTTTTTGTGAGGGAGGTAACAGAAAATTTGAAATAACTTTACTCTCTTAGTCAATATGAGTGTTTGATTTTCAACAACTCTGTGGATCCATACTTGTTCTCCTTTGGTAGTACCGTAATACACCAAGTTCATATGTAAAGAAATCCTATGTTATTCATGTTTGCATCTAGTGTGGTAAATGTAGCTTGCAGTTCAGTACATACTGGGCATTCTTTATCTGAAGGTTGTTTGAGCTTAGTAGTATGGCATGGGCCACCTTCTTCAGTATGGTAAGGTCCATAGCACCATATGAATTTCAGGGGGAAGCAATGGCTAGTGCATGAGGCCCATACTTGATACTTCCATGCTGTAGTGCTTGGTACTCAGACATTGGCTCGGGAAAAATAGGTTATTTAGGTTTGCATTATGTTGTTGTGTAGAGAAATTCTCTTCCCCTTATTGCTCTGAAAAAATGCCCTATCTTATGCCCTTAAACTTATCAGCATCTTTCAGCTGACCTAATCTGTAGTAAATACATATTGGCATGTTGTCCATTGACACCATTCATCGTGATCGTAGGCCTTGGTAATCAGTGGAACTACTGCGCCTTTGCATCCAAGTATTTTTTTTTGTTTTTTGGGTTTCTGGAAGAACTTGTTCACACAACTCAATGGCATGTGCAAAACAAGCTTCTACAATCTGCTGTTGGATCCATGCATCTCCTTTTGGTTTCTGAGTTTCTCAAAGTGATTGTGTACTGCAAACAATTTAGTACATTTTGATGCACTGCCATGTGCGTCTTTTGTTTTTTGACTTGGTGCAAGGAAGACAAACCTATATGTATTTGGGGACTGAATTTGTGATGGTGAATGTGATATGGTGGCTCTCTGATTATTAATGAACATGGTTTACTATGTACTAATTCTGCCAAATTAGATTTTATTTTTTTTAATCTATTTTAATTGTATCGTTGGACAATCAGTCGGTAAAACATATCTATACCATCAAATAGTCTGTCGGTATATGTGGTAACACACCATCGACGGTAAATCTTATACCATCTAACGATCGATCGGCAAAAGTAATGCGGTCGATCGGTATATGTTTTTACCGACCCCTGTTACACCGTCTGCAGAGTCAGTCGGTATATGTGTTATACCGACTGACCGTCCGACACTAAAGCGGCCTATGCCGACTGACCATCCAACGTTGTTTTGGGGCTGTGGTGTAGTGCATTCACCTCTCTATTGCTATATCGATCCTACAACCGCGCGGCCGCTATTGGATTCATTGTCGCCTTTGAATTTTAGTTGATGAAACCTCAGCAAAATTGTACAATTAGAGATGCAATTTTGCCCAGCATGAGTGATAAGAGCCACTCAGGCTAGCCAAGGAGGCTTCCCATGCGACCACACCAAGGCTCATGCGCTGCTATTTAATCCTTCAGTGAGGAAGAACACACGTAGGCAAGTCATCCTTGGCTATTAGAGATAAGGCCCTTGTTTTCATGTAAGGCTTGCTCTCTTATCTACTACTATTCCTTAGTCATGGTAGCACCCTGGTCTCCTTCTTTTAGGATTTTGGCTTTTAGCTTCTTCGAAAGTCGAAACAAACGGGGTGACTTCTTGGAGCGGATTTTTCAAATAGCTTTATGAGCCCAAAACAATGTGCATTGTTCACGTCAGCGTCTCCACCATCTGCTACCAAGCGAGTCGAGAAAGGAGAGCAGGGCGAGAGCGGAGGAGCTACTCCAGATGTAAATTGTTGGCCGCATGTGTAAGGTTGCGGCCTAACAACTCATAATAGATAGATGAGAGAAAGGAGATCAAAAGAATATTAGATGCCATTACTGAGAAATCTGGTGAAGAAGATGAGAGGACAGTTTAAAAGAGCTGGATTAGGGCACACATATTTAAGCGTTATCACAGACGGTTCATATACCAAACCATCTCCGATATTAATATCATAGACGGTTCGTATACCTTATCACAGACAGTTCATACAAAAAACCGTCTCTGATATGTGTTATCACAGATGGTTCGTATAACAAACCGTCTCTGATATGTGTTATTACAGACGGTTCGTATGACAAACCGTCTTTGATAATGACACGTCACCGATCCGTGGCGTGTCACCCAAGATTTCGATCTCACCCGTCCATTCTCTCCACATCGAATGGCAGGCACCGCTTCCTCCCACCGTCCGTCCCTTATTAATTACCCCATCTACCTTTCCACTGGCAGTCACAGGTGAGTCCATCCACGATATAGCTTCCTGCATCCCCCTCGACGATGCCGACTACCACCGTGAGCTAGCGTCTCCATTGTGACACCACGGTCGACTGCATAACACACTCTTGTCATAAGTATTGTAAGAGAGTCTTACACAGTCTCACCGTCGTGCCACAAAGGTGGAGCTACCGCTGCCTCTCCATTGCCGGTGATATCCGGTCGCCATCCAATGCATCCAACTTGTTCCTCAAGCTCGCCGACTACCGCCGTGAGCTAGCGCCTCCGTTGTGACACTACAGTCGACTGCACAACACACTCTTGTCGTAAGTGTCGTAAGATTGTCTTGTGTAGTCTCACCGTCGTGCCACAAAAGTGGCGCTACCGCCGCCTCTCCATTGTCGGTGATATCCAGCCGCCATCCGATGCATCCAGCTTCTACTGTCTACTAGGATCTCTGCTTCTTATATATTCTTAACGTATTAAAGAGTTGAGTTCATTATCTTGTTATGTTGTAATGGTGGATTCTAATATTAATGGAAATGGAATGTGCTTTTGAGCACACTCTAATAATGATTATACGATATTCCAAAGAGAGTTTTATAAAAAAAAATATCATGAAAGTTCACTTTTATTGCATAATTTATTTACATACCCTTTTTACGTCTGAAAAATGATACACACACACACACACACACACACACACACACACACACACACACACACACACACACACACACACACACACACATATATATATATATATATATATATAGGACGAGTGTTTCATGCACCATGGTGCCTAGGCACCAATATCAATACCGTTGATTTGCTTGAGATTATAACGTTTGATGTGGGTATCTTCATATACCCATAAAAAGTATATTTGAGATATCAAACTCGAAAAATTTAAATTCAACTTGAGTTTAATTAGTTTGAACTATTTTTATGGTATATACTCACTGTAGTTGCATTGAACTCAAAAGTAGTTCAAACTAGTTTGAACTGAGTTCAAAACTAACTTACCATAAATATATCAAGGGTATAAAACATTTTCATACCCAAACTCAAAAAAATTATCAATCATACACGTGTATCGGATGTTGGTGCCTAGGCACCATGGTGCATTACGTAATTTTCCTATATATATATATATATATATATATATATATATATATATATATAAAGGGCTCTATGAAATTTTTTCAACTATGTTGCGTTGAAGTATCTTCTAATTAGTATTTAAATATATCGAAACTGATAAAGAGATGTAATATGTTCGTTTAAATAGTATATTGGAGGCTTCGACGCACTCCAACACCATTTTGCACGACAATGCTGATATTATATATTTTGTTCTCTTTGCATTAGTATGACAAGCTTTTAAAATTGCTACAGGAATTAAACAACAATGCATATACATAGCGTTGATCATTGCTGAAGTAAGGCTATACTACACACTTGCATTGCGTGTAGATATTGAGTTCAAATAAGCTGGTAACCACAACATATTCCACTAATTAAGATCAATATTACACAAGTACACGTGGCTGCTGAAAACACAAAAGGCTGGTAAACCAACGTTCGCGTATGCATGGTATATATCATTAGAACTTTGCACATGTTTCTACACAGACATGTAAACGTACGTACAGCAGTAGACATGCATGCACGTACGTACTGGTCATGTGCATGTTTTTTTGGGAGAAAGGTAAGTCATGTACATGTATAATGATATACTAATGTTTACATATACTCATTCGGCCAGCCTAATTTTGCTACTACTAACACGCTTTTTTAAGGATTACTAATACGTATTGAGGATCTGTGCGCAAAAGAGACGTGGCAAAACAAGGTATGCAGACTATACAAAAGAATCTAACAACCCATGTCATTATTCTTAGAATATGATACCAGACAAAAGATTACTACTCCCGAAGATCAATACCTTAGGTAATAATAAGTCATATAAGAGTTATACAACAGAACAATAACTAGAGACTTTGCATTATTACAACAACTAGCCAAACAGGGCTAAAGTCTTTAGTACAAATATCAAATAAAAAAGGAGATATAGATTATTCATATACCCTAACTCTCGGAGATGAGGCACTAAAGGTCGTCTACTTGCCCCAACTGCCAAATAGGATATTCATCTCATCCTAGTCCTCGATACAATCACTCTCATCCCACACGGTATTCTCTAGGCCTGTAAACCTCACGTCCCACTCAAGGTATTCCCTAGCCGGACTAGAATCTAACAAAAGAATTTAATAGAAATGGTGGGTACAACATATTCAGCAAGTATTAATAGCAACGAATGCAATGATACGACTTATCTCTTTATAGTAAATTCTCATATCCAACCCTTCTTCAATGATAAAATAGGTTATTAAGTTAAAGGAGAATTTACATATTTTAGTATTCCAAATACTACTATTCACCCTTATGAAAAGAAAGAACCTTAGTCAATCACCATAGCCTTAGATTCATGAGAAATGCATGAATTCATGATTTAGTTTGCATTGCGCAGGTTTGTATCACTTTACCCATAGCTACTATGAGTATTTTTCAATCGGGTCTCCTTATTTCCGTATATGCAGTACCGTGTTGGAGTACATAACATTTTTTTTCTAATTCCATTAGTATATCTCTACGTAACTATCCATAGTCGTTGATTCGGGGTGGTCACTAACCCTTACCCAATTCCCATCTGGCTGTGAACTAGTCATTGGTCAGGATGGTCTAACCTTCACCCGATACTCCACAACGCTAAATATATGTGCTTAGCCATTTGTTTCTTGAATGAATTCTTGGTTAAATTTCAATATAGCATTTAAGTCCAGTAAATGCGAGAATGGTTTCAATCTCTATCTAGCTTTATTATTTTGGGAAATATAGAGTATCTTGGTATGCAGTAGTAGTGCTTTAATTTGCGGCTCATGCATGTTGGCCAGCACGAAGCTTTGTTTGGTATGGAAAGGAATACTATACTTATCTATACACATGTAGTCCCCTATCTACCTTTCCCCGGCCCCTTTCTAATTTTTCCCTTTGAATTATAGATTTAGATACACAGAAATGTATGAATTATGCTATTCATCGCCCTTCATAATAAGGAGGGAAGATTAACATATACATATGCCGAGACAATCAATGTCCAATTACAACCTGAATTTTATCAAGTTTGAGACAGTATTACAGGCCCGGCCATGCATGCCATTAATTACGTTTGTAGGAGCCGAGACAATCTTTGAGAGCTTTCTTCCATGCTGTGATTTTTGATGACCTGCTGTGCTGAACTATTTCTCTTGGAACAGTGGAGCATGTTGCATCACACACTATGCAGTTCGCCCACCTGCAGGTTGAGTGTAAATTGTAAGGATGCCATAGCAGGCAGATACATATGTATATCCTCTTACATAGCTTATTAAATAGATATAATGTGACTGCATCTGCATGCACACATATGTAGATGTTGCAGAAATTAACATGCACATATGCATGCGCTGATCGAGGTGACTTGTATATATCATCGCCAGCTTGAAGCTAGCTAACCAGCAGCAAGCTAGCTGCCGTTTTTTCTCATTCAGAAAATACATGCACAGATAAATCAAGGGATGCAAGCCTAGCATGAGTGATAAGAGTCACTCAGGCTAGCCAAGGAGACTGCCCGTGAACCACACAAAGGCTCATAGATATCAGGAACTTCGGCCAATCAACATGTCTGAGCTCACACACGAAGTTGGAAAACACGGAGCAATAACACAAAAGTTTTGCGCTGCTGGAAAACTAGACAACTTTTTCCTGTTGTATTAGACTGCTATTTAAAGAAAATCCTAATCTAACTCTAGTGGTTAAGCCACCCTTATTATGCGCCACCTCTTGCATGATCCCACGGATCCATGCTATGTCGCACACGACGCTAACAAACCGAAAAAACCGCTATCGCATGGACTGAGCACGTGTCGAGTGTTTACAACTGCTACAGTGATCTTTCGACCACGACCACTACGACTATTATAGTGTATCTACGACTTACGATCATAATGCTACGTACAGTACTCTTACGAATATGACTTACGACCATGGTCATTTCAACTGACTCTTAATGAGCGAGCAGGATTATTCAACAATAGATGCATTGCTAAGCCTTCAGGGAGGACACAGGCAAGTCATCCTTGGCTACCAGAGCTACCCTTATCACCATGTAAGGCTTGCTCTCTTCTCTTCTTCTCTTATTGTTGCGCATGGCTAGCTTAGCTGATCGTTGCCTGCTAGTACGATCGCCAATGCTTGCAATTCCAGAGCTATTTATAGGCAGTTCGCAGAGGAGGTGGGCTCATCTTTTGCATCCAACTAGAATCTTTCATCATGATCTTTATTCAGCGAACATATTCTAGATAATGTCAACTTGCTAGCCTCAATTGTCATCGATCCCTCATGGCACATGCAACTAGATAACTCCAGCAACAGATGCATGCATGGAGAACATACAAAAAGATTACACAGCAAAGCAAACTTTTGCATAGGTTAATCTGGTAGCAAATGGCAGATTCAGTTTTATCTTGTTGGGACTTAGCAGCCAGTCCAAAAGCAATGTTCACATAGTGAAAGCATCCTCTCTCTCTCCCTCCCTCCCCCTCCCTCCCTCTCTCTCTCTCTCAGGCCTGACTTGTAACTAATGGGCTTTGAGGAAATAGGCTTCCACGGTAGGGTATACATGGGCCGTTAGCTGCCCATCAGAACCAAGTTCAAAGTAGGCCTAGGGACAAAACATTCATGTGCCGATATGCTTATAGTATGCGTACTATGTCAACTCCTCTCTCATACGGGTTCTTTTGAGCTGTGACTTATAGTTTTTGAATTCTGACTATTCATGAAAAAGAGTACAAAGAGAAAGATAGCCGTATGTGATTTTAGCCGGTATAGCTAAAGTTGGTATAATATCTACTACAATCAACTTGTAGACCCCGCCTTGAAAAGATGTACCATTTGAAACCTAGTTACTGTAGCCAAAAGCCATAAACACGAGGCCCAAAAGAACCTAGCCCTCAGCTGTGAAGTCTGAACTTTTTTTGCTTCACCTTGAGAGTTGGAGACATGGCATGCGATAGGAGGTTTTGTTCTTTTGGTTTTTTATTTCTTTGAAAGTCAAAATAAATAGGTGGCTTCTTAAAATAGATTTTCTAAACGGCTTTCTGAGCTCAACCGTATATGCAGTCCGCGTCCACATTTCCACCATCTGCTAACATCTCAAAAAAACGCAGACAATATTAGTGATAGGCTCTAGAGGCAACATAGAGATGATTGTATTACTTATACGTTTATAATCTTTTGAATAATATATTATTTTATCCCTTAAATAAATATATTTTATATTGGTCAATAAGTATGTGACTTGTTTGTGGAACTCCTTAGTTATGTTTTGATGTTATTCTATATTATCCTTGATCTTATATTATTATGTGGGACAAAGTTTGATTTATAAATCAACATATATATTGATTGATGATTATGTTTAACGAAACATGGATGTAGAGATATCAAATTAATAATGTGGACACCTGTTAGAGAACATGGTATTGGATTTATCAACTTTGAGACATTATTGAGATTGTTATGTTTTTACGTGTTATTAATTAATCTCAAGTAATGATGATGTATAATCCTGGTACCTGATATTAGCATAGTTTTCTATATGTGTAATAGTGCACCTAGGGGTTGCCAAACCCTACTTCATAACCAGGTAGTTATAAAGGTAGCTTTCGAGTATGCTATGAAACATACAGAGGAATGTGACTAGTCAGATATGATATTTGTTCCTCTTACGTAACAGGAGAGATATCTTTAGGCCCTTCGATGTAGTCGGATAAAGGAAGTGCATAGTCATGCCATGAGTAGTCAAAAAGTCGACTACATGAAGTTATTCATTACTAGATCGAGAAAAAATTGAATAGTCCATGTATGACATGTTTCTCACCTGGAATTCGATCGAGTATTGTAAGGTAACAGGAGAATATGCTAATAGGTCATTTAGTCTGGCCAGATACAAACTAATCGTGTGGATATACTGACTGGTCGTGAGTTAGTCGGATATATCACAAACTGGTCTCTGAATCAGTCGCAATCAGATACGAACTAGTTGTAAGGAGTTAACCGATCGTGAGTGACTAAAACCTCTTGCAGATCATATTGCATAAGGTTCGTCTAGTTTGATCTTTGTGTATATTTAGGGCTCGATATGTCCTGTAGGGACCACTAATGATTAGTGATTGAAAAGGTGTTTCCGGGTTGCAACCAAGTATACATAAATTTATGGAGTCACACAATTAACGGGTTGAAACCATAAAGGTTTAGATGTTAGTCTCCGAGTTGGATATGATATCTACTTGTATTGCATAAGAATCCGGTCAGAAGCTCTCCGAGTGTGATACAATCTCTACTCATGATGGATAAAGATCTGATTAGAGGCTCTATATAAAGGGATGCATAGGGTTATAGAAAATAGAGAGACATCGCACCAACCACCGAAACTCTAGCCACCTCCTTCCGAAGGTCTTGTTGTGCACGCTGGTGCTAGCACACTGACGCACAGGTGTGGACTTCGGTAGAGACGTTGTTGCAACTGCGGCGCTGATTGGGATGATCTAAGGAGAAAACAATTATCTCGTGAAGATCGACTACCGCTAGAGGACGGTTAGTTTCTGGGAATCGCCTTTCAAAGACATTGGACGATCGATTATTTCTAATATATCAACGCGTGTTACATTGGATCCAATTGCTTCAACTCGTCTTCTATTACATTGCGCGATTAGTGATAATGATCTATAATCTCTAAGTCACATGGTTTTCTGATTTATACTATAAAAATTTTAATTTATACTAATATAACTTATCTGTTAATTCAACATAAAAGACACCGGCCGTAGTCTAAAATAATATAGCCTTTGTTTGCAGTAAGGTTCAGAGGCCAACGTACAACTCGAATCCGTAGACCAAACAGACGCTTCTGGACTCCGACGCAACTGTCACGGCATCTTTAACTATTTAATTAATCAAGCAGATTAATTAACTAATATACTCCTACTAAGAGTACTCCCAAAAGAAGAAGCTGCACGCTAATCATGGCCCTCCACTAGCTCAACCCGGCTTAATTTAATAGTCACTTGCTAAATCCAGCTATAAACCAGCAGCGCGCAGGCCCACGTGGCGGCCCCGGGTTTGTTCGTGCAAGGCTTCGCGACGATTCGTTATTCACGTGTGAGCCGCCAACGGCGTCACGGGTGACGTCAATTCCAAAAGCTGCAGTAGTAGCAGTACACTGCACGTACCGTATTTTTTTTTAAGTTAAAACATTTTGATTTGCTGCTGGTACGAAAATTAGTGGTATGATCGATGCCTCGCCTGGTCCAACGAACTCCCATGCAGCCCAGTTGCTCGCAACTTAAATTAAACCTAGTGTAATTCACGTTAGTTTTGCTACGCGTACGAATAAAACTGCTTAGGCCGTGTTTCAACCGGCTTATAGCTCCGACTTTCGACTATTGGTTTTTAACTGAAATTATACTAAAGTGACTGTTAGTTCTTTAAATCATCCAGATAAAAATAAAAAATACTATTATATCTCTACAGATGATAAAAAACTAAAAATCAAAAATTAAGAAGCCTTCTATTCCAGCTTGGCATGCACCTTAGTGTCGCTGCGCGTAGGACCCTGAATGCTATCGGAGTGGTCGGGTCCACGTGCAGCGACTGTTACGAAATTACACTGTCACCATCTGCATGTGGGTCTTAGAGATGATTAGTTAGTGGGCACCACTAATAAAGTGGAATGATTATGTCTAAAGAAGATAGGGGGAGAGTGTACGGACGCTTGCCGCGGAGACTCCAGATGCTTCGGGAGGATACGTACCTAGGTCAGCTCAGCCCGGTCAAGGCAGTAGCAAAGCTTTACGACTTTAATGGTGGAGTAGTTTTGGATCGTACGGGCACGGCTATTGCTGCTGTACGTATTAATTTCCCAGACTGCTGCTACCACGAAACACTAGCAGGAGTACTATGCATTTTTGGACACTTGTACCTCTATAGTAGCATGCTATTTTGGTCTACTGCAAATTTGAAGTTTCACGGTGGTGCTTATTTGGGTTTAAAAGCTCGGTTTTATAGTTTTTTTTGCACTATAACAATCGAGAATATACTGTAGCTGCTGGTAACATTTTAACGTAATAAATTTTTTAAAAAAGAAAAGATTGTATCATTACTGACAATATAAAAGTTTGTACCTAAAAAGAAAAGATTGTATCCCACGTGTAGCGGCACTCTTAGAGCAACTTCAACCGGTTCTTTATCCTGCTCTTCATTGTATATTTACCTAATATGACTCAAGAAATGGACTCCAACCGGTTCTTTATCCTCCTCTTCATTTTTATCGAGTCGCTATTTTCTCCCGGTCGCTAGCTAGATTTGGCGAGCGCCTCCTCACTCGCTTCTCAAATAGCTAGGCCATTGGAATGCTAACTCAAATAGAGAGCTGAAAATAATAGCTAACCTCTTCATCCTAAAAAATAGAGAGAGAAAAATAACTAATGGGATGGAGTTGCTCTATATATAGCGAATTTGCTATTTATGCCCTCTATCTAGCTTGTTCAGAATGTACATTACCACGGAAATCACGCGTAGTAGTAGGGAGCTCCCGTAAGGCCGTAGGACGATATGACGTCGATAGTGTCGACAGTGATATATGGCGCCATCATGCCCCATAAGCTGCTTGTCGGCATTGCATGATAATCCAAATGAACTTAACAGTAATAGTAGTTTTGTCATCTAGACCAATTGTTTAACCTCTAGGTTTGCAAAAGGTAAACAAAGTACTTGATTAGTGAAGGTAGCAAGCCGCAGTACAGATGCAAAACTTGCAAAAGGTAAAAGCAAAGTACTTGATTAGTGAAGGTAGCAAGCCGAAGTACAGATGCAAAACTTAACGAGTGCTCCATCTTCATAGAATTGTACATATATATGCTTTGCAGCATGAAACTGCTGTGATCGTTTTGGCTTCAACTTTTAGCTTCCGACTTATTTTTTACTATTCATAAATTTCATCTTTTTCTGAACTTTTAGCTTTTTATTGAACTTTTTTGCTTGTTCTTTTTTCCCCGTATTTGTTTGTATTATACGTAATGGACTAACATATTTTTTAAATTTTTTAAATTTAATTATTCTAAATAAACCTTTATCAACTACATTGTTTTTTCAGTCAGCTACAGTGCTTTTCAGCATAAGCCATCAAAAAAAGCCCAAATGATCACCACAAGTCTTCCCCGATTGACCATTAATTGAATCAAGCAATGTCCAATTCAGATTTAATCGAGAGAGATACTTCATTTTGGACAAATTTTGAACTGATTTGCAACTTTTAAATGACTTGCTGTAACAATCGTAAATAAATTTCTATACTCCGAGCCCCGTTCAAAATGGCTTTTGGTTTCTGGTTTCTAACTTTCAGAAGCCAAAAACCGCTTCGAATGTGTTGACTTCTTAAAATGGCTTTTATTTCTTTTTTCTTATTTTCCTTTGCATTGTATGTGGAGATATAACCTTTTTATTTTCCTTCTTTTTCTTCATTTTCTTTAATTAAATGGCTCAACCAAAAACTAATAGCCATAGTGCTCTGGTCAACTAAAAACCAATAGTCGCAACCAAAATCCATCAGCAAAAGCTGTTTTGAGCAGGCCTTACAAATATTTCTATCAAAATTTGAATTCAAATTAACTATGTGCATATGCATGGATGGGTTTTGTTTCTTTGTACTTTAGGTGTGAATATCTCTCAGATTTCCATTGATGAAGTCAACTTGTAGAGCCGTAGGTAATTAACTTAGCTAACTAGCTAGGTTAATAGTGCATCAACATCACAAATAACGTGGAACTAAAAATCGCTTGTTGATCACTTGCTTCATACTGGAACATGTGCTCCTGCATATTCCTTTTCCATTGCCTATCTTTTGAGGTCTTTTTGCTATTGTCTAATCCATCACTTATGGCTTTATGTCATCAGGACCTTGATGCTGAGTCATGACAAATAACCAACATCATATCTCGTAGCAACTTCTGCTAGGGCATGGCATTTGTATTCGTCAAGAGCACTCATTCTATAGTCCCAAAATGCAAATGTTTATGCACATAATTAGTTTATGAAACAACAAAAAATTAAAAAAATTGAATTTGAGCAAATTTCATTTGAATTTTAAGATTTTGCCAAATCCGAAAACTTCCTTCAGCCTTCTGCTTTCACTATCGGGAAACATGCTTTCTCCTCGCCAAAATCCTCCAACCTATGGCGCCATCATCCTGCTCCCGCTGTCGTGCACGGTTCACACTCTTGCTTGCTCGTCACTGCAAACACGTCAACAATGGCACAACAACCACGTTGCCTCACAGACTGGCCGTACCACGCCATAAGGCCACCGCTGACCACACGCTAGCTGTTGTGAAAAATATGACGGCTTATTTTTAAAATGGGTGTCACAGTTTATAATCTAGATGCACCTTAACTTGCAAGCTAGTACTTTATATGTGGCTCGCTCCATTGGGCTTTTAATTTCGGCTTATTGCACTGTTTCGTGTTGTGTCCTCTCTGTGCGCTTGGGGTTCTAGATCCGAGAGAGAAGGGAGAGAGGGAGAGAGAAGAAGAGGTAGGGGCACTGACCGTCCGACGGCGTGGAGGAGGAGGTGGCCATCTCAGGTTCGTCGGTGAGATCTGCGCACGGGCAGCGACGGTCGGGGAAGAGGACGGTGGCGTAGATCCGGCGACGTCGACGGCGATGGTGCTTCCCGCCGCTGGCTGCGCCCCTCTAGATCGGTTAGGGTTTTGTCGGGTGGGGAGTACGGCTCAGGCGAACCTCGTAGCTCGAGCCGCCCCCACCTCTATTTATTGCGCAGCGCGACGGGGGCCCATTAGCCACGGGTTGGGCTGAGCGCCCCCGATCAGGGCGCGGGTCAAGGGGCCCATTTGGCCGTTGGGCCAAATGGTTGAGATCAATCTAACATTTCGCACTGTTCCGCACTGTTTGAGGTTTTGTTATGCACTATAACTGTTGTTAGCTTTTTCAGAACTTAAAAAGTTAGAAGTTAAAATCTTAGGCCAGGAAGCGGGCTTAAGCTTACATGCATGCATCTAGCTTACGGCTTACTAAATTTGTTAGCTCATGTCTTCGTCGGTATTGTCATGTCAAAGGATTAATTATCTCTTGCTAAGCAAGTGGTTATGTTACCCCACAAGCAGGACCGATTGTTTAGTTTGTAACAATGCGCGAGGCCTAGTTCATCGCATCTTACTTTCGTACCAAAATAATTTTTTTTATTCAGAACCTACGTGCACGAACCCAAAAGGTAAAACGCCACGGAAGGAGAATTCGAAGCGCTACGGTCTCACCGTTGTTTCAATCCTAACCGTTGGTTTTCAGTCTCCGGAGGCACACGCATGACCACGTCAAAATCTTCAATTGGATATGTAAGAGCTGGATCTTTTCAGCTTTTAAAAATTATTTTTTAATTTTTCTATAATATTAGTTTTTAAATAAAGTATCTTTTTAAGATAGAGTCTAGTAGTTAATTATAATACATATTGTATCGACTTTATTTATATCGGTAAAAGTTGTATATAAGTTTTTGTTACTTTATAATCTTTCACAGAATAATTTAAAAGTCATAAATTGCAACTAAAAATTATAAACCTCAGTGAAAAAAAAAAAGGAGCTAAGACTATTCGGTTTTGGATTGATCCGTCTCCTCATCTTGACGTGATCGTTGCTTTGAAAGAAAAGAACGCAGAGATTTTTCCCAGTACGGAGCTGCTCACTCATGCATGCTGACCGCCCGCCCCGCGCAGCCCCACCGTGTCAGCGTCCACTAAGCGCGCCAGCTCAGCGAATGCCGCGAGATATTTTCCGACATCCCACGCGCACTGCCGCGGAGGGCCCACGGCGGCGGCCCCGCCACCTCGACGCAACGGAAGATCGCCACGTGGAAAGAGGAAGCGTGAGTTGGTGTTCGTCGCGGCGCAGCGGATGGGCGTCTTCTACCATCTACTCATTGCTTCGCTTCGCATAAAAGTCGTGAACCCTCTCGCTCTCACTGACGCTCTACATTTGATTTCTTCCTCACCTCTCCGCTTTTTCTTGCTGTGGTCTCGTGATCCGCACGTGCGTGGAGTACTTCGCGGTGGTGTGGTTGGGTGGCGTGGCGGGGCCGGAGATGAAGGACGGCGGCGGAGGGGGAGGGGGGAGGCAGCAGTGGCCGTGCGACTACTGCGGGGAGGCGGCGGCGGCGCTGCACTGCCGGGCGGACGCGGCGCGGCTCTGCGTGGCGTGCGATCGCCACGTGCACGCCGCCAATGCGCTCTCGCGGAAGCACGTGCGGGCGCCGCTCTGCGCGGGGTGCGCGGCGCGGCCCGCCGCCGCGCGCGTCGCGGCCGGGGGAGGCGAGCCGGCGTTCCTCTGCACGGACTGCGACGGCGGGTGCGACGGCGCGGCGCGCGTGCCCGTCGAGGTGTTCTCCGGGTGCCCCGCGGCGGCCGAGCTCGCCGCGTCCTGGGGGCTCGACCTCCCCGGCGGCGGCAGTGGCGGCGAGAACGAGGAGGAGGACGCCTTCTTCTCGGCGCTCGACTACTCCATGCTGGCGGTTGACCCCGACCTGCGTGACCTCTACGTGCCGTGCGACCCGCCGGAGGTGGCCGCCTCCGATGCCGGCGGCCGGCGGCTCAAGGGGGAGGCTCTGTGCCACCAGCTCGCTGAGATGGCGCGGCGGGAGGCGGAGACGGCGCATCCGCAGCAGCACTCGGATTTGAGCCCCCGCACGCCTCGCCGGACCTCCGCCGCCGCCAGCGGGCGCTTGCCGGAAAAGCAGGCGCCGCCACCGTTACCTTCTCCTGCTCCGACGGCTCAGGAGGCGCCGTTGCCGTACACGTCCCTGCTCATGATGGCGCCGGCCAACTGCGCCGAGCTCATCGGCAGCGACCGCCTCGGAGATAATGACGAACAACTTCTATGGGAGTGCACCGCGCCCTCAGAGCCACCCACCCAGGTAAAAGAGAATAGTATGAAAAGGCGATTTTGTTTTTTTTTTTTTACTTCTTTGAATTCAGTCGATTTACATTGCAATTGTAGCGAATCTTTCATCTTTATGAGTGAGTAATATTAGTTGCATATTTGCATTGTCTTAAGTAGCCGCAGTGTCGTAGCCTAACATGCATTAAGATCACATGGTGGTGACAAATGTTAGGATCTTGTATCTCACTGCTAACAATTGAAATCGAACTGTTCTGTAGAACATTCACCACTTCTTGTAGTTCGTGGTCAATTCCACTGCTCAATCAGATTGCGAAATGCTGTCATGATCTCTCTGGTAGGTGAAAAACGATTGGTTTCATGATGAATGCTAAGGTGCCAGTTCTGAAGCAATTGAAGTTTTTACTCTTCCGTGTGCCTTTGCACATGACCAGATGGTTTCCTGTGGTCCTACTGGCTTGGTATGCAGCTCTAGTTTCCTAGGTTTTATCAGCCAGAACATATTTGTTTCATTAGCTTTGACTAGAGATAACATTTTTGCGCTCACCATTTATGACTTGGTTCTTTCAAAGAGGGGTAGCTTGCAGTTGCAATAAAGGTTCACGGACCGGGTTGTTTTAGGGACATTGAATGTGCAAATTGGGCCGATGATGACATTTGTATTCTCCTTTAAACAATAATGCAAATTAGACCAAACTTTCTGAGGATCTGTTGCTATCACAATATGGAGAAGTGCATCGTATGTGATTTTGCACGTTACTGCATTCTTCAGAGTATTTGACTTTTCAGATATGGAATAGATCGTATGATCTGTGCAAATTAGATCATGAATCATGATGCCCTGATTGCAATAATATTTATTTGAACTATTGAGTACACATTGCATTGCTATCCCTACAGTTTTAATTTGCCTGAAAAACAGTAATACAGTATTTGAGACGCTTATATAAGCTTGTAAAGTTGGCATTGACAAAAGGATATTTTTCAACAAATCACATCCTTGCTATTGCAGATGCTTGAAAATCTTCTAATTTTTCTTCAATTTTTACTCCAGAATGTGCTGTTTGTCAAGGAAAAAATGACAGCTCACTAATTTTGACGGTTACTACTTTTTATCTGCATGACAGATATGGGATTTTAATTTAGGAAGATCAAGGGATCACAATGAGAACTCTGCACTTGAAGTTGGATTTGGTTCAAACAATGGAGGCTTTATGATCAAGAGTTATAATGACATGTTCAAGAAAATATCTTCTGGGACAACGAAAGATCTGGAAGATATTTATGACTCAAGATACTGTGCAGCTGCCGAAGATATCATGTCAACTAATATCTGTCAGTTGTCATCCAAAAATGTAAGTTATCGTCCCCTTTTTTCCAACGTAAACAGACACTTGCTATGACTATCCAGCGCATCTGGCGCCTAATTCACCTAGCATAATAGTATCAAGCATGGTATTCTCATATTAGTCCTGTGCTAGAAAAAGTAGTGTTATTAGTCCATGCATGTGATAGCAATATTTCTCATTCTTCATGCAATTTTATGTTTTCTGCATAGTACTATAACTCCAACACGAAGGAGCAAAGTGAAAACATGATTGCTCTGGTAAAATATGCCTTATTTATAGATGCACATAATCCTCTTGTTTGCAGAAATGGCTTTTACCCCTTAGTGAGCTTCTATGATGAAGGTATGTGCATCGAGTAATCTAGACAACTGGTTAAAGCATATTTTTAGGAACGGTTGATCAAAGATTCAGGATTAACAAAATACTGAAAAGGAGCTGCTTGAAGACGCACCTGAACTTGCTTAAAATGTGCATGTTCATGGGGACCGATATTCCATCTTGTGCACAGCGTGGTCATTCCTCTAGCTGTTAACTTTCCAGTTGACCACATAACAGAGCTTTTGCTGATGTTGATGTGCCACTTACTGTTCAATGGGTTTAGGCTGTCATGCTACTAATTCGATCTTATCTTTTTAAGGGGCTATTATTTTCGATCACCGGGAGGATAGTTATGGACCACCATACAGATCCTTGTTTCGCCCTCCTTTGGTCCACCAAGTCATGGAGGCATCTTGTTTCTTTATGAAACATTAAAGGCCAATTTTGTCAGCACTAAGAACTCGCTAAAGAAAGCCCCACCACGTGTTCTTGGTTTTGCATCATTGCAGAGAAGTACTAAGTCTTTATCTGGGGCTCCAGTAAAATCTTCTGTATCAGCGCCTGCAGTGCACCTATCTGGTAGTATATAGCTCGAGTTACTCAGGTTCTGTGCTGATTTTTATTTGCAGCTGAGCACTGGGAGCAACAAACGGAAGGTGAGCTCATGCACCTCGACAATCAACGGCCCAACAACCTCTGGGAACCATGTACCTGCCTCAGGACCCTTGGGGAGCTCTTCTCATGAGAGAGGAGCAGCTCTCCCCAGGGAGATCACCTTTGGGGATCAAACCATCGTCCCGACTGGAGTTGAGAGACCAACCACAAAGATCGGCGGCGAGACGCTAGCGCAGAACAGGGACAGCGCGATGCAGCGGTACAGAGAGAAGAGGAAGAATCGCAGGCATGGATGAACTGTGATCCTGACCTCACCTGCCTGCTGCTCACCAGCACCTCCTCCAATTTTCTCACAGTAGTTTTCGGTACTTTCTGTAGGTATGACAAGCACATCCGGTACGAGTCGAGGAAGCTGAGGGCGGACACGAGGAAGCGAGTGAAAGGCCGCTTCGTCAAGTCGAACGAAGCGCTGAACGCCGGTAATGGCGGGTGAGCCCTCTCGTCCGGTGAATAGCTAGCTGCATGTGGCCTGGTTTTTGGCGTAGCAGATGGGGGCTATATATACGAAGCTGCTATGCTGCGTTGCGCCTATGCACGATGCTGTGGCTATGTCTTGGTCAGCTAAATTTTGCGCCGTTTAAGCATCGTGATAAATTTATACCTGAGATTATATTGCGGTGTGTTTTGTAAGAGACTCTCCTCTTCCTGCTCGTCGGAACTCAGAAATAGATAACTTACAATATGATATGAGCTATATGTGCTGCCTCATGCATACGCTTGTAGTAAACCATTTGGATATGATCCAGATTGCCCTGGTAGCCATATGCAATTTGGAGATGAGTCTACCAACATAAGTTCCAAAACTAGTAGAGAGATCAATTTGCAATACTGTCTAGCTAGCTAGCATCTGGCCGGTGTCCTCGGGTATCGCGAGAGCGTGCAGGCGACGCCGAGGGAGAGGAAGGCGACCAAGGACAGCGCCAGGGCGACTGCGCCGACGTTGCAGTAGCGGTGGTACATGCGGCACACGGCGTACCACCCGCTGGTCTTGTTCCCCCACATGGCGACGGACCCGACCGCCCCCGCGCCCGCCGTCGCCGCCGTCTGAAGGTTCACCATGAGCTGCAAAGAAACGTCGTCAGGTCAGGCGTTGGCTACGGTTTCAGATCAGCACATACGCTGGTTCCTCGATACACACGTTGGCATGAGATCAATTACCGCGACGCCTCCCGGCAAGTTTGCCAATGACGTGAGAGAAAAAAATCTCGTGATTCTCCAGATCAGTAGAATAGATTATATATAGTGAGAATCGTAGCATCCATCTCAAACACATCAATGGACGGATGCAGATGAGCTTAGCCTAAGATTGAGCAGTGCTACGCATGCGACGGGTATCTCTTCTGAATAAACTGATCAAACCTTTAACCTAAAGTAAGGAACTGACCAGGTAACAGAGATTTGACCGTACCTGATCAAGATGATGCAGCCAGCACTTGCTGATGAGCTTCTTCACCAAGAGCGCCGTCAGCGCCGAGTAGGCAGCGCAGACGAAGTTGGCCGCCACGAAAGCCCTGATCATCGACATTGCAGAACGAAAACAAGAACGCAATCTCAATCACGCATGCACACGTACGTATGAACGCATATAGATTAATGGGAGTGTCTAGGCATCACTCGGATGTTTTTTTCTAACTATCATTCAAATTTATGACCCTAGATTAGAGATAAAATGGTTCCTTATTTTTGAAGGAGAAGATTTTTTCGGGGGAGGGTAGAATTCAAGGGGAAGAGGGGAGAATTCATGATCATTGGATCTCTAATCCAAAAGTCCTAAATCTAGATGATAGTTAGGAAGAAAACATCCAGATGATATTAAATAAAACCCTAGATTAATTACTAGACGAAAGAAGACAGATCAAATGGATTAAACATGTCGATTTACGTACTCCCACACATCGAACATAGTGAAGTTAACTTCGACGCCCCACCGGTCTTGCCTATTGGTGACGACGAGGACGGCGGCGACAAAGGATGCGGCGAGGGCCACACCCCGTAGTGCGATGGTGGCCGTGACATAGGCGGCGGAGGCGACTCTCACCGCCGTGATCTCCTCCTGCGACTCCAGCTCCACCATAGCTAATCTGTCCAAGAAGTGCGATGAGACATGGAGGCCATTGGACAAATAGTTTGGGAGGCTAACAAAGCTATTATTTATATTGGAGAAGCGCACGTTTGTACGTGGAATGCTCCAAAGTTGGCCGGACTCCTCTATATATCTTTAACCTCCTTCAGAGCCACACGGGATAGGTATGTACTAGCGTGGGCCCATTGGCCAAGTTGAACGAGATTCACACGACGTGGTGAAATTATGTGGAACAGATCCACAGGTTTCCATTTTTTTTCTCCTTCAATTCAATATATTCAGTAGTGGACCTACCGACAGGTCAAGTGGGTCAGTGCCTATCCTACTTCCGATCGGAGAGTAGATACCCTCTAGCCCCTCAGCTCCAGCTGGAACGCCACCGCACCATGCGCCATGCCAGGTTGTCGGAAGTTGTCATGTCGAGAGACTGAGAATGAGGAATAGAGGAAGACACGCATGAGCCAATAAGCCATGCACTTGGACCTGGGCCAACCATGGCACTCACCAGCAAGTAGCAAAGCACCAAAGCCCACCAAAACCAAATACCGAAGCGAAAGCCCACATATGGCTATTGGCTAGGTCAACTAAATAAATCAATTCAGCTTCCGACAGCACCGCAGCAACATCAAGCCAGCAATCGATTTGATTCTTAATCCCTTTTGTGAAGAACTCCTGTGGTTGGCAACAACATTGGTGAGTGGCCGAGATGCTGAGTCCTAAGTAGGCGACAGGCGGCTTCGCCGACTTGAAGACCTGGAGGAGTGGAGGGCCTGGAGGTGGGCGGCTGAGTGCTGACGCTTGACGGGTCGCGAGCGCGGCGGTGGGACAGTGGGGCGTCGAGTAGGCAACAGGCGACCAAGCACCTAGGCGCCCAGATCTGGTGATTACTCGCCAAGAAGGAGCCAGAGAGACTGGGGCTACAAAGGAGCTGGGAGCCGTGAGGGAGGCCCAGGTTGGAGGCTGTGAGCTTGGCTATGAGGGAGGGGAAGGGGTGAATGGTATCTATTGTTGGAGGAAATATCTGGACTCTAGAGTTGTTGCCGCCGAGTTGGGCACTTGGGCGTGGTAAGTACTAAGTTGTGGCATACTGGCATGCCTGATACAGTGATGTCAACATGGTCTCCTTGTACAGTCCTACTTTCCTTTAGTCAGTATCAATTGGTTGTAGAAATAAACACTAGTTGCCTAGTTCACTAGTTGGTAGTTACAGTGTTGCACTATTATTCATTAATTATGTATTCAATACCTCCCAGATTTACACTTGACAATACCTAGTGTGGTGTGGAGGTGGCTGTGAGGGCCTGACCGTTGAGGGGGGCTATCGAATACAGCTCTGCATTAAGAGATAACAGAGGGTCAGAGGCAGCGGCCGTAAGGTATAAAACACATATCTACTTTTTAATTTGCGCAATTGTGATTAATTTGGTATTTTAATTTCATATATTGTCATTTATCGATTCCTAGAGTTGCAAGAAATGGAGAAACGAACATTGCATAAATATTTTTCAACTAATACAAGTAGTACTCCTCATACTAATGAGAGTCAAGTAAAGTAGGCTCGGGTGGATTTTAGTCCCAATGAAATTATCGGTGATTCGGTGAATCACATACCTATTAATGAGTATCACAATGAAATTAGAAATCAAGTGAGGAGGGCGTATTTGTTGAGATGTTCAACCCAACCAAAAAGGCCATGATTTTTCTCACAAAATGCAGAATGATTGTTCAAGGGCATTTCAACAATCCTGGTATAATAAATATGGCTAATTGGAATATAGTATGGAAAAAGATACGACCTTTTGTTTCTATTATTTTCTTTTCAAGAAGCCTGGAAGGCCCGAAAAATGTGGTAGTGATATATTTACAATAACAGGGTATTCCAATTGGAAGAAGGTTTTAGGAACATTTGATAAATTTGTTGGGGGACCTAGTAGTTATCATAACATTGCAAGGGGGACTACGAGGATTTTAGAAGTCAAAGGGCAAGTGTGACTCAAAGACTTTCTGATCATGGCCGAGAGTCAAAAATTGCATATTAAATTCGTTTGATTGCTTCTTTAGATTGTGTAAGATTTCTCCTAATGCAAAGTGAAGCTTTCTGAGGCACGATAAATCTTTAATTTCCATCAACAAGGAAAATTTTAGAGAATTGGTTGAGTGGTACAAAGATAAGAATGGGGAAGTGAAGAAAGCATTTGATCAAGTTCCCTTATATTGTATGATGACTTCTCCAAAAAATCAAAAGGGGAAAGTGGTCGACGTCGAAGGGCCGTGGTCAAAGGAGACAGTGGTTGAAGGGGGCAGTGGTCGAAGTCGAAAGGGGCAGTAGTTGAAGTTGGGGCCGTAGTCGAAGTCAATGTCGTGGTCGAAGTCGATACCATGGTCGAAGTCGGGGCCGTGGTCGACGTCGAAGAGCCGTGGTCGAAGTCGGGGTCCAGCAGGCTGGTGCCGGCAGTCAGGCGATAAGGCACAAGCGCACCGGAAGCCTGCCAACGTATGACCACCAACAATGGTTGACCGCTCCCGACCTACGATTAAGCGCGATGGTCGACGACTTCTAACTTACGACCACGAGGTGTGATCGACGACTTCTAATTTACGACCATGAGCATTGGTCAATATGTTTCGACTTACGACCACGAGGTGTGGTCGATGTCTTCCGACTTACGACCGCGAGAACCGATCGATATGTTCCGACTTACAACCACGAGGTATCCTCGATGGCTTCCGATTTACGACCACGAACGAGGTATCCTCGATGGCTTCCGATGTACGACCATAAGCCATTGTTGAAGGCTCCCGATTTAGAACCACGATCGATCGTCGACCGCTCCCGACCTACGATCATGCGCGATGGTCGACTGCTTCTGACTTACGATGACGAGGTGTGCTCGAGGGCTCCCGACCTACAACCATGAGGTGTGGTCGATGTCTTCCGATTTATGACCATGAGGTGTGATCGACGGCTTCCGACTTACTTGATGGATTTAAAAAAATTTAGAACATGTTTGTATGCATATTCTAAAAATTTTTACCACCCGTGAGTTTTAAAATATGTAGTATGATAAATTTTAAAAATCTGTAGCAATGCACGGGCATTCAGCTAGTATATATATATGTGTGTGTGTGTGTGTATGTATGTGTGTGTGTATATATGTGTGTGTGTGTGTGTGTGTATGTATGTGTATATATATGTAATACCACTATTTTGCAAAAGAGAGAAATTAGGGAAGGAAAGGGTGGTTTTGCCGTCAGACCCATCGCTATTAGAACGCCGAATATTTAACGCTCGCAGAGGTTCCCATACCGCCCTGGAACGGTCGGCACCGTCTAGAGAGCCGCGTAAAAGTAGCGCTCTCAGAGGTTCCCAGACCGTCCAGGGGCGGTCGGCGCCATCTCGCGTATCGGGTTTTCATCGTCCGACGGGAACTACTATTCTTACCTCTTACCGGTTTACCTGCCGCAGTAGAAGAACGCCAAATAGTATAGGGGTACTATTGGACCAAAAAGCCCTTAGGGCCTTAGCCAGCCAAAGGCCAAGGGGGGAGGGGCAGAAATGGCACTGCACAAAAAGGAGCATTTGACCAGAAGCATGCCCGTAAGGCACCCCAGCCTTTTCATGCATCTGCCAACTACTCAAGAGAGGTGGCAAGCTGCATGACTTGCATGTCTGCCACCTCCCTCCCCTTCTCTGCAAAAGCAAAAGCCCACTCCCATTTCTCTTCCCCTTCCTCTCCACTGAACCACATCGCCACACCATTTCGGCCAGCTCAAGGTAAGCACAAGAACACCGCACATGCACTCCTCACCAAGCATCGCAATCACGCTCATAGGGCGGGAGGGAGGAAGAGTGGCGTAGGGAGAGGCGGTCGGCAGTCGTTGGCCGTCTTGGCCGGTGGGTGCCGAGCGCCCACCCGCCGCGCGCAGAGAGGGCCGGTCCGGCTTAGCCGGCCGGACCCGAGGTGCCAGAGGGGAAGGCGAGGTAGGCGAGGCGGAGGCGGGGCCGCCGACGCCGCCAAGTGCCGCCGCGCCGCCCGGGGCCTCCCGGCCGAGTAGACGAGAGGGGAATGGGGGAGGAGAAGGGGGGCGGCTGAGCCGCCGGCGTAGTCGTACCTGGCCGTGTGCCGCCGCGCCACTCGAGCAAGGCCGGTGAGGAGGAGGAGAGGAGGCCTCCGGCCGAGTAGAATGGGGGCAGAGGGAGGAGTGGCCGGCAGGGAGGTAGGGGCCGCCGACGCCGCGCCGGCCATGCGCGCCGCCCCTGGGTGAGGCCGACGAGGAGAGAAGGCCATTCGGCCAGACGAAGTGGGAGGGAGAGAGAGAAGTGAGGAAATGAGGGGATAAGGCCCCTGTTGGCCGAATGGAATGGGGATGAGGAGAGAGATTAGGGAGAAGGAAAGAAAGGAAAGAAAGAAAGAAAAGGAAGAAAGAGAGAAAGGAAAAAAAAGAGGGCAGAAAAGAAAAGAGGAGAAAAAGAAAGAGAGAGAGAAAAATTAGGGGGTTTTGGTGCCGCGCAGCAGATCCCTGAAAAACCCGCACGTTTTTATACCCGAACCAGTTTATGCACATAGTATCGTCATCGCCCATCTAATTTCCGGTTTCGTTGAGATGCGTTAAATCGGACTATTTGCTTGGCCAGGTGGAAGGACCGGGTCGACGCCATCCACACGTCGTTACGCTCCGCTTGGTTAACAGGCAGGTGCAGGGTGGAACAGTAAATTGTGGTGAATGTTTGTTATCCGTGTTTTCATGCTATGTGTTACAGTGTTTATGAGATGTTATTCATGGACCTTGATGCTTGACGAGACATGCATTTGCATTACACCATGAGCATTATGAAAGTCCTACCGAAAGGGTGAACTATAGCTTCTATGAGGAGCTCCCTTCGGCAAGGCAGCTACAGAAAGTCCTACCGAAAGGGTGACTATAGTTTCTACAAGGAGCTCCCTTCAGCAAGGCATCTACAGAAAGTCCTATCGAAAGGGTGAACTATAGCTTCTACGAGGAGCTCCCTTCGACAAGGCAGAGAGGTTTCATCGACGGGTGAAACACTCCACTATACCGGTATAAGCTGCATACGGAGGTGCATTGCATTGCATGGCACTGAAGATGTGAGCATAACAATGCATGTGGAGCATATTGTGATTAATGTGAAAACATGAGAATGATGATATGAGTATGACAATGCATGTGAAGTATGTTATGGTTGGTTGATTGGCTTACATGTTTTGGTAGTATTCATCGTTCTATTATGTACTTGCTGAGTCGGTGGACTCACCCTTGCTTTGTTGTTTTTTTAGGTGGCCATTGTGGACGACATGCATGGGCGGGTGTAGCACATGAATAGCTACACGTACTTGTAACACTTCACATATCAGCTTTTGTTAGTATGTGTAATTTCACCAGTAAGCTAACATAGTTGCTTAAGAAAAAATGGTGTCAGTGCTTTGCTTTATGGGTAAGGTAGAGTTTGCTTAAAATGATTAGCAGATGTTTTTTAAAAAAAGGGTTATTGTAATGCAATGATGGTAGCACTCTAGGCCCAGAGGATGGGCGGGGTGTTACAGTTGGTATCAGAGCGGGCGTTAGATCCGTGGTGGATAACTTGGTAACTTAGGTAGTCTTAATCAAGAATTTTATTCAGGATTTGTTATTAAATTAAGACTTGGCCCAGGTTATGCAATTGCTAAAACTTGACACACATTGGTGCACAGTAGGATGGGATTTGGGACTTGCATTGCATATGCGTTTTCCCTAAATGTAATGCTGATTTGTACTGCCAAAGTTGATGATGGTGAGTTGATTGTGTGATTGCTTCTCTGTTGTGAACAGAGATACCTAAGGGTAGAGGTCGAGGTCGTGGTGTTCGTGGTTGCCGTGGTCGCGGGCGCGGTCCGGCAGTGCCACCACCTCTAGCCGAGGAGAGTATTGGTGATGTAGGGGAGGATGTTGTTGCGGCTGTTCAACCAGTTGCTGGTGTTCTAGTAGATTCGACAGCCGAGTTGCGAAATCTTCAGAGAGAGGTTCAAACACTTCGTCAACAAGTACAGGAGTGTCGCTATGCTTTAAAGAGAAGGAACTTTAAGGGTAGAGGCAGGTTTTCTCAAAGAACCCGCTTCCAAGAGATTTCGGGGGCCAATGTTCTCTATCGTTGACTCAACTCGTCTACCCAAGGTCGCTTGCTTCGCAACGCCTCGTTCTTCCCCAACAACCCCAACTTATCTCGTATCGCCCGTCCCGGGGCAAGGTATGATCTGTTTTAAGTGCGGTGGAGGCACCGTGTTTGTCGAATGTTCTTGGGTGGGAAAGTGTCGACATTGTGGTCGAACAGCCACAAGCACCGGTTTGTCGCCGTAACCCTCTAGTATCCTTAAGTGGGAGTCAAAATCTGCATCGCAACCTCCTTCTTGGCGCCTCCTACCGAGTACTCTGGCGCCCCGCACCAATTGTTCCACTCGCATGCTACGCTGCCATCGCTTTCGGTGTCGCTACAAAGAAAGGGCCGGATCTCTTCTTTGTTTGGTGCTACCCGAAATCCACGCATCTACTATTTGAAAGTTAGGTGAGGTTATAGTTGTAGCAGTGGTGTGTTTTGTATAAACCCCTGAGTTTGGTAACTCTTAGCTGAAGTGTGTACTTTTGTGCGTTCGGTGTTGGAGGCTTGTTAGTAGTACGGGTCGATGTAGATGTTATGTGGTAGTTATGGTTGGATGGACTCTGTATCTAGTAGTGAACATCTTCTGGGATATTCGAATGGGTATAAGTGTTTACCTTGACCTATCATTATGGATAGTGTTTTATGATGGTAGGGCAGGGAATTATAAATTGTGAGAACACAGGAGAGTAATTAATTGTAGTTATGTTTGTGGGGTTAAAGTGATTTGAATCCCATGGGGATTTAGTAGTTACATGAGTAGCGACGTAAGGCAGATCCATTTTTGCTTAATAGTTAGATTTGAATTAGCGATGAACCAGACGGTGATTGATTATCTTTAAAGGATTGTTTGGTGGATTTTGGTTAGTGCCTTGGAATCATGTGCTTATGGGATTGTTAACTGGTAGTAGATATTTTGATGACAGAATTATGTCTGCACCTTGTGTGGTTGCACACGAGATAGTCGCGATGATTGTACTGTTGTGTGCAGTAAGATGGTAGAGTTTGGTGAGCCGTAGGAAGGTTTATGTTGATGGATACTAAATTCATAACATGAAACTCAGCTAGGTTTAGATCTATAGTGACGATTATTGATATGTTAGTAACGAAATGGTAAGAAAGATTTTTGTGGCTAATAGAATTCCGAGTTGATCTTGTGCCGTCATCTTTGTGGGAAATTGGTTGAGGAAAATTTTGTCCTTAGGGGCAAAACCAATTGTGTAGCTGCAACCGGTAGCGTCTATGGGGAGTGATGTGACTCATACCATTAATAAGTTGGTGAATCATGGATAGAGTCAAAAGAGAGATTTTGGGTCAAAGAGTTTCCCTGAATTATGTTTTGGATATCTGAGCCTAAGATTTGTTGATAGCTAGTAGGGGCTAAAGGATTGAGGGTAAAAAGGGTAGGGATATTAGAGGATTTAGTTATCGATGTTAACTAAAGGAGTTTACCTTACCTTGTGGATATGAGGGTTTGAGTACGGATGGGTGATTTTTATGCTCACCGTGTTTGGTGATTGTTGACTGAAGGAATAGCTAGAGTAACGATTCATTTTATGAGTTGAAGTCGACCATTGATGGAGTTTATCGTGGTGTAAGCAAAGCATGAGTTGAAACCCTCGAGAATAAGGGTATTGGAGGGATTGAATTAATAGGATCTAATACGAATTTGATGGGGCATGTGGGGTTACCTGTTGACAATAGGTTGCTGGTGAAGGGGGTTTGTTTTGGGTACTATGCGAGTCGCGTACTGAAGCATTTCTGGATTTTGTGAACATTGCTCTATGATTGAATTGGTTTTGTAACTCTTAGATTGGTGTTGGAAGGACGAGTTGTCCTATCACAATCTACTGAGCGTTTGAAATGATTGACTGATGTTAATGGATTTTTGTTTTGGGTTCCCTTGATTTGGGAATTCAGTTCAGGTTCACTTTGAGGGAAAGTGAATTTAAGTGGGAAGTTGTAGGGTTTCCGCATTTCATATGTGAATGATATGGTTTATTCGTTAAGGCGTTAATTGTTCGTCTTAAGGAGTGTGCTTCCTTTTCTTTGAAAAGAAAGTGGCTAAATTTCGAGAATGGAAAATTTTCGCATGATATATGCGGCTTATTGTTTGTTAGGACGAAGATTGGTTACCTGTCCAATTTTCTCTCTTTTGAGAGGATTGGTTGTGATGAAGTGATATTTTGTGGGGAAGTAAATTCCCAACTATTTTAGAGGGAATATTGTTATTTGTGGATGAATGGATTGATTCCATGATTGGGTTTGCGTTTATAAAAGACTTTGCTTTGTAACAGCGAGTCGGGTTTTTTTAGTGTTACGCGATACTTCTCTTGTGAAAGAGAAGAGCTCTCGTGTTGTGAACAAAAGTAGCGATGTCTCTTTTGTGCAAGTGATGAGAGTGATTTTCTTGGAAGAATAGGGATTCCCTCATACCGAGGCATGAGACGTTAAAGGTTGCTGAGGTGTGTTGGTTGTGTTAGACCAGACACAGGGTAACGTGAGGATTGAATCTATGTGCATGAGATGGTGAGATTTCATGTTGTGCCCAAGACGATAGTTTCGAACAGAGATGCCAAGTTTGTCTCCATGTTTTGGGAGAGTTCACAAAGCACTTTGTGCACAAAACCCCAATTTAGTATCACTTTCCACCCACAGACGGATAAGCAGTCTGAACGCACCATTTAAACACGAGGACATGTTGAGGTCCTGTGTTTGTCGTGGGAAGGTAGCTGGGAGGATATTTTGGCACTTGCAGAGGTTGCTTAAAACAGCAGCTGCCACTCCAGTGTTCGAGTAGCGCCACAAGTATAGATCGCCACTTTGTTGGGATGTCGTGGGCGAGAAGGCCGTTTTGGGCCTAGATTGGGTCCAGTAAACAGTGGAACGAGTGGCGAAAATTAGACAAAATATGCTGGCTGCCCAGAGTAGGCAAAAGAGCTACGCAGATGCCAGGAGGTGAAAACTAGAGTTCGAAGTGGGGGATCATGTGCTCTTGAGGGTATCTCCTACTAAAGGCATAGTGCGATTTGGTACCAAAGGGAAGCTTAGCCCAAGGTACATTGGGCCATTTCCAATTCTGACACGAATTGGAAAGTTGGCATACCGTTTGGATCTCCCTGAGTCTATGCGAGGAGTGCATGTTGTGTTCCATGTGTCAATGTTGAGAATGTTGTGAGATCCAAAGCAAGAGATTGTACTAGAACCGGTGTCCTTACAGCAAGACCTCACCTTCGAGTCCCGTCCAGTTCGGATTCTGGACGAATCGAAGAAGGTGTTGAGGGATAAAGCGATAAGTATGTTAAAGTGCTCTGGACGCATTAGTCCGAGCGAGAAGCGATATGGGAGTTGGAGTCTCGCATGCGTGAGAAGTACCCAGAATTGTTCCCCTCGGGTATGAGTTAATGATATGTTATGTGTAGTTAGTTTTATTTTGTTCTACCGTGCGGATTGTTGGACGCTAGAATTCGGGGTCGAATTCTGTTAAGGGGGGTAGAATGTAATACCACTGTTTTGCAAAAGAGAGAAATTAGGGAAGGAAAGGGTGGTTTTGCCGTCAGACCCATCGGCTATTAGAACGCCGAATATTTAACGCTCGCAGAGGTTCCCATACCGCCCTGGAACGGTCGGCACCGTCTAGAGAGCCGCGTAAAAGTAGCGCTCTCAGAGGTTCCCAGACCGTCCAGGGGCGGTCGGCGCCATCTCGCGTATCGGGTTTTCATCGTCCGGCGGGAACTACTATTCTTACCTCTTACCGGTTTACCTGCCGCAGTAGAAGAACGCCAAATAGTATAGGGGTACTATTGGACCAAAAAGCCCTTAGGGCCTTAGCCAGCCAAAGGCCAAGGGGGGAGGGGCAGAAATGGCACTGCACAAAAAGGAGCATTTGACCAGAAGCATGCCCGTAAGGCACCCCAGCCTTTTCATGCATCTGCCGACTACTCAAGAGAGGTGGCAAGCTGCATGACTTGCATGTCTGCCACCTCCCTCCCCTTCTCTGCAAAAGCAAAAGCCCACTCCCATTTCTCTTCCCCTTCCTCTCCACTGAACCGCATCGCCACACCATTTCGGCCAGCTCAAGGTAAGCACAAGAACACCGCACATGCACTCCTCACCAAGCATCGCAATCACGCTCATAGGGCGGGAGGGAGGAAGAGTGGCGTAGGGAGAGGCGGCCGGCGGCCGTTGACCGTGCCGGCCGGTGGGGTGCCGAGCGCTCCACCTCGCCGCGCGCGCAAGGGGGAGGGCCAGGTCTGGGCTTAGCCGACCGTACCCGAGGTGCTGTAGAGGGGGAAGGCGAGGTAGGCGGAGGCGGAGGCGGGGCCGGCAGAGCGCGGCGGCGGGCGCTGGCGGCCGACGCCGCTGCCGCCGCCGCCCTGGCCTCCCGCCGAGTAGACGAGAGGAATGGGGAGGAGAAGGGGGCGGCGGAGCCGCCGGCGTGTCGCACCGGCCGTGT
Organism: Dendrocalamus sinicus; assembly: GCA_036346575.1. Classification (NCBI taxonomy): domain Eukaryota; kingdom Viridiplantae; phylum Streptophyta; class Magnoliopsida; order Poales; family Poaceae; genus Dendrocalamus; species Dendrocalamus sinicus. The sequence continues at coordinate 6,245,552 of CM070664.1, forward strand.
GTCGGCGCGCCACTCGAGCAAGGCCGGTGAGGAGGAGAGAGAGGCCTCGCCGAGTAGAATGGGGGCAGAGGGAGGAGTGGCCGGCAGGGAGGTAGGGGCCGCCGACGCCGCGCCGGCCATGCGCGCCGCCCCTGGGTGAGGCCGGCGAGGAGAGAAGGCCATTCGGCCAGATGGAGTGGGAGAGAGAGAGAAGTGAGGAAATGAGGGGATAAGGCCCATGTTGGCCGAATGGAATGGGGATGAGGAGAGAGATTAGGGAGAAGGAAAGAAAAAGAAAGGAAAGAAAGAAAAGGAAGAAAGAGAGAGGAAAAAAAAGAGGGAAGAAAAGAAAAGAGGGGAAAAAGAAAGAGAGAGAGAAAAATTAGGGGGTTTTGGTGCCGCGCAGCAGATCCCTAAAAAACCCGCACGTTTTTATACCCGAAGCAGTTTATGCACATAGTATCGTCATCGCCCATCTAATTTCCGGTTTCGGGCCTGTTCTTTTCGGCTGCGGCTTATGGCTTTTGGCTGAAATTTTTGAATTTTGGCTGTTTACGGTACAGATTACGGAGAGATAGATGCTCACTTGCGATTTTAGCTGGTACAGATATTGGGTTTTTAACGTGTAGATCGCTTAACTTGTAGACCCCGTCTTGAGAAAATACTCCGTTTGAAAGTTAGGTACTGTAGCAAAAGCCAAAAGCCGCCCGGCTTCTCTCCTGCCAAACAGGCCCTTCGTTGAGATGCGTTAAATCGGACTATTTGCTTGGCCAGGTGGAAGGACCGGGTCGACGTCGTCCACACGTCGTTACGCTCCGCTTGGTTAACAGGCAAGTGCAGGGTGGAACAGTAAATTGTGGTGAATGTTTGTTATCCGTGTTTTCATGCTATGTGTTACAATGTTTATGAGATGTTATTCATGGACCTTGATGCTTGACGAGACATGCATTTGCATTACACCATGAGCATTATGAAAGTCCTACCGAAAGGGTGAACTATAGCTTCTATGAGGAGCTCCCTTCGGCAAGGCAGCTACAGAAAGTCCTACCGAAAGGGTGAACTATAGTTTCTACAAGGAGCTCCCTTCAGCAAGGCATCTACAGAAAGTCCTATCGAAAGGGTGAACTATAGCTTCTACGAGGAGCTCCCTTCGACAAGGCAGAGAGGTTTCATCGACGGGTGAAACACTCCACTATACCCATAAGTCGCATACGGAGGTGCATTGCATTGCATGGCACTGAAGATATGAGCATAACAATGCATGTGGAGCATATTGTGATTAATGTGGAAACATGAGAATGATGATATGAGTATGACAATGCATGTGAAGTATGTTATGGTTGGTTGATTGGCTTACATGTTTTGGTAGTATTCATCGTTCTATTATGTACTTGCTGAGTCGGTGGACTCACCCTTGCTTTGTTGTTTTTTTTAGGTGGCCATTGTGGACGACATGCATGGGCGGGTGTAGCACATGAATAGCTACACGTACTTGTAACACTTCACATATCAGCTTTTGTTAGTATGTGTAATTTCACCAGTAAGCTAACATAGTTGCTTAAGAAAAAAATTGTGTCAGTGCTTTGCTTTATGGGTAAGGTAGAGTTTGCTTAAAATGATTAGCAGATATTTTTTTAAAAAAAGGGTTATTGTAATGCAATGATGGTAGCACTCTAGGCCCAGAGGATGGGCGGGGTGTTACAATATATGTGTGTGTATGTATGTATGTATGTACGTATGTATATATGTATGTATGTATTAATTATCTTCTAAAAAAATTTAGAGGCACCCATGCACCCCAAATCCGCCCTGTGACAGAATAGGGTAAACTCACTAGCAAGTCGTGTCAATCAGCAGGAATGAATTTTTTCCCCTTCAACATGTGCAAGCCTGTAGGTGTGTTTGGTTGCCTGAATCTCCTTCATCCTGGCTGGGTGGGTTCGTATAATCTGAGAAAGAGCCTGCTTGGTTGCTCAGATGAGTGGATGCACTGCATGAGCGGATGCAAAATACGCCTCATCCTCGATGGGTGGATACGCCAAAATGAGCTTCACCGCCATCCCGGATGGGTTGATGCGATGTATTTATGCGGTCCCACGTGTCGCCTCTCTCGATTTGGTAGATCGATACGCTCATACAGCAACCAAACAAAGATCTCGCTTTTTTGCATCCGCTCATGCAACCTCACCAAACATCTTCTTTTTCTGAAATACGATTCCACTCAACCTGCATCCACTCAGCCAGGATATACGATACAATCTCCATCTACGAACCAAACACACCGTGATCTGACCCTTTGTGACCCTGACAAAAATAAAATAAAAAGTAAGCAAGCCCGAGTAACATTGATCGTCACAGGACGCAGGCAGAAGCGCACCAGTGATGATCTCTCGTCGGTACATGAACCACGACAAACAAATCAGGTAGGACGGTGTAGCAAAGCAGTAGACCAACATCTTTTCCAAGGCTGCTGCTCACAAGGCCACACAATCTTGACTTGAAACCAGTACAAAAGCTCCCTACTATGTGCTTTGTATCAACAAAAAAAATAAGAGATAGGAATCTTTTCACCAATCTTGACTTGAAACCAGGAATCTTTTCGCCAATCTTGACTTGAAACCAGTACAAGATCACCTAAAAAGTTAAATAGATCGGTTCAGCAATGCAGAAAAGTCCGTCAACTCCTAAGCTGCGTTAAGACGTGTGCTGTCATCTCCTTTTCAGCTTTTTAAAGATAATTTTTAGTTTTCCTACTGTAACTAACTTTTACACAGGGTATCTTTTTAAGACAAAATCTACAAATTAATTATAATACACTCTGTAACAACTATTTATATCATTCAAAACTGTATACGAACTTCTGTTACTTCATACCATCTCTTATAAACAGCTCAAAAGCCATAAGCCACAGCCATAAATCGAAACCAAAAATAACATGTACATGAAACCCATGAGATCGCAAGCCTGAATTCTTATAGTTCAGACGTGGACAATGATCTTAAAAAAGTTTCAAAGCCTGAAGGACTGAAGAAGCACAACATACCGTGCATACAGAAGAAAGTACCAACTAAACGAGGCATTTTATTGCAAGATTAAACCTGTACAGTTTGCTGATGAATGATACACACAGGGGCCTGATGACGAGTTAGTGAGGATAAAACATTTACAGATTCTTTTTTTTCATGCGCAGCAGCGCAAGGTACACATGAGAGCACAAGTGAATTTTTAGTTGCTTATGTCGAAGTACTTGGGATCAGCAGGGAAGCCATGTTCCACCCGCAGCTGCACCAAAAATGAAACCAACCCATCATTATGAATTTAACAGAATCTGAACAGATCAAGAAACAAGAAAGCAATCTTGCCAGATAAAGCTGAGGCGCTACACAAAACAGTTAATTTCAGGGTTTGGCTGCTGTGGGAAACTGAAATGAGGCAGAAAGACTAAAGGATGGTTTACAATAGAAGACCCAAAATAAGATACTTGTTGTGTGTTTTTTGTCTTAAAAAGTACTGAGTTCAACTGTACCGACCAAAATCGCATGCAACTTTTCCTCTACGTACTGTCTCTCACCAACAGCCCAAATTCAAAATTTTAAACCATAAGCCACAACCCAAAAGAAACCACCCATTACTTTAAACTATCTTAAGCTATCTCCATTCTGGGTAAGCTGAACAACCCACTTTATTATAGATCTGCAATTACAAACTGATCCTCGAAGAAAGAAACCGGAAGAAAGTAATGCGGTAGAGAACTTTCACACAATATCAGGACGGGTGCATACCTCGCCTTCATCTGCATCTGAGTGCCTTTGAGGAAATACAACCCTAAGATCATTATAGAGATAGAATCTCCGCTCCTCGGTCACTGCATTACTATTGAATGGTACTGATGATGGATCGGATTTGCATCGTAGCATTGATTTTGAGGATTTCTTGGCGGAGGGGCATAGGAAGCGCAGGTGCAAAGCATAACGAAGCACACCTCCACCTGAACTATCGTTGACCTTAGAAGATGCACAGCAAGATTTCTTTTCACCTAAGTGAAAGTTATCCATCTGGCAGCAACAATCATCAGAATCCGTATTGTTTTTCTTATTCTCAGGAGAGCTAGATTTATTTGATCCCTTCATGTCACTGTCCAATGAACAACATTTTGTGTTTGCACCTCCCTTTTCTGATTCATTAGTTGAGCCTGCAAAGACAAGAATTCATCAGTGACTTGAAATATAAAGTTTCGATTTAGCTATTATTCGTATCAGACTATCAGCTCCATTACATTCTGAACCTCCTCGTTCTGCAAGTTCACTTCCACATGAGATAGACTGAGCTTTCGGGCCAACATTAATGGCACTGGCCTTGCTTCCTTCTTTCATTGGATTAGAGGGAGAAAGAGTGGGAGATAGAGTGACCTTTTGCCGCATGAAAGTCTGCCTCATTATACAACAAGAGAAATAAGATAAGGGGATGGAGACAACCAAAAAAGGTCACTATGATGGGATAAAGGCAGGCTTCAGGTATCTGATAATCATTATAAAAAAAATGGAAAACATGCCCAGTGGTTATAACAATACTTTCAAGTTCTGATATGCACTAAATGATGAATTACCTGCACTGGTCCAAATTTCAAAATTAGATTCTGTATTGCCAATACTCAAAAGGGTAAACCACTTGTTGGCTGTCGAATGAATGAGTAATAATTAATATAGGGTTAATGCTGGCCCATTATGTACATGATCACCTTAGACTAAGCCTATGCAAAAAGATCGAAGCTTGCAAGCATCGACGATCGGATTTAATTTTATCTTGGCTCAGCCGATCAAAATAGTAAAGCACATACATATTTTGCCACCAAGTCAACATGAATTAAGGTAACCATATGACAATAACCTCCAGCTCTCTTCAGTACGTACAAAAAATAGTCGATTAGTTATAATTTCTCGTACCTTGGTTCCAGAAGGCATGTCAGTCAAGTCGTAGTTGCAGAAGAAAGTGTGGAGTGGGGTCTTCTCGGGGTTGCTCACCACCTGTTAAAGTTAATTGTTTGGTTCATCAACGTGGTTGTACAAATATAAAGGTCAACAGAACTTAAAATGTAGAGCAGAAATGCAGAGAAATACACCAGGTTTCAGGAAATTTTTTTAAAAAACTATCAAAAGTGTGATGTTCTGTAACGGCACGTTGAAACAGATGAGAACAATGGCACTTCATAATTTTTTGATATCATTTCAGTCAGAGTTTAGGTTTTCATGCTATAAAGCATTACTGCATTAGCGCTGAAGTGAAGTTTACAACATGCACCAGCATGTCTACAGAAGTAGAAACTACTCCAAACATGCACATGTGGAACAATTTTAAAGTTGCCAAACAATATAAGCATTACAAAGAGAATGTTATCTGCAAAAATATCAAGGCAGAAGTGCCTATATAGCAAAGTGCAGAAGGCTACAGGGTTTAAATAGTTATACTTAAGATATGCAATTGAGAAATGATCAGTTGATGTAGCAAATTAGTGACAAGAGGAAATCAATTCAAGTAAAGAAACAGCAATTGTTGGCCGCAAAATTTCATGAAGCACTAAAGGCAAACAATGCAATAGTGTTATGGTCAGCTGTAACCATTCTATCAAAGAAAAGAAAGACAGTTCCATTCCATCGAAAAGAAAATTTATGATGACAGTAGGGCTTATCAAATGAGATACCTCATACAAGTCTGTATTATTATCAAGTACAGCTAAAGAAAAAACAGATACAGTGTGCAATATAGAGCAGGTATTTCACCAAAAGCAATCTGGTCAAAAACATCTTTGATCGTGAGGTAAGGTTCAAACAATTTAGTACCAGTTGTATCCGCCCCTTAACAGGGATGCGTAAGCGACTTTTTGCTGATCGTGAATCATTGTTACTAAGGCTTCTTTGAAGTTTTGGGCTTTTACTGCTAGTTGCAGGCAACCTCCCGGCAAGATCAACAGAAGCATAGTACAATAAGGAGCTATCCTCATCTATGCTCGTTACTGCAAATGGAAGTTTCTGAGTTGGGGGAAAGAAGCTACCACCAGTAACATTTAGAACAGCTAGGAAACCATCAATTATCTGCATTCAAAGATAAAATTGGAATCAAAATCAACAGTCAATGGCCTGGCATTCTAGGACATTCTAGCAGGTGAACAGGAAATTTGAGACCTGATTGTCTTTTCCATAAGAAAGCCGGCCAGATAAAAGGGACTCCTCAAAGGAGCCAACTAGTGACCTCCTTAAAGAGAGACTCAAAGCCCGAGCATAACCAACTCGGGGAGACATCGGGGCAGATTCAGGGCCCCAGTTTCGATATCTTCTACATGAACTTCTTTTAGGGGTCATGACATCAAATTCATCATGTAATATGTCAGTTTCTTCTAACTCATCCAGCATCCTAATTCCACAAGATCCTCCCTTTTCCTTCAAATCTAGAAAATCATTTTCAATATCTTTCATTATATGCCTTTGAGTTCCTGTAATCTTAATTTTGTGCATACATTTAGGGCTGAGAGGTGACAGAGAAAGTGGAGTGTGCGCTAATTTTGCACTAGCTGCTAGATGATCATAACAGGATAAGGATTCCTTGCTCCCAAGTAAAGGACCATCAGTGAATAAATTAGAATTAATCCTATTGATATCCCATTCTGGACTCCAATTGGAACATCTAGGGGTTGGCCAGGCCTGTGACTCAAAATAATTGAGGCTTCCAGTGTTTGTTTTTTTACTATCTTGGAAGCCAGTACTGTAAAGTTCCCTGGCTTCATCAGAATGCTGAAATCTAGCAACACCAGAAGCAATATTCAGCGTATCACCATGGAACTGTCTAGGGAGCACATTTTTCAATGGAGAGAGAAGTCTTTTCCTTGCCTGAAGTTCATGCTGATCAAATGGTGAATTGCAATTATCAATGGCCCCAGATGGATGGATTGTATCTATCTCTGTCGTATCAGAACCTCCAGTAGAACTTGATTCAAAACCCACAACCCTCATTGTGGGCATATAAACAGAAGGCTCCAGTTTATGAGAAGATCTAGAATTTGCATCTCTTGAATCGAGTCGTAGTCCTCGGAGGCCTGCAGGTCCATCAAAGGCATGGCTGTCCCTAAAATACCCATTTGGTTCATCCGGAACACCTAATGCAGTCTGTCTATTGAAATCACCAATCGATGGGTATCGAAATACCGTGCTAGTTGAGCTTCCTCCAGGAAGCCCATCCAAATCACAGGCACCAGCACCCACAAAATGCAGAGGGCTTGACACAGGTGTCGTCGATCCTGTAGGCACACCCTCCTTGGCTGGAGGATCTTGAGGTAAACCCATTGCAACCAATCTATGCTACTCAGCGAGAAGGAAGACCACCAGTTTGGATTTGCTCTTACACTATTATCTAATTCCTTTTGATGGCCTCCTTCAAAATCTTGCTTTCTCAGTCTCCAATACACCAAACTTATGCTCAGATAGATCATCAATTGAAACCGATCAACACTGGAATATTAAGGCTACACTCCAGACTCAAACCCATCAGAAGCAAGGGTATCATCTTGCCACGACTAGCCATGTCCCCATAGCTACCGCGGCAACTGGAGATGAAGCACAACCTGGAGCCTGAGCAAGCAACCAGGAACCTGGGATGAACCACGCCAGGAGATCACATCACAGTCCTGCAGAAGCAAAGCAAAAGGGCATTACTTCACCATACTGATGAACAGAAGCTCAATTAATCCAATGTGCTACGATTACTATATTTAGCGCAGGAAAAGAAAGCTGTCAACTTCTGAAGCTTCTGCTTGATGCATCAGAACTAACAAGTGAACTGCCAACTAATGATTGCATCAGCAGTAGCCCATCCATTACTATACATAAATCAAGACTACAGTTTCATTACATAAATATATCACCACTCAGCAAACAAATATATATGGACTAAACCTCAAAATTAGACTACCAAACCCCCCATCTAAACCTCAAAGAAGGAACTTGGCAACATCCAAATTTAAGAAAAAAATGAAGCAGAAAAATTTGCGAAAGATACAGAAGCGACCGAAAGCCGTCACAGTACTAATGATCGGAACAAACAACCCAAATTACCACTCATTAACTCCGCAGAGCCCAACGGAACAACGGAAATCGCAGAAATCCAAAACAGAAATAACTGAATCGATAAAGAAACCAGCCTACCCGCCGGACCAAACCAAGAAACCAACCACATGGCCACAAAATCGAATTGGGTCTTCCGCGATTGGGCTGCCTTGACCTGATCACCAGAAATTCGCCCGAGAAATTCGTGCCTGTTGGGGCGAGAAAGATTGGGCGATTTTTTTCTTTCGGGCTCTCCCTTCCTCCCTCTCCAAATCCTCCCCTCCCCACTCCCTCCCTTGCGCTCTTGGCTAATATATAACTGCAAGTAACCACGGGTCCTTAATTAGGGCTCTAATGAGATATTTTTAAGGGGGAAACGTGGGTTAGTCGTACTACAAGCAGCATCTGGTTGTTTCCAATCCGGTAGGCTGTTTTGGTTTTGCGTTGTTCTTGTTCGGGTGTTTCCGAGGCGTCCATTTTTGCATAAATGTTCCTCATGTCCTACAATTTTCTGAGAAGGGTCTATTTTTTGCTTTTTGGCTCCTCCGCAGTCAAAAGGCCAAACATTTAAATGGGACAGTCTCTTAAAGCGGATTCTTTAAATGGCTTTCTAAATCCAAAACTATATACGATATCCACATCGATATCTCTGTCATCCACTGTCATATCGAAAAACACAGACAAAAGCCATCAGCTGCAACTAAAAAGAACACCCCTGTAATCTAACAGCTGGTAACTAATGTTGTTGCGGTGATAGCAGGATGTCCAGCGTCTGTATTTATGTAAAATTTTTGTTTTGATATTTGATCACTAATGTTATCATGATGATCACAAACCAACAACAGGATTACGTAGACGGAATTGAGATTCGGAGAGTTAACTTGCTTGATTGACGATTTTGAAATAAAAACAGTAGTCGTTAAAGGCTTCAATCCCCTTCATTGTCATGTTATGCCATTGTTACAAGCACTAACCTCCTATACCACCGTCAAACGGTCTGCGAGCATCAACCACTTTTGTCAAGAGCGTGGAATTGTATATTCACAACTCTTGATATTACTCTCTCCTTTTTTTTCTTTTTCTTTTTCTTTTTTGCCTGATATAGCTAGTGCAGAGATAAGAGGAAAACAAAATGAACATAAAAAAATAAAGATAGGATAAAACAGGATAAATTAGTATGTTGTGTATTGCTCTCTCCTTTTTTTTTCTACTTTTCCTCTATAATTTATCCAATATATGTACTGCATTTTAAAATACTTAGTTTTTTATTTAGGTCGCTTATGTTGTGTATTGCTTCTACTATGTTCCAAAAAGGTTTGATTGGTAATCATCACAACTATATCTTTATTTGGATAGACAAAATTAATCAATGTCTGGTCTGACTCAATCGCCCTACTCTTCTAATGTTTACAGGGGTGGACCTAGGACTAAAATTGAGTGGGGGCATGCATATCAGCGCAGGGCTACGCATAGCTGAGAAGGCACTGCTGGCCGCCGCCGCCACGCCTTGCTCACACCCCATCAAATGATGAGTTGTGGATCAGGGCCTATATGGATTAAATCCAGAGAGTATAAGTGATTAACGAAATTGACTGGGGGCCAAGGCCCCCACTAATTATACTTTGGGTCCGCCCCTGAATGTTTAGCGCGATGGCTTGTTTGGTTGGAGCGAATTGGTCGGAAGGAATGAGAATGGAGGGTGCGGGTTCTAAATTTTTTATATGGTTGGTGGACATTGGAGTTTAGGTGGGATGGGGATTGGAAGCTTAGGTCATTTTCTAAAGTATCATAACTTTTGTCTTTTAGTTGAAATTACACTATAGCGATTATTAGTCTTTTCTAAGATATTCAATTAAAAAAGAAAGAACAAAATAAAAACGCTATTATATTTCTACATATAATGTAAAGAAAAAAGAAAAAATTGAAGAAAAATCATGTTAAAAAGCAATCGTGTTCCAAATAACTTTTAACTTCTTGCTTTTAGAAACCATCGCTGTTTGAAACGGGAACTAAACCCAGAAAGGAGGTGGTAATTAGGAGGGAATTGCTTCTTTATAGAAAGTGAATGCATCTCAACCTTTCATCACCACTTATTCTTATTACTTGCAAGCTAGAAATTAATTCTCCACTATTTTTCATCCATGCTGCCCAAAAAATGGTTAGAACTAAAAAAGCAAACTCTTATGCCGGAACTTCTATAAACTCCCTCCTCTAAGCTCCTATTTCCCCTCGAGATGGTTACCAAACAGGCCATGAATGTACTTGTCTAGAAGAACCAGAGGGTGAACATGTTCTTTCGGACTGTGACTTATGATTTATAGCTGCGGTTTATGAATTTTGGTCCTAATACGAGCGTCTATGCGAACGAACTAAAAGTCGATAAACCGCTTCTAAAATACTATTCTGATAAGCCATTTCAAAAAAGCAATGGTAAAACAATCTCGTTTATTTATTCGAGAGAAGTCATAAATTACAATAAATTGAAAAGAACATAAAGGTTATAAAGAGAAAAGAGTAACACAAAATCTTTCGTTTATAGGGACCTCTACGTAAAATGTGGTGAGCAAATGAGAAAATAATTGAAGCGCGTGGGCCTACTGCCGGTGCGGCTCAGATCCGTACTTTCTACTTTTGCTTCAAATATGGGGTGATAATATAATTGGGTCCGGTTCGCTTGAGGCTCGCTCCGGCCAGCCCTGATCAACTCGGTTTCGACTTCTGGCTTATTTTTTATTATTTATAAGTTTTATCTTTTTTTGAATTTTTGGTTTTTTGTTGAGCTTTTTTGCCGGTTCTTTTTTTCCCGTATTTGTTTGTATTATACGTAATGGGCTAACATATTTTTTATATTTTTAAATTTTTTAAAATTTAATTATGCTAAATAAGCCTCTGTCAAATACAGTGATTTTTTCAGCCAGCTACAGTGTTTTCAGCCATAAGTCATGAGCTTTTCAGCCGAACCGAAGTTTAAGCTTGTAGCTGTGATTTTAAAATAAAATTATGTTATAGTAATTATTAGCTTTTTAGGAAAAAAGAGAAAAAAAAATTAAAAAATCTATTATATCATCACGGACAATACAAATGGATAAACAAAAAAAAGTCAAAAGAGCTGAAAAAACCAAAATTAACCAAAATTAAAAACTGATATGTTTCAAGTTACTACCATCTAAATAAATCAAAAGTCAAAAATAACAGAAACTAAAGCCGTTTGGAGATCATGTCTTTCCAACGCTCCTGGCTTCCCCTCCTGCCCATGATTTATCCTTTTCTTTCTCCTTTTCCTAAGAATTGCAAACTAATGTTTTATTAGGTGAAATACTCATTGGTTGATTGTTCAAGATGCTTGTAGATAGTGAAAACGTATATTGCTTTTGAGCCAAAAGTAGCATGATGTATAAAATTGTCGCACTTTTTTTCAGCACAAACAGCAGAACTGTTCACACATATGGTCCCCTAGCAATTTTTTTTAAATTTTGACCCCTACCACTTTTTTGCAAAAATAGATCTCTCCCCGAGCTCAAAAGACGCGACAGATGGCACATGTTAACTATCGTGTCGCCGTAGCTTGGTAGGTCAGGTGGTGTGCGGCTGGACAATCTGGCGTGGTAGCAGGTTCCTACCAAGCCGCCAATTCACGGTAGACTGTAGCGGCACTATTCATCCATTAATTCATGCAAAGCGCAATTAATTAGTACTAATATTAGTTAACTAGTGCTAATTAAAGCACTAAATTAATAGAATTTTATTTTTGTTGCTCGGTGGAGGCGGCGTAAGGCATGCAAAAATAATGAAAGTTAACACACCTGCTTTTTTCTATGTCGTTTGTCTCCGTCAACCATACAAGCGAGCATTTGTTATCTGAATGAACTAAAAATTTCACACAAAATTTTCACTTGAACCACTTACGTGCCATAAAAATTCGCCGCTAAAGTTCATTCTGTACTATGCAACAAAAACCGTGGAAGGTAGGACATGCACTTTTGCCTATGCCGTCTGGCTATTTCAACCTATACAAGTGAGTAGTTATTACTCAAATGAGCTGATAATTCTACGTTGTAATCTCGCTTGCACCACTAACATGGAATAGAAATTCACTGCTGAAATTTGATATGTACCGTGCAACAAAAATAATAGAATTCAACACACGTGTTTTCCTGCACCATTCGTTTCTATCAACCATATAAGCGAGCATTTGTTGTCCGAATGAGTTGAAAAATTCACACAAGATTTTCACTTGAACCGCTAATGTGCTATAGAAATTTGCCACTAGAATTCATTCCGTACTACACAACAAAAATAATGAAATTCAGCACTGTCAAACCCCGGAGCGATAACTCCCAGATCCTTTGTGTTAATCACACTAATTTAGAATCAGCTAGTGCACACAGTTGAACAAAGATACATGTCAAGTATAATGACAAACTATATTATTTAATAAAAGAGTACGGCCTTATGGCCAAAGTTTACATCAATGCCCATTGACAATAATAATAATAATAATAATAATAATAATAATAATAATAATAAAACAAATTGATAAATACCGAAGCTCAAGGGCCTGCCCACAGGCAGATGACAGTAAGGCACAACCTACTCGTCTTGGTCCTCATCGTAGTCAAAGCATTCCTCTTCTGAGATGAGATAGCAAGGGTGCGTATAAACTTGTACTTCACAAGTCACACAAGAGAATGCAATATAATGATAAAGGCAACAAAGGAAGGTATATAGAGTTATTTGAACATAAAGCAACATTTAAAAAATACAACCAATAGATTGAAAATTTTGAATTTAATACTGTAAGTAAAAGCGATAAATTAAATAGAATAATATCGTTGGAGCAAGCACTGACCTGACACCAACTTATCCATGGGTATCCCTCCTGGACCATCTTTTCCCAAAAGATCTCATCTTTCCATCTCAAACCATTTTACGAAAAACAAAGTCCCATCCATGAAAAATTTTACTTAGCTTACTCATGACCGTGGGCATGGCTATCTAGGATAGTTTATACACTCTGCAGAGATTGTACAACTTTACCCACACGATATGATTAACTCATGATGTCGGCCACTATACGCTTCTATAGACGTGTGACTGAGTAATTATAACATTACATTTACAATGCAAAGCCTTTGATCTAGTCAAACCAACACTAAGATTTCACCCAAGTAAGGAATCTACTAGACCAGGATCCTCTTTTGAGCCGAGTGAGACTTCACATAGTCTACGCCACACTCACTTTCAACTTACATCGAGACTCAGGTTGGGACCTATAAATTGGTCAGTTAGGATTGTCCCATACTAGCCTTGTAGTAGTACGAAAAGAGCTTTGCAGCAGTAGCTTACAGACCGGTCCTTAACTTAATTTAGGCTCAAACCACATACCTCTTGTACCTAACAATCATCATTATGTCACCGAACAACAATGCATGCCAGCACCCACCACCTAACCGTTAACCTAAGTCTAAACTAGATTTAATATTTTGGTTTGAAATAATTCGTAGCCTTTCTTGACTCACCAAAGTCAAGAGTATATTTAAAAACTCATCATTTTATGTGAAAAGGTATCCCACGCCTAAAGTTATCACCATGTAGGTCTAAGTGTTACTACAAATATTCTCTAACCATACTAGTATATTAACTAGAGTTTTATGCTAAGGTGACAAGGTGTAAGGACTTGCAATGTAAAAGGAAGTAATAACAAATAGGCATTAACTACATTTAAAACTAGAATTAAAATACATTGAATAAAATTAACATGCAATATAATTTAAAATAACATAATTTTATTACATAATCTGGGATCAACATGATCAAGAAGTGTGACTTGCCTTTCTCTGCGAACTAATGTGAATCGTCGTCGAAAAATTCTTCTGAATCATTGTAGTCTACACGTGAAAATACCCAAGCAAACTCAAATAAAACCCAAATAAACTCTAAATAATGAAAAGGAGGGCATAAACAGATTGATTGGAATTTTTTATGAATTTAAAATTTTGAACGGGCTCAATTGGAGCTAGGATGAAGGAGAACGGGCTTCTGGAAGTTTGAATCTAAAGAAAAAAATATAAAAAATTTCACTGTGGTTGAAAGCTATACATGGTCAGAAGATCTGCAGTGGTTGGATGCTCTGTAGTGATCAGAAGGCAAGAGTGGTCGAAAACAAGAGCGGCTAGAAGCTCTATAGAGTGGTCAAAAAACTCTTAGGGTTGGAAATGGCTTCGACAACACAGAGTTGTCAGACGGATCGGATGACTCAGAGTGGTTGGATAGACCAGACGCTCGGAGTAGTCGGATGGTATCTACAGTCGAGCAACAGTGGTCGAGGGTGGTTGCGGTCGTGTGTGGCTTCACCGGCACGGTGGCGTATGGTGACAGCGATCCCCGATGCTCGACAATGGTCAGTGAGGGGTGGACGAAAGAGATAAGAGTACAGGGAATCTTTTTATACCTCACGAGGGGCCGAAGACGAGTAGAGGCGACCGGTGGCGAGAAGTGGCGGCGGAGGGGGCTAAAGCTATGGTGAAGAGGTACTTCCAGTGGCGAAGAGGCATAACAAGGGGGTGGGCGAGGTTGGCACTAGCGTGGTGAAGAAAATGGCATTGACAGCAACGCTTGACGGGGCTCCGGGCAGCTTGAATTGCTCGTCGGTGGAGGAGCAAGCTCGAAGGCAAAGGGCGCACAGCAAGGGGATCATTGAGGCTCAAGCGTTTGTAATTGAGAGAGGAAATGCGTGGAATGGAGTGGGGTGGTGTTCTAAGGGAGGTATTTATAGGGGTGGAGGGCTCCATGATCAGGGATGGCTCGCCGGAGAAATAGGAGATGCGATGGCGGTTACGGAGGGGATAAGGCGGGGTCGGTGCAGGAGTAAGGGAGGTGGGCATAGGGCTTGCTGCGCACGAAAATGGGAGTGGGGTGGTGCACGTGCAGGAAGGAGGGGTGGCCAGGAAAGGCGAAGACAGTCAACAGCCATGGTGGCGGCATAGGGAAGAAGAGAGGAGGGGAGGGATGATAGGTGGGGTCCGCCTATCAATGAAAAGAGAGGGGGAAGGGCTGACGGGTTGGGCTCACTTGGCGGTGGGAGCGAGAAGAGAGAGAGAGAGAGAAGGAGGAAGAGGGGTGGACGATGCGATGGGATCGGGCGGTGATGTGGGCAGATCTAGACCATCCACGCGTCGCCCGGAGGAATGAGGCGAGAGTTTTCATTTTTAAACTTTATTTTAGATTTTTAGAAATCCCGAGAAAAGAAAATAAGGCCTAGAAAATAGCGAATAAAGCCCAACATTTTAGAAAAATTCACATAAATTCTTGGAATGATTTTTGACTTACAAAGATGATTTTCAACTTAATTTGGTGTTAAATTTTTATACTAAAAATACTTTCAATTTTAAATTTTGATTTTAAACTCTAGAAAATTCAGAACATCCAGATAAAATCCAAATAAGTCCAAATAATTAATTTGAATTAGGATTTTATAGAAATTCAAAATATCCTTATTCAATAATATTTTTAAGCTTTTTCTTAAATTACTTTTCATAATAAAGGCCTTTTCAAAAGCAGAAAAACACAACAAATCAAATTTAAAATTCTAGCAACCAAAACACAAAATTTTATTTTAAATGAAATTATTTTAATTTTAATTTTTTCACTTAGAAATTTAAAATATTTTAATTTTTTCACTTAAAAATTTAAAATAAATAGCTGGGATGTTACAAACACACACATTTTTCTCTATGCCATTCGTCTCCATCAACCATACAAGTGAGCATTTATTGTCCGAATGAGCTGAAAATGTAACACAAGATTTTCACTTGAACCGCTTACGTGCCATAAAAATTCGGCGCTACAGTTCATTCTTGTACCACGCAACAAAAATCATGGAATGCAGGACATACACTTTTGTTTACACCGTCTAGGTATTTCAACCTTTAAAAGTGAGCTGTTGTGAGGGAGAGATATGTGCGTGTGACGAGAGCAAGAGATGTGGGGTATGTGATGCATCCTTGACCCTGCCTTATTCCCTAAGCGAGACGGTAGTAAGAGGAGTAAATCCTGAACTTTATCCAACGAAAGACTTTTAATTTTAATTAGTATTAATTAAATATGATTAGTACTAATTAATTATGAGTACAATAAATTATCGTGCACACTTAATTAGCACTAAATAAATCAGCACTAATTTAGTGCTTTCATTATCACTAATTAATTACTATTAGTACTAATTAATTGCTCTTAGTGCTAATTAGTGGGTGAACAGTGCTACTGCATCGTACCGCAAATTGGCGGCTCTGCAGGAGGCTTTCGCGCATGGGCTGCTCGACAGGAGTTGGCTGCCATGCGTGCTTACCTGCTACTACGTCAGAATGCTCAGCCGCACGCCACCCTTGAGTTTGAGAATAGATCCATTTTTGAGAAAAAACGTGCTAGAGGATCAAATTTTTAAAAAAGTTGCTACAAGGTGATATTCGCGTTAACTTCTAAGGGCATCTGTAGTGTATATAGCTTGCTAGCTCTTAAGGTGGGTCCCGCATCATCCTTAAGGCCGACGCTGCAACATTTGAGGCCACCGTCGGCTCTAAAGGTGGGTCCACTCGGCTGTAAAGAATGGGATGTGGCAGTTGGTAGTTAGGGAGAGTGAACAATAGATGTAAAGAAAATTGTATTTTAATGCTTGTGGTCAGGTCTTTAGCTTGAGGACCAGCCTTAAGCCTTCTTTGTTTATGGCCTGCTTAAGGTCACTCCTGTAATGTATAAGGTCGACCTTAAGATGACTTACGATCCTCTATTTTTATACACTATAGATGTCCTAAGACAACAAACCATTGAAAGGTCGCCCAGATTATGATGAAAATTACTGCCATTTTGAGATTTGACCCGTGGAAGAGGGCTGCCCACTACTGCAAAATATAGCGGCCAAAAGGTGGAGATGGAAGAACTGCCCACCTGTGGATTTGGCATGAGAGAGAGAGAGAGAGAGAGAGAGAGAGAGAGGTGCTCAAGCATGGCCTGATCCGCAACACCACCCACCAATGATAGGCTAGGGATGATAAGCTCTACAAGTTGGAGAGAGAATGAGGGACCCTCTCGTAAGTGTGGATAATTTAGGTAATTGTCGATGGAAGAATCATGGTCCATGAAGAGGCCAACCCCACAGAACGCAAGTTGCAATTACATGTGTAGCTCTCCCGGGTTCCATCTGTTACTTTCTCTGGATATACTATACCTGATCGAATCTTGCCTTGCAGCCTCTCTCTCAACCTGTTACCTCAATTTCAGAGCCCTTGGCCGTATTGCTGAGCGACGGCTCGGCCTGTACGGCGGCCAAACGTGTCACTTTCAGACACCAAATTCCTTGACGTCCCTCGGCTAATAATGGGTACACCACACATATCTCTGGAACATCTGTATTTTTTTGCTTTTGATTTATCTAAAAATTAAAATAAATAAGATAATTTTTTAAAGTAGATTTTTAAACGACTTCTTAAACCCAAAACGTCTTACTACTATTTGAAAAAATATAGATAAAAATTATTAACCGTAGACTAAAAGAGCATCGCCGTAATTCCTGCCCATGAGCATCTAGCATGGGCACCCTCGTCGTGCAATCGCTTCGGAGGCACGCGGGCGACGAGATTACACTCGTGAGATAACACAAAGAAAGTCGCGAAAGGCGCAACAACAGATTTGAGAACTTCTGGAGTTCCATTACATACATGTTATTGGCATCATTTGGTCATGTAAATCTCCAGAAGCTGCATGATTCAAATGTCCGAGTTGAACCATGAACAAATGCAGCCATCCGACTGCGACAAAAAGAACGGAAATACACACCTCATGGCCGATCTACAAAATTAGCTCACGCAAGTGGAGTTGGGAGGATACCATTATGCGATGCATCTTTCTGGCCACATAAGAAAAGGAGAAGATCGAGAAACAAAGGTTTCTTTGAATTAGGCTGTTGCTGCCATTGGTACAGCTCTGTAGCAAGCTCGCTTTGCTGCACGGACAATGTCCTCAACCTGCAAGTGTGGCACCAACATTAGTAAAATGAGAAGACACACATGATTAATTGCATTAACCTACTTTTAATATGACTGACTGAATCTTCAGAGTATAAGTTTTCCTCGGATAATTCAGCATACTATGCATAGCAAGACCTACTGTATCTGTAATCATACATTTTCCTCGGATAATTCAACATACTATAGCAACACCTCTTTTCTCCGCTAACCTCACTACCTATATCCCTAGAAGGATTTCCTGAATAAAAAAAATTCTAGTCTTAAATGCCAACAATCTCCAGCGGTGAAGATGCGGCGTGTCTATGAGAGAGATTATGGGTAGGTCCTATCTTGAAACTCTATTAACTGTCTGCTGCCCAACATCCGGTTTTTTCGAACGCCTCAGATTTTACCAGCTATCAACTCCCATGCGCTTGACTCGACACCCCTAGGTTCCTGTCCGGCGCTATGGCTATAAGATAACAGTTGTTGTTTCCTTATTGCTGTCTCACTCATTACCCACTAGGCAAACTCCCAGTTTGACAGCGCATATAATTCAGTAAATTCCTACTTATGGTGAGGCGAGCTGAAAATGAAACCAAAATGCAGCATTGCAAAAGAAGATATCCACAAAAATATTCTATCCTCCACTTCATCAAAGATGGCGACAACCAACCAATGCTATGGCTGCAGACTAAAATAGATGGATGAAAGCAAGAAAACTGAATACTCATGAAAACACTAGGCAATTATTGAATAGTTCAACCAGGCTTATGCAAAATGGAATCCCTAAAATTTTGGATTAAAGCAAAAGTAGCAGCAATGAGACCTGCGGAACAGCCATCCTCTCAAGGTTTGCAGCATAGGGCATGGGCACATCAGCTCCAGCAATCCTCTCAACTGGTGCATCAAGATACTCAAAGCTGTCCTCTACAACAGACATGCTGAAAAGAAGATGCATCTCAGAACCCCCCGTTCAAGCAACAGAGAGAGAGAGAGAGAGAGAGAGAGAGAGAGAGAGATGGACCATATTTCAGCGCCAATCCCATGTTGCGGGAAGCCTTCTTCAACTGTTACCAATCTATTGGTTTTCCTAACAGATGCATTGATAGCAGCTCGATCCAATGGTCTAATTGACCGAAGATTGATCACCTGTTTGCACATATTACTAGATAATAAGGAAACAGTAATGGCGTATAAGAAAAAAGAGGTTTAGTTGCATAACTGTACTATAAAATATATTTTGCAACAGGGAACTACCTCAGCACTGATTCCCTCCTTAGACAGTATCTCTGCAGCCTGAAAATTGACAGGGCATGAGAATGTAACCAGAACTATTAATTAGTATTGCATATATAGTGAAAACAAATTGACATAGATGCTACTTAGACAAATCCACTCAGATAAATAAATAAAACATGCTCAACAGAATCAATTTCTCAAAATAGCCTTCATTTTTTTGGCCAAGTCCGCAACAGATCAAGCTAGCATCGAAGAAGGGAATGGCTCATTACAGAGGTTCTGGATGTGCAATTCTTTGCATTCCAGGTGGCACTATATATTATGTACAGTCCATTTTTTCCAGGGAAAAACATCTTTAATAAATAAATCAGTCTTTGCTAATAGTACTATTACTCTATTCGGTCAAATTTCATCAACAGATTTTTTTTAGATAAAGGATATAAAATCCGGCCTCTATATCCACAAGGGATATACACAGCCAAAAGTTACACGAGCTCTTAGGCCCAAATCCTCAACACTGAGGAGTACACAACAGCAAGAAAGAGGTCTAAAGGACTATGAAAAAGATAGAAAGACTAAGTTTCAGAACTTCTTCTCCGTCCTTACTTTAAACCAAACCCCTAACTTTCTCCAAATGAGCCACCCAAACTCCGGTCTATCCTGTGTGAAGATGAACCTCCGAAGCGACGTCTTCAAAGAGGCGACTAGGGTCGCCGACGCCGCCCGCCTCACCGAGACAAGGCTTTCACCTGGAGAACAGAGTACATGATGGCTATGGAGTGCCATGACAACCCTTCAGGAAGGAAAATGGTGTCCATAGGCGTTATAGTTGTCGAGACCGACAGAACACCGGAAGGCTTTCGCCAAAGACAACCACAAAGAAACCACGCACACCCACACAAAAAGACCACCACCAAAGACACCGGGGTTCGCGACGCTCAAGGCCATGGCATAGCCATCCATTGAACCCACCACAAGCCACTTCCCGCCGAGCAACGTCGCGCAAGGAAGCTGGACAACCCAAAGACCACCACTCGACGTCGCCGGTCTTGGTCACGCCGCCCCAAAGACCGCAACCACGCCCGGCAGCTCCTCGCGCGCGCGACGAGCGCCGATCGCGCTCGCCTCCGCGCCCGTCTGGCGTGTCGGCCGCCGCCGCCTCCGCACCGGCCGCTCGCTCGCTTTTCCGCCGCTTCGCCTGCACCGCCGCCGCCCGCCGCCGTGTTTCCACCCGAGCCGTATTCGGGCCATCGCTTTGCGCCGCCGGCAGCATATAGCGCTGCCGCCGCGCCGCGCCGCCGCCGGCCACCGTCACCCGCCACTGGCCGTTCGCCATCGCCGAATCGCGCCGCCGGTTCGTGTTTGCCCGCCGCCACCGTAAGTGGGAGATGCGCCCGGCGCTTCGGACCGACGGCCTCTGCCTCGCCGCAGATTCGCGCTGAGCGCCGCCATGCGCCGCCGGACCACCACCCCGTCCGCCGCTCCCGAGACGCCGCCACTCTCGCTCGCGCTCGCCCGCGCCATAGCTGCGCGCGCGCGGGAGAGGAAACTCTAGCGAGCGCCGAGTCTCTTTTCTTCTCACTCTCTCTCTCTCTCTGGCAACTCGAGACGCCGCCGCTTGCTTTCGCGCGCCGCCACGCAGGTATACGGCGCGGCGCGAGAGGAAACCCTAGCGAGCGCCCTGCTCGTAACCCCGCACGCTTATCTGCCTTGTGGTATTAGTCAAACAGGAATGATGGACAACAATGTAACTAAGCATAGTCATCAACAGATATAAAAGCTAAATACCTGATGGACAACAATGTAAGTAAGCACAGCTATTAGCACTTTATTCTTTCTTCTGCTTAAGAAGTATGGTATTCACACACCTGAAGAGCATACCCAACCATCTTGGAGAATGCAGTAATTGTAACATCTTTTCCTTCTCGTTCTACCTGCAGATGCAAAAAAAAAGAAGAGGAAACCAAAAAAAAATAAGCCCTACCTGGCAATCCATAAAACAAATACCTGATAAAACTAAACTATTCCCCACCACTTCATGAATACAAGAACATACCTTAGCCTTGCCGATTGGAAGACTGAAGCTAGAATCAAGTACTTCGGCAGAAACAGGAAATGATTCACCATAACTGTAGAAAAACACGTGATACAATGAAATAGCCTCTAGAATGTAGAGAAAATAACCGAGTGGGGCAAGATATTGCATACAGCAGTTCATTTTCCAGGAAAACAACAGGATCTGGATCCCTGATTGCTGCTTTTAACAAGCCTCGAGCATCTTCTGCGGAATAAGGAGCTAGGACCTTCAATCCTGGAACATGCGCATACCAAGCTGCATAGCACTGCATACCAAGTCACTTAGTAACTCCATCAAAGTAGAACTATAGTTCCATGCATAAATTGCTAAAGAATGACCAGAAGATGCTATGCATCTTAGGACTTTCAAGCACGCTAAGGGGGCATTCGTATTGGCTGCGGCTGATAGCTTTTGGCTAAAAATGAATAGTAGTGGCTGAAAGAAGTAATCTTAAAAAGGAGAGCACGAGCGGTGAGAAAAGTGAGAGCGATGCTTGCGCGAGACGAGAGCGAGAGTGGGGTGTGTGATGCGCCTGTGGCCCCTCTGCTTTATCCTCGGTGCAAAACGGAAATGAGAGGAGTGGAGAAGCCACTTTGAGAAGCCGGGTGTTTATATCAACTTTTAGTTTCTCCAAGTAGAAGCTAGAAGCAGAAGTCAATACGAACAAGGCCTTAAGCTTACACCTCTTACTTCGCTCAATACATTCTTATAGATAATGGGATAAACAACTTGTGTAATGAACAATGTCATCCATCAATATAATCTTATACACTACAAATTTTTATGTCCCAGTGCAAAGTGTTCAAACACAAATAGATGATCTGCCAGACTTTTTTGTCCTCAAAAGAGAAGTAATAGAATAAGGATGGTGAAGGGGGCACAGATAAATATGGATAAGTTTATGTCACAAACCTGTGAGTGTTGAGCACCAACTCCAGCAGCAGCACCATTTGGTCCTCTGAAAACAATAGGAACATTTATCTGACCACCTGACATGTAGTTTGACTTGGCAGCTGAATTTATGATGTGATCAATTGCCTGAATGTGCAAAACAGTGCTATTAGGGGAACTCTTAATGGTATGTATTACATATTTTGCACACGCATGTGTGCACACCCACCCACACGCGCGCACACACACATATAAATACATACACACACACATACATACACACAAACACACACACACGGCTGCGTTAATCTGCACCTGCGTGCACTGTGCGCACCGGAAAGTTACTGCCGTGAGTGAGTGAAGTTACTGCCAAACACGCGTATAGTTACTGTTGGTTGTAACACTACACAACTGGCAGTAACTCTACATGTGTTTGGCAGTAACTTCACTTACACGCGGCAGTAACTTTCTAGCGTGCGTTCTATTCTGCGTGTAAAATAGTAAATATATATGTATATATGTGTGTGTATATGTATGTATATACGGCTGCGCTATTCTACACTTGCGCGCACTGTGCACGCCGAAAAATTACTGTCAAAGTAACTCTATATGTATTTGGCAATAACTTTACTCATGCATGATAATAACTTTCCGGCACGTATACTACACCTGTGCGCAGAAAGGTATGTGTGCATGTCTATATGTATATATAGAACGCTGAAATAGGGCACCATGGTGTCTGGACACCAAGCCTCTCTGCCTTTGGATTGCTTTTAGATGCAAGTGTAATGGTATATAATATATCACGCAAACCCATTAGCATTCATTAATTCGGAAAGGTATCAATTTGGAAAGAAAGTTATTGATTTGGCAATCGTTGATGGAAAGTCTCAATCATAGATGAAAGGTCGATCATGGAGTTTAAGCACCATGATGCCCTTGATATATATATATATATATAAAATGTGATATATATAAAATGGTGTCCGGGCATCATGATTTCAAATGCATCAATTCTATCTAAATTCGAGTATTTTTTTTTGAAAATATCAGTTTTAGGGTATATACTCATCTATAACAATTCAAATGAAACATATAAGTTTTAAAAAATACACTCAAATTCAAAATTTTGAACGAACTTAGATCACATACTTTGCTGATTTATATATATAATCAGCATATACCGACAATCAAACTATCATAAAAAAGGCAACTATAATTCAAATTTAGTTCAAACTTGTTTGAACTAGTTAGTAAACTAGTTAAACTTGACATCCATATATATGCGCTGGATAGTGCGTGCACGCACGCTACATGCGGGTTGCAACGCGGATGCGCGAACTGGCTTGCATCAGCGGTTCATGCGTAACAGGAGCGGCAGTAGCTTTCCTAGCATCGCATTGTGAAAGTTACCTCGGACAAAGCAGAAGTTATTAGCTCACTGTGATTCTTATGTAACCAAAGTTTTCTCAATTCGTAAAACGTTAATTTTTTGCCATCTTCAAGTTACACGTCATGAAACATTAAGTTATTCCACCAATTGTAGACTAACAATTTGTTACGGCAAGTTGAAAAGTTATTGGCATTTGTGAATAAAGTTATTGTCATATACATGTTGAGTTATTGCCAACATTTTAACACACATGATAGCTGTAAGTAACTTCATGTATTGTATATGGTAACTTATACAGTAGACAGTAACTTTATCATATAGATGATAACTTTACCCTGTGGATGGTAACTTCATTGCATATAGACGATAACTTTATGCGTAACCGCAAGTAACATTTCGAGTTCAACTAACAAAGCCGGGTGGACGGTCGAAGTTCTAAGAAGTCGAAGAGTATCAGACAACGTCGTTCGAGTAGCAGAGGAGAATCGGACGGTGTTCGAGTAGCAACGGAGATCGGATGGCGTTCGAGTAGCAGCGGAGTATCGGATGGCGTTCGAGTAGCAGTGGAGTATCGGACGGCGTTCGAGCAGTTTTAGAGCATCGGATGATGTTCGAGTAGCCGCGGAGAATCGAATGACCATCGAGTAGCAATAGAGATCGGATGGCGTTCGAGTAGTAGCGGAGCATCGGACAACGTTCGAGTAGCAGCGGAGCATCGGACGGCGTTCGAGTAGCAGCAGAGCATCGGACAGCGTTTGAGTAGCAATGAAGTATCGGACAGCGTTCGAGCGGCTTCAGAGCATCAGACGGTGTTCGAGGAGCAGAGGAGAATCGACGGCGTTCGAGTAGCAATGGTGGTCGAAGAAGCAGTCGAAGCTACGGCCGAAGTAGTGGTCGAAGCCACGGTCGAAGCTACAGTAAGTGATCATATCTACAGTAGTCGTAGATATTGTAGCAGTCGAAAACAATGTAGTAGTCGTGGTGACTGTATCGGGTACTGTAACTGCCAAAAGTACTGTAGCAATCATGGGTACTGTAGCTACCGAGTGATTCGGTCGTACTCGGAAGCTATGGTCAAAGTAGCGTCATGGTCATAACTCGTAAGAGTACTATGGCACTACTACAATACAGAAGTTACTGACAATGTACTACGAACTTACTATCTACTAAATAGGAAAAGTTATATTCCAGTGATCTAAAGGTTACCGACAATACACCACAAAGTTACCACCTACTAAATAAGAAAGAACGATTTCTCAACTAGTGATTTACAAAACGTGTATTACAATGTTACACGTACCTCATTGCATTTGGAGCAACGTTTTGCCAACGAGAGGGAAAGATCACGCATAGTTAATAGGGAATTGTAATCATCAAATTTTTATAAGGATGCTATTTTATATGATATTTTAGTAATCAAATTACTGTGAAGTTAAAATTAACAACTAGCAACAATATTCCCCCAAAACATAGCATGATATAGAACAAATCAAGGCCGGACTACATTGCAAGGGAAAATCACCTGAGTTTAGAATTAACAGTTTTAACAAATTTAGCCATTGCATGATTTTTAGTACAATCATAGCACATGAATTACATGCACTTGTGTACCTCTGGTTTCAAACAAAAGGATGTCCTGTAACAATTCAACATGAATTTACGCAATAAACGCTGCTTCGAAAACTAGCAGCGAGAAAAAACAAACACAAGCATATAATAAGGTTCTGCAACAAATGGGTGTTTCCTGGATTTTGAAAATCAAATGAGCAGAGCAACAAAAAGATCTGATTGATCCCCAAGGAAAAGGCACATTTCAAATCAAGCAGATAAATTAAAATGATGTCAGTAAATGACTGACCTGCATCGAGAAGTTAAATGTCATGAATTCCACTATAGGTCGAAGACCCTTGTAGGCCGCACCAACGCCAATGCCAGTAAAACCAGCCTGAACAGAACGAAAGCAAATAAGTACTTTGAATATGATCACATCAATCTGACAACTTACAAATGGACACCAATGATTGCTTTGAATATTTAAGAGTATAACCTCTGTGATTGGTGTATCAAGAACCCTATCAGGGCCATACTTGTCTAACAAACCCTTTGATATCTGCAAAGAACAACAATGAATATAAGTTCAATGCTAATAGTATTCACAAACTGATTTTTGCTTGCCACAAGATGGTAAAGACAGAATTAATCTTTAAAAATTTTACTCACCTTGTATGCACCTTGGTACTCTCCAACCTGCCATAGAAATAACAAGTATTAGAAAAAGAAAACAAAGGAATTAAAAACAGACAACTTCTCTTCCAGATGGTACCTCTTCTCCCATCAAGAAAACAGAAGGATCCGCAGACATCTCCTCATCAAGGGCAGAATTCAGTGCTTCACGCACAGTCATCTAATAAGCAAAAGAAGATAAAGTTGCATAAACATGCCTGCCAAATGGCAACATATGCAGAACAGAGAATTACTTCTCAAGAGAAACACACCATTTCCTTGATTCAACATATACAGAGCACTAAGAACCTAACAAGAGATACCTCTACAGCTGTTCCATCACCCGCTTAGACGCCACTAACCATTTCTCCCATCAAACTCGAAACCACGCACCAACACGAAGTTCCTCCCACCTAGAGATGCTCACAGCAAAAACAACTGATTCTCATGACTGACCAACCATTTCCAGAATTGAGCTGCCACACCCCAAACTAGTTTCCATAAATCAACCAATGCCTTCTATCGGCCCAACGACTAGCCGATCCACAACCACTCAGTCACAGGCTCAAGCATCCTCCGTAAACTACCAACCAATTAGTAGCACCATTCACCACCCAAACACAATCAACCAACCAAACAGTAGATTAATCACACAGGCGACCCGATCGCAGCACCGAAGCAACGGGCCGAATCAAACGAGCTAGCTAGGGTCCGGCGAAACAAGCGCTCACCTCCTTCGCGGCGGCGGAGTAGCTCCTCGCCGACGCGGCCGCCGGGCGGAGGTTCTGCATCAGCTGCCCCAGCACCTGCACCGACCGAAACGCACGGATCAAGGTCAAACCAACAGGCTACGGCAGAAATAAAAAAAAATCTCAGGGAGCAAGCGGAAGCTGACGCACGCATCCGGATCGGAGCCGCCTCCTCGCGACGCCCAGCATCGTCGACGCGATCGACCGGCGGAGAGTCACGAGTAGGGATTGGGACGGGAGATTTGGTTCTCCGGGAAAAGTGGGGGGTTTGGTGGTGGGTTTGGGTTGAGAATTGCGCCGCGTTGAGGCGGCGGAGAGAGACGGAATGGAAGGAGGGGTTGGACGCCGCAATCGCCTCGCCTCGCCGCGCCGCCGTGGAACGAAGAGTGGGTCCGCGCTGAACGATACGTTTACGGTTTATGAGCTGCCGAGTTCTTCTCGCAGCAGCACGGGTCAGGGTTCCTCTAAAATAAATAAATGAATAGAATAAATTTTTATCATTATTTTTATAGGATTGTTAGAGATAATTTTTTAAAATAGCTTATCGACATTTAGTTTATTTCCATAAATATTCATACTAGAGTTAAATATTATAAATCGTAAATATAAACTACAAAGAAACCATTAATTCTTTTCTACGAAGGATCCTAGTTAAGTTTACTCTATTATCTTTTTTAAAATCGCATTTTTCATGTATAAGAATTGATTTCATGGTGAGAAATTAGGACTTTCATCGCCCCATCTTGACATTCTTTTCCCCGCGGAAACAAATACCTTATTGATTACTCGGAGAATAGCTTATAGAGCTGATAATTGGTTGGCGCAAGTAGGACGGTAGGAGGAGCTTGTGCTCGCCATGTGCCGTATTGTCGTGCGAGCTCATCTTTGATTCTGCTAAAACTTCGCCGTAGGAGGCTGACCTGCAGGAGTCTTCCTCCTAAGGGTGGGTGATCAGTTGGGCTTTAGTTTTTAACTTCTCACTTATTTTCACTATTTATAAATTTTATCTTTTTCTGAACTTTTAACTTTTTGTTGAGCTTTTTTGCCGGTTCTTTTCTCCGTATTTATTTGTATTATATGTAATGGGCTAACATATTTTTTATATTTTTTAAAATTTAATTATGCTAAATAAGTTTCTGTCAGCTACAGTGTTTTTTCAGCTATAAGCCATCAAAAATAAGCCCAAATGATCACCACAGTTTGTAATGCCAATATTATCGACACAAAATATTATTATGTCTGTTGTTTCCATCCTGACAGTCCTGCTCACGAGCATCAATGAGTTGGTATATTGCTCCTACTGTGAATGTAAAATATTAATACAGACGTTTATGAAACTAGGGGCGAAATGATGAACGCATTAGGCACATTTGAAATGCAATAATTTCGTGTGAATGTCGGGGGTGAAAATCGGTGTTTATATTAGGAAAACCATGCTTTTGCAATCAGGGTGTAAAAAAACGATGGTCCGAAAAATCTCAGGTGCATCCAGCTTGTCTTGCTTCCCGTGCAGGCGGCAGTGATTCACCGATTGGTGGATCGAAAGCGAAATGGCTAGGGAACGATGCGAATCCGGTCGCCCAACAGTGCACGATCCATCCATCTGTGACAGGACAGCACCAGCACTTAGAGCAATTCCAATAATAGAGCCACGTATTTGGCTATAAATCAAATTATAAGAGCCAAGTTATACAATAATCTGTCTTCTATTTGTCTACAAAAGATTTTTTTTATTATTATGTGGTACCATGTCTCACATTCTCTTTCCTACTCCTCCTCACATACATTTATTATCTGGACTCACCATCTGCATAGACTCAGTGTGCGACATTGTTGCTGCATGAGAGCCAAGCTCTCCTCTCTCTCCTCTCTTCTCTCCTCCACATCAGCAAAAATGCTGACTAGCTTGGCTATAAGACCATTGTTGTACTTGTTCTTACGAAAAAGATGAGTAGTGATATCACCAGAGCCCAGGGGAACGTTTACGCGACATGCTAATCATACACAGCATAGTTTTTATTCTCTATATCATTATATAAACAATTATATAAATAACTCATTAGTTATACGAAACAATTACAAGCAATTATATAAATAAATAGAATTATCTTTAATCTTTATCTATACCATTGTAAGTACCATAAGAATATATGTAGTGGTATATACCATTGTAAGTAACATAAGGATATATATAGTGGTATAGACAGTTAGTATCATTATATGCTATCTGTAGACACCACTAAAGACATATTCTATAATAAGTTATCTGTTATTCATAATAGGTTGCCTGTAAAATACAGACAATGGTGGTGATCGGTTGGGCTTTGGCTTCTGGCCTCCGGCTTATTTTGCACTATTTATAAATTTCGTCTTTTTCTGAATTTTTGGTTTTTTGTTGAGCTTTTTTGCCGGTTCTTTTTTTCCCGTATTCGTTTGTATTATACGTAATGGGCTAACATATTTTTTTTTTAAATTTAATTATGTTAAATAAGTCTCTGTCAGGTACAGCGTTTTTTTCAGCCAGCTGCAGTGTTTTCAGCCATAAGCCACAAAAAAGCCCAACTGATCACCACCATTGATACAAAGACATAAAAACTGTATATAGTAGATTATTTTTTTTGTGTTTCGACTGTCTATAGACTTAACGAGCCTAGCAGGTGGCGTGGTTTAGCATTCTGCCCAATCGGCGAGGCCGAGGGCCAACCGCGAACCGGCCTTGCCGTCCCGTCCGTTGGAGGCTGCAGGGGCCATGTTTTGCATGGTCCATCGGTTCGGCCGCACACGACACACAAGAGCCAGCACCGCTAGCTACTCCGGCTCCGCGTTCCCACTTCTCTCGACTGCTTGGGCTGCCCAGTCTTGTTGTTGACAGCGACACCTGGGAACAGAGCTACAACGAGCACAGGTAGCGGCACGTATAGTTCGCTTGTTAGTGTTCTAAGTAACTTATGGCCTTTAATCTCGGAACGCGAAAGTATTATAGTGATTAAAAATACACTGTAGTAGATATTAATTTTTCTGAGTAATTAAATTTTAAAAACTAGCTAAAAATTATATCATCACGAATAACATAAATGCAAAAGCATCCAAAATGATGAAATTAAAAAGTCGATGTGTTTTAGACACTAGAAGCGAAAAGCAGAAAGGAGCCTTGTTTTACTAGCTTAGTTGCTGGACGCACTCTGGAGTACTCCGGTCCTTCGGCGCAAGTTGCGTCCCAAAACATGCCGGATTATGGGCCTGTTTGGATCGCCTAGAACTAATTATTAGTTTACTAGTTGGTAGACTAAAAATTAAGTGATGAAACTTTAGGTGATTAAAAATTAGTCAAGTGCTGTTAGGATATATGGACTAAAAGGTGGTGACTTTCATGGGCAAAGACATTTATACCCCTATATTTGTTAGTGTGTTGCATGTGGAGTAGTGGAGAAAGGGTAGCGGGGGTATTTTCGTCTTTTGCTGTTTGATATCACCTTTTAGTCCACAATTAGTCCACATTTGCCAACTAATGAATTAATAGCTAGTTGAGGATGAACTAAAAATTAGTCCAGATATTAGTTCACCTGTTTGGATAGACTAGACCTAAACTTTAGGTGACTAAAAATTAGTCAAGGATCCAAACAGGGCCTATATACTAGCCGGATTATATACTCGACGGAGGGTTCACCTAAACATAGACCGGTCCTTGGTTAATAATTCTGTTCTTTTCTACTCCCCTTTTTATTTTTTTATATACGAATTTTACTGTTATTTTTTTATAACTTTACATTAAAATATATTAATATAATTATAATATTATAGAAGTATTTTAAACGATAAATCTAACAATATAATTTTTATATAGTTAATCTAGATAATTTTAAATCTATTTTTACTTAAATTTTAAAAATTTTAACAGCACATATCCTAGTACGTCCGAAATAAAAGTAACGGAGGGAGTACTCGCTGGTTAGATGCTGCCCTGGCTGGCGCTGATTAGCTCTGGTACGTAGCAATCGAACTCCACCTTGTCCTCTCAAAGGGAACTCGAAACTTGCCTTGCTTATTCGATTACTGTTCTGTTTCGTCGCTTACGAATTATGATCAGATCAGCTGAGCACGACACGACGCGAGCACGCATGAAAGCGATCAGGGTAGGATATCCCCTCGAACCATATTGCAGCTTTAATAAATGTTGTAAGCATGTTGTGATGGGTGATGAGGCCTGCTATTTTTGGTTTCTAAAAGCGGTTTTTGGCTTTTGTTATAATATCTAACTTTTAAATGGAGTATTTTCTCAAGATGGCATTTACAAGTTAATTGTAGTACATGTTAAAAGTCTAACATCTGTATCAACCAAAATCTTAAGCAAATATTTCTCTTTCCGTAATCTCTGTCACAAATAACCAAAATTTAAAAATTTCAACTAAAAATCATAAACCGCAGCCAAAAGAAACAGGCCATAACATCGACCGTGCCAAGTGAGGTTATATATTGCCCACTTGCTGGATGCTGAGACACGGGTTAGTCATTGGGCCTCTGAGGAAGCCTGGGATGGATAAACAGAACGTACTACATCTATAGCATTTGGGCCGGACGTCCACAGAGAGAAGTGTAATGGTGTTCGTGTTCCCTCCCGCAAATCCGTTTCTTTCTTCTTCTTTTTTTGTGGCAACCTTCGATTTCTTTTGCCGTCGAGGCCCATGAGATGAGCAGAAGACCTGGAATTGCCAAGCTAGGGCCGAGGCAAATTAATGGTTACCTCTGCGAAGGGCAGCGGTTTCCGAAGCCTCCCGCGAGTAAGGTGTGCGCATGAACAGGACGGATTGCCTCTTCTTCTCTGGCGCTCCGGCGAGCTTCGCCCACCGATCCAGGCATGCCGGGCTTCTCATCGCCACACGCGATCATGCGCAGTCGTACGTCGTCGCCGGAATTGTCGTAACCTCCTGCCGGCGACGTCTGTTACCACTTAACTTGTCAGTTCGCGCGTGAGGGCAGCAGGCCCACATCGCCGTACCGGCCGGCATTGATCCGGCCCCAGCTGGTCAGAATCCATACTAAGTAGCTGGCCGACGCAATTAACGCGACGCATTAAGTAGTAATTCATTGTTAGGTTTGTGCTGTAGTGGTCGATCGTACGTATCAGCATTTCTTGGCGCGCGCCCAGGCCCCAGGAGTATCTGAATCTGATCGATCGCAATCCATCCATCTTATTTGCTGCTGGGTATATATTCGCGTCAAGCCATGCATAGTTGCGGATTTTTTATGAGTAATCTATTTTTTATTTGAAATAATAGAAATATATCTGCACAAATATTTTTTATAGAAATAAACTTCAGTCGTCTAACCGTCGGACGAATAGAGCCTATCGCCCAATGGCCAAGTGACAATAAAGCTGTCTGTAAGCCGTTGGACGACAGGTTCTAGTCGTCCGACGATTAAGCCCAATAACTCGAGCGATCGCAAACGGATGTTAATCCATTTTGTGAATTTTGTAGATTATGACTAGAAAATAATCTGTTCGATTAGTAATAAGAGTTCATGATCGTTGTATATTGTTATAGTGTAAAAAAGTCGTGAAACTTTTTTAAGAACGATTGAACTTGGAACGATCGGTAAGTACGATGGTAAGTGATATTGTGATGTAACCGGGAATTCATACATGGAGGAAAATTGGTTTATTAATATTGTTGGATGACTTGCTATGGAAATAATCAAATGCGAAAAGATGAAGAAATAAGCTTGTCTGAATTAAAATAGACTTCATAATACAGTTAAGAGTAACATGGCGCGTAGGGTTTGATTACATACATAACATAGAGCACCAAGTGTGACTAACCAACCCAATTGCTAGTACGACCTACTGCATGGACCGGGGTCATTTTTCTTTCTTTGCGAGCTCGGCGCTGAACTCCTCGACGGCCTCTTTTGCCTTGGTTGCCATTTCTCTCTTTTCTCGCGCTCCCTCTCGCGAGCCTCACGCTCCCTACGCGTGCATGCCTCGAGATGATCTTTCGTCTCCCGTTGTATACACTCGGTTTGCTCGTCCTTGCAGCAGTCCTCCTCCCGGATCTCGCAGGACCTTGTGATGTTCCACTCCTCGAAGTCGAGAGCCCACTGATCCTCTGGGTATATCTCAAGATCGATCCATCTGCGGTAGCCACATAGGGGTTCCAGGGATTGTGGATACACGGGAGAGGTTGTTAGTGCGTACTTTGAAGGAGAAAAAGTAGGGGAAATAGTGCACCTGGACCTTATCGGCTGCCGATAGGTGGTGATGTTTAGACGGCGGTCGGGATAGTCACTCGAATAGTTTGTGCAACCATAGTAATGCATACCTAGGATGAGGTGACGCTTAGACTTGAAGAATTTGCATGGGTCCCGGCACCAACAAAGGGGGAGGTCTTCCCCTCTAGTGGGTGTTGCGGCGAACGCTCGGTAGGAACGTTCGGGATGGGGTTGTTGCTACGGGTCGCATCATTGGGGGAAGCTGACCTCGTGGAATGCTTGGTCAATCTTGAATTAATAGTGACGAGTTGGTGTCTTGTCATCCTTGACCTTCTTGCTCCTCAGTTTGGAAAAATTCATCTTTATATGGTTTGG
Source organism: Dendrocalamus sinicus (assembly GCA_036346575.1). NCBI lineage: Eukaryota > Viridiplantae > Streptophyta > Magnoliopsida > Poales > Poaceae > Dendrocalamus > Dendrocalamus sinicus. The sequence continues at coordinate 6,278,782 of CM070664.1, forward strand.
TTCACCACATTGATAGCATCTGATTGGATCTCCTCTCTGCTTTGATATGATGTTGTTAATTACCTTGGTCACCTTGTTTGATAAGAGTACAAGCTACTCTGCTGGAATCTACTCTAGGTGTTCATTTAGAATAGAACACAATACAGACAATGAAATAATAGAAGAACTAATAGCTTGGTTAGTTACTAAATCCAAATAATTAGACTTATCTATCCTGGCCAAAGCATCAACCTCATGTATTTTTATCTTGAAATAAAGACCATTCAAAGTGAGTGTTTCTATGTTAAAAAAATGATTAATAATAGTAACTGACACATTTCAAACAGACATATCTAAAGCATGTAAGATTTGATGAGCACTGTCAAAATCAGAGTATATGACATTAACAGACTGCAAATCACCAACAATTTTTTTGAAGTGATCAAAAAGTGTATCTACTGGTTCTCTAGGTTCAATCTCAAATTTAGAGTACTCATTTTTAAATTGGTTCTGATGAACACCTTTAACAGAGTTATAACCTTCATGATAATCAGCTATAGTAGTCCAAATTTTATTAGCAGATTTAATATGAGCAATTCTGACAAACTCGTTTATACTTATACCTTGCAACAAAATATTTCTAGCCTTAACATTAGCTTCAACATCAGCAGTATTTTCAGTAGTAACAACAGGAGGCACTACATATGAATTTTTAATTTTTTACCAAATAGCATTAACTTGTGCTTATAGAAAAACCTTCATGCGTGTTTTCTAATAGATAAAATCTGATCCATCGAAAAACAATAGCTTACCTAAAAAATGATCTCGATCTGATGCCATTGGAACCTTACTCTGATACCATTTGTAGGATTGTTGATGATAATCAGAGGGGGTGAATGATTGTAAACTGTAGCGAAAACTTTTTCTTCAAATCTACTATCTCTCGATTGTCCAACCTGCCAACACAGTAAGAATATAAGAACAAAAGGACAACAAAAGAATATATATTGTATTATATGGCACTGTAGTGGTACTGTAACTATACTGTTGATACTGTAGCTACAGTGTTTGTACTGTAGCAGATTAAAAAAATCAGAGATGTCGCTTTCGAACATACTGTAGCAGATTAGAAAAATAAAAATGCTTTCACTGCATGACTACTAATCTCTTGCTGGCCGCATTAGACGAGTACCCAAGACCAGTCATTCCTGTGCAAATCGAGAATAAACGAGACAAAAGGTAGTGCTGCCTTTTACTGTTGATGCTGATGAGACCGTGTTCCTCAGCATGAACACCTCCACGATCACATACGTCTTGCTCGGACTTTGGGTAGCACGTGGAACGAGGGACTGAAGAGTGCTTGCTCTTTAATCTTCATGTGACGACATGCAACACGCCGCTGAGGAACCGAAGCAACCACATCAATTTTTTCTCCTTTTCGGGGACGACACAATGCGAACTTGGACGCCGAATTGATGAGGAGCTTTTTTCTTTCAGATCAAATCTATTTTTGTTGTTGAACCATCATATTTGTGGCTACAAAATGCCCTCTACACCTCTCAAACCCTAGCATGAAAATTGCATCTGTCAAACCTTGGGATTAGCCCCTAACCCCATCTCTATTTATAGTACAGGGCCCAAATGAGTTCTTATCCAATTTCAATAAATAGGGGATCCGAAACCCTTACATAACACAGGTTTTTCAACTTTTGTCACTACTCAATTTTGGATACTCCAAAATTGTCACGTGTTGTAGTCTCCAGACAACACTTTCGTGGCTCCAGCACGAATCATCCATCTTTAATCTCCACGCACTCCAACTCGAGCACGGCGGTATTCTCGCACAGTCTTGATGCTCTGGACCATGATTTTGCACAAAGTCATCTCATGTTCCTCGCCGTAAACCACAATCATCTTTGAGTTACTCTATACATGCAAAGACCAAAATTGCATCCTTTTCCAACATAAGTTTTTTTTCAACTTGACCGACATAAGTTCACACATGTTGCACACCTCAAATAACGTCAATAAGCAATATTGTCAATTATTCATCGTTATAAAAATTCTAGACCTAACAACATGGTCTAACATGTAGTCTGCTACCTCACATAGACACAAGACTAAAAACAATATTTTCAATACATCATATCTAGCAACCACCCGACTCAATTAACTTCTTCCCTCTTCCCTCGCCTCGTTTCTCTCCTTTTACCAATCCCTATCTTTTAGCTTTCTTAGTCCTCTCAAATAGATAATATTTTGCATAAGGTCATTCTCAGTGGAGAGTTTCATGACGTTGTTTCCAAGACTGCCACATCATGTAAAATGAAATGAAATATAGATGAAACATCCATCCTTAATGCATAGTTTCATTCTATTGTTTCATAGACATTTAATTTCATGACTCATATAGAGTTGGTAATCGTGCCAAGAGAGTTTCATCTAGATGAAACTCACTTCTTCTCTCTCTTCTTAAAAATGTTTCCATATCATCAAAAATACCTATGTGGCAGCCTATTAAATGCAGATGAAACTCCCACTGAGACTGGCCTAAGACACTATTATCATCTCTCTCTTCTTTAATTACCCAACATCAATCTTTTGCTTATTTGACATGCTACAGATACTGCTTACATCACCCTTATTGGGAGTGCCCTTAATGGCGTGATCACCAGATGGGTGAAGAACATATGTTAAGCGTTTTTAGTATGGATTAAGGTAGAATAAGCTTCACTAAACTAGAAGTAAGATGTATTAGTATATATAGAGTATAGTAGCTATGATAATTGCACGGTAGAGAACTAGAGACAGTATAAGCAACACACAACTCGCCATGCCACGTACGCATCCATGCATGCACCAACACAAGACCCTCCACTAGATGCACAATTTGAGAAATGAAGGAGGCAAACCGAATAATAAAATACTCTATCCATCCGTCAATATAAATCTAAAACTCACCATACACACGGATCAATGAGATATTAAATTTAAGAAAAAGTCAATATTATTGGACCATACATATGCCTATTAAATTACATACTATAACTACTTACTCATTTTTTCAGCATTAAAGTAAAGACATATAGTAAAAATATTGTAACAATTATATCTTTGATCACTATAATAGATTTATATTGTCGGCCGATATTTTTCAAGAATGAAAATTTATATTATGGCATAGAGGGAGTAGCTAACTTAACTGTGATCTTGATACGCATGCGAGTGCAAATGCGGATATACATGTGTGTGTCCGTACATATGAATGAGCAACACTCACCGGCCGGACAGGCTCTTAAATCCATTGGTTAGCTGTTTTAACGCATGGGGTTCGATCGATCTCGACCGTATATATAGGACATATATACGGCATCATCATGGAGGCGTTCTATACCAGTTCCTCTTCATCATGAGATCGATCTTGCAGGAACCACAACCATGCATGCATGCCTTATCGTAACGTATACAGAAAATACAGAACTGAATCTTACAAAAAAAAAAGAATATGTGATGTACATCAACTTTAGCTTTAAAGAATATGCATGCACACAGACAGATCGATCGATATACAAGTAGTAATTAATCTGTTCCATGCATGATATTCATTCGCTACAACTCAAGCTGTACCGAAGGCAAGTCTCACCCGTCGGCAGCGTTGGACTCAGGACTCATCACAGTGCAGCAGCACACGTTACTAAATTAATCAGTGAGTTTGACTTGAAATTAAGTGTCAAATCAGGTGAGAGAGGGCAAAGTACGTACGCGATAAGAGTTTTACATTTAGAAGCCTGTCTGCCCTGCTGTGGCCCAAGAAGTTACCAAGACACCCGGAAACCAAGCACGAATGCCGGTAACTGCATGCATTCTTTGATTCTTTCTGCTACAGGACCAAACCATCGATCCAACTGCATTCAATTAGCTGAAAGCAACTTCATGACCAGAGAAAGAGAGATGCAGATGCGGCTGGAGTGGGAGACTGAAACACCTCCTACCATCATGTTGGAATCTAGCTGGCTGGAAGAATCGATCAGGAGCAGACACTGTAGGTACCTTGTGGTGGCTGTAGTTCTGCAGAAATTCCACAGGCCGCAATCATCTCCATCGAATAGCAAACTAACTAATACGCATATATATGACCAATCATGCATCAACATCTTGTAATTAACGAATTCAACTGCACGCGACTGTCGAATCGATACGCAATTAAGGCATTGCTCACACAAGTCTACGGCAGCAACATCAAGCTGAAAGCAACAGTTGCCACACAAAGGCTTGGGTATGCATGATACATAATACGTATACATTACTGTACCAGAACTTACACATGGAGAAGCTAGAAGAGCTAGCTATAGGAGACAGTAACACGTATCTCACTCGCTGCTGGAATCCATGGACCCCAAGGAATTTAAGAGAGAGAGAGAGAGAGTCGTCGTCAAGTGGCTCCTGCAGATCGATTGCATTTGCATGCATCACCATCATGCATGCTTGGTCAGTCCTGGCTAATTGTTCCCCAGCCGGTTGGCTAGCTTCCAGCGCCATCCTTCCTCTCCCCTTGGTTGCCATGTCGCATTCAGGAGAATTCAACCCTGATCCCTCCCGATTCCTAACCTGCAGCTGTAAACATCCATCCATGGATCGATCGATCGGTGCGTATAGTAGTACTCGCCTGCACTGCGCAAGTGGTCGCGCAAACGCTAACCTTTTCTTGCACCGGATCGAGAGATGAGATCTCCGTCGGCGTATATATAAGACGCTGTCTTAAAAGTATAGCTCATCAGGATGTATATATACAATAGCTTGTTGAGTATGAACAGTATGTATTTGGTTGTCCTTGTACATGAATTCAGAGAGCGCAAGCAACGTACAGGATAGTAGTACTACAATTAGCCTGTCACACTCGCATGAGTACATGGCCACATCTGCTAGCTGCAGTTCATGCACCGTTGCATCAGCGACTTGGAAGACGTATTCTAATGATTCACAAACTGGGGAGCAACCATATATTTGTGCATGTGAAAAAAACAGTCAGTTCAGAAAGCGATCAGTCTCTGTTCCCACGCGAAAACCTGAATATTCTGTGGGAATTGTTTCAGAAATATGTATAATATACTGTTGCATATATTATATTTGCATGATGATTATCTGATGGTCGGATCCAAGAAAAGAAAGAGAAAAAAAAGACAAAAGGGAGGTGCTTTTGTGTTTTCCTCAGTAGTGATTTGCATAATTTTTAAAGCATGATAAATGGTTGAGAGATGTTACTTACCTCTTCGTTTATTTTAAAATTAGTACTACTTTTAATAGAGAGAAAAGCACTAAAGCACTGCTCAAGACAAAAAGGTCATGAAAGAGCAAGTGGCTATTTGCCTTAATGAATTTGAGCCTACCCAATAGCTAGCTAGGAGAAATAGCAAATCTCACCATGTTAGTGCCGTGGGCATAGATCTAGCCAAATAGGTCGTCTGGCACAACGACACGGGTCTGAATAGAGTACAATATGGGTTTAGATAAGGTACGATCTAATTAAATTTGGTACGACTGGCCCGAGTAAGTTACCGTGCCGTACTGGCAACGTGTCTGCCCTCCGACCCAGGTACGGCATGGAGAAGGGTCGGGTTGTGTCGGGCTGGTCTGGACATGCTTAACCCAATGGGCCACCGATGACCCGTTGAGCACAGTGGCTCGATCCGGCGTTGTCCCAGTGCTACCTCGCCCACTGCCACTCGTGGCCCCACCTTACCCGTAGCCGTCGCGCCATCATTGCCACCCGTGCGAGAGGAGAAGGCTGAAGGCGGTTGTTGGTGGGGAGGGAGGCTAACGAGAGGGAAAATCAGAGAAAAGAGGAGGCAGTCGGCGTGGGTGGGGACAGAGGAGGCGGCGGCCACTAGGGAGGGAAGAGGGGAGGCCAGCACGGGGTGGGAGCATAAGGGAGGAGAGGGGGACAACCAACCATGCATCGCTGGTTCTGTTGCCACAGGCACAAGTGGCATGGTCGTAGGGGCCAGGGGTAGAGGCTAAAGGGAAGGGGGCAACTAGGCAAGGCCATGGGGGGCTACTTACAGTAATTTTATTGTCAGTCATAAGTAATTTACGGACAAGTTATCTGTCCACGCTCAAAAGAGTATAGTAACTCTAACTAAGTAATTTTACTGCCATCCGTAAGTAATTTTATTGCACTGCCACAAAAGAGTTACTGAAATCTTCTGAGCAAACCTAGTCTACTGGGAGGATTGGAAGGGTAAATGGTGTGCTGTGTCATGCTTGGTCCAATCGCGCCTCGGCATGGTACTATGCGTGCTGAGTCGGCCCGATCCACGATGTCGAGGTGTCGGTCCAAGCACGGCATACCCAGTCGGTCGGGCCGCCTGACTCGTTTACTATTCCTATCGTACCATGTCTGGTCCGGACCAACAATACTGTGCGTCGGGTTAGTTCAGACTATTTAAGCTAGAAGCCACTTGAAACACGTCGACTTCTAATTTCGACTTATTTTGGTCTTTTTAGCTTTTTTGCCCTTTTCTTTTTCCTTTATTCCTTTGCATTATCCATAACGATATAATGGTTTTTTTCTTTTTCTTATTTTTCCTTATTTTTCTAAAAAGCTAGCAGTCGCTACGATGTAATTTTACCTATAAATCAAGAAGCATAGCTATAAGCTAGTTGAAACACCACCTTCTACCATGTGGTCACTGCGTTGTGATGTGATCTTCAGCCTTTATTATTCGAAAGCCAAATCTAGATTGGATTCGCTTGGCCAAGGTAGTGCCTGTCGCTGGCCCAACACACACTCTCCCACTGAATCTTCCATTTGCACATTAGAAAGCATATCTTCTCTTGCAGCCCTCATCCTATTCTGCGTCTGTTCTTCTCACTTCTCTTGTCAACAAGGTTATAAATAGCTAGCTATAGTGTGCTGTAGCATTTTTAGACCCCAAAGGCTAAGCCGCGAAGCCATGAAAAATAAGTAAATATATAGCTAATTACTATAGTTGCGCTATAGGTTTTTTATATCTTACCACCAAAGTCGGGATTTGAAACCTTGCTTGTGATCAATCTTTGCTCCATCGTCTGCATCTGCGTTTATTTATGCACAGAGTCCCTTAATTAGCTCCTGAGTAATTTTCTCAATGTTATTTCTATATATTTTGCACAACTATAAGATAGTATGTCGTCGTGCGCGAATCCTGGTCTGGAAATGGAATTGCTTACATGTATAGAGTTTCTCAGAGCAAATGAGGATCCTTTGTTAAAAAAAGGTATCAATCCTAAGGAATTAGCACATACAGGTGACACGTGGCATCAGGTATTGTGTAGATCTGTAGATTCTTGATAAATAGCACCTGCCTCAATTTGCACATGCATGATAGCAACCCTTTTCCCCAAGAGTTTTTAGTTCTTATGCAAAATATTTGTCTTAATTAGAACTACAGATCCAGTGGAAAAAGGTTAACTTTTATGCAAATGAACTCTTTTCAGAAGAAGTTCTATCATTTCCTTCTAACATCAATCTAGATTAATCTGATATACATTGGTACTAACTTCCATATATATTTTGCTAATTTATCTTCAGAAGAAGTTATACGATCTTAGAGCATCTCCAACAATGTTCTCTAAATCTCCCCTAAATAACTTTTTAGAGGACACAATCTAGAATATAGAAGACTAAAAATATGTAACCTCCAACAAGTCCTCTAAATATGGTCCCCTAAATTAAAATCTCGATCCACAAAAACTACCAACCAAAGAATTTAGGGGATCGGACGGCGCAGGAGCGTTGGGGCCGATTTAGGGGATGGTGTGCGTCCTCCATATATGGGGGATAAAAAATCAGGGATGAAGTCATCTATATTTTTGGGTACCACTTAGGGGATCTGTTGGATCTTTTTTTTTTACCTTTTCTTCTAAAATATAGGGGATATGAGCACTTTAGAAGATTTGTTGGAGATGCTCTTAGTTGGTGACTAGAGTTTCTGAGTAATTAAGCAAAACATGTGACTGAAAATTTGACACAAGATGAGAAAGGCCGAATTGTAGCAATTGCTGTTGCGGCTTTCATGTTTCTCTTTCCTTCAAGAAATATTTCAAGGACAATTTGCAAGTTACGAATTGATCATCATGCAGAATTCATTGCCCCATCTACTCTCTCTACATAGGGTGTACTTAGTCCCTTCGTATCTATCGTCCATCCGCCTTTGGATACTACGTACCTGGCTGATCAGGTTAGTGGATGCGTGGGGTATCCATTAGTCCATCCGATAAGCTAGCAAGTCAAGATCACGAATGCATACAACTTGCTAGAATCTCAGCTGGGGCAGCCGCGTGCCATGACATTTACTTTGAACCAGTCACTGACCGAATGTGCAAAGTTTTTTTTTTTTGAAACTTTGAATGTACTAAGTTAATACCTAAATGAGATACATAATGAAGTACATGTAAATTGGAAATAGAGGTATATTAGACGCCACGTCTAGAGTATCTCGTACACGCACAGCTCATTCATGGGGATATAGTAATATATTAGTAATAAACTATGAAGTTTGTCCCACTTACCCACTTAAAGTGAAAAAAAAAATGTCTCAAAAAGGAAGTATGTGTCTGTTCTTTGCGGCTGTCACTTTTCAATTTTGGCTATTTACGATAGAGATTATAGAGAGAGAAATACTCGTATGTGATTTTGATCGGTATAAATAATAGGCTTTTATTGTATACTACAATTAACTTGTAGACCCTGTCTTCAAAATACTTTGTTTGAAAATTAGATACCGTAGCAAAAGCCAAGAGCCGCCCCTAAAAGTCGAAAAGAACATGCCTTATATGTTCAATATGAAAGTAGTATGTTTACAGGAGTATGTCCTACTTATGGTTTACGGAATGAAAAAAAAAGTTTATAAGAGACTACTAGAACACCTGATGAGTAATGGGCAATCCATAACGCTCTTGATAGTTGATACAGCCTTAGCATGGAAGTGTTTCAACAAGCAGTACTGTTCCTTGCTCATATAAGATGAGAAATATACATTGGTAAAAGGAGTATATACACTGGTGAAAAAATGGAATATAATACAAGATAGTTTAATTTGCATCCAAACTGATAATTCATGTACGTGCCTGGTCGGCTTCAATAAGCTATCACCTGCCAGCATTAATCCTCTGCAAACCACATGCTGCCTGCCTTGCCATGGAGCAAAGACGCAGGTTTGCCGTCAGGCGATGAGACACCAGACACAAGTATACTCCTGGAACTGCATTGCAAATGAAACTCATCAGTTTTCAGTAGTGAGTATCTAGTATGTACAAATTTTTTTTTGGCGAACAGTAGTATGTATATTTTGCAGCAGAAGTATGTAGTATGTAAACTGATGAGTTACATTTGAAAAGTGGTATGGCGTATTTAAAAAAGGTAGTATGAATATTTTGAAAGTGGTATGGAGTATTAAAAATGTAGTATGTATGCATCGGAAAGTCATCAATTTCAAAAATTATGGCAAACAGTAGTCAGAACAATAGAAGTATGTAGTATGTAAACTACATCGAAACCAAATTTTTTTTATAGACAATTGATGTGTGCTTGCATTGGCGGTGGAGAAAAGTATCAATGATTTGCAATTGGCAACAAATGACCAATAAAATGGCAAAATCATCATGGAGGTACTACTGAATTCATCAATGTTCCAATCGTGGGTAAACTGAACACAATATGTGCTCTACCGAATTCCCACAAATCTGCAATCCGATAAAATTGTAGTGATATTTTCGTGGTTGGGAGGGTTGCACGTAGATACTGATTACTCATACCACAGTGTTCTCCATTCATGCATATTGTGATGCTATCATCTCGTCCTGCCCTGGCAGCGATGGCAAGTTACGTTATGTTGTGCATTTTCCAGTTGATTCATCAAAGCTGGCGATCGGACGTGAGATCATCTGCGCCGCCCTTATCCCGCCGTCGCCGTCCGTCGCCGCAGAGATGCTCCACCGGCCACGACGTCACCGGCGTGGCCTCGTCCCGCCGCCCGTCGTCGCCGCGGAGATACTCCTCCCTCTACATCCTCGCTAGAGCTGTCTCGTCCCGCCACAACTGCCCTCTATAGCCTCGCCAGTGCAACAGTGTAATAGGTTTCTCCGATAAGAAACCAGCACTATGGCATCCTCAACTCACTCATAGCCATACAAATCTTGAATAAATTATGTAGTGGATGGAGTGAGAGTAACTACACCTATGAATAAATAGTATTTTTCCAATCAGCACTATTGCATTCACAACCCACTCCAAGCCATTCGGATCTTGAACAAATTATGTGATGGATGGAGTGGAAGTAATTACACCTGGGAGTAAATAATATTTTTCTTTCTTCTCTCTCTATCATTACTATTATAAAAGAATGAGTTGGTAGTCGTACGTCCTTTCTTCTCTAACCGTTTCATTCTTAACTTCTCATCACTCTCTACTTTTCAACTTATCAAAGTAGACTTCTTCTATAGCATGATTCTATATATATCAAATAAATTTCGTTGCAACGCACAAGCATGTGACTAGTATATGAAAAGGATTCTATACTTCTGGGAGTACGTACTCCCACTTGTTATATATCGCTTAAATGATATTGTTATATCTCTTTACTCATTTATGGCCATCTCATCCTTTGCAAGTCTGTCCATGTTGGTTCTTTCTGACCATGCCTCACTTGCACCAACCGCACTATTCGATGAACTATTGATCGAATATTTCGTTCAACATTTCTTGTCTTCCATATGCCTTACTTGAGCTCAATTATCCCACCTGACTTCCTTGACCGTACCTCAGCTCATCTCTGAGTCTAGTCCCAGTCTACGTCGTCGATTATAGTTGCCTCTAAGCTTTCTACACATCAAAGACCAAGAAATCATTTTCGGACACAAATTCTTCATAACTTGACTCACATTAGTCCAACATGCCTCATGCATCATGAAAATAACAATTCCAAAATATTTGAGCTGATTCCCAAGTCAAATACCAAACTGCACTAACCTAAACTCTGCCTAGCCAGCCTGATTGCAACCATTAGCCAGTCGGACCGTGTCGGTCAAACCCCGATAACAGGGGAGCCAGTCAGACCGCACACCCATGTTGGTCTAACTGCTCGGCCGTGCCTGGCCGGACTGCCAACTGTCGGTTAGACCACTCACATTTTCTCTCGCACACACAAGTGAGCACATCTCTGAAAATAAGTACCGCCTATTAGAAGCTGGTATGACTGAACCTCGGTCATACCACACCCTAAACACCAGTATTACTGCACTCGCAGATTTTGGATTAAATCGAGAAGGACCAAAAGCACTCATAATCCAAAAGTGTGGAGGACCAGTTTGACCTCTCATGCCAGTCAGATGCCCATTTGGCCTGTCAGACCGTCAAGCACTGACAAGATTGAAAACTTATAGACTCTCGCAAATTCAAACTTTAACTTGATACGATTGCTAATTATTTATGACATAAACTCTTATCACATTCTCAACATGATTATACGATTAGCTTACTTTACGATGCTTCAAGCTTAGTAGCTTCTCTTGTTGCATAATTGACTGTCACAATGTTGATGACTTGAAGGGCATAATAATTCCAGCAGATATGATAGATTAGTTAGAAAGCTTGAAATCATCTACCGAAAAACCCTGCTAGCAGAAGAAAACCAAGTCATCTAGGTCTATTCTGTAACGCAAGTGAGAATCACAACCAGCAGAGAATTCCGTTCTGTGCTTTACGACTGTCTTAGACTACCATGAACCATGACATAAAGTATTATGAGTACTACAAAACAAGACTACTGTCTCCCTGGATCACTAGGTCATGTCATATGTTTGCGTGGCAAAGTTGTCTTTTCGTGGCTGCATGCTTCTTTGGATATTAGCAAAAGAATTAAAAGTGCAATGAGATAGGGAGGAGATTTTAAGGCCTTAGCTCCAGAGCAGGGCAAAGAATGTGACAACTTGCAAAGAGAGAAAGAAAGAAAAAAATGAAAAACAACTGAACTTTCTCTACTTTTCAGCACCATATATTCCACTCCCAATCTGAAGCAATTACATCGACCAATCCGATCACTACATGTACGCGTTGGTCTGCACTGTCGTCCTGGCTCAGATTAGATAGCCCAACCTTTATGCAAAAGTGATCAGAAAAGACCAGATCAAAAGAGAAGAAAATAACTGTCCTTGCCTCCATGTGAACATAGGATGAACACGAGACCGCCGCAATCTCAGTCATGATGGAGAGTGGACGGAGTTTTGTACTTGGTACACCTGGAATGATGGTATGCGTACTCGTACTTCCATGGTACTTTTCTTGCTTCACTCGCATTGCTTCAAGTAGCACCACTTGCTTCTTCTCGAAGAATGGATCTAGGACCTCCGACCAGCCTCGCAGGAGAAGCTAGTTTGGATCCTAGCCGTTCGTTTCAAATCCGATGGTCCAAATCCAAATAAATTTCACATCATTTATAATTATAGCCTGAATTTTTTTTAAGGGGCTTAACTGTTCGTTTCGAATCCATTTGGTTTGAATAAACTGTATATCATTTCAAAAATGAATATTTTTTTGGATGAAATCAAACTTAAGATGTCCTAGTCAGAATATCTTAAGGCAACATTGTGGATTCTACTGGTACCAGTTACGGATGCGATTGGAGTGGACACGAATGTATATCGCTCATTTTGTATTATGTTCTGTATGTTTTCTAGGAGCCAGAGTCAAAACAGATAGTTCTAGATGCCAATTTCTCCCTCCCGTATTCGCTTTACAAGCTTTCGGTCGGTCCGTCAAATAAAATTGTCCACTCTGTTTGCACTCATAGTACTAGTTACTAGGAAAAATTGCAAAAAAACACATGTGGCATGGGTACCGCATTATATCGGTTTATTTAAAAACAATTAAATGTTGCGGTAATTATACAAAAAATCTACATGTTAATTGAGTTAAGAAATGTGTGACGTTTTCCAACTATCACAAAAAAAAGCTCCCATGCATAGCATTGCTCTCAATACTAGTCTACGGAGAGGGGTAACGACTGTAATATGCCTTGCTTGACCGGGAATTCAAAGTTGTTTCATGTCAACATAAGTGACAAGGAGCCTGATGGTATGTGATCCAAATTAGGTCCCGCTTCCTGATCAACTCGACTTCGGCTTCTGGTTTATTTTTCACTATTCATAAGTTTTGTCTTTTTCTGAACTTTTGGCTTTTTGTTGAGCTTTTTTGCCGGTTCTTTTTTTCCCGTATTTGTTTGTATTATACGTAATGGGCTAACATATTTTTTATTTTTAAATTTTTTAATTTAATTATGCTAATTAAGTCTCTGTCAGCTACAGTGCTTTTTTCAGCCAGGTACAGTGTTTTCAGCCATAAGTCATGAGCTTTTCAGCCGAACCGATCACCACCTAAAACTACTGATGATTTTTAGCTGAAATAGTTATTATAATGACCGGTAGCTTTTATCTGAAACATTTAATTAAAGAAAATTAAAAAAAATTAAAAACTATTATATCTACATAGATAATATAAATGAAAAATAAAATAAAGGAAACAAGGAAAAGACCGAGTTAAGAAACCAATACATTTGAAATAACTTTTGACTTCTAGAAGTTAGAAGGCAAAAACCATTTTGGACATGCCTAAGAAGCCATCGCATCCAGTGTAGAGCTATCAGAAAAAAAAATGAAAGCTTTCTACCATTGAGCTTCCCACAAAAGGCGAGAGTTCTTTGCAGGATGTGAGATGGAAATGACTTGTGTGATTGATCGAGCATATGTATGTCGTATGATAATAAATTCGCTACTTTTCGATGGATTACCCGTGCTCGAAGATATCATAATTTCGTCCTTTACGACGTTTACGTGATGGAATGTGTTTGGAACAGATCGAGGAGAGAAGAATTCATTTACAAAGAAATCTATAGAAAATTTTTTGACCGAATCCTATAGAAATTCTAAGCAATGACCCCAATTAAATATGGAAATTTAAAGCAATGGCCCCAATTAAATATGGTTAACTCGTACTTGACCTCGCATGTTAAATTTTCCGGCTCCGCCGCAAGATTGTATTTGGAACGGAGTTCCTCAATTTCACTTAAGGCTACAAACTTGGCTAGTTCTTCCACTTAGGTAATATTCCAACTTTTAACAGGAGAGTGGAACTGGTTCAATTCAAGGGTCAACCGACATAAGCACTATATAAATTTTAGTATTTGACCCTTAGTTTTCCTTAATATCTACTAATATAAAAAGGGTTTGTCTGTTCATCGTTCCCACCTTCGGTCTTCTCTTGCATACGTCGACACTTGGGCCAGTGTCGTCTGCCTCCAAACTGTTCTATCGCTTGTTCTCGCTTAACCACTTCGCCATGTTATCTACTTTTCGCTCTATTCACACACAGCGAGGCAGCAATTGTCTTCGATTTGTTCTCTCCCCTTGGAGCCTCCGATACTCCTTCCTCCTGTGCGCTGCTATGCTGCTGCGCTAGAATGGCGAAGAAGAGGAGAGAGGTGGAGTGGTACTTGGCGGCGAAAAAGAGGAGCACACCGATGCGAAAGAGAGAAGCACATTGGTGCGAATGACGAGGCGTTGGTGTACACCACTAAGGATGATGACAGAACAGAAGTGTACACCACCGAGGTCAACGATCGAGACATGGAGTACACCGGCATGGACGACAAATAGGGAGGCGGAGTACAATGGCACGGATGAGGTGTACACCATCGGAGATTAGGAAGAACTACAAACCCGATGAGGTCAGGGGGATAGATCCAGAGTGACGATCTTGACAACGACGAATCCAGCTGTGCTGACTCATGGACGGCTGATCCAGCAACAACGACCTCAGAGATGGTGGATTCGACATGCCGACGTTGGGGATGATGGATCCGATCGCTGTGGGCAAGGTCACCCTGGATCCGGTGTCCTAAAATGAAGAAGACGGCAGATCCAGCGAGGAGGTCACAAAGACGTCGGATCCATCCGTCGCCTGCTTGCGCCGCTTCCCGCTGCTGGCCATGGTGCCACCACCCACCGCGCCACCATCCACCGTGCCGCAACCTACCATCGGATGCCACGCCACTATGCGCCACCAGTGGAGGGGTGAGAGAAAGGTGAGAACAAATGGGGAGAATGGGGAGAAAGGGGGTTAGATAGGTAGATATATAAATACAACCTGCTGAATTGTTTTGCTTTTTGTTTGGGATTGCAAGATGACATTTCATAATGGAATGCAAATAAGCATAACCACTTTATGATCATTCTACTTGCTTTATTTCTACTTGCTTTATTTTCTATTAATCTTGTCATTCCATTCTTTATATTAGGGGTGTATTTTAGTTGAAATGGTAGAGATGACCTCTTACTCGCAGTTGTATTTTAGCTAAAATGGTATAGATGAGCTCTTGTTTGTAGTTTTACAGAAGAATGCATTTAGACTTACATTTTAAAAATGTTGTTATGGATGAAAATTAATCTAATTGTCTATCGAGAGCTTCCTTCATATGTTCCTATACTACCTCCCTCTTTTTAATATACATTGATTTAGGTCACGTTTAATGATATGTATCACCTTATTTTAAAATCCTATTGCAACAAACGAGCATCTTACTAGTTAATTTAGAAATAGTACTCTACTTGTACTTTTGTACACCTCTACTACAATTATAGGATTTAGCTTGAAATAATGATATGACGGGTCTTTTTCATCGTACCTTGTCGATGATTAAATTGACGATCTTACAAATAGTAGGAAAATCTAAACCTCATAGAAGGATAGATAGGGGAAATGAGATGATCTTTATTGCTAAAACAATATTACAACTTGCTCTTAATGAGTGATTACAAGAAAAAATGCTACTTACACTAAGTTCTTTTTCCCTCTCTTTCTCGCGAGCAAGGCTTAAGTAGCGCTGAAGACTTGAGCAATCTATTGTTGTCAGCTAGAGAGGCCTAATCAATAACCATCGACCAGTTATTATCGGTGAGGGAGAACTTTATTAGTAAATAACCGTAAGGCGGTTGTTGTCAGGGGCATATGGCCGAATATGGTGTGGTTGAAAGGAATAGAAGCACATGTATTCTATGACTTAACCACACAAAACATCGTTTAAAGAAAGGCTTATATGTTAGGCTACAGAGCTTCCAAGTAATTACAAGCTAGATACGGTTGCATGTCTCGTCCAAGAGATCAGGATGCATGCCAAAATGGTACGTCATTTTATTTTTTTTTTTGTATGGAGAAAATTAGTGTTAATGCGGTTTGACGGTATGGGCATGCTGAAAATCCAATGCAAGCAACAGAGTAAAAGGTATAATGTTAGAGCTACGGTTGGGTAAAATGAATAGAGGGACGATCTTCAACCATTTAGGATCTGTTTCAAGCGCAAGAACTATTCATAAATTTCGTTTTTTTCTAAATTTTTAATTTTTTTAGCTTTTTTACTGATTCTTTTTTCCCGTATTCGTTTGCATTGTCCGTGATGAGCTAGCATATTTTTCTATTTTTAATTTTTTAAATTTAATTACGCCAAATAAATCACCTTCAGTTACAGTGAAATTTCAGCCGCTACATTGTAATTTCAGCTATAAATCACAACTTTTCAGCCCAACCGAGCGGGGCCAAAGTCCCCATGTTCCAGATAAAGCCTAAGTAAATTGTCTACTCCCTTAGAAATGAACATCAAGCACTGATAACTGTACTTAAATACAGGGAAATATACTCCTTATTTTGAGGCAGGGCAACCCAATCTTCCAGTGAGCCGGGAAAGGGGGATAAGCGGCCAATGATTGGCCCCCAACTGCTCCAATCAGAAACGCAATAGAACTTTCTCTTTCTTTTGGAGAAAGTAGTGACACAAAAGAAAACAAAGAAGAGAGAGAACAGGCTCCACATCAGGCCACTAGCAGTTTGTTTGGCGTCACTGTCCGCCATTGCTGGGCTCCTCCAGCGTCCAGACATTTCGCATCACTGGCGTGGCGAGCGATCGAGTGCAAGAAAACAAAGACCATTGGTTCTTGATTTGATTCGTCGAGGTGGTGGTGTTGAGGTGGATCTGGTGTAAGCATGCCATCATCTTTTTCTTCACTTTCTTCCTTTTGCTGTACTAAGAAAGAGAAGGCAAGGTTTCCTGGTACAGTTCCAGCCTCTTCTTTCCGGTTTTTAAAAACCGCACACATGTTTCTCTTACTCTATACACTCTTTCAGAATAGTCTAAAAATTATAAATCGCATCCAAAAGCCATAGCAAAAATAAAAATAGGCCCTATATTTTTGTATTGGTCAGATATAATTCAGTTATCATTCGTATCAAATAGTAAAACTTACAGGATATTACTATCCTCTCATATAGCGTAGCTTGCTTGATCTAGTCTCAGTTGTGTAATTCTGTAACTAGAATACTAGATAACCCACTATGTTTCAATATTGCACCGCTGCACCTCACTATAGAGGTTGAAGGTACTCCCCTTTCTCATCAGGTTGTGCCAAGAAAATATTACAGCCCCTAATTTTCACTTCTTTATATCACTGACCCTGATCTGAAGAACAAAGGCGATTATGATAAACACTTTTTTTGTAAATTAACACTGGTCAATCGCTTAGGGAATTATTATAGAGGCAGCCGCTTCATATCTCGGATAAAATAAAATGCGTAATTTTGTGCAAATAGTCACGATTGTCAATAGTGAAAGATAATCCATCGATATTGGGGCAAAGATTTTGTTGTTGTTTCCACGACAAGTTGGTTGAAGGAAGTCGTGAAAATCATGCGTGGAAAAAGTACTCCCGTAGTGAAGAAGCCACACAGAAGAAGTTACCCTTTGGGAAAAAAATCTGATCTTGACATCACCAGTAACGTCACCTTTTCTGCGAAAACACTCCGCGTACAGAGAAGTTGCTACGAAATTCTTACGAACAACTCGTAACAATCACTGCTTCGACGAACCTTTCGGAATTTCCATGCGGCTACAAAGGCCCACTTGTCAGTCAGTGCTGTTGGTGGATTTCGCAAAGAGTCATCGTGGATTTCCTTTGTACGTGTAGCATTGATGCTTTGATTGAGATAACTGCTCCTCTCAGTCCACAAAACCAAGTCGTTTTGGAATATACATAGATAAGTTTTAGAAATTTTGGTTGTCGATATTTTTTTAAATACTTAAATTAGATACATAAAATTTATATATATAAATTTGTCTTGAAATTATTTTTATAATATTATATTTTGTTAGATTTTATAAATTTATTATAATAATAATTTAAATTACATTTTAGATATCATATAAATATCTAAATAGACTTGTTTTTGTGAACGGTTTAAAGCAAGTGATGTCATGAACGTCCGGTTCTAACCCAAGACCACTGCGAGTACTGTCACCCTGTAGTCCTGTACCTTGTTGGAGTTACTTAGGGGCTATTTGGTTGCTAGCCATATTTTACCACCATTTGTCAACAAAAATTATCACACTTGCCTAAGTTGAGGTGCTCAAATTCTTTGCCACACCTTAGCAAGCCTAAGGGAATCTTGCCACACTTTTTTGAGTCACTGACGCGTGGGACCTAGTTTCTTTGGAAGGAATCTTGCCACAACTGTGGCTGCAACCAAACAGCTGCCAAGTTGGTCAAACTTGCCTAACCTTAGACGTGGCAACCTGTGGCAAAGTGTGGCTGGCAACCAAACACCCTCTTACTCCGACACTTGAGGGTGAATTTTTTTAGCCTTTGGTTTATAATTTATAATTTAAAATTTTGTTTGTTTATAGATGTATGTAGAGGAAAATAGTTGTATATGATTTTGGTTGGTACAGTTGAACTCAATATACTTTTTACTATAATTTTTTATTGACCTGTCTTAAATAACATACTATTTAAAATTAATTATTATAGCATAAATTATAAGCCACAGATTATAAATAATAGAAAATAGACATCCGTGAATCTCACCCTAACAGTGACATGCAGGCCAATGCAACACTTTGACTTTGCTTGCTTGCGTGCATATATGAGGTAACATTGTCTGTGACCACATGCTTGATGTCATTACTGTTATTGTGTACTAGCAGTAGCCTTTTGCAGTACTTCACCACAGTGTTTATCCAGAGCCCTTTATATATGGCAGTGATCGATTGGGTTTAAGTTTCTGACTTGTAGTTTATTTTTCACTATTTATATATTTCGTTTTTTTCTGAATTTTTAGCTTTTTGTTAAGTTTTTTTGCCAGTTCTTTTTTCCTCGTATTTGTTTGTATTATACGTAATGGGCTAACATATTTTTTATATTTTTAAATTTTTTTAAATTTAATTATGCTAAATAAGCCTCTGTCAGTTATATTATTTTTTTCAGCCAGTTACAGTATTTTCAGCCATAAGCTATGAGCTTTTAAGCCCATCTGATCACATCGCCACCAGTTTTGGTGCACGTTCTGTTTTGGTGATGCGGAGGGTTAGGAGCAAGAAGGGTGAACTACACAATATGTATCCATCAAGTTACTTTATCTTACCATTTTAAACCATCCTTCTACTATGGATAGTAGACAAACAAAGATTGGATAGTGCTAATAGGCCTCCTCTAAAAGCTGTTAGAACACGTGGCTTCTTTTATTAGGAAACCCAATAAGCTGTACCCTATTTGGGGGAGTTTTAGGTACTATTCTAAAGGTATTTAATTTAAAATAAAAGAAGAAAAAATAATATTAAATCTCTGTGGATAATATAAAAAAACAAAAAATTATATTAAAATACCAGCACGTCCTAATTTTTTTTTTAACTTGAAAACCGTTTGAACGGACCCTTCCTTCCGAGTTTCGATAGCTTTTTGGTCAATAAAGCTAAAACTCTCTGAAAATGGACCTTGAAAAATCAAATCTTGCACGATGTAGCAGACAACACAGCATACCAACTCAGGTACTTCTATTTCACATATAAAATAGCGGAAGGATAAATTAACGTGGATCACTTATGGAAAGCGGAGAGTACGATGTACTATTAGGGGCACTTCAAGTAGCTTATAAGATAGAGTATATGATTTATTTTATACTGTAGTTATTATTGATTTATTCTGTATAATTAAATATAAAAAATAAAAAAGTTATATCAGCATGAACGATACAAAGGAATAACGAAAAAAGAAAAAACAAAAACGCCAAAAAATACCAAAAAGCTTAAAAAAAGATGAAAACCCAGAACTCCAAAGCTGAAGCCAGAAGATAGATGGAAAGGTTTATTGCCCCGTGTGTTATGACATCTCGGCCGTTCGTTGGAAACCTACCATCCGACGGCTTTTGACCCACCTGATCTTGACCGTACGATGGAGATTCAACGGTCCACGAGTGCGGAAAGCTCTAGAGCCTCCCAGAGCTCGTTAATTCCATCCACTTTAAGAGATCGAATATACACACATGTATGTATGTATGTATGTATATAGTATAAATAACAGGGACACCAAGCCTTTCTGTCTTTGGATTGTTTTTATATGTGTGCTAGTGTGATGGAACTTGCCATCCATGATTAAGATTTTCCATCCATGTGTATATATATATATATATATATATGTGTGTGTATGAAAGCTTGTTTGGAAGAGCAATCAACTCGTACCTAAACCTAGCTATTAGCTAATACAAGTTTCTATAGCCGGAGGAGAGGATGCCATTGCTATGCATGGTGGGCCATGTCTTTGTGGGCCCCACATCCTAATATTGTGTGGTGCTCAAGAGAGGGGAGGAAGAGAGAGGAAGGCAGCTCCTGATCAGCAAAAGCTCGAGAGAGGAACAAGGGAAGGAAGAGGCCGGAGGGGAAGCATCGTCGCAGGCCACCGAATGAATACGATGCCTCCCCATCCAATCAAAAGCGCATCGTATTTGCACGACGCACCACACCAGCTAGCTAGCTTACTTGCACGATTCCGATTAGGAGTATATATATATATATATATATATATATATATATATATATATATATATATATATATATATATATATATATATATATATATATATATATATATATATATATATATATATATATATATATATATATATATATATATCGATTAATTATTCCGAGATGCTGCGTGCGTCCATGTGTTATTAAGAGAGAGCATAGTGGAGGGCAGTTGTGTTAATTGGTTTCATAATTAAGTGATCATCGACGACAGCAAGACACTAGCTAGCTAAGCTAGCTAGCGCCAAATCTGCCGGACAGATTGGAAAACAGCATGTCTATTAAGTTAAGTAGCGTCAGATTCGACTTGGCTTGGGGTGCTTTCGCTACAGTACACTGCTCCTAGTAAGCGTTTGTTTTCCGATCTGACGAACAAGAAGTTAATTAATGGCACACGGTGCCATTGCATCTATCCATGTAATGGTAGAGCACGAATCCCATGTTAATTTCCTCGTGTGCATAATGACCGTAAGAAAATCACCTTCGGATTGAACCTAGGAGAAACCATAAGCTAGTTTCTTGATGTGCACAAGCACAATGTAGTCTGTACATCGACATGTGACATCAGCACGTTGCATTTCGATCCTAGCCGAATTTCCAAATCAAGTCAACTGATCCAGTCAAGATTGGTGGGTGATTACCTATATATTCAGTCTGTTCTTTTTAGCTGTCTTTTATTTTTGGTTTCGACTTCTTTAAAAATAAATTAGACGGTTTCTTTAAATAATTTTTGAAACACAGAAGGCACCGTTATTTGTTATTGTCTTAAAAAGTATAAATGAACATAATTAGTGGGGATAAGGAGGCGTAGTAAGTTGCGGAGAATTTCTGAATGGGTGTTGAGGGCATGTGGCTTGTCAAATCGGAGAGGGCATCGAGTTAAGCCACATGCGAGCAACCGAGGAAGGATGGTGGAGATGGAGTAAACTTCACGCCACACGAGATCCTATAAAGCCCGACGCCCTCTCCCCCTTCCCTTCGAAGCCCTCAAGCCCAACCCTCTCTCTCTCTCGCTCGCTCTCTCTCGCCATGAACATTCCCAGCAAATGCATGCCTCCTGCTCGCCACTTTGCACTCGCAAAGTGAGAAGAAGCTGTGGACCTGTATCAAATATATGCACACACGGCTGCCATTAATTTACACTCCACTAAGCTAGCTAGCTGCTTAGTGTGTAGTAGTACTAGCTGCTACTGTTGTAAGAGAAACTAGCTGTCTTAGGTAGCTGTGATCGAGCATCATGGAGAGGGCGCCGGTGCTGGTGAGGCACGGCGAGCTGGTGCTGAGGCAGCTGCCGCCGGGGTTCCGGTTCCACCCCACGGACGAGGAGCTGGTGGTGCAGTACCTCCGCCGCAAGGCCCTCGGCTTTCCGCTCCCCGCCGCCGTCATCCCCGAGGTCCATGACCTCTACAAGCTCGACCCCTGGGACATTCCTGGTACGCACGTATGCATTCATGCGCATGCCGCGATCTAAAATATCCACATGCGCAATCATATCATGGATCGATGAGAGCACACTGCTTCTGTTGTACCGCCGTAAAAGAAAACTGTATAGATCGTGATGATGTTGTGCACTAGCAGTTGATAGCCAGAGTTTCATGTATCTCCAAAATTGTGTTACATGCTGAAGTTGTTGTGTCACGTGTTGAACTGATCCAGGTGCAAGCGAGGGGGAGAAGTACTTCTTCGCGGTTCGGTCGGCAGCCGGAGCCACCGCCGGCAACAAGAGAGGCGGCAGGTGCAGGAGTTCGACGACAGCGAGCGGGTGCTGGAAGCCGGCGGGCGGGAGGGAGAAGCCGGTGGTGGCATCCCGGTGCGGCGGGAACCACCTCGTCGGTGTCAAGAAGTCCATGGTGTTCGTCCTCCGGGGGAAGAAGGGCAAGGCGCCGTGCGTGTCGCCGGCGCGGCGGACCGACTGGGTCATGCATGAGTACCGCCTCGCCCTGCCGCCGCACATGAATGTGAGAATTAATTGCTTCACTTGAATATTGCCATTTGTTCTTGCATGTACTGTGTTTGTCAATTTTTCTTTCTGAACTCTTCTTGTGCTTGTGCAAGTGTGCAAGTAGTAATGTACTCCTTAGCAGCATGCACTTCACAAATACTTGGGATCAAACTTGCAATGATAATTAGGTGCAAACAGTAAACTGAACTTGATACCAAGTTATTACTAACGAGTAACTGTAGTAACTACAGTTTGGTCTCCAGGCTTCTCAGTAGTACATATATATTTGGCTTAACTTCGATTATGGGGGTGTTGGAATCAGATTCGGCTTCCGATTCTGTTTGGAGTAGCCGGAAATCAATTTGAACATCTCTAGCTTTTCTAAATCGCTTCCAAAAACCGTCGATCAGTCTCCTCCGCGTCCACGTCTTGAATTTAAATTTTATTCTCACAACTACTTCTAGCTGTTTTTATTCTATTTAAGCTAGAAGTTCCAACTAAAAGTAATTGGCTCTAGCCAATTAAAACACTCCCTGTATTTATGTGAAGGTTTCACCAGAAGCGACAAATTAACCATTTTAATAGGTATATATGCTACAATTAGTAGGTATTTGGCAAAAGCTTAGTTCATAACCTACAGAAAGTAGAACTCCCCTCATCCAGACTAGAGCTTCACCATGAACCAAACAAGAAATCACTTGGAAAATTTACAGCTTAATATATCCCGCTTGAAACTTACTACTAGTTACTACGATCGATGTGATTGATCTGAGTCATGAAATTAACAGCCGTACTTAAGCTAGTTAGCTAGGTAGGCCACATAAGCTTCTCCGCTAGTTTATCAATCTGTCACAGGTTACTAATTAAAACTGGTCAAGATCGACCATAACTCGCTGTTTTAAATTGCTTAGGATGGTGGTTACTGCAATTTATGCTGATATGGAGAGGTGGTTGTACTTAATACCAGTACTAGATGCTCTCTATCTGCTCAGAATTCAGATCGAATCGTCTCATCAATTTGCGCAGCCAGTACTGATCACTTGTTCCCTTCGATCTCCCTGCAACGCCAACCAACCAACCCAGCAACATCTAAACTAACAAACACTCCGACAATTAAATCTTACTGTCGGGATTTAAATTAATTGCTCGCTCTTAAGCCTTAATTAGCCTGCAAATACATACTACCAGTACCAGTATCTGAACTAGTTGCGGCGTGTTTAATACTGTGTACCTGTCTGTCGCGCGTGGTGTACACCATCACCGATTAGTTCGTTGAGTTTACTGGTAACAGTGAAGCTAGCTATGAACTGTGCTCAGTGCCTCAGTTCCATGGCCACTGTTGCAAGAGATGTTCAGAGAACTGCTCCAACTGAACAGCTCTCCTGCAGCTTCCAATCTTGCTGTTCTGTTCACTAGATCTGCACAATATGGCTCATCGATGTTCACGTTGATGAGAGAATCTTGCCTGCTATTGAAGTAACTTGGTACTCGATTCATCTCTCTCAAGCTGCAAGAGCCCAATTGGGACACTTCACTGGCTGTTTGATTGGCAAGTCTTACTAGCTTGATAGTGCAGCAGTAGTACTAGCACTAGTACGTTCTCTGCAACATCACTACCACTTGCATGTGTGCCATTGCTGTTGCTGAAATGTGCTTAGATGCTGACAGTTTGGTGACGTGGGAACCGACAACTACTTGCAGGGTTGCTTGGCTCAGCCTGAAGAATCTGAAGAATGGGTAGTGTGCCGGATTTTTCAGAGGAACAGGTCGTCGAGGAGGCCAGATCATGACGAGAGGCGAGTACCGGGCGGCCACGCCACCGCCGCGCACCGCACGATGATGCCGCCGCCGTCGCTGTCGGTGTCCTCGTCTTCCAGCTGCGTCACAAGCAGGTCGGACCAGGAAGAGGTCAGCAGCGGCCACAAGCAGGATGCACTTGAAACTGCTGCCTCTCAAAGAGAGGCTTGATTAGCCTAGCTAGGCAAACCAGGAAAATGATGCTCCCTTTTCTCGCTCCAAAATTTGATTTTCCTTTATTTTTTGTTCCTCTCCGTGTAATGTAATGCAGTGTACTGTAACGAGAAGCAACCACTGAATTAATTAACAAACAAAGACTCCTCCAGGTTAAGGAAGCTTCTAGGGTTCAGTGTGTGCCTATATATACACATGTAAAAAGATTCGGACAGGTTCTTTCCATTCCCTCCAGCCTACATATGTGTCATCCCACCCCCGACTGCCACCGTCCCATCCTCCTCTCCTTACTGTTGGGACCGAGTCGCTCAACCCTCTCTCGTCACTCTGGATAAACACACACAAAGAGACTAATACAATATTGGGATTAAATCGCTCAATCTTTTCTATTGCTACTACTTAACACTCCCCCTTCACAGGAATTACACGGCTTAAATAAATCTCATGCACACACACACTATCTCCACGCACCCACTAACTTGCCTTATTCTCATGCATCCTAGAATCTCTCCACGATCTGCACGAGACCTATTCTCATGGCTATGACCACTTCTCTTCTGACTTCCCTCGTACTCAGATGCTCCGACTGCTACAATGTTCTTTCCAAGTACCGACTGCTACAGTGTCCTTCCGAGTATGACTGAGCTACACTATAACTAACCTTTGCATGGATACACCATAACTAGCACATGCACAAGCTCCCGACGTAATTAACACCATCAAAATCAACAACTCAGTTCACTTCAACAAGGGCCGATCCAATGACAGCCACCAAGCCGATCAGACCACCCTATAGATGTTGGTCAAACCGCCATGAGGCCGATTAAACTGCTCCCAAAAACCTCTCGCAACTCAACGAGTGCATCTATGAAAAATAACTACCGTCAACTACGGGTCGATACTACCGCTCTCTAGTCAGAGCGTCACCACGGTCGGTCAGACCGCTACCTTTCAGCCAGTTGGACTATTAGCAATAGCCGGTCACATCATACCGTTCAGAATGCCAAGCCGTGGCTAGTCTGATCGATGTTACCAGAAAAGGCACTGGTCAAAATGTAAGTTCACAAAAAATCAAATTCAAACAACAAAAATAAGACATAATCAATATCAAATACTCATTACTGTTATAGTATTGCCACCATATAGTCTTACAGAATCATATATAGTTCGTTAGGACTCTTAAGCTATTGTGATCCAAAAGGATGTCTCCTGAACAACTACTAGAGCAAGCATATGTCCTGCACACGCACTTGCATTCTTGCTTCGTTTGCATTGTAAGTCTCAGTGTGTATGTTAAGACAGATTCAAGCTTCAAGCATTCTAGTATGTTTGTGTGTGTGTGTAAGTGCGTCCAAATGGACTAGATTTTTGTTGTGTTCTATTCCAGATCAAAATAGTCCCTCAGGATGCAATGCTGGTACTCCATGTCTCCATGGTACTTGAGGGAGCACAAGATACCATAAAAAACACTTGAATTGTGTATAGCCTATCTCAAAGTAATAGAGTCGTATAAGATCATTTTTTGCTCAGACTTCAGAGCGTTATATATTCAGCCCTCAATGTCCTTAGTCCCTCTTGTTAGATGACAGTATCTTTCCAGCAAGAAAACATACACATACAAAGGAAATGCAACGAATCAGAGAGTTATAGGTTGTTCAGTCAAGTAACAGCTTATATTCACATGAAAACAACTCAACTCACTGGAAAACAGACCAAGAATGAATGCTCAAATTGCAGTCTGGTCGGTTTTTCAAATATTCTTGCAATACATTGCTGTACGTGTAGTTAACAAAATATTCATGAATATATTTGCAACAAGACTGTGATCGATCATCCCATGCAGAATCAATTTCTAATGACTTGACTCTCCTTACTATATGGGATCCTCTCTATGTTCAACAGCAACAGTGCTCTAGCATGTACCTTCTAAAGTAGTGTTATATCTGAACAATCAACAGAAGATGAAAGCCTGAATCACGCTTCAAAACTGAGACGCCTCTTGGAGTATTGGCTATTATGCACCTTCAGTGTGGTTGCTGAATCAACTCAGGTATAAGCCGGAGCAAGAATCCCAGCTGCTGCTGTGAGAAGGCCTGATGCCTTGCTCCTTCCAAGCCAACAATGGTACCTAACGTGCTCTGGTTGAGGTCTGGTTTACTGAAATCTGCCACAGCATTTGAGATCTCCTCCAGTACATCAACAATGACACCATTTACGCCCATCAGATACTGGACGTAAACAGCCTCCCACACATTACTGCAGATGCAATAAAGAAACCCAGGAATAAGACAATTGAAAAGAAAGCAATGGCAAGCTAGCTAGCACAAGGAACAGGATACATATATGTTGCTCACTTGAGCTGTCCGTAGGTGAGAAGTGCAAGGTTGGACTCTTGTGCTCTGAGGACTGCAGAGGGATTCTTGAAAACCCCTCTCACTTCTGACACAATCCCATGCAGGTCATACTCTTGGCATACTTTGATGGCCTCCTCAACTGAGTTCCTTCTTGAATCATTGTGTATGGCTGTTCCCCCTTCTGTTAAGAAGAGTACCTAATGCAAGATAGAAGGATGAACATGATAATGCTGAAAGACGTTTGTGCTAGAATGCATGACAACACTTCCTTAAAATCAGAAATTAACAATTGCACGCTAGCATCCGCATATGGCATACCAATTATCATCCATTTTGCAGGTTACTGATAATTTGACTTGCAAATAATAATCATAAAAAAATTAGAATCTGCTTGTGCCTTTGTGTAACTTGTCTGTTGTACTTTAATTTTTTGTGTCTATTGTCAGTTTACTCAAGTAAATGATCAATTTAGAAGAGATTTTACGTACTGTAACTCGATGGCCTATGGTGTACTTGAAAGGCTCAAATGCAAGTAAATCACAACCAGGTTGTTGTGCAAAAGGTTGAGGTACTGAGATAGATTTTGAGAGTTGCAGACCTATGAATGAAAGAAAGAACTCTTCCTTGCACTGGGGTCACAAGTAACTGGTGTAATCATTAGCTATGCCAAATATTAGATAACTTTTCAACTAACAATTCTCAGACATAAAACAAGAGGTTTCAAAGAATACTTACAGGATATAGGCTTTGGAGTTCCCGCATAAGCCGTGCTGCATCAGGTTGGAAAGTTGAGAAAAAGATGGGCCTATTGGTAGAGTACTGAAAAACAACCTATCAAAACCATTTAACAGCGTTATGGCTATCATCTCACACTGATGAGTGATCAAATGATTGAATGCGAATGAATTGAAATCATGTTGTGCGAACAAGGGCAACAAGCCATACTTGCAATACAGCTTGAAGGGCACGGTCAAGGTCTCTCCTCTGATAGGTAATGTTGTCGTCAAACTTTAGTTCAATATTAAATCCCAGACGCGGACTGACACGTTCAAAGACTTCTTGCAATGTGCAAAGAGAATCATCTTCTTCTGTGCTCCAATTAAGGACTCTACCATCTCGTGTCCGTCTAAGTAAGGGCTTGGAGATCTGAACGACCAATATAAAGGCAGGTGAAACGGATGCTGCTTTTAAACACACAATCATGAACTTTTCACAGAAGAAGACAATAAAAAGGATGCGGGGAAGCACCTTGTGAGATTCTTTCTGCAGCCCATATGAAAGGAATTCTTCCAAGACGAGATCCGTAACACGCCTTTCATGTACAGCCTCCTACACACCTTGCAATAACAATCAAGATTAACTCAAGAGACAATAGATGAACAGGATAGTGCATAAACAAAAGTTAACGAAAGAATGGATAAAAAGAACATACAGTTTCTTTTGTGAGGATGAAGTCATCATGGAAGATTACTGGGCAGCCATCTCTTGTAACCTGCAAGGAAAAAAGGTAAGATCACTACTTCTTCAGGAGACCTGTGTGGTACTTTGGTCAGCTTAAAAGGGAGGGAGGCAATGGACAAAGTCAGGGAGTTGCGGACTTGCAGGGTGCTCAAAATGAATCAATTAGTTGCACTAAGCTGAAAACTCGATAAAAATAGCCAACACTCATAAACCTAGCTAACATATATGCTTCCTTTGATTGCCCATTGTCCATTTCACTGATGCTTTGAACTGAGAATGACTTCTTGACAATGGGTTAAGGATAAGACCAAGTACATGTAACAAACAACTACAAATTGGAATCCTGGCGCTTGCCTTGTGCAAAACTCTAGCACTAGAAAACATCAACCACGATCACCGTCGCTGCTGTACCATTTAGTGTGGTCATTGGTGTCTAGGCAGTAGTTAATTGATGCTTGTTCCATGCAATTAATGGGCTAGAACATAAGCTGCAATGCACTTGTATGTTGGGACACAAATCAATCAACTTCACTTCACATGCATGCTTGCTTAATTCGGATAGAAAACAATCTAGCATGTGTGTTAACACATTTCAAGTCATGTACCAATCCAGCCATTTGATCATATACCCTCCCCTTAGATGGAAATTCAGGATTTACCGTCCTAGCTCACGTGTCAGTGACTTATGATGATCCCACATGTCATTGAAGTGGGAGGGTAAATCCTGAATTTCCCAACTAAGGGGAGGGTATATGATCCGATCCCCCGCCATAAAATTACTACATCCAAGTTCCACAAAGATTGTTCTTGAGGGTCCCAACAAAATTAGCTGTAGACTGTAGTAACCAGAGCCCGCAATGCTTGATCAACTACACTACCTGTAGAAATCTTGCATCGCAATGCTGCGGTATCAACTCCAATCCAAGCCTAAATTAGCACCAAAACAAAATACCTGGACGTCGAACTCGACGAAGGCGACGGCGGCGTGCTCGGCGGCGCGGCCGAAGGAGAGCAGCGTGTTCTCCCGCTCCCTCACTGCCCCGACCTGCGCCCCCGGCGCCGCCCCCACCGCGTTCATCCCCATCCCGCGGTGGCCCCCCACCACCATTCCCCGCTCCGCCAGCGCGAACGGCAGCTCCCTCTCCCGCCTCCCGCCGTCCGCCGGGGCCGACGCGCACGCCGCGATCCGGCAGAGCGCCGCCGCGCGGGTCGTCGCCGGGAGCGCCATTTGGACGCTGACTTCGCTTCTTCTTCTTCTTCTTCTTCTTCTTTTGCTTTTTTTTCTTCTGCTTTACCAGCTAGGTTAGCTGGTGTAAGAAGAATTTGAATATTTTTAGACCCGCAACTGCCGCCGCCGGGCGGAGCAAGGAGACACGGCGCCGCGGAATGTTCGCCGCTGAGGGTATTATTCGGACGGATATTCTGTTATGCACAACGAATATTCCGTCTGGTAGCTGCTGTGTACCTGCACAACAGAACTACACCAAGTCTCGATCGTCCATTTTTAATCCGGTGGCTTAGATCGCTGCTACAGTAGTCAACGGTACCTTTGCCCTCCCTTACTATTCTTACGCTACAATACACACGGAGTCTATATGGCACTGTAGAATTTTTTTTCAAATTTGTTTTTCAAATGCTTAATTTTATAGAAAATTGTTTAATCTTTAGGTGTCGTTCAATTGGGCTAAAAAATAATGGTTTATGACTGAAATTACACTGTAACTGAGAGTATCTTATTTAGTGTAATTAAATTTAAAAAAGTAAAAATAGAAAAAATATGTTAGCTCATCACAGACAACGCAAACGAATACGGGAAAAAACCGACAAAAAGCTAAAAAAAACTAAAATTTTAAAAAAAATAAAATTTATAAATAGTAAAAAGTAAGTCGAAAATCAGAAGTTTAAGTCAAAATGAGTATAACGTTAAACTCGAAAATTGTGACATATAACACCTATCACCTACCTACCGCGTGTTGATAGGAACTAGCACGGCGTGGCAGCAGATGAACCCTGGAGCGCTGCCGAGCCGTTCTTGGGGCAGACCGACGGACGACGGCGAGAGCACGGTACTGACCATTTCTCTCTGCACCACTCCCCCCCGATAAGCTGCTCTAACTACGCATCGGCCTACCGCATTTATGCCTTACAGCCACCGTGCCTTTTGGTCCACAGCCCACGTAGACGTGCACAGGACGTTTGGCATGCAGCGATTGACCAGGATGATTTGGGTGGCCAAACAGAGGACACCACCAGTGGTTGGAGTAGGGTAGTTGTACAAGCACTGCATCATTTTCCACCAACCTAAGAGTACTTGATGATCAAACTGATAAATTAGTTTTTGGTGTGTTCTTTTCGGCATAGATCAATGGTTTTTTATTTCTAACGTGAGCGTTTTTATGAATAAATCCAATACCAACAAGGTGATAAGCCGTTTCTGATAAACCGTTTCAAAAAGACAACGAAGAAACTATCCCATTTATTTGTTAAGGGGTTGTAAACCAAAAAAAATAGAGCATTTATCTTAAGAAAGAGGCACTGGCACCACGCCAATTTAGCTACCTCGGAGTAAAGGTAGTCATAGTTCCCAAGTACAAGAGATATGTAGTGTGTGTAGTAGTACACAATGGAGTTTGTAGTAGTCTTTTTGAAGATGGCTTTTTGCCGTCTTTCAAACAAACAATTCTCGGTTACAATGAGATTTATGGGAGATTTTGGTATTTGTGGCCCCCTTAGAATTTGTTTTGCAGAACTAGCCCATCTAGGCATAATTTGCAGATCTAACCCTCCTATAGGGCACCTGCCCCAGGTACTGGGAGCGGTAGGGACCTGCCCTCGGCCCCAGGCGCAACAGAAGGCCCTCTCTTGTTCATCCGACCGATTCCCATATGATTTGTCTTTGCGCATCGTTTTCTCGCGTGCTCGGCTATTTAAATGCACGGCAGACCGGATCCACATGAATGGGTTAAAGCTCTCTCATTGTCTCCCTCTCGCACTTTATCACTCACATGTTCCCTCTTCTCTCCTGTGAATCCTAGAGGCGGCAACGAAGGTGACTCGAGCATCGCCCACTTAGTGCTTTAGGTGTGGGTTGGATCTCCGCCATCGTCGATACCAGCTAGGAGAGGCAAGGTGGTTGCGAACTATCGGTTACCTAGGTATTTTTGATGTGGCCCTCATCGATTCCAGCTAGGCAAGGCGGTGGTTAGAGATCCCGTGATAAGTCACATGTTAAGTGCTTTGCATGTGGTGAATATAAGCACTACACATCAGGATGTCGCAGCCATATAAAGTGTTTCAACTGTAACGAGTTTGGACTCTATGCTTCAGATTGCAAAAGCAAGAAGAAGGACAGGGAGGTGAACCTTACTAAAAACGAAGAATAAGATGACGAATCACTAGTACTTCTCTCCTCATATGTTGAAAAGGAGCCGCCTATGGTGATATTGAATGAGAAGAACGTAGTTCCAAAACTACGCACAAAAGAAGGTAGCCACGATCACACAGATCAATAGTAGTTGGATAATGAAGCAAGCAACTACATGACGGGAGATCACTCCATGTTTCACAAGCTCGACGAGAAGATTTGGGGCAAGGTCAAGTTTGGCGATGACTCCACAGTGGAGATAAAAGGCAAAGGAACGATGCTGCTGCAAGTCAAGAACAGAGATAAGAAATTGTTGATAGGGATTTATTATATACCAAGTCTGTGTAACAACATACTTAGTCTTGGGCAGATGACAGAAAGAGGGTGCAGCGTGGTGCTGTAGGATGAGTTCTTACGTGTGTACGACAAGAACAGAGATTTGTTGATGAAGGTGAAGAGATCTCCAAATCGGTTGTACAATATTTCTTTGAAAACTTATAAATCGATTTGTATGAAGAGTGGTCTAGAAGAACCAAAAGATGGTAAAATTCATAGACGCACAATCAGCGCAGAGGGAGGCAAAGGCTTTCAGGGTGATGAACCCCACGCTAACACAGCAAGCGATGGCTTGGGTGCACAAAGTGCCAAGACCCAAACGTAGCACACAATAGTTGAATGTAGGCATGCGGGCTTGCATGGAGAAGGTCCAGGGCAAGGCAGCGTTAGCTCGGGTGGTCGGCATAGGCCATATGCAGGAGGCATAGGAGTGCATGTAGTTGGTGCAGGTCGAGCACACGCAACGCAAAAGGAGATCAAGGCGAGGAGGTGCACGGGGCGCTGGAGTGTTCCAGGCCAAAGCAGGATACGCGAGAGCGGCATCAGTAGGACATGCAAACGCAAAGACTGGAGGTGGCGTGATCTCAACCAAGATATGTGTAGAAGAAAGATGGGAAGCTCAGGTAATGACAAGGTGGCTGTGGGAGCAGGTGCTCCAGCCCAGAAGGCATGCAAGAAAGAAGTGGAAGCAAGAGAGAAGATCGGCGTGATCAAGATGGAAAAACAAGATTAAGGAGGTGATTGTTTGAATTAGTAATCTTGTTTTCAGTCTAGAAGTCAAAGTCGTGTTTGAGTCGGAAGTTTTGGTTGTAACAGAGTCGGAAGTTGAAGTCATGTTCGAGTCGTCGCGGTCACGCTCGTGGTCGTGTACGAGTACGAGTCAGTCTATTGAGCTTGTGTCAGAGTCGTAGTCGAGTCCACCCAAAAGTCGTAGAGCAAAATATAAAAGGCAGAGCCACGTAACGAGAGAAGTCAAGCCAAAGCAATCGGTGTGATCGAAAGAGAGGCAAGGGAAAAAGAGAGGAGCGATTGGGATGATCATAGTGATTGGTGCGATCGAATGAGAGAAAGAAATAAAGAAGAGAAGAGCGGTTTGGCTCTAGGAATTATCGAGTATTGAGTTCATCGTGATCGCAGACATGGTCGTAAACAACTTACGACCACGACGATCAAGCGGAGGTGTCCGTAGGAGCAGCAGACATGGACGTAAGCAAGTTACAACCACGGTCACAGAGCGAGAAGACGTGGTCGTAAGAAACCATAGCGGCAATACGTGGTTGTAAAGGTGTTACGACCACGGTCGTGAAACAACTAACGTGGTCGTAAAGGTTGTCGAAGTCGATAAAGCCTTCAGCGTGGTCGGCATAATCACTATATGGTCGTAATCGAGTAGTGACTACGGTGATCGAGCCTACTACGTAGTCGAAGGAAGTGTAGCGCAGCAGCGGTGAATGTGGTCATAACTTCTGTAGGAGTTACTACTACGTGGTCGGAGCAGCGAGACGTGATTGGAGAGGTCACAACGTGGTCGTAACGACTGCTAGAGTGGTCGAAGAACCAACAAAGCGGTCGTAACGACACAAGAGGCGGTCGTAGCTCCTTCAACGTGGTCGTACGGCTATAGTAAGCAGTCGTAGCGACTACAAGGTGGTCGTACAACTCCTGAGAGTGGTCGTAAGACTGCAACAATTGTTTATGTGCCTGTGTTAAAACCAAATTTTATTGTGTGTGGACGTATTTATCATTGCTGAAATCATGTGCATTTATGTGACAGGAATCTGTGAGGTAAATCTATAAGCACTTGATACTTTTTACCTTCTATTTCAAGGGAACCCTTTATAGATGGGTAAGTTGTTCCTTATGATCCTAAATACCACGAAGAGTGGGTCTGGAGCAATGCTCGTGCCAATGAAAAAGATCTCGGTGCAACGATAGGCCCCGCAACTTCGACAAGTCAAGGAACTTCGAGAGGAGAAGGGAGAAATGCAGAACTTCAGAGCAGGGGTGCACCTCCTGCGCAAGGTTTCAACAGCCCTCCTCCACCTTTCCAGAACCCTGGCAACATGCCCTGATTGCCCTCCATCACCTCCGCTGCACAGTACAGGTTGTGCACCAAATTACCAGCTCCCAATGCCAAACCCACACGCAGCCTACACACCGGGCGGTGCACCTCAATTTCAGCAAGGTGGTGCTCCTGGCTAGCAAGGTGGACCTTGATAACCGAGGTTACCAGGGTAACCCAGGAGGCAACGTGCATGGCAGCGCAAGCCCAGCTTACCATGGGTACCAGGGCAGCTTACCAATGTGGTGGCAATCCTAGCTACAATGGTGGTGCACCAGGCTATCAAGGTCATGGAGGCAACCCAGACTACCAATGAGGTGGTAGTACTACTTTGGCTTTTGTAACCTATTTTTCTGCAGTAAATGACTTTTCTATAATACCTAACTTTTAAACGGAATATTTTTGTAAGACAGAGTTTACTAGTCGATTATTGTAAACACTATAGGGATTTTATTTATATTAGCCAAAATTACACTAGGTGCCTCTATCTCTATAAATTTTTCTACAAACTATATTATTCATAAGCTAAAACAAAAAACTACCTGTAAAATCTAATATAAACACCCACCAGTCTACAGATGAACTGTGTCCTGAGAGGCATTGCCATTGCCAGTAGAACTCAGAAAGAGACGATGTGCAGCAGTATAAATTCAACTCTTCTTATGGTTTGATTTCATGGATTCTTGTATTCACCTAATTATTCTATGTTCCTGGAACTTTTGGTTGAGACGATTGGGTGTCAAAATTTTCAGACGAACAAGGTGATGCGTCTGAATCTATGGATGATCATGGGCAACTGCTGCTAATAATAACACCTACCCTTGTTACCTCATTCTGCTGTGATGTCAAATTTACCAAAATCGTTTAGATTTGTACGATGGAGCTGAGAAAAATGTTAAGAGATCTGCCGTTCGAATTGTGACGAGAAATGTAGGGAGAAAGAGTTTCAGATCAGAAATGAAACGCAAGCCTTGCGATTTCTCCTGGGCGAAGGCCCATCTGCAGAAGTCGGCCCAGGTCACACGTCGCGAGACGCCACACTGCTACGCGCACGCCGAGGTGTCCCCACGGTGCGACCACGTCCCTGTCGTCCAACGCGAGCCCACCGACCGACCGAACCCGAAGACCTCCTCTTTCCTCTCCTCCTCGCCTCCTCCCCGTCTGCCCCCTCCGCCTCCGTTTCGACGCCGCCGCCTCCACAGAAGCCCTCCTCCCCTCCTCTTCGCCGGGGG
Organism: Dendrocalamus sinicus; assembly: GCA_036346575.1. Classification (NCBI taxonomy): domain Eukaryota; kingdom Viridiplantae; phylum Streptophyta; class Magnoliopsida; order Poales; family Poaceae; genus Dendrocalamus; species Dendrocalamus sinicus. Next base: position 6,314,419 of record CM070664.1, read on the forward strand.
GCGTCTCGGTGCGGCGGTGCGTGGGGGTCTCTGCGCTGAGGAGGTGTTGGGGGTTGGTTGGTCGCCAACCGTGTAGGAGAAGGTCGCGTCGGGGGCAGGTTACCTAGGGTTTCCGTCCTCTGAGGAGGCCGGATGTACTTGCCGCAGCCATCCCGTGGCGCCGGGGGCCGCGACGCCGCGGCCCCCGGCGAGCAGCCTAGGGTTTACCAAGTTTGGCAGGGAAGCAACGTAAGCTCTCTCTCCCTACCTCTGTCTCTCGCCGTAGGGGGGATCTGGATCTGGATGTAGCGATACACTATAGGCAGTGATCGATTAGGTGTTGGTGCACTGGAATTTGTTGGGTTTATTTTTCATGCGTGGCTCATGTTATCTGCGGAATTGGTTGGGAAATTACTCGATTAGGTCAAATTTTCGGTACCCAGTTCACGTTTTTGCAGTTCCTGCGATGCGATTGGTGGATGTGGGTTCGAATTGGGGAAGCCTGCAGGCTTTGCTTCATGTGTGATTCGGAAATTAGGCCTTTGCCCCGTTGCCGATTTGGCATGCCCTTCTAGCGCGGTGGGCTGGTGAATTTGGTTATTAGAAAATGATTAATGATTAATATTTGAACTATTATGTAAGTTGTGTACTTGGGTGCCTGGGGTGCAGTAATGCTGTCATGATAAGCACGAAATGTAGGTCCCAATTGGAAAAGATACGTAATTAATTTGGTTTTGCCTTCTTTTTTCTCTCATCATTTTGAGCATATGCAATCGTGAATGTGGAATAGGTATTACATTTGCAGCGTGTTGGATAGATTGAAGTGGAATTTATCTTTGAGCAGGACATCAATATATTTCAGTTGGAGTTGTTTTCTAATCCACCATGTTGTTGATTGGTGTGATGAATACCAATGATTTATCTACGAGGATGACTATGCTTTAGTCGGAAATGATTTCATTTAGTACACTGGTGAAAATGAAATGAACATCTGTGCAAAGTTAGTTATACAAGTAAAGATGTCACCAACAAGATAAGTTGATAACCTTTTTTTTTGACAACTTTGATTGTTCACTGTTTTACGAGTTCCAATCCTGTCAGTTTCTCAGCATATTTGTATCACAGTCTTCTTCAGAAATAAAGGGTGTTCCCACCCCAGTTTCATTTATTAATGAAACTAGAACCAAGGTCACAGCGCTTTCAGCTCCAGAATCACCACACATCTTCAGAGTATTCAGTGCTACTTTTATTACAGCATAGATTACAGCATCACCGCACCTATTACATTCTTAATCTACCAACATTCATATAAGCTGCTTGGCCTTCACTTCATCCATTTCCATTGCCTTCTGTGCCCATTCTGCCTACACATCATCAGCTTTCATATCCTCTTGCTTCTCTGTTTCCAGGTCAGCTTGGGGGCTTCTTTGCTCTTGGACTCCAATTGACAGATATAGAGATCCATCTTCAGCTTCTGTATATCCTGGCAGCAGAGCACACTCCATTTCTTTCTCCTCCAGTGAACTTTAGCGATCACACAATAGATCTCATTTCTACGTTTCCACAAGCACCACAAAACAGCAGAGGTTAACTTATTAAGCATAGAATTCTTCTTATTACTAACCCACCGCCTTGCCACTGATTCAAAATCATGGCCAATATGAATACCACCCATATCTGAAATCCCATTCCAGAGAACTTTAGCTATCACACAATCAAACAGGAGATGTTGTACAGATTCCGAAACATTACAAAAACAAACAGGAATTATCCTCCACTTGTTGCCTTTTAGCTAGGTTATTGGACTTATCCTCCACTTTTTGCCTTTTAGCTAGGTTATCTCTAGTCTAAACTTTATTATTACCAACCAACCACAAGAAAAAATGAATTCTGGAGGAACCAACAATTATTATGATGTTGTACAACAGTCTTGTGAATTGTGATGTTTATGTTTGCCTTTTTTTCACTTGGTATAATTTGTGATTGAATTCTGCACTTACTAGTGAACCAACACTTATTCTAGCTAGCTCTAAGATATGCTAGACTATGTTCATGTTAATATCTTCATGAGCTTTGTCATATGGCTTGAGCTGTGGGATAGATTGCATTTTGTTTGCTTTCCTGTACATTTGGTTTGATAATAATATATTTGGCCAGTTGAGCTAAATAGCAATCTGAAATGGTCATCAGCCAATGATATACTTCTTTACCTTATGAATTTATGATAGCTTAGTAGCCTTTTGGAATGGGCCCTGCTTTGGTTTCAACTTTAACTTAAAGCCAATATAAGCTTAAGCTCTTCCAAATGGTGGGCTCACAAGGCTTCTCAGGGATGCTCTTGTTGTTATTTAAGCTGTCTGAATGTTTGTATGAAAAAAACATCTAATGTTCGCTATGATTGTTTGCAATCAGATTTGTTGGGCTTTGCTGATTACATCTGTATATCTTCGCATTTTGCAGGAATTCTTCTTGCAAGGGAGGTTTATATTTGGACCTGATGTCAGATCCTTATTTCTCACTATGTTCCTCATCATTGCACCAGTGGTGACCTTCTGTGTGTTTGTCGCCAGACAACTCATGAATGACTTTCCTGATCAGTGGGGTATCTCACTGATGGTAGTGGTGGTTGTCTTCACCATTTATGTAAGCTTACTAAACTACTAGTACAATCACTACTTCATTTTCTTCACCTCTTATAATAAACAGTAAAGTTTCTTAGCCATTTCTTCTCCCTGTAAAATGGTTTGAGTGAACTTATTTTCTTGTGTTTACTGTCTTGTATCTTGCACTGATTATGGTTGTTTTGATGATAAATTTTCTGCATGTGTTTTCCAGGAAATATGCATTTTGGAAATATACACATAACTGAACTTCTTTCCCTTTCCTACTTCCTAGGATTTGACGCTGCTTCTTCTTACCTCTGGTAGAGATCCTGGTATAATACCTCGTAATACTCATCCTCCTGAACCTGAAGGCATTGATGGGAGTAATGATATTGGAGGCCAGACTCCACAGCAATCTCGTTTGCCTCGGACAAAGGACATTTTTGTAAATGGCATCAGTGTGAGGATTAAATACTGTGACACCTGCATGCTTTACCGACCACCTCGATGCTCTCACTGTTCTATTTGCAATAACTGTGTGGAACGGTTTGATCATCACTGCCCATGGGTTGGCCAGTGCATAGGACTGGTAAGTTTTCAAGGTTTCTAGCAGTTCTGCATTTATTTTTAAATAGCATGTTGCAGGCATTTCTCATTTTAAGAGTTATAATGACTATCTTCAAATCAGTTAAGAGTCTAATCATAAGCATATTGGTTGCAGCGTAATTATCGGTTCTTCTACATGTTTGTATTCTCCACCATGCTACTCTGCCTCTATGTATTTGCCTTCTGTTGGGTGTACATAATCAAGATCAGAGATGCTGAGCATTTGTCAGTTTGGAAGGCAATGTTAAAAACACCAGCCTCCATTGTTCTGATTATCTACTGCTTTCTTTGTGTGTGGTTTGTTGGTGGTCTGTCCGTCTTCCATTTCTATCTGATAAGCACCAACCAGGTATGTATTAGTTCATTTCAATAGTCATCCCCTAAATGCAGCAGCTGCAATTCACTAGCTAATCATATACACTTTTTTTGTAGACAACCTATGAGAATTTCAGGTACCGCTATGATCGGCGTGCTAACCCGTATAATAGAGGCATTCTGAACAACTTTCTAGAGATATTCTGCACCTATATTCCTCCTTCAAAGAACAATTTCCGGGCAAGGGTCACAATAGAGCAAGGGCTGCAACAAGCTCGTGTTACATCTAGGGGTTTCATGAGCCCCAACATGGGCAAGCCTGTTGGAGATCTTGAAATGGGCAGGAAGCCAGTACCTTGGGATGAACCGAGGACAGCAGCTGATATTAGGGACTTGGAAGTAGGTCTTGGGGGCTTGTTCGATGAGAAAGAGGGTAGAATAGCCCATGCATCCCCAGATCTGATCAGAGATGACCTTCCAGCTGAGCTTATGGAAGGCCGAGCTGGCATGCATTTGAGGCGGTCAAGTTGGGGTCACAGAACTGGAATCTCTGATTCAGTGGACAGCATCGCTCTGCAAATGGCTGCTTCTGCGGAAGCTAATGGGGGCAGCCATGTTACAACGAGCGGTGCACATTAGCAAAAGAAAAACTCCCAAGTCTGCGTTGATCTGGTTGTTGATCAGGTTCCAAAATGAAGTACCATGTGTTTACCACGTGTGCCAAGGTAAGGTCCTGGGTCAGTGTAATTCTAAACACGCTTCCTGTTGTTTCGTCCCTGGGAGTGCATCAGACGGCTTCTGTTGTGTTTGTTTGGTGTTTTGGGAAAGTAACCCAAGAGCTTAAGCTCCCGCCCGGTTTGGATGATGTGTCTGTATATATTATTGGAATAGTTTGCAACAGATGTTGTGCTTGGTTTGTCATGCCATTTCAGTTTCTGTTGAATAACCAAAATGGCTCGTAAGTCGTAAGGCGTGCCTTCTCGGTTCTCTGCCAGAAACTGTGAAGCTCGAGCAAAAAGTATATATGCTGTTCTGAGCAGTTGCAGACAGACATGCCGGTCACTTGGCCTGGCCTGCCTGCACTGTAATGCAAGCCCAACCACCTGAACTGAACGTATGGCCTTCTTCTCTACATGTAACGGAAGTATCATTATCTAGGTTGCTGATCACCAGTTCACCACTGGCTGCAAATTGCAATGCAGATCGAAGAGCAGCTGAGTATTTCGAGCCGGCCAATCCATCCTGGATTTCCTACGTGGCAATGCATGCAAATGCACACACATCCTAACAATAATTGTACTGGATCGCCCGTTTGACATGTCCCAACATGTATTCCTGCCGACTGCCGTAGCCTAGCTCGGTGCTCCCAATAAGAGCTTCATGCATGTGGGCCTTTTCTAATGATGGGTGGATATCCATTGGATGGCTCACACCGCATTACCAACTACTGGCTAGGAGCTACAACATCTCTCCACCTGCTGTACACGCATGTACGACTGATATTTCTCTCAATGAAGAGAGAGAGAGAGAGAGAGAGAGAGAGAGCATTGCAGATTTGCAATGTTGGGAATGAGTCATGGGATCAAGCTAGGTGAGGTCGCCAGCGGACCTGTTTTTTTTTCTACGGTTTATGTCTTTTACTACAATTTACTAGTCTAGTCTAATGAATCAGGGCTTTATAACTAAAGCTGAACGAACGGACTAATGGACGATCACCTGATCCCAGATCTTTAGATCAGGAACATAGATCATCCAATGATGCAATGCAACCTGCAGCATGCATGTATCCTGGATGCAGTGCAATGCAACTGCGGCTGATCATCGACTGAAGCAGCGAGGTAGGTGCGTGAATCTAGCTAGTGACTGCCTGCTCGCATCTTAGCATGCTAGTGCCCTCCAGGTCGAGCTGCACTGCACTGCAGTTCACTGCGCCCATCTCATCTTTCTTTTTACCTCGAAAACCGTGACAATTCTACGTAGAGAGATTTAGAGTCTTTTTTTTTTTTGGATTTTGTCTTTTAGCCTGTTCTATAAGTTAAAAGAACGATTTTTTTGAAATAGATTGTTCAAACGATTTTTCGAGCCTACCGTTCGCTGCCGTTTCGAAATGTTTCAAAATGTGTAGATAAAAATTATCAACCGTAGTCTAAAATAATCTAGCCAAAGTAGATAGTTAAACTCGCACGACCATAACAACATTTCTGAGGATGCCTGCCTGCATTAGAGACATGTTTCCTTCCTAGATGCATACAAGATTCTCACATATAGTATGGTCACCATGAAGTCATGCATGTAATTGCAAATTGCACTAGCTGGTGCCAAGAGGGGCGCCAAAAGGAGCGGCAGCCGAGTCAGAGTGATGTATAGAAGCGCGCACACATTGCGCACAGGTGTAACTTGGGAGTGAGTGAGCAACAGCTATAGCTAGCTAGATGAGTGAGTGATTGTGCCCAATATTGCCGCAACTATGCCTGCAACTTGCTAAGTTGGCTCTGGTTGCTAGCTGCTACCTCTTAGGGCCTGTTTGGTTGCCTGCATACGGGTGACTCGCACCAGCGCATGTAAGGAGATGGTGTTTGGTTGGCTGCGGAGAGGAGAGAGTCTGCACGAGCGGATGCAAAAAAATAACTGGAGCCAGGCTGAGGAGGAACGCGACTGAGGAGCTTCCCTCCTCAGCCTGATCACGCTCATACAGCTGCATCAGCTCATGCAGGCAACCAAACAGACCCTTAACGATTAAAGCTACCATGTATATGCATGCACGATCAGATCAGTACCACAAATCTCTATCTATTCTATCCCGGCCGGATGGATGGGCGGTGCATGCATGGCTGGTGGCCGTCGTTGATTCGTCTCCCCCCAATTCCAATCCCTCCCTTCCTATACCGCTGTACTCTACACGCTGTTTTCTATTCCATTCCTGCCATATCACTCACTCACTCGCCCATGGAATATTCTTTTTTTTTTCTCTCACTTCATTTCCACTCCTACTGGGTCAGGAGCAAATTGTGCCTGTCGGTAGGGCCTGCATGTCAGTGACTGCTCGTAGCGACAGTTTTTACCCATTCCTGCTAAGTCACTCACTCACTCACCCATGGAATATTCTCTTTTTCTCTCTCTCTCACTCTTCCCACTTTCTATCGGCCTGGAATAAATTGTGCCTATTGGTAGGACCCGTATGTCAGTGACTGCTCATAGCGGTGGTTGCTTTTGTGCAAAAATGCAAATGGTGCATATGTAGATGTGAGGCTGGGAGCTCCTGGCAGTGGTACTACGTTGGGGAACAAGACGACCCCAATGGCTGCATTTCTGTGCGAAGCTTCCTCCTCGGCTCCTTGCTGCCTTTGCGGCTATGATGTGGACGGGACTACGCGCGGACAATAGATATTCTTTCGAGTTGTGATTTATGGCTTTTGAATTTTAGCTGTTTATAAGAGAGATTACGAAGAGGGAGACAATCGCATACGATTTGGACCGGTACAGTTAAAATCAGTACATTGTGTACTACAATCGATATATAAACTTCGTCTTGAAAAACACACCGTTTAAAAACATATTACCGTAGCGCCGTACATAAGCCATGGGTGGTTTATGACTCATGGCTGTCACTTTTGAATTCTGGCCTGTTCGCGAGAGGCAGTACGCAGAGGAAAATACTCGTATGCAATTTTAGTCGGTATAGTTGTGACACCCCGGCTCATGTTGGCCTATGTGTGTGTGTGCACATGAATTTCTGGGTTAGTCCTACTTTACTAGCTTATCTTGAGAAGTACTTACATATAAGTCTAGGAGTTTCAATGGTAGCACCCCTGGTTAACCGTTTTGCGCGAAGCGAGCACAAAAGTGCAAGCAGATTGCTACGTATGCGTAGACTATCCAGAATGTGATTATGTTTGAGCCGGTTTGGACCCTAAGGTGTTACAAATTGTATCAGAGCCAACTCTCATGGTTACATGGGCGTGTGCGGGTCAGGGGCTTACGTGAAGCGAGGACGAAAGTGCAAGCGGGTTGCTATGTGTGCATGGCCTATCCAGAATGGTGTTATGCCTAAGCCGATTTGGATCCTAGTGCGTTACAAATGGTATCAGAGCCGACTCTCGTGGTTACATGGGCGCATGCGGGTCAGGGGCGCGGGCATATGGCGCATGACGCATGTGGGCCCGGAGTGGACACACGGCATGGCATATGTGCTGGCACTGAACGCACGGACATGTGCCAAGAGGGGAGATCCTTATCATTTGCCCCGGTGTGGGTATGTTGGTCCGACGAGGACGTCGGGTCCTTTGAGGTGGGTGTATGTGACACCCCAACTCATGTTGGCCCATGTGTGTACATGAATTTCTGGGTTAGTTTCACTTTGCTAACTTACCCCTGGTTAACCGTTTTGTGCGAAGCGAAGACGAAAGTGCAAGAAGGTGCTACGTGTGCATGGCCTATCTAGAATGTGGTTAGATCTGAGCCGGTTTGGACCCTAGGGTGTTACAACAGTTGAATTTGATATAGTTTGTACTATAATTTTTTTGTAGATCCATCTTTAAAAAACACATCAATTTTAAACTGAGTACTGTTTATCCGTACATAAGTCAAAAGGCCAAACGTGCAAACGAAACTTCCGAGCCGACCCATTAATATACCCTTGTCCTTGCGCGTGATCATGGCTCTATATTTGCATATTGGAGGCATATGTATCAAGTCATAAAAATAACTAAAACCAGCTGGAATTAATGGGTATTGCCAGTTAGCTAGTCCACATTGACCACGTTTAATTGACCCATTCCTAATCTGACAATGACATACTCTAACAATCATCAGAATGCCCTCAGATATACCCTGAACCAAATGAATAAGGATATTACATTTAATCATACCCTCAGATATACCCTCAGATATCAAAATGCCCTCAGATTTACCAGTTACAGTCAGCTAGTCCACATTTACATTTAATCCCAACTAAATTTCCTGAAATCATAGGAAAACTCTGAAGAATAAGGATATTACATCAGCATGCAAAATTTAAGAGGTGATCAGTATATATGTCTACCCTTTCTTCAAAAAAATTTTAAAGAGGTATTTATATATCTACGTAACTCACATGTATGTTTTACCGGTGTACACTGGTGTTCCCGTGTGATTGGGCGCTCTATGATTGGTAGCCCTATACTAGCAAGCAATTGTGGACTAGATAAAGCAACTACAAATCAGACAACCTCGTACACCCGACGACATTCCTCGCACGAGCCAGCTTTATCCTTGTTTAAAATAGTTTTTATTGATGATTTTTAGCTAAAATAAATATTATAGTAACAGCTAACTTTTAGCTAGGACATTTAATTAAAGAAAAATAAGAGAAAATAAAAAATTATTATATATCTACGGACAATATAAAGAAAAGAACCACGTTAAAAATCCAACATGTATAAAATAACTTTCGACTTTTAGAAGGCAAGCCGTTTTGAAACGGATTCTTAATAATGCATCAGTGGCCACACATACCACAACACGCAGGATAAGATGACACAAAAAAAAATCGCTAGAGAATGAAATCCTTTGAGAAACATAGATGCACATCAACTTGCCATTTTGGAGGAGCTAATGGCCAGATCAGCTCTGCATTGGCAATGCACCTGGATCAGAAATTCCAGTAGTACTGAGATAACCCTCAATGCATGCACGCGCAAAAAACATTTCCATTTGATCGCCTCAATTATGTTGTGTGCAAGAAAAGGGAATGCATCTTTGCTTGCTCTATAATGATTTTTTTCTCACTCTTGTGATCTTATTTTGATATTTTTTATTACTGTTAATAAGTGTTATTTATATCTTTTAAAATAGTAATTAATTATATTTAATTACTATTTTAAAAAATATAAATAAAACTTATTAACAGTAATAAAAAACATCAAAACAAGATCACAAGAGTGAGAAGAAAAATCATGTGAGCTGTTATGTTTATCACGTGACCGTTTCTCATTCGTTTGATTGAGGGGACACGGATAGGAACACGGGGGACAGGGAAGCCCCATTCATGCATCTTTGCTAGCTCCATAATGTTGGGTTTCTTTGGGGCTAATGGGCACACGGTCGCCGTATTCCCGTCCTTCTGTCTGGATCTATACGTGCAACCTAGAAGCTGTAAAGTTGAAAGGATGCGATGGTCGTATAGATACGGACGTATGCATATTCCCCGTCACTTAACAGACGGCTCAAGATTGCACCACCGTTTGCACACGTGTAGCATCTTCTGCAATGCAAAGGATACCACCGAACCAATGCTATAGGTGGTAACTTTGGCCAGCTTGTGTGTGGGTGGGGGGGTCCTAATGATACGGCCGATACCATGATGACTTGGACTGCATTGACATATCTGCGATGAATCATCCGATGCGCACTTTTTTTTTTGCAAGATATGGTTGATGTGCTCTTCTCACTGGCATGATGAAGGCGAAATGGTATTTGCATTGCAAGGGTGAAAAGCCCCTAAAAATTCAAACCAAAATTTCCATTATTTTTGCTGCATTTTTGAGTGAATTCTGGAGACTTTCCCTTTTTGGAAAGTCGGCCGAAAATCCGCTTTCCTTTTCTGGCTAGGCGCTTTCTTCTTTCGCTGGCGCCCTCCCCGGTTCCCGCCTCCTCCCTTCTCCCGGCACCTCCTTTCCTCGCGCTTGCGCTAGCGCCGCCCGCCCCTTTCCTCGCCCCGCGCGCTTCCTCCTTCTCCCGGCGGCGCCTCGCCTCTCCCGCTTTCTTCTCTCGCGCGCGCGGAGCGGAGCGCCGCGCACTGCGTGCGTGCTGTCTCTGCTGCCGCTCAGCTCCGCTTCGCCAAGCGTCGTCCGACCGCTCGGTCCGGCCGTGGACATCCTCGCGCCACGTCGCCCGCCTTTGCTCCGGCCCCGCCTGGCAGTCGCCGTGCCTCCCTCTCCCCGCGCGCGGACGCCCCCTCGCCCTTGCCGCAGCTCCACCTGCTCCCATCGCGTCGCCATCACTCGCCTGGCAGAGCCGGCGTCACCTCCATCCCGCGGAGGAGACTCCCCAACCACTCCTGTTGACCCCGGCGCCGCGCCCGAGCCTTCTTCCCCACGGCTCCCCTCGGATTCCCTCTTCTCCGCCCGAAGTATAAAACCCCCGACCCGTCTCCCTCGCACTCTCTTGCTTCCCAGTCTCCCCAAACACCCCCATTTACTCCCCGCCCCTACCAGCTCCCTCCCCGAGCGCCCAATTGAAGCGGATTTGCCCAGAGCTCCGCCGCCATCTCCCTCTGCGCCGGCAACCCACAAAAGGCAATCCCCTTCTTCCCTCCCCCATTTTCCAATTGCTTGCGCCCCGAGCTTCCCCTCAGCTCACTGATGCTTTTGGTGCTTTACTCCGGCCAGGTATTCCACCGAGGAACTCCGGCGTCGTAGCTCATCGCCAGCCGGACCCACCCCTCCGTGGCCAGCCCTCCAGGGAACTCCTCAGCCCACGCCGCCTTCGTCATAGTGAGCCTCACACCCCGGAGATCGTGTGGCCGCCCCCGATTGAACCCTCTTGGCTCCGGCGACCCTCCTCGCCGCCGGGGGACCGAACTTCCCCCTTCTGCCTCCTGTCCCCTCCGTTGGTCCCCTCGCCTCCCAACTGCCCAAAATGAGTTCCCCGTTGTCTTCTCCACACACTGGTACCCTCGGTGGCCGCCGGCGAGCCCCCTGACGCCCGGGCCGCCATCGCCACCGTATCCCCGCCGCGGGGTATTGTAGCGGCTGGAGGAGGAAGACAACCCCCCCTCCCCGCGACGTGGCCCTTCCTCCGCCTTCCGATCTTCTTAAATCCATCTCCTCTCGTTCGTTCGATTCCCCGTACCGCTTCGCCGCCTTCTTCATATCCCGGCCGTCCGATCCATCCTCCCCGCCTTGATCCGGGCCGCCCACGCTCGCCGCACCGATGCCACCCGCTCCGCCACGCATCGGCCATCCAGGCCGCACGGGCATAGCGCAACTGGGCCGCGGCCTCCCGCCACTCTCTCCGCTCAGCGCGTTAGGCGCTGGCTTGAATCGGCCGAGCGGGCCGTTTCGCAGGCTAGGCCGCACTGTAGCAAGCGGCCGGGCCGGTTACTGTTCAAATGATTTTCCCCGAATTTATCAATTTCTAAAATCCCAGAAAATCCAAATAAATCCTAGAAAATCACAGAAAATCCCAAAAATTCCCAAATTTTACCACTCTGCTCCAAATAATATCCTGGACCCATTTTTGGCCTCCACTTCCATAGATTCATCCCAGAAAAATTCCTAAAATTCCATTTGAAGGATTTATGCATTTTACTCCTTTTTAATTAGTTTATTTTGCCTCGCTTGATTAGTCTCAAGCTGGATTTATTTATTTTAATTGTTTGCGCTAGTGTCGAAGATCCAGGAAGACCAGGCGCAGGCTCAGGACCCCGGTGCTTCTACGTTCGAGCTAGCTGAGATCATCCGGATTGACGGCAAGTCCCAAATCCTTTGATCATGTTGCAACCCATGTTATTTAATTATGTTATTATACTATTTGCATTAAGCTAGTTCTGAAATGTTAGTTCAAAAATAAAATAAAATGTTTAGAATGACATGTTATGTAGTTAAACCTACCACCGATAAATGCCATGTTAAACTTGTAGCCATGCCTTTGTAATCTTAGAAATAATTATCTGTTAATCTAGATAATTGTAGGATATTATTATCATGCAAAGTCTTACACTAATAAGGTTGTGCCTGCGGGCCAATAGGATTTGCAAACCCGACTCTAGGGTAGGGTGGTATGGGACACCGTGCCCTAGAGCGGAGAGTGCCGGCGTGCACAAGGTAGGGTAAGGGTAGGGGAAGAGCTGGCGAGTTAGTCTTCGCCCATGTCTTACCCTAGGATTGATGTTAGGGTAAGGGTGTTGTAGGAAGCCGCGAGACGGCTGTCGCCCACCGCTTACCCTAGGTTGGTTCGCGGGCCTGTGAGGTTGCGGACCCTGGAAAAATATAAGGACCAAACCCTTACGCTGAGCAATTGACATGGTGATCGCTCAACCACAGGAGTTGACTTGTCAACACTGGTTTAGTAGCTGCTCAACTCGATTGAAACTCTACAGGTGTTGAGAAAGCTTGGTGTTGAGACAAGCGAGGTTAGGTAGGCCGTACTGCGGGTGCCTAACAACGGTAGAGTTCACTCGAAGCGGACGGGAGTTATATATGTGCCAGACCCGAGTGGATTCTACCGGGTAGAGTCTATATGAAGAGTTGAGCAGTTGAAAGCATCTAGACCCCTAAAAAGGATTTTGGTAATTAATGAAATTAAGAGAATATGGAATATGGGACTAACGTGTTTTTTATGAGTATGCGAAGGGTTAGTCCACACACATGAGCGACAAGATGCAAGCCAAAGGATACGCGTGAAAATCAAAATTGGCGCAAGACAAAGGTATACTTAGAATAGGACCCTTTTGAATTTTACGGTCTTAGGTGAATGGTGGAAGGCGGATTATAGGATAAATGATCGTACCATCAAGGGGATCTTGGCTAAGTAGCTTGAATACTTATCTCATGTGCCAAATGGTTTTGTCCTAAAACTTGCATCCATTAAAGAAATCTAGCTTTCAAAAGAAATCTTGCTCTGTCGAAAGCGGTAATACGCGATTTTGAACGTCGGAACTACGGAAGCGGTAGTTCCGCAACCAAAATGCGGTAGTACCGGCCATGGAAGATCCGGTTTTGGAGCGGACCGATATTTCGAGAGCACCCTTGGCTCATTCCAAAATCTTGCGAACGGAAGTCTGCTGCTGAACGCCGGTACTACCAGCTGCGAGCGTAGTCTGCATCCTAAAGCGGTTCCGGACCCGGAAGATCCGGAGGAGAGCGGATCAATTCTTCGAGCGTCCTCGGATGAAGCTGGATTCTCTCGGAGCGGAAGTACGGCTATTTCAACACCGGAACTACCGCGCATACGGTAGTTCCGCCACTCAGAGCGGTACCGAGTCCGGAAGATCCGACTTCAAAGCGGATGTATTTTTCGAGCGCCAAGTCTGGGACCCTTTGGAGTTTGGTGGCGGTAGTACGCGCCGACTTTGCGAACTACGGGTAGCGGTAGTACCGCAAATATCAACGGCGGTAGTACTGCGCGCCGAATCAACGATCACTGCAGACGTCTGACATAGCCGTTCTGGCGCGAAGATTTGGTAGCGGTAGTACCGGTCTTTGGGGGCGGTAGTTCCGCTCGACCAGAAAATTTTCTGGAAGCTGAGTCAAACGGCTAGTTTTGGTTGGTGGAGGCTATAAATAACCCCACCACTGCTCAAGGGCTAAGGTGAGAGACTCATTGCGTATTTCTCAAGCCCAAGTGCATTCATTTCACCTCAATTCTTTCTTTGCACATCAAAGTGAGGTGGTTGAGCATTTAATGCTAGATTTCCCTTGCAAATCCATTTGGCACTAGAGTTGCATTCAAGTGAACACCGCGATTTATTACTCTTAGTGCTTGCCGCACTTGGACGATCCGGTGGAAGTTGCCTCGGTGATCTTCTCAAGAAGATTGTGAGAAGACCGGCAAATTGTGAAGGTTGGAGCTCACCTACCGGAGTGGGAAGAGCTACACTAGTGATCGAGTGCTTGGCTCAATTCGTGGAGCCGGTCCGACACGTCCGGGCTTACCTCAACGTGGACTAGGGAAACCGGCAAGTTTCAGAATACCACGGTAAAAACATCGGTTGTGTTCTTTGTCTCTTTAGCTCTTGTTCGTTTGCTTCATTGAGATCACTTATTTGTTTAAAGCTAAATTGTTGACTAGAATTGCATAGGATTAAATTGCTTTGCATCATTGTCATTTAAATTGTAGAGAATTAATCAAGTAAACAAGAAAAGTTTAAAACCTCCTATTCACCCCCTCTAGTCGGTATCCTTGATCCTACAAGTGGTATCGAGCTTGGTCTCTCACTTTTAGACTTAACCGTCTAGAGAGATAAGGATGGCTAGTGAGGGATTTGGTAGGAAAGGCACCTCTATTTGATGGCTCAAATTATGCTTATTGGAAGATTAGAATGTCAATTTATTTAAAGGCCATGAGTCCTAATATTTGGAAAATCGTAAATGATGGTTACGTCATGCCACTTGATCCCGACAACCCAACGGAACAAGATGGGCGTAACACTCATTTAGATGCCCAAGCCATGAATGCTATTTTGGGGCCTTAAACGCGGATGAATTCAATAGAGTGAGCAATCTTGAGGCGGCTCACGCTATTTGGAATACCCTTTCGGAAATACACGAAGGACATCCACGGTTAAGGAGGCAAAATTGCATCGACTTAGAATTAAATATGAGACATTCATAATGTTGCCCCATGAGGACATCAATGAGATGTACACACTCAACAACATTGTGAATGAGCTCAAAGGCCTTGGCACTAACCTCTCGGATCTTGATGTTGTGAGAAAGATGCTTAGGGCTCTCTGGAGAAGTCTGAGATGTTGGTGACTCTCTTCCTCAACTCACCGGAATTGGCAAGAATGACGCCAACACAACTCTTGGGCAATCTAATTACCAATGAGTTGTACAAGAAGGACAAGGAGGAACTTTTGGAGCAATCCACCTCCAAAGGGAAGAAGATCACCGCCTTCAAGGCAAAGCGGTGGCAAGTGAAGAGTCCGAAGATGAAGAAGAAGACTCAAGAAGAACTTGCCCTCCTTGTGAGAAGGATGAACAAGTTCATGAGAAGGCGCTCAAATCGAGGAGGAGGCTATGATAAAGGAAAGAAGTGGCAATCATCCTCAAACAAAAACAAGTATAGCAACATCCGTTGCTATGAGTGCGATGAGAAGGGCATATAGCTTCACAATGTCCCACAAAGAAGGATGACAAGGAGAAGTCATCCAAGAAGAAAGGCTATCATGCCAAGAAGAAACTTTTCAAGAAGTTCCACAAAGACGGCAAAAATGAAGCCCACATTGGTGAGTGGGATTCGATGAGGAATACTCAGACTCGAATCTAGTGAGGATGAGTCTCCCAAAAAGAAGGGACTTGTCGGCATCGCCATCAAGGAAGCTCCATCGCTATTCTCCACCCCACATGTCTTATGGCAAAGGGAGAAGGTAAAAACTCTAGATGACGATGAACCCTCCTATGACGATTTGATGGACATGTTGGTAGAACTGAATGAATTTCTTGGAAAAGAAAAGTCAAAATTCAAGGTTTTGAAAAGGGAGCACATAGCTCTCCAAAAAACCTATGAGGAGCTAAAGGAAGCTCATGACTTGCATACAAATAAGTCTAGTATGAGTATTGGCATATCTTGCAATATTTTGAATGAGATGCCTAGTGTAGAGAAAGTAACATCTAGCATGTCTACCTCTTGTGATGACTTACTTTCTATGCCATGTGCTTCTAAGATTGATTCATCTAATGCTTTGTCTTATGTTCATGATGATATGCTAGTAGATGAAAACCAAAATTTAAAGGAACAAGTTCTAAAATTGAATAAAAGTTTGGAAAGAGCATACAAGGAAAAGACACCCTTGATAAATTGTTAAATACCCAAAGATGCTCTTTCAATAAGGAAGGACTTGGATACATTCCCAAGAAAGGTAAGAAACCGATATCCAAACCTCCAAGGTTTGTAAATGAGAATGGTAAGTATTGTACAAAATGCCGGAATGTAGGACATATGGTAAATGATTGTTCTAGAAATAGTATGCATTCCATTGGCTTGTATAATTCTTGTTATATGCTTAAAAAATCTAAAAATGGAAAAATTATTGCTCATTTCATTGGTACCTCGATTTTGGGTGCAAAGAAGAAATCCATTTGGGTACCCAAAACCTTGGTCACTAACCTCCAAGGACCCAAACAAATTTGGGTACCTAAAGAACTTGATCTTCTTTTGTAGGTGAACTACAAAACCGGTGGAAGGCATTGGGTGTTGGATAGCGGTTGCACTCAACACATGACCGGAGACCGGAAGATGTTCACCACATTTGAGAGTGGAAGCAATGACAAGATCACCTTTGGAGACAATAGCAAAGGAAAGGTATTGGGATTGGGTAAAATCGCTATCTCAAACGATCTTTCAATTTCAAATGTATCACTAGTTGAAACATTAAACTTCAATTTGCTATCCGTTGCTCAACTATGTGATTTAGGCCTAAAATGCTCATTCTCAAAAGAAAGTGTTGTAATATCAAAAGATAACAATAATGAACTAGTCTTCAAAGGCTTTAGATTTGGGAATCTCTATTTGGTAGATTTTTCTTCAAATGAATCTTGTTTAAAAACTTGTTTAATTGCAAAACTTCTTTGGGTTGGTTGTGGCATAGAAGGTTAGGTCATGTGGGTATGGTACAACTTAAAAGCTTTTCAAACATGATCTAGTGATTGGCTTGAAAGATGTGAAGTTTGAGAAAATCGACTTTGTAGTGCTTGTCAAGCCGGAAAACAAGTCGCTAGTTCTCACCCTTCCAAAAGTATCATGTCAACCTCTAGGCCATTGGAGCTCTTACACATGGATTTGTTTGGGCCAACAACCTATAAGAGCATCGGAGGAAATAGCTATTGTTTAGTCATTGTGGATGATCACTCTAGATATACATTGGTCTTCTTCCTAAATGACAAAAGTGAAACCTCCGAATTTTCAAAAGTTTTTCAAAAGGGCCCAAAATGAATTTGATTTTAAAATAAAGAAAATTAGAAGTGACAATGGTTCCAGTTCAAGAACACGAAAGTTGAAGATTTTTGTGATGAACTTGGAATAAAGCACGAACTTTCCACAACCTACACTCGGAGCAAAATGGAGTTGTAGAAAGGAAAAATCGCACATTGATTGAAATGGCTAGGACAATGCTTGATGAATATAATACTTGACAAATTTTGGGCGGAAGCCATCAACACCGCTTGTCATGCCATAAATCGCTTTATTTACATCGACTTTTGAAAAGACCTCCTATGAGCTTCTTGTTGGAAAACCGAACATCTCTTACTTTAGAGTATTTGGTTGCAAATGCTATATTCTAAGAAAAGGTGTTCGGCTCTCTAAATTTCAAAGTCGTTGTGATGAAGGTTTCCTATTAGGTTATTCTTCAAATAGCAAAGCATATAGAGTTTATAACAAAAATTTGGGGTTGGTTGTAGAATCATGTGATGTACAATTTGATGAAACTAACGGCTCTCAAGAAGAGCAAGAAAACTTGGATGATGTAGGTGATGAAGGCTTGCATAAAGCTATGGAAAATATGCAAATTGGAGACATCAAGCCAAAGAAGATCCATCTTCACCAAGCTCATCAAGACAAGTAGTGCCACCCACATCGTCTACTTCAAGTGATATTCAAAGTGTTGAAGATGAACAAAAGGATCAACAACAAAATAACATCAAGATTCACAATGCAATAGCCAAGGATCATCCAATAGATCAAATATTGGGTGACGTGAGTAAGGGTGTTCAAACTCGCTCTAGAGTAGCTTCATTTTGTGAACATTACTCTTTTGTTTCTTCTCTTGAGCCTAAGCTTGTAGATGAAGCTCTAGATGATCCGGATTGGGTAAATGCCATGCACGAAGAATTGAATAACTTTGCGCAAAATGAAGTATGGACCTTGGTGGAAAGACCCGAAGAACATAATGTGATTGGCACCAAGTGGGTCTTCCGGAACAAACAAGATGAAAACGGGGTTGTGGTAAGAAACAAAGCAAGGTTAGTAGCTCAAGGCTATACTCAAGTCGAAGGGTTAGATTATGATGAGACATTTGCACCCGTTGCTAGACTTGAGTCAATTAGAATCTTGCTTGCTTTTGCATCTAGCTTTGATATTAAATTATTTCAAATGGATGTTAAAAGTGCCTTCTTAAATGGAACAATCTCGAACTTGTATTTGTTGAACAACCTCCAGGTTCAAGATCCTAAATGTCCTAATCATGTCTATAAACTTTCAAAGGCTTTGTATGGCTTAAAACAAGCTCCTAGAGCTTGGTATGAACGCATATAGAAATTTCCTTGTCTCAAAAGGATTTAAAATTGGTAAGGTAGATACAACTCTATTCACAAAAATCATTGGTGATGATTTCTTTGTATGCCAAATTTATGTTGATGACATTATATTTGGCTCAACTAACCAAGATTTTTATGAAGAATTTGGTAATATGATGTCTAGGAGTTTGAGATGTCCATGATAGGAGAATTAAGCTATTTTCTTGGACTTCAAATCAAGCAACGCAAAGATGGGACATTCATAAGCCAAACAAAGTACATTAAAGATCTTTTCAAGAAGTTTGGCATGGAAGATGCAAAACCCATCAAAACACCAATGGCAACCAATGGGCATCTAGACCTCGACGAAGGAGGTAAGTCAGTGATTTAAAACTCTATAGATCCATGATTGGTAGCTTGCTTTACCTTACCGCATCTAGGCCCGATATCATGTTTAGTGTATGCATGTGTGCTCGCTTTCAAGCCTCACCAAAAGAGTGTCATTTAAAGGCCGTGAAGAGAATCTTGAGATATTTAAAACACTCCCAAAATATAGGGCTTTGGTATCCCAAAGGTGCTAAATTGATTTAATTGGATATTCGGATTACGATTATGCGGGTTGCAAAGTGGATAGAAAAAGCACCTCGGAAGTTGTCAATTTCTAGGTAGATCCTTAGTGTCTTGGTCCTCAAAGAAACAAAACTCCGTAGCACTCTCAACCACTGAGCCGAATATATTTCCGCGGAGTTGTTGTGCTCAATTATTATGGATGAGGCAAACATTGTTGGATTATGGAATAAGCTTCGATAAAGTGCCTTTATTGTGTGACAATGAAAGTGCCGTGAAAATATCCAATAACCCAGTCCAACACTCAAGAACTAAGCACATAGATATACGCCACCACTTCTTGAGGGACCATGTTGGCAAGGGAGATATTTGCATTAGCCACATCCGGACCGAAGACCAATTAGCGGATATTTTCACCAAGCCATTAGATGAGAATCATTTCGCAAGCTTAGGAGTGAATTAAATGTCTGGATTACTCAAATGTTGCATAAATTCATGGTAAATTTAAATGCATACTCTTAGAAGAAGCTTGAAAGGTTTTTGAAATTATGTCTCTATGCAAAGGACTTTGATTTATAAAGGTAAAATGCAAAAGTATTTGATTATATTATTTTGTTACTGTTTAATGCATAATGATCCTTAAAGACTTTAGTTGAATGCAAAATCTAGGGATCATTTGCATCTATAGTCCTAAAGTTCAAATTCTGCGAAGTCTCGGAAAATGCGGAACTACTGCCTTTCATGCAGTACTTCCGATAACGGTACTTCCGTCCGAGGAAGCGGTACTACCGCTTGGCGGTACTACTGGCCGCATCCGCGGTACTACCGGACCTGCATTTAAGGGGAGCAACCGCCCGAACCTCGTGGTTCCTCTGCTGGCCCCCACCTTGGACCCTCTCTCCGTAGTTCCTCTCCATTTCCGCCGAGCCCGTACTCCTCTCCTCGTTCTCTCTCTCCACCAAAATCCTCCAAATCGCCTCTCGGACCTTCATATCTAGCGGCATTTTCTTGATTCCTTGCGGCGAATCCTTTCCCGAGGTTCAACTCCTTCGATTGCTAAGGTATTTGGATCGAAACCTCTTTTGATCTTCATTTTCTTGAACCCTAGGTCATGCTTAGGTTAAATCGAAATATAGTTGTTTTGCCAAATATTTCTAGGAAATTGAGCATATTTGGTGTTTAAGGGTATATACAAACCCATTTCATGGATTCAATCCAAGAAAACACCAAAGATTCATTCACATTTCCAAAAACCTAGAATCGGCCGAAAGCGGAACTACTGCTCGGCGGTTCTGATACTCTCACGGCGGTACTACTCGCCTGAACAGCGGTACTACCGTTTTAAGCGACATTTTGGCAAATTCAATTTATTTCTTTTGAATCTAATTTGGCCATATTCCTCTATCTCATAATCCATTCTTCTTGTGCCTAGATGCCTAGAACAAGAGCGGCCTCCAAAAGTCCTATGCCTCGGGAGTTCCTCAAGCCCTCGTGCTCTTCCATCCCGAGGTGACTCAAAGGCATCCCGGGACGGAGGAAGAGGCTGCGCCGACCACAGTCGACTGGGATCAAAGCAGTCCGAGCATCCTACCCTCCAAGCTCTCCCATGGAACCTTCAAGAAGATATAGGCGGAAGGAGTGTCTTGAGATTGATCTGAAGAAGATCTCGCCGATGAGTATGCTCGCTGCGTCACACCAACCAAGATGCGTTTCCATCAAACTCAATCAATCCACAATTCCATACTAAGTTCCGGAGAAGATATTTGATGAGATGTATGGACGGATCGCGGTTTGCGGATCATAAATATATTAATCGGGATCACATTGATGATATTGACAAGTATGATGGAACTTTCCGGTTATTCGGACATCGGTCTCAATCAGCTCGTAGCACTAGGACGTGACTACAATGAGACCTTCATCCGCGATTTTATGCTACGATGCATGTCTCTCCGACCTTCGAACATGACTTGGATGACAGTATGTACCGATATGAGGCCACCAAGCATGACTTTGAGGTTGTCTTAAGGGCGAACTAAGTGCTTATGAGAAGGTTTATGACAAACTGCTCTCGATCTGATGCCATACATCCCTACTATGACACTGCAGAAAATTTACACTTGGCAAGAATATTGGACTTCAACCCATTCCCGGCTTGATCAATCGCATCATCAATCATACCATTCTTCCAAAGGTGGTAACTATGATGCCATTCGAGGACATGTCCGGAACATCATAGACTATATTATGAAGGGCGAAGTTCGATGTAGTGGATGTCATCATAAGGAGATAGTTGCCTCCAAAATGATCGCTACAAGCGCATTAACTATGCACCCTACATCATGGCCTTGATTGATTCTAAGTTTCTCTATCGTGGAGGTCGCGGTGGTGTGCATAAGCCATACAAGCCCAGATCGGAGCCTCCCATTCCCACTTTGTTTTTCGCTAGCGGGACGACCTCGGAGCGAGTTCATCAGCGGCAGCAGGAGCAGCAGCTCGATCCACGGGAGCCTGGCCACCCACTCTCAGCAGATCTATTCTACCATGATTGAGGGCTTCTCTACTCTCAACTCTAGGATGGATAGGATGGATGAGCGTCTCGACTCCATTGACAGCGAGCTTGACCTCGTTAGATGGTGGGTTGCAGATCTTGAGCGCTCACCCTCGCCTGCGTCGCTATGGTCGTCGCCGTAAAGCTGCTCATGATCCTCCGCAGCCCTCTCGGACTTGATCTTTTTGGTACTTGATGCCAAAGGGGAGAATAAGTTTACTTATGATATTTGGACCTATGGGACTATGTTTTTAATTATCTATGGATGGTTGTAATGAACTTATGTTTGGTGCTTGGATGTAATGAACCTTATGGTCATAAGTTGATGATATTACTTAGTTGTCTATCTCTCATTGAATAACTTTGTCTTGTGCATCTTGTATAAAATATCGTAATCTTTATCTATGCACATGTTTAGGGGGAGTCATATTCCCTCTTGGACTCTAAAATGAAAATAGTTGTCTTTATCTAAATAAATCTTATTGCATAAGAACTACACTCTCATTTAGAGTTCACATAGAATATACAATTTGTTGTCTAACAATTTGATATATTCAAATCTTTCATCTCTCAAAATTTGGGTTGTCATCAATTACCAAAAGGGGAGATTGAAAGCATCTAGACCCCTAAAAGGATTTTGGTAATTAATGAAATTAAGAGAATATGGAATATGGGACTAACGTGTTTTTATGAGTATGCGAAGGGTTAGTCCACACACATGAGCGACAAGATGCAAGCCAAAGGATACGCGTGAAAATCAAAATTGGCGCAAGACAAAGGTATACTTAGAATAGGACCCTTTTTGAATTTTACGGTCTTAGGTGAATGGTGGAAGGCGGATTATAGGATAAATGATCGTACCATCAAGGGGATCTTGGCTAAGTAGCTTGAATACTTATCTCATGTGCCAAATGGTTTTGTCCTAAAACTTGCATCCATTAAAGAAATCTAGCTTTCAAAAGAAATCTTGCTCTATGCGGAAAGCGGTAGTACTGCATGATTTTGAACGTCGGAACTACCGGAAAGCGGTAGTTCCGCAACCAAAATGCGGTAGTACCGGCCAGCGGAAGATCCGGTTTTGGAGCGGACCGATATTTCCAGAGAGCACCCTTGGCTCATTCCAAAATCTTGCGGGAACGGAAGTACCGGCTGCTTGAACGCCGGTACTACCGCTGCGAGCGGTAGTACCGCATCCTAAAGCGGTACTTCCGGACCCCGGAAGATCCGGAGGGAGAGCGGATCAATTCTTCCAGAGAGCGTCCTCCGGATGAAGCCTGGATTCCTCTGGAGCGGAAGTACCGGCTATTTCAACACCGGAACTACCGCTGCATACGGTAGTTCCGCCACTCAGAGCGGTACTTCCGGAGTCCGGAAGATCCGACTTCAAAGCGGATGTATTTTTCGAGCGCCAAGTCTGGGACCCTTTGGAGTTTGGCTGAAGCGGTAGTACCGCGCCGACTTTGCGGAACTACCGGGTAGCGGTAGTACCGCAAATATCAACGGCGGTAGTACCGCGCCGCCGAATCCAACGGTCACTGCAGACGTCTGACATAGCCGTTCTGGCGCGAAGATTTGGTAGCGGTAGTACCGGTCTTTGGGGGCGGTAGTTCCGCTCGACCAGAAAATTTTCTGGAAGCTGAGTCAAACGGCTAGTTTTGGTTGGTGGAGGCTATAAATAACCCCACCACTGCTCAAGGGCTAAGGTGAGAGACTCATTGCGTATTTCTCAAGCCCAAGTGCATTCATTTCACCTCAATTCTTTCTTTGCACATCAAAGTGAGGTGGTTGAGCATTTAATGCTAGATTTCCCTTGCAAATCCATTTGGCACTAGAGTTGCATTCAAGTGAACACCGCGATTTATTACTCTTAGTGCTTGCCGGCACTTGGACGATCCGGTGGAAGTTGCCTCGGTGATCTTCTCAAGAAGATTGTGAGAAGACCCGGTAAATTGTGAAGGTTGGAGCTCACCTACCCGGAGTGGGGAAGAGCTACACTAGTGATCGAGGTGCTTGGCTCAATTCGTGGAGCCGGTCCGATACGTCCGGGCTTACCTCAACGTGGACTAGGGGAAACCGGCAAGTTTCCGAATACCACGGTAAAAACATCGGTTGTGTTCTTTGTCTCTTTAGCTCTTGTTCGTTTGCTTCATTGAGATCACTTATTTGTTTAAAGCTAAATTGTTGACTAGAATTGCATAGGATTAAATTGCTTTGCATCATTGTCATTTAAATTGTGGAGAATTAATCAAGTAAACAAGAAAAGTTTAAAAACCTCCTATTCACCCCCCCTCTAGTCGGTATCCTTGATCCTACAGCAGTGAAACGACCTGGCTTTCTTAACCCGGACGCGGGAGTTAAGAAATCGTGTGGGTAAAGCTGAGCAAACTCTGCAGAGTCAAATAAATGGTATTCAAATATGCCGTGCTCCCGGTTAATGGAGCTGTGTCACTTGGGTGATTCCAGCAGCGAAGCTTAAGTAGTTTTGTACATGTTTTAACTTGTTCAGTTGGTTAATTAAACTTTCGTGAAAACCCCTGAGATCTTGAGAAGTAGTTTTGGGTCCGTTTTATTAAAATGTTTGCAAATAAAACTGCATCCACTCAAAGTTAATAAACCAAGTCTACTCCCTTCCTTTGATGTTCCGTGCATGTAATAAGTTAGGGTCCCTTTGGGATTTGCTGAGCCGGTTGATTGGCTCACGGCTTGCTTTTGCCCTTCTTTAGAGGATCAAGACGAAAGGTGAAGGTCTCCCCGTTGAGGAAGCCCCGGAAGGTCTCTTCTTCGACGAGGACCCGTGGCTTTAGGTCTTGGCCGCGCTCAAGCGGATTCTGGAGTTTTTGTGATGTAAGTATATTTTGGGCTTGCACGCCCCGCTGTCGAAAAATGGATGTTAATCCTTATGTAAAGTATATGCTGGATCTTTGTTGTAAGCATGCAATGGTATACTCTTGCGCGACACTCCTTAACTGTTCATGCGTGAATAGTTGCGGAATGCCGTGTCCGTACGCGCCCCTGGAAACGGGGGCGTTACAAGGGTTCAGACGAGAAGAGATGAGATGAGACGGTGAAGGATCACGTGAGAAAGTCTATGATTTTGTTGTGATGAATCATTGTTATTTTAGAGGAGGGAAAACGTAGAATTTGCAGATTTTTCTGGATAGATTACAAAAATGGATGATTTACGAATTTTGAGCCATAGAATGATTTGGTGACCTAGGTCATTAGTTATAGATTGCATGAGACATGTTATTGCTAATGTGAATTAAGTTGTGAAAAACTTGTGCCTGAAAACGTTTTCTTTGTCTTTAAATGTGCAGGGTCACTTGTAGTCAACCATGATCAACGGTGAGTAGCTGAGCTATGCTCGTAGAGAAGCCCAGGCTCAGAACGATCGATGATGCTGGGTGAGATGGTGAGCTAAAGCATGGCACGAGAAAGACAAAAAATGTTGAAGAGAAGTTCGAACGGCAGGTTTGCACCATATGACTTGGTCGGTCCAAGTGAGGCGTGGTTCGGTTGAACCGGAACAAGAGAGACTTGCTGACATGTGATAAGCCAGTGGTACACCTACACGTGGCAAGCATGACGATTGCTTACAATGGAAGGAGATGATCGGGTCAAGAAGGGGTATTTTGCTAGTTTAGCCAAAATACCATAAACGGTTTTGGAAGAAAACCGCAGCGTATGAGCAGCGCTTGGGAAGGCAGTTTAGGACATGGAAAAACTGGTATGATCAAGATATATCAAAGTTTAGGACTTAACGGATTCAAGCTTATGCGCTTTGAAAAGCATACATAAGTGTAATAAGTGAGTTAAAACCCTATGTGCATGGGGTTATTAGGTTTTTTTTCCATTGTCCTAGGTGGATAATATCTACTAAGAATTAGATGTAGCTGGTTAGCCCATCTATTTAAGAGGCTGGGATGGAGAGGCACTTTAGGGTTAGAGTTTTCTTGTGTTAGGAAGCTTTGTGTGAGTGCTCTAGGCTTAGAGTTCTGTGATCTATGATAGAGTGGTTGTAAACAATCATCTCCAAGTATCAATAGATCCATCAAATTCGTCCAAATCTTTGTACTTAAGTTAAAGTTCTTGATTTCTTAATTTGGTTTGGTTTTTTATGTTTTCTTCTCCTCTCTTGATGTTTCCTGATGCCAAGGATGTGTAAGTGAAGGAGATATCTCTTAGTGACTAGATCCCAACCATCTAACCACTTTCTATGGAAAATTCTTAAGTTTGCCCGGTTTTGATTTGATTTAAGGCCCTCGATGAGAGATCTTGATCCTAGGGTCTTTATTGTGATTCTTGTCGTGATTTTGCCTGTTAGGATGTGTGAGAGTTGATCCAATGTTATCTTGACCATTTTTAACCTACGAGCAAGCCTTTAGCTCCAAGTTTAATTTGGCCCGATTTTAATGTAACATTTCTTGTTTTGGATAAAGATTGAAATTTTGGCATTAATCTCTTTGATCTTTGCTTGGAATAGGTTCTTGGCATCCTTGTGAAGATTTGTTCCAAGATTTACAAGATTTGGAGCAGTGGTTTTTGTATTGACTATTTGGAGGCTTGAACCAAGCTGTTCTGTCTTTACCCGAGCTCTAGTCAGACCAACCCAAGGCACTAGTCATACCAGCCGAGCTGTCCGGCCACCAGTGACACTCAGTCAGACTGGCTAAGCGATCAGACGCTACCTCCTTACGGTTATACCGCTAGATGAGTGTTTCGACTTGGTTTTTGTAGCTTTCATGTGCTCAATTTTTCGCTATATGTTTTAAATCTATAGGCAATCAAGAAGTTCAATTTAAGATCAAAAAAAGGAGTAAGCTTCTATTTATCTCTCTAGTCACTATCTTGGATCCTACGCTAACCTTGACTAGCATTAAAGAAAAGGAGAGTTTATGTACAACACAGAAAAGAATATACAAGGCCTGAACCTAAATCGGGTCTAGATTCTAAAGGTTGAGGGCCCCAGAAGTGGCAGGATTGTCTCTTTCAATCAATTTTAGCTTAATTAGCTGGTAATTGACACGGCTGTTTTGTTCTCAGATAGTTCTTAGCCACTTCAATGGCTTACAAGTGGCTCTCCTTGCTCGTTTGGTGATTTAGTAGTGGCTGGGGTTCTCCAGAAGTTAATATATGTGCACTTTGACGGACCTTTTCTGGTCGATCAACATCCAAACTGAATCATCCTCATGTGTAAAGCGTCTCTTGCGCTTTGTTTTTTCCCCACCGAGAACTGCAGATAGATATTAACGTGAACCAGAGTAAACCACAGCTAAAGTGCGCAAAAAAACAAAAAAGTAGTCAGTCATCCTCTTGTGTAAAGCGTCTCTTGCTCTTTGTTTTTCTCCCCCGAGAACTGCAGACAGATATTAACATGAACCAGAGCAAGGGCCTATTTAGCGTGGCTGCGGCTTATAACTTTTGACTGAAATTTTTGAATTTTAGCTATTTACAACAGAGATTATAGAGAGATACTCGTTTGCGATTTTGGTTGATACAGATGTTAGGCTTTTAACATATATTACAATTAATTTGTAGACCCCGTCTTGAGAAAATACCCCATTTGAAAGTTAGATACTGTAGCAAAAACAAAAAACCGCTAGCTTCGATCGAAAAGAACAGGCCCTAAACCACAGCTAAAGTGCGCAAAAAAAAAGTTAGTTTTAGAGCTACAGCACAGTATGGCGCACTACGGTATATACACTGAATTATACACTAAAAACTTAGTGCTGTAGATGCTACATTAACTACTTGCAAGAAGTACGCATGTATTGCAAATCTGCAACATAAGATCTCATCTTATCATGGGCCTAAGATCCCAGAGAGTAGCTAGTGTTGCTCTCCGTCCACATGAACCTGCCAGGTGCCAAGAAGCTAGAACGATCCATGACGCTTTTTGCCTGCCCCGGCATTGCAGATCGTATGGTCAAAGCAGAGGAGTGGCGCCCATGCTAGCTGCCGTGGACTGCCAGTGGCAGATCGGCACGTATGGCCATGGTATGTTGAGCTGGTGCATGATCAGTAGCCTCTTTGGTCAATTCATGCTTTCCTTTGGTCATTTTCATGTGACCGTGCATGTGTTTTGGCCCAGATATTCGCTTCTCAGACAAATATGTCGACCACGTACGAGAAAAGATTCGTCCACACCAGCTAGGGTTTCAATCGAGTAGTTCTCGTTTTCTCTAGCCAGAGGATCAATGCACCAAAAGATTATATCACGTGCCTCTCAAAAAAAAAGGAAGATTGTGACATGGGGATCCTCTACATTGCTGGAGGACAGGAGGAGGTACTGCTCCCTCCGGTTTTTTTTTACTTGTCCATTTTAGAATGCCTGTAGTTAATATTTTAAATTTTTTTATCATAAATATACATAGAATTATTTAGATTTGTCCTATTGAAATTTTAATAATAGATTTGTTGTTGAAAGTACTTCTATACCATTATATTTTTAATAACTTTCCCTAACGTGTAATTACAAAAAAATAATGGTCAAATGGTGTAAAGATTATGTCGATGTCCACAATGATAAGTAAAAAAAAACATAAATAGAACTTCATTTGTTATAGGAAATTGATCATTTTATGTAAGCAAGATCTAGTGAGTTTTTTCCCCGATCAGATAGCTCACGAGCAAAACAACAGGGGACCTCTGTTTCGACCTTGTTGAGTTAGGGTGTGACTCATCCTAGTATTTCAGGACTCTCAAATTCTTATTTTATACAAAAATCTAGTGTTAAAGAATAACATAGTCTCTAATCCTCTCATATATCTTTACCTTTGGATGAGTGGATTCTTTACTTTATTGCTTCTTCTTAGCCTAGTGCTTCTCCATAGTCACCCCATGGTTTATATAGTCTTGACCAGGGACGGACCTAGAATCCGGGCTAGGGGGATGTAGCCCAAGTCCTAGCCCATTAACTTCCATGGGATGATACTATTCACCAAGCCCAATATCCCGTCGGCTCCCCTTGTGTTACCACACCCCCCTCCTAGGCCAAACACGAGACGCACGCCTTCAGCCCTTGACACCTATGTGCCTCCTCCCAACCCTAGCTCAATAGCTTGTGTCGCGCCCCGCCACCCCTGGCTAATTTCGCCGCCGCCAGCCCACTAGAACTCCAGCTCCGGCAGTGGCGTATCTAGGATGTTCTCACACCCCAGGCTATGAAGGGTCAGAGGCCACTATTACCTGAGCTGCAAGGAAAAAGCTACACCTTAATTTCACTTATTTAGGCTTACCTAAGCTTTGCATTAATAAATATCACACGCTCTAGACTGGAGTCTAGGCTACCTGAGGTGTGGATCCACCCCTGGGCTCCGGCAAGGTGGCAACACACTCCGCCCTCTGACTCTAGCGCTCTGGGTCCTGGCCACCGGTTTGGATCTCACCACCTCGGTCCTCCACCCCTTCGGCCTCCGGGATCCCGGCTGCAGCCTCGGAGGCTCTGACCCTCCTCTAAGGTAATTTCCATCTCGTATAAAATTAATGTTACATACATGTACAGTGATTCAAGCATATTACGGCCCTGTTTGGCACAGCTTCATCAACAGCTTCATGAGCTGTTGTAAGCTGTTTTTTGCCAAACACCCTTTTTACAAACAGCTTCATGGATGAAGCTCCTTAAATCATGCTCTCACAAGGGAATAGGGTGGGGTGAAGCTGAAAATAGTAGCTTTTCACAGCTCTCTCCCTCAGGCTCGTAGTTCTAGGAACCCACTACCCTTGTAGTTGACAGAAATTACAGCACTTTGCCACTGGGTCCCCACGCCTGTTTCCTCTCCTCCCGTTTGCACTTCTCTACCGTTCGCACTTCTCTAATGATTTTAATTTTTTAATTCATACTCATTCAAATATATTATTTTTTAATTCATATGATCACATACAAACATACAACTCCAAATGTTAGAACAAGTCAAGTAGACAGGGGTATCTTGGACAATTGCCCTCTTTCAGCCATGCATGAAGCTGTTGGTGAAGCTGTTTTGCCAAACAGTTTTCCAAAACAGTTTTAGCTTCACCGGTGAAGCTGCTCGTGAAGCTGAAAAAAAAACAGCTTCACTAGTGAAGCTGAGCTGTGCCAAACGGGGCCTACATCTTGGGGACATCACACGGCTTTGGGTGAAAAACATCTGTCAAAACTACCACTACAAGAAACCAGTGCATTCTTTTCATTCCATTCCTGTAATCTTGTGAAATAGTTTGATTGTATATATATAACTCAAGGTTACATCAATGTAATCAAATGTGTGAGAGGAAAACATATCTGTGGCTATCTATTCACATAGGCTGGCCATCTGTGCAAAAACTGGGCCGGCAGCAGTAGTGACAAGAGCTGAAGCAAGCAGTGACGCCGACGACCGACTTGAATAGAGAAATCAATCATTCTACACCTTGTCTTTTATGGGTGTAAAGTGTTAACTCGCACCTGGAATAGCATTGCAAAAGTACAAGTCAGCATTGCTTTTGATTGAAATTAATGAGAATCACACTATTTTACATCAGGGCAGCAGCAGCAGCTGAGTCAAGTTGGGTCGTCTTTTAACGGACACTTGTTCGTCCACGCAGGGATGAGCTACCTAGGTTAGATGGTTTGATGGAAGGACTCTTCCTTAATTAAATATTCATTCTACATATGATACTTTTTTTTTATATGTCACTAAATTGTTTCTCTGTAATATCAGATGTTATGTTAGTGTTTATGTATTTTCACTGTGATGTAGTTTAATTGCAACTTAGTGGTATTTCTATTATGTCGTAATTTAGCCCTCTTTGCTTTATTTCTAGGTCTGCCACTGCTCTGGACTGCTTTGATAAAATGAAAATGACAAGGGGAGACACGTCGATCACGTCTAGAATCAGTTGTGCCGTTCTGGAATAAGAAACACGTTTTGGCTAAGCCACGACGGCTACTTTGTGCGCCTCTCTCCTCCAGCAGTCCACAGCCATTGGTAACATTGTACTGGGCAACCTGGCACCGCACTTCAGTATGCAGCTGGTTCAGAGAGGATGGTAAGAGAGAAAAATTAGCTTCTCCATCTACAAATCTAGGTAATACTCTAATCAGGGAAAAGTACTTCGGACGAAATTCGCTGAAGTATGCCGAATTTCGGTTCAAAATTTAGAGTTTAACTAAATTTCTTAACCAATACAAGGTAAAAAGTAATGAGCTTGTCTAGTGTTAAAAGGATGATGGTTGGTGAGCACTAAGTCTTAAGTTTGAACCCCAAAATCAACACTATTTTTTGTTTTTCCATTTCTAATCAAAAAATCAGATTTAAAATTTAAAAATTCAAACGATATTTTCCAAGATTTTCTGAAATTTTTGGATTTATTGGTAGGGGGCATAAAATTTATTCCCGGAAAAGTTTTCCCTGCCTCTAATGGTCTCACTGAGCTTGTAAAAGTCGTTGAGTAGTACTAGAACATTAGTAACAAATTTTCTTTTTTTTCCTTTTTCTTTTTTTATAAAGAGAACATTTAACCATCTTGAGTACAAAATAGTGGAGAGGAAAGGTTCAGAGAAGCACACTTACCTTTGGTAGTTTTTATACAAAAATGAGGTAGGTTCTGCCTAAGAGTTAGTTTTCACAGAACATCTGCACTAATGTCAAACTAGGTGTTGTCTAGAATCTCCAGATGTAGTTGTCCTTTTGCATTTTTAGACAGGATAGGATAACATAGCTTATCATCTTGTCGCTCTCTTAGAATGAATTCATTTATGAATGCCTTTTGAATAACTGGTAGTTAATATTGGCATGATAAGAACAAACCACCCCCATCTTGTCTAATTTTGATATGGATACAACAACCAGATGAACCATCATGATACAAGCAAACATCGAATTTCACAATCTTTTTCTGTAATTGGATGTTAGAATGCTGAGTTGGACAAGAAAGCTTCAAGAAACAAGAAAGTTGAGACCAGCAAGTTACCACTCACCATCAGCCAGATTCTCACACAACAATGCAACCAAAATGGTGTTGTAAGAGTTTATGGGGAAAAACGATGGTTAAATGTCTCCTGGTTGTGGTTTACAAGCTACCAAATTTGCTTGAAGAACAGTGAGGTGTCCTTGAACAGTTGCATCCATTGATGGACAACATTGAAGTGTCCTTGCGTTCATTGATGGACAACATTGAGTTGTATTTATTGATGGACTTAGATTCATATACTAAGTTTTGGAACAAGTAAATTGGAGGCCAGCTACATGTCTACATGAACACTTCTGAGCAAATCTATTCTCTTGGGCTAGCTGGTTCTATGAAACATAAATAGTAGTAGACAGAAACTGGCCTAGTTGAACAAGTGCTGCTAAAAATGCCATTCACTAAAAAATTTAGCGTTCCTGTTGTGTACAAGAAAACTATGAGCTATATGCACTAATTTTTCTTTTTTTCTTTGCAAAGTGGAACATCAGCCCGCTTAATTCATCTGCATTTTTCTCAACATTCACATGACTTTCATCTTGAGAGCTAGCTGTGCAAAAAGAAATGAATTGTATCAGATATGGAACGATACAGGCAGAAAGTATGCAGTATCTATGCACAAAACTCCAAACCAGGACAATAATGTGATGTGCTTTTGCAGCTTCTATGAGCCTGAAGGGGCCCAAACTCTGCATTCCAAGTCTCTTGGGAAAAAAGTGTGAGAAACAAGAGCTTGTTTCTTGACCCTTTTTTCCTTTGTGAAAAGAAGCTTGTTTCTTGTCATGAATCCTCTGCTGGGATCAGAGACAAATAATAGATATGAAGGCAAGAGAGACTGAGTAACAATACCGCATAACAAGAAAACTCTGAATCTTGAATCGCCTGCATCTCGAACATTGATTTTCAATCAGATGGACGGGGCCCTCAGAATGCATATCATCAAACATTTTTCTCTACAAAAGTAGACCACTATGACCATAAGTAGTAAGCAGATCTATCGCCTTCTTGAAATTAAGCAGGCAAAAACCCTATTATTAGACGCATTAATTACCTTACAATCATTGCAAATACATGCTTCAAAAACTATTAGTACTCCATACAATGCAAGTAACAGAATGGTCTTCAGAAATGGTATCACCGCGGTGGTGGAGCCAGAATTTTTCTAGAGCCTGGGCACACCACCCACGACCACATCAAGCATGATGGAAAATCAGGTTAAGTCTGCTGATGAATGATAATGATGGTCAAAAATAGATACTTTAGACAGAAACCAATAAGCCGACACATCACGGTGTCTTAACACTTCCCTAGATACAGCTGAGCCAAGATTAAGGAAGGCAGGCAGCCTGACCATGCCAACAGAACATCACCCAGCTCCTGAAAGTCACCGGCTGCTTGAGTGCAGGGCTCGCCGGGTGGTGGCTCCGCCTAATCCAGTGGTGGAGGGAGGCTTTTTCTGTGGGGTTAATTGACTCCATAGGTTTTTGCAAAACAAATCTACTTCTATTGATAATATTCATAGAAATTTATATAATTTTAATGGGATTGATCCCATAGGATTTTAATCCTAGCTACGCCACTACCCTAATCACCGACTGATTACAAGAAATCCTAGCTAACTGAGTACTAATTCACACGGTTCCAACCTATGATCTGTGCACAAGTACGGTTCCACTGTGTGTGTTTTCTCCTCCAATCAGTGCTCTGATCATAGCTAGCTGATCACTTAGTGGAGGACAGTGTGCGCAGTACTGTTATTGATCAAGTCACTTTTCAGATTTCAGTATTCATAAAAGAAGCTCACGTATTCCGTGTTTAGCTAGGTTTACCCCACCAGTAGTCAATGAATATCTTTGCTCTTGTCGGCTAAACTGTTCATGCGTAGGGCTTATATATGGATACCTTCTCTTTTCACTTTTCACTGTATCTTTGCCCTTTGCGAATCAAAGATCTTCTTGGGGGAATGATATTTCTAGGCCCCTAATTAACCAGGGAAGCAAATGAGAATTAGTTTGTTTTGTATAATAAACTAGTATACATTGATTAGGGGATATGAAATACTCAATTTAATATGGTTGTTCTTCAAGTTGTTCGTGCCTGAACTTTTTAGAACATTATCGAATTTTTTTAGATGATGTTCTCTTTCTTTCCCCTGAGAAATATTGGGTTTTACATAGTATTAATTTGGCAGTTTGGCGAGCCAAGAGCACCAAAATCTAGCAAATAAATGAATAGTGGTTAATCTCTTCCATGTGAACTGATTGTTAGCGTTGGGAATTTATTTCTTCAAATGCAATCCTAACTTCTGGAATGGTAGTTACTCCAAGTCAGTAACCTAAGACCTAACAAGCAATTAATGACGCGGCAACAAATCAACAAACCCCTTTCTTTCAAGTTTCATTTTTGCTAAGAACAAATCATGATTCAGCTAGGCAACTACTAATTAGTTAAGGTTTTTAATGAAGCTAGCCTCACTCTAATTCTAGCTTTGAAGCTTGGACAGCAAATGGGCCAAAATCTTGACATGTTGTTATTACTAATTAGTAGTAAAATAAATGTTGATACAAACAACTTAATTCAGCCAATATTAGAAGCTCCATCCTTTTCTCTTGGAAAACAATAGCATCTTCTTGTGAAAAGGACTCTCCCTTATACACACATTTTTCTTCCTTTCTCTTCTTTCCATCTGATAGTTAAAGCATACCTAGAAAGTTCATCTCCATGCCATAAAATCTGATTTGTATTTTTTTTCGGAATGGATTTTTTTTAGAATCATGTGGTTCGTTGTTGAGAGGCCAAAAATTAGACACCTGGCATAAAGTAAAT
The DNA here is from genome assembly GCA_036346575.1 of Dendrocalamus sinicus. Taxonomy (NCBI): domain Eukaryota; kingdom Viridiplantae; phylum Streptophyta; class Magnoliopsida; order Poales; family Poaceae; genus Dendrocalamus; species Dendrocalamus sinicus. Next base: position 6,348,729 of record CM070664.1, read on the forward strand.
CAACAGCACATTGAAAGCTTTACAGTAGTCGTATTTTCGGAAGACTTCTTAGGCGCAGATGCTTAGTATTTGCACTCCAATAGGAGTATCATTTTACGTAAAGCATGCATGCATGCATCCTTGAACTGGGCATTTACTTCCTGGATGCTTTGTTTGATTTCAGCTGATTGCACACGAACCTCACGCTCTGCGTTCTTTACTTATCTCACAGACAGCAAGTCGACGATCCCCTAAATAGGAGTATCATTTTACGTAAAGCATGAACTGGGCAACTTCCTGGATGCTTTGTTTGATGATCTTTTCTTTACTTATCTCACAGACAGCAAGTCGATCCTGATTAACACATCACTGATCTTGCTTAATTAGAGTCACCAACCACCGAGCCATCTCCAGGGTCACAGTCACCTAATTCTGATCACTTCAAAGTTGCATACATCGTTGGGGATTTTTTGACAGTGCGCCCAAATTAATTTGAACCATCCATTTTGCTTTGATCCAAGGTCTGGTATTTCAATTATCTCATGGGGGCAACATGTCATCCATTGCAATCCAAAGGCTACTATTGTCAATTACTACATAGTAAACAAGGAAACAAATCATATTTTGCCACGTGTCATTAAAAGCATGGCTACTAATAAGGTAAATATTTAGTGATGGTAATATTGTCTAGTATATTGTACCGTAAAAGGTTATTTCGTGTGGGGACTCTGGATTGTAATAGGAATCTTTGTATTCACGCAATTGTCCAAGATTTTAGTTATGCACAGATGAATACATAGCCTGCTTACGATTACAATATCATAACAAAGTTTTTACCTAAAGTATGAGATAACAGTCGATTACAAAGTTTTAAGCTTACAAGCCAAACTTACTTATATTACAAATGGAAGATGACAAAAGACGGCTACAAAAGAGGCAATACTGGAGAGAACCGTCTGTACTATAATTATCACAGACGGTTTTACAAGCGTGACTATGTATCGTCTGTGATACGCAACTATAACAGATGGTTCATACGAATAACTGTCTGTGGTATTTTCACAGACGGATATTAATACAAACCGTCTGTGATAATGCAAAACATCATAGACAGTTTGTAGACAGACATCACTGACGATTCGTATTAAACCGTCTGTGATCATTTTATATCACAGACGGTTTGTTATTGGAACCGTCTTAGATACACCACGTTATTAAATAGTTAGCATGGTCTCGACAGATTTGTCTTCATTGCACTATATTGAAGGAGGCGGTTGACTTTGGGGAGTTTGGTGAAAACATACCGCTTGTAGGTCTAGCTTGTAAATCGATTTATTCTTGGTGATTAGAGATTAGTATTTGCTTCTAATAACTTATATACCTTGTAATAGAGAGAGATAATAGCTAGATTTAGATAGAGATGGTAGTTTGCTCTAATTTAAGAATGGATCAGTACTCCTAGTTTATTTCAATATATTCTTGCTTGATATATACACACACACATGCATATTTCTTCATTAATATGTGGCTAGCTACTTAATTTAGATATGGACAATTTATTATTAGGTGAATGATAATTATGTGTGTAAGTAGCTAGCTATGCTAGTTAATTAGCTATAGTAGCATTAATAATCCAATTTGATACTAATTTGTTACATACGTAGTGCAGATGGACCGAAACTGGATGTACATTAGGAACTATGTGAGTGAAGAGTACATTAATGGCTTGTCTGGTTTTAGAAGAGTAGCCGAGTAGGATATGTTGAAGAAGTGGATGGAATATATATACTGTCTATGCATTGATTGTAATAATCTGAAGATGTTTACCAACTCAGCGCAGATTGAAACTCACTTAGATTCGAAGGGGTTTCAAAAAAGGGATACATATATTGGACCAGTCACGGTGAAGAGAAGATTATATAGGAAGGTAGTTATAACATTGTCGAGGGAGACAATGATATGCCAGTTGTGGACTGTGATTTCAATGAGGATAGGTCGTATGATGACAATCTGGATCAAATACTACGCGATGCAGAAGGGAATTGTAGTGAGAGAGAGTTTGGTAAATTCGAGAGCTTGCTAGAGGACCTGGAGAAACCTTGGTTCCCTAGCTGCAAACCACAATACACAAGATTGTCATATGTTCTTAAACTACTGAAATTGAAGGCAAGCAATGGTTGGTCCGACAACAATTTCACAGCGTTGTTAAGTCTCCTAGCGAACATCCTTCAAGAGGTAAATGTGTTGTCGAGAACCACCTACCAAGCCAAGAAGGTTCTTTGTCCATTGGGAATGGAAGTAGAAAGAATACATGCATGTTCGAATGATTTTATCCCGTATACAAAATTAAATGTTTGTCCGGTGTGCAAAACATCCTGATACAACCGAAGAGGAGAAAAGAAAATTAAGAGAAAGAGAAAATTTTTAGGCTTTCTAAAGAAATAAGATGTCATTTTTGGCACACACAAAACATGAAAAACTCAGGAAAACACAATAAACAATTTGAAAGATTTTGCAAAAATAATTTCTAGAATTTTGGAAATTTTTTGGCTGTCACATTTTGTTATTTCATCATCGTATTGACATAGTTTGTACATTCTCATGAAATATTTTAAATTCAAACTACAATAAAACATTAAATCCTGCCATTAAAATTTTGAATTTGATAGTAAAATTGCAATATTCCTACTATAAAGGAAATATGTCTAGTTTTTGCACCTTCAATTTAAATGGAGTTTTACATGTCAAATTGGAATACTAATAAAATTTCTTATTTTCGAATTTGATATTAAAATAGTTCGTTTGAAAAGACCAAATACCACATGTTAGTAATCGTAGAATGAAATGTACTACTAACTATACCGGCCGGTGCACTACTGCTAAAAGGGGATGTGTATGTGTCATTAATTCTTGAGCAAAATTATCGGAGCCATTTAAGATGTTCCTTCTTTCGCTGTGATTGGCTATAGAATGTTAACCTTCTTTTTACCAAAAACTACCTTTGAAAAATCAATGGCCAGGATTCACCAATCACCACTAGTCCTCTTACCTCTAAAGGGTTAAGTGGTGCACACTATCGTTGGAAAATCATTCATCGCAAAACTTCTGCTCCACATGTTTCTTTACCATTAGTTAGTTACATGCATCATACATAAGGCACACATTATTAGTTGCATCTTTCTCCATGATCATACATCTTTCTAAAACTAAACTACACAATTAAAGTTGTGATAACGTTTCTACTTGTGAGGCAAAGGAAAAACCTACTTGTGCATATGTTCCAAACGCAACAAAATGTCATGACCACATACATTCTGAGGTGGGGGGGGGGGAGGTACTAACTAGCCAGTGCGGAATTTTATCAGATTAAAAGAAATATCGAGGCCCAGAGAGCTTACGGGCCTGTTCTTTTTAGCTGAAACTTATGGTTTTTGGCTATGATTTTTGACTTTTAGGTTGTTCGTACGAGAGATTACAGAGTAACAGAAACTCATATGTGATTTTTTTGCCGATATAAATGAAATTGGTACAATATGTGCTAAAATTAACTAGTATACCCTATTTTCAAAAGATATTCCATTTAAAAGCTAGTTACTATAGAAAAGCTAAAAATCAACTTTTAAAAGTTGAAAAGAACAGGCTCTGCATCAGATACACCCTTTGTATGATCAGCCAAGTATACCATAAATTTCTACCAATGCAATGCAAAATTGCAAATATCCATTCGGTTGTGGTTGATGAATCATATCATGCGGCTGGCTAGCTAGCGCGCAGTAGTGGAGAACCACTACTGTACGGCACCATGCCAGGCCCCAACAGTAGGAGGGTCTCCCACTATATAAACCTGAGCCCATGGCCAAGGCCAAACCACACATGCAGTGGTAGTAGCACTAGCATCTCTCTCTAGCTAGCTCCTCTCGTGTCACAAGGAAGTAGGGAAGGGATTTAGCTAGCTAGTCTCTCTCCTCTTCCTGTCCTTCTCACTACTTAATTAACACCTTATTAATTAGTGATTAATTAGCCACTTAATCGCGATGGCAGGAGGGTTCTTGTCCATGGCTCACCCGGCGATCACCCTCTCCGGTGTTGCAGGTAAGAATGCCATGGCACTTCGCTTTGGCCCATGCTTTGGTTCCTTCCTTCGTGTTGCATTGTCCCTGGATGGACATGCATGCATGGTTGTGCTCTTTCGATGTTCTTGTGGTTTCTTTCCCAACACTTTTGGTGGTTTGTTTTGATCGTAGTACGTACTGCTGCTAGATTTTGTGTGTACCTGACCGACATGACGACCTACATGATTTCAGTTTTTACCTTTTCTCCTTAATTGATTTCTTCGTTGTTAATCGAATAGAGGTTGTTGATTTCTGTCTGTATTAGCCTTTTCTTTTTGTTTGCGCCATTGCACTGTACAGCACACACCTTTGGTGCTTCTATGCATGCAACACACACAGGGCAACAGACAATCTTTCCATCTTTTTTTCTCTCTTCTTCTTGAGCTTTCTTTCTCCATTGATGTACTTTTTATTGTGTAGAAGTGATGGACACAAGTCATATACCCTAGCCTGGTATATGCAGCTCATGTATAGAGCAGGAAGCACCTCCAAAACCTTACACCTCCTAGTTTTAGCCAGAGCCCAGAACACATGCTGAGTTGCTGACCACACGTACAGATACATTACTTACATCGCCTGGCTAGCAAGTTTTCAGTTAAAGATACGTTTGTGTGTGTATATATATCCTAAAACTCCATGTTGCATTTAACAAAGCATTAATATTACCAACAGCTCATCATCACTCTCTCAAATTAGTTGTACTACCATATTCCCCTTCTTGAAATGGCGATCGGTTGAGCAGTGAGGAGATGCGTCTGCATCCGTTCTTTTTAGCTTTTCATCTGATTCTAGAATTCAGTTTCTTTCGACGTTCATTATTCATTAGATTAATAAGCTGCAACACAAAGAACTCCTCATAGTAGATCACTAGCTAGGTAGTATATATTATTGCGCTCTGCATATGTTTATATGTACATAGTTTTATTTCTTAACCTAACACGCCTTGGACATGTACATTTGTGTGCGTACTTGTGTGAATGAACTGAAAGAATGGATGTTGCTGACAAACGGTGTCGTTTTTTTTCTGCAGGAAACATCATATCCTTCCTGGTGTTCCTTGCACCAGTGTAAGTCCCCCACTGTCCCTGTCACTCGCACACACATCGTTTCAGATTTGATCTTGCATCTCCATCGATACATCAATCGATACCTAGTAGATATCGATCTCGTTGCAATCTTTGACTGCCTCTGACTGATTGATCTGATGTGTGCATGGGTGCAGCATGACGTTCCTGCAGGTGTACCGGAAGAAGTCGACGGGCGGGTTCAGCTCGGTGCCGTACGTGGTGGCGTTCTTCAGCTCGGTGCTGTGGATCTTCTACGCGCTCGTTAAGACCAACTCCAGGCCGCTGCTCACCATCAACGCCTTCGGCTGCGGCATCGAGGCCGCCTACATCCTCATGTACCTCGTCTACGCCCCCAAGAAGGCCAGGCTGAGGACACTGGCCTACTTCCTGCTGCTGGACGTGGCGGCCTTCGCGCTCATCGTCGTCGTCACCCTCTACCTCGTCGCCAAGCCCCACCGGGTCAAGTTCCTCGGCAGCGTCTGCCTCGCCTTCGCCATGGCCGTCTTCGTCGCGCCCCTCAGCATCATCTTCAAGGTGGTCAAGACCAAGAGCGTCGAGTTCATGCCTTTCAGCCTCTCCTTCTTCCTCACCCTCAGCGCCGTCGCCTGGTTCTGCTACGGCCTCTTCACCAAGGACCCCTATGTCATGGTAATTCCGATCAATTAATTAGCGTATTAATTAATTTGGATAGCCTAACTTACTCAAAGCACCTGACAGCACAACTAGGTCTCTCTGACAATGTGTTAATTCTTGACTCTGAATTTTATTCAGTACCCCAACGTTGGCGGCTTTTTCTTCAGCTGCATCCAGATGGTGCTCTACTTCTGGTACAGGAAGCCCAAGAACGCTGTGCTGCCGACGCAGGGGGAGGCGATCGAGCTGCCCGCCCACGCCATCGCCATCCTCTCAGTGAGCCCGATCCCAATCCTCGGCGTGCACAAGATCGAGGTGCTGGCGGCGGAGCAGCCCGACGCCATGGACAAGGAGCACAAAGCGGAGGCCAACGACGCCGAGATCATCAACAAGCCGGAGGTCATCGAGATCGTCGCCGCCGTGTGAGACCGACCGACGTTGTGAAGCACTCTCGACGATCGATATGATGCAGATGGACAAGTAGTGGTGATCGTACGTACGTGCATGGGCGTGTGTGGATATTGGACTGTGTCGTGGACCTTGTGGTATTAGCTGCTAGTTACGTTCAGCTGTCGAGTACCTCTCTCTGTAAGTAGTAGTCTGGTTGGTGCTAATAAGACGATCTACTATGCATGTCTGCTAGTACTTTGCAGTCTCATCATGGTCCTTAACCTGGTGTGTACTTAACGCAGTATCAGTTAATGGGAAGATTGTAACAGGGCGTTGCAGGTTCTTTAATTAATCTAGCTGTCTCTTTTAACTTATTTTCTTTGCTGGCTCAATCAGAGATCATCGATATATACATAGATGATTCCAGGTTCAGTTTGCCATTATACCTTTGTCACTTGCTTCCCTAGCAAATTTAAAAACACTCCTGTAACTACATTATATAGCTAGCCTCTCTTGTACTGAACAAATTAAGTCTGTAAAAAGATAGACCGAGAGAGAGGGACTGAAGGTTGAAGAGTATAAAGATCAGTTAAAAGTTGCTGCAAAGTGAGAATGGAAGTGGGGGACTGTCATGCCGAGGGGAAAAGGGCAAATGCTGCTGCAGAAACGAGAGCACGGTGGCCGGCCTGCCTGGCCCCTTGGGCGATGATCCTTCGTGCGCTGATTGGCCGGGCCTTTTGGAGTGGAGGGGGAGGGCAGGTTCTCTCTCGCGATGATACTGTACGTGCGTCCAGCATCCGGCACTGTTGCTTTCCTTCTTGTTAAAAATCTTCGCTTCGGGCAGGCGCTTGAGATTTTTCTTCCTCGAGGAGATAAAAGCGCAAGGGTGTAGTTGCGCTTTGACTGTTTCGGATGTTCCAGTGCGCAGAGCACAGCGCCTGCTACTACCGCCAAAGGCGAAAGTTGCAGTAGATCGAGTAATGATGTGATCGAGTACGCTCCAATTCTGCGCGTTCGATCGCTGGCGGTGAAGTGGCCGGCCGGGTCGGCACGCTGCCGCGCTTTCCGCTTTGCTGCCTCACGTGCCGCGACTGCCGTGCCGTACGCCCCCTGTCAGGGCGTCGCGCGGGCCGCGAAAATCACCGGACCGCGGCGTGGACGTCCAGGCGGGGTGGATCCGCGGCCTCGGTGGCGGCAGCAAGCGGCGTGGCGCGGCGCGGCGGAAATAGCTGGACGCGGGTCGGCGTTGGAAAACACGCATGGGCCAAGCGGGTTTTAAGGGATTAGCCCAGGTTGCGCGGCCGGTGTGCGGGTGAGGCTGAGCTATCGGCAGCTTGGCCCAGGCGCCGCCGTGAGCCGTCCGTCTCCGCGCGCCACAACACGACGCGGGGGCGCAGTCATACACTGTCTCCATCCGATCTGGTGTAGCACCTCATAGATATTACTCTAGAACGTTATCGTTAAATTAAAAAATAAATAAGAAAAATAATAGAAATTACAAAGAGATTAAAACTTTAATAATACTTACTAGAGAACCAGCGGAAACTGAAATAAATGTTTAAAACATGGACCGACCCAACCAAAGAAAGAATAGATAAGAAAACATAACTCTTCTAGCTCAATTTTGTACTATTTGCTTAGTTTATTTGTATAAACTAAGTAAATAGTTGGGGCTAGGATAGAATTATCCGTATAACTTTATTTCTTAGTTGTAAATTCATTCTCTTTCATTTCTTTTTTTGTCCTACAAGTACTAACTACTTAACAAGATGAATTGTAGGAAAAGGAAGAAGTTTTTTACTATCCAATGGTAGGTCCCTTCAAATTTACTGTTTACAAACTACGTTGAAGAAGGAGAATCGAGTTGCATCTCCTCCATGACCTTTCGACCGATTGACTTTATTTCTTCGATTAGACAGGTTGCTTTTGCTTTAGAGTAGCCAAAGTCGTGATCGATCGAGTAAAGGTTGAGGTTCGGGTCGCATGTCATGAGTTTTGCCAAGGCATAGCTTACAGTGCCTTTAACCGCTTCCCAAATTGACTTAGACTGTTCGGTCTTCATAGTGGATAAATGCTTTTCTAATGCTTCGACTTGTAGTCCAATCATACTCGCATGAGCGGTTATGGTGGGGCTCATCTACAACAAACCCACCGAGTAGATTGTTGAGAAGAATAACGTTGTCTTGAAGGATGGTCTTCATCGACTTCATTTCCTCCTAACTACAAGTCGAAGCATCTATGAGTTGCTTTATTTCGATCACAACATCTACAAATATAGCAAGAATGGTCACAAAGATACTTATCAAAAGACTAGTTAGAAGAACTGATCGGGGTAAAGTTTTTCTTACCTGCCAGTCGAGCATCAACCTTATCGACTTCAACTTTGTGTTGTTCTTCCAGCAGCTTTATTCTTCGGTTGGATTCTTTGTTGATACGAGTAAGTTCTCTGACCATCTTGGACTTTTCTTCGACCTCGGTGTGGAGTTTACTCATTTTGACCTCTTTATCTGTCAAAATAAAAGAGTTAGACGAAGATAAGAAAGACAACCGGACAAACAGTCTTAAGTCCATAACTTACTAGTTATTTCCTCCTGCAATATGTTGATTGTAGAGTTGGCTTTCAGAAGACTTATCTGTAAGTCAACATTTTCTTTCTTTAGTCTCTGTGTATCAACCTTCTTATTGTCGAGCGCAGCAGTCAAAAACTTTGTGTCGCTCTTAGACTTGTAAAGGTTAAAGATAGACATGAAAAGCTAGACAAGTGGTCAAAACAGAGTTTGACTACATAAGCTAGTGACTTACCATTCCTTTGCCTTCTTGGAGAGTTCAGCATTTTGTTGTCATAGAAATTTAAGTTATCTGTGATACCTAGTCACAGTTATCATGTCTTTTAATGCTCTCTAAACAAAGAAAGATAGTGAGAGACTAGAAAAAGTACGAATGTATAAGTACTCAATACTTATATTCATGCTCCCATGAGCAAACTTGGTAAGTATCTACCTAGAATCTTTGAGTTGATCAAGCTCATCGACCTTGTTCCACCACACCTTTTCAAGACATTCATCATCGAAGATGTTCCTTTCGTCATGAAGGTCTTTAGAGTGTGGAACTTGGCTCAAGGGTCGATCAGAAGATCCCACTACAAATGCAGGATTAAAAAATCTAAAGAAAAAGTGTAACATCCTGAAAAGTTCAAATTTGAAAATATAAAGTTCTTAAATTATTTTGCAATATGTTCTGTTGAAAGTTGGATTTCTTTGGCGATTTTCTAAATTTTGGTGGAGGATCCAAAAAAAATTAAGGAAAAAATCGAAGAATAAAACTAATATTAATAATGCCATAAAAGGAAGTATGCAAATAATGGGAACCCAAAAATTCTAAATTCAAATCCAATAGGTAGGGAGAAACTTGAACTAAAATATAAAATTTCATTTTGGAAATAATAATAATAAAAGAACAACAAAAGTAATTATATAAAATATATATATAAGGGGCCTAGAAAGATGAGCAAGACAATAAAATGTAGTTATACAAAAAAAATATATAGGCAAAAAGGAAATATATGCTGGTATATAAAATGAAGGTGCAAGTAAATAGATAGATAAGAAAGAATACATATATATGTGTGTGTATTTATATGAATATATATATATATATATATGTGTGCATATACAAAAATAGAAATAAATAAATATATATGTATATATGCCCCAAATAAACATTAAAAAAAGAGAAGAAGAAAGGAATTGGGGCAGGCCGGCCATCAATCCGGCCCAACCCCGCTCCCCCTCACCGAGCCAGCCCCTGTTTCTTTTCCCTCCGCGCTGTTTCTCTTCCTCCCCTCTGCTTCCGCTCGCTTCTTTCCCGGGCGCACTCACCGCCATCGCCTCGCAGGCAGCCACCCCGCCGTCTCGGCCCGTCTCCGCACCAGCATCGTCCCGGCCCACCCCCGCGTCAGCACGGTAGCACTCTTTCGGACCAACGGTCCCCGCCACCTCTTCCTTGTCAGCCTTCTACGCGCGCCCATGAGCTAGCGCCGCTCGTCTCGTCCCCTCCGTGCGCCTGCCGTCCCTCTGCTCTGCAGTGATAGCGTAGATAAGCACAATGCAATAATCTTATTAATCATGGAAGGCACATATATATAAGCCGGGCCCTTTCCTTAATAGCTCAACCGATTTATATAGGATCGGGAGGTTAGTAGGGATAAGCAGCTGGAAATACAATGCCGTGCAAGGCAACAACTCAGGAGTCTAACACCCCCCGCAGTCGCAACATCGGTCACGAGAGGACGAACGTTGAGACTGGACCGAAAGTCGGTGAAGACCGCCGTAGGCAGACCCTTGGTGAAGATGTCAACATACTGGGAGGTCATCGGAACGTGGAGGACACGGACCGAGCCAAGTGCGACCTTCTCCCGCACGAAATGCAATTCAATCTCAATATGCTTGGTCCGTTGATGCTGAATAGGATTCGTCGAGAGATAAACATCGTTGACATTGTCACAATAGACAAGAGTAGCCCGAGTGGGTGGAGCATGCAACTCATGAAGGAGTTGTTGAAGCCAACATGTCTCAGCGACAGCATTAGCGACGGCGTGGTACTCGGCCTCGGTGCTAGAGCGGGACACAGTGGCCTGGCGTTTGGAGGACCAGGAAACCAAGTTGTCACCAAGGAAAACAGCATGACCGGAGGTCGATTTCCGTGTGTCAGGACAGCCGGCCCAGTCAGCATCGGAGTAAGCAACCAGGTCATTGGAGGAGGACCGCTGAATAACCAAGCCATGATCCAACGTACCGCGGACATACCAGAGAATCCGCTTTAACGCTGCTAGGTGAGGTTCGCGAGGATCATGCATGTGAAGGCACACCTGCTGCACAGCATAGGAAATATCCAGCCTGGTGAAGGTAAGGTACTGGAGAGCGCCAGCCAAACTGCGATAGTCCGTAGGATCAGAAACTGGTGAACCCGCTGTAGATGGCAGCTTGGCTGCAGTGTCGACTGGCGTGCTGCAGGGTTTGCAGTTGCGCATACCAGCACGCTCCAAAATCTCAAGACAGTACTGGCGCTAGCTAAGGAATAGACCGGAGGGCTGCCGAGTCACACTGATGCCGAGAAAGTGGTGGAGTGACCCCATATCCTTCATGGAGAACTAGGACTGAAGAGCAGAGATAGTCCACTGTAGAAGAGCAAGTGTGGAGGCAGTCAAGACTATGTCATCCACATATAGTAGAAGATGGACACAGTCAACTCCGCGCCGATAGATGAAGAGTGATGTGTCAGACTTTGCTTCATGAAACCCAATGGACAGAACAAAGCTAGCGAAAGTGCTGTACCAGGCACGGGGCGCCTGCTTGAGACCGTACAGGGACTTGTTGAGGCGGCAGACCATGTCAGGGTGGGAAGAATCAACGAACCCGGAAGGTTGAATGCAAAACACTGTCTCATCAAGTGTACCATGGAGAAAAGCATTCTTGACATCCAGCTGATGAATGGGCCAATCCTGGGACACCGCTAGGCTGAGAACAGTTCGTACTGTAGCAGGCTTCACAACAGGTTGAAAGTCTCATCGAAGTCAACTCCGGGGCGTTGAGTGAAACCTCGAAGGACCCAATGAGCCTTGTAGCGATCCAAAGTGCCATCGGCCTTAAATTTGTGACGAAAGATCCACTTCCCAGTGACAATGTTTGCACCGGGAGGAGGAGCAACAAGATCCCATGTGTTGTTGGCCTGAAGCGCAGTAAACTCGTCTTCCATGGCGGCGCGCCAATGGGGGTCAGCCAAAGCCGCACGATATGTCCGAGGGACAAGGGACAGTGCAGCTGCATGAAGACTCTCTCTGTTTTTGGGTTGATGAATACCATCCTTGCTTCTTGTAGTCATCGAGTGAATGTTGATCACCGGTGCACCAGGCGAGGCACCAAGAGTCGCTAGTGGGCGAGGGACTCCCGGGACTCGAGCGCTACGGGCGCGTGTGGGAACGGCCTGAGGCGGGAGAACCAACCCAGGCGGCGCAGAGTGCGGGCCAGCGGAGGCAGGTGGCCCGATTCCCGTCCGTCCCGGATGCATGGAGACTGCAGCAGGGGACGGGCCGGAGGCAACATCAGCAGGCGAAGACGGGCCGGAAGGAGCAGCAGCATCAGGCGGGAGAGCCTGGGATGGCAGCCCAGTGTGCGCTGATTCGGTGGCCACCGGCTCGGTCAGCTGGATGAGCCAAGCAGTGGAGGCGTGCATGGGCGCAGGACCACGCATGTTCGGTCGAGGTGCAACAGACCGGCTGATAGGCGGTGGTGAGCTAGCTGAAAAATCCTCCAAAAAAGTTAAGTCAGTAGCACATGTCACATCAGGGGATAACTCGGCATAGGGAAAAGAGGACTCATCAAAAATCACGTGGCGTGAGATGATGACCCTGTTTGACACGGGATCAAAACACCGGTACCCTTTGTGCTCAAGAGGATAGCCAAGGAAAACACATCGCACGGAGCGAGGAGAGAGTTTGTGAGGAGCAGTGGCGGAAAGGTTGGGGTAGCAGGTGCAACCGAAAACACGAAGGTGTTGGTAGGAAGGAGCAACGCCGTAGAGGACAAAGTATGGGGTGTTGTTACCAAGTGTTTTGGTTGGGTGGCGGTTGATTAGGTGAGTGGCGGTGTGGAGGGCCTCGACCCAGAAGGAGGCGGGAAGACTAGCCTGAAAGAGGAGAGTGCGCACTATGTTGTTCAAGAAGCGAAGCATGTGTTCGGCCTTCCTATTTTGGGGCGAGGTGTGCGGGCAAGACATGCGCATTGTAACACCCTTGGTAAGAAAGAAATTGTGAGCCGAAGAGTTATCGAACTCATGGCCGTTATCACATTGAACGCTACGTATGGTGGTGGAAAACTGAGTAGAAACATAGGCAAAGAAATGTGATAAAGTAGCGAACATGTCGGACTTAAGGCGAAGAGGAAAAGTCCAAACATAGTGTGAAAAATCATCAAGAATGACAAGATAATATTTGTAGCCTGAAACACTCGCAATAGGAGAGGTCCAAAGATCACAATGAATCAACTCAAAAGCAAAAGTTGTTCTAGTAGTGGAGCTAGTAAAGGGAAGGCGAACATGGCGACCAAGCTGACAGGCGTGACAGGTGGCGGTGGAAGCACTGGGAGGAATGACGGTCATGCGAGCAAGACGGGCGAGGACGTCCTGTCCGGGGTGACCGAGACGGCGGTGCCAAAGAGTGGCGGACGCGACGAGGAAGGAGCCAGCGCGGCGAGGATGGACAAAAGGATAGAGGTCGCCCGAGCTATTGCACCTGGCGATCACGTTCCTGGAATGAAGATCCTTCACAGAGAAGCCAAGGGGATCAAACTCAATGGTGCAATTATTATCAGAAACAAAACGACGGACAGAGATTAAATTCTTAATCATAGTAGGAGAAATAAGTACGCCGTTGAGAGAAAAAGAGTTAGTCGGGCTATGAAGCAAAGTGGAGCCAACGGAGATAACAGGAAGAAGGGAACCATTGCCAACAACAATGCTAGAGGGTGTGTCAACAGGAGGTGGGTGGGAAGAGGAGAGGATACCGGCATTCGAAGCCATGTGGGATGTTGCACCTGTGTCCATGTACCAGTCACTGCTCGATGTAGACGGCTGTGGCAGGGAGACGGTGTGAAAGGCATTGGCCAGAGTGTGCTGATCCCACACCGGCGCAAGTGTGCTATTAGCACTATTCCATGCAGAAGACGAAGGTGGCACAGGAGTGCCATGTCCAGCGACGGGAATCGGACCGAGATGACCGAAAGAGCCCATGGGGGCGCCTGTGTGAACGGGGCCAATGTGGCCGAGAGAGCCCACAGGCGACGCACCGGGGAGCGTCAAAGCTGCGCCAGCGAATGGACCTGCGCTGGCAAACCGGCAGGGCGCGAACCAAGAAGACCACGTCCCACTGGTCCGGGCCACATGTGTATAGTGCCAGCCCAAGGATTGTATGGACTGGGCCAATTTGCTGTCGACTGCTGTTGTTGGTGATTGGAGGGAGACACCTGCGGAGGGAATCCGGTGCTTTGGCCGCCACCATTGCCGTGCCGACGGCGGTTATTTCGGGAGTTGCGGCCGCCGCCGCCACCCGAACCACCACCGGTGTTTCCACCCGAGCCCCCGCCGTACCCAGTGACGTGGGCGGGGTTAGGAGTAGGCGTGCCCCCGGAGGAGGAGCCGCGGCCCGCTTCGCCGGTGGAACCAGCGGCCAGGAAAGCTGTCGAGGCGCCCGAGGGGCGACTGCTCTTGGTGATCTCTTCAAGCAACAACTGAGAGCGAGCTTCGACGAAAGTAGAAAATTGTTTCTGTAAAGGAAGAATTGTTTGTAAGTGTTGAAACCTCTCGTTCAAACCTTTGAGGAGGGTGAGAACGAGGGTGCGGTCGGTGATGGGCTCGCCGAGGTCAGCAAGACCGTCAGCCATGGTCTTGAGGCGACGACAGTAGTCGGTGACGGTGAGATCGCCCGGCACAAAGCAGTGGAATTGCGCCGAGAGATTGAGGGCGCGCTGCTCCCGATTGCCCAAGAATTGATGTTCAAGGCCGTGCCAGACGGTACGGGCAGTCGAGGAAGACGACATCACGATCTCGAGGAGCTCAGCGGAGATGGAGCCGTAGAGCCATGCAAGAACCACGCAATCCATCTAAACCCAATCCGCCGATCAGGATGCGAGATGTCGGATAGGACGTGGTCAGCAAGCGCATACTTGCCGAGGATGACGAGGAAGAGGCCGCGCCATTTGGTGTAGTTGTACGCGGCGAGGTCGAGGGTGACGGGCACCAACGCTTTGATGTTAAGGACGGCAACGGCCTGTGCATGGAGCGAGGCAGTGGCATCGGCTCCCAAGGTCATGGGAGCAGTATCAACAGGCGCCACCAGAGAAGGAGCCGGCGGAGGAGAGCCGAAGGTGGTGAGGACGGCGCACACAGCATCGGCCGTGGCGGTAGCGATGGCGTCTGCGAGGGAGGCAGTAGGTACACCATCGGCCGTAGGGAGAACGGCTGCGCGGGCGGCAGCTTCGAGAGCGGCAGCGTCCGACGCAAAGATATCGTCAGGCGCGGCCATGGGACGCCGTGGCGAAGAGAGGTCGTCGGCGAGGAAAAAATGGAGAGGAGCGGAAGTTTAGGATCAGAAATAATCTGATACCATGATAGCGTAGATAAGCACAACGCAATAATCTTATTAATCATGGAAGGCACATATATATAAGTCGGGCCCTTTCCTTAACAGCTCAACCGATTTATAGCAATAGGATCGGGAGGTTAGTAGGGATAAGCGGCTGGAAATACAATGCCGTGCAAGGCAACAACGCAGGAGTCTAACATGCAGCACTGCCCCCCTGCCACGCGCCGCTTGCCAGGCACCCCGTGCACCGAGCCCCGCGCCTAGTTCCATCTCATCGCCCAGGCTTGTCACGTCGCCGCGCTGCCTTGCCCCTGCGTTCGCGCCCCGCAGTCTGCCGCCGCCGCCCATACCGTTGCCCACGCTCCGGCTCTACCCCCTCCCCGCGCGCGCTCGGGTATAAAAGCCCTGAGTCGCCTCCTTTCTCTCCCCTTGCCTCCCCTTCTCCTCCTTCAAGCCGTGTCCGAACATGCCCGCCCGCCCCTCCACGCCAATCCCGGCCTTCCGGCGATGCTCCACTACCCCTAACGCCTCAAAGCATGCCCCCACTCCCCGCCGCCTCCCCACCGAGTTAATCAAGTTTTCGTGCACCGAGCTTGTCGCACGGCCCATCTCCCCCAACTCCGGCCGAACCCGCCGCCACCAGCGCCGCTCCCTTCTCAACGCGATTCCCCTCAGTTACCCGGAGCAGGACCATCTCCAAGCCGCCGCGAAGCTCCCCCAAGCACCGCCCCGCTCTCTCCCTAGCTGCAATCCACCGGCGACGTGAGCTCCATTGCGCCGCCGCCCGTGCTCGCCGCCGGCCCGCCATAGCATCTCCTGGCGTCGCCGCCACCTCCAAAGGCTTCCTCTCCCCCACGGGTACCCATTTTGACCGTCGCCACCGCCTCCCTGGACGCTCCCCGCCGGCGACGCCGCTCAGCCCGTGCGCCGCCCGAAGATGCTCTGTTCTGGACTCCTGCTACTCGCTTCATTTATTATCCCCTCCCCTCATTATCAAGTAATACCGAAGGCCCACTCGGCTAACTGAGCGCACGTTAGAGCACAGGCTCTCGAGAGGTCCTGAGTTCGAGTCCACACTCTGCACATTGATGCTTTCTTTTGTTTTTTTTTTGTTTTCACCGTTATTAATCCATGTTAGTTAGTAAAAATTAAGGAAAGACTTAGGAAAAATTAGGGATAATCCGTGAAAGCTAATAGAATTCAAAGAAGGCTTTAGAGAGTTTACGTATGATTTAAAAATCGGATTAGTTGTCATGATAAATCATTAGTGTAACTTTAATATTTACATTGTAGATCTAATTAATTATTAAGGCATTAACGAGGAGAAGTGGCCTTGGATAAATGTTTATACTTAATAAAGATGTCCCCTAATTAACAAGTAAACATATATGCCCCAAAACTTATCATGCCACCTTAAACAAACCTCAGTAATATATTCTAGCAAATAGCCATAATGAAATGTTACCTTGTACAATAAACTCTGCCTAGGTAAATAAATCTAAATATCGATAAAAGAACATTAATAGAGAGTGGTCTAAAGGAATAAAACCTAAACCATTGCATATTAGTGGATATTCTATGGTTGACCATAGCATGATTTAGACTTTAATCGTTATCTCTAGGCCCTAAGCAATCAAGGGAACCATTTTGTACTATTAAATAATTTGAGTATAAAGCCACTAGTATTTGGGCTAGTTATCACATATGAATTATTAATGTGATCTGCCTAAATGAATTCAAAGGATTAAATTACCAAATAAGATCAATACTAATTAGGAGCAATAATAAAGGAAACCTCTTTTGGTTAAATGCTCAAATTTAATAAAAATTACCATTAATTATAATTAAATCTATGCCCAATATTCAACATGCCTCATTAAATAAGTTTTAACCGTAGATTTTGCTAAAATAGCAAATATTAAAATATAACTTTATATACCAAGCTTTGCCCCGATAACTAAGTTAAAACTAAAATTAGGGGTAAAGACAAGCCTAATGGTAGCTAAAGTAAATGCAAGATAATAAAGGTGACATTAATTAAATTTAATGTTGGTAATAAATGAATAGTGATACTAAACATAAATATATAAAACAAGCTAGGACCCGTATAAATAGACCCTAATTCAAATTAAACCTAGCCAAGCAATAAAAGGAGATACATAAAATATCACACCACAGGGTGCTATAAACTCAGACTCTAAGACTAAATTGGTAAGCTAAAGATTTGGTACATTGCGTATATAATGTATGCCCTGAATGTTAACACTTGACAAAGTATATCAAATTATAGGATTAACCTAACTCATGGAACTTCCTTGATAAATACCAAAATAATAAAAGAAAATGTTAATAAAAAGATCCAGTCATCATACTCTACCATCGACCTTACCTCAAATAACCCAAATCACCCATTAACTCATAATAAAACTAAATTGAGTTATTCGGATTTATTTGGATCTTTTTGATTTATTTGCTTTTATTTGGATTCAGTCGTTTGCTGCGTAATTAGAAATTGGAAGTCGTGAAGATTCAATGGAGCAAGCGAGATCAAGCTTGAAGTGAAGATAGAGACCCAAAAGCTCAAGAGAAAAGCATTGCATGAGCTCAAGACCGCGGCAAACCACGCCAGGCGAGTTAACACTTTGACCATTTTGAACCTATGATTTTGCAAAGTTAATTTCTTTTAAATTACCAACATGCATGCTGTTATTTTATGTGGAAAAATATGTTCATTTCTAGAAATGGTAGTTATACACCTAATATAATGCTTGCTAATAATGATATGTTGAAATGCTTGGACATGTGAACCTTATCGCCATAGCAAAAATTATAATAGTAATCTTTCGAAAATAAGTCCGTAATTATATGACATGCTTAGTTTTGTTTAGATACTCATGGGCGCTCTCGCGCCCAAGCATCACTTTTAATCCTGAGAAAAATTGGTTGGGCAGTCATGGTGGTAATGACTGGTGTATGTTGGATATGGTTATTTTATATTCCCAAAAACCTCAAATTGCTTATTTATCTGGGCGGATGGTTCGGGGGTATGATGCAAGGGTGCACGAGAGTGTGGTTTGTGGTAGAACCGCCCAGATACTACTAAGGACTGAATCTTGTCATGACCTCCTGTGTAAAACAGTACAATCACAAGTCTGTAAAGTACAACTTGGCTTAGTAGATTTACCGGACCCTAAAAGTCATCCTTACAGGAGGAGGTGTGGGGTAGTGCAAGCGGCTGTCTAGGTGACGGCTTGAATGGGACACTCGCAGAGGGTGAAGTTCTACTGTGGCGGGCTAGCAGAGGACGTAGCCAGCTACTAGACGTTCAGAAGGAGAACATCCCGCACAACGTATGAGACCCATCGCAAGTGGGAGCAACCCATAGGGTGAAATGACAGAAGGGGCGAGGTACTTTGAAAAGTCACTGTGATAGTCTGCTCAACCACATGTCTAAGGCATCATGTGGGGCAGTGAGTTGATTGTCTCTTGTGGTGAAAGTGTACGGACTCTGCAGAATCAAAACTATTCGAATAGTCATGCCCACGGTCAAGGGCGGACATGGAAACTTAACTAGATATAGTTCTATTTCAAAAATCTTGGTGGGTGATAATGGAAATGTGTAGGACTGCTGATGGTCCTCGTTTGGAATTGCTCTGGATGTTGTCCCAGTGGTATGTTAAGTGGCTATAACGCTGAAATATGTATATGATACAGATGCCATGTAACGGTGGATGGAATATGTGTCAATTATAAGATCAACTTACTTTACCAATATAAGTCGTGAGTTTAAAATTGCTAGTTCTTAGGGAATTTTTAAGTAATTGTATTCAAAAGAAGTCTTCGCAAAATAAAATAAGCCTAAGCCATCCTTTGACAAGCCATACATGTTAAATATTACATTCTGTGTGTTGGCTCGCGAGCACGGTGGTTTGTGCTCATACTCGATTTTGCGACAAATTCAGAAGCAGGAATCAGATCACTACGCTTCAACAATACTTTTGGATCATGATGGCGAAGAAGATGAAGATGTCAAGAACTAGGTCGCGAACCTCCAGTTGGCTGCTTGTGGGCATGTCCTGAGGGTCCCACCTGTGTGCTCGTTCTTCCGCTGCTGCAATTTATTGATTTCGGCCTAATCGGCCCATGAGTAAGTTTACTATTATATTTATGCTTCCGTATGATATGTACTATGATATTCAGAACTGTAATCTGTGAGCACCATCTACTGATCCAGGGAATAGTGTGGTGGAATCACAGAAGATTCCGGATTGTAAAATCTGGGTCTGACAAAAAGTTAGGTTCTTCTTCTCCAGTTATACTTTCTTGGGGATAAAGAGAAGCCTCCTCGGTGTTTTTCTCCTCGATACGGCAGTCGGAAGGACTTCTAACTTTTTGACCAAGTATTTCTACCCTGTTTTTAGCCGCTTGCATTTCTATTGCTATGTCCACCTCCATGGTCGCAGTCATTGCAGCTTCAGCAGCAGTCTCTATTACTACATTGGTCATTTCCTCGACAACCATCCCGAGTGGTTGGTTTAGATTTGGAAGAAATTGGAGGAAGAAGTCGATTTGGTCGACGGCGGAAAGTTCAAAGCATATCAGAGCAGAAGGGGAAAGTAAGAAGATCTAAAGTTACCCTAAGATAAGCTTTTATAACCATGTGAGTTATCTGTCTCGGGAACCAAACGGTTATCTCAGGAAACAAATGGTTATCTCGGGAACTGATCCGGTGGACAGATCAGTGAAAATATATTGGAATTCATTAATTCCTCTGTTTGAAGTCCGTCTATCTTTATAACTCAAGCAAAATTACCTTATTAACCAAGATCAATTCTGGTCAAAGAGATTCAAAAAGGTTTTCCTTTCGACCGCCTTTCATCTACGAACTCTCTTTCTCAAGTAAGTTGCTTTCACTTAAAGTTGGGAGCTAGATGACGAGAATATAATAATCCTCAATTTATTACATCATTATATTCTTTGAATATACTCCTTATCGATAAGGGAGAGATTTCACAGGGTAGTTGTAAGCTTTTCTACGACCACATAATCGTGAGTTCTTCCACAACTACTCCTCAGTCTAAGCTTTTCTACGATCTTATAGTCGTAAGTTCTTCTACGACTACCTCATTGTCGTAAGCTTTTCTACGACCATATAGTCGTAAGTTGTCCTACAACCACCTCGTGGTCGTGAACCTTCTTGCAATCGATCTATCTCCGACGACATGCTACATCATGGGTCCATCTGACAAGGTGGTTAGAACGTGCGCTTATTCTTAAAAACCACACATGATCTCTCTGACAACAACCGTCGCATGATGAACGGGCCACCATGTCTCTCTGACAATAACTTCCGTTGGACAGTTATCACCCGAAGCGTTAAGGCATCTTTTGGCACGGGACAACGGCCACCGTTTCACCAACCATATAAAGGTTGACGTCTAAGAAAAGAGGGACGGAGGAGACTAGGCAACAAAAGTAGCGCAAGACTTTTTCGCGTTACTTTCTCCCCCGATTGTAATCAATTCTCTGAGCAATAGACACATAGGACGTAGAGTTGTTATTTTCCCAGTAGAAGGCTTGAATTTGTATAAAAATTCCTATGTCTTTACTCTGCATGATCATAGTCGGAGTCTTCAAGAGTTTCCTCCGAATCCAAACAAATCATATATAAGATCGGTATTAGAACACCGACAACTTTAATTAGAAAAATATTTTAAAAAGGCATTTGATAGTATTGGCTCTTATTCACCCCCTCTAATCTCTATTTTCGGTCCTACAATTTTAATCTTTAGTGGTGGTTTGGCTGGCCATACAAGGTGATTTCGCTTGATTTCCTAACTGTGTTTATGCCTTATGATTCACTGTATCAACAACAATCTCTCACGGTATATGACCAGCACAAAGTCCACCATTTTTCTAGGAGTGACTCCATCCACAACACCATGTTTTATTTTATTTTTTTGCGACAAATAACACCATGTTGCAGTTATAAGGTTTGATAAAACTCGGTCTTAACCAAATCACACCTGAAATGACATGTCGGTCTTACTCGATAGTTTCTGACGCTGCTGCTGCTGGTACGTACGAGCTAGCGCCCCCTGAGAGAAAGGCAGGAGATGGAATATCTGTCAAATTCACTGATCACTGGGCTCTGCAATAGCTGTGACCCACATTCAGCAGCACAAGGATTGTCTGACGTTGCATGGAAGAGGAGCTTTTTTGACCGCCACCCCTGCACACCACCCCACCGACTAGAAACTTATAAACACTTCAAAAATATAGAAATAGAAAAAACAAATGTCTGTTTCAATCGTAAGAC
The DNA here is from genome assembly GCA_036346575.1 of Dendrocalamus sinicus. Lineage (NCBI taxonomy): Eukaryota > Viridiplantae > Streptophyta > Magnoliopsida > Poales > Poaceae > Dendrocalamus > Dendrocalamus sinicus. Next base: position 6,370,365 of record CM070664.1, read on the forward strand.
TTTAAAATTTTAGAAATAGAAAAACACAGTAATAGAATAAATGTACATATAAAACACATGATTGAAAAACAAAGGATTGAAAAAATAAAGTGGATGTTTTGATTCCTTTCTGAAATTCTTGTGATTTTATAGGAATGCTACAGTGAACCTAGGAATTCGATCAACCAATTCCTTTTAATCAGCTATAATGCAAAATCTTATAGGATTAGGATTCCTATGTTCTTTTTTTTGAAATCCCTTTGAATCAAAGAGGCATTGACCCTAGCTAAAAGAATTTAGGTACAAGATAAAAAGGGGCTAAAATGGGACTGCGTGAAAGAACAATTCCCTTTGGTGAAATGATTCATTCCCTAACTAGGAGCCTGGGACTGGGAGGGGCAGACATGGAAATCAAAGCCAGCGGCGCAACTCGCCGCTCCCACAACAACACGCCACAGGGGCAATCTCGTCATCTCCCTTCTCAGACACCACAATTTACAAAACTGCACACTGCTACTGACCAGTAGAATATATAGCAGGTCATCATGTGAAAACAGGAAAAGAAAATGCCGGGATCCCCAAAGCACAGGTTTCCCGAGCATGCATATTTCTTTAGCTCACTGCGTTCCAACAATCTTCTTCTCAGGTTATGTTCGTTCTGGGATACAGGTTCATGTTTATGTTCATGTCAGAAATGCTTATAAGATCCCATCTTAAGGAAGCCACGGTGACATCAGGTGACCCGTATGAGTAGAACCACCATAACAAACATGCAGGTCATCACAAAGATGAGCAGCCACTGGAAGCATGTTGTCTTGGAAGCCAGCGTGTAGACCTCCGCCGCTCGCGTGGTTGCACGCCCTGTGCTTGCCAAGCTATGCTCCACGGCTCTCTCAGTGGAATCAAGGATCTGCATCAGCAGTAACCAGTAATGGTTGCCAGTGTTAAATTGAGGTAATATTATCCACAGAAAAAAAAAATCAATGCCAACACAACAGAAAGCCTACCTTCTCTGTGTCTTGCACAGATTGGTTCATTACAAGACTACTTTCCTTCAGTTGGCGTGCTAACTCAACCATTTCATCAGTCAAATCTTCTTGCAGCTTCCTGTGCAGTGAGAAGATCCAACACGTTAAGAGGATAACCAGTATATTCATTTGAAGATCTTGTACAAGCCTGAAGTTTTCATGCTTAGGTCTTAAAACATCAGGAGAAAAAGGAAGGTAATGATTAAACATTGCACTGATTATAGCTTTCAAATTTTCATAACAACAATCCCAGTGAAACTGGACAGTGAATTGATCTGTTCCTCCAAAAATTCAATGAATGGATAAGTAAATTGGTTGCTCATGTGCAATCTAGAAATTGTGTATAAGAATAAATGATGGCACTAAGCCAGATACTGAGATAGGAAAAAAAATCTTCGCAAAAAAAAGAAACCTATGTTTCTCAATGTGTGCCTGAGCTTCTGCATCCAATCTAATAGGTGCTCCAATATCTCTTTCTTTTCTCTCAGGACTGCTTGGTCCAACCTCCACATGAAATCTATTTGATTACATCTGTTAGTTCATTAGTTAAAAATGTAAGAAAAGGAACAAATAAAAAGGGACCAAATTTAACTTACGTTGATCTCCTCCGCAATCCTGTTGATAAGGATATTGGACTTCCTACCTTTTCTCCTTCACAAGAGCTTTCTTCTTCTCTGCTTTCATCAACCGGCTTTTCATTTTCTGGCTGCATCAACACAAGATAGTAATGAAAGTGTATCTAGGACCTAGCCTAGTGGTGTGCACTGTGCTGAAAAATCAGTTCAAATAAAGAGCATGAGGACATCATATGTTGTAGTTGCATTGAGTTCTACAAAGTACAAGTTGAGGAATTTAGCATATCAGTGGAAAACATGAATCAACACAAAAAAAACATACCACTGGAGCAGCAAGCCTGGCAGCTAGGGCTTCAATCTTTTCTGAATACTCACTAAGCTTAGCTTTTGAAACACTGAATCAGGAAGAAATTCATGAATGAACATGTTATCTGATCATTAAAAAAATACTACATAAGCAGTGAAAGATAAATTTCAATATAGGTAAATGCTTGCTCTGCTCCACCGAGACCACCGAATCAGCTGCAAGATTGTTAATGAAAAAGGCAAGCAACAACCCAGAAATTCTCATCATGAAATGAAAGGTCATGAAAACTTGTAGTTGTGAACCTTCACATATGGGTTCTTTTTGTCATGCTGGAAGGAGCATATCTTTACAGAAAGAGTATCCAGATTTTCATGAACAGCTTGTTAAAAATACAAAAGAAAGAAACTTTGCATTTATTAAGTGGGAAAGCATGGCACGTTTTATACTAAAGAAGAAGGGTACTTCGGAAAAAACTTCAACTATGTGTGTGAGGTAAAAGTTACTCTGGTATTGATCATGTGTTCCTATCTACTTATTGGGCCCATCATTGAATATCAGTATGGAAAAAGCATTGAAATAGATTATGCCACCCCAATTCATAAGTGCTTAAAGCTGAATGTTGAAACACACCATCAGTCAAAGCAAGCTAGCAGCAAAGTGTATTCATAAATTAGCAACCAGTACTCCTTTATAGACTTACAGAGTTTACCTTAATGCTGAGTTTACCTTAATGAAAAATGCAAAAAAATGGACGGTGATACTGATGCACTGGCAAGAACAATGATTGGTAGCTTGGCAGGACACACTAAAGTCACGTAATAGGAGCCAGAGATGAGGTTTATGTTTGTATTGGACTACACATTTTAATGGCTATGATATTGTCATTGATGGGGGCACAGTCATATACCAGCTGGGTTTCTTTCAAAAATTATGGAACCTCAACAAATGTTAGCTCGACCACAGTCAACATATCAATATTCCCAAAAAGCGGGCAACACTATACCGTCATAGAGAACATACAAACCCATGAGTACCTTGATATCCCTTCTGGTGTAGTTTCTGCTCCTAGCTGCTCCAACAGCTCCCTAGCTGTGGTTACATACTACAATTGGAGAATGTCAATGCTAGCACACAATCTATTCAAAATGACTAAGATTAAAGACAAGATTAATTAAATACCAATTATTAAAATTGAATACAAACAAAACGAATCCAGCAATATCCCATCACCCAATTTTCCTTATAGAACCGTTTTAACAAAAAAAAAAAAAAAAGGATCCTCGTTGAGGCTATATCTTTCTTCTCCTCTTTCTAAATGGGTTATAGAATAGTATGCCAGTATCTGCTCAGACGTTGAACAGATACAAAGCATGATGGAAATCTTTAAAAAAAAATCAGTGGAGCTACGCTTACATGGACAAGCTTAGCCTGATTCTGCTGCCGAGGAGCCGCCTCAAGCAACCTTTTCAAGTTCACTTCCACCTTGCTGAGCCCCATGATCAAGATGATGAACACCTACTGAACCATTCAAAAAAGGACACATTATTATGCAACACCCAACACAAAAAGATCAGACTGATTTGAGATTTTTGCTCCCTCCAGGGGCGGACCTAACGTGGGACATGGGGTTCAGTTGGAGAGAGACCCCCAAAAATATGGAAAAATAAACTGCTACTGGTACTCCACAACGCAGCAAGCAAATCCACCACAAACTCCATGGACTGGACTATCCATCCCAGAAAGGAAGATTTGGATGAGATTGCTCACGGAAAAGAAACGATCCTCAGGACAAAGCTCACTCTGAGAACAACAATCCAAGCAAGCTAGGGCTTCCTTACCAGCGAAAGAAAGATCAATCCGGCAGAGCGGAGGAGGACGACGACGCCGACGAGAGAAGAATTCCTTCGCTTCGAGGGTTAAATGACGTTGGCGTGAGAATTTGAGACAAACGGCGAAGCAATATCCGCCGCCGCCGTCGCGACGAGATATGGAGAAGAGTTCAAGGAAGAGGATGGGCAGGAACAAGAGACGAGAGAGGTTTGGGATTGGGCTGTGAGGATTGCGGATTTGGGGAGGAGGAGGAGGAGGATCTGTCGCTTGTGCAGCTGAACATTGGGGATCCGTTAAATGTTCGTGTGGAAGAAGGGATCCCGTGGAAGAATGGCTCGGCTACCGGTTTGCTAGTTTTTGTCTTGGTGGGATTTATTCATCATATACCCTTTTCATAGATGGAAATTCAGGATTTACCCTCCTGATCTACATGTTAGTGACTTATGATGACCTCATATATCATTGAGGTGGGAGGGTAAATCCTGAAATCCCCAATTTAAAGGAGGGTATATGATGAAGATCCCATCTTGGTGCGCACACACACAGATCAGCTGGTGACTGTTGGTGCAAGAAAGCAGCGAGTAGGCCGAGGAAAATCAGTATCAATCAAAAGAAGAAAAAGAAAGTAGCAACAAGACAAGAGCTGGGAAAAATAAAAAGAGGAAAAGGGAGGAGGAGGTCGTGGCTTTCTCGGTCCTCGCTTGAGTATTAGATAGGGAAAAGCTAGTAAATCGGCTAATCTGCTATATTGTTCTCTTGTAATTATGGGTAATGTACTAGAGTAATTTAGAATATCATCTACTAGATAATTATAGAGAAATTCGATAGCTTTCTACACAATATTTATTTGTGCTGATCGGATAAATAGATTCTAAGCTATGAATTTTGTAATCCAGCTGTCTGGTAAATTTATCATCTTCTAGTAGCATATATTAACCTATAGATTAAAATTACTAGATGAAATAATTTGGATGATTTATCTACATGAAAGATGTAGATAATTAAGGATTCTAGAGAGCCCATGAACATGATTTTTCGACGAGTATGACAAAAGTTATGAATACTGGAATACTACTGTTTAGGACCGGTTGCTGGTGGATTTGGTGGATAGTGGATGTGAATAAGTATATATGGTCTGGATTTGCGATAAGGATCAAATGTTTTAAGATGTAGCTCTCAAAATATACTCTCTCTCCAGTTGCAAATACGGTCTCCAAAATGTAACTTTGACCACTAATTTGTATTCTAATATGTTTGTAAAACCCAATAAATTATAATATTATGAAAGTATATTTAAAGACAAATCTATACATATGATTTTCTTGTATTAAATGTAAATTTATAAAAAAAACATATCGATAGTTAAAGTTTTGAAAGTTTGACTACAAATATCTCAAAACGACATGTATTTGTGACTGAAGGAAGTATTTATTTAGTTAATACTCAATTCAGAAAAAATGTAATTATCAAAGTGTAATACTAGCTTACTTTATCAAGCACATGCACTCAACTACTTTATCATAAATGATAGAGTTATTTTTCCTCAAAAGTGTCCAATTAAAATAATTGAAAATCTTTCTTAAATCTAGATAGTTTTCTAGAAACATCTAGATATTTTAGATGTTTTATTCGAAGGAATTTGATGGTGCCAATTGTCATACATATAGTGGTCACAAGAATTTATATAAACATTTCATTCCAAAATATACATCATTTAGTAGAGTTGGTTTTGGTTTATAAATATTTATATTTTATGTTTCGGAAGCAATATGTCGTCAAAGTGCACACATTAATTGTTATTCTTAGAGAAAGGTAAATCATAAATAGAGGCAACATATGTCAAAAACAAAAATATGTACTACTTCTTTTTCTATGTGTGTGAAAAATATCATTTAATATGCTAACACAAAAAATAAGAAAAGAGAAGTGGGTTAAAGTTAATATCTATTTAAAAACAGAGTGCGCACTTGTGTTGTCAACTAAAGTTGTAATAGTTTTACTCTAAAAAGTTGTAATTGTGCTACCACCAAATAAAGTGTTAGTATTAGTTTATTATTTCAATTTTTTTAGTATTATTGACTTTCAATAGACTTAGAAATGTGACTTTTATCTTTAGTTTTTATAAACCGATATAAGTATATATTAAAAATATATAACACAAAGTAATTTGTGAACACACATTTATATAATCCTAAATCCGCCATTGGCTCCCTCCTAACATCAACAATCGTTTGCCACACTTGAAGTAGCATAATCACATCCCCAATAGCAAGTGTGGGGAACGGGAGACCAAAGAACATCAGCAATTAGTCTGAGAACCTTCCAATCCGCCGTGCAGATGAACCGTTGCTTGGCTAATTAATTCGAAACAGGACATCTCGGTCGAAGGCTTACCGGTGGCTCGATGCCGCGCGCCAAACCATTGGCAGCGGCGCCCGACGATGGGGCGGATCCGGACGGGGCTCACCGCGGAGGAACTGGATTTGCTTTCAGCAGCGGCGAACGGCTGCGTCGGGGAACTCACGAGCCGATCGCAATGGTGGTCCAGTCAGGGTGGAGTGGGTTGCGACGGTGCGGTCGCAGGCTCACGGTGGAGCTCTCTTTCCCCTTCTATGCCTTTTACGATGGGCGTGGCCCATTGGGAAGAAGACCAGGGAAATGGGCCAAATGACCTCGCATAGCCCATTTAGTTTTGCTTGTGGATGACTAAAAATGCAAAATCATATATAGGTTCTATTTTTTCAGCTTCTAAAAGCTGTTTTTTGGCTTTTCTTACATTAACTAGTTTTTAAATGGAGTATTTTTTAAATAGAGTCTACTAGTTAATTGTAGTACATATTTTACTGACTTCATTTATATCGGCAAAAACTGCACGTGAATTTTTGTTACTCTATAATATCTCGTACAAACAGCCCAAAAGTCACAAGCCGCAGCCACAAAGAACAGGCCTATACATGCAAATATATGTACTATCTTAATTCTCAAAAGTACCTTAAGATTCGTACCAGAGATACTCAAGTATTAGGAGATAGAATGATGGTTTGAATTTTAAAAGTTTGTATTAAACTCGAGGCAGATTCGACAGTGATGACCTACATGTACCCGGTTGTATATGCGAAAAAAGCACGTTCGTGGATCAGCCCAAATAGAAATTCTTGCTGGATCTAGCGTTCACGGTTGGTTCGTCTTAAATAAATGGAAAAAAAACTACTAAGAAAATATAAAAAAACGGATGTTTATAGTTTGTCTGGAGCGTAGCGATTTTACAGTGACTTTGATAGAAAACGGTAAAAATCTCTAGCAAAATCCATCGTCCCAAATGGAGCCTTCTGGAGAAATTTGCTTGAAGGAAACTCTTCGAACAGCAGCATTAGTTTCCAACTCCAGGACAATTAATCCAGTAAATGCTTACCAAGTCAGCATCTCACAGACAAAGAAGAAACAGATAATGCAGTTTCCACGGTTAAGATCACTGGTCGGCGATAAAGTTTTAACCGCGGTACAAGTTTAGCTGAATAATTGAGAGCAGAGTAGACTAACGCACAAAATGACAGCAGTAAATTATATTGTCTAATCCAAACAATGTCGTGTGGGCAATCTTCTACTCCACTCCATACCTCCAAATCCTCCTTTTTCATTTTCTTCTTTATCGGTCTAGGTGACTGTGTGTCACTAGAGCATCAAAAATCAAGACAAGAATCCTAAACTAATCTTATTGGATTAAGATATGCACAGATCCGGGCGTTAAACCCTTGGGCCCTGGATGTCGATGTGCAGGTCTCAGGATCTGGCAAACATATCTCGATGCAAACTGACAAACTGGAAAGGGGCATCATGAAAAGGTCTTGGTAGGCATCATGAAAAGGTCTTAGTAAACAAGTCATAGTTGGGGAGTTTCACTGAAACCTGCCGACCGATGCATGGCTCCAGGTCAACTTGCAACCAATCAAGTAACATTAGTTTACAATCTTAGATCAAATGCATTATTGCCCTTAAGCCATTGGAGCACTTGAGTTGACGATGAGGTGGTGGACTCCTGCTCGAGTAAACATTTGGTTTTTTCCATCAGCTAAGAACTTTCGGTTGTGTCAATTGCGTCCTTGAATTTTTGTTGGTATTACAGTCAAATACATCAGGACATGTTGTACATCAATTACCAATCGTCAAGTACGTCAGGACATGTTCATCAATTATCAATCGCAGTCAAGACATTAAATTACCATGTTAACCTTGAAATATACTCTTGTTTCAGGGAACACGATCTAAAAAAATGGCCATATGGCAACACAATTCTCTGATTCTGTCAGGAAACAACTGGAAACGCCACTTGTGACTCCATTATGTAATATGAGGACAATGCAAGTACTCAAGGTACAAAGTGCCTATTAATCATCAAGTATTTAATGGTGGGGCAGGGTGACCACAGAATCTCACCATCTACTCCTAATCTTAAAACTGACACACACACACACACAATAGAAGAAGCAAGCCCCACATAGTGCAGTAGTATATATATGGTGCAACACCATTCATGCCCTCTCTTAACATCCAATGATCCAAACATGTCTAAGCTTCTCCATAAGTTACTCCTTTGATGTCACAAAAGGTGCACCAAACATTCTCACAATGGCAACAGAAGGATAAGGCCGGCCAACACTTCATCAGCTCTACTATGATGGAGAGCCTGAAGGCCGGCTTACATGCTAGCAAACTTCAGTTTCAGTAATCTGTACTGCTAACTACTCACTGTGTTCATAGCTAAGCTTTTGTGTTGATGAAGCCATGAAGGGAGAGGGGTGAGGAAGGGGCTGATCATGAAGACCCTGGACCGGTGCCTGTCCAAACAGAAGGGCCGCAAGCCGCCGGAGGGGCGCTTTGCGGTGTACGTCGGCGGCGGCGGCTCGGCGAGGGAGCGGTTCGTCGTCCGGACGGAGTGCGTGAACCACCCCTTGTTCAAGGCGCTGCTGGAGGAGGCCGAGGAGGAGTACGGGTACGTGGCGGACGGGCCGCTCGAGCTGCCGTGCGACGCCCGGGCGTTCGTGGGCGTCCTGGAGAAGATCGAGCGGGAGATGGCCGAGGAGAAGACGATGGTCAAGTGCACTCGGCGCACCGGATGATGGCGATGGTTCCGGGGAGGCCGCCGATGATCGTCGGCTGACGAGCCGAATCGTTGGTTGAGCGTTTAGCTGTTGGCTCGTCTTTCGGGCTCATGACTTATCACTTCACTCAAACACCCACCGACGACTTTCTCCATCCCCACATTGTTTAAACTTGAGGCTACAAAGAAAACAAACATTTGTTTCACATAAAGAAATATGAAACACAAGATAAGGAAATAGGTGTTTGTGGACTATTTACTTACCACATCACCATGCTAGGACGTCTTTATACACAATATTTTTGGTGCTCTTCCCGAGGCATCTACTTTTTCTTTGGTTTGGCCAAAATTCTTGTCGCTTGTCTTGATACACCCCTTGACTCGACCACGGGCATCTTCGACCATGGGCATTCAACCACGCCCATCTTCGACCACGGCTATCTCGACCACGAGTTTCTTCGACCACGGTCATCTTCGACCACACCATCTTCAACCACGGTGATCTATGCCCACCCGTCCACAACTAAAAAATACGAACTGCTTGACGGCGTGGAGTGTGGAAAAAGAGGAGAAGGACGTGGGTAGTAAAATAGAAAGAGGATATGGTTCGATTGATAAATAACTAAATTGAAAAAATAGAGAAGGCATGAATACTTTCGTTATCTTGTTTTATATTTTATATTTTACACTATGGTTCAATCACGTTTCATTATCTTGAATTGAAAAATTGAAAAAGAGAGGACACCTTCGCTTTGCATTGCGTCAAGCTCTGCGCGCTTCTCGTTCTTCATCAAGCTAACAAGTAAGTCGTTCAAACGCACGTTCAATTTTGTTACTATATTGTTTTTTCTTGTGTAATTTGTGAAGTATGATGAGTAACTTGCTGTTAGTTGTGAGTTTTGCATTATTAATTTATTATTTCTGTCTCCTAATAAAATTTGGAATTAAAATATTGCCCACATATTTAACAGGGACTGGGGATTGTGGGGAATTGGGTGCCTTTGCTTTGCCCACTTGCCGGTCACTCGATCTCTCTCGGTTGGCCCTTGGACTCTTGGAGAGTTGGGAGTTTGGATTGGAGATTTGGCCGACAACTGGCCGAGACCGAGTGTGACGCACATACCAGAGCCCAAAGGGTAAACCTTCTGCATTCTACTATTCTTCATTCATATTGAGTTATTGATATTGAGTAGACTAAATTCTTGGAGATTAAAATCAAAATTATGATTTATGTATTCTGATTAGAATTCTCTACTCACCAGAAGCATATTTATATATTTTTGGGATATGCTTTCTATTACTTTCCTTGTATTTCCTTCTTTTTATTTTGTTTATCTTCTATTCATATATAAATTTGAATTGAACAAGAGTAAAATATTGTGTTTGTGAATCTAGCTTAGCGTCTTAACCCACTCTCGATTTTGTTCCAACCTTCATCACTGGAGCTATGTATTCTTATTTTTTAGCTTTTGTTTTAAATTTTCTGATAGTAGAGTTTACTTCTCTGAGAATAATCTAGAACTTTCTCTAGAAAACATTTGGCTAGTAGGTTAGCTCTACAAATATAAGGGGGGAGGGATTTGGGACAAATAGACCATGATACCCTCGGTTGTAACTCTTCATATGTATTTGTTTCTTACTCCTTTGTATTTGTACACAATTTATGATATTTTTTTCCAAATTTTGTAAGACAATATATACACAAATTATGATTTTTTGCAAATTTTTGAAGAGCGCATGTACACAAATTATGAAATTTTGATTCCACATTCACATGACATGCTAATGCACGGTATCAAGTTGAAAAGATACACCATTTTTATTGGTAATTTGCATATGACCATCAGGTCATAATTTGGTACCTGAAATTACAAATGAGCTTATAGATTTATCATTGCTATGCACAAAACATATTACAAGTACATAGCATATCATGAAGCATAAGATACAAGCCTCACCCCAAAAGTCATCAACCGAGATCAGGATATAAGTATTGGCACACCGGCAGGAACTACTCCATTATCAAGATTTGTGTCCAAGTAGTTACATTGCAAATGCTTCACATACTAATATGCATGTACGTGATTTGATTGAACAAAAAAGGCAAAACATTTGTATAGAACTCATGTATACAAGTAATAAAAAGTACAAGGAGCAAGCAGTAGCAGATGGACAAAATTCATGTACAAGAAGTAACAGATATGTTCATGAACAAGTAATAGCTAGCATATAATACAAGTGAATTGATGTACTTCGCAGTAAAGTCTGCAACCAAACTCTAGTGGCATTTTCCCCTAATTAAAAAAACCTTCAAAGTTGTGTCAGTGACATGAAATTTTTACCATTGTGAGTAGATAAAGAAACATAGCTAGCTCTATTAGATCATCATTTCAACAAAAGAAAGTTATGCATTGTAGCTACCACAGGCTCTCCAATACTGAAGTTCAAAATTACAGTGGCTTCATGCGCTTCTGCTGATTTCGGCTTTAGGCCCTTCTGCTAATTTCTACTCTACACAATGTACATGACAAGGAATTAGGTGAGTAACATCACCGATCAGGATTGTCAAAACTTGAAACAGAATACTCTAGGAAGGGAAAAAATATGTATATGATGTGTCCAAACAAACAGATGATGTAGCTAATCATTTTCCTAACAGGCAATTGGCAGACTTTGCACAGGCACAATCTGGCAGCAAAAAAAATCTCTGAAGTGCATCATGGAGAGAGAAAAAGCATGAAGCAACAGATTCATCCAGATCCAGGCAACAAAAAAATTAACGCCATCTGGTTTGAATCATTCTATCACATGTATGAATGCACCAAGTAATACAACAACAAGCAAAAAAGCCGCATACTCTATCCCCTGTCTATCTTCCTCATGTTTGAATCATTTCAGATCTGGTTCATGTCATACATTCGTACATTCATAACCACAAGCTATATCTAGCACTTGACATCTCTATTCCCATGTTTGGAAGCAGCACGATGCATCTAATCACGCATTCATCAACTGAATCTCAATTCTACCGCCGCCTCCTTTGCCGTAATAACTCCATCCATGGCCACCGAGGCCGCACACCGCCTGCCTTTGCCGTCGCCTCATCCGCGTCCGCGGCGTGGTGGCATGGCGCCGACGGCGCCCGCAGCGGCGGCTCCCATGCCGCCCAAGGCGGCGGCGCCATGGCGCGCGCAGCGAGGCGATCGGCGGCGCGCCGCGGCGCCGGCGCCCGAGGCGAGACGGCGCGGGCGCGGCGGCTGACCCGGCGACCGGCGCGGCGAGGCGGCTTGCGTCCGGCGTGCCCGGCGGCGGGGAGGAGACGACCCGAGTCGGCGTGGCGGCGCTCGTGGCCGGCGGCGGCTGCTAGGGTTTGGGGGGAAACTGCCCAATGTGCTTTATATAACCTTAGAGAGCACGCTCAGGGCGTGTGCGTGGGGTGGGGTCAAGGAGGTAAGGATTTGGATCGTTGGATATGAGTGGGTAAGGAGAGAGAAAGGTGGGAATTGATCCTTGATCGTTGATTTCACTGGTTGGTTTTCCTGGGGACACGAATTGGTGTGGACGTAGGAAAACTCATGACTGCTGGGGGCACAATGTGGGGTGGTCGTAGGAAAGAACTGAACTGGTGGATTATAGGGGTAGAGATAAATAAATAAAACGATTTTTTCTTGTCTCATCAAAATAATTTTTAAAATGATTTATCAATATTCGATTCATTTACGCTGATGTTTGTATTGAGATCAAAATCTATTAGCCATAACAAAACATGACCCACCTGTTCTTATCATGTTTTCTTTCGATCCCGTGCACAAAATATGTCGGCCGATGCACGCATGCATGGCCTTTCTTCTCGTAACTGTTAGTGCAGTTTGTGATGTTCGTTTCATGTAGTAATACTATGTACATATACAGTGGGATTTACCGCCATAAGTTCCAGTAATATTTAGACTTGCTCAGTTAGTTCTTACTCATGAGGCTACTGTAGGAACAGATTAATCAAGAATGTAAAATTTCAAGAAAACTGTTGTGACAGAAACATATGCACACAGCGGCAAGAGAAGTTACTCCGGCAAACATGACACCACCGATGAAGCCACTTAGTAGCAGTAGACGTCACCTACCTCAACAAACTAGGCGCTGACGATTTTCAAAGCAACCCGGTATCAAGCCGGCAACCACCATGCCGGCGCCGGTATGTCAATCCCATCATAGAGTAATCTACGAGTACTTTTCAACACAGTCCAGAAAGCAACTATGAGAATAGATTACAGTAATAGCGAGGTGCAGAAATGGAACCAAGTACACTGCAATGCGAAAAAAACACAAGACCCAAAAAGACTATAGTAATATCGAACAGTGGAAGAAATTTTGCATTCGCCTGACAAATCAATACCATGTAGTGGAGCAAAAGGATGATACAGTTAAACTATAACAGATATATCTTGCACCAATATTAACACCGCAGGTCACACCTGATCACTCTTGAACCGACGCTGAACAAATGCCCGATTGGATGTAACGGAGGAGGAGCAACCATAACCATGTACAGCAAAAGGTGAATCTGACGGCAAATCGCGACCGCATTGCATCTACTACCTCCTGATGCTAGCAACCCACGGACACACCTTATTTCGGAGCAGAGGTGACGCCCACAGTTACGGCCTCTTTTGTTGTACAGGTGACACGGAGGACTGCCTGGGCGCTTAATGGGGAAAGCTTTGATTGGCAGAAAGCCTCCCATGATTCAGCTTCTGGTGAGGCAGCAGGTGTGCCGTCATCTTCACCAGAACTCGAGGCTTGAGACTTCTCGTAGAATGCTTGTAGCTCCAATGCCAATTTGCGAGCAGCCTCCCTTGATTCAGGAAGCTGGTCACTAAGCTGGGTTGCTGCGATCTGGATGAGCTTATCCATTCCATATTCTCTGATTCCCTCCACGTCCTGGACAGAAAATAGGTCATTTTTGTGAAACAGCAGAAGTGATGTTGTATCCCTCGTGTTTAGAACAAGAACAACCAAGAGTGGTTAGTACATGCAGATCCACGCTACACAAAAATTAAAATGCTCAATCTCCAGTTAATGTCGCCCTATTAAAAATGACTGGAAAGGTGTGAAGCTCTTTGAACTCACAAACTATAGCTAAACATACATTTGCCATCTTAATATTCTCAACATATCAAATCTCCACCACAAGCACTAGAATCATTGTTTGGCCAAGCTCTAGCTCCATCTTATGACACGGAAAGTTGAAGCCATGCACCTACATATCCAAATAAACTAAAATGCTCTGGAAGAACTTGAATGTAAACTCTTAACTAAGCCCATGTATAGAGAAGAATAGCACACATGGAGGTCAAACTATCCATTTCTATCTAGTCACTTGGAACATCAGAAAAGAGAACTATAAGCTGTATTGAATTAATCTTTGGCCTCTCTTAGGTTCCATTTGAGATAACCAGATAAAAATTGGTGCAAAAAAAGCTATGATCATAAATAAATTTTCAGGTCAGACCTTCACTTACAAGGAGTGGTACGCTCTTGCTGAAACACATTGATGCTTTTGCTCGAATTCGTGCATTCCTGTTCTTGAGGTAGGGCTGTATTTTTGGTAACAATATAGAAGGGGAGATCCAGTTTGTCATTGATATAAGAGCTGCCTCAGCAGTTTCACAAACAAAGCGCTTATCTTGTGAAGATTTTAGAAATAGCTGCACTAGCTGTGAAGACATTTGAGAGAAGATGACTTCTTAGTTCGTACAGGAAATCGTCACATGAAAACTAAACAAGTGAAATCGTGAATAGAATATTTGAGAATGGCAATACACACCAATGGGTCGATTGAGTCGATCATTAGGTTACCATATGCCTTGAAGATGCCAGCACAGGTCATGAGCGCAGTTTTACAGACAGCACTCCTTGGATTCTTGACAGATTTCACAATAAGAGGAACTAGAGGTCCCCTGTAATTAAAATAAGTTATAGCAAGCAATTAATAGAAGAGATGTGATATAATTTTGTAGCATCGGGCATGGATAAATGGTGTCTGAAGCTATCAAAAGGTTTGTCCAAAAACACAAGGCACTTTGGATGGAATATACACGGGAGACAACGTACAGCAGCTCCTGCAATTTTTCTTTGTGATATTTTGCCAACTGACGAACATTGTTAAGAGCTTCACATGTCATAATCCAGTCCTTTGAATCCAACCTTGTAACTAAAGTCTATCAAACAATAGAAAATGGCAAATCTTAGGGCTTTAAGAATCTGAAAAAAAAATGTCAAATCTCCAACAAAAAAATCATAGATATGAACAGCTAGAGGCATACACTAAGGTTTGCGTCAGCATCTGGGAGATCTGTGAGATTCTCAGAATCAATATACTCAACATCTGTGTTTCCAGATTCACATCCATTAGTCACAGCATCATGACATGCAGGTGGAGCATTTTCTTCCTTGTTGACACATCTGTTGCAGTTCAACACAGGCTTGGTGATGCAGGATTTCAGAGGATTATCTTTCGTTCTCTCCAGCTCCGCAGATTGAGCTACATTGAGATCTTTTAGCGCGTTTTCTGACATATTCAGTTATTCACACGCTGCATAGAGGATTGGCAGAAAAGGAGATAAGAACAACATGTAGGCAATGGATCATCTATGATAATTGTGTGGAGCATTTTCCATAAACATACGGTCCAGCCGTAGCCAACCATTCCATCAAACAACAATGCAAATATCGTAAGCAACAAAAGCTACAATATAGATAGTTCCATTAGATTCACTTTCACCAAAGCTAATCGACCACAAAACCACTCCCAGGAAAGAGAGAATCAAATCAACTACAATGGGGTGTTGTGGAGCTCTACTTAATCCAAATTCCCCTAGGTATAGATCACTCTCTACTTGATCCAAAATTCCCTAGGTATAGATCACCGCAAGCCATAGACTAGAGCAATTTAACTTACAAAAACAGGCGCACTCCAAAGTCCAAATAATCTCTCAAGCACAAAAAAATGAACAAACGATAGTTCATTGCTGCCGAGTAATCATGTGAGTACACTTACTGTACTCACTACCAACTATACTACTTAATTAAGAACCCTAAATCACAATTAAAAAAGGCAAAACATCCAGTAGAGGCACCAACACAATAGAATTCACCAAGATCAGTGACTCGCTAGTCGCTACAGTCAGCAACCGAAGCATCACGAAGCGCAGGAACACCGGATTTTGCCACACCTAAATCCGGATCACTAACGCAACTCCAACCACGATCGCGAGGAGGAAAATGAGGGGGGGAGGGGGGCATGGGTTACCTTAGAGCGAGGCGGGAGGGAGACGCCGCCGACGCGACGCGGCGGTGGAAGGTACCAGTTCGCTCTCGCGCTCGCTGCGGTGGGTCTTGGAATGGTCTTCCGTCGGGAGCGAGCAGGCGCGTCTCCGCGACAAGTTGGTGTCCTGGTGCTGTTGCTGTGTTCTGGAATTTGGGACTTGGCATGCGACAATTGCATTCAGGTACCTGAAAATCTTGGGTATCACGTTCTTGTAGCACGTTTGATAGGAAGGGTGGTTTTTTTTTCCGATTGATGGCTTTTGGATCAAGCGTATACACTTGCGTGAATAAATCGATCCTGATAAGCCGTTTTGAAAAAGCTGTCCCGATAGGCCGTTTCGAAATAACGACAAAAAATTCATTCCGTTTGATTGTTAAGGAAAGTCATAAGCACAAACTAAAAAAGAAAGAGGTTGAATGTTATCTATGTTTTCACATGTTGCTTTGGTGGCATAATCTTTGCTTCACATGGCTGGGTTCGGTTGGACTTTCGGTTTATAGCTTATAACTTATACTACAGTAACTAGCTATACCAGCTAAAATCATATACAATTATTTTTCTTTGCGTACTGTTTCTCACAAATAGTCAGAATTTAAAATTTTAAGCCATAATCCACAGCCCAAAAGAACACACCCATACATATGTCTTCCATGGTGGAGGATAACATGACATATTCATGTGAACTTATTTTCTTACTCTTATTTTTTCAGTAAAATGCTTACTTAAGAGTTGGTTTTTTTATGTATGTGAATTTTAGAGAAAAATTTTGATTTATCAGCATAGATTTTAAGTTATGCTACTTACAGTCTCAGCGGTAAGAAGCTCACTACAACGTAGCATAAATATCTGAAGTACAAAGCAGGATGTATTCGTCTAACCTACCCAGTAATTTTATCAGCAGAGTGCAAACATGATGATTACATAGGGCTTCCATGCAAAGCCTTCATTGGATTCCATAATAATTCGGCAATAATTAAGATGTATTTGGATGGTTGAATGGAGGCTGGATGGGATGGTTCCATCCATTTTTTGCGCTTGTCCTTGTGTTCGGTTCGTTGGAATGGATAAAATCATTCCTGTTGTAGCATCTGAGATCCATCTGAGACAGTCGTCTGCTGGGTTTGGGGGCTCAATTTAAAGTTTCGGAAAACTCGGAGGAGTGATTAATGGACGGGTCAGGGCCGGTCGTCCTAGGCATGGGCGACAGGGGCGACCGCCTAGGGCCCACAAAAGTCAGGGGCTTCAGTACATGTATATATACCTATATATATATATATATAACTTGTTTGGACTTATAGTTAGTGGGACCAACTGAGGTATATAAGGCTATAGACTCATATTATTAACTTCGAGATAGCCATTAGCAACAATATGAAGAAGACAACTAGTAACCATACTAAAAACTTGTCTAGGCAGCCTAAGTGTCCAACTCAATTTGGAAACACCTTATTTGGCATGTCACAAGTGACTAAATGAACGAATGCTCGCTCATAAGATCGATGCCTAGCTCAGCTCAATTAGCTTGCATCTTATTACTTGCTAATTAAACTACGAATTTGATAGCCGGTGGTTTCTTAAATATTTGAATTCTCTAGTTCAAGTATACAAAGAAAAATTTTGGTTCAAGATTGGTAGCCTAGAACTCTAAATTTTCAGTGCATGTGGTTGTGTTTGGCGACTAACAAAAAGTTCCATATTAGTTGAAGGATTGAAGATTTTCTTTTGAAGGTTGGTGCTTTTGCCTTTTAGTGTGGCTGATGACTACTTAGTTAATGTCCCAGCTAACTGAAAAATATCATAAAATAGTTTTTATGTGATTTCATTCGTAAAAGGCATTTTTAGAACATATGGATTTAACAAGAAACAACATAAATTTCTCAAGACTTAAATGAGGCCTTTAAGTTATATGTCTCTTGCAACTTGCAAGAGAAGTTTAGTATATATAACCTTGCTCATACAATAGGATGTTGGTTATCTAGAATTATTTGCACTTGTTATTGGTATACATTATGTTTTGATCATAAAAGTGATCCGATCGGCCTGAATAGAAGTAAGGTTTTTAAAATATCAAAAATACCCTAAGATCTCCACTTTCGTTTCGCTCCAGAGCCTCCGAAATATCAAGAATGGCCCTGGGACGGGTTGGTGGTACAAGTCCACCATGGGAGAACGTCCTTGGCTCACAAACATGGCCCACATGTCAGACTGTGAGGAGGTGGCCCGTGCGGTGAGCTCATTTACTATCCGCTTTACTCCACCTCTCGGGCGGAGGAAATGAGGTGCTCTGCCGTTCCCGTTTGGACGCCGGCGAGGTGGCGTCGATGAAAGGCCTGCCGTTTTCAAGGTTCACAAACTGACAAGTTACTATGAGTGACTGTACTTGTTGGAGGTAATAGGTGCTGGCAAACAACAAGATACCAATACAGAGCCATCTCGCATTATTCTTCAGCAGTTAACCCAACCCACATGCGATGAAGCGGTACATGGTGAGGCGTTGACACTTGTGGAATACTAACACGTGACATGCCCATGAGGCCCTACACGACTACATTTCGGATGGGTTTTCTTAGTTTATAGATTATAGCTTACCTAAATGAATGAATGGAATAATTTCTTCATCGTCTTTTTAAAACGGATTATTAAGACAGCTTTTGAAAATGATTTATCGACTTATCGACATTCAGTTCATTCGTACATAGTGAGGCATTGACACTTGTGGGATACCAGTAACACGTGACATGCCCATAAGGCCCTACACGGCTACAATTCGGATGGGTTTTCTCAATTTATATATTATAGCTTATCCGAACGAATAAATGAGATAGTTTCTTCATCGTTTTTTAAAGTGGATTATCAAGACAGCTTTTTCAAAACAAATTATTGACTTATCGACATTCAATTCATTCGTATAAATACTCACGCTAAGGATAAAACCCATCAACCGCAACCATAATCCATTAGCCATAACTGAAAAAAATCCACTCTTCATGGCATGTTGCATGCTTGCATCTTAGAGGGCATTTGTATCAGTTTTGCTGATGACTTTTAACTGTGGTTTATGGCTTTTGACTGAAAATGAATAGTAGTGGCTGAAAGAAGTAGCTTTTAAAAAGAGGAGACGAACAATGCAAAAATTGAGGGAGTGATGTTTGTGTGTAATGGTAGCGAGAAAGAGTGAGGTGGGTGATGCACCTGTGACCCACTGACTTATTCTCAGTGTGAGACAATAGCAAAAGAAATGGGAAAGTCATTTTGAAAAACCATATATTTATACTGATTTTTAGTTTTTCTAATATGATGTTAGAAACAGAAAACAATATAAACAGGATTTCAAAGCTAGATACAAGAACTACTGAGAGCATCCACACTGTTCTCTATATTTAGCCTCCAACATGAGAGAGTATGCTTGAAGGTATTGCTATACATTGCGGGAGAGAGAGAAAACTGTCTCTAGCCTTGAGGTTGTCTTAAGCCTTGAGGCCAGCATCAACGAATAGAAAAATGAAAGAAATTAGTGAAAAGGATGGATGGATGGAGTGCTAACTTTTTCAAATTTTTTATTATGGTTGTAAGTTCAATTTTAAAGATAATAGTAATTTTTATATATTATCTAAAAATATACTAAACTTAGAAGCTATTCACCAGTCTCAGCTTAAAGGCTATCCATCCTCTAAATTGTGGATGCCCTCGGTCCACATCAGGGCAGATCTCACTCTCTTTCTCGCGAACTGGGCCGTTTGGCCCAAATACGACCTCCAAAACCCTAATCCTTGCAACGGACGGTCAATACCTCACCGTTCCTTCCCACTTCCCGCATCCAACGCTTCAACAGCATCCACGTCGTCCCAAACTCGACGTTATTAAAACGCCGCCTGGCTTCTAAAGGGCGCTCGCCCGCCTCCACTCGCCGCCTCCTCGCCATATCCCCGCTCGCTCCAAGCAGCCGCCGGCGAAATGGTACTCACCCTTTGTCGTTTGGCTCTGGCTTGTCGATTGCAACCTCTTGCCGTGATCGGAAGGGGAATGTTTCGTGATGTTTTGGGGGGTGATTTTGGGCTAGTTTACTTGGATCTTTGGTAATATGGGTTAGATTTGGCCACTGCTTGCTGACAACATGTTCCTAATTAACGTGTGCTTTCACAAATCTTGCAGGCTCCGA
Source organism: Dendrocalamus sinicus (assembly GCA_036346575.1). Classification (NCBI taxonomy): domain Eukaryota; kingdom Viridiplantae; phylum Streptophyta; class Magnoliopsida; order Poales; family Poaceae; genus Dendrocalamus; species Dendrocalamus sinicus. The sequence continues at coordinate 6,390,668 of CM070664.1, forward strand.
AGCGAGGTGGAAAGGCGCCGGTTCCGGCGAAGAAGAAGACGGTACGCGACTCGTTCTTGAAATCTGCGTGCTTTTTTTTAATCTTCCTTTCCTTTGTTTTGTTCTTAGTGTGATTCGGTGTTGTGTTGGTTGGTGTAGGAGAAGGTTACGAACCCGCTGTTCGAGAAGAGGCCGAAGCAGTTCGGCATCGGCGGCGCGCTGCCGCCCAAGAAGGACCTCCACCGCTTCGTGAAGTGGCCCAAGGTTGTACGCATCCAGCGCCAGCGCCGCATCCTCAAGCAGCGCCTCAAGGTGCCCCCGGCACTCAACCAGTTCACTCGCACCCTGGACAAGAATCTTGGTATACATCCCGTCCATTTATACAGTCTTTCCATGCATGTTCTGCAGTCATTAATTAACAGTTAAACACAGGTGTTTATGATAGGTTTGGTTGGTTCATGCTAAGCTTTGTTGATGGGGTAGGGAGCAGTAGTAGACAAAAAAATTGCTGCTAGGATCTAAAATCTTAATTGTAATTACCAGTTTAGCATTGGTACAAATGGATGTAGAATTGTATTGAATTTGGCTTAAAATTCTAGGCAGTATTCAAATTATTTTGTGTGCATAACAATGTCCATGTAAATACTTGTACATATTTGGCGCCAGGCCTGGAACCACACCCCAGACAGGGTAGGCTTCAACCCGGGGTGTGAAAAAATATTTAGTGTATAACCCGAGCGTGATCAAATCCTGTCTCCACTATTTGGCGCTATATTTATGTTAACACTGATATCGTTGGTTTAGACCTTCGTGGGATGGATGAAAGTAGAGGTGGAGTAATTTATGCTTGGAGAAATGGTAGGCTTAGTGAGTGAAGGGTTTATATCTATTCGGAGAAGTGTTGCTGAGATTGACCGCCAGGCTAGGTGTTGTTTGGGAGTGGATGCTTTGGAGGGTAGGGGGTTTGGTCATAGAGGATGGAGGGATGACGGGATATAGATGGAGAGTGTGATATGGAGGATCAATAATATGAATGTAAATGTAGGGGAAAAGAGAAAGGGAGAGGTGGATAGCGAGGATACGTGTAGGGGTAATTTTCTGTGAGGTGTGTTCATTTAGGCCCTTCAGTGGTTTAGTCCTTTTGCTTGTTGTTAAACTTGCCTACTGTGAATCTTTTATTTCAGCGACAAACTTGTTCAAGATGCTTCTTAAGTACCGCCCTGAAGACAAAGCCGCCAAGAAGGAGAGGCTTTTGAAGAGGGCCCAGGCTGAAGCTGAAGGGAAAACTGTTGAGGCAAAGAAACCAATAGTCGTGAAGTATGGCCTGAACCATGTGACCTACCTCATTGAGCAGGTGTGTTGCCCCCCATTCTTTCCTTTATGTGATTTACTTTGCTAAGTGACAAAGAGAGTTGTCTTTAGACATCAAACTGCACTATGTTAATAATTAAAATCGGTGTGTTCTTTTGCAGAGCAAGGCCCAGCTGGTTGTTATAGCTCATGATGTTGATCCGATTGAGCTGGTTGTGTGGCTCCCAGCCCTTTGCAGGAAAATGGAGGTTCCTTACTGCATTGTGAAAGGAAAAGCTCGCCTTGGATCGGTATTATTTCCGTTACCACTTTTGTCTGCTTGCAAATTGTCGTGTGGGAAAATTAAAGAACTAATGAATAATATGTTGTAGATTGTTCACAAGAAGACTTCTTCTGTTCTGTGCCTGACCACTGTGAAGAATGAGGATAAACTTGAGTTCAGCAAGATCCTTGAGGCTATTAAGGTGGGTAGCTGCGAATTTGTCGGTTTCTCAATATCCATTTTTGCTCATGATTTGCCCACTGACTGGAACTTGTTCTTTTCCAGGCGAACTTCAACGACAAGTTTGATGAGGTCAGGAAGAAATGGGGAGGTGGTGTCATGGGCTCCAAGTCGCAGGCGAAGACCAAGGCCAGGGAAAAGCTGCTCGCGAAGGAGGCTGCACAGCGGATGACCTAAATTTACTCTTGTTGAACCCTTATCTTGTACTTCTCATTTCTAGATTTTGGCGAGAAACTCTTGGGTAGCGTGTAAACATACTGTCCTTCTCTGGATCTAGTTTTGAAAGTAATTTTGTTCGTGAGGCCATCTTAGAAACAAACATTTGTAAGAATTGAATCTTTTTATTCACTGCCGATTAGTACCTATGAGTCAGGCTCTATATGGATGAAGTACTCCAGCTACTTGCAATGCGCTTTCAAGAGGTTTTGTTATCTGCCGTTGTCCTGGAACAGCCAGTCAGACGAGGGAACAGGCTTTCATGGCATTCTTAGATTGTCATCATTGTCGACAAGTGTATGTACAAGGTGACTGTACAATGCAGGACGCGCTATCACATTTCAAGTATCCACAAACTATTTACAAACTGATCGATCCCATGCCTCATTATTCCTTAACCTACGTCAGATTTGTTTGTATGAACAAGGTCGGTCGTGTTTTTAGCAGCAACTTCCTCAAGAGTAGGATCTGCTGAGCCTGAACCCCTGGAACGAGCCCTTGAGCAGGTTGCCCAGGATGGACAAGGCGCTGCCCTCCTCCACGGGCTTGATGGCCGCGTGGCTGCTCGCTCAGCGAGTCCACGGGCTTAAACATGTACGCAATGTTTCATTTCGCTCTTTGTTTTTGACATCAAGTAGTTCATTATTGGTACTGGTATGATAGTTCTTTTTACATGAATTACAATGTCTTTGCCTAGCTATATATCTTGCAGTAGAATTTTACAAACTAATTTACTAAAGTCCTGCTAACAATTTTCAACTCAGCTAGAAGGCATTGATTCGAAATTAATGAGATTCATGTCTTGTATTAGGAGTTAGGAACACATTTTTGAAGTCCACTTATAGTCTTCTACTATGCAAAGAGCAAGAGCATTGTCTTTCAAACCTCCATTCAGTAGAGCAAGAGCATTCTCTTTCAAAAGAAATATAATGGGCTAATTAACAGCATTAGCAAGAAAAGGTGGGGGAAAATGATGGTTACAGATATATATGAATCTCTTATTCCGTTTGTCTTTGATATAGACATTAGCAACCGAATCACAAACCAATTAAGTGAGCACTCATCATCTAGCATATACCATAAAACAATTAGCAAGGGAAGTGCTTTACCGAGGCTGCTAGGGTCAGAGTTGCTACGTGTAGGGGAAGGGGAGGGCCGGTGATGGGAAGGGGGGCAGAGACGGACAACGAGGAGGGGAGGGGCCGGTAGAAGCGGACGGTGAGGAGGAGGGGAGAGGCCGGTGATGGAAGGGGGCAGAGATGGACAGCAAGGAGGAGGGGAGGGGCCGGTAGAAGCGGACAACGAGGAGGAGGGGAGGGGCCGGCGATGGGAAAGGGGGCAGAGACGGGCGGTGAGGAGGAGGGAAGGTTGATAGTAAGGAGGAGGGGAGGGGCCGGCGGAAGCAGGTAGCGAAGAGGAGGTGAGGGGCTGGCGGAGGCGGACGATGATGGGGAGGGGCCGACAATGGGAAGGGGGCGGAGATGGACGGCGAGGAGGAAGGGAGGGGTCGACGCGGAAAAGGGGAATGAATGCGGTGTAGCTTGGAATGGATCGAATCATCGAATGAATGAATGCGTCGTGGTACATCGCTGGATGGATCACTCACTTGGACTGAGTGAGCCTACCGAGCCAGCGAGTTGCTCGCTAGCCGGCTCGGGCTTGGCTTGTTACCGAACCAAGCTCAAACCTTGGCTCGGCTTGGCTCGTTAATGCCACGAACTGAGCCTCTAACCAGCTTTATGCATAGGTTTGCAGCATGAGATGCTTCCTATAGCACTTCATTCCTTTTTGGCTCTTTTCCATTGTTGGCCATGTGTTTTCGGCTATAGCGGCTGACGGCTTTTTGTTTGTGTTTTTTGATACGGTAGCGAATGAAAGATATGTTGATATGGATGACACTGATGGTTTGAGCTTGAGAAGCCGTTTGAAAAGTACGCTTTTAAAAAACCGTTCTATTTTTTCCGACTGTTGAAGAAACCAAAAACCAAAAGAACATATCATTGTCTCGTTGTAAGGACACAAGTGGCACCAAAATAGAACAAACCAGCCAGCCGAATCCCAGAATTGGCAAAATCTTTGTCACACCTATCGTGACTTATTGTGCGCCATTTAATTGAAAAGATTTTGGTCTTTGCCGTTCACAAGAGAAAGAAGAGCTCTTGGTTTGGCGCATAGTGATTGAAATTGTCTTTCCCTGGTACAAAGGACATAAGCTATCGTTCCCCTTTATCGTTTCGCTTATTTTGACTTAAGCTTTTGGCTTATTTTTTTTACTATTTATAACTTTCATCTTTATCTGAACTTTTGATTTTTTTTTTGAGCTTTTTGTTGGTTCTTTTTTCCCGTATTCGTTTGCGTTGTCCGTGATGAGCTAACATTTTTTTTATTTTTTAATTTAATTGCGCCAAATAATCCACCTTCAGTTATAGCGTAATTTTAGTCAGCTATAGTGCAATTTCAATCATAAATCACTATTTTTCAGCCCAACCGAGTGGGGCCTATAATCGACTCCGGTTTCCAACTTTTTCAGTACATTTCTGATGGTAAGGGGAAATGATGGTGTAAATTTTGCAGCATGCATATTTGTGTTTTCGCACCCGCACTGATCACGATAGCATTTCATTGTTGTAAGAACTAAGGCCATGGGAGTGTGTGAAGAATTGAATTGTCTGTGCATTTCATCGTTGAAATAACGGGGGAAATCAAATATGTGAAGAATTGAATTGCGTGTGAGAGAGAGAAGCACACAGGAGTACAAGGGAAGAAAATGTAGTGGGAGAAGGGTATCACGGCCCTTTATATGTTGTTGGATTAAGATGATCAACTTAGGTGCCGCTCAATTGGACTAAAATGAGCTGGTATATGGTTAAAATTATATTGTAGTTAGCTGAAATTACACTATAGTTGATAGTAGCTTATTTGGTATAACTAAATTTTTTTAAAAAATAAAAAACATGTTAGCCCATCACGGACAACGCAAACGAATATGAGAAAAAAGAACCGATAAAAAGCTAAAAAAAGCTAAAAAGTCCGAAAAATATAAAATTTAGAAATAATGAAAAATAAATTAAAATCTAAAAACCCAAGTCGAAATGGCCGAACCTGATGTAAACGCTTATTGGGACTGTGAAATCCTTTCCGGAGTACAGGACGGCGCGGCTGCTCGTCCGGACTACGGTCACAGTTGGGAGAGGAGCACGGTAGGGCCTTCCAAATCTCACATGGAGCCTACCGGGCAATCTACGTCTTCCGATCTATGGGCCAAGTGGGCCTTGCCATCCTTCGGCCACCGAATGTGACGCGACCTGTTCTCCCAAGGACGCGCAGGATCTGGCCCATATTGGCCCAAAAATGTGAGGCTCACAAATGTTCTGGATCACCGCTTTCCCAAGAGTACGGAGTATCAAATGGTAACGCATGTAGCAGTAACTTTGTGCTGAAGTATTCATGTAAGCTTTTTGATGACAGACAGCTCTTTGCGAAGATACCTTAAACCTAACACTCTTAATTTATGTGGGTGAAGCTATGTTACTGTAGACAGATGAAAGACTGATAACCTGGTATGAGTTAGCTTGCACTATGTATGAGACTTGCCGGGCTCCCTAATAGAATGTTTAAACTGAAAGCTTACATCTGGACCAGGGAAGTGCTTCTGAACCAAAGATTCATATATTTTTCCCTGTCTTGACAATGGCACGCCTTTGATTATGTATATATCTTGTCAATCTGGTAACATTTGATTTTGATCAATCTGAAACACTACCATCTGAATAAAGCTTATTGTGAAAATGTTGAATGGATTGTTTTTCAGCAAGGGATCCAGACATGTGAGAAATCATCAAGAGATGCCAAGAAAGAAAAGTACACTCCGATTGCAACTTGTAATCACTTTTCTGCATATGGTTGTCATGGGCTCATAGCAAATCACATGCCCGCAAGCAAGCTGAACTTGGACAGCGAGGGACCAATACATTTATATCGGTCGCTGAGACGTCCAGGTGAAGGCCGGGTAGCGATAAGCGATGACAGTCCCAAGGGCAAAAGAAGAGAGGAGATTTCTTCAGAGAAAAAAAAAGAGGATCGAGGCCAGTTGGGGCTAAAAGAAGGGGTTAGCGTTTTTTCTCCTTGAGCAGTGTGCTGCGCTTTCGTTCCTACCTGTCCTCTTCGGAAACTGTTCTTTGTTTCTAGTTGTTTTCTCGAGATCAGTTTCTTTTGTTTCTTGTTTCGCAACAGTCTTTTGATTGGTGGCCTGAATTCTGATGAGCATCAGAGACGGCACAGTCAACTATGTACGCACGCCTCCTCTCCATTTGGTTTTCCCTTCGATTTTTTTTCTTCTTCTTCTTCTTCCTGAGCGAGTTTTATGGACCCATGCTGATCGTTGTACGGGGACATCTGCATGTGTTAATTATGCTTGGACAGTTGTGCAACTGTCAAGGGGTCAGGGTGTGCAATTTGGAAGGATCCAGGCTTTCACAGAAGCCAAATGACTTTACACATGCGTGATTGTTTCAAGTCGTACAGTACAGATTGGTGGCATCTCGTCGGCACGGCCGGTTTGACAAGAATCTAATTCTCGGACATCTTCGCAACAAACCCTGAACGTACGATTTTAGCTCATGCAAATGCAGCTTTCCCTCCGTGTGGTATATAAAGTACCAGTTCTCTCTATTGAGTACCAATTAGCTACTGAAGACATATGTGAAGTGGGTAATCTTTATTTTACACTAATTCAAGCGTCCAGACTTCAATCTCTCCAACCTTTGAAAAAATAACAGTGTGCAAAATTTCTCCAAAAACCATAAAAGATTTTCTTATCGAAGTAGAAATCTTAAAAGGTGGAGAAAAAACATTTCCATCCTGATAAAAGGAAAGGAAACCGTAAAGTAAGATCTCTTGTAAGTTGTATGCTAGCTATGTAAGCTAGTGTACAGTGGTGCGTAAAAAAGTTGCTACCGAGATGAAATTACAAACTCTACTCTTCGTTATCACGCATGGATAGCACAGCGTTCTACCAATTATTTCGAATCTAACGAGACCAGGCACGCATCTGCATTTTTTAACGAGTCATTTGTACTAACTTTTGACAGAAAAATCGCGTGGTGGAACCGGCAATGTAAAGGCTGCGCTATCACGTGCAGGTTCAGTCACCTCCTCATCAGCTCAAAACTACGCTACCACTACCCAGTTAGTTTTCCTCGCTGCTCTGAACGCGCACGCACGACATGTCCAGCCGCGTCCACTATGCACGGTTAAAATAGAGTAGGTAAGGATTTCACGTAAATGCTACATAGAAAACAGGTCGATTACCGCGCAGACATGGAGAAATCATCGTGCTCCATTGCCATGGAGGCGAGCCAGTTAAACAGCTCCGTACTAAATCCTAGGCATACGGCAGGCAGCCACGGCCTCCAATACGCGCCCGACCCGTCACCATCCGCTCTTCCTGCCGCGCGCCCGCCTCCCTAGTACGTGTCGCCCGCCGTGCCCAGCACCCAGCCAAAGCAGGCTCGTGGAGCGCGCGCGCGCGCGGAGCCGTGCCGCACGTGACCGGGCCCGTCCGCGCAGCGATCTCGGATCGTTATGGGGCCCGGCGCCGCGGTAGGGCCCCCGGCGGACGGGGACGGGACCCGTCATGGCGCGGGCGTGGGATCTCGCCTCCCATCTCTATAGGAAGATACACGCCTAGATTCGATCGCGCGTCCGGGCTGGGGCGTTCGTCGCTCGCTGCTCCTACGCCAAGGTGATAAGGAAAATTTGTATTTAAAAATATTTGTATTTGTATTGAAGAATATTCATATTCATATTTATATTCGAGAATATTTGTATCCGTATTTGAATTCCAGACTATTCGATACATATTCGATCCGTTTCTAGAACCAATAAAAAATCCGTATGAATTTTGTGATTCAAAATTTGAATTTATACGGTTTAAAACCGGTGACCAGTCAAAAAACAATGAAAAATCGGCAAAACCGCTAGGAATCCGTTTTATCCGATATTTATATCCAAGAAAATCCGTATTCGTATTCAAAAATATTTGTATCCGTATTTGAGAATATTCGAATTCATATTTATTTTAAAATATAGATTTGTATTCAAATTTGAAGCGCGTCCGTCCGCGCCGTGCCGTGACCACTCGGCGCCGTGCCGCGCGCCGGGCGGGTAGCTACGATACGCCGGGCTGCGCTGCTGCTGCTGCTGCTGCATGCGCTCGGGCGTCGGACGGTATGGCGCGCTGGTACGACCGTACTCTACGGTGCGGATACGAACGATTCGGCTGTCTGGTCGATCGCGCGCGCGGTACCACTTCAGGTATGGGCGGGGCGGGCGCGCGCGCGGTTCATGCCATGCATGCGATGCCTGATGGGCTGATGATGCCGCGCCCGTCAGTCGGGCGCAACTCGATCGGGTTGCAGGGTTCAGATAGATGGGCATGATGCAACTGCGGTCGCCAGTGATACGGTGCAGGATAACGATCCACCTTCTTGGACTTATACGGTACTGGTGATAATTAAATACTTAAAAAGGTTAATAGTTTCTTATCCCTTGGACGGTTTGGTTGATCCTCGGAGAAGCTAGTGCTTTTTTTTAGTTTCTTTGCGCAGGCATGGAGTTTCAACGTGAGAGACCACGCTATCGCAACGGCCATTGTTACCTGAACTTTTGAAGGGTTTCACACTTTCACCTTCCAACTCCTAGTAGTAGGGGCGTTCAAACTGGTTGAGAAAAATCGGAAGTAAACATCCATGGCCATCTCGCTAGCCACGACCACCGATCTGACACTCTCCTTCGTCGGTTTGGGCTGGTCGGTAAAAAGTAAAAACCGGTTCTGAACAGCCCTACGTAGTAGCTCCGACTTCCGACATGAGCTTCACAAATAGGACCCTAGTCTTGGGGAACAATACCACCACCACTTGGATGATTACAACAGTGCAACATCACACTGTGTACGTGGTCCCAGAACAAATCAAGTTCATCCGTTTTGGTTCGGTGTGCCCAGCACGTATTGTCACTTTTCGATCGCACGGCCCTAGCTCGAAATTTCCAGCCGGTTACTGAGTGGTACTTGCCAATCACTTTGCAATCGGAAACGTACGTGTGGACGGATGGATGGCCGCGAAGCCTTTTTTACTGTAGGGCTAGGCCCCTATCCGTTTTTTCAACTCGTGGCCTTTTCGGCGAGAGAGCTGGATGTGCGTCCGGCCGGCCAATGGGAGGCCTCCCAACAAGACGGGTGGGGTGGAGACGGGCCCTCCAGTAGGGGGGCCAACAATCTACGTGGCCATACAATAATCGCCTGGTCTTCATCATACCGCAATAACAGCGCTAGGTAGCACAAAGACATTTTCCAATGCAGTGGTTCCAGCGATATCTATAAAGTATCACATAGAATTGAAGGCGAGATGGAAGAAAAATTAAAGAAGAGAGAGAGAAGCAATATCTGATGAGGTCAGTCTCAGTGAAAGTTTCATCTTCATTTAATAGGTTGTCACATAGGCATTTTTGATGATATGGCAACATTTTTAAAAAGAGAGAAGAAGTGAGTTTCATCTAGATGAAAATCTCTTGGCACGATTACCAACTTTATATGAGTCATGAAATTAAATGTCTATGAAATAATAGAATGAAACTATGCATTGAGGATGGATGTTTCATTTCATTTTACATGATGTGGCAGTCTTGGAAACAACGTCATAAAACTCTCCACTGAGAATGGCTTAAAGACATTATTTGAGCATAAAATCCAACCATCAAGGAACAGCAAAAAAAATACATTGGTGGGAGGAGAGAGAGGGGAGAGGTGGGTGAAATTTATTGTCTCATCCTATAGATACATACCATCCACCAAATAAGTTGTGTCTATAGCTATGTCTTTATGATGTGGAGGACATTAGATATAGCTTGCATTGAGAGTACATACCATAGATATAGCTTGCATTGGGAGTACATAGCATAGATATAGCTTGCATTTGGAGTGCCCTAAGACATTGATCGGTCGTTGATTCACTTTTTACCCCCCGTTGGTTGTTGTTACCATCACTGCTGCTTACAGAATGCTTGCTACTGAAGTACTCTCTATGTCACACAATATAAGTCATTTTTTTGGAAGCGTTGTCTTACAATATAAGTTTATTACAAAGATCAAATAAATATTTATTATAATATTTTTACCATATATCTCTACTTTAATGCTGAAAAAATAAGTGATTAATTGTAGTATACCATTTAATAGGGTTATGTATGATATAATAGTATTAACTTTTTCTTAAATTTAATATCTTCTTAGTCTGTGTATATGATAGGTTTTAGACTTATATTGCGAGACGGAGTGAATAGAGCGGATGATTCAGTTCAAGTAGCCGACAAGCGCCAGGGAAAGCAGTTTTTGTCACTGTTTTTTTCTTTTCTGCGAATTTCATGCGGGTATTTTCTACGGTAGTTAAGTGCTACGGATTTACGGTCGTTATTTACTACATGGTGTCAAGGTCCCTTAACTTTTTGTGCTTGGTCTTTACAACCATGCACCCTCCCACAAGCACGGACAGGCAAGAGAGATTTCGATGACAAAAGACGATGTGGTAGAAAATAATCAGCACCATGACGTGCAGCGAAGAACTAGCTTTTATTTACCCTTTCAGGTCGTAAGCTGCCTAGCAAAAGTCGTGCAGGCAACTGATAGTCTGCTGCTCGTCGTGGAAAGTTTTATCAGTGCTGCTCGATCACCTTTACTTAAAGAAGGTGTAAACCATGCAAAGTTTTGCCTGGATTAGTAATTAAAGGCGACAATAACCATGGAAACATTCAGCTAATTAAAGGCCTCGGCTTGGATTGAGAGAGTTTACTTAAGACACGATGATGGTGCAAAAAGTGGCATGCGACGAAAAGGACAGCAGGGGAGATACCTTTGTGTCGCCTCGTCTGAGCGCATCCGAGCCCTGGAATTTTTTCTTGTCAGGAAATTGCATTCGGCATGAAAAGGTGGTGCGACTTGCTAGCGCGAGTCCTTGCAATCAAAGTTGCAGGCAGTTTTGTCGCGTCGCGCTGAGATTTAGCACCACCCTCTACACGAGCTAACAGTTTGGGATTCTAAATATGAATCACATGACCTTGTTATACTTAGATACTCTTTTTTATGTGTAGCACTCTCTTAATCAGATCAGAGTTTGTGAGATATAACATTTATATATACGGTATCAAGAATGAAGAAGGTGAATCTTGTAGAGAGAATCGAAATAACGACGTTAAAGTAACCACGTCGAGAAATAAAAGATTTGACGAAGTCGACCGTAAATTCTTTAAGTATAACCTCAAAAGAGTACAAAGGATTATCGCTCTCTCGCAATACTCTCTAATTTTTAGGACCTTAGAATCCTCAACCTAAACAAGAATATAGTGCTAAAGAACAATCTAATATATAATTCTTTTGTGTATCTCAATCTTTAGATGGGTGACTTCTTTGTCTTATTATTTGGTTGACCGTGTTCTTTATAACCACCTATAGTGGCTTTATAGTCTCCCCTAGCCTCCCTTCATAATGAAATAGGAATTGTACTCTAAAAGAAAATAGGAATTATTATCCTATTAAGATTCATCTAAGATTAATTATAGCATACTTTTTAAATATTAAAAATACTAAAATATAAGTCACCACACTCAACACGTTTGTGTGCTGGGGGCCAGGCCAGCCGGCCGCAGATACCGCGCAATGCTCGCTTTTGTCCTCAATGCATCTCGTGTTCCTTGGAAACTCGAAGAGTTGGAGGTCATGATTTTGTTAGTATTTTCCTTCTCTCCTTTGAGACTTCTGTCTCCTGTCTCATACTAGTGTATATATAATCTAATTTGAACTGATAAACCTGTCATGACCAATTAATGTACGTCTCATCACATTCATTCCTTCAGGCTCCCCTTATGTAGGTAGATCCTCACACCAATGGAAGTAGTTATCCAATGATTGTAGCAAGTACAGAGAATATGCGGTACTGATCAGCAGTTAATACCACTTATACGACATGTCAAAATTTTCGGTGTTTTAGGGTTTGGTGTTGTTTGCTTTATAAATTAAGCTCCAATTGTCTAGCCATGTCTGAGTTTGCTTTATAAATTAAGCTCCAATTGTCTAGCCATGTCTGACAAGCATATTGTCCTGGACTAAACCAACGACTGGACAATGTTGAATAAAAACGAAAATGTCGTACGTGATTTACAGTTGAATAGCAACAATATGTAAGTTTCATCATGGCTAGGCATTTCTTTGACCACCTAGGACCTAGTGCATTTGCATTTGTCGATTCAAATAACAACCCCCCGTTGCTTCGACCTTGCGCACACAGACCTCGATTCCTACTCAGCCGTCCTAGTTATTGTTCTTTCTGTTCGTCGATTAGATAGGTCAACTTCTAGTTTTCGTAATTTGTGTTTTACTTCGCGCTGTTGAGCCGAGCAGTACGTAGGAGATAAAGCAAGCAACAGATGAGAGAAACGAACGATCAAACAGACGAAGAAAAATATGTACACAGCTGCTGATCAAGCAGGTTTCTTTCATCCAAGAATTTGACATGGATCAACGCGCCGTTGATACGAACCGCCCTAGCTTAGCCAGTGGCAACATTTTTCCTACTGAAGTCTGAATGGTTAACCTGCTCGATCTACGAGCACGACCTGATGAGCCCCAGATTGTAGAGGAATTTCTCCGAGCGGGACCTGATCATGTTCCCGAGCGAGCGCCGGTCCCGAACCGGCGGCGACTTGGGCCCGGCGTCCTCCCTGACGAACAGGATCTGCTCGCCGATCTCCGTCCTGACGGCCTCGACGGCCTGCCCGTGCACGGGCTCCCCCGACGAGTCCACCACGTAGAACACGTTCACCGCCCGCGACCCCGTCGTCGCCACCTCGGCGTGCGTGACCGACAGGCCGTGCTCCCGGAATATGCGCGTCACGTCGGACAGCAGCCCGACCCTGTCCTCGCAGCACAGCTCCAGCCTCAGCCCCTGAAAGAAACGTGAAACGCAGACACCAATTAACCCGTGTTAATTACATACACGCAGTAACTAGCAGTGTACTTCCATTGCAGTGCGGTGCAGCAGTAGAATGTCTGTGTCCGAGGTCGGTCACATGAGTGTACTGTATGGCGTACCTCTGTGTTTCTCCGTTGGATTGCTGCTTCGAGGCACCGGCCGAGCCGCTCCCGGTCTTCGCCGGAGGTGGCGGCGCTCTCATCGAGGTGCCGGATGTAGTACTCCTGCAAGACCAGCAGCAAGACGTGTACTATATGAGCATGTGTCTCTACCCACTGATAAAACAATTCCTTTTCTCGTTGTGGTGTAGAAGTGACACCAGTTCACACAAAAGTAGGCTCCCCCTCCCTCACATGCCAAGATCTAGCGGTATCTAATTTAACAAGTGAGAGGCATCTCTATTCTCTAGTACTGGTCAAATGTGAGCGTCGAAATCGAGGGCCATCTCTTGTGTACGCACAGTGGAATGCTATGTAGTACTAGACCACCACACCGATGTAACAGTGGTGAGAAGCAAAACGAAGTAGAAGAGGCAAGGCACGCACCTGGTACGCTTCTGATCCCTCGGCGAGGACGGTGCCGTGGAAGACCACGTACTGCAGGTCGGTGAGGGTGCAGACCGTGTCGAACAGCAGCTTCGGCCGGTCGCGGCACCGCACGTTCACCAGCGTGTACCCCCTCTCGGCGCAGTCCTCCAACGCCACGACCGGTCGGCTCCGGCTGCCGTCCGCCGCCTCGGCGTCGGCGCTGGAACCGGCGCCCTCGCTGTCCTCGCGGCGGTGGATGCTACGGTCCGCGTGCATCATCTGGTGCAGCCGGCGCTGCGTGTGCGCCACGCGCGCCGAGATGGCGGCGCGGGCGGTCTTCTTGTCCCGGCTGCCCCGCAGGACGTGCCGGAGCAGCCGCTTCACCGTGTCGAGCCGCTCCGGGTCGTCGATGGCGCCGAGGGTCTCGGCGTCCGTCACGTACACCAGCGCGGCCATGCGGGCGTCGTGCGTCCACACCTCGGACGCCACGATGTTGCACTTGAGGTCAGTGAGCACGGCGAAGACCTCGGACAGGAGGCCCGGCCGGTCCCTGCCGATCAGCTCGATGGCCGTCTGCGCCGCCTCCGCGTCGGCCTCGACGCCGACCGACCTGTCCGGGGCCCGGAAGCTGAGCGATCCGGCTCCCAGAGACTGAAATCAACAGAACAAAATCAACCCTGTTCTTTGCATCACATCATGTAGCACAAGAAGTGTGCATTGCTATGTGCTCACTAAGTACAACTGGAGAGCAAGTGAACCATTGCAGCTACACAAGCTAGGAAAGCTAGCGATTGCTTCAGTGAAGTCCGATGAAATGGTGAGGAGTGAGAGGAGCTGTGGAAAGAGCTAGGATTCTTTCAACTTCACCTGTTCAATTCTGTCGATGACTTGGCCATCATAAAGTTTATTCCCTTCCTGATCCACGACATGGAACACTGCGCAAATGTGAAACAAAGCCACGCCCACCTCAAGATCAAAATATTGCATCCAAACCGAAAGCCCCCCTCCGCATGAGCCCAGAAAGGCACCGGCTTTCTCCTTAATCTTTCCAAGATAGGGAGGTTGCAAAGCACTTACCATCCATGAACCACTCCCCATCAGAGGAAATGTAGGCCCTCTTTATGGTCAGCTTCAGATCAGTCAGCACCTGAACTACCTCCAGCAAGGTCCCATACTTATTTGCACTGTCCACCTGCAGAAAGAAAGAGTGAAAAAATTTTCTGCCAAGAAAAGCTTGCAACCTGCAAGAATTTGCAAGAACCAAGAACAACACAGAGAAAAGCTCTAAAAGCTGCGTTGCTTGCCTTCACCAAGGTGGCAGTCATGTCTGAGGTATTATCCACGGTGACCCTGCAAGTTACCAAAGGCCAAGAACTAGCACAGTTAACAAAGGACACAGGTCAAAGGGCAGAAAGAAACATGGGGAAGGAAGAAAAAGAACACACAAAGGGAAAGGACTAAACCTTGGAGGGTTCATTCTAATGACCAGCTTCTCGAACTCATCGACCACCTCAGTACTTGGAGACCCACAGGCCATCATTGTTCAAGGCCTTTGTTTTCTTGCTTGCTTGCACAAGAGAAGAGCGAAGAGAAGCGAAGAGAAGAAAGAGAAGAAGCTACCTAGAGAAGGTGGTGAGGCAAAAGGGATACTTCTCCTTTGCTCCCCCCAATCTAACTGTACTCCTTGTGGAGGTTGAAGCAGCTCACCTAGTCCTAGTATATATATTTGGCTACGGGGGAGGAGGACATGTCCACTCCTGGATTTGTGTTATGCATTTTCTCTCTCATCTCATGGTGGCTGCTCGCTTCTGCTCCTTGCTTGTGTTGTGTGTGGCTTTGTGGGCAGGAAGTGGTTTGGTTGGTGTCCCTTCGCTGGTTTAAAGGGAGATGCTTGGGGGAAAAGGACCATCCCAGTGGGGCCTTGTTTCTGTGTCTGTCCATATTGGACATGTAGTTGCTTGTTACTATGGGCTGTTCTTTTTTACTGAGACTTATAGTTTTTGGTTGTGTCTTGTGGCTTTTAATTTATTCGTGTGAGAGATTACAGCTTATGTGCGGTTTTTGCGGGCCTGCTCTTTTGTGGTTGTGGCTTATGGTTTTTTGCTGCGGCTTGTGGCTTTTGGCTGTTCGTGTGAGAGATTACAGAGTAACTGAAATTCACGTGCGGCTTTTGCGATATAAATGAAATCGGTACAATATGTACTATAATTAACTAGTATACCCCATATTGAGAAGACATTCATTTAAAAGCTAGTTACTGTAGAAAAACCAAAAGCCACAAAAGAACAAGCCCATAAATGAAGTCGGTACAGTACGTACTACAATTAACTTAGTAGACCTCATCTTAAAAAGATACTCTATTTAAAAGATAGTTACTATAAAAATTAAAAGCAAAAGCCAAAAACTGCAAAAGAACATACCCTATATACTGATCCCAGAGTGGGACCTGTGCTCATTTGGATCATACTTCATTTCATTCGATTGCACAACTTGTGTTTGTTGTAGTATCATTTACTGTATCTACTGGGGATGTGTAATCGTGTACTACCTCCCAACAATGGAGATTGAACAAATCCTGAGATGCTCGAAGTATTTAAAACCTTCCAGTAATTTGCCTCAAACTTGGCCGCGCTGTTTTTATTAGGGCTTAAATGCTTAGAAAGATATGCTTTGTGTTATTTTAATTAAAGATAGGACCTAAATGGGCATTGCATCTGTATGATGAAATTTCATCAGTTTAGATCTTTGACATATATCTCTATTATTTAAAAAGTTAATGAATGGTGATGGTTCATCTTCCCCTCCCAATTATTTCTTCCACCTCCTTACAAAATCTTTAACAAAAATAAAAATAATCTACCAAAAAAATTCCACTATACTAAAAATTTCTACAAAAAATAACAATAGAGCTCTACTGGATATGTAGCAGCAGAACCGAGGGCACGGAGGCATGATGTGGCTGAGCGCGGCAGAGCCAATGGTATGGACCGGACAGATCGATCCCAACAATATCAACTCGATGCGCTGGGATAATATAAATTTTTAATTCGTAACAAAGTACAAATATTCAGCTAGTATGAAATAATAATGAGTGTATCTGGGTGTCATATTCTCACATGTCAAAATGGGTAAGACGTCTCTCTGACTTTTGGATTGCTCACGTAATCACGTTGTATATTTTATCTGCAAAGCCATGGTCGCACAATTGAAAACTGCAGCGACATGTAATACTTGCAGGGTTCTTGCACTCTTGGATCAGTGCTAAAATGAGATTAGGGTGGCAAACATTGTATTGGCCATGCGTTGGTGGCGTGGCATTATGGCATTGGTAGTGCTTAAATTATAGGGGGAAATTAACATAGGCCCATACGGTATATTAGCCAAGCTTTGCAAAAGGTCAACCATGGAGTTGTATTGTGGGCGGCTGTACTTACAGAGAACTTGTTCTCTTGCAACATGTAACAACGACCATGGAGTGGGTAATACATCATACAGATGCCCTAAACAAAATTTTTTTAAGGAAACGACCCTGATTTATATTAAGTTTGAAGACACAATGCATTGTCCCATTACAGTGAAGTCTAGCAAACGAATGAAAATTACATAAAGGTTCAACTGGACTTAACTGAAGCGTGCGTACAAGAACTTCACACTCGAAGAGATTTCGCCGGAGATGAGGGAATTGGCCGGCGCCGACCAGCTAAGGACGAAGTCGTCGAAGATAGTGATGATGGCCAGTGAAAACATTGCAGGGATTCTTCTGGGCGGGGGCGTTGCTGGAGCCGAGACCGCCGATTAACTGTCAACAGCAAGCCTGACTTAAGAGCTGATGCTACTGTGTGCCTCTACCAGGGAAAAATCTTTCGGTTTGAAACTAATTTTGCTTGGCAAGGAATGGGTCGAAATAGATGAAATTTCGCTATTTCGTTCCAAAATTTGGCCGAAACTTTTAAATGCGTTTGAAGTTTTTACCCAAATTTGGCCAAAATTTGATCAAAATTTCTAGCTGGGTCCAAATTCAAATGAAAACGAATTTATTTGATCAAATTCAAATGTACTTTTCTCAACAGTAATTTCCTCTTAGAATTATGTTTCCTATAATTTATCGAAAAAATCAACGGACATAATCATCTTCTTGTAAAGGTTAATCAATTTCTCACCATGCACGACGATCTTGTACTATTGGCTCCACAAATCTCAACAGGATGAGCATTACCGCGTGGCAAATGCTGGGACTGAGGGCAAGGAGGAGAGCAATGGTCCCCTGTTTCATCGATCTTCTTCCGCCCCTTGCCAACATAGTATCAGCATTTACCCCTGTGAGCAGACCTCGCATATGGGTCCAGCTGGGATGATGCCCTGCTATCTTCTCTTTGGCTCCCCTCCCTGTATCTTTGGTCTCTTTAGGGTGTGTTTGGTTTGTGGATGGAGATTGCATCGTATATCCTGGATGAGTGGATGCAGACTGAGTGGAATCGTATTTCAGAAAAAGAAGATGTTTGCTGAGGCTGTATGAGCGGATACAAAAACCGAGATGCTTGTTTGGTTGCTCAGATGAGCGGATGCGATCTACCAAACTTGAGAGATCGACACGTGGGACCGCATAAGATACATCGCATCCACTCATCCAGATGGCTAGTGAAGCTCATTTTGAGCGTATCCACCCATCCAGGATGAGGGCGTATTTTTGCATCCGCTCATACAGGCTGTATCCGCTCATACAGGCAACCAAACAGGCTCTTTCTCAGATTATACGGATCCACCCATCCAGGACGAAGGAGATTCATGCAACCAAACACACCCTTACTCTCTTGCCCCATTCCAACCTTTTCAATTCTCAGTTTCCTTAGTAGATACTTTTAGTTCTGCTTTGGATTTGATTAGATTATCTCATTAGAATCTTCCTTTCCTTTGAGTCCAAACTGTGATTTTTTTGTCTCCACCATTAATTGGTTGCTTAGCTATTTTAGTTTAGAGAAAACTAGGCTAGTGCTATTGCAAAGGCGCGGATTTAGAAAAAGACCATCGCAAAAGGGACCAAACGGACCAGTTAAGAACAATTGCGATGGTATTTCCCTAAGTTTGCGTTTTTACGAGGACACTAGCCTAATTTTCTCTTTAATTTATGCGCATGATTTGAACTGATTAGATTTTGTGTGTGATTCATCTTTCTTTATCCTAATTAATTGGAGGCTCTTCTAAGAGTCCCACATTGATCCTAGGAGGTAAAAAAGTAGAAACTTTCATGTTAATTAAAGAAAAAGAAAAAAAAATGCTCGAAATTCTTAAGTTAATAATAGAAAAAGAAAATATCTTGACTTTTTAACTATGGTGTAATCTACAGCTTGGATTAGAGAAATTGCATGAGGGGATAGAGGTGATTAGGGATTTAGCATCTGAATTAGGCCGTGCATGCAGACTAGATGCGCATTAAGGCTAATGCGCACATAGTGGCGTTGTAGTCGCTCCCTTAGAATAAAGAGTTTGCATACAAAACCATGAGACCGGATATGGCAGTATGGCACACGTGCTCTTAAGACTCGATCAAACTCAACAAAAAAATGGTACCCAGCCGAACATAAAGCACAAAACTGAATCAGGATGCCTAGGGCTCCGTTCGGTTGAGCTGAAAAGCTGTGGTTTATGATTGAAATTATACTGTAGCAGTTGAAATTTCACTGTAACTGAAGTGACTTATTTGGCGTAATTAAATTTAAAAAATTTAAAAATAATAAAAATATGCTAGCTCATCGTAGACAACGCAAACAAATACGGAAAAAAAGAACATGCAAAAAAGCTCAAAAAATACCAAAAATTTAGAAAAACAAAATTTTTAAATAGTAAAATATAAACAAAAAATTAGAAACTGAAGCCGAAACGAGCGGGTCTCGCCACGGCCGGAGAAGTCATCGGATGACGGGCTGCAGACTGCAGGCTACGACTCCTGCCGTGTACGCGTGCAGCCGAGACGGTGAGTTAGGAGGACTCCACTGCTTTGTTTTTCTACTTTCCACCTTGTGCTTTTAATACCTTTTATATTTGTATTAAGATGTGTTGCATAAGTAGACTTAAAGTAGATTAGTTATTTGAGATTTTATATTTCTCATAAATAAGTACTCCATCACATAATTTTTCTACTTGTATTATTTTCACGTAAAAAAAATGCCAAGTGAATGGTTAATGCATAAATGGATCATGCATCTTCTACGGTTTAGATGACGTTTTCTTTCTTCCTTTGTATCAACTCATCAATTCCAGTTAAGTAGCGATGTCTCCTACGAATTTCGACATGCAGCAAAAATAAACAAAAAGAATTGGTTTTATCGAAGACGAAGAGAGTATTGAACCTCTAAGTTTGACGATTTTTTAAATGATCCTTTTTTATTAGGAAATATAAAATTATATCTGCATTTTTGTTTTTATTTTACAAAAGTAACCCCCCTGTAGTCTAATCGTTGGGCAACTGGACCCTGTCGCCCAACCGTTCGGTGACAACACCTCCGTTCAACGGTTAAGCTACAGGGGGTTATTTTTTAAAAATAAAAACACAGGTATAATTTTATATTTATGAATAAAAAGGATAATTTATAAAAAAAATCTTTGTTTGACTACCAACCTCGTATATTTGAGGGAGGTGATGAGGATTAAATTTGAGGCCACCATCACGAAGCATAGTTGATACTTGGCAAATCTTTGCAGATTACTTAATTATGTAACTATCATACTCATCTAATTTTTAAAATAATTATTACACCAAAATGTACATAAATTCCAAAAATTCCAAAACTTTCGTCTTTGTCGTTTAGAAGGTAAAAATGATAGAAAATATCATATTAATCAAATAAAAATAAAAAGCTAAAAATTCCCATGCTAGTCAGAGAAAAAGAAAACATCTTAACCATCTATTTTTTTAAAAAAAAAATGGTAGCCCACAGCTTGGATTAAGTATAGACATACCATACTTCAAATAAAGATTTTCATATGAAGAGTTTAGATAGGTTTTGCCAGAATATGTATACAATATCTCATTGAATTTACATTAAAAAAGTGAATAAATACATTTTATTGATTTACACAGAGGAGGCCGGCGCTCGACCTCTTCGTTGTCCATCCATATTGCACCTACATCATGGCTGCACCCTACCAATAGAGAGAGAGAAAAAAGAGGGAGATGGAATTAGAGGAGACGAGAGGGTGGGAAAGAAGTTTCCATGGGAGTGAATGTATACCATTCAGTAAAAAAACATTTCGTTGAAAAAGAGAAAAAGCAATTTACAGAGTGGGAAAAAGAATACTTGGAACAGTTGTTTACTTAAGTTTTACATTTCCAACGTACCCAAAGTATATTACTATATCTTTTTAAGATAACAGAATTAGCGTACATAATAAAAACCAAGAGAAATAGTACCAAGATGTGTTAGTATAATTCCTATTCGTAAAGCATATACATACATATCGTACGTACGTATGTATGCCGTACATAAAAATAATTAAAAAATAGTTACAGAATAGCTAGGCCGTGCAGACGCATGGTTGCTAATTTAGCAAGATTACCAAGCCAGGGATTCACTAGATTTATGTGCCTATAATTGAATATGTCCCGCGGGGGGCAGACGGGCAGTTGCCCGGGGGCCTCTTCCGGATGACGGGCCTATTTGACAACGGCTGCGATTTATAGTTTTTGGCTGAAATATTTAAATTTTGAATGTTTACGGTACAGATTACGAAGAGATAGATACTCACTTGCGATTTTGGATGGTACAGATGTTGGGCTTTTAATGTGTACATCGTTTAACTTGTAGACTCCGTCTTGAGAAAATACCTCGTTTGAAAGTTAGGTACTGTAGCAAAAGCCAAAAGCCGTTAGCTTCAGAGGAAAAGAACAGGCCCGCTCTTGGCACATCTGTCTAAATATATGTAGAAAATGTACCAGCTAGGATGCACAGTGCACTGCCAAGTTGACCGTTGCTTTCAGGAGCTCACTGCCAAATGGAGCGAGCATACGCAGCGAAGCACGATGCAAACCAGAATGCTGTGGTCAACGTGTGCAACGCCGAGATGATTCACGGTGCATGCAGTGGCTGGATGCCGCCACCTACCCCGTTTGGAAAATGGATACTAGGATTTATACCGTCTCTGGTAAAATTTCTATTCACAAACATGTCCAACATCCATAACTCTAGATGAGTAAATAATCACTTAAATAATATGTTTTCTTGGTGTACATGTTGGAAAATATTATGAAACGGATGGAGTATTTACAAAATGTTTATATTCTACGTCCGTTTCGCAATAGATGTTATTCTAGAATTTTGCGCTATAACTAGACATATAAATGAAATATCATATTACATCATTAGTTGGCTCATTTATTGCTCTTGGCTAGTGTGTATTAGAGCAAGTACAATAGTATAGTCAACTAGTGGCTATAACACTTGTCTATTTTATCTATAGTCTTCAAAAAAATAGTTCATACAATAAGGTAGCTATTACAATAACTATTTGACCCCACGTGTAAGAGAGTGAAATGCATATTTTTACGTGCTATAGCTAACTGTAATTTAGTAGCCAGCTTCCTTCTCTCTCTTCATTTCTCTCTCTGCCACGTAAGATTTTATTGATATTATATTTGCTATAGCTTGCTGACTAAGTCTTATTGTACCTGCTCTTATTTTAATCCATAGTAGTAAACGGCATTGTGAATAATGAATGATAGACGTGTGCAAAGAAAAAAGGGTTAATATTTGTCTAAAAAATGTAGACTGATGTGTATTTAGAAACACAATTTAAAGGGTAGAATGATATGTATTTGGAACTGATGGAGTATTACTTTACATCAAGAGATCGAGGTTCTAATTTCGATGAGGAGTTTCTAAGTTCGATGAGGATTTCTGGGGTTATAAATTCCAGGTAAATATCAACAAGCGCCAGTAAAACTTCACACGACTTCACAATAAAATTGCACATTTGTACAGTACTATGTACTTATTCAGTTCAAATTTATAAGACGTATTTTCTCTTATTACATAGACTAAGAAGATAATAAAAATAGCTAAATTATCCTAAATTATTATCTGTAAACACTATATTCAATACATGTATACAGAGAAAAGCAAATAAAACTGTATATTTATTATAGGTATAAACAAGATATTACACTAATTTTAAGCTTCGACTTTGATTGCATTGCCAGCAACGGATGCTTTCACAACAAATGAAATACGAGAAATATAAAATACATTCTATATTTATGAACATAACTAATTAAAAAATACATCCTATAAACTAAGATCGATAGAGTTCTGTACTAGACCACTAGACCAGTGGTAGTAGACACGGTGAAACAGAATAGAACTGTTGAAAGAGGAGCACGAGTTGCATGCACGCAGCGATCAGCACGAGCTGTGGAGTGGAGCTAGGTGAGAGCCGACGAGTCATGAGACGCCGCGCGCCTGCGACTCGCTCGCTGCGAGCCTGTTCGCTCGGCAGGCGGTGGCATCGATCGCGCGTCTCCAAGACGAGGAGGACGACTTCTCAAAAAAAAAGGACGAGGAGGAGGACGACGACGCCGTCCAAACCTTTCTGCGATCTTGCCTGCCTCCTACAAACAAAAAGTTTCTCTTCCTTCAAGGAATTGCTAGCTCGCCTCTCGTACGTGCCCTGCTTTTGCTTTCTGTGAAAAGCTTGGCTGTACTTCAGCCCAACATGTGTACCACCTTGCCATGCTGCACTTTTGTTGCGTGTAGCGTGAGTGGGTGACCGAATGCCCTGTGCGCACGCTTTTCTTAACCCTTCAAAGGTAAGTAACAGTGCACGTGTTACCTAGGGTGCTACCTTTTCTTCTGTGCAAATTAATCAGTTTACTCTCTGCTACTACATTAGTAATATGCTGCATGTGTTTGATCCAGTCGAGATAAATGACTGTGCCCCAAGAAAAAAAGATTAGAAGAAGAGAATTTATCCTGATATATATTAGATCGAAGATACGCACAAGGATCTACGTATCTTTGTATGTAAGAATGGGAAAGTGGCCTTCGAACCCAACCTCAGCAACAAGAATCTTATCCTCTAGGCTACGTGGATGCAGGAGTGGAAACAAGCAGAGCCAAGCCGATTTGAGCCAGGCTCGGCCAAGCTTGTCTAGAACTATGACTCGAGCCTCGTTAAGAAAACAAGCCAGAAACTATGCTCGGTTCAGTTTGAAAGTAGGCTCGACATGGATCGTGGGTTTGTGATGAGGATTGAATAATCTCTTAAATACGGCTTTAATATTCAACTAAGGTTTTGTTAAAGGCGTCCTATAACTAGTTCATGGCAGTTTGACAATATAATTGACATCTCATTCAATTCAGTATAATTAGTGCTAGTTTCACATCTTGTTAAAGGCATTATGTAACTAGTTCATAGTAATAAAGGGCATTCATGTTCTCTCTCAAGGATTTCAGTCATCTTTCTCATATTATTTCGTAAGATCGATGACTCAATCATCGACAGCTGGCGCTATCTGTGGGGAAGAAGACGATGAATCCTTGAAGTTTTTCTTCATTCAACAATCCTCATCCTTCTCTGTTCCCTGTTGTCATCGCTCATACGATTATGGCAGGGACCTGGGCTGAGGAGAACTGGTCTGACTTGGTAGACTATGCCGACATTGACATGGATGCATGCATCCGTGCCATGGAACATTATGCCTCATCACCATCCTCTTCCATTCTAGGCTCACCACTCGTTGAGACCGATGTGATCGACCGGATCAAAGAAGATTCACCGCCCTCATCAACAATGCTCCCAGAGGAATTGATTGTTCTGACCAAATCGGAATGCCCAAATGCCTCTGCAAACCTAGAACTTCCGACCGGTACTGTCGATACAATTGTGGGCGATCACTATTTATAGATAGTTCCTACTTATTCTGGGAGCCGACTGTCACATAGTCACGGTGTCGATGAAGTCATCTCAACAAAAAGTTGGGTGAAGATGGTAACACTCATCATCTGATCAGCAATCCGCTAGATCAGGCTGAGTCCACCACAAAGCCCACCAGAGGTGGTGATTTTCAATTTTTCCTGTTATGGAGGCTACTTACCGAAGTAGCGGAAGGTTCTCTCTTAGTTTCGACGGGAGCTCATCGAGAGATTCGTGTTGTAGGCATGAAGTTAACACAATTGATGATGCCGATTCAGATGCCATCCATAATTCTTCATGACAGGACACACCAAAACCCATTGGTCAAAATGGTGCAAACATTCCTGCATCATCCCAAGAGGATGGAGGTAATAGAGCTGATGGACATCGATCGGCTAATCCACCTACTTCTACCCCATCGTGCCTGATGGGTCGAACAGGCCATGTTGGAGGCTTGGAGAGGAACTCGAGTCATCGTACCTCCTTTGCAAATAGGAATCCTTTGAGGCCTTGGTAACTATTCAGAACTTACAACGAGTCCATGATATTTTAAACAACCCGGATCTTGCTCTGATAGAAACTCTAGGATATGCTTAGGTTGTAGGTCTAGTGTTAGAAATCCTTCAGCAGACCATGCAATACACAGAGATGTACAGGGAACAAAGGAACTCATAGAGTCATACTCTGACTTCGTCTGAGCATTCCTCCCTCAGCAGGAGCCAACATGGTTCATTGTGCATGGTCCAACATGGCCCCTCAACTGAGCTTGCAAGAAAGAGAAAATGACCTCGGTCCATGCAGTAGGTCGAGTCGTTCCAAACTAGTCCCCCGAAGGTCGAATTTATTTTCATTCCAAAAGGTCACATATATATTGTAGGAGTACTTCGGTTTGTTTCATCGTGCATGATGTTGTTTCTTATGCATGTAACCAAACACTATACGCCATATTATTTTCACCTTTACTTTAAAGTTTATTTTAATTCACAACATCAAATCGCGTTGTATTTTCGCATTCAATTCTTCAAAAGGAGGTCCCTTGGTCAATTCATCAGGACCACCAAAGGTTCCCTGGTCATAGCAGCCTTTATTTATTCCTATTGGCTCAGGAGCTGCTAAAGAAGGAGCCTTGTCAGTTGGAGTACTCGGATCAAAGCTGATTAGAGTAATAGATGCGCCACGAAGAAAGAAGATCAAGAAGGGAGAAGTAAGAACTTCAAAAATGCCAAATCAAAAGAGATGAATTTACATGAATTCTTACAACTAGCAAATACCTAGTCTTTTTTTGTTTTGAACTTAAAGCGCCTTGGAGCATAGTCTAGAGTGCTTGCCTTCCTCTTCTTATTGTTGATTGACTTTTCCAGTACAGTACTAGTAGGACTGACCAGACCCTTTAAGTCTTCTGACTGGATACACTCATGCTTAGTAGGTTCCTCCATGGGGCGGTTGGAGATAGCATCACTGATTGCCTACTCAAAAGATGGAGCTCCTTTGACCACCAGAGCAGTTGTCTCCTTTGGTGCAGTTGGATCTTTACAGGTGGCTAGCGGGTCTTTGGTTCAGTTGGTCACAACTATCTCAGAGCCCATGACTAATAAATCGGGTATCACCGTTGGCTCTATGGTCGTGGTGGCTCTAATTAGTGGCTCTTCCTTCTCTTCAACCTTGTCATCGACCAAGATGAGCTCGGCAACAAAATACTTCATTCAAGAAATATACTCTCGTCAGTGCAATTTCTCTGTTCTCTGAATAAGGGCAGGGCCGTCCCGGTCAAAACCGAGGCCCTGTGCAAAGTCTAAAACGGGGCCTCGTAGGCTAGCAAAATAGGACCATAAATAATATATAAACAATAATTTATTACATTAAAATGTAATATGTTATGAATTGTACCTATTTAACCCTTCGCCGCATAATGTTTACTTGAATATCATCATTCTTTTGGTGTTCTTCGAAATGAAATCTTCAATAATAGACTCATAGTCAATCTTGTCCAGCATGTCGCCCTCAAGTGCTATTGTAGCCAAATCAGTAAGCCTTTCTTGCGTCATTGTAGAACGCAAATAATTCTTCAATAACTTCAATTTTGAAAAGCTTCGTTCTGCGATGCAACAATCCACAGAATGGTCAACAAAACTCTATATGCAATAGTTGCATTGGGGAAACAGTCATGTCGCTTCAAGAACTTTAGAATATCAACAGGGCCCATATCTTCTTTTGGAATAAAATCTTGAAGAAACCTCACTCCACATACAGTTCATTAGCATCAATATATGATTTTCCATCTCTTTTAAGAGCGGCCTCAAGATTATCACAGGAAAATCTCAAGCTATTATTATCCAATGACTGCAATATATCGGAAGTAAATAAGAAACCAAAAATTCTATGGTAACCTTGATACTGTTCAAATCTTGTTGTTAGTGAAGAAATAGCTTGATCAACAATGGGTATAAAATAGTTGATTCTAAATGATTCCTCTGCAGACTGTGTGGCAACATTTGTGTCATCTGGGTTCTCATCAAATTGCCTCTTTCTTTTAATTTCTCTGCTTTTATGAAATGTTGTACCAATATCCATCTCGAGTGCAATTCCTTTAGCTATTTCCAGTGCATTTAAAAAAACCAGTTTCCTTGTACCAAAAAATAGAGACCAGGCCTATATAGTATTGGGCTGTACACAAGATATTTGGGGCCCCTGGAAATTGGGGGCCCTGTGCGGTCGCACAGGCCGCACTTGCCCAGGGACGGGCCTGATAAGAGAAGGTGTAGGCTTGTAAGAAAAACTCTTGGAGTCATAGTAGAAGCCTATCTCTGAGGGAATCTTTAACTTAAAAGCTTGTACGGTTGGAGGAGCGATCACAGGGGTAGCTGGAGGAGCGGTCGGGGTAGTGGTCGAAGGAGCACGTCGTGATCCCAATGCTCCATATGACTTCTTCACGATTCAACGCCTCTTGGGCTTCACTCTCTGACCCAACCATCTACATATTATAAGAGCATTGTAACACACCGACTAAAAACTATAAATCTGGATGGAAAGAATTATTATGTTACCTTAAGTTTTTTGATCCTATCATCTGGAGAGGTGACGACCAGGATCAAGGGTACTCCTTCTTTCTACTCGGGCTCCCCCTCACATATCATCTTTATCCTCTCTCTTATTTTGGTAGGAGATAGGGCTAACAAAATCAAAAAAGAAGGAAAATCTTAAGGTTAGAAATTACAACCAAATAAAAATAAATTTGACTGGTCAGATTTCTTGATGCTTACCTTCTGAGGAGTCCTTGGTCGAGTCCTTCATGCCCTCATACCAAAGCATGATGTGGATGTGTGACTTCAGGGGACTAATTTGGCACATGGAAAAATCCCTTACCACATGCCATAAGGTCAATCCCTTATCCTTGAGATAGATGATGGTTTTGATCCATCGCTCTATCTTTCCCTCCTTCGAGGAAGACCTCTACCTTAGATTCTTGACTGCAATCTGACCGATGAATGAGAGACTATCTTCTTTGCTGAGCATCATGTAGAACCAAAGCTTCTTCCATGACAAACATGGGGACTTGGAGTATATCAAAATGTACCCCCTTGCCTTCCCATCATGGAGCCATAGAGAACAACTCCTAGGTGACGTTGTTGAGTTCCTCAATCTTCTCGTCATTTTCTAGAAGTATATGAGAAGCTCCAAATTCAATGGAATCCCCAAATACTCTTCACAAAGATGGATGAAGATGCTCAAGTAGGCAAACAAATTGGGGGTCAGATTAACCAATTCGATCATGTAGAATTCTAGGGCCTCCAATAAGAATGGATGCACTAACGGACTGAATTCACACTCAATGTACACCCAAAAGATTGGGATTTCGTTATCGCTTTCGCTCGAGAAATTCTCTCCAATTCTTGACATCCACAGAACTAAAACCTTGTTGGTGAGTAATACCTCCTCTTCCATGGCCTTCAGGTTCTTCGCTCCAAGCATAAACACTAGCTAATCAATAATCAGATTTGACATTTTGGCTATAATGGTTGAGAATCGAAGAGGGGATTGGAAGGATTCGAGGCTATAGTTGAATAGGAGCAAATGCGAAGGGGCGGAAGAACTTGAAGATGAAAGGTTTTTCAAGAAAGCATGAAGCCAACAGGTACCACACCAGGTGGTTTTTATAAGGGTTTTTCCAACTGCAAATAGTAGCTATACAATTTGAAGCCCAATGGATACAAAACCTTTTAGTTTTCCTTAGTTAATTTTCTCGGCATTAAATGAATGAAAACTGCTTCTTTACTCTAACCATTAAAAGAGTAGTTTTTGAATTGAAATTCAATAAAAAAATATATTATAAATTCACTTAAAGTTCAAGGACTAGCTGGCGAGGATTGAATAATCTCTTAAATATGACTTTAATATTTAATTAAGTCATTAAGACCCCATGGTCGTAAGCTTTCTAAATCTGTTCCCCAAGTAACCCTGGTCAAAGGATTACTATACATTCTGCCTGACCAGCAGACCGCTCGGAGAGTTTGTGAACTAATATAAGGGCCCGCTTCCAAAGGACTCCTCCTATGCGACGGATAAGACATGTGCTTTATCTATCCCAAACATCATGACATTTTGGCCATGTATCTCTAACAACAACTGTCATGCAGTTGTGCCACATGATTATCTCCCATTGACACCAAAGAGCATTTATCATCATATCTCTCTTTCTCTCTCTGACAACAACCACCCCTCTGATCAGACGCATTGATTCAATGAGATGTCACCTCATATGGATAATTGGTGCCCCTTCAACGGTATTTAAGGGTTGATGAGAGAATACAAGAGACATGAACATTCAAGATGCAATCCAGATAATACGACAAGGCAACCAGAAACTTCCGAGCAATGGGAAGAATATAGATTAGGGCTAGTTAAGTCCCTTTTGTAACCAGTTCACAGTAATAAAGATCATCCCCTTTCACTTGCTGACCTATTACGAGGAATCCAACCATCTTTATTATATTATTCGTAAGATCGGCGACTCGATCGTCGACATCTCGTAGGCCGTGCATGTCTCTTTTTGGGTCTATGATTGTGTTTGCATAATAGATTAATAGTCCAATATACAATCTATCCACCAAATAATAACAAATACTATCAAAATTTCCTTCATAAAGTTGACAGCAAACCAATGAAACATTAGGATATTAGGAAGACTAATCTCCACTAACAGATACATTACAAATTGTTCCTTCATAAATATGTAATGAAACATGACCAATATAGTTTAACGGCTCATGTTTAACATTCCTTTCACATTTAGCACTAAATTTGTAACCATGAGTTCTAACTTCTAATTCATCAACTTCATGGTTTAGGAATAGCAAGAACATTAAACAAAAGTCCAAAAGGTATTGTATTCCACAAAGGCTACCAAACAAACGGTCCTCTAGTCAACTTGTCATCCAAAGCATCCAACTGAGCCTACAAGACACAAGCTTGCATCAATAATATCAATGAGAGATTATGCAAACTTAGAAGTAGTAACACTCACTAGTTGCTTTCTATGACGCTTCGAGGAAATAGAATGATTTCAACATCATCCTCATCATCTTCTTCCTAAAAAGAGATATTATAATCGAGTTAGGCATGATATGATAAACAAAAAAGAATACAAATGTCATATTAGAGTATGGAAGGACATACCATAAGCAATGGTGAATATAGATCTTCCAACTCAACATTGACATCAGCAAGCTCAGTTGTAGCATTTGAGGGTTCATACAATTGGGTAAAACACCAACTAACGAATCTCATTTTAAACATAGGGTCAAGAATAGTAGCAAGGATCATGACATGGTTCTTTTCTTTCCAATACTTGTAAAACTTCTCCAATATTGCAGTAGCCATATTCTTTAAATGTTCATCTCCAGAATTAATTGAAGCTCTTAATGCAATCTTGACATTAACTATGTAAGGATAAAAACCATTTGCTGTGGCGTATGTTGATCTAGAAAATACACTAGTCACTTCAGCCAAGGACTTTAATGTTAGCGCAATTTTTTTCAAACAATACCTAATCTGCATTTGAAGACTGTCATTTGTAATTTGCATCTGTGTTAGCATAATACACTAATGCATCATTATAAGCAATGCAAATGGACAATATTTTGTAAGTGGAACTCCACCTTGTCAACACATCAAGATTCAACCTGGAACCAATTCTCAATGCAAGTGATCTGCAAATTTCTAAGAATTTGTGTATATGAGATAGAGACTTCTTTATATACTTGATTATTTTCTTGAGTTTGTTTATCAAAGGTGCTAATAGTTCCAGGCCATCATTGACTACCAAATTCACAATATGAGAGCAACATCGAACATAAAAATATTTAGCAATGAAACGAGCTGATCCTCTACCAGCAAACTTGACCATTAAACTACGTATAGCAGTAATATTTGAGGAAGCATTATCAAGAGTGATTGTGGTAATATTATCTTCTATCTTCCATTCAGCAACACAATCAAAGACAGTCTGAGCTATAACAATCTCGATGTGTGGAGGATCCTACTCAATAAAGTTTAGCACACAGCATTACATAACCCAATTTGTATCTATATAATGTGCTACCAAACTCATATAGCAAAGGTTTTGGTTAGATGTCTATAGATCACAGGTTAACCTTATATAGTTGACTCTTCTGAAGGATTTCTCTCTTTGATTTAAAATTTTTGATGCATTCACTTCTTATTATCTTTCTACTGATGAACTTATATGTTGGATTTAAATACCTCATCAACACATTAAACCAAGTGTACCATCCTAAATGGATATTCATGGAAAATTGTCATCTTAGCAATTATTCAATGAGTTTCATCTTGATCATATTCATCAGGAGTGGCAATAAGAGGTAAACTAGAATCACCTGCATTGGTGAGACCAAAGTTAAGCTTAGCTTGAGTTTTCATCTTAGCCACCTTGTTTAAATAGGGCACGCACTTCGGAATGTGCCTCATCAGATGTAAAGTAGCACTATCTTGTTTATAAGACATCATTTTGTAGCAAACCATACACTTTCCCGTTGTCTTGGTCTCCCCTTTATTCTCCTTGGATAGTCTACTCACTACCTTAAAATTCTTCCAACAATTTGATCATTTTGATCTGCCACTTGTGAAGGGAGTCTTTGGAGAACCCTTCTTCCTTTTTGCCCTTCTTTTTGATCTTTGAGACAGTTGCATCATCTACCTCAACTGCTTCCTCATTCTCACTTGAACTTGAAGAATCAACCAAAATATGTGACGGTTCACCCACCTCATTACCATCAGAATCAGCAAGGGAGCAGCACAGAGAATAGAGGGATTTGGAAAGGGGTTGGGTTGGGGGTGCACGCGGTCTCTTGGGTAGTTGGGTGGGTCCTAGAGTTGGACCGTTGAGCCTAACGAGCTACCGAGCAGTTCACAAGCAGCTCGGGCTCAGATCATTAAAGAAGCGAGCTGGGATGGAGACTTAGCCCACTTGTGTATATCCCGAGCCCGAACCAAGCCAAGCTTGTTTTGAGCTCGAGTGCCTCATGAGTCTCAAGTTTTTTTCAGCCCAACGTGAATGACCTTAAACCAATCATGATGTTACTAGTAATAAGGGAACTAATTAACCTGACATGCAAGTGCCAAATTGTATACATAGCTAGCCTACACACGAGGAGGTTAATTTACAGTTCAAAGTACACGAATTGTCATCTAGATGCTGCCAGGTGCACTACATGTATCCATCCAAACACTAGATTAATTAATAGCCAGTCACCAGATTAATTAATAGCGAGGTGCACTGCATGTCATGCATCCAAACACCAGATTAATTAATAGCCAGTCAAACAGGAGATGAACAAGGGGACAGGAGAAGGCTGGCTAGAGATGGCAATGGGTACCCGATACCTGAATACCCGACGGGTTTTACCCGATAAAGAGACGGGTATGAAAAATTTTATGTACCCATGTGTACGTTATTGGACGAAATCCTCTACCCGCCGGGTAGGCGGGTGCGGGTGTGGGTATATACTACCCATACCCGCCTACCCGCGAGTAATGAATACCCGCATTAGACAACTAGACATCCCACTCAAATGTTAATTTTATTATCTGCTTGTTGTTGATTGTTTATTTGTTTGTCATATATTGATATGGTCATGTCAAGTATGTTTATGTGATGTACTAATTTTGATCATTAGACACTTTTGTGCTTGGCATGTATGATTAATGAATGTCTAAATTGATGATATTCTTATGTGTTGAACCGGGTATGCTTGCGGGTACGGGTTACCCGTCGGGTAGTAATACCCGCGCGGGTACGGGTATGGGTAAATTTTCCTACCCGCGTGCGGATACGGGTAACCCGACGGGTAAATTTACACCTAGCGGGTACGGGTATGGAATGGCAATACCCGATGGGTATTTACCCGCTGCCATCTCTAAGGCTGGCACTGAAAATTTTAATCAACACTAGCTGAGCTAGGTAGGCTGCTAAGCCAAACCCCATGAGAGCTAGCTAACAAGCATGCATGAAGGCTGAGGCACTGGTCAGCTAATAAGCACTGTCCTTTGTGACAAATATTCTCTGCTCCTACACTCAGTGCCAAAACCAGCAAGCAGCAGGTGCTGCTTCCACAAGTTTTGTTGTCTTCTGGTTTAAATTGCATTGTAACATATGTTAACAAAAAAATTAAGAAAAAATTGAGAAAAAACTATTATATCTTTATAAACCATGCAAAAGAATAAGAGAAAAAAAACCAAAATTAAAAAACCGACACATTTCAAAAGCCAAAAACAGAATCCGATTGGAGCAAAATCTAAATAGATTAATATAATAAGATCCAACCAATGCTACAAAGATCGTACCATCCCTATTGGCCACATGGAGCAGTTAAAAACCTATCAAGATTAGTAAATTACACACCCCTATGCGCAGACAGATTGAAGATTCCGGCCATGAGGAATCTCCTGCTGCTCTCCCAAGCTTTGATCCCTTGGACTTTGAACCTTTGTCCTCGATCAAGCACTGCTCACGCATATATATGCACCTCCATGGATGCATGGACATGTATACATGCGTGCCGCAGCGCGAATCTCTGCGCCATCCGTGGCCACGAGAGGGATGCATAAAAGCACGGCAAGTAATCCTCGTTTTATTTTGACAGTGCAGTGCCCAGATGTATGAAGTATGATCCCATACTGCATGAACTGAGATGGCTTGGATTGATTGGTTATTTAAAGGGATTTGGGCTACGATATGTGCATGATCGCTACCTCTCCTTTTGATCCTCCTTTGTCATGTTAAGATGAGTACTACTATATCGTGGTTTGATTCTTGTTTTCCTGTGATCAGTCTGCGTTGTTTTGTTCCCCCACCTGGGAGCCTAGCTCGCCGGGTTGTTTGTTGTACTCTTTTTTCTGCTTAATGAAATGTGCGTCAGTCTTTCATGTGTTCTCCAAAAATTCCAAGCCTGGACAAATAAGCTGTGTCCCTTCCTAATCTAGGACTAGGAAGGTCTGTAAAGCTATCCGATGTGAACCTAAATGACTACTGCTAGCACTCCATATTCGTAAGGATCTTCACTTTCTCAGCCCACTTATTTGGGCTGAAATTTGGTGGTTTATAGTTAAAATTATACTGTACCTGATTGAAATTACACTCTAGTTGATGATGACTTATTTGATATAATTAAATTTAAAAAAATTAAAATAGAAAAAATAGATTATCCCATCACGTATAATGCAAACAAATAAAAAAACCGGTAAAAAAACTCAAAAGTCAAAAAAGATAAAATTTAAAAATCAAACCAAAATAAGCGGCCATCCCACGTACAATCTAATGTCTAACGTGCTTGTTGTGGCCATACCGTACCATAAACAAACGAACTTGGCCCAAAATCTCCTGTACGTGGTCGGACGATCCGTCCATGCCCGGCCGGCCCCCAGCGGCATGCTTTGCCGTACGCTTCCTCATGTGAACAGTGCAGGCTTGGCGCGCGGCTGCAATGCTACTTGACGGTAACTAACTAAGGTCATGTTTGGATCAATTTCAGATTCTTAAAAATCAACTATTACTTCTAGTTTTTAAAAGCTGATTTCTAAGCAAAAATTGATGGGGTGTTTGGATCTCCTAATTTTTAAAAGCTGATTTTATTTATGATTGGTGCTAATAGACTATTATACCCTTACATTTATTGCTCTTAAACAGTCATACGCGTGGTCTTTAATGAAGGTAAATGTGTATTTGTGCCAAAAAAAGGCAAAAGCTGGGTATCAACAGCTTCTTAATTTTTAAGAATCTGGGTAGGTATATTTTAAAAACTGCCACAAAAACTGATCTGTTTGGATTCCACACAGTTTCCAAAAACTAGATTCTTAAAATTTGGGTGGATCCAAACATGCCCTAACTAGTCCTACCACTACTCGTCTACTACCACTACTCGTCTACTCCAGTATGACCAGGACTAAGTAGTGTTTTTTTTGGCTTCTCGAATGAAACGAACACCGGCATGTGCCAGAATCTACACAGAGGACGCTAATTAGTTGGGAGTGTTGGGACAGTGATCGATTGATCGCTGGGTAATTGTGGTTGTATCCTGCGAGGGAGGGAGAAGATTCAGGACGTCGACTGCAGAGCCTGTTGATGCGGCGGAGTTGGCGACTGGTGCCGCCGGCGATCTTGGAGGGCGAGTGTAATATCGAACTCAAATGCAGATGCGGGCAAAGAAATCAAGAATCCCAAGTGGATGCGGACATGGATTGGAACTAGGATTGATTTTTTTGCTTTGTTTGGTTGCTCCGATCTTCTTGCTATGTTTCTTGCTTCTTTGTTTTTTCTTTTACCTTTTTTTTAGGTGATTGTTGTTGTGAAATGGAATACCAAATTACTGCCACACAATTAGCAATAACTACTCTACTTTTATCAGCTTGATGACTTCACCAGCACCGTCTACAAGGGCGGCCTCTACGGCCACAGCGACTTCGCGCAACTCGAGTCCATGCCCACCAGGGCCGCAGTGCTACCAAGAGCAAGTCCAATAATAGAGCCAAATGTTTGGCTATAAGTCAAGTTATAAGAGCCAAGTTATACAATAATCTGTCTTCTATTTGTCTACAAAAGATTTTTTTATTATTATGTGGTACCATGTCTCACATTCTCTTTCCTACTCCTCCTCACATACATTTATTATCTGGACCTACCACTGCATAGGCTCCCGTGTGCAGCTTGTTGCTTGTATGAGAGCCAAGCTCTCCTCTCTCTCCTCTCTTCTCTCCTTCACATCAGCAAAAATGCTAACTAACTTGACTATAAGACCATTGTTGTACCTGCTCCAATAGCTCCTCAATTGCCTCCATATGCCCGCTGGCGTCGTGCTCGTCGCCCTCCGTGCGCACCAGGAGGCCATGACGCAAGGTGACAAAGCCGGCCGTTGAGGATTCACCCGCCGTGAAAAAGTGAACCAACGAGGTCTCACTCTGCGTTGTTTAGTCATCGACGCAGAATTTAGTACAAAATGCTAATATCCAGGTCCGATACAAGTCTGGCCTAGATTAATCCAAATCATTACAAGTCCAAAATGATCTGCTCCATATGGATTTTTGGGCCAGCTTGATCCAAAAGCCTAGATCAGTCCAAGCCCATTAGCATCTCTATATAGGGGTGCTAATGGGCCGAAACCCAACACTAGCCTAGTCCAAACTTAAAATTGTTTCCCTTTGATCCAATCCAAGCCTGATTCAACACAAAGAAGCCTAAGTCTAATCTAAACCCAAATAGGCATGGGCCTCAATTTTGGCCAACCAAATGAATTGAGCTCTATCGCTCGTCTTCTTCGGCTTCCCAGTTGCTATTGGCATATTCCCGCTGTCCTCACAAGAGAGCAAGGAGGTATTCTCGGTTGCCATTAACGTACTCCTAATGTCCTCACAGGAGAGCAAGGAGGCTTCCGGTTGCCATTAACGTACTCTCGGTGTCCTCATAGGAGAGGAAGTAGGTTGCAATCATTATTCAAATGACGGAGGCGAAGCCGGAGCTAGAGAGTGGCATTCTTCTACTTTCCACCGTCGAATCAAGAACGGGTGATAAAAAGTAAATCCATGCATGAGAAATGATCATGACAGGCTACCAAATCCAAATCAAATCAATAACTAGTGGCACAGATTACCTTCTTCTACTGCTTCCCATAGCCAGACATGGCGACAAAGGCCTAGCAGTGCTGGTTACCGATTCAATCGCCACCAACGGCGGCACGAGGGATTTTGTTGGTGGCCTAATGACGGAGGCAGATGATGGCGGCATGAGGGTGTGGAGGCGAGCTTGTGAGCGACGGGGAAAGCAGCGAATGATGGTCCATGGGGGTGGATGGCGGTGGCACGAGGGTTCTCTCCTCGCTGAGTTGCGAACTCACAACCTCTCTAGAGGAACCGAGAAGCCTCGATCAGGTAAGTGGATCTCATCTGCCACTCTGCCTTCTAATACAAAAAATGAGGTTTATAGGTTGGTCTAATTCAGCCCAAATCTAGCTAAAAAAAGGATTCAAATTTGATCTAATTTATCTGTAATTTTGGATCAGACTGGTTCAAAAGCCTGAGGAGATCCAAACCCATTAGCACCCCTAGGTAAATATGCCAGGCCGGCAACGTAGAAACTTATCCTGGAAAGGATTCCCTACAGCAAATTGTTCATTCGGTGTACGACCACTGCAGAAACGTACGTAGCAGTAAAAACATTCTTTTCTGGCGCAGTGGTAATTACAGACTCATAAATAGTGTCAACCGCATTTGGGCAGTTTGATCATGCACCTATTTGTCATTTGTCCATGTCCTAGGCAGAGTGTTATTGAGAGAAAAAAATGGCAGCAACATCAAAGGATGATGATAGCTTCTTTTTGTTGTTGTTGAACTTTGGATGACGAACTGATGATAGCTTTGCTTGTTTGGCGAACGGAGACCTCCAAAAATAAAAAGGAAACCGAAAGCACATGTTGTTTAATGGTTTCTATAGTTCGGCCTGACGTATTTAGCCCAGCCCACTAACCGGGCAATGGGACGAGACCCTTTTTTTTCAGCGGTTTGTGTTCTCTCCGTAATTAATATTTACAGTTTTGCTATTGCACAACTAAAATTTTTTTATCTCTCAATCATCTAAAATTGTACTCTTAGTCACCTAAATTTATAGTGTACTAATTCTTCCCTCTTAAAATTGCATTCTCAGTCATATAAAATTATAGTATAAAAAATAACTAAAGATAAAATATAGCCCTAAATAATCACAGCTAAAAGCTAGGGCGTAAGACCTCGCTTGGTTGGGCTAAAAAGCTGTGGTTTATGGCTAAAATTTTACTGTACTTGAAGGTGATTTATTTAGCGTAATTAAATTTAAAAAAATTTAAAAATAGAAAAAATACGACAACACGAACGAATATGGGAAAAAAGAACCGGCAAAAAAAGCTCAAAAGGCTAAAAGTTTAGAAAAAGATAAAATTTATAAATAGTGAAAAATAAGTCAAAAAAAATAAAAATTCAGGACCTTTCTAAACCAAAAAATTTATCCGGAATAGACAAAATAAACCAAACGTTGAAAGGTAAAACTGAAATGAGCGGCACCTTTTGGTCTTTTGGCTTTTAGTGATATTTTTGATCTTTGGTCATGGGCCCATCCTGGAGATCGATCCACACGATTTTGTGATACAGATGTTGAACTTTACGGCTTATAGACTTTATCTTGTTGATCCGCCGACCGGTTTCTTACCAGCCGAACAGAACAGGCCCTAAAAGAGACGGACTTGCTCGCGTCCTTCCGCAAGGTCTTCGTGAGCTCCTCCCCCCTCTTCCGATTGTTTCTTCCTCCGCCGAGAAGGGAGGGAAGCGCAGCCCAAAACCGCCGGAGGCGGAGGCGAGCAGCGAGGTCTCCAACTGCAGGCAGCGGGCGGTAAGTATGCTCCTCTTCGTCCTCCTCCTCTTCCCCCAATTTCTCTGTAGGATTGGAGACATCAACTTCAGAGGTCAGATCCAGCGGGTCTACTGGTATCTGACTTCTTGGTGGGCTTGATTGGTAATCGATCACTTTTCCCCAACCTCGTTCCTGAGCACAAATTAAGATCTTTACGGGCAATCTTTGCGATTCCATCCAGTTCATGTATTGTATGCGCACGTAGAATTGGCTGCCGTGTTGTTTGCGAAAAAAAAAGGTCAAGTTTTTTTTGGGGCACAGGACCTCAACGCACATCTTTCGCTGAGGCGAGTGCTTGTGTAGCTACTCTCGAAGAGATCCAGTGATACTTTGGAAATTTGTCTCTGCAGGAAACTTTGCACAATCAGTTATCACTTCTGCGGATATAGGATGGAGGGGTTGAGCTGGAGAACGTTGTGCGTCTTGGTTCTCTGCGTCTTGCCGTTCTTGCGCCCGGCTGTGGGTATCCGCTTTGTGATTGATCGGGAAGAATGTTTCTCGCATAACGTGGAGTACGAGGGGGACACGGTTCATGTATCATTCGTGGTGATCAAGGCTGACACCCCGTGGCATTATAGTGAGGACGGGGTGGATCTTGTGGTAAGGGCCTAATTCCTTTTGCATCTATGTATATCCTACAAGAATAAGCGTTGTGCAATGAACATGTAGATGTGTGATGCATTCTTGAGTATTAAAGGAAGGCATAATATAAGACTGCTAGTTGTGCTGTTATATTGTCACAGCTGATTTGCCATTTATATTTGTGAAGCCACACCTTAGTTACTATCAACGTTCAAGAAGGCGGCCTGGGCGGCCGCCTAGTACAGCAGGGTGCCTCCCGGCCTTGGCCCCTAGTCGGGTGGTTGGGCGGCGAGGCGGCCCAAGGCGGGAGCAAGGCGGGGCCAGGCGGCCTAGGCGTGGCGTAGAGGGAGCGGCGGGGATGGGGGAAAAGAGTTACCGCACACGACGAAGTCGCCGCCGCCGTCGACTCGCCGGATTCCGGGGCCGCCGCCGCCGGATCCGGACTCCTCGCGCCAGATCCCACCGCTCCCGTGGACGCCGCCGCCAGATCCGGACTCCGCGCCGGATCCGCCGCCGCCGCGCCGTGGCCGCCGGAAGATGTCGGTGGTGGGGCGCGCGGAGGAGTGACGCGGAAGGGCAGCGAGGAGGAGCAGCGAGGATGGGGCGCGCGGAGGAGCGGCTGATGGGCGGTCGAGTCGCGGAGGAGCGGCGGAGGAGCGCGAGCGGAGCGGAGGAAGGAGCGAGGTTAGGGTTAGGGTTTGCGCCGGGCGAGCCGGTCGGTTAGATTAGATAGGAACAGTCGGCGGGGTTCGGTTTGGATTTTTTCATTTAATCCTCCGATTTTTAAAAATTACAAATAGACTTTTTCTCAATAGATTTCTTTCAATCTAGACCTCCTAAATATATATATTAGACGAATCCTAGTAACACTGATAATTGTTGATCAAGGTAACAATTTTCTTCATCTAAACAGCAAATATATATACACGATTGTTTATTTTTACCTAATATCTTTATTTTTAATTCGGCCGCCTAGGCCCCCTAGGCGCTAGGCCCCACCTCGCCACCCGCCTAGCGCCTTCTTGAACATTGGTTACTATTCTAGAGATGTGACATGATACTAGCGGTCTATCAAAGGTTATCTCAAATATGTGATGTGTTGGCATTTTCAGAACTCAGTTACTTTTGTGATTTTAAATTCTGTTTTGCCTTTAGCACTGTTTAGTCATTTCTGCATGCACGCTTGCAATCACTTTTAACATATATGATTTCTTGAGCTTGTGTTCAGATTGCAGATTATAACAAGCTCAATCTTTAGAAATAACCAAGAAATCAGGTGCAAGGAAAACTAATTGTTCAATGAAAACATGCATGCGACTAGTTATATTAGAAAGGTTTCATCATACGGAATGGATATGATAAAGATTAACATCTTGCCTGCCCATCTATTGGATGGAGATTAACATCATGATGGTCCAGTGATCAGATGGAAATCAACATCTCGAATTCTCAGTAGCGTGTGGGGCTTACAATTTGAGCCATGATCATGTGGAATTTAAAACCCTACATTAGAGATGTCAGTGTAGTCGCTTTCTGAAACATGGATTGGAGAATCTAGGATTTAAAGGCTTGGATTATGATCCTGAACACTATGCATTATGCATATATAAGAGATCCTTTAATTAATGTTGTTCTTTTTTTTATTGTTGAGCTCCCGTAAATTATCGAGTTATAACTCTCATTGTTGTGCAACCATTATCAAGAAATTATTTTTCTGGTGACGGTTTAATTAACTTTAATTGTTCCATTGACTGCACTGAGCTTTTTACTTCTAGGCATCCTTGCTTTCTTTGCTAGGAACTTTTACTCCTGTAAATTACTAAATTTTACTTGGACTTTCCTTGCTTTCTTTTGGTAGGATCATATTTTTATAAATTTTATTGGAGTAAATGAACAGTTTGAATAAACCAGTTAACTAGTTTTGCTTTGGGCTTGTTGGGTTTGTTAGTTAATGTGCCGTTATTCTTTCTACTAGAGTGCTTCTACAACAAATACAATGCATTTTGCTACTATATGAGCCCTTGTTCACTTGATGATGCAACTGCATCAATTCTTTTGTGATAACTAATTTATTAAGCACGATTGTAAATTACTCTGCTGGCCTGCGAATTAGAATACCTTGGTAGCATTGTTTTAAATAGCCCGATATAGCGCCGCTATAGCCTTGATATAGCGGTCAGGGGGTAGTGGCCTCTACGCAACAGTTGTCTGTAGCATTTTGTGTAGTTGTAGCACTGCAACGGCCCGCTATGGCGTGCTACAACCCGCTATGGCCACTAGTGTATGGTGTGTAGCAGCGATTTAGTACAAAACTACAAATACATTTTAGGTTTTCATATGATTCATTTATTGCATACTCTTGCCATTTGCCATTTTAAATAATTACTCCAAAACTAGAGATATGCATAAACAAATAATCCAAATACAAGATAAGTCATTTTACTTCGAAACTGATATATTTAACTTTGTATTTCTACAAATATAGCTAAGCATGTTGCACTTGCTATATCGCCGATATCTGCTATCTGCTATAAAAACACTTAGCCGCTACGCTCCCGCTTCACATTATTTAAAACAATGTTATTTCATTGTCATTGTACTCACTAAGTAAGTTATATTACAACTGACAGTTAAGCTGGCTCCATCTTGACTAATGACAGGTTAAAGATCCTATTGGCACTCAAGTCCACGATTCTCGTGATAAGACTAGTGATAAGTTTGAGTTCATAGTTCACAAGAGGGGTGTCCATCGCTTCTGCTTCACCAATAAATCCCCATATCACGAAACCATAGACTTTGATGTGCATGTTGGCCATTTTTCATACTTCGACCAGCATGCCAAAGATGGTAAGAACTTCTGAACTTTCCCTAACTTTGGCTAAGCAAGAGCATACCCTCCAACTTCTCTTTTCTGGAATGGATGCAGAGCATTTTGCACCTTTGTTCGAACAAATTGCGAAGTTAGATGAAGCACTTTACAACATTCAGTTTGAACAGCACTGGCTAGAGGCCCAAACTGACCGGCAAGCAATATGTGAGACCCCTCTGTTTCCATTTCTCTTGAAAATACTATTTTAAATTTTAAATACTAACTGATTTCTCATTGAGAGCTACACTGGTTATTTGGCTGAAACCACCAGCATTTGCCAACTTTAGCTGGCCACTAGCATCTTCAACTTGTTAAGTGATGCCCTTTTTTAAATGTTTATTTGATAACCTAAAAAAGGATGTCATGTCCCTTCACTTTGTGTAACATAATACCAGTTTTTGGCCAGTTCTTGGTGGTCGATGACCAGGTAGGGTTTACCCCAGCAACCCACAAATTGGACTTGTCTAAATTTTACTAGTAGTCAGCCAGAAATTAAAGATTTGCCAGTTCTTGCCAAAGGCTGTCTGCAACACTGAGTTTGGAACTCTTTTCTAATTTCTGCAAATACAATGGTTTAGTATGTTTTCTTGAATGAATAAGTTTGAGATTGTCTAGAATCAGCTTTAATTATCTAGTACTTGAGATAACTTGTATTAACTCTGGGATTTCGGCTCTGGTTAGCCTAGTATAATCCTTCATCGAGAAATCTCGGAACTGGCAATCAGCCTTCTTTCCAGGTCTTCTTTCTTGCTTGCCATATTTTTTATATAACTTCAGTGTGTGATCTCATGAGTGCTACCGAAGCAGCAGCTCAATTTTACTATTTTCTCATGGCTTACCAGCTGCTAATCTAATCTTTGTGTCAAGTTTGGTATCATCACATGAGCAACTGATCATGTCTTTCCTGCTGTGATGCAGTGAACGAAAACATGAGCAGGAGGGCTGTCCACAAGGCGCTCTTCGAGTCAGCTGTGCTGATTGCAGCCAGTGTTATTCAAGTCTATCTATTGCGCCGCCTCTTCGAGCGCAAGTTGGGGACATCTAGGGTCTAATACTCCAGTAGCAACTCTACCTCATACTGATCATCCCAACTGAACTGTAATACATGGCTGCTAGATCTGCTATTACTTTTTTTGTGGATTCCTGTTACATAATCTTTTGTGACTAGACTGAAAATTTTACTGTCGGTACCATGTACTAGCATTCATTTTCCTCCACAACTTCGCTTTCCCTGCTCAGCCTCGCATCAGTTCTGTACGAGCTCAATTGTGTGTGTTGGGGGCGCTCTTCCCAGGTATGGACGGCTTGACATAAATCGTTTCCTGCATCTTGGAAATGGTGTAATTGCATAGCTGCTTAACATTGATAGGTGCCTCATCTGATCTTGTAGAAGTGATGCTTTGGGGAGCAGAAATGGTGTAGTTTTCTGAGCAATAAATCATGAATGGATGGGTCTCCCTGACCAAAAGAGGTAGAATTGAAGAGGTCTAGATGCGTTGCCAGCCAAACCTGCCACTCTTTAAATGGCGGCATACCGGCATCAAAATATCAAAATGGAACCACATGTGCTCATGCACTTGGAGCTTTACTTGCGGCCCTGCCCCACAGATTGAACACCCAACCACCCAGGTCCGAAACCAGTTATTGATAGATTCTCCAAGCCAAGCCGTCAACTGCAAACACACAGTTTGCTTCCTATATGGTCTCAGGGCGCTCTCTGCCGTTTTATCTGAACCTGAAATAATATCTGTCATCCTCTGTCATTAGTATTGGGTGTCTAGTCAGAAATGTAGTTAGCAGCAGCACTGCGGCAGGAGGACTAGAGTACTACATGTAAAGAAGATTGACACTCATTTAGCCCCTAAACAATAGGATTTCAACCAATGTGGTGTCGACAACCAATTTCAGTGAGTCGTGAAAGCAATAAAATTAGAATTCTGGTGATTAAGAGTGTCATTTTTGCCCAAAATTGACTCATTCACATCAACCAAACAACCGATTTCGGGTGAAAGCAATGCCCTGCATTGTATACCGGTTAAATGCTGTAGAACTAGCTGTTTGGTGTTAGCATCCAGAACAGATGCATGCAATAACTTTTAGAAAGCAACAGATGAACTAGCAGGAATTATTTAGTTGGTATTAATGTATTATTAGTACTAGTAGGAGTATTGGAGTATACGAGCAGCAAAACACATGTACTACTATTATATGCTACTGTACTATGCCAGCGCATGGATTCAAACACAAACAGGGCACTTCTAGAACGCTGTCCG
Source organism: Dendrocalamus sinicus (assembly GCA_036346575.1). Taxonomy (NCBI): domain Eukaryota; kingdom Viridiplantae; phylum Streptophyta; class Magnoliopsida; order Poales; family Poaceae; genus Dendrocalamus; species Dendrocalamus sinicus. The sequence continues at coordinate 6,434,798 of CM070664.1, forward strand.
CCTAATCAATACAGCATAATCTGTAGAGCTCAAAAGGCTTTGGCAAGGACGGAGGAGAACAACTGAGAGACCATCATCCGTGACATTCTTGGCGGGAGGATTTTTGTCTACCATCAAGTCACCGATTTTATGAATAATATGAGAAAAAAGCTGGATTCTTTGAAAGTCTTTAGTAAGAAAAAGGAAATAATCTTTATTGCTATGAACTGGTTAGAAAGGATCCAATAAAAGAAAATTAACTAATCCAGATCTATAATCTCCTACTACTCGAAAGATGTTAGTTGTCTTGACTTATTCTGATTCGGGAACAATTGGTTGTATCTCAAAACGATTGTGTGTTTGTTGTTCTTCTGTTTTCTCTCATCAATCTTTAAATACTATTGAAAAAGCGTCAATTATACATATAAGGTGACGTCTCATAGAAGCATCGCGTGTGGTTGTTGTGAGGGAGATACCCGATGATAATTGACATGCGTTATTGTCAACGATACAAGCCAAAATGCCTTTTGGGAATGATAAAACACGTCTTATCTATCACACGGGAGGAGTTCTTTAGAAGCTGGCTCTCAAACAAATTCACAAACTCTCCGAGCGGTATACTAGTCAGGTAAAGCACATAGTAATCCTCCGACTAAGGTATTAAAAAATAGCTTTAAAAAACTTATGACCATAGAGGTATTAAAGCTTTAAGTAAGTATTAAAACCGTATTTAAGATATTACTCAATTCTTGTCAACTTTGTTGTTGTTGCTGCTCGAACTCTCAACCGCTCCAACGATCCCAACGCGGCGACGTCTCCATTGCGAGCTTAGCTTCCAACGGGCAGCCACGACGTACGGGCCAACGCAAGGTGGCGCGGCACGGCGCTCGCGAGCGCACGCCAAAGTGGCGGGCATCGCATGTCGATTTCTCGCGACACACCGCCACCGCCACCGCCCGGCACCCGAACTGCCCACCTACCTCTGCATTCAAGGCAACCTCGTGCCTGCCTGTTCAAGTTCGATGGAACGGACGGGCCACTACTGCAAGGGCCTTAAGTTGAAGATGCTGTTTGGTTTACCACCCCATAAATTATCCCTGATTAATAATCTCAAGTATTACTAGTAAAATTGCCAGTGAGAATTCCGGAGGGATCGTTTTCTTTTTTATAATATAATGTGTATTTCATATTTTAATACAAAATACGTGTGTTGTTTCTTATGCATCCATGATAAATATTCAGCTTTATTTGTATTCCGTAAATATATGGGTCGGTCTGTACGTAGGATAAAATAATCAAGAATAGTTTAGCTATTTTTAATGTCATATATATTTGAATAGAGGGAGTATTTGCTTAAGATTCGGGCACCCTAGAGAAGCCTTGCAGGATTAATCTGCATCATATTTTCTACGACGTGATCCTCAAACGAGAAAGTTCAACGCGAGGCAAATGTAATGTTCGAATGGAGATGAGGCAAACCCAGACACGTAGTACCATCACAGCGACTGATCTACGTGAGGAGGGCACGGAACGAATGAACCAGTCCCCCCGTGTTAAATGCAACACCAAACTCTCACCACCCCACTTGAATGCATGCTCCCCTCCCCTCGCGACGCGTACGGCTATAAACGCCGGCCGGCCAGCCACACCGCCTCCTCTCTCCTCTAGGTAAGCTCCGTCGACTGTCCACACTCCACAGATCGATCGGGCCAAGCCAAACCAAGAAACCAGCAGCCGGCGAGCGAGATCGATGGCGTGCCGCGGCAAGGTGGTGTGGTGGCTGGCGGTGGTGCTTGCCGTGGCGGCGGCGGTGTCGGCGCAGGACGCGCTGCAGAGCAAGTGCCAGGAGGACTTCGGGAAGCTGACGGACTGCATGGACTATGCGACGGGGCACGTGGAGGCGCCGTCGTCGACGTGCTGCGGGGACACGGCCGGCACCCAGAAGGCGCGCCCCGAGTGCCTGTGCTACATCATCCAGCAGGTGCACAGCGGCCGCCACGAGGTGCAGTCGCTCGGCCTGCGCTTCGACCGCCTCCTCGCGCTGCCCGCCGCCTGCAAGCTCGCCAACGCCAACGTCACGCTCTGCATCAGTGAGTCTCTAGCTTCTCTTGTACTGTTCAATTAGTGTTTTGCCTAGTTCAGGAGTCTATGCATCTGAACTTTAATATCTCTTTACTTACATTAGTACTTGACTTCAGCAAGATGTTTGTTTTTTTATTTTACTTGTATTGATGAATTTTAGTTAGCTTATTTTTATGTGAAGCAAAAAAATGAGTGATTTGATAGAAGAAAAGGGAGGGATTCTATGGTTTTGTTACTTACTCTGCCTGTTGAGATCAAAATCAATAGTTGTTTGTCATCATGAGCTATGAGTTTAGAATTCAAGAATTATCCAATCTGGCCATGTGTGCGTGTTGGGCCGAGCTGCGTTCTGGTCTTGCCGTGATGTACAAGATTCAAGCCCATCTTCCGGCCGCCCCGCAAATTTGGCGCAGTTTGAAATGCAGGAACAAGAATTGGGGTCACTTATCCTCTGGATATGGATAGCATTGGATATGTTATCTTATATTTATGCCACTATTCTAAAATATTGAAGTCATCTTTCTAGTGATTAACGGAATCGTTGTCAAGAAAAACAAGATAGTTTCTCAGTGCTACGGTGGCCATGCATTGCTTCAGTACTTGACGTTAGCAAACTTGATCTTCTAGAAAAACTTGTCTCACTTTTTTTTTCTTACTTATGATGGGTGTTATTAGAGGTCGTTGCAAGTGAACTTCCTAAATTTCAAAGGAATTCTCAAGGGCCGTTCCTTCGTTCCAAACGGCTTGGTAGGAATTTTGCACATAGGGTCCTAATTCTGCAAATTCACTTTTCCTTTGTTCCAAACGTGGCTTTTCTTTTCTAATCCTCCAAATATGACGGAATCAGAGTGCTTAAGATGACTTGCTTTTCTTTTCTGTTCTGTTTGATCACCACATATCTTTGACTGCTTACTCGATCAGCGGTGCTCATTATTGCGTCACACATGATCATAACTAAATTAATCTAGATTATTCTATTGGTATTCGAGTTTGACAATGGTTGTTATTTTCTTACTCATTTCTGTTGTAACGCTTGATGATGCCCTTCCCTGCTAGACCTGCTGCACCTGACCCCGAGTTCTCCGGACTACGCTCTTTTCGCAAACGCCTCCAAGAGTGAGTTCTCTGAATACTTACCTAATGATCAGTTGATCACAATACCATGTAGTAGATGAAACGAGGGCCATATATACCAGCTGAATACTCACTCGTTGTTTCCTTTCCTCCTGCAGTTACTCCGTCAAGTGTCACCCCGGCGAGTGACAGCACTGCCGGTGGCTTCAGGGTTCAGACGGGGCTCCATTACAGCGTCGTGGCTGCCGTGGTTTCTGCAGTCTTCTCATCCATCTTCTTCTGATTTCTCAAGAACCAGTAGCCCTTCTCTCTTCTCCTTTTTCTATCTTGCTTGTCCCTTTACTTTGCAATTTCCAATGCAACAATGCTTGGTTATCATGTGGTATGCAGATTCGTTCTGGTGTACTATTTTGTAACCAGATAAATAGATTGAGAGTTGAGACCTGTTTTCTTCCTGTGGCATGATGAGTTGATAGTTCCACCATGATATCCTGGAAAAGAATGTGGTTACGTTTATGAGTTTCTTAAAAAAAAATGTGGTTATGATCTTGGCCTACAGTCTGAATAGTAATACACACACGCTGTCTGCTTATTGACAAAATTGTTACTACAACAAACAGAGCTGTAGTTCAATTGTGCTTTCTGTAGTACTAAAGCAATTGACTGTTGCTTCATGGTTAGAGGTCTGGGGCTTGAACTAACTAGCCTATAAAGTTTATTTCTGTGATTCCGTGAGTAGCTTCTTTTAGAACATTTCTGCGGGTAGCTTACACCGGTAATTAACTTTGCAACTTCTCAGTTTGTGGGGCTGTGCTTCCTCGGACAAGCACACCTGTCCTTTGGAGCCTAACCTTTTTGCAGTTTTGCCTGCCTGCCTGCCTGCCTCGATAGGCGCTCTGATCCTTCTCTCCCCCCATTTGCTCCTGTCTGTGCCCAGGGCTGGCTGGTCACGAGCTAGCTGTGCTTGATTGCACTATACTGCAACAAGACAACAACTAATCAAATCCAAATGGCAATCCAAGATGCTCACGAATTGTCACGAACTGTGCTTCTTCCGGATATCTGCTCGAATATTACCAATTTTACCGACTACTGAAGCAATTCAGCGGGTATCATCAATATCGAATTCAGTACCAAATCCGCCCACAAATATCCGACTACCATACCAAATTCGGTTGGATATCAAACTGGCTTACCGAATTTGGTACCAACCAGATTCGATGACGGATTGGTCGGAAAACCCCCGACCCATTTGCACCCCTAACTAGGAGTGACATACACAACTAGATACTAATCTACCCTCTCACACTATCAAAATGTCAACATGATGCTGATGAGTGTTCTTGAACTCCACAATATGCAAGCCACTATTTTGGAGTCTCGATAAGGCTAACATGAATGCCCATGATCCATATATATAGCCCTTTCTTTGAAAACTAGCCATCAGACACAATAACTCAAAATTCAGCCTTGACCTGGATTATTTGACTTAAACACTTCTAACGGTCCGAAAACTAGTCATTGCATCGACCCGGATCGCTGACTCACTTGAATCATCTGACCTGGGCTGGATTATCCAACCAACGCAAGCTCTGAAAAAAACATGCCCTCTAGATAATTGGTCTGGGTCATGCTCCGAGTGACCTAGATCATCCGACTCAGTGCATTTTCCAAAATGCGCATCTATATAAAACTGCTCCAGGTCATTGTTCGACCTACTAAGATCATCTGCCTTGACACTTGGTACAAAAACACATCTCTCTAGAAGATTTGTCTGGCTTGGACCCACCCGAATCATCCGCTTCCAAATGTAATCTCAAATATGCATTTCTCTAGATAATTGATCGGAATGATGGTTCGACTAACCCGAATCATCCGACTCACATGATATGTTTGACTTTAGGCTTGATTTCAAGATTTTTTTCGAGATTGATCAAACCAAACCATGATCCTTGGCTTCCACTAACTAGAACTAAACTAGAGAGATCTAGTGTGAACCACACCTAGCTACCTGTGACGACCCGCGTTATTACCATGGGGTAATAATGTTAGTCAACGGATTATTATTCGTTTCAACCGATAGAACATTGCTCTAACGAATAATAAGCCATCAGAGTGATGCAGCAGAACAATAATTAGAAACAAACCACGATATTACAAAAATATCGCCACGCAGGGCTAAAGTTTATTATAAAGCCTCAAGGGCTCGAATATCCCATTCTTCACTCAATCTTCACACGGGATGTCCACCTTGTACCCATTGTAATCCGAGTCCATAGTATTTCCTCCAGGCTGAACTGACATACTCCTAAGCAAAGGGAGATAATAACAAGGGTGAGTACAGAAGTACTCAGCAAGCGTTATTAGCAAAAATGCACAGAATGCTCATCAAATACACTTGCAGGAATATCAATTTCTCTCTTCAATCTCATGCCCATTCTTATTACTCTTTTTCATCATCAATTTCCTTTCCATAACTTATAGAAAATAAGGGTTGTTGGTTTTGAAAGAATTCCGATTTATTAATTTAGAAAAGACTACTGAACATACGCATGAGCAGCAAAACCCCCATAAGTTTCCGTAATTCTCCCTTCCCAGAGGCAGGCATGAATTCATGATTTGGATAGCATTGCGCAAGCTTGTATCACTTTACCTATCATCACTCTGCTCGTGTTGGCTCCCGGATCTCCGCAATTCCTTTGATGCGGCGCCCAGACCAGAGTACAGTGCTAATACATCTATCTCAGTAATTATATCTCCACCCAGTTACTCACAAGCGGCAGCCTGGAGCGGTGTATCACCCTCACGCAAACCCACCGAATGCGACAATAATTGTTGGCTGGGGCGGTTTCTGACCATCTCCCAACACCCTACTGCATAATATATCGCCTTCACGTACCCCACTGCTGGTCACGTCCAGACTCGGGTTCTGTGCGGCTGTGGATTCCCCACTCCGGTACAGGTCCGGCTCCTGTGGGTTCCTCCCTTAATTAATACTTACCCATGTGGAGAATATAATACTTCAATAGAGTACAGACTGCCCGTGAAAAACGGAACGTTGGTTGATACGGTGTGGTACGGTCTGTTCATACGGATGAAGTTTGTAATCCCTTATATTCTATTCTTATGCAGAGGTCCCACACCTACCCACTTGTCACCCACCAAGGCAACCTCTGCCCACCTTCTTACTTAACCTAGATGGCCAACTGCTCCATCAGTTGCCATCTATCTCTTTTCACTTATAGCCATTTCTCAATTTAAATCTTCTTTTATTTCTTTCATGCAGGGTGATACTAGATTAATACAAAATACTTGTATTACGAAATATATTCTGAAGACTTGATCAAAGGAATGCTTGCCTGGATTTCAACCATAGATTCAGATTCAAGTAGGATCAGGTGAAGTCACTCTCGTAGCTTGGATTGTCGCCTGCAATTAAATACGCCGACTACGACTTAATTTATGAGAACATAATAACATACGAGGTGTCGATGTGCTTGTGCTCCTAGGATAAGGCTTTGCTCAATTTAACCTAATCGTGGTAGCCCTAGTTCTCTCATATTCTATCATTTGATGTTTATTTTCTTAGCATAGAGCTGGGTTGTTTACTTAGAAGTTAAACTCCGTCTTTTGTTGATTTCTGACCATCTATCATTGCGATACGATCAAGTATATACACATACCAATATTGGCGAATATTAATCTTAGTCGATCTTGCGCCTGCAATTATGCCTATTTAAGGTTTACATTAGTCCTTTGCATATTTTTACCTCTTTACTATTTAATCGACGTGGATTTCTATAATTTGAATGCTAGCAACAACATCTTCTGAGTATTTAAATATGCCATGGGATGGTCTAAACGAAGATACATAAATTTTGATATACCCATGTACATGCTTTAATCCATTGATGGCTTGGTTTATTTTTAACGATAATGAATATTTATTAATAAAATTTCACAAGTTATACTACTAACAGGATTAATTAGGTATTTAACTAGGAGCTCATGATCTAAACGGTAATGTACCAACTCAATCGATACACGCCAACTTTGAATCTACTGATAGTCCTTAATCAAGTTTCAACAGTTGTAGTTACTAATTAGTTATATTTTGTAATTTAACGTAATGAGCACACTGTTCTCGAGTAGTTTAATTTGCAATCGATTACTTAGTTAAATATTTACGAAGGCAGATTCTTATTATGCGCACGCTTCTCCTCTCTCTTCTATTTCTCTTCCTCTTTCTCCTTTTCTTTTCTTCTTTCTTCTTATTTCTCTCTCTTTTTCTTTCTGCCTGATCCCTTTTCTTGTCTCTTCTGCCGTTGCCTCGGTTCCTCTCCGCCGCTCCCTTATTTTCTCCGCTGCCTCCTCATTTCCTTCCTCGCTCGCTTCCTCTTCTCTCGGCCCTCTCTCTTTTCCTTTCCGATTACACTCACCCAGCGCCGCCCTTGGTTTTCCCGTGCTGCATCGGTTCAGCTCCTCCTCCCCCGGTCTTAACGCCTCCCCTACTGGCTCTCCTCCTCTCGCGCCGCCCCTCTGACACGCCTCCCCTCGCGCCTCCTCGCGTCGCCTGGGCCGTTCTCGCCGCGCCGCGCGGGCTGCGCACGGTGTGCGACTGCCAGATCCGTGGCCTACGGTCCGGATCTGGAGGCTCCTCCCGTGGATCCGACTCAGTTTGGTTGATTTCGTTGCTATTTTATTTTGATTTTTACTGGGTTTGCTTAAGATGTGCTAGGTATGGAGGTGAGTTGCCCCGGTTTGGTCACGGCCGGCTAGAGTTGCCCGCACACCGGGGGAGTGCGCGGTGGTTGCTAGGTGGGTGGCTGCGCCGGTGATAGCACACCGCCGCCTACATCTAGGGTAAGCTCAAACCTATTTCTCCTCCACTCCTTTGCCCCCGGTTGGCAAACTCTATGTTGGTGCCATGGTGCTCTACTAGTGTTTAGTTGCTTGTTGTCTTTAGCTCGGTATTGTTTACCCTGGATGAATGGAAGTTACTGCTGTGAGCCATTGGGGTTTACCTTCGCCCGTTGCCGGTTGATTTGCGGTGGGAAGGGATTAGGGTTTGTTGGTGGCTGTCACCTTCTTGGTGGTGGCGATGCCGCTCGATGGTGGCCTCCTAGGGTTGACGAGTTCCTGGCTTGCGGTCTGGCCTCCTGCCGTTGCGGTCGCCGTCGCCGTGTTCTCGGTCGGCTCGCCGGCCTTCGTCGCCTGGGTCTTGCTCCCGGTTGTTCGCCTTGCCTTCGTCTTGCTTAGAGATGGCAACGGGCACAAACCCGCTGGGTTTTGCTATCCCAAACTCGTGCCCATGAAAGTTGGACGTGCCCGCTAAAAAACCCATGCCCATGACGGGTGCAGATTTTTGCCCAGACCCATGCCCACTCGGGTAACGGGTACCCACGGGTCGCCGTGCCCGACAACAGCTGTGCAGATTGCAGACAGTGCAATGCTTAGCAAGTCAACAATAAGTTCAATTTAATGCTACTATGCATGAAACAAGCAACGACAAATCCACAATGCACATCACTAGTTCACTCCATCAATTCTCAGTTCATAGTTCACTGGCATAGCATATCAGCATACGGCAAGTTCATTACAAGTTCACAGTTCACAACTCAGTCAAAACCAAAAGGAGAGACATCAACAGCTCCTTGTACTTGACTGCGGCGTGGGGGCGGCGGGTTGTCGCCGTGGAGGCGGCGGGCTGAACTGGAAGGCGAGGGCGAGTGTGCGGCAAGAGTAGCGGGAGCAGGAGCGGGACGGGAGCAGGAGCGTGGGACGGGTTATACTAGAGATGGGCTGGGCTGATTTGCCATGGGGCTAATGGGCTGCTATGGGCTGGGCTGGTTTGCCTAGGAGTCTGGGTTTATAACTCCTATGGATCGGGTTTATATTACCCATGGGTTTACGGGTTTGGGTTCTATAGGAATGTACCCGAACCCGGCAGACCCGATGGGTTGGGCTTTTTGCCCATTAAGCGACCCATGGGTTAGGAAATTGACTCAGACCCATGCCCTAATAGAGTAAAAACCCACCGGGTATCGGGTTCCGGGTACCCATTGCCATCTCTAGTCTTGCTTCTGGCTTCTCCTCGGTGGCTACGGTTTCTTGGTTGGCTCGAGAGGAATGGGGAAAGCGAGTGTGGTGCTCTGGTTGACTGTGCCGATGGTATAGCTCTGTGGTATCTTTTGGAGTGTATGTGCTGTCCTTATATTGTGACCGTGCGTGTCCTTCAGTGGCTGAATTGGATTTAAGAAGAAGGTCATGGATTTTGGTTGATTTCCATATTAAACCAGGTTTGTTTATGCCAGGTGATGAGCCTACGGTTGTGAGAGATGCCGACTGGACGGTCTGGCATCTCCGTGAATGGACTGCCCTGCCCGAACTTAACCTCTAGGGCTTCGATGGCTATTTCTATTCTTCTTTGCTTCGCTTAATTTTATTCGTTCTTTCGTTCGGTCTTTTTCGGTATTATAATTACTTGTTCGCTCTCCAATGGAATAGCAGTGTAGTGGCGGTTCGATGACAATTTCTAATGTATGAAATGACCTGGATGTAATATGGCTTTCTCTTAATATTGATGTATAGATGATATTGTATGTTATCTAAATGTAATTTATATTCTCTGTTAATTCGAATGCAACTGAATATGTATGAGATGGACTTGGTGTAAATTAAATCATGTACTTTTTGATTGAATACCATTGTATCGCAATTGCTTAATTGTTGAGATGGTTGTTTGGTTGTTACGTGGAATTGTATACTTGTTATAATTCGTATTGTTGCTATTATGTAATGCAAATTCTAATATTTTTATTGGACTTGATATCAGTTCTAATTGTCTATCAAGGGATGTTATTGATTTTGTCTTACACGGATTGTAATTTAATGACTGATGTACTACGGACTGTTATATATATATATTAATTGAGTTGCAAGTTTTTACCTTTCGTGCAATCAAATTTTATCTCACTGTAGTCTATACCAATTGGTCTTCGCCCTCATCGATGGAGTTGCGGTATTAACGTATTTGTTCATTGTTCGTTGATTTCAATCTATATTGACATATAAAAAGTTTAAATTCCCCCGTATTTTAGATCATTAGTTATGTATAATTAATCCTGCTTAACATCCTAATTCATCACTTATGGTTAATTAATGACGTGGGGCATTTCACTACCTAACCTAACCAACCTCAAGCTATTAGCCTTCAACCCCTTAATAGTATGGCCAAAACAAAAACATAACCTATCAGCTAAAATGATCTGTACTCAGCTCCTTAGCATCATTTCTAGCCACAAGGTCCTTAATCTTCATGAAAACCATGCTTTGCTAAACGGGGATCCATGAATAGCCAAGAACATCCCAGTTCCATCATCAAGACCTAACTAACCTTAGCAACATTTGAAACAAAGTTAGTCTCGACGATTTAGAGGATATTAATCACCGAAACACTAATTAGGGGTTTAGCTACTTACACGTGCACACGGGCCGCCTGTAACATGCGCCATGCACAGGATAAGGTCGGGCCACGGGCCCATGTTCGTTCGAGCGCAACCTATTACCGGCAACCGAGCAATTGGCCCGCGTCAGAGGCCATGGCCCATGAGCGCCGAACACTTGGGCCCAGACTCGCACTCGTCCCGTCGAGGGTCCCGAGCGTAGCGTCCTTCCCAGGCCACGCCCGCCGACCCCTAGGCCCTTACGCTCCGAACGCCCAAGCCTAGTCCCAGCCAATCTTTTCCCAGATCTCCAAACCCTAGGCGAGGAGGGCAAAGCCCCCGGCGCCGCGCGGCGCGGCGAGGCCATGGACCCGGACGCGGTGGCGAAGGCGTTCGTGGAGCACTACTACCGGACGTTCGACACCAACCGCGCCGCGCTGGTGGGGCTGTACCAGGAGGGCTCCATGCTCACCTTTGAGGGCGAGAAGTTCCTCGGGCCCGCCGCCATCGCCCACAAGCTCGGCTCCCTCCCCTTCGCGCAGTGCAAGCACGCGGTCATCACCGTCGACTGCCAGCCCTCGGGGCCCCAGGGCGGCATGCTTGTCTTCGTCTCCGGCTCCATCCAGACCGGCCCCGAGGAGCACCCCCTCAAGTTCTCCCAGGTCTGCACACACACGATTCGGCTCTCCTTCCATCTCCCCGCTTGAGAGACTTCCCTTGTTTGTTTCTAGTCCATGCTGATCTCACCCGATCTTATCTGATTTATGGTCACTGCTGCGATTATTGGGTTGGTTCCAATCTTGTTGACTTCACCGGAAGGCTCTTTTTCGAGGGAGCTGCAGGAGAACTGCGCCGCGAGTATACTAAGATTAGGAGTGCAAAATTACAATTACATCAACGAACGACCGAAGACGTCGGAAACCACCCAAAAGTCAAAACAAAAACCAAACTCTCTTTGCTACAATACAGGGTAGCAATAGAAGCACCAAAATGACTGCCCACCTCAGCGAGAAACTGATACCCCGACTTGTTTCATTTGTTAGTAAGAATTGATCTATTGTTTGTCTGATTTGTGCTTGCTGTTGTGATGGTTAGCGATCTCAATCTCCTAACCTTCTCTAATATATAGACAGTGCTACATTGCTTGGTATGGTACTATTTGTTTGGCCTTTGAGCCTTATGTCGCACTTGTGAGTTGTGATATTTAGATGTCTTGGAGCATTTGTGGTATCCTTTTTTTTTCTTGGTGGGCTAACATGAGATGCAAGGTGCTTTGCAACTTTTTGTTCTTGTTTCACTTGACTGTGGGAAAGTAGGAGTTACAGATGTGGATTGTGCTTGCCTTTGCTCTTGTGATGAATGGGACATATATTAGCTTGAATTCTTTTTGTAGCTGCAGTAAGATAAAAGTCGGTTGTCTTTGAATGTTATCAATTTTCAGTTTCAGTTCAGAAATTGGAAGCCAACCTTTTGAGAATTGTACATTGTAGTGGTATATCCATCGCACTGCTTCTGTTCAAATTTTCATTACATTTCACTTAGAAATCCTTTTACTGTGCACTAAATTTGTGACAGTAGTATGTTGTATTCGTAGTCAGTGATCATTTACAAAAAAAAATGTGAAATTTATATTATGGGATTATCTCCTGAAGTTGAGGAAACTGCCTCTGAAGCAACCAACAAGCTCATATGCAATGTCAAAACTTCTTACATTGGCCAACAAAGAACTAATATAACCTACAATCTCCTAGTGAAACAATCCACCTGCCTCCTATGTCAAGCTGCATCTCAATTAGATGGCGAATGACGCTAATTTGTTATAACATGTGTATGCTATTTTTTGTATAACCTTAATAATTGCAAATGCATCTTTCATGTGAAATTAGGAGTCTGAAATCTAGTTTCAGTGCATATTTATGATAATGTAGGAAACCATGCACAGAACTTTCAACTTGTGCTAGTGTCCACGTAACTAACCATATGGGAATAAGATTCCAGTCATATTGTTGCATTATGCATGTTTCAAATAAGGTCATTCAGTGTGCAGCTTGTATCTGATGAATAAGTCCCTGTACTGTGGTCTTTGTGGGGCTGTGGTAGTTTTTGTTTTTTGACTGCTTTAGGACAGCATCTGCTTTTAGGACAGCATCTGCTTTTGCTTTAGGACAGCATCTGCTTTTGCTTTAGGACAGCATCTGCTTTTAGGACAGCATATTGACCGCTTTAGGACAGCATCTAGGATAGCATCTTAGCATATGCTTGGCTGGTTCTCAGCCTATAAATTTGTATCCTCAACCCCTCAGGTTGGCATGGCATTGTATGAGCAATAAACAAGAAAACTTGCCCCATCTCCTAGTGTCATCCTCTCCATGAGAGTAAGGATCTTGCTATCACCAAGAGCAAGAGTCCAGAGACTAACAAGTGGTATCGAGCCTTAGTATCCTCGTGCTCGAGCATCTCCCGCTCATCTCCTTCTCGACCTCGCAGCAGCCCCGGCCGATGCAAAGCGGCGGCTCGGTATCCCCTCGCTCCTCTCCGAGACGGCAAGCGGCTGCTCGTCGGCGCTCTCTCCACGCAATGCCACGATGCGCGCCATGTCCGCAGGCGATCTCGGTCTTTCGGCCGCCTCGAGCATGCGGCGTTAGCGACGGCCGAGCTTCGTCGCGCAGAGCAGCGCGCAAGCGGCGGCGGCAGACGCGCGCGGCGCGAAAGTGGCGTCAAAGGCGGTACGCGGAGCCGGCGGCGGAAGGCGGAGGCGGAAGCGGCGGCGGCGGCAGATGCGGCGCGGCGGCGGCAGCAGAGGTCAAGGCTCTACGCGGCAGCAACAGCAGCTCGGCTCGTTGATGATAGCAGCGCGGCGACCCTCCGTGCTGCTGAGGAGGCGCGCGCAGCGAAGAACGGCGCAATGGCGCGCGCGCCGACGCCACGAGCGCGCGGCAGCCAGAGATAGCGCGAGCGCGCGCGGCGCGCTCTGAAGAGGCGCACGGCGGCGGCGGCTCTGAAGGAGAGCACGCGCGGCGGCGGCGTCGGGTCGACGGAGAGCGCGCCCTCGCAGTAACGCGGCTTCTCCACGGTTGATGCATCGTGGTCACCACGAGTACCGGTCGCCGTCGGGGCGTCGGCCGGCGGCGGGTGGCCTACCCTCGCCAAGACCAACTACGTCGAGTGGGTGCGGTGATGAGGTGAAGCTCGGTGCGGCATATGTGGGATGCGATCCGATGCGGCGACGTCGACTCGACCGAGATCGACGGCGCTGGATGCTCTCATCGCCGCATCCCCGCCGAGATGCGCTTCGCTACCAACAAGCGGATCGCCAAAGAGGCTTGGGACGCCATCGCCGCGGCCGCACGGCAGCCGCCGCGCCGCGCAGTCTACATTGCGTGCACTACGCGCGGAGTGGGAGAACTCGCCGTCAAGCCGGTGAAGACGTTGATGACTTTGCTCTCCGTCTCAACACTCGCTGCGAGTTGGTGCGCCGGTGGCGACACCTACGGCGAGGAGAGAGCCGTGGAGAAGCTCTTCCGCCGCGTCCCGAGAAGTACAAGCGGATGGCTCGCCGATCGAGTCTCTGCTGGACCTTTCCACGATGACCATCGAGGAGGCGTTGGGTCGCCTCAAGGTCGCCGACATCGATGAGCCACGAGCCTCTCGGGACCGTCACCATTGGCGGAAGCTCCTCTCGCTCGGGCAGCGGTGGGGCGCGGCCAAGGTGACAAGAAGAAAGGGAGCCTTCTTCCACGACGACGCGCGCAAAGAGTGGCAAGCGCGCAAGCGCGCAAAGCGCCAGCATGCGATCTTTGGCAAGCAAAAGCGAGACGAGACGACTCTTGCCACAATGCGGCAAGCTTGGTCATTGGGCCAAGGAGTGTCGGCGACCACGACGCGCCGGCCCACGCCGCGCGCGCAGAGGAGGAGGAAGCGGCCGGTCTGTTCATTGCTCGTGCGAGCATCGAACTACCTCCAGCGCACCGGCGCGCAGTGGCTCTCTCCACCTTGACGAGCCAAAAGCACACGCCTCCTCGGCGATTCGGCAATGACAAGACCGACGGGTGGTGCCTCGACACCGCGCCACCCACCACATGACCGGCGGCGGAGTTCTTCTCGAGCTCGACTCGAGCGTTCGAGGCACCGTCAAGTTCGGCGACGCCCGCCGTGGAGATCAAGGGCGTCGGCTCTATCGTCTTCGTCGCCAAGATCGGCGAGCACCGGCCGCCACCGGCGTCTACTACATCCCCGATCTGCGGAACTCCATCATCGGCTTGGGATACCGATGAGAACGGCTCGCGTGTCGAGATCGAGCACAGTCTTTGCCGATTTGGGATCTTCGACGCCGCCTCCTTGCCAAGGTAACGAGGCGCAAATCGACTCTACACTCTTCACGTGCAGTGGCACAACCCTCGTCTCGCGGCTCGTCGGGACGACGAGGCGTGGCGATGGCACGAGCGCTTTGGGCACCTTCACTCGAGGCCACGGCGGCTCGGTGCCACGAAATGGTGCGAGGCTGCCGTGCCTTGACCATGTGGAGCGGCTCTGCGGCGTCTGCGTGTTGACGAAGAAGAGGCGACTCCGCTTTCCCAAGCGGCGAAGTTTCGAGCCAGGAGAGACTCGAGCTCGTGCACGGGACTTGTGTGGCGGTGACACCGCCACACCGGAGGACGACGCTACTTCCTGCCGCTCGTCGGCGACCTCTCCGCTACATGTGGGTGATGGTCCTCGGCGGCAGGAGAGGCTGCGGGCGCCATCGCGCGCACGCAGTCGCTGCGGAGGCGAGCGCGATCGCAGCTGCGCGTCTTTGCGCCTGACGGTTTCAACGGCGGCGAATTCACGGCGGTGACTCGCGTCGTCTTTGCTGCGATGAGGCATTCGACGCCGCTACTCGCGCCGCATGCACCCGCAGCAGTGAATCGGCGTCGTCGGCAGCGCAACCGACGGTTGTGGGGATGGCTCGGGCCTCCTCAGCGAGAGGATGCCGGTGTCTTTCGGGAGAGCGGTGGTGATCGCCGTCTACATCCTCAACCGCCGCTTATCAAGGCGCTCACGGCAGACGCCGTCGAGGCTGGCATGGCGCAAGCCGCGGTCTCCCACTTGCGGTCTTGGCTCCCTCACGTTCGCCAGGAGCTTGGCCACATCGGTGCTCGGCGGCGAGAGCACTCGGAGTGTTCATCGGCTCGCGGAGGCTCGAAGGCCTCCGCATCCTCGACCACGACACGGCCGAGTCCGCATCTCGCGTGGCGTTGTGTTCGGCGGCGGCGGGCGGGCGTGGTTCAAGCGGTGGGCGACGGTTCGACCGACTCTCGGGGACTTTGTTGTCGACTCGCCCACTTCGAGAGCGCGAGAGCTAGCGGCTCGTCTTCACCGAGCTCGTCCACTCGACACCTTGCTCGCCACCACTCCGGCGAGTGCTCCACCACCGGCACGGCCACGCCCACTCTTCACCACCGGCCACTCCACGCTCCGCACCGCGGCACGCATCTCCACCGGCGCCACACCACCGAATCGGCCCAAGCGG
Source organism: Dendrocalamus sinicus (assembly GCA_036346575.1). Classification (NCBI taxonomy): domain Eukaryota; kingdom Viridiplantae; phylum Streptophyta; class Magnoliopsida; order Poales; family Poaceae; genus Dendrocalamus; species Dendrocalamus sinicus. Next base: position 6,450,887 of record CM070664.1, read on the forward strand.
CCGGTCCACGACGAGCGGCGCCGGTGGAGTTCGCTACTCCATTGTCTCACGACGAGGATCGCGTCGGCGCCTACCACGACGACGAGCCTCGCGCTTATCGTACCATGGACAACATCTCGCGGCCGCCGTCCTCGGATCGCGCGCGGCACGACTTCGAGCGAGTTGCACTTGGCGTCGCGACGACGGCGAGCCCCGCTCCTTCGCCGAGCGGAGGAGACGCGGCGTGGCGTGTCGCGATGAAGCGAGAGATGGACGCCGCCGGCGAACCGGGCGTGGGAGCCGGCGGATCTTCCGCCGGCCACCGCGCGATCACCCTTAAGTGGGTGTTCAAGGCGGCGGGATGGCCGGCGCCATCGTCAAGCACAAGGCTCGCTTGGTGGCACGAGGCTTCGTGGCGGCAGGAGGGTCGACCGATGACGCCGCACTCCGTCGCGCGCATGGAGTCCGTTCGTCTTCTCCTCGCACTTGCGGCCGGGAGGATTGGCGCGTCCATCACATGGGCGTCAAGTCCGCCTTCCTCAACGGCGACTTGAAGGAGGAGGTCTATGTCCGTCGGCGCCAGATTCGTCATCCCCGGCAGGAGGCAGGTTCTCCGCTGCGCAAGGCCCTCTATGGCTTGCGGCGGGCACCACGAGCTGGAACGCTAAGCCGGACTCCACCTCAAGCAAATGGGGTTCGCAGAGCGCACACGCAGGCTGCGCAGCTCACGGCGGGGCAAAGGCGCAACGCCTGGCGGTGGCGTCTACGTCGACGACTTGGTGATCACCGGCACTAAGGATGCGAGGTGGCGGCATTCAAGGAAGAGATGAAGGCCACCTTCCGGATGAGTGACACAGGGCCCTCTCCTTCTACTTAGGGATCGAGGTGCACGGGATGATTCCGGATCACACTTCGGCGCATCGCCACGCCAAGCGCGTCGTTGAGCTAGCTGGGCTCACCGATCGCAACCCAGCTCTCACTCCGATGGAGGAGAGATGAAGCCGAGCCGCGACGGCCGACGACGGAGGAGGTGGGCGCTACGCGAGCACGGCGTCTTGTGGGAGCCTTCGCTACCTCGCCACACACGCCGGACTTGGCATTCTCCGTCGGCTCGTTAGTCGGTTCATGCAACGGCCGACGACGAGCATCGGCGGCCGTGAAGAGGATCATCCGCTACGTTGCGGGGACCCTTGACCACGGCCTCCATTACCCGAGGTGTCTGGCGCGCGCACACGTCGCTGCGGCGTTAGTGACCACGCGCGACATTGACACCGGCAAGAGCACAAGCGGGATTCTCTTCTTCCTCGGCAAGTGCCTCGTTCATCGGCGATCGATCAAGCGGCGGTGGTGGCCTGTCGGTGTGAGGCCGAGTACATAGCGGCTTCCACCGCTCGACTCGAGCACTCGCTCGCTCGATCGCTTGGTGATCTCCTCGGCGAGGACATCAAGCGGTGGAGCTCGGGGTGGGCAACAAGTCCGCTCTAGCCTCGCAAAGAACCCGTTTTCATGAACGGAGCAAGCACATCCGGTGAAGTACCATTTCATCCGAGGTCGCTTGGATGAAGGAAGCATCAAGGCAAGCTACATCAACACCACGGATCAGCTTGCGGATCTGCTCACCAAGTCTCTTGGAAGGATCAAGTTCCTTGAGCTCTGCTCCAAGATCAGGATGGTTCAACCCTCCCACAAGATGACGCACAAGACTTAGGGGGAGAATGATGAATAAGTCCCTGTACTGTGGTCTTTGTGGGGCTGTGGTAGTTTTTGTTTTTTGAGTGCTTTAGGACAGCATCTGCTTTTAGGACAGCATCTGCTTTTAGGACAGCATCTGCTTTTGCTTTAGGACAGCATCTGCTTTTAGGACAGCATATTGACCGCTTTAGGACAGCATCTTAGCATATGCTTGGCTGGTTCTCAGCCTATAAATTTGTATCCCCAACCCCTCAGGTTGGCATGGCATTGTATGAGCAATAAACAAGAAAACTTGCCCCATCTCCTAGTGTCATCCTCTCCATGAGAGTAAGGATCTTGCTATCACCAAGAGTAAGAGTCCAGCGACTAACAGTATCTTTTGGGCTTTGACCAAGCCTTCCTGATAATTGACATGTGAACATTTGGATTTGCATTTTGAGTTTCAGATACCGTGAAGCTCTGGTTATTGGACTAGATGATATTTGATGGTCTTTTCAAACAAAGTAGTGTATATATCACCTCATGTTGTGAACAGATGTAGTTAGATCGAATTTCAGTAGTTCCCCCTCTTAACCAATTCATGTTTTATAAGACTGATGCTCGTGGTGCATTTTTTTTATTGAATATGTGCAGCTCTTGTTATATTATTCTTGATTCCCTTTATTTCTGGATGTTCTTTTTCAGTAAGTAAATTCATATGTCGTGTTCAAGCTGCTCTATGTCTGCATGAATGCTATTGGGTTAGTGCACCGAAAGTTGGATGTTTTTTTTTCCTGATAGGAGTTATGTCTGAATGATTTGATAGGGACCATGAAAATTACATTGTGCAGCTCTGGTTTTCTAAAAGAAACTATCTCAGTTGACTTTGATAAGGATGACTGTTTTTATCTATTGTGATTCACTGTTTCTGCAGATGTTCCATTTGCTGCCAGCTGGCGGGGGCTTATTCGTGCAGAACGACATGTTCCGCCTGAATTATGGTTAAGGAAAGTTGAAAACTATTGCAAGAAAGAACTGATTCATGGTTTGTTGTTGACATGATGAATACTGAATGATGCTGCGACTCTTTTGTTTGTTCATTAACTGGTGCAATTTTTTTGCAAGAAACTACTAGACTTTTTATGCATCTGCTGGATTTGTTACTGTCTTATGTACTGCGATTACTTGGGCAGCACTGTTTTCTGCGGAATGTGAATGAAGAGAGTCCGGTAATTTTATTTTTGTTTGCGATCCCTGCCGTGTTTTTGCCCTAACCTGTATTGCTCAGTGATTCATATTGGCGCAAAAGCCCTCATAGGTTACATGCTTTTGTAAGCCCAGGTGTATTTTGTTGGTCAGTTAAATTTACCTTCGTCAGTTCCAGAAATTTACTAGATTGCTATGTTTTAATAAAGCAAGTACGTAATGAAATAGTGGCGATAACATAGCAATCTAGTAAATTTCATATCTGAGAATTGTAAAACACAATATCCATAACTATCTGTAAATCTCATATCTTGTGAGCTACAAACACAATTTCTTTAACTGTATGTCTCATGTTTCTTTCATGCAATACATTACGATGTCTATATGCACCTTTTGAGCTTATATTGGTACCGCTGAGTGTTCACAAGTTGATAAATCACTTTTGCCCGTCTTCTTTCATATGGGTTCTCAAACTCCACTCATGTAGTGTGTATACCGAAATATGTCTTTTCCCTCCCATCTTGTGGAGGCATTTCTTCGGTTTCTCCTGGCTCCTTATTGTCACTCCCCCTTGGCTTTGGCTACAGCCCCTACTAGGGTCTTCAGTGCCGTCCAAGTGCCATCACCCCTAGTTTCGGCCCACTGTGGCTTTCGCTGTGGCTGCCTTGATGTGTCGCTAGCTCTCCTTGCCAACACCCGAGCTCGGCCACAACTACTCGGTCGAGCACTACTGTAGCCCTAATCCCCCTTTCTTCCTCTCTACCCCTTAATATGAGTTACTTCCTATGCCTTTTTACTCTTTTGATTGCTTTCAATGGGGTGGATTTGATTTCTTGCTAGCTTGGTGATTTGGATGACAAATGAAGTGGTGGTATGCAACAAGGCTTGCTATAGGGGGTCTCGAGGTCTTTCTGTGTGCCGGAGAGCACGGGGTGGCTTTGACGGGTGCATATTGCTTGCTGGTGACGGTAGGCCGTTGCCATAGCGTCCTCACCTTTGTTGTACACTTCCCCTTCTACCTCCTCACTACTCTATGTGCAAGATTGTGATGGTGGGTGAGACTATTTGTGGATGCCATGTGATGTGCTTATGCTGTGGATTGTAAGCAAAAAATGGGATGGTGAGAGGACCTACTTGCTATATCGGGCTAGAAAAGGAATGGGACGATGACGATGGTTGTGGTCTGGCCATTGATGATTTTATGTCGTCGTGGTCGCCGTCCTCGCTCCGCTGTCTTCGCCAACTCCTTTGAGTTCCTCACCTCCAGCCCCCCTCTTTCTCACTGTCTTTGGGTGGTCATTTCATTCGGTGTGTTGGTCGGCCTGCTCTGGCCAAGCAAGGCAATGGCTTGGGCTTTGTCTTGGGTTTGCCTTTGGCTGAGAGAAGGAAATGAGTTTGGGGAGGATGGTGAATACTCAGTTGGTTGCCTTAAGTAGGGACAAGGTGGGGTGGCTTCTCTCTTGCCTTGACTGTTCATTTCTGAGATTGCCCTTGTCTCATCTTTAGGGCTCTCTCGGTTTGCTATTTACTCATAGACCGTTGGTCCATAGGGTAAGCTTGGCATTGCTCTTTGTTTTTTCAACTGCAGAAGGTAAGTTGGTAAAATGTGGGTGTTGGGTTCCTTTTACTACTGAATGATGAGGTCTTCTTAAGTGAGAGGCACCGGCCAGCCCTGGACAATTTGGGAACCTCGATGAGCGATATTGGTTCAACATTTTAAATTTGAAAGGGTTCTGATGACAAAAAAATATCCATTTTATTCTCTCTTGCATTATTCTCAATTTTCGCTTTATTTCCTACTGGTATTACATCCATGCTACTGTTCAAGGGAACCCCTTAACACTATTTTATCGGCAACACATTTATACAATTTTGTTCTTAGGAATTGCTATCTGGAGAGCATTCTACCAAGCACAAACTGGTGATCCACTTTAGAGGTGCTTATATGCTCTAAAAAATAATAATTTGAGTATATATGGTCTAATTTGCCACCACAGCTACTCCACTACTGATAATTTTTGCCTCAAGATCTGTGCAATCTAGCCTTTTGGGGAGCGTGGAAGCAATTCTCAACACTTTCACCTTAGATTCGATGAGGGCGCAAAGGAGGGGGCAGGAGTCGAGTTAGGTTTTGGGGTTTGGCTGCAGTGACGATTGAGTGGTGCACAAGGGGGGCAGCACTGGCACTAGTGACAATGGCAGCGGTTGTAATGGTGGTCGCCGGGTGGGGGCATGGTCTACAGAGCTAAGGAATGGCAGGTGGCAGCGAGAAGGAATCGTAAGAGCGGTGTTCACCGGTTGTGCTACCATACACCAGATAGACGCCCTGTGTTGATGTCCTAATCCTTTTGCCGCCACAAGGCTAGCTCATTGTACATAACACGAGCAAGGGAACTTCCCTGGTTCAAGAAGGCACATGAGTCCGAACGCTATTAGGAATGTGCAACTGATATGTAGGTACCTGTGCATGCAGGTGAGGCATCAGGAACTCTTTTGTGCAGTGTGCTCTAATTTTCTTGCTTGATTTCTAACTATGCTTCGTTCTTGCAGAGGCATGTGGGCAAGGCTGCTTTTTCACGGACGCGTGGCTCGGCACGCAGCTGTAGCTTCGGCACGTAGGCCATTGCCCATCCAGCAGTGGTGGCCAAATGGGTGGTACAGCCTGGTGGTAGGGTCCACTTAGCCTATCAATCTAGACGGGTAGTGCCCATTGAGCTCACAGGTCATGCCATACTAGCCTGGACCCATTCAGCCTGATGGGTCAAGAAGGCCCGTATAGCCTATGAGTCAAAGATTTTGAAAACTTACAATAATTCTAAAAAATATGTAGAATTAAAAAAAATATAGAAATGAATTATATATGGATATACCTATAAAATAAACAAATATTCCAAATGTAATAATTTGAGTTTTTTGAATTTTTATTCGTATTTTTAAGCTCCCAACCGCTATAAACGACTTGAATATTTAAATATTCGATTGTTGTCATGCCTAACAACAGGCTGAAACATTGCCAAATAAATAGTGCTAAAAGGACCATACCTATTGTGACTAACAGCAAAGCATGCCTCATAGGCCCTATTGTGACTAACGGCAAAACATGCCTAATAAGCCGCTATCGTGTCTAACGGGCTAAACATGTTTGCACTATTGTGGCCATTCGTGCCATGTTCATACTGGACCATGTTTGATCTCGCACTATTCATATCGTGCAAGGCTAACATGCTGGGTTGAGACCAGGCCAACAGTGCCATTCTTGACCGGCCCGGTTGTTACGGCCATTTGGCCACCTCTGCCATGAAGATCGAGCAGGAGGTTTCTCGAGCCATTCTTCAATAAACTCATGCATGTTTCAGTGTCCCCTCATCTGTTTCTGAAAACTCACGTTGCATAGCACAGTAACTATCTCCACAGCCTGACACATTACTACACGAGGCAGGACAGTGATTCCTGAAAGGGAGAAATACATCTGCGACCTTGAAACCAGCACTCTGTCGGGGTTTTGCATACACGCGCAAAGAAAGGGAGGCAGACAGACAAACTGAAACATGCAAGGTAGAGGGGAAGTGATTTGATACAAGACGATACTTTTTTCTTTTAAAGGTACAAGACGATATTTGAGAGACAATTGGTACTTATCAAACCTAGTTGACGGGTTGCAAAGCATGAACTCCTGCTAATTAAACCTGTTCGCCAAAGCTTGCAGGTTTGGAGCTGCAAACTGTAGCTACCCCTCCTCATTCCAGGTTCTCACTCCTTTTCTCTGGACTCCATTTCTTCCTTTCCTTGGGAGGATTTCTGTTTTGGTCATGAACAAAGAACCACAACGAAGATCAAGTAAGCACACGTTTAAAGACTAATGGTCAGAGAAATCTCAGCATATGATTGTCCTATATTAATTTCTTATTAAATATGTTTACAGATGTTTTTTTTTCAAAAGTTGTTTCTTTTCAGTCCTTTGGAGTGGTCTGTAAATCGACCAATTCTTGAACTTTGGACTGGTTTTGAACTAACCTCGGTTTGGGGGAGCCCAGCCACCTTCATCATAAGTATGTTCTGCAAACACAAAATAAGATGTTCTCAAACTTCTTGTATGTACCATGAACATTGCAATGAAATGCAGGTCCACGTCATATACTAGAATGTTGTGGAGATCAACAAATTAACTCCGGCATGACCTTAATAACTGTCAAAGCGTCAGTCATTGTTTCCTCGAAACGTCTTAGCTCAGCCATGCTCATCTCGTTGACATTTGATTCCAGGGCCCTGAAAGTTTTTTGAAAATTAGACAGTAACGAAATATATAATCTTCGACGAGAACCAATTGTTGTATTAATCAGGTATATGTGTTTCATTACCATTGAGCAATGTGATTTAACTCAGATACTGAGTCTGGAGCTGACTGCTCATTCTGATCAAGCTGTAGAAGAAAGAATGGAAGAACCAGCCAAAGAAGATATAGATGATTAGCATATTCTGTGAGAGCTCAAAGAAAGATTAATTGGTAGTCCTCAGAAAACCTATACACACATGTATCGTATGATATTCAGATTCTAAAAAGAGCGACGTTCAGTTGTGAAAACTGCAGCTTTCTTTAGCTGGAACAGAAATCAAAGATATATATATATATATATATATATATATATATATATATATATATATATATATATATATATATATATAGAAAAATTACATAAGGCACCCACATCAAGAACCGTCCGATACACGTGTATGATTAATAATTTTTTTGAGTTTGGATATGAAAATGTTTTATACCCTTGATATATTTGTGGTAAGTAAGTTTTGAACTCAGTTCAAACTAGTTTGAACTACTTTTTAGTTCAATACAACTACAGTGAGTATATACCATAAAAATAGTTCAAACTAATTAAACTGAAGTTGAATTTAATTTTTTTCGGAGTTTGACATCTCAAATATACTTTTTTATGGGTATATGAAGATACCCACATCAAACGTTATGAATCTCAAAGCAAATCAACGGATATTGATATGGGTGCCTAGGCACCTGGGTGCATAAAACACTCTTTTATATATATATATATATATATATATATATATATATATATATATATATATATATATATATATATATATATATATATATATATATATATATATATATATATATATATATATATATATAGGGGCACTATGATGCCTAGACTCTATGATTGAGATTTTTCATCCATAATTACTTCCTTTTCAAATTGATACCCTTTTAAATTACTGAATATTAATGGGTTTGCCTGATATATTATATATCATTATACTTACCCGCATCTAAAAGCAATCCAAAGGCAGGGAGGCTCGGTGTCCAGACACCATGGTGCCCCATTTCAGTGTCATATACACACACAAGCCTTCATGCCTTTATATTGTTTTTAGATGCGTGCAAGTATAATAATATATAATATATCAGGCAAACCTATTAACATTAATTAATTTAAAAAGGTATTAATTTGGAAAGACATCGATCATGGATGGGAATATATATAACCAGGTGGTGTGGTCGATCTGCACCTAATAAGATGGAGAATAAAAGCAGACCAATACATGGTTTTGTTTCCAGAACATATGATCATGGATGTGGCTAGAAGATTCAGCCATGCATTAGGACGGTTCATATGTAGGCTGGAACTATAGTAGAGACGGGTTTTTTTCTCTCTCTAGACTACTGTAGAGACATTTTCTATGTGAGTACAATAAAAACATACTCACGCACACACACGAAATCATACACATTTACACACTCACATGGATACGTCTAACCACTGAAAGCATCCACGTGCCGTGTATTCAAATGGCACTATTTACATGAACAGTTCCCAGAGAGTACTGTTCATATGAACAGTACCCCTAAAAATGAGGCGCCTCGGGTTCAAGCCTGGGTAGGCGGGCTGCACGACAGCAAGATATGCCAACCGAGCTTGACTTAGTCCTCTCTAGAGATGTTTATTAAAAGGACACATAAGCACCTTCTTATACATTATCGTTATGAATGTAGAGACGTATTATTAAAATACCTCTATATCTTTTACGATATTTTATAGAGATGTTTTATTGTGTTTATAAGGGAATAGATATATTTTATAGTGGCGTTAAATTATGCTACTAGCATAGTGCACCATATAAAATAAAATCTAAAAAATGTGTGAACTCTTACAAAGACTGATACTCAAACTTAGACTTCATAGGAATCATACCTTCCTTAAAATTATCACACTAGCCATCTCAACCTCACCACTTTGTGAGTTTAGACATCATTTAACACATATCAAGCACTGAAAAAATGCCTTTATATAGTTAAAATGTCTAAAACATGTTTGTACACAATAAAAACTTTAGACGAATTAAAAAACATCTCAAAAACGTCTCTAGAACATGAAATTTTGCATGTAGTTCTAAAACATCTCAAAATCGTCTTAAAACTGTCTCTACATTACAAAATGTTAGGGCAATTTTTGAAGTGTCTCTAAAAACGTCTCTAGACTGTAACTCTAATTTTAGAGACAAGTTAGTAAATATCTCTAGAAAAATGTCTAGGTAGGGTTATTTGTCTTGCAGTGTCTAGATTCTGTAGCTCAAATTTTGGAGGTAGACAAGTTAGTAAACGTCTCTAGAAAAATACCTCTACATGTGGTTTTTCTTGCAGTGTCTAGATTCAAAACGGGAAGTTCATTTGGAAAGTATCATTGCAACTAGCAAGGAAACACGCATGAGGGCAAGGAAGAAGAGTATTGAGTAGCAGCTATTGTCCCAATAGGGAAACTAAGTTCTCTACAACAAAATTGATTGTGGCAATTTAGCGTGTAGGCCAGAGAACATTTTTTGACATTGCGATGGAACCCTGGAGGGGACAAGGTGGTAAAAATGAAAAACACAACTCAGTAATACAACCTATATGTATTGTGTTAAATCTAGATTTGTGAGAAAATATATCCTTATTTTTCCTAAAAAATTCCTGATGGAGGTGATGACAAGTAATCTCACTTCTCACACATGACCTGCAGGATTTTGTTGGACAATATGGTTGGTAGCAAGGTGGCTATATTAATATTGCGGTACAAATTGGTGTTAATCAGATACTTTTGAAAAACAATTGGAGATCTATCTAGTCTTTCATAGAGCAATATAAGACTTCAGGCCAATTTACTATTGCGCTACTCCATACACTACACCATCATTTTTTAAAAATTTCCTTGTTGAGTTGGTGGCCGAATCAAAAGTGGTGGCATGATTGCACCTAGTGGTAGGATTGGATGACAGAAAACTATCACCCCTAACATGGTAACTCCTAAGGGAAAATTTCTCAGTAAAACTACAAAAGATGTATAAATTAAAAAATAACATCAATGTGAGGATGACAATTAAGTGGGCAATGGAACATGTGTGACAGCCCAAAAAGTTTTAGAAATGCATGATTTTTTTTTTTGCAAAATCTCTCTAATTATATATTGTGTTTTCTGAGTTCCATGTGTTTTTTGTGCGACGAAAAACCTATCTCCTTTCCCTAAAATTCCTGAAAAAATCATCTAAATTCCCAAAAATTCTCAAAATCTTTCCTCGCTTGGGTGGTTTCTAGCCCATCTCACAATCATCTTTCTCTTCTTTCTTACTCCTTTCTTCTTTGGGCCACAACCTATCTTCTTTTCCTTTTCCTCCCTTCCTTTCGGCCGCCCAACTCCTCTTCCCAGCCCAACTCCTTGCCGCCCCCACTCGCCCGACCAGCCCTTACATGGCTGTTACTTCGCCACCTCTACCACCTCACCAGCCACACGCCACCACCTCCTTCTCACCGCTCGAGCCACCCATGCTGTCGCCCTGAATAGTCACCACATCGCCCAAACCATGTTTTCCTCACCAACTCATGCCCATGCGTGTCGCATGGAGGAGAAGACCAAGGACGACATCGTCACTCGCCTCCACCCAAGCCACCCTTACCGCCCACGGCTATAAAGCCACTGCAAAAGATCCCAACCCTCCTTCTCCCTCTCCCTTCTATCCCAAGACCACCCATGCCACTACAGAACCATAGTGTCATTCCCAAGCCTGGTGGACCACCATCGCCACCTGCGACCACCTTGGTAATCCTCCCAAATCTGCACACGTCCTTATCATTCTCCTCAAACTATTTGTGCCATCTTGTTCTTGACTTCCCTACGGTTCTATCAGTGTCCTCGCTGTGCCAGGAGATCACCAGAATCATCATCGCTGTCCGTCACGCTACTGGCCTCGTCATCGCCGCTAGGGAATCTCCACCAGCACTGTCTTCTTGACAGTTTGGCCACATCACAAGGTGCGCGTCCTCGTACCAATGCTCTTCCCACCTCCTCCGACCATCCCCTTTGCCAGGGATTGCTACCATCGAGTGCCACCTCACTACCATAGTCGCTAGCCTTCCCCATCGCGCCCCAAACCAAGCCATCACCACCAGAAAATTCCTATGCCCACATCACGCTCACGCACCCACCGTTTATGCCAGAGCTCATCGTTGGCAATTTCCCCCTTTTTGCGAGTGCCACCCTTGCTCTGCTTTTTTCCAACCAACACGGTCCTCCCCATCATCCCACACCACCCAAAATGGATTTGCGTTGCTTGGGAACATGCTGTGCACACGTCATCATCGTCGTTCTGCCACGCGTCATCGTCGCCATCTCTTTTTCTCTCTCTTCTCGACAAGGAAGAAGAACAGTGTTGGTCAGCACTATGTATTTGTGGTTCGACGGAGCCATTTAACCGTGCTTGACCTGAGTCGCTCGCACCCGATCGAGCTTATGCATGACACTATGCACACATGGTCGAGCCGGACCACCTCGCACAGAGCTGAACTGAACCGGAACTAGTTTTAGACTGAGTGAGACCCAATTTCCATATATTCAGCCTGATTTAGACCGGTTTAGCACTAACTTGTGCCGATTTGCATAGTTCCAAGCCGTTTTCATCAAGCTAGAATTGTTTCTACGCAGTAGACTAACCCTAGACCCTAGCGGACCCTCTAAACATCACTGTTCACTATCCATTGCCAATTTAAAATTTTCAAAACCAATTCTTCATTAGTTTTCTCTCCCGAGAGCTTTCCAGCACCCATTTTTCATTCTCCCCTTTTTACCATCTTTTAATTGCAGGCCTCATTGTTACTTCAATAGACTTATTTGGCTTTGTTCATGTGCGTATGCTAGATTACGAAGGAGTCATCGAGACAACTGGAACTAGAAGTGATGACTTTTAAGCCTACGAAAGAGTAAGCGCCGACTACGACTCACAAGGCAAGCCATGATCCTTGATCATATCGAATTCCTATTAGTTGGTTTATACTACGTACGGGTTGATTCTGCATTATTTATTTATCTATCAATGATAATTGTTATTGATTACCGTTGAATGATCCTACTTAAGTAGTTAATACATTTAATTATGTTGTCTACATGCCATCCTTGATAATAATCTAATCTATTTTTTAAACATAGAGCTATATTGTATCATACTTAGATTAGCATAGTAGAGGAGGAATAAGAATGGCAATCACTTATCACTTGCCATCCATGATCACGAGTTGATATGTCGAGACTTACACATGAAATGAATCAGGATGTTTTATTGGGTCATTCGCCGAGAGTGATGATTTGAAAATATTGGCCAAGGGTTTTGTATGGTTTATCATGCCAATCATAAAATTATGGTGATTCACGTTGTGATTGTCAATGATTTTCACCCCGCTCAATGGTGTATAAGAAATTAGCTTGTATCGTAAGAAAACACATAATTACCATCCATCCACATGATCAATAACTCGAACTTGATTGTCGAGACCCGAATATGCAAATCCAAACTCTCTTGTGTATTCTGTACTAGTTCAAGATTACGCTAATACATAGTTCAAATATAAATGAAATATCAACCATGATCACAATTAACTAAGAAAGACGCAAATATCATTAATTATCAAATTAGTGACCTTATGATCAAGTTTACAAATAATGGCCTAAAAGGCTTAATAAAAACCAGCAGTAGAAATTAAAGATAAACATAGTGACCATTCAATATGCCGACATGCAAATCAACTGGGGAGCGAAGTCCTAATCTGTGAAGTCATCGAAGAATCCTTTCACAAATACATTTGTTTGATATGGTTCTTCTTCAGTAACTGAGCAACAAAGTATACAACCATGAGTACATATAGTACTCAGCAAGTCATTTATAACAAGATGTAATATGTAATGATGCAAGACTTATTAAATGATAGTTGAGTGGTTATTTTGTAGAAAGAAATAATTTAGAGTAAGTACAGTAAATAGATTGAAATGCACTTTGAAATTCAGTATTAAATAAATAATTCAAAGAAATTGAGTAAACCACAAGTGAATTGCTATTCACTTCCCAATCAAGGTTTTATGAAATTCTACTCATCGTGTGAAATTACTGAGTATTGTCTATAACCAGGGACATAACTATTCAAATAATTTTACACTCTGCAGAGGTTGCACAACTTTACCTACATGATATGATCAACTTGTAATGTCTGTGCAACCGCACGCTTCGTTAGGCGTGCCGACCAAGATCGCAACTAGGCATTTACAATGTTCAACTTTAACCAAATTCCGCCTGCTAAGATTTTACTACCGAGAAGGCTTCGACCTACTTAGTAAAGGCCCAGTCTTGTGCCAATGTGAGGCAATGCCATGACCACACCCACATTCATCTCAATGATGGAATCAAAGTTGAAATATCATAAATTAGTTAGCCAGATCTATCTCATACTAGATATGTTGTTGCATAGTAAGGCCAAGATAAATGTGCACAAATTTAATTTCTTAATCATTACACATGTGAAGCTTCCACATCCCAATGTGCTATTAGCACCTACTTTACTGCACGATCACTCGCCTAAGTGAAAATCGTTTTGGTTTAACCAAGACCAATGACACACTCATATCATAGTACACAAATTTTATAACTATGGTAACAACCATGATTCAATATATCATTAAGTGAAAATTAATTAACTGATCAACATGTGATGATAAGTCCATAACAATAAGATGGCTAAACATACTAGACGTACAATCCAAATGGATACTAATATTGTATCACTAGATAGTTACCTATCCTATGATTAGGGCTGTAAAAAAAGCTCGGAGCTCGCGAGCTACTCGAGTTCGGCTCGTTCTAGGCTCGATTCGAGCTCGGTTCGAACTTTAAACGAGCCGAACTCGAGCTTGATCTCGACCTCGCGAGCTTCCGAGCCGAGCTCGAATAGTTCGCGAGCCCCGATTCGAGCTTAAATAGTAATACATATTAATTCTTACCGAGCTTACTCGAGCCGAACTCGAGCTCGAGCTTTTCTTATTATTGAAAATTAGTGTATATTTGAATTATTTTGACTGTTATCGAGCTTATTCGAGCCGAGCTCGAACTTAAAATTTTCTTATTATTGAAAAATAGTGTATAATAAATTATTTTAATTGCTATCGAGCTTCAACGAGCTGAGCTCGAGCCCAGGTTCAAGCTCGGACCCCAACTCGAGATCGGCTCGAGCTTCTACCGAGCTCGAGCCTGGAAGGCCAAGCTCGCTCGAGCTCAGCTCGTTTACAGCCCTACCTATGATGACAATAAAATTATGGCACTCAAATTATCAAAGGAGGACTCAAGCAACCAAGACAGAGTAAATAGAAATCTGTACAGTGTGAAGCTCAGGAAATAACTGTACGGACTCAAGTAATCAGGCAGAATGTGGTATAATCGCTTAAACGACTTTCTATACAAGAAAGGCTACACAAAAAATGAAGATTGTCCCTGCGTATTTATACGATGATCCCAGAATGGATTTTGTATAATCTCAGTATATGTAGATGATCTAAATATCATTGGAACAATGGAAGACATAAAAGAAGCAAGTTCTTACTTGGAATCAGAATTTGAAATGAAAGATTTGGGTAAAACCAAATATTGCTTAGGTCTGCAGCTCGAACATGTCCTTGAAGAAATATCAGTACATCAGTCAGCCTATACCCAGAAGGTGTTAGAAAGGTTCAGCTTTGGAAAGGCATACCCATCAAAAATACCGATGATCGGGAGGTCTTTACAGCAAGAAAAAGATCCATACCGACCTAGGGAAGAGAGGGAGGAAGTCCTAGGACCGAAATTCTCATACTTAAGTGCAGTAGGAGCACTTATGTATTTAGCAAACTGGACTAGACCAGATATCGCATCTGCTGTAAACCTGTTAGCAAGGCATAGTGCAGAACCTACTAAAAAGCATTGGTAGGGAATAAAGGACATCTTCCGATACCTCCAAGGAAGTAAGGATCGTGGATTGTTCTACGAAAAAAATCAAGATTTGAACTTGATTGGTTATACAGATGCTGGGTACCTATCGGACCCGCATACAGCAAGGTCACAACATGATATGTATTCATGTGTGGTGGAACTATAATTTCCTGAAAATCGTCTAAGCAAAGTCTTGTAACGACTTCGACGAACCACTCAGAAATTATATCACTGTATGGAGCGCATGAGAATGCGCTTGGCTTTGACAAATGATTCACTACATCCAGCAGACATGTGGGATGAATATTATGTAAGCTCCTACAATTATCTATGAAGATAATGCAGCTTGTGTTGCACAAGTGCAGACAGACTATGTAAAGATTCATCTCACAAAACATATCAACCCCAAGTTCTTCTATGCTTATGAATTGCAAAAGATGGATGAAATTAAGGTCCTGCATATTAAGTCATGTGAGAATTTAGCAGATTTATTCATTAAGTCCCTCTCTGCATTAAGCTTTGAAAGATAAGTACGAGGAATTGGAATGATAAGACTTAGAGAAGTGCAGAATTCAGGGGGAGAATTTTTCAAGCCCGTTATTAAATCTTGATCATGAAGATTGAGTACCCAAAAGAATAAGTCCTGAAGATTGAACGAAATTGGGTAGATTGTACTCTTTTTCCTTTGACGAGATTTCTTGAAGTTTCTCGGCCAAAGTTTTTAATGAGACAATTTGTGCAACACAACATAACATGCATCATGTACTCTTTCTCTAAAGTTTTCCCACTGGGTTTTTATGGAGATTTGACAAGACATGAACATGTCGGATGAGTGGCCAACGGGAAGTGTTAGAAAACCTGGGCCTGGGCTTGAAGTTTTGGCTCATGGTGGGCACCTCACAATTAGATTATAAATAGATAGTACTATTGGTTATTTTGTATATGAAATTAAAAAGAAAGCAATAAAGAAAGACTAGAAATTCTCTCTACCTCTCTGTGTTTCAATCTACTATTTCCTGCCTTCTGTGATTGATCTTGTTTTGCATAAGCAAAAAAATCGATCGGACTGATCGCCAATGACAGTTCCTCAACAATTCCAAAATGGGCCCACAGGGGTCCGCTACAGGCGCGGACACCCGTGCCGACCGACGTCCCCACGTGAGCCGAATTCCTCTGGGACTCTTCTTACCCTCAGCCAGGAATTCGCTGAAATGATCAACACGAGAATGTCGAGAAAATTTGAGTTTGGTTTTCACCGAAGTCGCCGAGCCTCGCCAGAGGGGGGATCCAGCATGCCTTTGGCCCTCCTGCACTTCTTCCATGATGTTTACCCGATCCGATCCAGTAGGGAGTAGCTTCCTATTCTTCCCCTGAGTTTTGGGGATCTCGCTATGTAATTGACAATGTTTTGATCTAAGTTATTATGGTACTTTACTATGATGAGTATGCTTGCTAATCGTGTTAATTAATTGATGGGACGCTATCAATTTGTTAGTTCATAGACTTGAGCATGGTGTTCAGCTTTAGTCAACAAATCTATAATAAGTAGTGTAGAGTTTGCCGTTTAGATTAATCCTAATACATGACAGGTGCGAAGGTGAAATGAGCGGCACTGATCTGTAGGGTGAGAGCTATCTTAGCATATTACCAATTTATAGGGTGATTTGTCTTTATGCATGCAAGTGAACCTGTGGTAAAACCCAAACCGGTGTTAGTTACTTTAATACAATCTTTCATACATTGTTTTGTTAACAGTAATATGATTTCACACCTTTGTGATATTCAGGTGAAAAGCTATAGCTAACCTGTGCGCTTGCGGTTTAATTATTGCACGTATATATATTACTTCAACACTAAGTTCTAGCGGGATCCTCTATAATTTTACAATTAAGAAATTAAAGGCCGAAACAAGTAAACTTCTAAATTGATTTGGTAGGTACCTCAAATATTAAAAAAATCACAAATACAAAAAAAAGGAGAGAGAGAACAAATACAAACATTTTGAGATATGAAGACTACTTGAAAATTCACAAATAAATAAATGACACAAAATGTGCAAATAAAATACTAAAATAGAACAATGTATATAAAATGAAAATGCTGTTTTTTTCACTTGTTCGTATTCTTTGGAACTTCTAAAATTATATTTTTCTTGTTTTCACACTCATTACTTGGAATTAACGAGTTTTTTGATAGCTACTTTGTAGGTAGGCATAAAGGAAACATGTATATCATGCATATATGCCAACATTGATGGTGATCATGGTCATAAAGAAATGACATATTTGGGACAACAGTCCAGATCTATGGATTCAGTTAGCATATAGCGTGATCATTAAAAAGGTGTTGAAGTACTGATATCACTTATCAACTAGCACTACTATAAAAAGAGTCATCACAGACGGTTCAGAATTGTCATCACAGACAGTTTTCTGAACCGCCTGTATTCATATGTCAGTGATAATCGGAGATTATTACAGATGGTTTGTGAGCCATATGTGATAAAGACAACATAGACGGTTTAGAACTAGAACCGTCTATGAAGAAAATTATTATAAATAGCTCAAACCAAAAACTGTCTGTGATACTCACACATCACAGATGGTTGTAGTTACCAACCGTCTCTGATGGGTGAGTATCACAGATGGTTGGTATATAGAACCGCCTGTGACAGTCCTTTATAGACGGTTTATAGCACAAATCGTCTGTGATAGTTCATTCTATACCTAAATTTTTTATATTTTTTGGTTAGCCGAAAGAAATAATGTTACCTATGCCCTTTGAAAACAAGCAAATACAACGTCAAACACAACAGCACATTCCATTTCCATTAAGATTAGAATCCACCATTACAGCATAACAAGATAACAAACCCAACTCTTTAACACAACAAGAATATATAAGCAACAGAGATCCTAGTAGACAGTAAAAGCTGAATGCATCGGATGGCGGTCGGATATCACCGGCAATGAAGAGGCGGCGGTAGCGCCACCTCTGTGGCACAATGGTGAGACTACACAAGGCACTCTTACGACACTTACGACAAGAGTGTGTTGTGTAGTCAACCGTGGTGTCACAACGAAGGCACTAGCTTATGGCGGTAGTCAGTGTTGTCGAGGAACAAGCTGGATGCAACGCACGATGTGCTTGACGCCTGCCATCAAGGAAGAGAGGGGAGGGCATCGGATGGCGATTGGATATCACTAGCAATGGAGAGGTGGCGGTAGCACTACCTTTGCGACATGATGGTGAGACTACAGAAGATTCTTATGACACTTATGACAATAGTGTGTTGTGCAGTCGACCGTGGTATTACAATGGAGGCGTTAGCTCACGGTGGTAGTCGGCGTCTTCGAGGGGAGGATGCAAGAAGCTATATAGTGGATGAACTCACGCGTGACTGCTAGTGGAAAGGTAGATGGGGAGTAATTAATAAGAGTCGAACGGTGGGAAAAATCGGTGTCTGCCATTCAATGTGGAGATAATGGGCGGGTGAGATCGAAATCCTGGAGGATACGCCACGAATCGTTGATGTGTCATTATCAGAGACGGTTTGTTATACGAACCGTCTATGATAATGCACACATCAGAGATGGTTTGTTATACGAACTGTCTATGATAAGGCACATATCAAAGACAGTTTGTTATACGAACTGGGTTTGTTATACGAACCATCTATGATAAGGCACATATCAGAGATAATTTGGTATACGAACCGTCTGTGATAACGCTTAAATATACGCGCCCTAATTCAGGTCTTCTAAACTGTCCTCTTCCTCATCTTCTTCACCAAATTTCTCAATAATGGCATCTAATATTCTTTTCATTTCCTTCCTCTCATCTTACCATCATGAGTTGTTCGGCTACAACCTTACACATGCGGCTAACAATTTATGTCTGGATCTCATCATCCGTCGTTGACGGAGGTGTTTCATTGCCGCTCAGGAAAGGGAAACTATCCTCAGCCTCATTCTTCTCTGTAATGTGCACAAAGCAAAAGAAGCTCTTACGGCAGTGGAGAGACACATGGATAACATTACAAATCAAGTAGAAGCGGTTGACTCCGAGGAAGCTTATCATGGCATCCTCTTTGAGATTATGGGCCATGCTAATGATTTGACAAGGCTAGAGGAGGAAGTGGAGAGGGCAAAGATAATCTTCACGACATTTGAGAACTCAATGGCTGATTCTCCAACTCTAAAAGTTGAAGAAGAAGCATATGAAGCCCAGAAGATTAAGATCTGGGAATCTCTTTTTGAGACTTTTGCAATAAATTTGCCTTGAATTTGTCTCTCGTCTCAGTAACTTCTGTAGTTCACACGACAAAGGATAAAATACAGAAGTTTGTAAATAAAAACCATCTGTGATAGTTTCATAGACGGTTCTAATTAAAAACCGTATGTGATAATGCGTATATCACAGACGGCTTTTAAACCTAACCGTCTGCGATAGTTTTAGAGATGGTTTTAGCTATGAACCGTTTGTAATAATCAAAACACAGACGGCTCCATATGAACCGTCTGTGGTGAAATGTCTAGTATAGTTTGTTTTATAGTAGTGTAGATACACTTGACCTGTATATCGCAATCAACCCGAGAGTCCCGTGCTTCAATATTTGGATCATTTGTTGTGTTGGGAATGTCCCAGTATCGACCAAATATTTTCTCAATGCTGCAAGAAAGATGTCACAAAACAGGAAGTTAAACTCAAATTCAGCCGAGGGTAAATATAATTAATTGTTCAAAATTAATCTGTGATTTCACATAAGGACAGGCACACTATCAAAACTATCGACGATGTACATCGCCGAAAAAAGAACAATATATATAACGTTATTTTTTCTACAATTATTGTGTAGAACAGTAACAAAGCATATTAAAAATGCCTTGCATTCACATATATATTTTATGCATGTACTCAGACTGTATGTAATAACTCAACATTAGCCCACAAGTACCATCTAAATAGTATTACAAGTGCACTTAATTACAGTCTTACAATTACATGACAGTATTGCGAAATTTAGTTACAGAGAGTGCAAATCCCCGGAAAAAAATAGCCTTGGTGGTGATAAATTTTGCGGCTTAACTGCAGCAAGTTTGGGTCTCTTGGTTAAATCTTATGAATGAAGCGCAAGGCTAGGTAGTGTACACGTACTGTAGCTAGTTACGTTGATTGTTTTTGTCTACGTACATGTATCATTTCTCATCCACGATACATATACCTGTCAGTGATGACGTCTATATATGAGACATTTGTAGTCAAAAGGACGTCACCCATGTAACACCCCCACTTCTGGAGGTGTACGGTTACCCTCGCAGCTGCCCAGGATTGTTCAGCTGCGAGTACTGTAGCAGAATATGCACCATTGCCAAAGCATGCTTAAGCATAAAAATCAGACTTTATTACAAAAGTAAGGCTTAACAGCCAACGTTTACATAAAAGAGCGCACAACCCTAAGATACATTACCAAAAGAACTTCCACAGGCAGGCCTGAGTGTAGAATAAGCCCTAACACTCGGCGTCGTCTACATCGTAGAGCTCGACGTCGTCTTCGGAGACTTCTTCCTCCTCTTGACAAGCTTTCTCTGTTTAAAATTTTAGCAAGCTTGAGTACTCCAACCCCGTACTCAACAAGTCACATGGGTAAATCCTGATTTACTATTTGCAAGGTTATTCAAGGATGGGAGTATATTGGGTGGATGCAGTTTTATTTGCAATCAAGTAAAACTTAAAACATTTGCTCCTTAAGATCATGGGGTTTTCATTAACGGGATTCAGTTCATCACTTATCACATTAAATCATCTCAAATCCTACTTATGCCTCATTGTTGGAATCACCCAATTAACACAGCTTCATTAACCGGAAGCACGGCGTATTCGAATACCATTTATCTCACTCTGCAGAGCTGCTCATCTTTACCCACAAGGTTTCTCAACTCCCGCGACAGAGTTAAGAACACAAGGTTGTTCACTGCTCATTTCTTCATGAAGACTCTACCCGATAGACCTCCAAGCAGACCCGGGGGTCCGCTATCACAGCCAGACGCTTTATCTGCCGACACGGCCAAACATTGTTCCCGTCCTGAGAGGAATCTACCGTTGTCCAGTATGCTTTTATCGTTTTCATACCGACTTTCTCGTACCCGTTAGATCTCAACTCAAACCCGGATATCCGCCACGCAGGCCAGACTACCCATCCTGGAAGGATCTAGCGTTGTTCAATATGGTTTTACCGTTTCCATATCAACTAGTTGTACTCCGTTAGAGATTCAATCGATTTGAGCAGCTACTAAACCAGGTTTGACAAGTCAACGCTTGTGGTTGGCGATTCATCGTGTCTTTTACTTGGCACAAGGTTCTTATCCTAATATTTTTAAGGTGCAACCTCCACTCTAGGATAAGGCGGTGGCGAAAACCACAGACGGTCCCCACAAAGGCGAAAACGCCATACGGTCCCCACAACACCCTTACCCTACATTTCCCTAAGGTAAAGTCGTGGCGTAGATCACCACGTGATTTCCCACAGACATCCTCTACCTTAGTACCAGTTTTCAAATCCTACCGGCCCACAGCCAACACCTTAGAAGTACATACCAGCATCACCGGCCTAGGGTACGGTGTCCTATACCACCCTACCCTCTCCGGATTTTTCAATTCTACCGGCCAATGGCCAGAGTCACTTAGTAGTGTATCATACTGAATGAAATGATCTTGTATACATTTATATCATATGTTAATTCTTACTAAGGTTGTCAAGGTGAATATGGCCATCAAGGTAAACAGGGCTATTTATTAGTGGTAGGATTATCTAGATAGCATGCCATTCTAAATCTTTGTTTTAAGCAATTATCAGTTCGCAATTATCAATAATGAAAATACATTAAATAAATAATGTAATTAAATGAGATTCAATATGATCAAAAACATGTGACTTGCCTTACGGACTTATGATTTCGACAATTTCGTATTCTTCAACTTCTTGGCCTTGATCTTGATCCGAAGCTTCGTATTCTTGAATCAGCTGCTTTCGACGTCACGTGCTAGCGCAAAGTAAAGAAAACCAATTTAATTCCACGCTCGACGAAAAATGAGCTAGGAATAATAAAATAATAAAATTTAAAAGAATAAAGACATTCTGGAAACTTCACTAAATTGGGTTTTTAGGTTTATAGGAGGGCTATATGGGGAATTGGACTTGATATTTGGGTTGGCGGGCTCGAAACGGATCCGAGGAGTACAAACATCAATTTTGGGCTTTGGGTCGGTTACTGTTCACTGGCCGATCGGGTACTGTTCCTCGGGCTCGACTATGCGGCTCGGCGCGACCAACTCGGCTCGGCTCGGTCAGGCGGGTCTGGTGCGGCCGACGCGGGCGAATGGGCTCGACCCAGCCAAGACGGGGTGGTGCGATCGTCTTCTTCCTCGGCCGCGCAGGAGAGTGGAGGCGAGGCGGCGGCGGCGGCGGCGTAGCTCCGGTGAATTGCGACGCACACCAAGGGTATGGTTGGATTCGGCACGATGCCAGGGTTCCATTTTTGGTGTTTGTGGGCCCGGCGGGGGCGGCAATCGCCGGCGGTGAGGTCATCTTCCTGACGGTGATTTTTGGGATTGCGGTCGACTAGGGGCTTCTTGGGGCAATTGGGCTGATCTCTAGGCACCACTAGGGTTCGGTTGAAGTCCGGGAGAGGCTAGTTTGGGCTGTGAAAGCTTGTGTTGCGCCGCCACGCCGACCGGTTTTGGAGGTGGGGCGCTCACGCGCCACGAGAAGAAGAAGAGGGCGGACAACTAATACGTTGGTTGGGAAGATTTCGGGAGGTCAGGGAAGCTATGGCGGAGTCAATTGAAGGATGGTTGGTCGGAGTGGGACATTGATCTATAGCTCGATTTTAGGGTTTCTTGCAATTACACGCAATGGCGGCCACGGTGGGGCTTTGGGTGTTCGGTTGGCTTCGTGAGGGCATTAGCTTTGGATGGAGGGTCGGTTCAATTAAATGGAGTCGGGAATTGATCGGCCCGAGGAGGCGGGCGGCGGTAGAGCGAGGCACGGAGAAGGCGAGGGCAGGTGGCCGGGGTAGAGAGGCATGCACCGCACTCAAGCAAGGCAGCAAGCTAGCAAGGTGGCGGGAGCTGGCGGAGGAGGAGACGCGAGAGAGCAAGCGGTGGAGGCGGCGGCGGGAGATATTTTCGACCGGTACAGCGACAGCGCGAAAATGGATGGATGGAGGAGATTGCTTCAAGATTCGTGCACATTTGGGTGTAGATTAGTGAGAATTAGACTCTAGTTTAAGAATTTGCAAGAAACCTTGAGAATTCAATAATTTTCAAACCTTTGAAAATTGGGGACGTTTCAACCCAGCCTTTACTGAAAACCCAATAACACGTCTATCAGAAATCCCCTTGACAATGACGAAACGCGACATAAAATTAAAAATCTCTGCCATGGTTATCGCTAGCTACACATCATTCAGGACTGCTCCAATGCACAGGTCCCGTCGTATCGGCGGCAGCCTGCACAAATCCTTGTCCATTCGAGGACCCCCTCGCATTCCGGCGCTTGATACGGCAGCGGTTTCTACTAGACCAATCCGCGCTCCGCATACAAGAAAAAGCACAAGACCAGAACAAGAAAAGAAAACCTAGTGTAGTACTAAACAAAACATACTTCATATGTAGTGCTCGACCATTGGACAGCAAGCCCCAAAAAGGCAAAAATCACACGAGTAGAGTACACACTCGACCACTGGACAGCAAGCCCAAAAAGGCAAAAACCACACGAGTAGAGTACACACCAGATTGGGCGAGAAAGTAACCTTGAGTTGGAGGAGGCGAACGCGTAAAGGCGGCCGGCGGGGGAGAAGACGACGAGCGCGACCTCGGCGTCGCATAGCACGGACAGCTCGTAGGCCTTCTTGAAGAGCCCGCTCCGGCGCTTGGAGAAGCGGACCTGCCGGCTCGTCCGGTCCTCTATCCGCCGCAGCTCCACCCGGCCGCGCTTCCTCTTCACCTTGATCTGCTTCATCATCGCTCCTTCCCCCGCCACCGCCTGCTGCACTCTCCTCCCCACCTCCTCCCCCTCCATCCCAACCAACCCTAGCTAGCAAGCTACTACCACTTCACAAGCCAACCACCCCAACCAACCAACGGCGTGAGGAGGATGCTCTAGCTAGCTAGCTAGCTGTCGGAGGAGGCGCGCGGCGGCAGGATATAAAGGGGGAAACGAAACAAATCTTGGGGCGAAGAGGAGAGGCGAGGCGAGGTGAGGTGGAGGCGAGGCTGGAGATTCCTACGAAAGCTGTGGAGGGTAGGAGAAGGGGCTCCATCTCCATGCTCATCCATCTGTGGGGCGCGCTGCGTGGGGCCGTGTCCCTGTCCCAGCCCATCCGTCGCGATTCGCGAATCCTTCCAACTTTGGTCGGAATGCCTATTTTTTATAAACTTAGCTCTCTCTTTTAAGCTTAGTAGTCATGACAAACGATACATTATTTATCACGCTACCTAAATCAGCAGGAGAGGTAGTAGTAGTACTTACAAAGCCCAGAGGAGCTCGGTTGGAGCAGCACCTGCCGAGCACCCTTGCTCGACAGCCATCCACAAGTGCACGATTACACTAATTAGTACACAAATTAAGCATGTGATTAACTTAAGCATATGCTTGCCGATGCATAACACCTTTAGGGTGTCTGCTGTAAACCGGAAACCTATCACTAAATATTCAGTTACTATTCACTGTGTGCTATTGCCATCAATAGGTGGGATATTTTGAATTGATTGCTTATAGCTTAAATATTTGAATTCTAAGTATTCACAAGAATCAGTATGCGTAGAAAGAAATAATCGCATGTTGTAGGACCGAAATGGCAACAGAGAGGGGGTGAATAGTGCCTTCAAACCTCGCCGAGTATTCAAAAATCTTCTTCTCCGATAGCTATAGAAGCTATGAAGCAAAAGAATAAATATTAATGCTTACTGGAGACTGAAGAGGAGAACAGAAAACTGGAGAAGACATGTAGAGAAACTGAATTAGTAACAGAGCAAACTGACCAAAGAGACTCACTGAAGCAGCAAAACAAGACTAGCAAAGCTTCTCTGAAGAAACCAAAAAACAGACCAACTGAACCTGCCCAAAAGAATGAAATGGCCGAGGGACTTTAAAGGATTACAAGCTGCCCAAAAGAGACCGGATACTACTAACTCAAAAGACTGAACAGAAAATAATCCACTGCCGAAACAAAATTGAAGAAAAGAATAATTCAGAGAGCAGCAATCAGTGGTCGGTCTGACCGGAGACACGCTGCCGATCAGACCGCCAGATGATCTCCGGTCGGACTGCCTGTGAAGCTCCAATCAGACTACCTATGAAGCTTCGGTCGGACTGCTTAAGACTGCCTAGACTAACCGAGTTCAATGGAGATCGGTGAAAACAAAACTGCAAGCTGCAAACTGAAATCAGCATAGATCACAGCACATCACTACACAAGCGCTACATCGGCAAGAATCAAGTCCACGTCACCAATGGTGCAGGTCTAACAATTTCGTACATTGGTAGTTCTGTTTTACCTAGCTCAAATAACTCTCTCATTTTTAATAAAGTGCTCCATGTTCCTCACATAAATAAACACTTGTTATCTATTCACAAGCTTGTTTCTCATAACAACGTGTTTGTTGAATTTCATCCTGATTTTTTTTGTTTAGGACAAGGGCACAAAGAGAGTTCTTCAAGGTAGAAATAGAGGGGGTCTCTACCATGTGCTGATCAGCATGGCATCATCCTCCTCCTCACTATCCAACTGGCATGCTTGCTCTAGAGTTACTATTGGGATAGCACAGTGGCTTAGGAGGCTCGACCAGTCATCCCTCCATATCTGTCATTGAGTCTAGTCTTCCCTCAAATAAGATTGCCTATCCTTGTAGTTCACAAGAGTCATTAGTTTGTGATGCTTGTTACTATTCAAAAATTCATACTTTACCTCATAGTATGTCTACTCGTGTTAATACCCGTCCTCTAGAACTAATACATTCAAATGTTTGGGGGCTAGCTCTTAAGTCTGTGGGCAGTTTCAAATATTATGTGAGTTTTCTAGATGATTTCATTCATTTCAGTTGGATTTATATGCTTAAGAAAAAAATCTAAAGTAGAAAATGCATTCTATAACTTTCAAAAATTTGTTGAATGATAGTTGAATGCTAAAATACAGTGTGTTCAATCAGATTGGGGTGGTGAGTATCATCGATTACATTGCTATTTTCTAAAAAATAGCATCTCTCATCGTATCTCTTGCCCACATACATCTCGCAAAAATGGCATGGCAAAAAGGAAGCATAGGCACATCTTGGAAATCGGCCTTGCTCTCTTGTCCCAAGCTTCGCTTCCTCTTCATTTTTGGAATAAGGCTTTTCTCACCGTATGTTATCTCATTAACAGAATGCCAATCCATATCCTCCAAAACTCAAGTCCCCTTGCTTGGCTCATGGAAATTGACATAGACTACTCATTTCTTTGCATATTCAGTTGTGCTTGCTAGCCAAATTTGTGCCCATATAACTAGAGGAAACTTGAGTTCCGTTCTAAGAAATGTGTTTTCCTTGGCTATAATACCTTACACAAAGGATACAAGTGCATAAACCAGTCCACAGGTCGTATTTAAATATCTTGAGATGTTATTTTTGATGAATCAATCTTTCCCTTTGCTGAGTCCACCATGAGCACATGCTCGTCCACTTCTCAAACCTTGTTTCCTATTCTTGAGCTAGTAATTCAGGATTATCGATCGTGAAATTATGTCTTGTAGTTTGTTGGAGAATGACCATGATCTTGCTGTAGCATCTACTTCCACAGATGGCCTTTCTTCGTCAGGCATCTCATCTATAGCCCCATCTAGAGCATGTGAACCAGGCAACTCATGGTGTTGCACCAAATGGCATGGCTCCAACATCAACTGAGCCTGGTGCATCGATTGACCGGTGCATAAGCACTAGACAATGTTTTCCCGCTTGGCAAACCGAATGGGACCGCCGAGCTGTTTGATGCACCAGTCGTAAAATTTCATCTCTTCCAATGCAAACTCGGCTTCGCAACAAAATCACTAAGCCCAAGCAATTCACTTATGGCATCGTGTGTTACTCATCTCATCAAGGAGCATTCTTTGCTGAGCACGTGTCATGCATAGTTGCACTTTCTGATCCGCAGTGGCATGCCACCATGGAAGATGAATTTTGAGCCCTCTGTGACAACCAATCATGGAGGTTGGTACCGTGGCCATAAGGGCAACATGCCGTTGGTTGCATATGGGTCTTCAAGGTAAAAGAACATCCTGATAGGTCCATTGTCAAGTACAAAAGGGTTCACTCAATGCTATAATGGAATTATCGTAGATGGTTTTTTAACACAAACCGTCTGTGCTGACTTAATTATCACAGATGGTTTGTAATACAAACCATCTATGAAGTATCACAGATAGTTGAAATAAAAACTGTCTATGATATTTGATAATATCACAGACGGTTCTTATTAATATCATCTGTGATACTTCAGATACAGTTTTTACCATGAACCGTCTATGATATTACATCTTCACAGAATGTTTTTAGCGCTCACAGCAACACAAATGGTCTCTAAACTAAAACCGTCAGTGATCGTATTTAATACTGCCAGTTTTGGGTAAGCATATGTAATGTGGCATCTAGTATTAGGATTTTTGTAGTAGTGGCTGCAACAACCAATGGGTCTTGGTAAGGAAAGTCCACCCTAAATGCATCCTCCGTCGTGAAGGTGATGTCATCTCGGGCCCACACTAGGAGCACCTCTGCGAGGAACGTGGCGATGTAGTGTATCCGGCTCCTATAGGCCCTTCATTGTCACTCAGAAGGGAACTCGAGGGATGACCTCCCTATAATGGCATTGATCACTCGGTGAGGTCCTGCATTGTCGGCCTCTATCCAACTACTGTACGTGTTCCACCATCGACATCCTTGCGTCTTGGCATGATCCCTGGCCACACTTTCACAAAGAGCCACGATGGTGGGCCATTTGCACGTTGTGTACTCCCCGTTGCCGTGCACTTCACACCACACCCCCTATTGACGCCCGTCAAGACCTCATTGCCGTATGTTTCGATGCTGAGCACACACCCACCTTAGGGTCCATTTCATTATTTTTTATTTGAGCCCTCCTTTGGCCTCGACCGCAGGCCTTGTGGCGATGACCTCACACTTCATCACGTCCTTGTCGGACCTCGCGCATTCTTCCATCTTATCGAAGAGCTTAGCCACTAATCTTATGTGTTTTCGAGCTCACATATAAACTACTGGAGCTAGCGAGGTACTAGCTCAGGCAGTACCAAAAAGCAGTACCTCACAGTTCCACCTCGTAGATGTCCCGTAGCTTACGGAAAGCTTCTCAAGCCACATCCTAGATACTAGTGAGGAAGGTATCTCAGGGCTATGGAGCATCAAAGATATGGAAGCAACCTCATCTTCAATGTTGGTGAAGGCCAACACTTCTACTCTCTAGTGTTCCAGATTGCTGTAGGATTGGAGGTAACCTTGGTAAATGGGTCGAGCCTTGAATCCCAACTGTTGTAGGAGCTCCCAAAAGCGGGTGACTAGAAAACCGGCTTGGACTCCGTGGGTAATCTTGGTGGGGGTCTCTGACATCTAAAATTTTGAAAAGTGAGAGGAGTTAGAAAAACAACTTTTAATGAAGAACAGTAGCTGAGTAGGGGGAGGAGGGACAAGTTTTTATGTGAACTTCTTGAAATTATATTTTATAAAATAAGTCCTTAGGGGAAATCAGTTCTATTCTATCTATGGTCACGTCTTAGAGTCATCACGGCTTTGATACCATCTCTGTCAGACCCCAAAGTGAAGACTTGGGATTCTCTGTATAAATCGCACAAGTTCAGGATCAGCTAGTACACATAGCGATAACAATGATACATATCAAGTACAATGACAAACATTTATTAAATAAAAGAGTACAACCTTAAGGCCAAAGTTTATATCATCAATACTCATTGGCAAAATAATATAGGAAATTACAGCAAAAATAGATAAATAAAACAGGAAAGCCCAAAGAGCCTGTCCACAGGTAGACGACAGTAAGATGCGACCTACTCCTTTTAGTCCTCACTATAGTTGATGCAATCCTCCTCTGAGTAGAGATAGTAAGGGTGATTACAAAGTCGTACTTCGCAAGTCACATGGAAAATGCAATAATAATGCAAGGCTAACAAAGGAACACATATGTGGTTATTTAAGTGTAAAGCAGCATTTAAGAAAATACGATAAATAAATATGAAATTATCAAATTTATTACAGTAAGTAAAGGCAGTAATAAAAACAAATTAATACTATTAGCTCAGGCACCAACCTAACACTAACCTAACCACAAGTATCCCACACGAACCATCTTTCTCCAAAAATATTCCACATTTTCATTTAAAATTATTTTATGAAAAACAAAGTTTAATCCATAAAAAACTTTACTCAGCACATCCATGGCTATGGGCACGGCAATCCAGGATAGATTACACACTTTGCAGAGGTAGTATAGCTTTATCCACAAGATATTATTAACTCATGTTGTCGATCACTACACGCTTCATAGGTGTGACTGAGTAATCATAACAAGGCTTTTATAAAGCAAAGCCATCAACCCGGGATGCCTCCACTAAGGTTTCACCTCAATAAGAAATCCACTAGATCGGGCCCCCCTCTTATGCCATGTGAGACTTCCCATGACCTACGTCACACTTACATTCAACCTATAGCGAGCTCGCGTTGGGATAATCCCATACCAGTCTTGTGGTGGTATGATAGGGCTTTATAGTAATAGCTCATAGACCGGTCCTTAATTGACTTAGGCACTTCCCACATACCCTCCATGCCTAACATCCATGTTGAGCCACCGAGCAACAACGTATGCTAGCAAGCACCCACCTCCCAACCATTTGCCTAACTCTAAACTAAGTTTTATATTCTATTTTGAAATATTCCATAAACTTTCTTGACTCACCAAAGTCAAGAATACATTTTAAAAGTTCATCATTTTATGTGAAAAAGGTATCCCAAGCCTAGAGTTATATTTATGCAGGTCTAAGCATATGCTACAAAATTCTCTAGCCATATTAGTGTACTAACTAGAGTTTTATTCCAGGCTGACAAGGTATAAGAATTTACAATGCCAAAGGTGTCATGACAACTGGGTATTAACTAAAGTAATATGGCTAGAGAATTTTGTACACATGAAAATAACCCATCAAATTCAAATAAAAGTCAAATAAATTCAAATAAACTCTAAAAATTTGAAAACAAGGTAGATATGGATATATCATGATTTTACATGAATTTAGAAATTTGAATGGATTCAATCAGAGCTAGGATGAAGGAGAACGGGCTCCTGGAAATTAAAATTCTAAAAAAATTGAATAAATCGAATTTTTATAATTATTTTCTAAAGAAAAATGGTTTATGATGTTAGCATATAATTTACATTTTCGTCTGAATTACTTTCCTAAATGAAAATGGCTTTTTGACATCATGTTAACGTCAACCAATTTTTGATTTTTTTTGTAGCCGAGACTGATGCATGGGCCCAGTCTTTGTGGACCGAGGGAGCGACTGAGGTGGCACAGGGTAGGGCATGATGCTTGTGTGGCCCATGGGTGCTGATGTGGCACGCATGCAGCGCGAAGCGGCGGCCACGTCGTTCTGCTACGCCTATCGGCATTCTAACGTGGTGTCGGACGGTGGTGGCGCACGGGGCCCAATGGCTTGCCAGTGCTCTAGCACACGGCAGTGGCTAGGGAGTGGCGCACGAGAGATAGGGAACGTGGGGAGTCCAATTATACCTAGCACGAAGCTCAGGAAGCAACGGAGGTGGCCGACAGCGAAAGGAGGCGATAGGGAGCTCTGCCGTCAGTTGTGCTAGCGTTCCGGTGATGGAGAAGCTTAGTGGAGTAGTTGGCGAGGCCAGGGCCGAGGCGGAGAAGGTGTTGGTGTCATCGCAGAAGCTCGGTAGTGGCCCCTTCATTGGCAATCGCTCACTGGACATTGGCCGACGCTTGGAGGGAGGGAGTACGGTGCAAGGGTGCAACGGTGCTCAGGAGATTAATAGAGGGGAGAGCTGGGTGGAGTGCAGAATGGCGCAGCCAGTGGGGGTTTAAATAGGGGAGGGGCAGTGTGACGGCAAGCTAACAGCTCACTGGAGATGACGGGCTGGCAACGGTTGCGGAGAGGATGGGGACGAGTGGTGCTAGATACCCATGTAGGTGGGTGCATGAGTGGGGAGGAAGAAAGGGAGGGGCGATCGGACGCACGAGGGAGAGGGAGAGATGGTGGGGATTGTGGGCTAGCCGAACGACCTTGGCGGTGGTGCCCATGCGGAGAGAGAGAAGAGGGGCACGGGAGGAAGAAGAAGTGAGGGACCGGCTGACCGGTAGGCCTTGGCTATCAGTGGAAGAGAGGAGAGAAGAGAGAGAGAGAGAGGCAGGCGGGGAAGGACCGGATGGCCACGCGTGGCCAAGGAAAAATCCGAGCGTGTGGGAGGTGTCGCGTGGCGGTGAGGTTGAATTTAGGCCGGCCACGTGTTGGCCCGGGAGAGGAGAGGGATTTTAAAATATGATTCCTTTTTTAAATAAAGGACGAACAAAAAGGAAAAGGCTTAGAAAATAGCATAAAATATCAAATAACTCCCAAAAAAATTTCAAAAATTCTAGAATTTATGAGGAACTCAACAAAAAATATAAACAACTTGAGTTGACCTCAAATAAATACAAGTTTTCATAGATCTTGTTCGAGGCTAAATAAAAGGAAGAAAGTAAAATCCAGAGAAAATCCAATAAAATCCAATGAATTTTTTTTGGGATGTCACACATGGCCCTCTGCAAATCTGCTAGGTCCCATAGCAGCGTTCCACATATTGCCTCTAGATCGCCACTACTTGAGCCCGGCGCTAGCACTAGGGCGCCCTCTGCTCGCTGCGCAATAGCAACGAAGGTGTTGGGGCCACCGGAGGTTGTTGTGTCGATGGCAAGGACACCGGAACTACAAGGAGCCGTTGAAGCAGGGTCCTCTGCTTGCGATGTTGCCTGCTCTGTAGCTCACACTATTGCTAAAGAGAACCATCTTCGTTTCCCACCACGGCCCCGTGCACGGCCACCCTGGTGCGCCGTTGCCATAGGGGTGGGGACCTTCGACCATAGGCTCCCTTGCTATTTGCGGCCGTGGTGTTGTTCTTTCGCTTGGAGGCCATGTCATCTTCCTTTTCGGCACCATCTGGCCTAAGCGCTTTTGCTTAAGCTCTTAGCTGCTACACCACTCTACGAACGACGCCAACTATTATAGTTTCATACCAAACAATGGGTACTAGAGCTTCAGAAGGCCCGAGAGGGGTACCTAGAGCTTGAAATTTAAGAGGGGGAGAGGTGTAGAGTGTATGTCTTGTATTCAATCTCAATTTAAATCTATTTCTTACACTAAATATTCTTTCTCTCTCCCATAATGCTCTAGGGGTCATATTTATAGCAATGAGAGGGGTTGTTTACATATCATGGGCAAATACGTCCTTTTCTTGATATAGTTTTAGTGAGCATGCTTTCTAGTTTCATGCATAACAGACCTTTGCCATGGTGAGCCGATTATGCCAAAGTGGGGGCCACTCCCCCCCAACACTTACACTAATTAGTCTCCTATAGCAGCTGCATGTCCTTCGGACAAGCACGGGTAGCTTGGCAAGTGCTCCTATTTGCTGAGCTTCCCTGACTCGGCGGGTGTTACGGTGGTAGTATATGGGACTAAAATTAAAAATTTGTATACCAAAGGGTTAGGCCTTATTCATTTCGGTTTGAGCTTCTGCCTTCTAACTTATTTTTCACTATTCCCAAATTTCATCTTTTTTGGCTTTTTAGCTTTTTTGAGTTTTTTTGCCGATTCTTTTTTCCCGTATTCGTTTGCGTTGTCCGTAATGGGCTAACCTGTTTTTTTCTATTTTTAAATTTTTTAAATTTTAGTTACGCTCACTACTACAGAAAGCCTCATAGTAGACGCCTCATCACAGACGGTTTTGTGAAACCGTCTCTAATTAACACTATTACAGACGGTTGTAATTTGGAGGCCGTCTGTGGTATTTGTGGCGGGAAAAAGGATTATCACAGACGGTCGGTCTATATTAAGAACCGTCTATGATAATGACTTTAAGGCATTTATTGCGCTGCTCAGACCGCATCTGTCTTCATTTCGATCCAGATCTAGCCACTGCTGCGCACTTTTTCACTCGGGAGGAAGCTAGGTGATTTCGGATGATTAATTCGGTGGGAAGAGGCGAGATTGAGCTTTGAAGATTGGACTTTCTTGATTGCTCTAGATATGGTTAGTAGTGAAATTTATTTTTTCTTTAATTGCATTACAATTTAGGTCTAAGTAATCCATGAGTGTTATTGAAGATGGTTAATTTGCAAAATTGTTGGTTATATAATAGCTATTGTGTTTATAATATGAATTGAGCTAGCAAATTAAGTCTCAATATAATAAATGTGGCGGTATATATGTAGTAATTGTAATTAGTTACGTAGGACCAGCCGATGTATGCATGAGCCGTGTGAGTGAAGAGTACATTAATGGCGTGTGCGCTTTTATAAGAGCCGCGAGGAGGATATGTTGAATAAGGGTGGAATATATGTGTTGTCCATGCAATCGATTGCGAGAATTTGAAGATGTTTAAGAACCGAGGCAAATTGAAGCGCACTTGATTGGAGGGTTTCAAAAAGGATTATACGCGTTGGACCAATCATGGCGAAGTGAATGATCATATGCTGCGGATGACATCGCGGTGAAGTGAATGATATGCGCCGAATGACATCGCGGTGAAGTGAATGACATGCCGCCGGTGATGTTGATTGTGGTTCGATTGGATAGGTTGCACGATGATAACTGGATCGGATGCTTCGCGATGTAGAAGAGAACTATGATGAGAAAGAGTATGTTAAATTCCGCGGCTTGATGGAGGACCCGGAGAAACCTTTGTACACGGGCTGCAAGTACACGAGGTTGTCGATCGTGCTCGAACTGTTGAAATTGAAGGCAAGCAACGGTTGGTCCGACAAGAGTTTCACGGCGCTGCTAGGTCTTTTAGCGGACATGCTTCCGGAGGGAAATGAGTTGCCTAAAACCACGTATAAAGCCAAGAATGTTCTTTGTCCGTTGGGAATGGAAGTAGAAGAGTATGCAAACATGCATGTATGGCCGGTATGCAACGCATCTTGATACAAACGTAACAATCAATCAAATGATGGCGAGGGAACAGAGGCGAAGAAAGGACCTCCTGCTAAGGTGGCATGGTATTTTCCTATAATTCCCGTTTGAAAAGGTTTTTGCAAATCCAAAGGAGGCAAAACTCTGCGTTGGCACTCGGAGGAGCGCAAGAAGGATGGAATGCTAAGACACCTTGCTGATTCCGCGATGGAGAAACATCGATAGAGTTTTGAAGAGTTCGGTGCGAGAACCAAGGAATATAAGGTTTGGGTGAGTGCAGATGGAATGAATCCTTTCAGTAGCATGAGCAAACCGACATAGCACATGGCCCGTGACTCTGCATCTATAACCTTCCTCCTTGGTTGTGTATGAAGCGAAAGTATATTTTCTTTGTCGATACTTATCCAAGGGCCAAAACAACATGGGAATGATATCGATGTGTTCCTAGCACCGTTGGTGGAAGATCTAAAAATCTTGTGCAACGAAGGGGTATAGGTATGGGATGCATACAAGCGAGAGAACTTCACTCTGTGCTCTTTTGTTATTCGCACCATAAATGATTATCCCGCCTTGGTAACCAATCGGGCCATAGTACAAAAGGTGCCAAAGCTTGTACTCACTTTGTTTAGATGGTACCCAGAGTGTGTGGTGAGACACTCACGTAAAACCGTCTACATGCGTCACCGTCGGTTCCTTGAGAGGGCTCACCCATACCGCAAGATGAAGAAACAATTTGACGGAGAGAAGAAAGACGGTTCAGCTCCAAGGCATTTAAGGGACACGAGGTTTATGATATGGTTAAGGATTTAGATGTTGTTCTCGGAAAGGGCGTAAATTGAGGGCTCATGAGAAGAACACACGGAAGAAGGATCAATATTTTGGGACTTACCTTATTGGGAGTACCTAGATGTTCGACATTTGCATCGGCGTCATGCGCGTAGAAAAGAATGTATCACGGCGACTTGATTGGTCTTTTCTGAACATTCGTGATAAAACAAAGGGCGGCGTCAACGCACGGCTTGACTTGGCCGACATGGACATCGGGCTGAGTTAGCACCGACACGCGCGATAATGGGCGAGCGTACCTTCCCTGCGTGTTACACTCGTCCAAGGCTGAAAACAGAAGCGTGCGGTGCTTGCATGGTGTCAAAGTTCCGTCTGGTTACTCGACAGCGTGAAGAAATTTGTTTCGATGCAAGATTTGAAGTTAAATGGCATGAAGTCTCATGATTGTCATGTCTTGATGACACAGATGCTCCCTATTGCAATTAGAAATATTTTGCGATCAAAGTCAGAGACAATCATGAGGCTATGTTATTTCTTTAACACAATTGCTCGAAGGTCATCGATCGAAGGACTAGATGCTCTGCGAGCGAGGTGGTGATGACTCTATGCCACCTTAAAATGTATTCCCTCCTTCGTTTTTCGGTATCATGGTCCATCTCATTGTTCACGTTGTGTGGGAGATAAAAATATGCGGGCCCGTATTCCTCGTAGCATGTGCCCATTTGAGAGGTTCATGGGAATTCTCAAGTCCTACGTGCGGAATCGTTCTCGGGGAGGCGACATCGTCGAAGGTTATGCAAGCAAAGAGGTCATTGAGTTTTGTGTCGATTATATGGCTCGATTCAACCAATAGGTGTCCCTCAATCTCGTCATGAGGGAGGTGAAGGGTCTCGGAACTATCGGAAGGAAAGCAATCACTCCAGATATGGACATGTATACTCAAGCCCATTTCACGGTGTTGCAACACATGGTGAAGTGGCGCCTTATGTGGACCAGCACAAGGATGTGCTTGACAATGAATCCGGAGCGGCGGATGTTTGGATCATGAGGCAACACAACCATCGGTTCAACCAATGGTTGAAGGAGCAAATCGCTAGGAGCTCGCGAGTGAGGCAGCGACATGGTTGGCAAAAGGGTGACATTTACGGTTGTGACATGGCAAGGATATGACATAAATGGGTACACATTCTATACATAGTCTCAGGATGTCAAGAGCACTAACTAGAACAGCGGTGTCCGCATAGATGCATTCAGAACCGATGGGTCGAGAAACTCGTACTATGGCTTCATAGAAGAGATTTGGGAGCTCGACTATGTGGTTTTCAAGATCCCCTTATGTCGCTGCCATTGGGTGCATCTCCCACAGGTGAAGGTTGACAAGTACAATGTCACGACCGTGGACCTCCAACGTGTCGGGTACAAAGACGAACCATTCGTACTCGCCAATCAAGTTGTTCAAGTTTTCTATGTAACCGACCCGGCAAATAAGAAACGCTATGTAGTTCTTCATGGAAAAAGGAGAATTGTCGGAGTGGAGAATGTAGTGGACGATGAGGAATACAATCAATTTGACGAGTTACCTCCTTTTGGAAATGGCATAAGGGTCGACGATGAACAACGTGACGAAACTAGTTACGTACGCATTGATCATGATGAAGGGCTAATTTTTAAAGGAAATGAGCAAGTATAATAAGAATGTATATGTGAAAATGTGTGACAATTTTGAGATGTATATGTGAAAATGTGTGATGTAGTCAATTTTGAGATGTATATGTGAAAATGTGTGATGTAGTCAATTTTGAGATGTATATGTTAAAATGTGTGACAAAATGTATATGTGTATTGGCATTTATGTATATGTGATGTATATGTGTGATGTACATGTGAATTGGTATGCATTTATGTATAGAGTGGTTGGTGTTGTATATGAATGCATTTGTTTGGTGGTTGATATGAATGCATCTCGTAGTTATTGGTGTTGTCTTAATAACAACGATCGGCAAAGCTTATCACAAGCGGTTCTAAACTTAGAATCGTCGTGATATCATATCCTGACGGTTCTAAACTTAGAACTGCTGCGCGATATCATATCCTGACGGTTCTAAGTTCAAACGCATCTGTGATAACCTCCTATATACTCTCTCACTAGGGTTTTCCGTGTGCGCTGCGATTATTCGATCTAGATCTAAATCCGAGCCCGTCGTCGTCGCCGCCTCCTGAGCCCTCGCGGCCGCCTCCCCGGACGAAGACGTCGCTGCAACCTCCTCCTCCTCGTCGCCGCCTCCCCGAGCCCGTCGCCTCCTCCTCCTGCGTCGCCGCCGCCTCCTCCTGCGTCGCCGCCGCCTCCTCCTGCGCCGCCGCCTCCTCCTCCTCTGTCGTCGCTGCCTCCTCCTCCTCCTCCTCCTCCTCCTGCGTCGCCGCCTCCTCCTCCATCGCCGCGCCTCCTCCTCCGTCACCAAAACCTAAGGTCATCAAAACCTCCCGAGCTTCATGCTTCTTGTTAGAGTTTAGGGTTGATGCTTGATCTTTGTTAGTATATGCTTCTTGTTAGTTGCTTCTGTCATGTATATGCTTCTTGTTAGTTGCTTACTTCCATATCTTGAGATTGCACGTGGGATTTACTGATTTGCTCGATGATGATAAATTCATATCTGAGATTAATTCATTCGGTCTTTGACCTCTAATAGCTGTCGGTTCATGCAGTTTTCAGGTTATAGCATGTTATTAAATTGATCTGCTAGGATTTAATCTTGACAAGTTAAAAGACTGAATTATTGGGCAAAGTTAACTTGTATGGTCTTGATCTGTATGAATCTGCATGCGAATATATGCATGCTGAATATATCTTGATCTTGAGATTGTAGAGTTTGTATCTAGAGCTCAAAATACTGAATTCATTATTTGGCATAACCAATCAAGGAAGAGTATATATGTAGGTATAAATATGTATATTTATGTATATACACATATATATGTATTGTAATCGCCTATATTGAGCGAAATAGATAGATATTGCATTTTCTTATCTTATGGTATGACACTTTCTCATCTTATCCTAATAGACCCACAAAATGAGCAACATGTCACCGCGCATTCTTCAACATCATCACGGAGCGTCCGCTCCAACATCAAGGCGCCAAGGAAGAGGGCTATCGAAGAAGCACGAGGGCGACAGGACCATCACGCAGATAGCGTATCTGGGGTCCCTATCCTTCCTCAAAAGCGGTAAACACATTCCGAAGCATGGGCGGAATAGTTGCGAGCAATTGAGATCACATACAATTCGTGGAAGAACGCGTGCGACACTCGGAAGCGTGAGGTGTGGACCGAAATTTTGGCATCGTTCGAGTTCGGAAAAAGAACACCTATACGCTGTGCAACAACAAACCTACCTAGTGGCGTGCAAAGCATGGAAAAACTTCAAGAGCACGCTTGTCAGGAAATACGTGGAGACGGACGAAACGCCTTTTCATAAATACCCATTCCTGGAACCACAATGGGAAGAGTTCAAGGCGATGAAGACATCCGAAGATTTCAAAAGTACAAGTATGGCGCACAAGGCCCTCCAGGAAAAACACACCCCCCCCCCCACAAACTTGGCACAGTTGGGTATGCGGGTAAAATCCCGCAGTGGAGGAAGGAGGATGACCTGGCAGTTGCATAGGACATCGCCCCGCCGTTTTCCAATATCCCGAATGACCGCGCTCGAAATTGGATTAGAGCAAGGTCATCTACTGACTTGTCGAGGGCGTCTCCTTTGAAACCCTGCACACGGCAAGTGTCCCAAATACGGTAAGATATCGATAGAACTCGTAGCTTGTAATTACTCCACAACCGTGCAATTGAAATGATATTTCGTGCTCTTACGAGAATAGTGAGTTTTGAATCTACAGGATCATTCCAGGAACAAGGGAGAATGATATGCTCTCGTGCCCGGGGAAACAAGGAGCACCGGGTCGTCTGAGAGGCATTGGGCTTTACGTTCCTTGGAAACATAGTTTTCAAGATGACTCCGGAATGTATCGGCGTAGGAAGAGAAACAAAGCGGAGCATGACGCATAGCTACGAGAAGAGATCAAGGAATCTCTTAGAGAGGAGCTAATGGGTGAGCTGGCTGGTGTAATCGAGAGATGAGGTGCGGAAACAAATAGAAAGTCGCGGGCCGCTACGCGCTCTGTGCTAGCTAGCCCGCACAACCGTCCGAGTAGCTGCGCGTCAATCCGACGCAAACCCGGCCAAATTTCTGTGGGCGACATCACGGTAATAATTATTACCTCTCGAATGCTTGCTCCATTGATAGGCCTATTCGAGTAGCTAATTTTGTATCGTTATGTAGGAGCCTCTGAAGTGCGGGCTCCAAGTGAGATATGGCTCTATTCCCTTATACGCCTTGGGCCGAGCATATTAAATGCAGTATCGGGGCCATGGTGCAGGTCAAGCTTTAGCGCCGAGCCATAAAAGTTAATGTGGATGGTGTGCATGTCAATTTTGAGGTGGTCCCGCTACCGAAGCCCCCAACGACGAGATCGTGACTCTAGGACGAGCCATTGGAACATTCATCCGGTGGCCCAAAGCGATATCTCCTGGAGGCTTCTTCACGATGGCGGGACGAGCAACATGCACCGCTGCCATCTCCATTACAAGACCGATCGGTTCCACCACCGGATCTTGCACCGGTGCTATCTCCACGGGTCATACTCTGGCGAGCAACATGCGCGGTGCTATCTCCATTACAAGACCGGTCGGTTCCACCACCGGATCTTTGCACGGTGCTATCTCCACGGTCATATTCTCGCCAGAGCAACTTGCACCGCTGCTACCTTCAAAGTCATTGCCGTGAAGTCGACCTATAGCCGAGGCGCAAGGCGGCAAGGGCAAAGCAAAGAAGACCAATGATGATATAGCGTACCTACCTTTGGCCCGCAAATTGTGCTTGGCGGCCGTTGCTCGAGCAAAAGACCTCCAAAGCTACCATATAGTTGCATGCAATTGCACCGTGGTATATCCAGCGATCCAATAAGCTAGAGGAGAACGGACTTCAAGTATCATTTGTCAAATTCACGTCGGATGATTTATACCACGGTCTTCAAGAGTGTATGTTCGTGGTCGCCTTTGAGGATTTATTCGATCATTCACGCTCAACGCTCTTGGCGTCTCAATCATTCGATCTTTGGACGCCGTGTAGTGTGTACAATCACGGTCTCCGTTAAAGTCATACCGATAAATGCCATATCTAATTTGTTGCTTTCGTGTGTGTGTATATATATAGACACATGCTGGGTTGCCGCAATAAGGATTATGTACTTATGCCCTTGCATCGTAACTTTCATTGGATTTTAATAGTAATTGTACCAAAATGGAACAAGGTATATTACCTTGATTCCTAAGTAAGAATCAAATGGACTTCACGATTATCACCAAGTAATCGATAGGTAAGCACATATTCCCCATACATATCTACATTGTACTCTTTCTTTCCTTCCGAATGACTAAGGTTAACTTTTACGAATTACGTAGGGCGTTCGCGATGTACATTGAAAATGGAGGTGACTCGAAGCGGGGCCAAAGGCCTGCTGACACATGTTCAAGATTTTAAGGTATTCGCTATTTCACATTAATTAATCCTATGCAACAGATTAGTACTAATGCCTCTTGAACTAACACATTCCATTTTTCGATGCCATCAAGCGACAAGGGCAACACATGTGGATACTACCTTTGCCAACATATGGAACTACTCCTCGATTCCTCGAGGCTCACCAATCGCAAGGTTTGTCACTCTTACCATAATTACTTTATACTTATCACGTTACATATATCGCACATTGATTTTTCTATCGGCGAGACTCGTACATCCCGTCAACTGCATTGAAACGATCGATCTTGGAGGATTCGAGGAGAGTTGGCGTACTTTTGGCGACTCAAGTCATAAAGCGGAGGGCGGTTCCACTGCGCACCATGATTTCTTATTGGTCTTATCACTAAGTGCAAATGCGGTGTAGATCTTTTGTAATGTGCATTTGTTAATGGATATTTCATTTCAATTCAATTAATTGATTTGCGAAATGGATGCATGCTTTATGTTTGTGAAATGAAGTGCGATGTCAATTGGATGTTTTATGTCATGAAATGTATCCGAAAGGAAATGAGATGTGTGAATTGTATATTTTTTATGCTGTGATCATCGCTTGTTTTGAGAGGGCATGGCTAGCATTTCTGAGGCTAGCCAATAGCGAAATAGATTTTGATTTAGAAGGCGAATATCACGAGGCGGTTTTTACTTAAAAGCAAATGCGTGATATGTATCCTGACGGTTTTCATTAAAACCGTGCGTGATATCTCATAATCACGAGCGGTTCGGCAAATGCGTGATAATTCGATTATCAGCGACCCGCCATAAATGAGCGGTTCACAAAACCGTCTGTGATGATGTTTTCGAACCGTCTGTAATGATCTTTTCTGTAGTAGTGGCTAAATAAGCATCCATCAGCTACAACGTAATTTCAGTCAGCTACAACGTACTTTCAGTCATAAGCTAGTTTATTTCAGTTTAACTGTGCGGCAGCTAGATTAGAAAAAAATTGCTTTACTAAAGTTGCT
The DNA here is from genome assembly GCA_036346575.1 of Dendrocalamus sinicus. NCBI lineage: Eukaryota > Viridiplantae > Streptophyta > Magnoliopsida > Poales > Poaceae > Dendrocalamus > Dendrocalamus sinicus. The sequence continues at coordinate 6,492,668 of CM070664.1, forward strand.
TTCCACACATGCGATCTCCTCGTCCATCGCACCTCCGCGGCAAGAAAGATTTCGCGCCAGGTGCACGTGTCGCGGCCCCCGATTGGCTGGAGCTATAGTTTTTCATTTGGCCCGAGCACTACGGGCCGGCCCAAGCACGGCACGTGAAAGCACGGCCCAGGAACGGTCCGGCCGCGGCGCTCGTGCGTGCACGCGCAGCCGGCCATAGTGCCGTGCTGGGCCGCCATTTTGCCCTGATCCGCCGAGCGCGGCACGGCTAAACAGCGGCGGCGGCGCGCACGATCCCCTTCCCGACCGTTGGATGCCCCCTCCCCTCCATCGAGCCGTTAATTTTGCCCGTTGGGGGGGGGGCTCTTATAAAAGGCGACGCGGCCGCTGCTGCTCTCCCAATCCCTAACTCTAATTCATTTCTCTCCCTCCCCGCCGCGGCTCGTCTCTGGCTCTCTCGCTCTCCCTCTCGTCTCTCTTGTCTCCGCTCCTTCTTCTCCCCTTCCGGTGGCGTACTGAGCCACCGGTGGCCGGCACTGGCACACGGCACGGCATAGAGCACCCCTCTTCTTGATCCCGCATCGTCGATGTAGCCTCGTCCTCTCTCTGTCATCCTCGTCGTCTTCTCCGTCGACCTCACGATCTGGGATGCGGCGATTACAGTGCTCGGTTCGAATCCGTTGAAGTACGAAGTCGTCGGCGTCGTCGGCGATTCTGTGCTCCGGCCGCCAAGGTAAAGGTAACCTAACCTAACCTAACTTGCTAACCTAAGTCCCTAACCCTAGATCATTGTTTCGTAGGGCTCGGACGCAAGCTGAGGTTGACGCAACGAAGAGAGCGGCTATGCGGGTGGCGGAGATGACGATGAGGAGGACTGCGCGAGGGCCGAGGAGGCTGTTCGCCGTGGCGCTCGAGCTCCCATCGACCTCGCCGGGATCAAGAAGCGGCGACAAGCGAAGAGGAAGTGGGCGAGAATAGCGCCAAGCGCTCTCGTCCCTCTACCTCAGCGGTGTGGTGGATTTCAAGCTCTTCAAAAAGGTGAATGGTAAGAAAGTCGGTATGGCGCTAAGTGCATCCATTGCTCCAAGCGATACTCGGCCTCTCATCCGTGGTACTGGTCATCTCATCCGCCATAGGGATAAATGCCCTAGGAGCGTGAAAACTCGCATGTCTCGATCTTAGATCTCTTTTAATCACGATGGTAGTATGCGTAATTGGGAGTCTTGTCCTATGGTTGCTCGTACTCAACTTGTTCGATTGCTTGCTAGGCTTGATGTGTCTATTTACGTGGGTGAATCGATGCCTTTGAAGAGTACATTAGAACTACTCATAACCTAAATTTGTTCTGTTTCTAGGCAAACTACCACTAGAGACATTGAGAAATATTTCACTGAGTGCAAGGCTAAGCTTGTTGAGATTGTTAGTTCTGCTGCTGTTAATTGTGTGTGTTTGACATCTGATATTTGGTCTGGTAATGCAAAACATGATTACCTTAGTGTGGTTGCCCACTACATAAACACTAAGTGGCAACTAGAGAAAAGAGTGCTTGGTCTTAGGCTCATTTATGTGTCCCACAATGGCCAAAATATTGTTGACCGTATTGCATCTGTGCTTGCAGATTATGGTTTGTCTGAAAAAGTTTTTGATGTTACTTTAGACAATGCATCATCTAATGTTTCTGCTATGAGAAGACTTAGACCTGTCCTATCTAAATATCTTGGTATTGAAGTTGTAGATAATGATAATGATGAAACAACTGATGAACCATCTAGGGCAGCTAATTCTATGTTCTTGCATCAGAGGTGTGCATGTCATATCATTAATATGATAGTTAAGGAGGCCTTAACTTCTCTGAAGCCTTTGATTGAAACGTTTAGAATTGCAATATCTTTCTTGAACTCATCTAACCAGAGAGTTGCTGCATATAAAAGCTATTGCATTGCCACTGGTATTAAGAATAGATGCTTTCAGCTTGACATGGAAGTTAGGTGGAATTCTACATATTTAATGCTTAAGCACTTGTTTCCTCACAAGGTTCCATTCACTACTTTCATCCATGCTCAGTATCCTAGAACTGAAGGTGGTCAATTGTTTTTAACTGATGAACATTGGGTTATGGGTGAAAAAGTGCTTAAGTTTCTTGAACTGTTTTATGATGCTACAGTTGCTTTGTCTGGTGTGTACTATCCTACATCTCCACTTATGATTCATTATCTGGTTAAGATAGCTATACACCTAAAGAACTATGCTAATGACTGTCACATAAGACACTGTGGTTCAACCTATGATAGACAAATACAATAAATCTTTGGAGGGACATACCTTTGCTTTATCCTTTTGCATTCATCCTGGACCTAGAGCTAAAATGAAAGGTTTCAATAGAGTGCTTAGGAGGTTGGGTTCACGAGCAGAGTGCAGATTATACTACCTACCGACTTGGCACTAGAGCTAGACTTCTGATGTTTATAACAAGTATGAGGACAAATATGGCGGTGTTAGGTTGAGGAGGATGCCCCTCTAACCTATCCGGTAAGAAAAGGTGCACTGGGATGAAATTTATGATGATGATGATGGTCTTGGTAGCTCTGCGGTGGTATGCATCCTCTAGCTGCTATTTTGAGTATGTCTAGAGATACCTCTGCAGCGCCTGCTGCAAGCTGCAACTTCTTCACTTCTAATGCTTCTAAACTTATTTCTTACTTGGTGTGACACTGTGAACCAGTTAGATGATGATTTTAACATCCTTAGCGGTGGCATCAGCCTAAACTCACTTATCGATCTGTCCATCATGACTAAAGATATTTTGACTCCCTGTTTCTACCATATCTTGAATCCACTTTTAGTATGGTGGCGGGATCATCGAGGAGCAGCGGAGGAGGCCGAGGCTGAAATGGTGGAGATGCTTACTTGCATCAAAGCGGGAGGCTGCGAAGCAAGGATGCAACACATGGTGTAGGACAAGGAGCTGGAAGAAGCATTTGAGGATCTTGATTTATCTACTTGATCATCATTTATGTAATGGACATGGTGTAATATTGTGTCTTGGGCGGTGGACTTAGAACTTCTATGGAGTGAGGTGTACTCTTTTTCTGTCTAGGGTTTCTCACAAGGGTGAGTTTTACCTAGACAGGTTTTTAATGAGGCAGCCATTGCACTAAAGCTCCTAGTAATCTAGTTTTTGTTATCTCTTCCTGTGTTTCTGTGATTTGTGACCATTCTATGAACTGCATTGATCTGTGAACTTGATCTGTGAACTGCCTGATATGTGAAGTTTGTTTCAGTGAAGTTTGAATGACAATATTGAACTTATGTGATCTTTGAACTTCTTCTGTGAACTGTTTATATAATTTGTGAACTTCTTCTGAGCTGATAGAGGTGTGGGGCAAAATAGTGCCAGGGTCAGCATGGGCACTGCAGTGCCGTCGTGCCCAGTGACACGGCACGACACGCCTAAAGGGCTATAGTGTCGTGCCTGGGCCTGTACTTGGGCACGGCGGCACTAACAGGCACGGCACGGTATGTAAGCCGTGCCGCTTAGTGCCATGCCAATGCCGTGCCGGGCGGCCCAGTTGGCCAACTATAGCTGGAGCTTTATAGCGGAGGGAGCAATGCGATGGCAGAGCGCGCCAGCCAACAGTTGGCTCGTTTGTCCTCGTGTCGTGGGCTTTCCCCCCGTTTTCTCTCACCTTCGCGGCTTCTCGATTCTGATTGGCTGCTTTTGCCATTTCTTTCTTTCTTGCCCACGTTTGTAGTATATGATTCTGTCGGCATCCGCTCCCTTCGTCCTCAAGATGCATAATAAATGCGTTGTCACAAATTAATCAGCGCTTGCCTGCCAAAGCTTATCCAAACTGTTGCATGGGGTACAGTTATATCCAAAAGTTTTATTTAAAAATCCGATATGTACTCATCCTTAATACATAAAGTATACACTATACATACTAACGTATTTCTAACAGTCCATTAGACCTAACATGCAATAAGTTAAACCTATTAACCTAAGTGCCTAAACCATCCTCACTTTCTCAATCGATTGGCCACCCCTACCGAAGATTCTCCAATCGACCAATAATCCTTCAGGCTTCTGCTCTAGTGCAGCATCCGAGCTTGAGCATATGGCTTTGGTCATGTGCATATCACCACCGCCGCTGCACTCCCCAGAGGCTAGAGCCCCGCCATTGCCGACGATCACTAGGCACCAGAGAGGAAAAGGTAAACCAAAGAAGTCATCGAGCCAAGTCTTGATCCCGTGCTTCCCAATCCGTAGATATATTGTTCTTATGTTTCTCATCTGTATTGCTCCGGTTTAACTATAAAACGGCGGCAGATCCATGGGAGCGTTGGCGTCGAAGCTGGCGCAACTGTAGTCCAAGGATTGCAAGGCAATGAGATTGGCGATCAAGCACAGGTACACGTACCGCAAGACGCTTATGGAGAGGAACAAGCAAGATTGTTAAAATTGTGATTCTAACCATAGAATCATACGATTCTATGATCCCACGAAGCCAATCCGACTCAAAATTGCATCTTAAGTCATTCCTGATAGAATCGCGATCATAGTCATAGAATCGTGTAGAATCGCAGTAGAATCATGGTAGAGTCGCAATAGAATCATGTAGAATCATGTATCATCCAAAATTATGAAATACTTAGGTGTTTAATTATGTCCTATCCCTCAATTCAAGTTGTATGTTAAATACTAGGTAGTTAATAGCTTAGACATTAAGGTTTAGAGGTTTAGAATAATAAAAATTAATTTAAGATTTATTTATTTTATATTTTTATGTAAAATGATCATATTATGGCATTATTGATAACATCGCTCTTTTAGTCATAGCTCTTAATGACGTAGAATTTAAACCATGATTCTAGCCGTAAATAAGATATATTTATTAATCAAATTAGATGCCAAATGACCAAATAAACACTCATGCCACTCTTGGAATACACGGTAAATTAGAATAAATATGGTTTTGGTATAATCGGATAGGATCTTAGATTCTACGATTCGATTCTAGAATACGATCCTACTAGAGTGTCTCTGATTCGATTCAGAATCACGATTCTGACAACCTTGGGAACAAGTAGTACATCATTGACCCATCCATCATCGAGAAGTGCCAGGAGCTCTCCAAGCGGCTCTTCTACACCTGCCTCACCAAATCCCCTACGCTCCTAACTTATTATGCATTGTATTTTACCGCCCAGCTCTTCTATGCGCTTGAGTCCTCGATGTCGATTAGTTTCTTGAATCTTGAATGCTAGTAGATTGTTTCCTAACGTTCATGTGTCAACTAGCTACCAATTCGGTAGTGCTAATAATGCTACTAATAATGCAGCCGCTCCGACCACAGTAGCCTTCAACCACTGCCTCCCTCGACCACCTCGGCCTTCAACTTCTACCGCTTTTGACCACCTCCACTTTCGATCGTAATCGCTTTCGACCACCTCCGCTTTCGCCGCTGCTGCTTTTGACCACCTCCGCTTTCGACTGTTGCCGCTTTTGACCACCTCCGCTTTCGACCGCCTCCGCTTTCGACCGCAACCGCTTTTGACCACCATCGCTTTCAACCGCACCCACGTTCGACCACTGCCTTGCTTGACCACCGTCGTATTCGACCACAACAGCCTTTTTAACCACATACAACCTTAGAAGTTTTGTAGGAATCATGCGCTCTGGATCGCATGACTCGGATGCTGCGGTGCTGAGGCACGGGACTGCGTATGCGTCAGACGGTCGGAGTCCTGGGCTCAGGGAGGGGGCCAGAAATGGCATTGCATACACCCGGTGGCTAGCTCTGGTATTACTATGCTGCACAGGGGCAAAAATGCTCAAACTCCTGACTCTGTGAGGGTCCAACGGCTTGTTCCGGAGGAGCTCAAGATATTTTTTCTGCGGTTGATGATTTTTATCTGTATTTTTTTAGAAGATAATGCAGACGACACATATAACTTTTGGTTTGGAAAGTCGTTTGGAGAATCCACTTTAAAAATTTGTCTTGTTTATTTCGATTTTCAAAGAAGCCAAAAACCAAAATCCCAAAAGAAAAGAGCTATCTACAATGCAAAACACAAGAGAAGATGGGGACTTCCTACAAGGGCGTAAATGCCTGATTTTTAGCTTTTAGTTTCTTCAAAAATCAAAATAAACGGAGACGGTTTTATAAAGTGGATTCTCTAAAAGTTTTTCAAACTAAAACCATGTGTGTTGTTATTTCTGTCCATGCCTCCACTATCTACTGTTGTCTAAAAAATATAAATAAAAACTATCAGCCACAAAAAAAAAATGGGCCCCAAGACGTTGATCTAAAGTTCGTATTGGTTGTTTTGGCTTCACTAGCTACCTTATGCCTGATAGTCTGAAACTTGGTTTCCGAGTTTTGACGGAAACGCGTCCTGGGACATTCCGATTGGATGTTGGAATCAGGCTGTTAATTCAAGATTGGAATTATACCTCATGAATATTTGCTGTTTAGACGGGCAAGGAATTGGAACTGGAATTGGGGTCAATTCCTCGGGTTTTGGCAGAGGGTCCGTCCTCAATTCAGAGCTCCCACCCTCTGATTTGGGTGAAATTGAGCTCCGTTCGAAGATCGAGCAGGTGAGCACTCATCTTCGTCTCCACCCATGGTCGTTGTCTCAAGCAAGCTCCGGCGACCTCCTCCACCGGCGAGATTCCGTCGACAACCTTCGGCAGCAAGCTCCCTTCAACCACCACCGCCGGCCGTGAGCTCCTCGATCCATGACTGCCGCCGCCGTCCAACAATCACCGTCTCGATTTGGGTCGCCTAGATCCGACCGCCCTCTCCGTCACCGCCATGGCATCTTCTTCCTCGTTGCTGGCGCCGCCACGGCATCTTCTTCCTCGTCGTCGACGCTGCCACACGGATCTGCTGCTTCCACCTCTCCGTCGCCACCTCTTGATGCCGACTGCCACCTCCATCCTCAAGTTCGGCTACCTCAACTCCGCCCGCCACCGCTGGGCGCTGGCTGCTTCTTCTTCCTCTTCTCCGACATCCACTACTCAATCTAGATCCAGAGCTGCTGCACCACTGACGAGCTCCCAGAGGTCCCTGGGAGCTGCCTGGACGACGTCGACCGCTGGAGAACCCACGATCGCTGCAATACTGCCACTCATGAAAGCCTTCAGTCTATTACATAACGCCAAGTGTCAGAACCATGATTTCTTTGGCAACCAAACATGATTTGGAATTGGCTCCTGAGTTCATTCCCATACAACAAGTTTCGTTGGCAACCAAACAAAAAAATTTGAATTGTAGACCAATTCCAATTGTACTTAAAATTGAATTGGGACTCCAATTTTACGAGACCGATTCAATTCAGAGATGCAAACGGACCTGAATGTAAATGGCATGGTGACATTATCAGTCTACTAGTTGATTATGGGCTTGGCTTGGCTTTTCAAGTTTCAAGCAAGGTGAGAGAAAAACCGTGGCGTACGTTCAAATCGTAAAATGATCCGATAGATGCTCCGAAAAGGCACAGCACAAGCTGTCCATGTGGTGAAGAAGCTAGCCCCAGTGCATTGCCAGAAGAATAGGTACCGCGCCTCAGATATTTCGTACCGTGCCGACAGTAACATTAGGCTGTCGTGCCCTGCAGTACTATACGGCAGCGAGGCGTAGCACTGTACCTGGCTAGTGGCTACATGTACCGCCCAACGTGTGTTCGCGCCTAGTGTAATGCTCTGTTTGAAAAGTGCTGTTGCTTTTAGGTCTTACTGTAGTTTTTTTTATTTTTTTTGTTGATTGTAAGAGAGATTGAGTGAGTAAAACATATTTATGTTGAAAAACTGTTTTATTTAAAATGGATTCTGTAATGACTTCTATAAACAATTTATAGAAATCACTCCATTCAAAAGACGGTCGTAAAAGTCAAACCTGTTTGGAGCATTCTCAGTTCTAACCTTTGAATCATCGAATGGACGATCTAGATGGGTAATAATACTCCCTCAGATCAGATGGACTTGGATTCGGCGAATTGCTAACATCTCTTGGGATTTGGTTTGGGATTTTCGCTGGATCCTTACCGGACACACTGTACCGTCGCGCGTTCCTCACCGGAGCAACGCGCGCGGTGTCTCGTCGCACACAGTGCTGCCGCTCCTGGAAACTGGGCGCGGTGAGCGCGCGCGATAGCGGAGCTGCCCGAGATGTCGCACGGCCGTCTTGTTCCAACTTTCAGTAGCTGCTAGAAGTTGCCTGCAGTGTGCCACCGGCCGGCCGGTCTTCAACAAAACTAAATGCAGCGCGTATTGACCACCCCCGTCAATCGGCACGAGAGCTACATGCATGATGCAATCGGTGGCTATTTCTTAGTAAAAGAACTGTTATACTCCTAGCCCCTTGTGTACTAACAATGTATAAATGGGCATGTGATTACTCTGGATTTGGTTATGCTAATAATGTATTCGGGTGACAGTTGCATCAGACTGTCCTGATGTAGGGCTTCATTTGTTGGTTCATTTAGTGGGTATTACGGATGGCATTGCATTACTATTAGTTTTGGTTCTTGGTTTGTGTAAAACATGGAGATGTACATTATTGCGAAAATACTTTGACATGTGGCCAAGTGATGATACTAGAAACTGAAACTGCGAAAGTTGGCCGAGAAATCAGTGTGGAAAGCTTAGCAGCTCGCTTCGGGTTCAGTTGCCAGTTCTGCTCTATCTGAAACGTCTACGACTGCATGGCATGCGTCATCGGTTAACGGGTGTGTATAGTTATCACCCGGATATTTTCTTCTTAACAATCATCTAAATTTTGGACCGTTTGATCCAACAACCCTATTTTTTTTGGAGGGCGGAGATTTTTTCTTGGAGGGGGGAGATTTTTTTTTGGAGGAGGTGGGGATAATTCTTGGCCATTGGATCTCTAATCCAATGATCACAAATCTAGATAATAATTAAAAAGAAAATATCTAGATGATATTTATCAATACCCTTAACTTATAGTTTGAACAGCACCGTCTTTTACGCGGTGGTTGAGCTATGGATTGGATACATGACTGTACCTATTAGAATCTAATCCCGGTGTCCACCTTTATATACAATTTAATGTACGTGTATGATGGTGTGTGCATGTATGTCTTTTTTAAAATTATAAAAAATAATTGATAAGGATAGAATAATTCTCAAATTATTACGTTATTATATTTCTTGAATATAACTCATCGATAAGATGTAAATATGGTAGGATGGTCGTAAGCTTTTTTACGACCATGTAGTTGTAGGTTCTTCTACGACCGTATAGTTGTAAGTCATACTGTGACTACCCCTTTGACCGTAAGTCTTTCTACGACCACATAGTTGTAAGTCCTACTGCGACTATCCCATGGTCGCAAGTCTTTCTACGACCATGTAATTGTAAGTCTTAATGCGACCACTCTGTGGTCATGGGAATTCCTACGACGAATTTATCTCCAACCGACTTGTCTACGACAATAAACTACACTGTCGGTTCGTCTGACAAGGTGGTTAGAATGTGTGTTAGTCCACTAACCGCACACGATTTCTCTCTGATAACAATGCTATACGGTGAACGCCCTCTTATGTCTCTCTGACAGTAATTTCCGTTAAATGGTTATCATCTAAAGCGGCAAGACGTCTTTCGGCGTGGGACAACTGCCGTCGCTTCACAGAGGAAGGAGGATTAGTAAATCATTCATACAAGATAGCACTAGCCATTCATGTAATACTTTGCTGTAATCTACCTTTTTAGCAACTAGCAATCACACTGGACGTAGGGTTGTTAATTTCTTAGGAAAAAGTCCGAACTAAGATAAAGTTTTCCGTGTCTCTTCTCCGCATACGTATATACCGGGTTTTCTAAGAGTTTATCTGAATTCAAACAAATCATACGTAAAATCAATATTAAAACATTCACAAACTTATAATTTGAACGCAAATAAGGTTTGCACCATCGGTTTTGAGCATACTGCTCTTGAATCGGCCCGGAATCTAATGGAACGCCGCGGCGTGGGTGGCCCCGCCCAAGTCTCCCAACTCCAAGCCGCGCGCGCGCCGCCCTTGCCGTGCTGGCGTGCAGCGTTAGTCGGATAAATCCGCCGGGCGGGGGAGGAGGCCTCTCGGCTCTCACACCGGCCAGTGGGGAAGAGCTGATAGCTCCGGTCCTCCCTGCTATCCATTCCTAACACAACGCAACTGCCGCGAATTGGCCTGCACATCCCAAATCCTACAGAAACTCAAAACAATACGAATGATGAGAGTATGATTTGATATCCTTATTTTTTTAAAAAAAGGAATGTGATTTGGTTGGGGGAGAAAAAATAGCGTAGCGACAACCGAAAAGGATACTGACGCCAAACGGCCTTACGAATTGATGAGGACGTGAGTACACGACTATAGACCCAAACCTGCAGAGGGAAATTTGTGATATCTAGCTGGGAACAGTAGTATGAGAACTACAGCAGCTGTTCCCATTCTGAGTATTACTAGACAAACTCATCTCAAACTGTAGCATAATCAACACAGCCTTTTGTGGCTTCTTTACTTATTGCAAACATCCATCAAATAGATAATAGGAACATGAGCAAAGAGAATAAACTAAACCAGATTTGAACATGGTGTAAGACCTGGTAATCGAAGTCGTAGATCAGAATTTTATTGGCACTGCAAAAACACCACAGATGTTAATTCAGAAAGAAAAAAAAGGGGGCTAGAGACACTGTACTGCTGCTGCAGTGCTGCACAATACAAAACTTCAGTGGCGTAGAACTAACACAGTACAACACAAGGAAATAGCAAAAGTTGCGCAAGCTGTAGCTCGAGTACTGAACCCTCTATATCCGTTGAAGAACTTTCTCGGCAGCCTCCACAGTTTTCTCAATATCTTGGGAAGTGTGTGCCAAGCTGGTAAAACCCGCCTCAAACTGGGAGGGCGCAAGATACACGCCTTCTTCCAGCATTCCGCGGTAGAACCTCCCAAACTTTGCAGTGTCGCTCTTCTTGGCGTCAGCAAAGTTGTGAACTGGACCAGCAGTGAAGAAGAACCCAAACATCCCTCTAATGTGTCCTCCACACATCTCATGCCCTGTTTTAGCACCCAACTCCAGTATCCCACGAACAAGATCACCGGTAATCTTGTCCAAGTACTCATAGGTGCCACGCTCCATCAAACGCTTGAGCGTGTGAATTCCAGCAGTCATAGCTAGAGGATTTCCACTGAGGGTTCCTGCCTGGTACATAGGCCCTTCTGGGGCAACCATCACCATGATGTCTTTCCTCCCACCATAAGCACCAACCGGAAGGCCACCACCAATAATTTTCCCCAAGGTTGTCACATCAGGGGTGATCCCAAAGTACTCTTGCGCCCCACCATAAGCTAAACGGAAACCAGTCATCACTTCATCAAAGACCAGAAGTGCACCGTCTTGTTTGGTCAACTCACGGAGAGCATTTAGGAAACCGGGTTGTGGAGGGATGAATCCAGCATTGCCAACAACCGGCTCAAGGAAGACTGCGGCAATCTCCCCTTTGTTGTCCTTAAACACTTTTTGCACTGCCTCAACATCATTGTAAGGTGCTGTTAGAGTCTCAGAGGTAGCTCCCTTGGGGACTCCAGGGGAGTCTGGGAGGCCAAGGGTGGCAACACCACTGCCAGCTTTAACAAGGAAGGAATCTGCATGACCATGGTAACAGCCTTCAAACTTGAGAATCTTTTCCCTCCCAGTGAATGCACGCACAAGGCGGAGTGCTCCCATGCAGGCTTCTGTCCCTGAATTGACAAAACGTACCATTTCGATACTTGGTACAGCAGAGATGACCATCTCAGCCAACACATTCTCCAACACACATGGAGCACCAAAGCTAGTTCCTTTCTTCAGAGTTTCAATCAATGCAGCATTCACCTGAATTAAACAAGAAGATTTTAGTACGATGATTTTGATTCAGAATTGTCGAATCAGTTTCTATCTCGATGTATCTAAATCAAGCAAAATAATTTTAGTTCATATTCAATGATGGTTCAAAAGTCTTGAATTGGCATGTATTTTAATGTGAAAAATATGTCCAACAATCATGCATTTCACCAGTTTGATTTACATAATCTGACCAAAAACATTTTACATTGCAAGTTACTACTTTAACCAGTGGTATCCTTTCTCTTTTGAAAATAAGATGTATTTAGTCAAATTAATCATATTAAGTATTATGAAAAAAATAGAAGCCTTCCTATCATCAAATAAGCCACTCTTACATAGGGAACAATGAAGCCATCCACTGATCAGCTAACACAAAAGAATTTAGGTTTAAATATTCAATCTCATACATTCTACGAACCACACAGGAAAGAAAAACAAGGCCGTACCTTATCATCTGCATGACCGATGATTGCAGGACCCCAGGAACCAACATAATCGATATACTCATTCCCATCCACATCCCACATATGAGAACCCTTCACAGAATCAAAAACTATGGGCTGCCCACCAACCGATTTGAAGGCACGGACTGGTGAATTAACACCCCCAGGCATCAATTCCTGTGATGCATGCAGTGAAACATCATCAGTAAAGCATCCACAAAACATAATAATGAACATCACATCTGATGATAGTTTTATATCCAAACAGGGTTGCACTGACGTCTGTCAACGTAGCATACCAACTACAGATCTAAGATCTAAAACATGACTCAGAGTGATGGTTAAATGCATAAAGCCATGGAACTTTGTGTACCACACTGGGCATTTTTACGTTCTCTAGTCCAATTACTTATGCCAACCATTCCACCTTTACTCCCATCTCGGTTGTAAGATCTTGATGCAAATTGGGGTTGCAAAATTAACATACATGTAGCAAGGGACCATGTACCTTCGTCCTTGAAACTATTTTTGTGTTCGAAACTTCACATAACTGATTAATGTTATGTCTATGCTACATGTCTGTCTAAATGTAAAAATCTGGTCTAAGAACACAGTTGACCTTGCCTTGCTAAAAGCTCACATTGCCCCCGTCTAGGCCTCTCACAGCCCCTGGTTTTGCAACCCATACATGGAATTCCACCTCTAATTGCACCCCATACAACGCATTCCATTCGCATGAACAGAGGAAAACACACATATTAGCCACAATTTCTACCGGAGAACAGTTCCAATCGGCCGCAAACGCACGCCTATTCACAATTGCACTAAAAAAATTTCCGCAAGACTCCCTAAACGAACCGCGAAGACGAAACCTCACACAAGACAATGAAATTGCCGAAGCGGCGGAACAAGACAGCACCTTGGCGGCGTTAAAGATCTCCTCGGACTTCTGGACCGTGTACGCCTTCTCGCCCCTCTCGACGGAGACGGCGGCCCGCAACACCGATCGAGAGCGGCGCGCGTTCGAGAGGTTAGGCGCGACCGGCCGGACAGAGATCCCGGAGACCACGGCGGCGGCTGCTGCTGCTCCGGCCATGCTTTCTTCCCTCTAAAGGTCGGGTGTGTGTAGAAGATGAGGGGATAAGAAAATTGGGAGGGGTTTGGTGCGATTGGGTCTTAAAAGCTTGGATGGGGCCCACGCGAGCACAACGACTTCTTTTTTTTCCCTTGAGAAAAAATGGTAGGTGTTTACGTGTAGCATGGGCCTAAACTTAGAAAAGGCCGGTTATATGCTGGGCTTTGGTCTACTGCCGTACCGTGTTGCCTCTACAGTCCAGATTAGCTTATGGTGCTGTTTTCTTCTGCTTCTGATTGGTGGTGGCTATGGGTGTGTTTGGTTCATGGATAGAGATTGCATCGTATATCCTAGTTGAGTGGATGCATGCTGAGTGGAATCGTATTTCAGAAAAAGAAGATGTTTGGTGAGGCTGCATGAGCGGATACAAAAAAACTGAGATGTTGTTTGGTTGCTGTACGAGCGGATGCAGTCTACCAAACCTGAGAGGCTAACACGTGGGACCGCATAAGATACACTGCATCCACTCATCCAGGATGGCTAGTGAAGTTCATTTTGAGCGTATCCACCCATCCAGGATGAGGGTGTATTTTTGCATCCGCTCATACAGGCTGTATCCGCTCATACAGGCAACCAAACAGGCTCTTTCTCAGATTATACGGATCCACCCATCCAGAATGAAGGGGATGCAGGCAACCAAACACACCCTAAATGGGCGTCACGGTCCGGCATGGTATGATCCGTTATGTATGGCTCAATTAGTCTGTCGGTCTAAATGAGTTGTATTGTGCTAAGAAAATTCTAGAAAATGTATAAAAACTTTAAAATATAATAAAATTATTTATACTTGCAAAAATTAACTATATAAATTCAAAAAATATATAATAAAATTATGTAAATATTAAAAAATGAACAGGCCTAGGGAACATGCCAAGCTAGATCGTGCCTAGCCTGTGCCATGCTAGGCCCGATACTATTTATGCCGGACAGGAGTAGTGGCCCAAGCATGGCTCGGCGCGATGCGATGGTGGACCATGCCATATCTAGACCAGACCAACAGTAGTGTGCTTTGGGCCGGCCTGACATGCACAATCTATTTAGCCACCTCTATTTCTGACTTCTGTTTAAAGAAAACCTAGTTTCCCGAAGCGTCTTCCCTACTTATTTTGCTCTCATCTTACTCCAGAGATAAGACAGGAGGTCACAGGTGCATCACACATCCACTCTTATTGCTCTTGTCTAACGCACACATCTCTCTCTTATTTTTTACCGCTCGTGTTATTTATTTTCAACCAAAATACAACAGTCGCAGATAAAATTCATCAGATGTGCCCAATATAAATGGACTCTATGTCCGTTTGTTGTACAGCCTACGTATGCCTCTCTTGGACACAATATGTGTTGTACGGTACATGTACATATCAAAATAAGTCCAAAAAACTTTGATGAAATTTAGACTTTCATCGTTTGTAGAGGCAAGAGGCTAATGTGAAGGTTTCTAGCGCCCCTTCACCTTCCCCCTTCCCAGCGCCCCTTCCCCTTCCCAGCGCCAACTCCCACCCTTCCTCTCCCCTTTGCCTTGCCGCCTCTGGAGCACGCCGCCGGAGGCTTGTGCGGGTGCTAGGAAGGCGGCGGTGGGGCTCTCTCGCCTGGATTTGGACGGCGGCGTCCAGATCTGGGCGTTGGTTTCGGGGCAGCTGGGCTCCTATGGAGGTTGCTGGCGGAGGTCGAGCGGCGGGAGCGGCGGTTGGGGCCGGAGCACGCATCCGGGCGTGCGGGGTCATGGTGGTGGTGTAGCGCCCGCGTGGAGCTGTGTCGAGGAGGTGCGGTGGCGCTCTGCAGCCCGGCCGATGTCTCGTAGGCGTCGAAGTTGCCGGTCTTCGGCGTGCGCCTTCGGCGTGCTGGCGCCCGGATCTGGTTGAGCTTAGGTCCGGCGGCGGTGATGAGGCACGGCGCGGTGCGTGTAGCCGGATCCCGGCTTGGGTCTTGGCGGGAGGTTGGTTTCTGCGGCTGGAGGCAGTGGAGGAGGATGGCGAGAGGGAGGTGGGGTCGGAGGAGCTCACGGCGGCCAGCAGCATCGAGGGGGCGGAGGCTGGTGGCGGCTCGGCGGTTCCCGTAGGCGCCGAGCAGCGGCAACAGAGCAATCGAGCGGTGAGGGTGGGCGCGCTGGAGAGGGCCGTTCGGTGGGTGGAGGCTGATTGGCACTGGCGGCAAAGTCCGGGAGGCGGCAGGAGTGGTGGCTGATGGGTTGTCCAGGCTTCCTTGGCGCGACGTTGCTCGAGCGGGAAGCGGCTTGTGGTGGGTTCAATGGATGGCTATGCCACGGCCTTGAGGCGTGCAGAACCCCGGTGTGCTGGTGGTGGTCTTTTTTTGTGTGTGGGTGTGCGTGGTTTGTTGTGGTTGTGCTGGCGAAAGCCTTGCCGGTGTTCCTGCTGGTCTCGACAACTATGACGCCTTTGGACGTCATTTTCCTTCCTGAAGGGTTGTCATGGCACTCCATAGCCATCATGTACTCTGTTCTCCAGGTGAAAGCCTTGTCTCGGTGAGGCGGGCGGCGTCGGCGACTCTAGTCGCCTCTTTGAAGACGTCGCTTCGGAGGTTCATCTTCACACAGGATAGACCGGAGTTTGGGTGGCTCAATTGGAGAAGGTTAGGGGCTTAGTTGAAAGCAAAGACGGAGAAGAAGTTCTGAAACTTAGTCTTTCTAGCTTTTTCATAAGTCCTTTAAATCTCTTTCTTGCTATTGTGTACTCCTCAGTGTTGAGGATTTGGGTCTAACAGCTCGTGTAACTTTTGGCTGTATATATCCCTTGTGGATATAGAGGCCGGATTTTATATCCTTTATCTAAAAAAGAGGCTAATGTGACGGCCGCCATTAGCGGGCAAATCGCAGGTAGCCGCGCGCTGAGAAAATGGCCGAGCGCAGCCGGCCTGACCACCGATCGCATCTGGCACCGGCGGTGCCGAGGACCACCACGACCGACCGTCTCATGGTGCAATCGCCGCAGGATTTGCCCCGCGTCGTCCGCGCCGCGGGCCAGATGCACCTGGACTCCACACGGTACGCCTGATCTCCAGCTCTCCTCGCCGAGCCTCGCACGAGCGTGCACGGCACCACACGAGGCTTGCGAATTTTTGGTACAAATAATCCATTTTTTATTCGAAATTACAGAAATATACCCGCGAGAAATTTTTTTACAAAAATAGGCTCCAGTCGCCTAATGGTTGAGCGACTGGAGCCTTTCGCCCAACCAGCGGACGACACAATAGCTGTCGCCCAACCATTGGGCGACTTCTAGCGCCCGCCCAATGGTTGGGCGACGCCCAATGGTTGGGCGACTACACTCAGGGGCCGACAAAACCGTATGTACCGATCGTTTTATATACCGATGAAATATAAACAACTAGTCTGAAAAGATAAAATAGCAAAGTTCTATATGGCTTATATATACTCATTGGAAAGGTTTCGACGAGATCTACAACTTTTCAGTTGAAGAAAAATCCAAATTCCAAAGGGAAGAACAAGAAAAAGGCCAAAAACAGAAAGAAAAAACTTACGATGTAGGTTTAGGTCCAAAGATAGCCGATTTTCGGGGTCTTGGAGGGCGACTAGCGCAAGCGGGTCGTTATTTTTGGATCGGGCTCGTCGTTAGCTTTCCAACGAGTACAAGAACGTCGAAAACGGACACCGTATGCAAAAGTTATGCCCGTTTTACTAAAGGTGTGTCGGAAACGGACTCGAATTCGTTTCGGTCTCAATTGAAACTGCTATAACTTTTGATCCTATGGCCGAAATTGCTCAAATTTTTTTCTGGAGACTTTTGGATATATGAAGAACAGCTCCACCAATTTTCATTATTTTTGGCGAAGGTTTGATTCACTTTCCAATTTTCGGCAAAATAGACTCTTTCCTCTCTTTTTCTCTCGGGGACTGAGTGCGATCGCCCAACCATTGGGCGACTTTCATGCAGTCGCCCAATGGGAGGGCGACTGGATGAAAGTCGCCCAACGGTGAAGCGATCGCAATTAATCGCCCAACGGTTGGGAGATTTTCTAGTTTTATTTCTTTGGGTTGGGCGAAAGGCTCCAGTCGCCCAATGGTTGGGCGACTGGAGCCTATTTTTGTAAAAAAATTTCCCACAGGTATATTTCTGTAATTTCAAATAAAAAATAAATTATTCGTACAAAAAATTCCGAGGCTTGCTAAGGCTGCCGCGGCTGTGCGGAGACGGCCGCGCCGCGGCAGGGTGGGGCGGGTCGCATGCGCGCGCAGCGCAGCGCAGCTACAGGGCCGAGCCAACGCCGCGTTTCGTCGCGCGCGCTGCTGCTCCTCGGCTCTCGCGCCATCTGGAAAGAAGAGTACGTACACACTGCAGATGTGTTGCCTTCTGCCACGAGACAAACGTCAACCGGTCCGCAAGTTCGTGAAGCTCTCTGCCTCACGTCACGTGTCGTCCATCGCCAGGACCGCTTAATCTGTTCCTTCAAGATGCATTATGCATGTAGATAACTCTGGCTACGTAGGACCGTTTGAGAGGGGAGCATCACCTCGGATCTCTTACCAGATTAACAACTGGGCGAAACAGGTAATCAAACTCTGCCTCCTACCAAACTTGCTCTATATATATGCTGGCACAGTTGAATGCTTTCTTCTTGGAGGAACCGGGTTGATCAATACGAGAATCTAGATTAGTCTGCTCAACATAGAGGCATGCACATTGTAAGATTTAGGGTGTGTGACTTGATCTGAATGAGACACAATCTAGTGCAACAACAACAAACAACAACAACAAGAAGAAGGCATGCACGCCTTCAGGAAGTTGAAGTAATGAGCAGTAGTGCCCTGAATATTAACTACTCACTTGAAGAACCTTCAGTGAAGGGAGTGATCTCTTGATATGTTAACTTCACACATCTGAATGTTTAGACATATACATAGATACTGCAAATTAAAGCGGTAGTACATCTCCAAGCCGCACCTTCACATGAGGCGAAGTTTGCAGTGCAAATGATGACCCAAAATAAGACACAACCGAAGTAGAAATGCTCGCAGTAGATGGATAGCGCCACCGTGGTAACTGAGGATGACATCTTTAGGTTCATTCTACGTTCTGCAGAAGTACCTAGATATGAAGATGTCTCGCAGCATCCGTCATCAGTTGCTTCTGAAAATAATAAACTAATGTGATTATTCAAGCAAACCGCACTGCTGTATCAGAAACACAGTTTAAGTCAGCTTATGTTGAGCATTGACATGGATATGGACGATGCCACGGTCCATAACTTTTGCAGCATTGCAGACGCCTCTATCCCGTGTGCTAAATATCATTTTCCACTGTAAGGAGAGGTATCATGCTATGTTACCCTCCTTTATTTTGCATTGGATATTTTGCATTGCCCTATCCAGGGCAGAACCAAGCTCAAGCCCCGGACTAGGCTAGCTGGTTTGGGCTAACATGGGATTTTATTCCTAACCTTTTATAACCAAGTTACTATTCTCCATATGTTTTGGTTTCTAGGCCTCGGGCTATAGCCCACCTAGCCCGAGGCCTGGTTCCGCCTATGGCCCATTCTATGATGTCTTGTAGTTTTGGAGAACAGTACCTTTTTAAGTTTTGTCAACCTTAGAGCATCTTTCAATAACTCTTCGAGCTTCTCTATTTCAGTGTTCTCCATCAAATCAAGATTTTCTTCATAAGACCTGCAAATGATGATAGATTAGTTATGTGAAGTCCATGCTGTTGGTTGTCTGGAAAGTATGGTCACTCCTGCATGTCTCTGCTGTACCATTCTGCTATCTCTGTTAATTTAGCATACTGACTCGGAGGTGAACTTTCCATGTCATCACACTACAACAAGAAGTAAAGTGAGGTTCATAAGGGCAAACATGTACTGGATATAGAAGTAACTCGTATGTATCAAGCTGACCGAACCAATTCGCATCTAAGTGAAGAAATCTACTTAGATTTTGGCTATATAAGGTCATCATTACTGGCAAAATGCGAAGATATCATTATGCATGGCAGTTTATGTTAGAAATATTTGAGATGCATTCACATTGTTGAAAATATCATCTGACATAAAATTTCTGCTATAAGGTTCACAACCTTTTTGCAGTCAAGCTAGTGCCCACACTGGAGGATCACAAACTGAGTCGAGCTTCCTCATAGCTCAATTGCAGGCCATTGCACAGCGAGACAACCCTAATCTATTGTTATTTTGGATTTCAGCTTGTGCAGGGGAGAATTGTGCATGTACAGGAAGATCCCAACCAAAAGGGCCAAACATACCTCCAAAGCAGTGGATTTTGTAACTTCCAATATATAGAACAAAAAGTTGACCTGTAACTGAATGATACATATAAGTGCGTGCAATTCATTGGGTCACAATTCAAGCCAAACCATCCACTGTGTGCTTTTCTTAAACCCCAGATTGTGTGGTAGTGGTGTTCAATAAGACGCAGTTTATACATAGTTCTAGCAATAAGCAATAAACAAAAGAAAGAATACTCATGAGTGGGTCCAAGTCATCTAAGTGGAAGTACTGAGAGGTGAATGGAGATGTGTAGTAGATAGACCATTAGTGACAAAAAAAAAGAATATTGCCGTAAAACCGCAATCTTGAGACGCTCTTAGCTTAATAATTGTAGATCAAATATCACTACTCAAAACAGAGGAATTATCTTTCTTAACCTGTGAGCTGCCGCTGCCTGTACGTTGTGTGTCAGAATCTCTCTGCTTAGAATATTGTTGGTATCGGCTCATTGACTGATCAATGCTGAAGAGAGAACAAAAGCTCAGTTAGCTGACGGTTCAAATATTCAGTGATGAGAGTGCTACCAGTTCAACTTGGATAGTCAATTATTGAAATCTTACATATATGTAAGGAAGATTAAGATATATCATGTCCCCAGTTAATTAAGCTGACGATTTGAATAATCAGTGATTAGCTAGAGTGCTACTAGTTCAACTTGGATAGTCAATTACTGAAATCTTATGTACATGTAGGGAAGATTAAGATATATCAAGTCCCTAGTTAAAATGATATTGCCATTACAGACCGTGTCTTGGAGACTTGGACTATCTACAGAGGTCCCAAAAAATCAATACCCTATCTATCTGATGCAAGCACATTCTGACGCTTTGTTAATGTCTCTTCGTTCTGCTATTTTTAGGCGTCTAGGATGGTAGCTGTTAGTGTACCAGAATGCTCTCTCCCCACAGCCGCACGCCAACGTCCACCCCGGACTCGGCGGCCACCTCCATGGTCGCGCCACCCCAAGCGCCGACCTCTCACCCCTTTCCCCAGGCACTGATCTCCCCCGCGGTCGGCCGCTCGAAGCTGGAGCGATGGCGTGCGGACTCCCCTCCGGCCTCCCCTGCCACTCCCAGACCTGTCTTGCTCCCTTCCTACCGTGACGTGGTCATGTCCTCTCCCAGGTCGGCCGGCGAGGTTCCGGTGGTGCCTGAGTTGCAGCCTCTGGCTCGTCAGCCTGCATGCCCAGCCCGCGCCCTTGCCGACTGCGCTGAGCTCCATCACGGCCAGGCGTTACCTCGAGGATCGGTTGAAGAAGGGTGGGCGAAGGTGGTTGGTCACCGACACCGGAGAAGGCACCGTCACCCTCCCTGCAACTCTCGGCGGACGGTTCCAGCAGACCTTCGCGGAAAGTGCTTTAACTGCCTCTCCGCTTCGCATCGCGTGACAAATTACCGTCGTCGCGTCCGCTGCTTTCGTTGCAAGAACCCTGGCCACCGCTCTTCTGACTGCCCTGATGCTCCCTCGTCACGGGGATGTATCTCAGTCTGGAGACGCCTTTCGCCGTCTATGGAGGCTCCTTCATCTTCGACTCAGACGACGGACCTGGTTTCCTTGGATGGGCTGACGGATGGCGGTGCTGGCACTGGCGGTCGGGTCCGGCGACGTCCAATTTCTTTGGCGTCATTAAATGCAGTCGTGGGGTGGCACTCCGGTGGATGTCTCCGGCGAGAGAGTCCTTCGTCTCGCACTCTCCGTCGCCTCCATCGACCAAGCTGTGACTATCATCGGCCATGTTGCGGCCATCATCGGCCAGGCGGCGGCCCGACTTCGACTTCTGAGCCCCTCCGTCAAGACCTCTCCTCCGCCGCGTCCCCGAAGCAGATCGCCGGCAAGGAAAAGCACAGGGGAACTCCCAACGGCTCGCCTCCCAGTCAAGTCCCGCCTTGGGCCTACTGGGTTGCATGCTGGCCACGTGGCGCCCTCTGCTGACCACGCGGAGTCCCCTCAGCTCCTTGGTACCTCCCCGAACTCTTCGTTCCCCTCCACATTTAATGGCGGCAACGGTTCAAAGATGGTTATTTCCGAGATGAGGGCGGCGACAGGGGATGTCCCCAGGATCGAGGAAGACTTTGAGCGGCTCAAGGTGGATCCCCCTCTCTCCTCGACCTCCTCCCCCGACCCGGTGGATCCTCTGGAGATGGCGGTTAACCCTATGGCTCCCAGCCCAGTCTCTTCGGTGGCTGATGTTGGCGCCCTGCCGGCAGCGACGCCGGCATCTCTCCCAGCTGCGGGCACCACGTCACGGCTCATCTCCAAGTCTACGCTCGGCGTCGTCATTGCCCAAGGACGGAGAGCTTTTTTGCTGAGGCTGCCCCGCCAGATTGACAAGTCCCTCCTTCCCAGCGGGCGGGGGCGACCTTCATCACCAAGCTCACGAAGAAGATGACTAAGATCCTCCCCACTCTGCGCACTTCGAAGGTGAAGCCTCGCCATCATCCTCCTGGAGCTCCTCCCCGACGTAGTCGCCGCATTGCCAGAGCTGGAACTGAGTCCCCGGCCATGGTGACTTCCAGTTGTGCCAGAAAGCATGTGATGAGGACCCTGAATATCATTGGCAAACAGGAAGAACTCCATCCTCAAGCTTTAGAGGACTACAGTAAGCTCTTTGCACAACCTCTTTCTGCTTTGCATATTCAGGCGCTAGTTGCCCTCTTTGGTTGGGCGCCACCAGAAGAGGAGGTCAGGTTGATTTAACAGCCCCACTGTTGTTTCTGGGTCATTTTTTGCTGCTGTCCAATGAACCCTTCCAACATTTTGTGCTGGAATGTCCGAGGACTTAATTCCAAACCAAGGCAAGATGCTGTCCGCACCCTGGTAGCTTGGCTCGGGTGGATGTAATCTGTTTGCAGGAAACAAAAATGGCTTTCGCCCCCCAAGGATCGGTCCTCTCCTTGCTGGGTTTTGATTTTGATAATTTCACCTCCTTGCCTTCGGTTGGTGCTTCTGGTGGAATTCTCGTGGCTTGGAGACATGATCTTGGACCTGCAGGAGCTCTCAGATTAGATTCCTACAGTGCCTCCTTGCAGTTCTGTCCAAGCGGAGGCCAACCATGGTGGTTGACTTGCGTCTACGGACCACAATCCAATGATGCAAAAATCAACTTCTTGCAAGAGCTAAGAGACATCCGTGCGACATGTCAAGGTCCTTGGATAGTATTGGGAGATTACAATATTATCTACAAAGAGGAGGATAAGAACAATAGTTCGCTGAATCGGGCAATGATGGGAAGATTTCGGCGTCTTATCAATGATCTGGCCTTGAATGATATCCCTCTTCATGGACGGAAATTCACTTGGTCCAATGGTCAAGATTCCCCAACTCTTGTCAGGCTTGATAGAGTGCTCTGCTCTTTGGATTGGGAGTTGCTTTTCCCCAATTCTCTGCTTCAAAGTGCTTCGACAAATGGCTCTGATCACTGTCCTCTCCTATTGGGACTGCAAGATAACAGGCCAGGCAAAATGAGGTTCCACTTTGAGTCCTTATGGACCAAAGTGGAAGGATTTCATGATACAGTCGCAAGAGCTTGGTCCTCTGTACATGTGACCCGCTGCCCCTTTGCCTCTTTTGACAAGAAGCTCAAAGCAACTGCTAGAGAACTTCAAAGATGGAGTCAGAAAAGAGTTGGTCTTGTTAAATTGCAGCTTAGTCTTACCAGGGAAGTGCTTCACCAATTGGAGATTGCTCAGGACCATCGAACCTTGTCGCAGGAGGAAGATTGGCTGCGCTGTAACCTCTTGAAACACTCCCTGGCCTTATATTCCCTCTCACGCACTATTGCAAGAAGCCGTTCGAGAATTGGCTGGTTGCATGAGGGGGACGCAAACACTAGCCTCTTTCATGCCTTTGCTAGACACCGCAAGCAGAAAATTTTCATTCCCAAACTTGTTGATGGGGAGCAGGTGCTTACTAGCCATGTTGAAAAGGAGCGGGCTGTGTTTGATTTCTATAATGGGCTGCTTCGTTTAAGTCTGGACAGAGAGCACACCATCAATCTAGAAGAGTTGAACATCGTGTCTCATGACCTTGCAGCTCTTGAGGTCCCTTTTTCTGAGGATGAGGTTTGGAAAACCATCTGTCAGCTTCCTATGGACAAAGCGCCTGGACCCGATGGGTTCACAGGTCGCTTTTATAAAGCTTGTTGGCCAATTATGAAATATGATATTATGGCAGCCATTGCAGTAGTTTGGAGTAGAAAGTTTGGCAATTTTGGTGTGCTCAATTCAGCCTACATCACTTTAATTCCAAAGAAAGTTGAGGCATTGCACGTCAAGGACTTCCGACCCATTAGGTTGGTGCACAACTTTGCTAAATTAGTCACCAAAATTCTTGCCAATAGACTTGTTGTTCGACTCCACCAAATGGTATCTCCAAATCAGAGCGCCTTCATAAATGGTCGGTTTATTCAGGACAATTTCATGTTGGTGCAGCAGTTGGCAAGGTTTCTTCATCAACAAAGGCAGCCTCGTATCCTTCTCAAGCTAGACATCACAAAAGCCTTTGACTCAGTTTCTTGGTCGTTCATCCTAGAGGTTATGAGGAACTTGGGTTTTGGCTCCATTTGGTGCGACATGGTCTGTGGGCTGCTGGGCACCTCTTCTTCGCAAGTCCTTCTCAATGGAATTCCTGGGGAGGTCATTCTTCACAAACGTGGGCTGAGGCAAGGAGATCCCCTCTCCCAATGATTTTCATCCTTGTTATGGACATTTTAAGCCACTTGTTTTATAAAGCATCAAGGGAAGGTTTCCTGTAGCCCCTCTTTGCTCGAGCCTTGCAACACCGGATCTCTCTTTATACTGATAATGTGGTCATTTTTCTTAGGCCAAACTCCATGGATTTGGAGGTCACTATGGGCATTCTCTGTTGTTTGGTGAAGCTTCCGGCCTAAAAACCAATGTGCAAAAGAGTAACATATTCCCCATCCATTGTTCTGAGACAGAGATTGCTACAGCACACGATCATCTCCCCTGCAAAGTGATGAATTTCTCTTGCAAATATCTTGGTGTGCCCCTCTCCCTACGAAAGCTGACTAGGGCTGAAGTTCAGCCTATTATTGATAGGATTGCCGACCGTCTTCCGGGTTGGAAAGCAGAGTTGCTAACAAGAGCGGGCAGGAAAACTTTGGTGCAATTTGTGTTAACCTCTATGACGGTCTACTTGGCCATGGCAGTTGACCTCCCCCAATGGGCAATTAAAGAAATAGATAAAATCCGTAGAAGTTTTTTGTGGAGAGGCAGAAAAAACACTAAGGATGGACATTGTCTTGTGGTGTGGGGCAAAACTTGCCGACCTTTTGAACTAGGTGGCCTTCGTATTTCCGATCTCCAGCGGATGGGATGGGCCCTCAGGATGAGATGGCTTTGGCTTCAGAAGACTGAACCTGATAGGTTTTGGGCCCCCTTTCCGATCCAAATTCACCACTGTGTCCGATCCTTTTCTATAGCAACTTGCACTGAGGTTGGCAATGGCGCCCGCACCCTCTTCTGGACAGATAGGTGGATTCATGGGAAAAGGATCACTGATCTGGCACCCCATCTGTTTGCTTTGGTTCCCAAGAGGTATGCCAATAAGCGCTTGGTGAGGGAGGCTCTCACGGGTCATAACTGGATTGCGGATTTTATAGGAGCGATGACAGTTGGGGCCATTGCTGATTTTTTGGATCTCTGGGATCTCCTTTCGTAGGTGGTGCTGCAGCCCAGTGGGGAGCGTGACGAGCTCCCACGTGTTGTTGTCCTCGATCGACTTCATCTCCTCGTGCATCGCCTGATGCCAACTCGCCTCACGCTCTGCCTCACTGAAGGAGACAGGTTCGTCAGCCGTGGTGAACTACAACTCCTCATCGAGCACCCAGGACACAAGCCTAGGCGACGAGGCGGTTCGATGACAGCGTCGATGGCGCGGAACCGAAGTGGAGCATCGTCGTGGTCCACGTCCAAGTTCTCCTCAGGATCAGCTGGTGGCGAGACGAAGTTGATCGGCGCACTCGTGGGTGACGTCGTAGGTGCGAACTGCTCCGGCAACGTCATGGGTGCAGGGGCCAGCGTTGGCGTGTGCGACAGAGACGTGTGAGCTGGTGATGCCGCATCGGCTCGAGGTGTCCCGGAGATACTCCGTGGTGTACTCAACGTTGAAGGGATCGCCGTCCCCAGATCACCGCTGCTTTCATCGCCCCAGCTCCATTGTCTCGCCTCGTCGAACACAACGTCGCGTGACACAATGATACGCTTGGTGGAGGGGTCGTAGCAGCGGTAGGCCTTGAAGCCGTCCTCGTAGCCGACGAAGATGGTCGGCGTGCTGCGGTCATCCAACTTCTTGAGTCCCGGCCGCGTGGACTTGACGTGGGCGACGCAACCAAAGGTCCTGAAGTAATGGACGGTGGGGCGCTCACCGTGCCAAGCCTCAAATGGGGTCTTGCCATTGAGCGCGCGTGTTGGCGCACGATTGAGGATATGGACTACGGTGTTCACGGCCTCACCCCAGAAGTAGCCGGGAAGCCGCTTCGCCTTGAGCATACACCGCGCCATGCCGACGATGCTCTGGTTGTGGTGCTCTACCACCCCGTTCTGCTGCGGTGAGTAGGGGGCGGTGAGCTGCCGCTGGACGCCGCGCTCGACGCAGTACTCGCCGAACTCCATGGAGGTGAACTCCCCCCCACGATCAGTGCAGAGGACCTTGAGCCACCTCCCTGACTCAACCTCCACGGCCGCCTGGAAGTTCTTGATCGCCGCCGATGCCTGATCTTTGCTCGACAGCAAGTGGAGCCACATGTACTAGCTCAAATCATCAACAAGCAGTAGGAAATATTTGTTACCGCTTGGAGTTGTGGGCGCGATGGGCCCGCACAAATCGCCATGGACGAGGTCGAGGACATGCTCCGCTCGTCGTAGCGCCTTATCAAGGAACGACGCACGCCTTTGCTTGCCGGCGAGGCAGCTGTCGCACACCTGATCGACCTGATCAAGCGGCGGCAACCCATGCACCATCTCCCGTTGGGCGAGCGCGCACAATGATTTGAAACTGAGGTGCCCGTACCTCGCATGCCAGCGCCAGGACACCTCCGAGCTACGCGCCTATAGGCACACCGGTCGCCCGATGCAGAGCTCCATGATGTAGATGCGCGATGCAGAACGACGCACCCGAGCAAGAAGGTCGCGTTGCTGATTGTAGATGCGCAGGGTGCCAGAGTAAATCTCGATCCGACATCTGGCCTCCTCCAGCTGACCAAGACTGATGATGTTCGCCGTCAGACGGGGAATGTAGTACACCCCCATCAGCGCGCGGTGCTCGCTATTCTTACAACTGAAGATGATCGTGCCGCGTCCTTCAATCTCCACCACGGATCTGTCGCCGAAGCGGACGGTGCCGCACACTCCCCCGTCGAGGTCGGAGAAGGTAGTCTGCACGCCCGTCATGTGGTTGGTGGCGCCCGTGTCGAGCACCCATCGATAATCGTCCTGATCCTCCCGCGATCCGAGCTGCGCAAAGACCTTGGCCTTGTGGATCTCGACGTGGCGCGACGATGTGGGTGGAGCTGGAGTTTGAATCACCTCGGCGGGCGGCGCTGCAACTTGAGTGGTGAAGAGATGGTTGCATGTGCCATCAACAGAGTGGGTTCATCCTCTTCTCCCTCCGCAGTATGGGCTTGCGCCTGCTTATTTGGCTTGCTGCGGCAGTCCTTGGCCCAATGGCCAATTCTGTCGCAATTACGGCACCGATCCACCGTGTTCTCTTGGGCCGTCCCGTTTGAAGACGAGCTGCCCTTGCCTTTACGCATGCCGCCGCCACCGCCGTGGCCACGACGTGTTTTGCCGCTGCTGTTGCTGGAGCCACCGGTTTCGCCGTTGTTGCGCAGCTTCATCCGCGCTAGCCAGTCCTCCTCGGCGAGAAGAAGACGGCCCTTGCTGTCATAGACAGGTGCGGACGGTGCTGGCTTTTTCTTTCGCTGCTCGATGGCGCGCAGACGGCCGGTGACCTCCTCAACGGAGAGCTGGTTCACGTCGAGGAGAGTCTCGATGGAGTACACGATCTGCTCGAGGTGCTCGGGGACGACTTGGAGCATTTTCTTCATGATCTCTCCATCGATATGATGTTGCCACCAAGGATGTGGATGTTGTTGGCGAGGCTCATAATCTGGAGTGAGAAATCGTCGATCGACTCCCCCTCCTTGAACGCGATCTCCCCGAACTACTTGAGCAATTGTTGCGCGTTGGTGTCACAGACGCGCTGCACGCCGATGCGCATGATTTTGACCGCCTCCCAGGCGGAACGCGCCGTGCGCTTGCGTGCCAACAACCCGAGCATCTCGGGCGGCACGGTACGCAAAATGGCCACCAGCGCAAGTCAGTCTTCGCGGTACTCGATGACCTCACCCTTTTCCGGTTCGACGGCCTGCCATAGCCCTTGGGCCTGCAGGTTCACGCGCATCAACAAAGACCATTCCTGGTAGGACTGTGCAATCGGTTTTTTCGGTTTAATCGGTTCGGTATATACGGTATATACGGTAAATACGGTATTTGTAATTCGGTAATATACGGTACTTTTAGAAGTACGGTTCGGTATCGGTATATCCCAATTTATTTCGGCGCGGTATCGGTAAATACCATATTTACCAAAGTTGATGCGAATTGCAAACGATATAATGAGTTAGCAACTAGCGAGACGAGTAGACGATAATACATATACTATTGGTAATAGAATTAGAATTTTAGAAACACTCATAGGAAGAGTATTCTTGCTGCATATGCATGCATGGGCTATTATTCATAGTTTCACACTTCATTATTCCTTTCATTAGTATACTTATCCGTACGTGCAGCACATACACATGTACAAGAGTATATATACAGTGTTGTGTCGGTGCAGGTTACTGCATAGTGCCTTATTTTCTAATATGGTAAGTTACTGCACTCCATCCAAGAGTATATATACAGTGTTGCGTATAATCTTTGAGAAAGAGCATACACTATACGCGGAGATATGCATACATCTATCGTGCGCGGCTGCGCGCATGTGTCCACGCAGAGATACGCTGGATTGCTGGTCATGCACTGGTACGTGGGTGGGTGAACATATTGCTGATCCAGGTGTGTGCCCGCCCACGCAAAAGGCCATGCATACTGAAAGAAATAATGAAGTGTATACGATCCAGTTGCTTGCCCGCCCACGGCCCACCCATGGTATGTGATTGTGGCACTGTGCATTTCGGTATTTTCGGTTTTTAGCCGGTTTTTCCCGAAAAAACCGAATACCAAAAAACCTAAAATTTGAAAACCGAACCGAATACCAAAAACCGGTCAAACCGAGTTGACCAGTTCGGTTCGGTTTTTTTGGTTCGGTTTTTTCGGTTCGGTTGAAAAATGCACAGCCCTAATTCCTGGTAACTGGTGCGCGTGAGCATAGGGTACTAGACCGAGCCACCTGCCTCCTTGACGACGCGCTCGATGACGACTTCGCCGCAGCGATGGCGCCCTCGGCGCAACGGAGGCGAGTGCGATACCCGTCGTCAGGGAGGAGGCGATGGCGAACGATCACCACCGCCAACGGGAGCCAACTGGACGGACATGACGGTCCCAGGAGCGTCCACGCTCTGATACCAATTGTCGTGGATCACCGGCAATCTCTCACCGCCGGCAAACTTACAAATGCGCACTCAAGAACACGATGAACACTCGATGCTTGGTGCTGCAAAAATGGGGCAGCATTTTCTGATATATTGCATGCTTATTTAAAGGAAAGCAACAAGCTAAAGATGGATAACTGCCATCTCGAGTGAATACACCTTAAAGACCAAAACAGCCACTCCTTAAACAGCCGTGCTCCACTACTGTTATGAACCGAAAAAAGTAAAAGGCAACTACTAACTGAACCACTACTAACATGAAACGGAAGAAGTAAAAACCAACTACTAACTGAACCACTACTAACATGAAATGGAAGAAGTAAAAGGCAATTACTAACTGAGAAATGCCGAGACGCCGAGAAACAGTCACAAAGTGAAACGGTGAGACGCTGGAGTAGTTTCAACACCAAGTTCATGATCGCAGGCTCAAACCTAGTGGATAGACTCCAAACTTGGTGAGTTCGTTGTGAACTTAAAGCACTTCGATTTGGTCAGTTCGTTTGAGAATTGGTTGATTGGAGCACTAGAAAGGAGAGAGGTTTAGTTAGTTTGGTTTGCAGTGAACTGAGAGGTGTGTAATCTTGGTAGCTGATTAGTTTGAGAGATCAAATGGTCTCGGATTGGGCTAAAATTTTGACATCATGTTAAGGACTCATTGAACTACATTGCTACTAAGTTTCACGTAATTTGGACTGTTGGTTTGAAGATATGAATTGAAGACCGAAGTAGACAGGAACAACACTTTTCTGTTTAGCTGAATTTAGCTACCTCTTGTTAAATGTGGTTGTTATTGATGATGATGCCAAGTTTGTAACTTGATGATGTTGCTGTTGTTGTAATCACTAAAGGTTCTAGAGAAGATTTCATTGTATCCATTGTTGTTGATAGTGGAAGTTTGGAGTGGATTTATTGGTCCTATGGTTTTTTACACCTCACCTTGAGGAGGTTTTCCACATAAATCATTGTCTCAATTGTGCAAGTCGATTTGTTAATTCTGCTGATTACTTGTTAGTTAAGGCTATTCTCAAAGTAAGATGAAGTTTGAATTGTGCTTGATTACCGTGTTGGTACATTAGTGCATTGTACTGTTTTGTTGTCTAGCCTCAACATTCCTTTTATTTTACAACATTCTTAGTACCTTCCACAAGCGTCTACTCATAGTAGTCCTTTGCTTCGGATAGATGGAACCATCACAACCTTTCCAATGCTTTTCACAAGTGCCTCCAAGGATGGTCACCAAGAACTCGCCTCCAAGCCGTCTAGAAGATATTGAACTCCAAGAGTAATGTGTCCAAAGCTGTCACTTGAGCCTAGCAAGAGCAAATAACTAGGACTGATGCATACCAAGGCCTAATATACTGACACTCTCAAATCTTCACTTGAATGCCCATGAGTGCTCTCGATCTCCCCAACATGTTGGCTAGTCCAACAGAGTACCAAGAGACCTTCAAAGAAAGCCCACATCTCAAATATACAGTCCCCTTGGATAAAACTAGTCGTTACACTTCACTTTCTAAAAAATCAGCACGGCTCGGAACATATGATTGGACCTAGACCATCCGCCTTGCCCGGATTATCCATCGTGTACAAACCTTACAATCACCCCTTTCTAAAAAGTTGCTTCAAGTCATTGATCCGACTTGACTCAGATAATATACATGTTTAAACCTCAATAGAACATGTTTGTTGAATTGATCGGTGTCAATGATCTGATCCTACTCAGATCATCCACCTTGAATTCACTTCAAAATGCACACACTATAAAATTGCATTGACTTAGAAGTCTGACCGACCCTGATTATCTGCCTCAGTAGAAAGAAAAAAATACCTCCTCTCTGGATTTATGCTCTGAGCTCAATCATCCGAGTGGCTTGAATGATCTGACCTATTAAGACTTAAGAAAAACGCCTCTCTAGTATTGATGCGAGGCATGGTCCAACCCTGTTGAAATTTTTCTGTCAGCTTAAATTTGCCTATTCTTCAATACCGTTGTATCCCGTGACTTGATCCTGGACTTCCTTTGACTAGAAATAAGGGAGACCAATCTATCGTGCGTGCAACCAGTCACCCAACCTAAACCAAGCTAAAGTTACCAGCCTTTGACCCCCCCCCAAATAATAGTACAGCTAAAGCAGAAGCAAAACCTATCAACTAAAATGATTCATACCCAACTCCTTAGATCATTTCTAGTCCCAAGCCCTTAATCTTCAAAGAACTTCATGTTTTGCGATCATTTTGAACACTTGGGGTCCTCAGAAGCCCAAGACCCAATCCACGTCATCAACGAGACCTAAACACTTTTCAAACTTTCTAAACATGTTAGTTCCAATGATTTAAAAGTCATTAATCACCAAAACACGAAATTAAGGCCTAGATGCTTACACGCTCGCATATGTAGATAGCAGTGATAGGGGATTGGGAGGCAAATGGCTGGAGAAGGCATGGTGGTGACCAGAGTTGGGTTGGTGGCAGGGCTAGTTTTAGGTGGAATCATGGAGACAAAGGGAGGAGGGTATGTGGAGGAGGATAGTAGGGCTAATCAGGGGATTTCATAATGTATTTATTGCAAAATAAAAAGAAAATAAGAAATTAAAGGTGCTAACATAAGCTAACGGAGTGGTAAGAAATGAACAGTGGCATGTTTGGTTGGCATTAAAGTGTACAAGACTCTTTCAATGGTATATATTTAAACTCGGTATCATCAGTGCTATCAAACCAATTATCCCTTAAAATTTTAGCTAGTTAAATGCCATTGTCAAAACAAGTCACCCTACCTAAACTCGGTATCTTTTCAGCGCTATCAAACCAATTTTCCCTTAAAATTTTAGCTATAGTTAAATGTCACTGCCAAAACAAGTCACCCAACACCAGTTGTTTTCCTTTTCCTAAACATTCTCCCTATTCAAAAACCACATCTTATCATGGTTTTTGAACAGCAATAGCACAAGCTATCAGCTCAATTTTTTTAAATGACAGTATAAAATTTACAAAACACTAGAGATTTCTAGGTAACCTTTTTTCACTGCTCGGTATCTTGTGCAATCTCCACACCCATCAACAATGCATGCAGCCAGTTAGGACGTGAGGCTGCTTGCAAATAGGGTGACAGGAAGCGCTTCCAGAGGCAGGAGCAAGGCAAGAGATGAAGAGACGTCAGTGATCTTGAGAGACTTGCCATGCACGTACCATACATGACATGCATGCATACGTGCCATGCATGTAGCACCAATTAATGGCCTTTAACCTGAATACGCAGGAACTAATGGTCCGTGTGCATGGTTTTGTTATATATAAAAAAAGAACACCTAGCATTCTTTTTTTCCGGTAGTTTTGCAGGTGAGTGGCGCCATGAGAACATGCCGTGTTTAGCATGTATGACTCAGCTAGATCCAACTTTAAAATAAAACCTAAGTTCGTAAGGATCAGGATTTTAAAATAGATCAGAGATGCTTTGGCAGGATCGAACTGTAGTATGTAGCTATCGGATTCTACCAAATTAAAGATACTTTTTGTTAAACCACCATGAATATTGACAGTGATATATTGTCCAAATGAAATATCTATTGTCGAATAACACTATACATGTACAAATAAAAGGTAAAGCTTTACGATTGAAAGACCTGTACAAGTAATTGTTTATAATTAATAACTTGTATGGTACAATCATTGGGATTGTATATTAATTGCGATCGTGACCTACAAAATGTATACCACAGTCATAACAATATTAAGATTAATTTTATCAAATTAAGATCCTACCTATAGCTAACTAGGGTCAAACGGTCCCCTAAATGCAGGGTCGTAGAATTGTATGATTTTAAGACTGAATAAATATTTTGATAACTTTGCTGAAACCATCATATATAGACTAAAACAGCCCCAAATATAGGGGACAATTGATGATTTCCTACGTACTTTAGGATTTGCCACTCTGGTCTTTTGCCATTTTTTTTATGGTTTGACCCCTACTTGGACAATTATGTTAGAAATGCATCTAGGAATCACACACTCAATTCGTCCATAGATGTACACTACACGGGAAAACAATGAACAGTAGAGTGGCAAATCCTAAAGTGTCACTCTATATAGTAGTAATTGTTCCCTAATATAGTGTAGCATTTAGGGATTTTCGTGAAAATTAAAGCCCACTTTTACTTAAGAAGTCAAAATCCCTCTCCGCCAGCATTTTGGATAAGCCATGTTAGCCATGTTAAAGGGAAGGTATGCCCTAACGACGGATGCATGCCAAAAACCAAGGGAGGACAATATGGGCAATGACTAATATGCAACCGATCAAAGGTGAGGCTAGTCATGGGAGCGTTATGTCCAACTATTTCACGAGTTTAGATCATGCTGAGATAATACTTTCATTCTTGAGCTAATTTCAAATTGTTAGGTGAAATTTTATGGATCATATTAAGCCAAGCCTACACAGTTTGTGCGCCCCCTCTACTAGTCGGCATGAAAAATTCATTCAAACTTCAATTCCATGTTGAGGTAACTCAGATTGTTGCTAATCGTTTAATCAGTTTATGTACGTGCACATGCCCTGGCTTGCCTCGATCAACTTATGTACCTTCACCTTTGTTTTCAGATTGCCTCGATTGAAATATTTAAGTTTAATTAGTTTTTACCTTAATTTGTTACAAATAATTTTAATTGTTTAGTTGGATTAGCCTTCCGATTTCTGAAGCAAACTTGGTGCTAGACTAGACATTTTTTTAGGTCTTGTAAGGGGCCACATTTGGAGGCATCAGACATAATTTGTGGATATAAGGGCACTCTCAATGGTCTTATATAAGCAATATCTATACCATGCCACCTAGGATTGGAGCTGAGTTGGAGGAGAAACTAAAGAAGAGACAGAGGGAAGCAATGTCTTGCATGAGACATAGCTTGGACACAAAACCCCATCATCAAGAAACAACAAAAACTTGCATAGGGAAGGATTGTTGTATTAACTGCATTAAACCATACAATCAACTGCCAAAAATCATCGTGTGCTTGCCACGCCACCGCGCCCAAGCGTGTTGCTGCGTTGGCCATTGTGCATGAGCCACCCATTGTAGTGCCGCCCGAGCTCCTCGCCATGCTCGCCGCATGACCCAAGCCGGTCGTCGTTGTGCCACCGCGCGACCGAGCTACCTAATGCCGGATATGGAATGAGGCAAGCAAATGAGGGGCCAGGGGAGGAGGCTATGGAGGGGAATACCATGGGAGAGGTAGAGTGGGGAGGGAAGATGAGGAGGAGTTGGTGGTCGGCGCCGGTGAGGGTGGACGGGGTGGCCAACACCAGTTGACGGTGAGGAGGGCGTTGGTGAGGAGGGAGGGAGGGAGAGAGAGGAAAAGGTGGGTGACCTCACGAATAGACACTATACACTGAAGGGGATATGTCTAGTATTGTTTCTAGATG
Source organism: Dendrocalamus sinicus (assembly GCA_036346575.1). Taxonomy (NCBI): domain Eukaryota; kingdom Viridiplantae; phylum Streptophyta; class Magnoliopsida; order Poales; family Poaceae; genus Dendrocalamus; species Dendrocalamus sinicus. Next base: position 6,527,422 of record CM070664.1, read on the forward strand.
ATATAGAGGACACTAGATATAGCTTTATGGTGTCTGTACTGGGAATGCCCTAAACAGCGCACAAAAACTCAGCTAGCTTTCACAAGGATACACTTAATTAAAGCAAGAGTTTTGTGCACGATGGAATACTTTTGTTTCATATCCTATTGAATTGAATTTACTGGATTTGAGTCGATCAAATTTTATTATGATTCAAGGACATTTCATAATTAGCATAATCAATTAAGCTTAGTTTCATCTGCCCAGTAGAATTTGGACACATAAGACACTAATGCGAGCAATATAACGGCATATGTTTAGCTCAATAGTACGCAATGTTGGAAAATTGATAGGACATATGTGCCATTGAAGTTATAGCACGTTACATGGACGTAGGACAAGTAATGAAGTAAACACCACCGCTGTAATCTGACTCACGTAATCACAGTAGCTATAGCGTATGTTAAAAAAGAGCACTATTGCGCGCTGCATGTTCGACCAACAGTTGAGACACATATTTTATCAATAAAATCATAGCGTGCTGAAGCGTATCCAATTTGACATGGAGTGGGAAATTAAAGGGTAGCGTGAAATTGAATAATAATTAAATAAAGCTGCTAATACACGTATTAGCTGATGAAGTATTTCAGCATTCCAGATACGTAGTATTTATATAGCAATTGAAGAATTGGATTCGTGTGGCACATCACAATTATCGGTGATATAGCATTTCCCCCCTTATATTAGTATAGTACGTAGCAGCAAATGAACAATGAAATATTGAAATTTATATCCAACGTCATCCCTATCCCCTTGCACGCACACCCATATACTAGTACATGTACTCCTGAGTCAGGATGGTTCGAGAATTGGCACCTGGCTGCATTTGGATTAACTACGGGCTGTCCAGAACCGGCTGGATTTGGTCGCCTTCCATCGTGAAAAGCGATGAAAAGGGAAAGCAGACAGACGTTCCATTAATAGAAACATTCTAGGATGAGAGTTTTTATATTTTTGAAAAGTTACGGAACGTACTAGTGCCTTGCTATACGTAAATTTAATGGTGAGACGTACTAGTTCCTCCTATTACTGGATGTCAAAACTCTATCTAGGATTCGCCCCTTCGAGGTGAAGATCTAGAGCTATATAGGACTCCTCCTGTTCGTTTCGCTCCCAATGAAAGGAACGAAAGGATCAAGAAATTAAGCAGAAAAGAAAGACCCATGTCTCCGTTCACAAAATGCAGCAGTGTTGTGTTGCACATGGTAGAAGAAATTGAATCGAGGCAGTGTATGTTCGAACAAAATCAATACTGGAGGAAGTTAGCACCGGTAGCTGGGGCGAACCTGGAGGAGGCGAACTCGTAGAGGCGGCCGGCGGGGGAGAAGACGACGAGCGCGACCTCGGCGTCGCACAGCACGGACAGCTCGTGGGCCTTCTTGAAGAGCCCGCTCCGGCGCTTGGAGAAGCGCACCTGCCGGCTCGTCCGGTCCTCTATCCGCCGCAGCTCCACCCGGCCGCGCTTCCTCCTCCTCCGGCTCCCGCCGCTCCCGTCGGCCTCCCTCCTCCCAACTTGCTCGCCCGCGCCCTCCTCCATTATTGGCTTCCGAGCCGGCCGGAACCCTAGCTCGCTCGGTCGCCCTCCCGCGCGCTAGCTACTAATAAGTGACGAGTTAGCTACTAATAACGGCTTGGACGTTAGCGCCGGTAGTACGCATGCGCGCAATAGTGGACGTATACAACAAGGCACGAGGCAGTTGAGAGTGAGAAGGGGCCTTATAAGGTCCTGTTTGGATCAGTTTCAGATTTTTAAAAACCAGCTATTACTTCTAGTTTTTAAAAGCTGGTTTCTAAGCAAAAACTGATGGGGTGTTTGGATCCCCTAGTTTTTAAAAGCTGATTTCATTTATGATTGGTGCTAATAGACTATTATACCCTTACATTTATGATTGGAAGCGTCTGCACGTGATCTTTAATGAGGGTAAATGGGTATTTGTGCAAAAACCGCAAAAGCTGGGTATCAACAGCTTCTTGGTTTTTAAGAATCAGGTAGGTAGATTTTAAAATCGCCTAAAAACTGGTCTGTTTGGATCCCACCCAGTTTCCAAAAGCCAGATTCTTAAAATCTGGGTGGATCCAAACAGGCCCTAAAACCTGTGTTTTAGTTTTTCTATAGTAACTAACTTTTAAATTGAGTGTTTTTTTAAACGAAGTCAATAAGTTTATTATAGTACACACTATAGTGACGTCATTTATGTCGGCCAAAATGGCACACAAATTTTTATTACTCCATACTATTCCATACGAATAGTTTAAAAGGTATAAGCCACAGTAAAAAAAGAATAGCTTAAGGACGCACGTTTCTGGCCGTGAGCCAGTGTGCCGTGCCATAGTGCATGCAGAGCGGAAGGCGTCCGAGCCTATCGATTCGGTCCAGTTGAGGGCAAAAGCTTACACCAGCCGCCTCAAGCTGATTTGAGCTCCCGCTGCTTGTTTCCAGAAATTGTGGGCAGGGACTGGAAATGGGAATTCTTTCATTTTGGGTGCCTTCTTTTCAGCTTATAGCCCTTTCAAATAAATAAATGGGATAACTTCTTCACTGCTGTTTCGAAGCGGCTTATCGAAACAATATTTTTGAAGCGGCTTATTGGCTTATATGCTAGAGCCAAAAACTATGAGCCGCAATCATAAGCCATAAGCTGTAACTGGAAAGAACCCACCTAGACTGCGGTAGAGTTGTACGCTATGAGCTCACTTTGTAGACTGCCGTACATAGAGCATATATACACTTAATTAGTATTTCGGTTATCAATATATGTTTTTTATTACTATACGTGAGTGTTCCCTCTTAGCATGCGTGTAGACAAATGGAGGTTAGGATAAATCACCGACCTCATAAAATTTTTACTAAAATGTACTTGTATGTGCGTAAATATGAACACCAAGATTTAAACCATGGTAGATAGTCATACACCCACGACTTCATCGCCCCACTAAGAGGTGGTTCCCGGTTATCAATATATGTTTGATCAACAAATCTTTTTTTTTTTTGAAAGTGATCAATAAATCTTACTTCATATTGCTTGCTAGTCTGTACTGGTCTTCACCTTCGAATTAACCTTACCATCTGAAACATGATCCAGACAACCCAGTTATATATGCATCTATGACATGTTCTTTTGTGCAATAGTTGATGGCTTTTGTCTACGTTTTTGAAACGACGGTAGACAACATGTATGGTTTTGAGCTCGAAAAACTGTTTGAAAAAGTGGTTTCGAGAAATCACTTGGAGAAGCTCCCATTTAGAGAAGTCGAAACTAAAAAATCACAAAAAAGATAAAAGGAACAGGGCAAATATATTCACGTGCTTTCACTTGTTTTTAGACAAGCAATACATAATATGAAGTATTACTCTACCCCAAAAAAAATGCTTAACTCAAAGAGGTTAATCGAGCTAGTTTACCGTTGATATTTTTTTACTGGGCAAGAAGTGCCAAAGAATGTGATCACCTGCTCCTTTTCCATATGCTTTACTAGCTGCTTTTCTCTCCCAACCTAGGAAAGATGCTATTGCTGGCTGCCTGAACCCTACCGCAAAATGCTCAGGTACCTACTGTACAACCTTGAGCGACGGACCGAAGACGAATCAGCCTCAGACCGCCCGATCGAGAAACAACCGTACCAGACTAGCTAGTCGGCCCGCGTAGGCAGCACGGCCGCACCGCAGCCAATCCACCTTCTCGCGGGCGCGCGTGGGGCATGCAAACGCGAGTGTGCCGGAACAAAGACGTTAGCAGCATCGTAGCTCGTACGGCTCCTTCCAGGTGCGCCGGCGGAGACCCCTCCCACCGCCGGATCCAGAAATGAACTTTAGGTTCGGCGGTAGCAACCAACGGTATTATCTAATAGTAAATAAAGATATACATAATCTACATTGTAAGCATACAAATAATTAAGAGTATGTGGCACTAAGTTGAATATACTAATTTGAACAAAAGATAGAGCAGCTACCTATCAAAATAGATGGATTAGTCATTAGTGAGTCTTATGATTAATTTACTTACATTTCTCATCATGTTAGCGATTAATTTACTTATATTTCTCATGATTGCACCGAGACGACTTACTTTTGTGCTGAATTTGCAGAGAGAGAAGACAAAACATATTTTGCGGTATACTTTTCCCAATGAATTTCCCCTTATGCTTTGGCTGAAGCCACAGCCATACTGAACCCACAAGGCCGGCTGGATCCCATGGGCTGTGAGAGGTCGTGGGTTGCCGATGTCAGATGAGGTTGGCTCTGGGCCGGATGGGCAGACTCGGATGTGCACGCCTTTTCTGCCTCTGCTACCACACAAAAGAAGAGCGGAGGCAGCCCAAATCAAGCCGGCCCCGGCTCAGACATGCAAGTTTCTTCTGGGCCAGGCTGCGGCACCAACTCCCGGCAGATCTGCAGCAGGCCTCGCTGGCCTTTTACACTCTTGGTTGTTTTCTCTCTCTTTTTTTCCCAATGATATAATAGCCGGAGGGCCGTTGGATACAGGGATACGAGAGGTGGCAATCGAATTGGGATAAATTTAGTCGCTGAATCAAAGGGATTGGCGGATAGATTTACCCTACTTTATATCCCATTCTCACTCTATATTTCCTACAATCCAAACGCCTCCAGAGTGATGTTCCAAGTAAGAATAACATTGGCTGAAAACGTAAAACATAAATCATGAGAAGAAATCAACTAATGTCTTCGTTTTAGGAAGGAAAATAGCTTCAGTAACTGTAAGAGTGTTACTGGATCACACGGTAGGACAAACACAAACAAAAGTACGAGAGAAAGGTGTTTATTTTAATAAAAAGATACGTAAAGCTTTTGCGCGTTAAAAAAAAAGAAAAGATGTTTATGTTACCGATCCGGTTTTATCATGATTTGTCCACCTTTTCATACATGCTTAATTATCTGTATTTTCCGATTTTAATTATGTACCTTCTCACTTCTCGGCATGCATGCTTTATCTGTGGTTTCCAAACTAAATATCATATTTTTTATATATAAAATGATCATTAAAACCAACATATATATAGTACAGTACTCAAACATATATACTATATATGATACTACTTATGAAATGTACAACCATCACACTCCAGTAATGTGGGCAGCCTCCAAGCTGTCACGATCTTACACACAGTACAGTAATTGAGCATCAAATAGATAGTTTAATGTTCTCACAATGTCGCACATACAATTAAATAACTGAAAATCCTGACTGGAATCCATCACACAAAGTAGTTTATATAGGAGGTCATGCTTATTATTTCACACTCTTCATAGTAACCACGGGGTCATGTAGGAGGTCATGCATGAGCCATTCAGCGTCTCAGGAGGGTACCTGCAAACCAACATCACAATTAGAGGATTAACAATCAATATAGAATAGCTATTATAAAACAATAGATTCTCCTAATTCAGTTTGCACCTACACTAACACGTTATTTCCATAAAAAAATGAAATCTTATCAATATGCTGTCACACGAAAACCGAATTGAGAAAAGGTGTCTTTTGCCCTACAGAAAATACAAATACCCTACATGTAAATCAACGTATAGCATAGAAATTATCCCGAACCAGATTGCTCCATAGGTTAAAAATAAGAGGTGTCCTACAGAAAATAAAAGTACCCTAGGAACCGGATTGCTCCGGATATATGTTATAAAGTAAGAGATCAAACTTCCAAGGTAGAAAGAAATCGTACCCTATCTGAAGGGTGGGTTCACCAGCAGCGCTGAAGGGATGGGAGAATTCATTACCGCCGTGCAATGGCAGCTGCACTTCGGACTGACATGTCTGACATTCATAGCGAAGTAAGTTGTTGTCGTGCTCCCACAGTTGCTGCCCATGAACCTGGTTGCTTTCCTCCAACTACATCTCCCAAAACAACTGAAGATCAACTATCTTGCGATTCTTTTCCTACTCTTTGCTCTATATGCTTAATTAGGGTTGCGATGCAGTATTGATTATCAGGATTGTAAGAGCTAGCTATATATATTACATGAGACCAAGTAGTGCTTGTTTTATTTACAACTCTTTTGAGATCAAGTACATCCTGGAATGCTTCTTACATATGATACTATTACAGTTATAGAACTTACCTTTCTTCGAAGACATTTATTTGCTTCAGAAAACATTTGTTCCTGCAAATTGAATAAATGGGGTCATTCACTAATTAAGGAAATGATCAAATTTCCAATGTTGACTTTGTTGAGAGAATACCCTTCTCTGGAGTTCCCTTAGTTGATCAACCATATGTTGTGTCTATAATAAGAGGATTAAAATTTGGTCAGTATGCTCCAAAACATCTTTCATGCATGACTTCTTTAAATTGTATGAGGCAGACAACCACACTAATTGGGTGCCGATGTCATATGTAGAGCTATATATATACTTCTAAAGAAAAGACGAAACCCCCACCCAAAGCAGAAGATCACCCTTGCTTGTGATGTATAAAGAACTTTTGCGTACCCTTGTAGTTCTGATGTGCTTCAAGGACGAATCAAGTTGCTTCTCAAGGTTCTCGAGTTCCTTTATGCCTAATGAATCAAGATCTTCACCGAGCAAATTCCTGTGGTTGTCCACAAAAGATGCAAAAGTGGTCGTGTACAGATGAATTGAAATTAGTACTTCCCTTTTTTTACTACACTGGAAAAAAAAACAAATTAAAGTTATTAGCGTGCATGCGTCTCTCTCTCTCAAAAGAAATGTTGTATTACATGTCTAACTTGCTAGATCAATCGTATATGCAAAAGCTATCACACGGTCTGTACACTTCTATAGCATTTGGAGCTCTCAAGTAGAGATGACATGTGGCATGTATTTGCAACGTCCAGTTATAGATCATACCAGCACACGTGCCTGTTTAATTTCGTAGACCAGCATGCTCAACTAAGATTAAAGTAAAATTCAGGTTAGGTGGATTTGAGGGGATTACTGTTTACGAGACTAACATTCTTTGAGCTTTTTTTTTTTCCAGAAAATACTGATTAAGGTTTTCTAACCTGACAAACATGTAAACAATTGAAACAGATAAGTTAATGTTACAATTCTGTGGGTCAATTGCAAAACAGTGCCAAATACCTTTACTTTCAGATATGTTTCGCAAAAGAAAAGCATTTTTGCATTATAAATTGCTATTGATTCGTTTGGTCTTCGACACACAAAGCGAAGTAAAATGTCCAAAAGTGGGGAAGTAACTAAATGAAAACACAACTTGCCTTTGCGTTCGCTGTAAATTGTCAACCCGTGACTTGAGTTTCAGGTACTCATTACGGCTGATTTTCAATTGCTGAAAGAAAATAGCACAGCTTCACTTTACTAAGAATCATAAGAAAAACATTTCATTCAGCACTTTGTATTATTAAATTAAAGAAAATACACTACTAAAATTAATGATGTGCAAAATTAATTGTGAGTTTCACAAGGAAATACACAGTTTATGCTGTAATTGCAGAGAGAATAGATCATGGTGACTCCATATACAAAACTAGTAGAAATATTGTAGTTTCTTACAAGAAAACATCACAAAGCAGAACATTGACACGCCAACAATTGTAATTAAAAGCTCATAGTACCAGCAAATCATTTTCTGCCAGACTGTCACTCTGACGGTGTCTACTTCATCCTATTGTAGTGTGTATCATTATTTTGAAATATATATGAACTGCAAGATTCTAGTTAATGGACAAGTAATTCTGAATGAAACTATAATATAGCAGCTGTGAGAGAGTTTATGCATGTCTGTGCAAATAAATGCTGAATGCAAGAAATATATGTTAGCACAAGAAATTTTGCTGAAGTTGGTCGTCATAATTTGGACACCCTAGTTTGTTGTAAAGGGTTAGTTACAAATATTTTCTCTTGAGTCTAATATTAGTAAATAGGATATGAATTGTTCGATTTCAAAGTATGTGAATCGTGCTAGATTAACAGATTACAGGTACATGAATTTCTATATGATATGCACAGGTTCCAGCTGGCTACGTAGCATATCATTCACACATACACTACTACAGAAAGGCTAATAGTAGACAGCAAATCACAGACGGTTTTGTGAAACCGTCTGTAATGTAAACTATTACAGACGGTTTTAATTTGAAGGCCGTCTGTGGTATTTGTGGCGGGAAAAAGGAGTATCACAGACGGTTCTTACCGCTGAACCGTCTGTGATACTGGAATATCACAGGCGATTTTTATTAAAAACCGTCTGTGATAATTTGGGATTATCACAGCCGGTTTTTTTTATTAAAAACCGTCTGTGTTGTGTCGACTATCACAGCCGGTTGTTGTTAAGAACCGTCTGAGAATGTTCACAGACGGTTTTTCACAAGAACCGGCTGTGATGTCCCTTTGTCTGTCATATTCTAAATCAGAGGTTAATATATAAGTACACATTACTTCTAATAACTTAACTACAGAACTACTGAGACAAGAGATCACAAATTAAAGGCAAATTTATTAATTTCAATTAGAGGCAAATTTATTACAAAAGTCGCACAGGTAAAGAGTTTCCCAGATTGTATTCTTTTAGGCTTCGTACACTTCTTCTTCGACTTGGGGACTTGGAGTATCAGCCGCTAAATTCTCGAACGCCGTTAAGATTGCCCTTGTCCTCAGCACTTCCTCCTCCAGCCTGGGCAAATGATCAGCAGCATCCATAATGTCGTAGAGGGTAGCATGAAAAGATTCCTCATAATCTGCCGTATTTGCTTGATCGGCAAGGCTATCCATCAGTCTCTGTAATGCGTGCATAGCTTCTTCCGCTTTGCGCACATTGTGGAGAAGAACCAGGGTGAGGGCTGTTTCCCTTTCTTGAGCGGCAGCGAGACGCCTCCGTCGACGGCGGAGGATTAGGTCAAGCTGACGGATGCAAGAAAGTCGGGGAAGGAGAGCGGGCGGTGCGGAGAAGTCGCTCCGGATGCAAATTGCTGGCGCTGTGTAAGGTTCCGCCGAACAATTCTTGATGAACAGATGAGAGGAAGGAGATGATCACAAGAACAGAGAAGCCATGTTGTATTGTATATTGTATTGTACGTGCGTAGAAGAGACTGGATTAGGAGCGCATATTTAACCTTTAGCATGCATCGTTCGTATACCCAAACATTAATGATATAGACGCCGTATAACGATCGAGAGACGTTAATTAGACGATCGAAACACGGCGTTCGCAATGGAAACACGCGCGCGTTGTGGTATGAAGCTTATCACGAGCGGTTTTGTAAAAACCATCTGTGATATTATTTATCCTGCACGGTTTTAATAAAAACCGTCAGTGATAAGTTGATTATCACGAGCGGTTTTTGTTAAAACCGTGCGTGATAATGACTAAGGCATTTATTGCGCTGCTCGGACGCATCTGTCTTCATTTCGATCCGATCTAGCCATCGCTGCGCACTTTTTCACTCGGGAGGAAGTTAGCGATTTCGAGCCGATTAATTTGGTGGGAAGAGGCGAGATTGAGCTTTGAATTAAGATTCAGACTTTCCTGGTTGCTTTAGATATGGTTAGTAATGAAATTTATTTTTTCTTTAATTGCATTACAATTTAGGTCTAAGTAATCCATGAGTGGTTATTGAAGATGGTTAATTTGCAAAATTGTTGGTTATATAATAGCTGTTGTGTTTCTAATATGAATTGAGCTAGCAAATTAAGTCTCAATATAATAAATGTGGCCGGTATAATCTAGATTTTAATACTAAGTTGTTATATATGTACGTAACGTAGGACCGAAGATGCATGTATGCCGCGAGCCGTGTGAGTGAAGAGTACATTAATGGCGTTTCTGCTTTTATAAGAGCTGCCGAGGAGGATATATTGAATAAGGGGGTGGAATATATGTGCTGTCCATGCACTGACTGCGAGAATTTGAAGATGTTTAAGAACCGAGGGCAAATTGAATCGCACTTGATTCGGAGGGGTTTCAAAAAGGATTATACGTGTTGGACCATCATGGCGAAGTGAATGATCATATGCGCGGATGACATCGCCGGTGAAGTGAATGATATGCCCCGGATGACATCGCCGGTGAATCAATGACATGCCGCCGGTGATGTCGATTGTGGCTCGGATTCGGATAGGTTGCACGATGATAACTGGATCGGATGCTTCGCGATGTAGAAGAGAACTATGATGAGAGAGTATGTTAAATTCCATGGCTTGATGGAGGACTCGAGAGAAACCTTTGTACACGGGCTGCAAGTACACGAGGTTGTCGGCTGTGCTTGAACTGTTGAAATTGAAGGCAAGCAACGGTTGGTCCGACAAGAGTTTCACGGCGCTGCTAGGTCTTTTAGCGGACATGCTTCCGGAGGGAAATGAGTTGCCTAAAACCACGTATAAAGCCAAGAAGGTTCTTTGTCCATTGGGAATGGAAGTAGAAATAATACATGCATGCCCGAACGACTGTATCCTCTACCGTAAAGAGTATGCAAACATGCATGTATGTCCGGTGTGCAACGCATCCCGATACAAACGTAATAATCAATCAGATGATGGCGAGGGAACAGAGGCGAAGAAAGGACCTCCTGCTAAGGTGGCATGGTATTTTTCTATAATTCCCCGTTTGAAAAGGTTTTTTGCAAATCCAAAGGAGGCAAAACTGCTGCGTTGGCACTCGGAGGAGCGCAAGAAGGATGGAATGATAAGACACCTTACTGATTCCACGCAGTGGAGAAACATCGATAGGAGTTTTGCAGAGTTCGGTGCAGAACCAAGGAATATAAGGTTTGGACTGAGTACAGATGGAATGAATCCTTTCAGTAGCATGAGCAGCCGACATAGCACATGGCATGTGACTCTATGCATCTATAACCTTCCTCCTTGGTTGTGTATGAAGCGAAAGTACATTTTGCTGTCGATACTTATCCAAGGCCAAAACAACCTAGGAATGATATCGATGTGTTCCTAGCACCGTTGGTGGAAGATCTAAAAGTACTATGGAACGAAGGGGTACAGGTATGGGATGCATACAAACGAGAGAACTTCACTCTGCGCTCCTTATTGTTCTGCACCATAAATGATTATCCTGCCCTTGGTAACCTATCGGGCCATAGTACAAAAGGTGTCAAAGCTTGTACTCACTGTTTAGATGGGTATCGAGAGTGTGTGGCTGAGACACTCACGCAAAACCGTCTACATGCAGCTGTGTAGTTATTAGTGTTGTCTTAATTGCAACAGCCGGCATAGGCTTATCACAGACGGTTCTAAGTTTAGAACCGTCTGTGATAATCTCCCTACATATACCCTCTCGCTAGGGTTTTCCATGTGCGCTACAGTTATTCGATTAGATCTAAATCTCGAGCCCGTCGTCCCCGGACGAAGACGTCGCCGCAGCCTCCTCCTCCTCCGTCGCCGCCTCCCCGAGCCCGTCGCCTCCTCCTCCTCCGTCACCGCCTCCCCGAGCCCGTCGCCTCCTCCTCCTCCGTTGCCGCCGCCTCCTCCTGCGTCGTCGCCTCCTCCTCTCCCGTCGTCGTCGCCGCCTCCTCCTCCTCCGTCGTCGTCGTCGCCGCCTCCTCCTCCTCCGTCGCCGCCGCCTCCTCCTCCTTCGCCGCCGCCGCCTCCTCCTCTTCCGTCCCTAAGGTCACCAAAACCCTAAGGTCATCAAATCCCTCCCCGAGCTTCATGCTTACTATTAATGTTTAGGGTTGATGCTTGATGCTTGGTACATATTTAGGTTGATGCTTCATACTTACTGTTAGTGTTTAGGGTTGATGCTTGATGCTTGGTACATATTTAGGGTTGATGCTTCATGCTTACTGTTAGTGTTTAGGGTTGATGCTTGATGCTTGGTACATATTACATTGGTATATTGTTTACTGCAGTAGCTTAGTTTAATTTGCTATTTGGTACATACTACATTGGTACATTGTTTACTGTAGTTGCTTAGTTTACATTGGTACATATTACATTGCTTATTGTGTTAGTATATAGTATATAGTATAGGCACATAACCCCTCTCTGTCCACATCACCCCCTCCCTTCTCCCCCTTCCCTCTACTCCTCTCCTCTCTTCCTAACATTGAGAGCACAAATTTGAGAGCTTGCTTCTCCTCTCTTCCCTTCTCCCCCTCACCTTTCTTGCTTCCTCATCTTATCATGTGCAACCCTACAATTTGAGAGCACAAATTAACCAATCAAGGAAGAGTATATGATCAAAGGGCATGAAGCAAGTAACACATTCTAGTGTATCCCGTTCAATGAACCGGATATACTAGTTTGTGTAATTTGCTTCATGGACCTTTGTGTAGGGACTTTGCTATTTGGTTTATACTATTAGCAACTAAAGTAGGTGCTAGGATAGGCACATCACCCTTGTAGTAATAGTATTACAAAATGCAAGGCAATTTTAGTATAAAAGTTGAAAAAAAAGAAATTCCTAGATTCTTGGTGGCGTGAGACATAGCGACTTCTTGGTGGCGACTATCCATCTGCTTCTTCCCACTCCTTCTCTTCATCTCGGTCTGCGGATCACGTCGCGCGATGCGATGATTCATTAGATGAATCATCGCTACTGGCGTACGTGATCCAGAGACCAGAGATGAAGAGAAGGAGTGGGAAGAAGCAGATGGATAGTCGCTCACCGAAGAAGTCGGCTATGTCGGCCGCTCACCGAAGAAGTCAGCTATGTCGACCGCTCACCGAAGAATCTGGAATGTCTTTTTTTGCACTTTTCTAATACAATTGCCTTGAATTTTGCAGGAAAAAAGAAGGACTTGATACATTGGTAAGACAGGCACATCACCCCCTCTCTATGTCCATATCACCCCCTCCCTTCTCCCCCTCCCCTCTACTCCTCTCTTGTCTTGCAATTCAATATGATCACTTTCTCATCTTATCTTAATAGACCCACAAAATGAGCAACATGTCACCCGTGCATTCTTCAACATCATCGCCGGAGGCGTCCGCTCCAACATCAAGACGCCAAGGAAGAGGGCTATCAAAGAAGCCTGAGGGCCGACAGACCATCACAGCGGTGAATGCATCTGGGGTCCCTATCTTTCCTAAAAAAGCAGTAAACGCATTCCGAACCATGGTCGGAGTAGTTGCACGAGAACGAATTGAGATCACATACAATTCGTGGAAGAACGTGCCTGACACTCGGAAACATGAGCTGTGGACCAAAATTTTGGTATCGTTCGAGTTCCCAGAAGAACACTTGGACGCTGCGCAATAACAAACCTACAAAGCGGCGTGCAAAACATGGGAGAACTTCAAGAGCACGCTTGTCAGGAAATACGTGGAGACGGACGAAACGCCTGTTCATAAATACCCATTCCTGGAATCACAATGGGAAGAGTTCAAGGCGATGAAAACGACCGAAGATTTCAAAAGTACAAGTGTGGCGCACAAGGCCCTCCAGGCAAAAAATACACACCCTCACAGACTTGGCACAACTGGGTATGCGGGTAAAATCCCGCATGGAGGAAGGAGGATGAGTGGCGGTACCGCACAGACATTGCCCGCCGTTTTCCAATATCCGGATGACCGCGCTCGAAATTGGATTAGAGCAAGGTCATCTACAATGACATCGAGGACGTCACGTTTGAAACCCCGCACCGCAAGTGACCGAGCGCTGTAAGATATCGATCGAACTATGTAGCTTGTAATTACTCCACAACCGCATGCAATTGAAATGACATGTCGTGCTCTTGCGGGAAGAGCCGAGTTTTCAATCTACCAGGATCATTCCAGGAACAAGGAGAATGATATGCTCTCTGTGGCCTACGGGAAACAAGGAGCACCAGTGCCGCACGAGAGGTCTTGGGCTTTACGTTCCTTGGAAACATGGTTTTCAAGATGACTCCGACATGTATCGACGCAGGAAGAGAAACAAAGCCGAGCGTGACGCACAGCTACGAGAAGAGATCAAGGCATCTCTTAGAGAGGAGATACTGGATTCGCTGGCTGATGTAATCAGAGATGAGGTGCGGAAACAGATAGAAAGTCAGCAGGCCGCTGCCGCCGCTCCTGTGCTAGCCAGCCCGCCCAACCGTCCGAGTAGCTGCGCGTCGAATCCTGTAGATGACATCCTGGTAATAATTATTACCTCTCGAATGCTTGCTCCATTGGTAGGCCTATTTGAGTAGCTAATTTTGTATCGTTATGTAGGAGCCTCGGTGCGTGCTCCAAGTGAGATATGGCTCCATTCCCTTGTACGCTTGGGGCTAGGCATATTAAATGCAGTATCGGGGCCATGGTGCACGGTCAAGCTTTAGTGCCAGCTTCGCAAAGTTAATGTGGATGGTGTGTATGTCAATTTTGAGGTGGTCCCGCCACCGAAGCCCCCAACGACGAGATCGTGACTCTAGGACAGCCATTAGAACATTCATCCAAAGGCCCAAAAGCGACATCTCCTCGAGGCTTCTTCACGGTGGCGGACGAGCAACTTGCACCGGTGCCATCTCCATTACAAGACCGATCGGTTCCACCACCGAATACTACACCTGCTATCTCCACGGGCCCTATTCTCGCCAGAGCAACTTGCACCGCTGCTACCTTCAAAGTCGACTTCCGTGAAGTCGACTTATAGCCGAGGCAGCAAGGTCAGCAAGGGCAAAGCAAAGAAGACCAATGATGATATTCCGTACCACCCTTTGGCCCGCAAATTCGTGCTTGACGAGCCGTTGCTCGAGCAAAAAGACCTCCAAAAGCTACCACATAGTTGTATGCAATTGCACACGTGGTATATGCAGCAGTCCATTAAGCTAGAGGGAGAACGGACTTCAAGTATCACTGTCAAATTCACCGAGGAAGATTTACACCACAATCTTCAAGAGTGTATGTTCGTGGTCGCCTTTGAGGATTTATTCGATCTGTTCACGCTCAACACTCTTGACGTCTCAATCATTCGATGCTGGACGCTGTAAGTGTGTACAATCACAGTCTCTGTTAATGTCATACCGATAAATGCCATATCTATTTTTTTTGCTTTCGTGTGTATATATATAGACACATGCTGATTAAAGCTAGATTATCCAACTCATCAGCTGGTTTCTTGGACCCACAATTGGTCGCCAAGGATACCATCGACCAGGAGACACCCCTCGTCGAGAGGTACATTGCATCAGATCTTTGGGTTGCATAATAAGGACTATGTACTTATGCCCTTCAATCGAACTTTCATTGGATTTTAATAGTAATTGTACCAAAATGGAATAAGGTATATTACCTTGATTCCCTAAGTAAGAATAAAATGGACTTCACAGTTGTCAGCCAAGTAATCGATAGGTAAACACATATTCCCCATACATATCTACATTGTACTCTTTCTTTCCTTCCGAATGATTAAGGTTAACTTTTTCAATTACGTAGGGCGTTCGCGATGTACATTGAAAAGGCGGTGACTCAAGCGCGGGCCAAAGGCTTGCGACACATGTTCGAGATTTTAAGGTATTCGCTATTTCACATTAATTAATCCTATGCAACAGCTTGGTACTAATGCCTCTTGAACTAACACATTCCATTTTTGCGGTGCCACCAAGAAGTAATGGGCAACACATGTGGATACTATGTTTGCCATCATATGGAACTACTCCTCGATTCCTCGAGGCTCACCAATCGCAAGGTTTGTCACTCTTCCCATAATTACTTCATACTTATCACGTTACATATATATGCACATTGATATTCCTATCGACAGTGTGTCCATCCGTCAATCGCATTGAAACAATCGATTTTGGAGGATTCAAGGAGAGTTGGCGTATTTTTGCGACTCAAGTCATAAAGCCGGAGGACGGTTCCACTGCGCACCATGATTTCTTATTGGTCTTATCACTAAGTGTAAATGCGGTGTAGATCTTTTCAAACGTGCATTTGTTAATGGATATTTCATTTCAATTCAATTAATCGATTTGCGAAATGGATGCATGCTTTATGTTTGTGAAATGAAGTGCCATGTCAATTGGATGTTTTATGTCCGTGAAATGTATCGAAAGCAAATGAGATGTGTGAATTGTATGTTTTTGTCCGTGATTATCTGCTTGTTTGAGAGGGCATGGCTAGCATTCTGAGGCTAGCCAATAAGAGAAATATATGTATGGGTCGAAGGAATATCACGACGGTTTTACTCAAGAACCGCTCGTGATAGCGATAATCACAAACGGTTTTACTCAAAATCGCTGCGTGATAGCTGATAATCACAGACGGTTTTTACTCAAGAACCGTCTGTGATAATCAGCTATCACAGATGGTTTTTGAGTAAAAACCGTCTGTGATAGCCCATAATCACAGACGGTTCAAAAACCGTCTGTGATGACCTTCGATTATCACTGACCCATAAATACAGACGGCTCACAAAATCGTCTGTGATGACGTTTTCGAACCGTCTGTGATGACCTTTTCTGTAGTAGTGATATGAGAAGACCTAATTAACAATACACTTCCTGAATATATAGACTTTGAATCAGCAAATGCGATTAACTCAAAATCAACTTGCTAGATCATGAGTATACAGAACACAATTTTACCTCGCTTTCTCTGTTTTGTAGAGCTGTTTCAGGTCCGGCATAACTGCATTTCTGATACTTATCAAGTGTTTTTGCCATGCTACAAGCTCAAAGACATGAAAAAAATCAGAGAGAGAGAGAGAGAGAGAGAGAGAGAGAGAGAGAGTAAAGAGTAAATTAGTACTACTGTCCTACCTTTGGTCTTATTTCTTAATCTGCGTGTAAAATTGCTAAATATTGATTATTTCTACTAGTGAAGAAAGTTACTTTTCAGTCCTTCTCCCTAGGTCTAAGTTTATAATGCGTATTTTCTCTTGATACATAAACCAAAGAGATAGCAAAAATGGCTAGATTACCTCTAATTATTATCTCTAAGTACTATATTTAATGTATACATGCAAAGAATAGCAAATAAAACTGCATATTTATTAAGAATATAAAGGAAACACCACACTAATTTTATATTAAAACATAAAATACATCCTATATTTATAGATAAAATTATTTAAAAAATATGTCTTATAAACCTGAACAAAGAAAATAGCCTTTTAATTGTAAACACCAAGATTGTATTAGCAATGCTATCAAGTATGAATACTGAAGTTAGATGATTTTTTACTGATATATGTTTAATGGATGCGGTGGGGATAAGAGTAAGTTGGTGCAAATCTAGAGTAGAATTGGTGCAAAGTTAAGATATTTTCACTGTCACCTGCTAGTGCTTATCTTCACAGTTCAGTAAGACAACTTATTTTTTCTTGTAAAATGTACAGTACAGATGAATAAAAAATATGCAAGATTACGGCATGAGATACAGGCTGATGGTTGACACGAGAAATCACTCTAAGATTTTTTGCCACTGGGTAGGCATGCTAGTGTACTAAACTATATAAAAATAAAGAAAAAAAGAAAAGATAAAGAAACATGTATTTTATTTATTCATTTTAAAATAATAAAATTACAAGTTTTCTTTATATATATATGTGCTCCATAGCCTGCTTTACATAGGAGATCTGATATAGGCGATGTGATCTCCTGGTTCCCGGGGCCTCGGAAGGCTCCCGGTTAATTACATCCGTAGGGTAAACCCACAGAATAGCTCTGATTAAGCTGTGCATTTGTCGTCGTCTTTAGTCTTCACTTCACGTTCTCCATACATGTGATGAATGGTTGATGTAGGTGTAGACGTTGGCATGATCTATAGTCTCGTCGGTCTATGGGGCAGTTGATAGTGTAGCCTTTGCATTGGCCACACCTGCTTGTGTCGTTTGACCTCATCAGTATCGAACAACACGTAGAATTAAGGTGATTAAAAGTGTGCATGATTTACGTCAAGTATGATTAATCTGACGACATAGTAGCATAATTGGTGTAGTAGACATAGTTTAGGTACTGAAGTTAGCAAAGCAGAACACCAGGGTCAAGCATCGACGTGGTCAAAAGAGACCGCCCGGAAGGACTCCTTGAAAACCGGGAGCCATCGGCACTCGGGAGTGGTCAAAGGTTGAAAGCTGAAAGCCATCAGCAATCGAACATAGTCGGTGATTGAAAACCGAAAGCCATCAGCAATTGAGCATAGTCAGTGGTCGAAATCCAGAAGCCATAGGCAATCGAACGTAGTCGAAGGTCGAAAGCCAGAAGCCATCATCAATCGAATATAGTCGGTGATAAAAAGCCGGAAACCATCGGCAATGGAATATAGTCGACAGTCGAAAGCCAAAAGCCATCGGCAATCGAAAGTAGTCAAAGGTCGAAAGACAAAATCCATCAGCAATCTAACGTAGTTGGTGGTCAAAAGATGGAAGCCATCAATGATCTAACATAATCGGTGGTCAAAGTCAAAAGCCATTAGCAATCGAACATAGTCAGTGGTTGAAAGCTTCCGAGTATTGATAGCGGTCAATGACATCCGAACGCAGCGAATAGTCAAAAGCGTAAGAGTCGATCGAGTACAATGAGCGGTCGTAGGCATCTGAGCACAGCAGGCGATCGGAGATGACTGAGTATCAAAGAAGGTAGGTGATGCCTGAGTGTAGCAGGCGGTCAAAAGCGTCCGAGTATTGGAGGCGATCAGAAGCGACCGAGTACAGCGGGGTATCATAAGCGATCGAGTATCCACGACAGTTGTAAGTGACCGAGCACAGAAGGCGGTCGGTGATGTCCAAACATAGCGAGCGATCAAAAACATCGAAGTCAACTGAGTATAATGAGTGGTCGTAGGTGTCCAAGCACAGCAAATGATCGAAGATGACTGAGTATCAAAGCGGTTGGCGACACTCGAGTACAGCAGGCAATCAATGATGTCTGAGTACTGTGGGCGATCGATGATGTCCCAGTATTGTGGGCGGTCAATGGCGCCCGAGTACTTATGGGCGATTGATGGTGCCCGAGTGCAGCGAGCTATTGGTGATGTTCAAGTACTGAGGGTGGTCGATGACGTCCGATAGGAGACAGCTGGGACAACACCAATGTGGCAAAGGCACACAACAGGAGGAACGTCAAGGCTACGAGGGTAGTCCATCCTCATTGAATTGCAACGGCAATTGGCAATCGCGTGCCTCAAGCAATGAGAAGGTCTTGTGAGTAGCGCCATCTGCCTTGCCTTGTGATGCTATCCTTAGTTCGGAGGCACAAGCATGCCTAGCCCATTGATTCATGCATATGTAGCCATGTACTGCCACGCCTTGGTGACAAGTCGAGTAGAATGTCACCGGCAGAAGCGACGCCCTCGGCAGCGAACGCGACTACTCCAGAACATGGCGGATCGTCATGGTCGTATTGCTGGGTCGGGGCATTCATAATGTGTAAGTGTTGAGTGAGCCTTATGGCAGGCTTGGTGGCAGGCGTGATGTCTTTGTGGAACCTTCATCTTCACCCGAGAGAATATAGGGACTTTCTACTTCAAGCCCAATGAGTTGGAAGGCGGACGACGATCTTCACAGTCCCAACATTATGACCATGGGCTGCACAATAGCGAGCTCCACAGCATCTAGTCGACAACATTATTGGCAGCGACTGCAGGCGCTTAGCGACATCTCTGCCACTATCGCTGTTCATTGGCCTGCAAGCTAGCAAGATAGAAGAGAAAGAAACAGGGAAAGGTTCTTTACCATCTTGAGCAGAGTACGCCATGGCCTAGGGCTGGTATAGATTGCTTCCTTCCGTTCCTCTATCTTCTCCTCCTTTCGAGCACGTATCTCCCGATATGTATTGCTCTCTCTTCTCTGCATATCTCTCTGTGTGTATCTTTCTCTGCCCGTCTGGGTGCGAAAGGGTCTCTATCTCTGTCTCCCTCCCCTGTCTGAGTCTCCACCTGTTTTTCTTCATCTACCTCCCTTTTATAAACACGAGCAAAGACTGCATGCATTGTACATGGCTCCCACACGGTGCCAATCATGCCATTAATTTTTGAGATCAAATTCCTGATCGATTACTGATTTCTTGCCTTCTAAACCTCTACTTTCCATATCAAAAAAATTTGTTGAGAATTACTTCTATCAAATGGAGATGCAGTGCAGTTATCTTTCCATTGCAAAGATGGTATACCCAGAGCAAATCTTTTCCTTCCATCTTGTTACATAAGCTACCATTAGTTGACCACGCACTTTGTGATCGGTCAGGAACGTGTAGCCGTACGAGGCGCGGTGCAATGATCGGTCGAACTGGACCATAGAATGTGTTGGCACTAATCTTGTTATTGATGGTAGTCAAGTACTCATGTGCCCGAGTTTGTGTAGGAGTCGGAGACCAGTCGAAACCCCTGAAGTCGGAGACCTTCCGAATTACAGTAAACTAGTCATAAGTTACAACGAACTGGTTGAAACCTACAGAAAACCGGTTGGAAGACCGAGCTACATTATCCTGTCAGTCCTTCAAAGACTTGCCTGATTGAAGATTAGTAGTACCAGTCCTGTATGAGTGGTACGATCGAAGTTACGGTAAGATCGACGTGGTCGAAGAGAACAATATGGTCAACACCACATGTTCGTAACAACATGGTTGACACAATGTGGTCGACATAATGTGATCGAAATAGCGTGGTCGACACAACGTGATCGGAAACTAGTGAGTGGTCGAAGACCCACAAACTTAGAGGATGATCCTGACGCATATGCTTCATGATCGGCCAGCGGTGTGCAACTGTACGAGGCGCGACGCGTCGACCATGCACCGACCACTTTTGAGGACCAGTTCGTGTGCCGTTTCATTATCCAGACTTAAAGAAATTAAATCTTACATAGCACGTACATATATATTAAAGTTTTCTTCTCAAGCATATCTCTGTATTTGCTTAGATTTAACATATTTACATAAAAACTCATCCAATACTTGGTATTACTCTGAGAGAGGACCTGATGAGATAAATGACAGACTAGTCAATAGTCATGAAATAGTTGAGAGCAATGATGAAAAGAGGACATGCAGGGGGTACGGTGTTGCACTCATTTCAAGTTTGTTGCTGATTCTTTCGGATGCATGGTGGTGTTTAAGTTGGATTAGCTTTTAACTCTTGGATTTTTTGTATTATTTATGATTTTTTGCACTGTATATGCTATAATTTTTTTAGCTTAATTAAATTTAAAAAATAAAAAAATCTCTCATTACAGATAATGTAAAGAAATATGAAAAAAAAGGAAAAATCGAAAAGTTAAAAAGCTAGAAAAGAACAAAACTAAGAAGCTATAAGTTAAAAGTTAAAAGATAAAGCCCAATTAAGCAGTGCGATAATCTATTCTTCCGGATCGCTTCTAGGATCCTCAGTTTGAGTGGAGGACTGTTCTCAAACCTCACTTCAAATGTGCAAACCAGGACACGTATATTTATGGCAGAAATTTATGTGTGGTAAATGGCTTACAAAGTTACACCCCCATGCATTGTACGAAGTTTGAACTCGTTGTGATCTGTGACATCTGAGTGGATGGGAGGGCCATGAGGTTGAAGTTTAATTTCTTGTTAGAGAAAACTAACTCTAGTTGTTTAGCTAACAATTCTTAAGAGAAAAAAATTACCCAAGAACTCATATATGTGCAATGCAAGACATACAGGGAGCGGACAACTCAAGGCATGTTTGGAATGTGGTCCTACGGCCCTACGAGTTTTAACTATATATAGCTTTTAGTTGGTAATATTATAGACGATTATATTATACGGCATATTAGGCGAACATTTCCGAAGTTTGAATCAACTCATCTTCTCATCATCCCACACAGGGATGACATGACACTCCCATCCAAACACTACCTCAACTCTGCATGGAGCTTCAAACATAAGTATTTAGCTAGATCAATCTCTGCAAATTTATATAATAATGATGTTACCATATGGATCTAGACGGGAGAAATGAATGGTTCTTGCAGGCCTGCAGAAATTTTTGAGTTGATAGTCTAAAAAGGTGAGAACTGGCTGAGTTTATGCGGACACTGCTGGATAGGTGAAAATAGGCCAAGTTCTTTTTTTTTTTGAGGCGAGTTCTTTTCAAATCATACACGAGCTTTCTTCTCTGTGACTTGATATTGTTTCTCAAAGCATAGTTTGGACTTACAAAGAATAAGGAAATTTTTGAAGGAAGACACCCGAAATAGCTGCAAAAGTCACCTTAATTTCTCTAAGTTGTCTAGACCATAGATCATGAAATTAAATTGCAAGATACGAACTTCAAGACCCACAGACAGATTTGTTCACTACAGTCCTAAAACCGACAGATCAGGGGAGGGCTCGGCCGGAAAAAGTAGGATCTACCAAACGGACCAGGAAGCAAAACCCTAAACCCAATCCGGCGAAGCGTACGTATCCCCTAACCTCAACACGGTTGATTGGACAGATCCCCGCAAAACACAGACACTTGAGGCATCTCAAAGACGTAGCGCTTGAGAGCTCGACATGAAACCTCCGGAAATTGCGGCCCGGAGCTTCGTCGTGTGCAAGTGACGCCATTTCATGGGCAGATCTGGAGAGATCCATGGACTGGCCGGGCCTTGGATCACTGCGTGCGTGCGGGTGCGCGCGCGTGTGGTTTAGGTGAGAATACCTCTGGGTGCTGCAGAACTCGTAGAGCTTGCCGTGGTTGGAGAAGATGATGAGCGCGACCTCGGCGTCGCAGAGGACGGAGAGCTCGTAGGCCTTCTTGAGCAGGCCGTTGCGGCGCTTGGCGAACGTCACCTGCCGGTTGATCTTGTTCTCGATCCGCTTCAGCTCCACCCGCCCCTTCCCCATGGCCGCCAGTACCTCGCTCGCTTCTGCAACACCTTCACTTCTGACTGGCTATCTCACCACCACCACCACCGCCACCGCCGCCGCCACCACCACACCAAGTAGTAGCAACTAGCAAAGCGCCTGACAAGGTGGGAGGGTGCAGAGGAGAAAAGCAAGCTAGGGATTAATAAAGAAGCTGCAAGAGAAGAAATGGATGGAGCCAGCAGCTGAGCTCACAGAACCAGTGGGTGCGGGGGCTGCTCAGGGTGCCAATTTTGGCAAATGATGGATAGGGGGGAAACCCTAGAGGCCCAGCACCGTAGCGCATTTGTGGAAGCTAGGATGGGTCATGGGTCGCGTCCATGCCCATCCCTTAACTCCTGCTTTATTCGCTGCTTTTGCTGGCCTTGCCAAGCTAGCTAGCTCCACACACACACTCGTATACACACACATGCATGTTCTGATTGTAAAGAACAGTGTTTGAGGAAGTATTTGCCGCGATGACTAATTAAGTGTGGCCACCTATATCATTAACGAGGGGGTAATAATATTAGTTAATAGATTATTACTTGTTTGTTCGGTAGAACACTGTTCTAACGAATAATAAGTCTATTAGAGTAGTTACACAAGTACAATAATTAGAGACTAGGTATTTTATTATTACAAGACACGCAGGGCTCCAGGTCTTGGGCATTGGGCACACAATAGCCCGATAATATTACAATGTTAACTGTTCTCTACTATTAATTATACAAGGTACTAAAAGAAAAGAAAAGTATATAACATAGTATCCAGCCAACCCTGTACGACGAACGACAGGTCATCTACTCCTCGGCTGCCGTATAAGGCCTCCATCTCGTCATACTCCCAGTCAGCCTCAACCTTATACCCCTGCATGCCTTCATTATCAACTCCACCCTCATCAAATCCCAAGTATAACCCGACTGAATATGACTCTAAAAGTGAGATATTTAATAGCAAGAGTGAGTACAATGTACTCAACAAGTTTATTTTTTATATAATGATGCATATTCGTCATTATATTTCTCAAGTTCTTACCTAATCTATTATTCAAAAATCCATTATTATCATTTTGAGGAGTTTACAAGATTTTAATTTCTGAAATTGTTCTAACAATTATTCTAGGGAAGAGAAAGCCCCAGTGGTTCCCATAGACTCTTATCCAAGATAATGGCATGAATTCATGATTTATTAAGTACTACACAGATTTGTATTACTTTATCTATAGCTATTCTGAACTTTTATGGACACTGGGTCTTTCGCATTTCCTTTGATGTGATCCCAAATTCAGAATGCAGAATGTTTTCTCGACTTTCATCACTATATCTCCATTCGATTATAAAATAGCTGTTGGTCGAGTGTGTCTAAATACTCGACACTCTACATGCTAATATATGCGCCTTAGATCTCTCACTTCTGGGTTCTATACCAATTCTGAGTTCCTCCATTAGCTTTATACTATTTACCTAATATGGAGATAATAGCAATAAAGAAAGTAACATGTTTCGCCCACCTAAGATGGGATATTGTTTTACGGCTCACTCCAGAATGAAGATTATTTTCTAGTCTTTATATTCTATCCATATGTAGAGGGTCTCGCCTGCCACTGAAATCCTTGCTAGAGCACCCTCTACCCTCCTTTACTATTTTCCTTTGCAAGCTGCCGCACCTTCAGTGGTTCAGCTCTCTTTCTTTCTTATCATGTGTTTCTTTTCTTCATGTCATTTATCTTTTCTTTTATATTTTTTCTGATGCAAGGTGATCATACAAAATACCGATATCAAAATAATTCATGAATCACAGCATGCTTAGAAAGCCTGCTCTACTTGCCAGACTGTAGGGTAGCTACCTCAGTGGTGGTCTGACTAGTCTCTTCCCCTTGGACCTATTCCTCCCCTGCATTATTTTAGGTCAAAATAACTATTTAAGACTTTTGACTATATTTTAGATGAAGCACCGACCCTTCACTACTGTAGAAAATGTCATCATGGAAGGTTCAAAAATGTAATTACAGATGATTTTTTTGAGTCATCTGAATTTATAGGTCAATAATGATATATGGTCATCACAGATGGTTTTTAAACCGTCTGTGGTAAGTAACAACACAGACAGTTTTTAAAAATAACTATATATGATGTGCACATATTATAGATGATTTTTTAACATAATCATCTGTGATGTTTATGTATTATAGATAGTTTTTAAATATAACAGTCTGTGATATGTACATATCACAGACAACTAATAAAACAAATCTTCTGTGATATTAGTAATCATCATTTTTGGTTTTTCATATCTTCTCCATTCATTGAAAGCTTTACATATATAATTCATGGTAACACTAACATATGTAGTCTTGCACATCCCAAAATTTAAATGAGCTAGAGACAAAGTCATATTCCAAATCACACTTGCGCTTCAAAGGGTATGAAGCAAATAACACAAAGCCCAGGTGTGATATAGAATCTAACTTTGTCTCTAGCTAGCTCCCCATATCACCCTTGGGCTTCAAATGGCATGAAGCAAATGACACATTGGATCCAGTGTGTCATTTGCTTCATGCCCTTTGAAGCACAAGTGTGGTATGAGATCTGATTTTGTCTATAGGGTGTGAAAGACTACATATGTTAGTGTTACCATGAATATGTATGTATGTATGCATGCATGCATGCATGCATGCATGTATGTATGTATGTATGTATGTATGTATGTATGTATGTATGTGTGTGTGTGTGTACTGCTTTCAATAAATGGGGAAGATATGGAAAACCAAGATGGTGATTAGTAATCATAATAGGTGGAGTTTTGTCAAAATTTGTCCATGACAACTGTCTGCGAGTTGGTGATATCTGAAATAGAAAAAATAATTTTACACAGGTACACACCAAGTATATCTTACAGAATAAGGAATGAATTAATTGTTATGCAAACCATGAACTCATTTTTTATTCCATTCCTCAAATGATAGTGATATCAAACTTAACCTATTTTGCATAGCTAAAGAAAATCAAGTTCAACTTTATTTAATTATAATCATGTGAATTATTGATTTGAGATCTATATATGACTTATCTTTTATTTAGGGAATCGATGCTTAAGTGCATTAGTAATTCATCTTCGGGATATTGACATCAAAAGGGCATAATTAAAACTTAAGCCTAGACATTCATCCTTAGGACATGTAATCATAATGATACATTGTTCATTGCCATATCATAAACAAAGAAGAAGAATGTTACATATAGCGTGCTCGATGGGGAGGCGGCTGGCTCGGGGGAGGAGGCGCGCCGGGGAGGAGGTGGCATGCTCGGGGAGGAGGTGGCCGGCTCGGGGGAGAAGGCGTGCTGGGAGAAGGCAGCATGCTTGGGGAGAAGACGGCCAGCTCAGGGGAGGAGGCGTGCTCATGGAGGAGGTGGTGTGCTCAGGGAGGAGGTGGCCAGCTCAGGGGAGAAGGCAGGCTGGGAGGAGGCAGCGTGCTCAGGAAGGAGGTGGCATGCTCGGAGAGGAGACGTGCTCAAGGAGGAGGCAGACGGCTCAGGGGAGAAGGCGCGCTGGGGAGGAGGTGGCATGCTCGAGGAGGAGAAGGACGGCTCGAGGGAGGAAGTAGCGTGCTCGGGGGAGAGTTAGAGATATATTAAGTATTTGAGTGGGGGAACAGGTAAACCCAAGAGTGATCCGAATATAAATAGGTTGGACACATCACAAACAATTCTAAATTATAACCATCTGTGATAATATACAGCACAGACGGTTCTAATTTAGAACCGTTTGTGATAAATATACACCACAAACGGTTCTGAGGCAGAACCATCTATGATAATACACATCCCAGGCAGTTATAAATTAGAACCATCTGTGACAATAAACATTATAGATGGTTCTAAATTCATTCTCGTATACATAAATACAAATTCACATATATATGATATATTCTCATATACATAAATGCAACTTCACATATACAAGACACATTCAATAATTATACCAAGACCGTTTACATATATAGAAGACATTAAATACAAATTCTGGTTTTTTTATTTTTGTATTTACATATGGCCAAACAGTGTGGCCAATTGCTTCTTACAAAGATTAAAAAAAGTAGAAACCTAGGCCAATCGCTTCTTACAAAGATAAAAGTTTTTCTAGTGGCAGAGATAGCATGCTATCTCCATCTTCAAAGCTTCGTAGGTGATGTGGTCGGCATCGAACGGTTCAAGATCATCAGCGAACGAAGCCTGAAATACATCCACCCATAGAAGCGTTC
Organism: Dendrocalamus sinicus; assembly: GCA_036346575.1. Taxonomy (NCBI): domain Eukaryota; kingdom Viridiplantae; phylum Streptophyta; class Magnoliopsida; order Poales; family Poaceae; genus Dendrocalamus; species Dendrocalamus sinicus. The sequence continues at coordinate 6,554,370 of CM070664.1, forward strand.
ATTTGAGTGTCTCCCGAACACCCTCCAACTGACAAATCAAGTCGAATTGAGCTCATAAGCTCTCTTCCCTTACTTCAGGGCTCTTGACAAGGTTGACTCGATCGTCTGCACCTTGACTAAGCACTTCAAGAGATGGCAAGCCTCTTGTAGACATGCAACATCGTTGCGGAGGACCACATCGATGGTGAGGTTAGCTCGCCGGAAGTGGGAGACCAACCAAAAGACATGGTGGAGAAGGATGTCAAGATGGCAGAAGGTGGCCGTCACCTTCTTTGGCAAATCCTAGGACATAGGAGGGAAGACACTATTAGCACAGTGTCCTTGCACAGCATTCGCCAGCGTAGACTAACGAGGTGTTGTGCCATAGTTGTCAATACCATTCCGCTGACCATTCTGGTTTGTCTTTTGGTATGGAATGTGCCAATACCGGTCCATTTTGGCATACCATGCTAAATTTTAATATACTAATATGTATGTATGTATGTATGTATGTATGTATGTATGTATGTATGTATGTATGTATGTATGTATGTATGTATGTATGTATGTATGTATGTATGTATGTATGTATGTATGTATGTATGTATGTATGTATGTATGTATGTATGTATGTATGTATATGCGCAATTATATGAACTCAGAGATTAAATTGTTATTGAGCATGGGGTCACAACTCTCAAGTGAATACATGTGCACTATATGAATGAATGGAGATATATATAGATCATGGATGAATGGATGAGAATTTCTGGGGACAAGAAGCATTATGTAAAAATATGGTGCGTTGAGTATTGATAACATCATGGCAACATCAAATAACATCATATGAAAGTCTTAAAATATTAGAGAACATGAATCAATGGAAGATATGTAAATAGAGCAATAGATTCTTTACAGGTGCCTATGTAAGAACCAAAGACAAGTTCATATTAGTGTAATCCATCAGAAAGTTAGAGAGTCAAAGGTTAATTATAGCTAAATCTTGTCAGGAAAGAAGAGCATGTATGCATACATCTAGACATCTACGGATCTACTAATAAAGGATTGACTAATAGCTAGTCAACATTTCCAATCATCGGTCACACAGTCATATAGCGCACATCCAATACCACCATCCAATAGAGAAGAGAGAGGCAGGAAATCAAACTCACTAGGGGAGGAGTACCACCGTCAGAGTGGCTGATGTGCTTGGCACATCGCCGTCTTGATGACGACAGCGGCATCACTAGTATGTGGTAGATGGCCTTGGGACACCATGCCATAGATAGCTCAAGGCGGCTGTGGTTCACAGCCAGAGGAGCTCGGTGTTGCAGGGCGTGCACAGGGATGTCACCGAGCCCGATGAACCAGCGGAAGGTCAAACTAGCCAGGTAGGAATGGTGGCTCGGGTAGCTAGACCGCATGGTCGTAGAAACCAGATCTGACGGAGATCAGAGAAAAAACCGAGTGTGAGGGCCGAGGAGGCAGGGAGCTAGAGGAAGCAGTGGCGGCTGGAGGAAAATCGTACGCAAGGAGTCTAGGAGTTGAAGGAAGCAGTGACGGTTGAAGTGTCAAGTGCAAGAGGCAACCAGAAGGGGGAGCGCCATGGGCCAATCTAAGTCAGGGGAGAGCCGAGGAGGTAGATTTGGTGGAGGAGAGCACTAGGCAGTCAGCGGTGGCCATGAAGGGCGTTGGGACTGGCGAGACCAAGGGCGGCGGTGGTCGAGACCAAGAAGAGAGAGAGAAGAAGGGATGAGAAATGGGGGAGAGAATAAAGTGAAAAGGGGTGGCAGCTTAGGCTTTTGGACGTTGAAAATGTTCTATTTTGGGTCAATATCGAAATTGGTGGTACGCACAATTCTGACCAGTATGGGATCCAACCTTCTTTGTGCCATTTTGTAGGCCGAAATGGAACATACCGGCCATTCCAACCAGTACCAAAATGGAATTGATAAGTTTGGCTCGTACAAGATGACCAAGTTGGCCATTAATGCCGATGACAAGGAAGAGGCCGTTGGAGCCATTTGTTTGTGCTTGAGAGTAGATAATATGTATATCAGCGATGTGGGGATTCATCTTCGGTATATGGCGGCTGATCATTTTTATAAATTCGGCGTGTGAGATGAAGAGACACATTGGGGAGCCGAAATGATTAGATATGCATCAAGGTGATGAAGCGATCAGAGACTCATCAGGGAGACGAAGCATGCGACATTCATTCAGAGATATATCATAGACGGTTTGTATTAGTAACCATCTATGGTAATATCACAGACGGTTCTAATTAAAAACTATCTGTAACTTCTGTAATTATCACAGATGGTTATTTTTAACAACCGTCTATAAACTATCACAAATGATTATTAACAAGAACCATCTGTGATAATTGCATATCACAGACAATTAGCCATCGCTAGTAACATAGACGCTCATGCTTATAAAACCGTCTGTGATAGTTATAATATAGATGGTTCCCTATAAACTGTTTGTGATGAGGCTCAAGTATATCTTTTTTTTGTCGTAGTGCTTGTTGAATATTTTACACTTATCTTTAGAGTCCTTTTTATTATTTTCAGAAATTATATTTTACTGTGTTGCTTAGTCATATTTATTACCGCTAATTTTGTCGGTTTTTTCATGCATTTGGTTTATGTTTTTATGTGAGGGTCTTGATTTATTTATACCCTTTTATTAATATTTTCTTTTTATTTCCTTATCAGTGATGGCCCATTTACTGTGTGCATGGCCACATGAAGCTAGCCCGACTGGCCTGTCTCCACGCCACCTCCTCTTTCTACCACCTCACCTCGCCTCCCTTGCCCTATATCTCATCAGCTCCTTTCTTCCCCTTCTGGCTCCTCCGCTAATCTCGGCCTTGTCGGCCCCCAACGCCGCTGATGGCACCTCCCTACTCCACCTCTGGGTTTTGCCTCACTTCCCCCCAGCTTTCCCTCTTCTTGACATTGCCGGATGAGTTTGGTTCCGTCCGCTTTTCTTGTCTCCTCCCTTCCACTGTTGATCCCAAATCCAATCATCCCTGCCGTGTTTTTGGGGCTCAGCTTCCCTCTCTCGACTATGTTTATGGTTTTGGGGTGGGGTTTAAATAGACAGTGCTGTCTCTCTTTGGTTGTCTGCTTGCTGATGGTGATTCGTGAGTTTTCTGTGCTGTGGTATGGTATTGTGGTGCTTGTGGTGGTTCTTGTGAGTGATGATGAGGGATGGCTGCTTCTTGTTTGTTAGCTATGGTAGTGAACTTTGTGGCAGTGAGGCAAGCTCACTGGTGGCTATGAGCGGTAGTATTGTTGGCTTTCTCCCTTGTCCTCTCTGTTGGCTCTATTTCATATCCCTAGTGTGCTTCGGTGATGACCAGTGGCATGTAACACGGCTTGTGCATGGAAATAAATTGAGTGACTCATCAAGAATGGTAAAAAGGTAAATGTTGAAGGTAAGAATAGGAATTTATCAGTGGATGATGAAAACCCAATACACAAGAGGTGCTGATTGGCCCTGGACAATTCCGGTATCTCGATGAGCGATTGCCTTTGTGCTACTTTACTAAAACCGGGTTCTGACGGCAATCTATTTATTAAATTTGTTTTAGTTTTTCTATTTGTGGTTTTGGATAATATGACTTTGCATGTGTTTCAACTTGAATCAACTGTCAAGATGTTGATTCATTAGCTAGAATTTGATGCAATGTACTTGTATAGGCTTATTCTTGTAATTAGATGAAATTGTAATTGTGTAACACTTAATTGTAGAATTTTATTCTTTTGTAAATCTTGATATTGAATTATTGTACATTGGAATAATAATATTAAAGTTGAATGTATGTGCGTTTCATTCTTTGTAACTAAATTTTCTGTAACCAGACTTTCACACTTCCTTTTGTTCAATGTTAGAGGATTGAATGTAAATATTCTCATTAATTAATGTATTAATTACTGCTTAACTATATTATTTGGATTAATTAGTTTTCTGAGGGTTATCACATTAAGTCATCTCTGTTATGTACTTATAATCTGCGGGCAAACGTGCCGGACGGTGAACAGCGTCAACCGTAAACAACAGAAAAGATCAGAGGCGCAACAGAAAGATACATGTTGTTGCGCTCGGTTACAGGGATAAGATTACAGAGAGGTTGGAATCTATACCCAAGCTAACGGTATCTTTTAACACTGATCCTTCGGTACACATGAAACACACACCACAGACGGAGACAGCAGCTCGCTAGGTACCCCTGTTGCTCTCTCTCTCTCTCTCTCTCTCTCTCTCGGGGCGGAGCTACAGGGTGGTCCGTGTGGGCCGCGGACCACCCTGCGCTAGCTGAAAGCCCAGAGTCCTGAGTCCCCCTGCGCTAGCTGAAAGCCCAGAGTTAAGAGTCCTGAGTCTCGCGTGTTGCGTGAGATCGATTAATCAAGAGTTCGCGTGGCCGCGACGCCGCGTCGCCGCGTACGTATTCGCGTGAAGCGCGCCGACGCCTGCTCGCGTTCGTATTCTTCTCCGACGCAGCGACTGCGATCGAAGCGGCGGCAAGCGCGCGCGCGGATCGGCGATTCGGCGCCGCAAAGCGGCGACCAGCCACGCCGCAGCGTACGTACGGTAGTGGTAGGTCTCACGGGTTCAATTCTTTAGTCGCACGCATTCATGCCTAAATCTAATCTATTTACCTCATTACGGACTACAATCTTATAGGATTCATAGATGTATAGGGCAAAAATACGTTTGATCCATGCGAGCATCATGCGGTGCTAGTCGCTAGATGGCCGTTAGATGTATAGGGCAAAAAATACGTTTGGACATACGTTTGATCCATGCAAAAAATTTGTCTATTTACCTGGACTCTGAAGGTTGGAGGAATCAAACAGAATAGCAAAAAAATCACGAGCATAGGGCATAGTTAGATGTATATAGTACTGTTTGATCCATGCAGACTGCTAGACGGCCGTTCAACAGATCAGTTATTTGCCACAGCCTATAAATAACAGTCATGTTCTTTTTAGTTTCGGCTTATAACTTTTAGCTATGGCTTATAATTTTTAGCTATGGTTTATATGTTTTTTTACAGTATTAGATTATTGGTTTGGTAAATTGAAACTTTATATAATTCTCTTGCAGATTTGTTAAAACATGAAGAGGAGTGGTGATATTGCCTCTCTTTTTCAGAAATATACATCAAAGAAGAAGGCTTCTTCTCCATCTCCTTCCGTGGTCGCATTGTTCGGAAGAGCAAATTGAAGAACAAGAAGGTGGATCGGATCAAGATAGAGTGATTGAAGAAAATGTGACTCCAACTCCAATGCCTCCAAGTCCACCTCCGATCATTGAAAAGAACCGGTTTATGATATCGATCGGCTTCCACTTGATCCAGGGAGAGGCAATCCATTGCAAATTATCCATCAATGATCAAGATGCGATTCGACGATCATATATTATTAAAGGCCCATTCCAACCTTATGCACATGAATTTGAAAGTAGAAAAATCGGAAATAGGGATAGGCAATTCAATCCTATATGGTTTTATAAATATCCTTGGATTGAATATAGTATCAAGAAGGAAGCTGCATTTTGCTTTGTGTGCTACTTGTTTGCAAAGGAGAAAACTAAGAAATCTGCATTTGTTGAAGGTGGTTGGAGAAATTGGAATAGAAATGATGCACTTGATTTACATGTGGGTGGTGTAACAAGTGCTCACAACGCACTCAAGAAAGATACAACTTATTTATGACTCCCATGGAGCAATTGATGATAAAATTGTGAAGGTGGATAATGAGGAGCGACGTCTCTACAAGATCAAAGTTGACTTATTCACTTAGATGTTTGAAGTTTCTTTTGCAGCAAGGATTGCCATTCCGTGGGCATGATGAAAGTGAAGAGTCTAGCAACAGAGGGAACTTCATTGAACTTTTGAAGTGGCTTGCAGCAAATAATGAAGAGGTAGACAAGTTTGTTTTGAAAAATGCTCCGGTAATTGCACATTGACTAGCCCGACATACAAAAGAAATTATTCAATGTTGTGCTATGGAGACTAGAGATCAAATCATTAAGGAAATTGGTGAAGATCACTATACAATTTTAGCCGATGAGTCTAGTGATGTCTCTCATAAAGAACAACTAGCCCTTTGCTTGCGTTATGTTGATAAATCAGGAAGGCCATGTGAGCGGTTTCTTGGAATTGTCCATGTAGATGATACTACTTCTTCATCACTTAAGGAAGCAATTCAATCTTTACTAGTTAGTCATGGTTTGACTATAACTCAAATCCGTGGTCAAGGCTACGATGGGGCTAGTAACATGAAAGGAGAGATTAAAGGGCTGAAAACCTTGATCATGAAAGAATCACCTTCTGCTTATTATGTACCGCTTTTGCACATCAACTCCAATTGGTTCTTGTTGCTGTTGCCAAAGGAAATAATGATTGTGTGTGGTTTTTTGATCAAGTATCACTCTTGCTAAATATTGTTGGTGTTTCTTGTAAGCGTCATGGCATGCTTCGACATCACCAATATGACAATGTCATGAAAGCACTTGAGTCCGTATACTAGAATCTGAAGTGGGTTAAATCAAGAGATGGGGCTGCCTAGATCCGGTGAGACTCGGTGGGGCTCTCATTATAAAGCGTGGTCAACATGATTGCTATATATCCAACAATTCGTGATGTACTCATAGCTCTTGGAGAAGATACATCACAAAGGGTGAATGGCCAAAAATACATACTATGGTTGGAGTGCTTGAGTCATTTGATTTTATTTTTAGTGCTCATTTGATGCTTGAGATTCTTGGACACACAAATGAATTGTCCGAGTGTTTGCAAAGAAGAGACCAAGATATTCTTAATGCAATGTCACTTGTCGGTTTGGCAAAGAGTAAAATGCAGCAAATGAGGTCCAAGGGTGGGTTTCATTTCTTCAAAGGGTTACAATATTTTGCAACAAACATGGCATTCAAGTTCTGCAATGCAACATAATTATGTGCCGTATGGAAGATCAGCACGTTTTGCTCGAACCAAACAAATGATGATCACTTGAAGAGAAGTATATATTGGAGTCATTGATAAAATTAGTCAAGAGCTTGACATCGGTTTGATGAGGTAAATATGGAGTTGCTTACTTGTATGGCTGCTTTGAATCCAGTGGATTCCTTCGCTTCTTTGATGCAAACAAGGTACATAGACTTGCTGAATTTTACCTAATGATTTTTCAAGCTCGACTTGCTAAGACTCGACTTGCAACTTGAAACCTTTATTGATGATATGAGAAAAGATGAAATGTTCAAAGGCCTAAACAATCTTGTTGACCTCTCAAGAAAACTTGTTGAAACAAAGAGGATAAAGTTTATCATTGGGTTTATTTACTTATCAAATTGGTATTGCTTCTACCGGTGGCTACCGCAAGTGTTGAAAGAATATTTTCTGCAATGACCTTTATCAAGAATAAATTGAGAAATAAGATGGGTGATAGCCTTCTGGATGATTGTCTAGTCACTTTTATTGAGCGGGATATCTTCTTACAATTGAGTGAAGAAGAGATCATCAACACTTTCATGGCTATTAGAAGGCGCAGGCCTGACAAGAAGAAGTAGTGACGTACTGTTCTTCAACTACTATGGGTATGTAATATTTTAATTCTATGTTAAGAAAGCTATATTCGTCTATTTTATGAAGTTCGTATGTCCTTTTTACCTTAATTGCATTTCGTAATTCATATACTTGTGTATCGACATGTTAAATTTATAGTGGTTAAATAAATTTTAGACAATGGACCACCATAACTACAAATCCTGGCTACGCCACTGTCTCTCCAGCTTTCATGGCTCTGCGCTGCATCGGAGTCGTCGCGTTCCGAGGGCATGGCCAGCTGATTGGCCCCTCCCGTGCGATGCGAGGTAGAGCGCTGGCGGCCGGCCGATCCGTGTAGCCGATGCCACCGCGGCCGACACGTGCGCTGCCGGGCTGGCTTGATGGCTCGATCGATATGGGGGGCCAGCCTCCCATTCGCCATCCGGCCGCGCGCGCGCCAATCATGTCACGGCGCGGCGGCCCCAGTCGGCACTGGGTTTTGGGCGAGCGCGCACGGGGGAAACCAGAGATTCCGATGAGATGCCTCCCGGCCGGGGCCCGGGACGATCGAGCAGCCGAGCGACCGCCGGCTGTTGCGGTGCGCGTGCCGTGCGTGGCCGGCCGCGTTGAGGGACCGACGACTGTGCCGCCATGCATGATCTGCCGCTGCCCGCTCATGCATGGACGCACTGGCGCGCGTACGTTTTACCATTGTGCATGGCGTAGGTAACTGCTGCTTGGCCGCCTCTGTTGATTTCTGGAGTGAAAAGCTTGTGCGTTGGCAGTGCAACTGTGCAAATTGATTGCGAGTGGTTGCTGTTCAGAGTCGGAGAGGAACTAGCTAGCGATCAATGCGTAAGAGGGAACAGATCGTTGAATGCCATGGGTTTGCGGGCACTGTTACGTACCAAATTTAAGTGCTGCGTACGGTTATATATCTGGCACATGGTCTCAGTTACTCCTCGACTTTACGGGCTTTACCTGTCCAGTACGCCTGCAACGACCTAACTTGCTGATTCAGCCGATGAGTACGAGCAACAGCAACACAAAAAAAACGTATCAAAACCCAAGTTTTTTCAATACCAACCTTGTACAGTCGTCCATCAAGAATGGCACATCGATCCCGGATCGCGCAGCAAATGCAAGGCACGTACGTACGTAAACGCAGAAATCCACACGACTTTGCATTCTTCCAGGGATATTATTAAAGTCTGTTATTTATTTTCTGTTTAGAAGTTATAATCATTTACGAGTATGAAATCGTAGTCTTATATGAGTCGTCTTGATCGTGGTCGTGTACGAGTACGAGTCAGTTGATCGAATCCAGGTCAGAGTCGTAGGAGTAGTAGTCGTAGTCGTAAACGACCCCGAGTCATAGTCGTAGAGTAGAGTATAAAGGGCAGAGTATTGTAACGAAGGTAAAAAACTAATGCGATCGGTGTGATCGAGAGGCAAAGGAAAAGAGAGTCAGAGCGATCGGGGTGATCGTAGCGATCGGTGTGATCGATCGAGAGAAAGAAATAAAGAAGAGAATAGCAGTTTGGCTTTGAGAAACCTATCAAGTTTATCGTGTTCACAGACGTGGTCATAAATGGAGTTACGACCACGGCGATCGAGCGGAGGTATGCACAGGATCAGCAGACGTGGTTGTAAGCGAGTTACGACTACGGTCACAGAGCGAGAAGATGTTGTCGTAAGTGACCACAGCGGGAAGACATGATCGTAAACGAGTTACGACCACGGTCGTGAAGCAACTAACGTGGTCGTAACTCGTGAGGGTTATGACAACGGCAGTCGATAAAGCCTTTAGCGTGGTCGATCGACAGAATCACCATGTGGTCGTAATCGAGTTACGACTACGGTGATCGAGCCTACTACGTGGCTGAAGGAAGTGCAGCGTAGCGGCGGTGAACATGGTCGTAATTTCAGCTGAAGTTACGACTACGTGGTCGGAACAGCGAGACGTGATCGGAGATGTCACAACGTGATTGTAACGACTGTCAGGGTGATCGGAGAACCAACAGAGTGGTCGTAACGACTCAGGAGGTGATCATAGCGACTGCAACGTGGTTGTACCGCTGCAGTGAGTAGTCGCAGACTTCAACATATACGATTATGATCGGTTCCGTCTCATCATGGATGAGCCGTGAGTAGTTTCACTTGAGTTTTGGACATTTTTGGCCCTATGCAGCACGATAATATCAAAAGTAGCCTTCATGTGTATGCAATGCTATTTCTGGCTCTCTACCCGAACGCGGGACTCTGACCGACCGACGCACATTCAGTCCCGCGCTCCGGCACCGCGGCACCCGAGTCATACGGTTTGGGACCTTATGATTCCGACAAAACATCTAAGGCTGTATGTGGTCAAAAAGGCTGCCTTGGTCGAATATGGCAATGGTCGAGCATGGCAGTGCTCGAAAATGGGTGTGGTGAAAAGCGGCGATGGTCGAAAGCGGTTGCGGTAAAAACGGATGTGATTGAAAGTGGCGGTGGTCAAAAGCGGTTGCGGTCGAAAGCGAAGGTGGTCAAAAGTGGTAGCAGTCGAAAGCCGAGGTGGTCGAGGGAGGTAGTGTTTGAAGGTGACTGTTGTCGAACAACCATAGTCGGAGCGGCTGCGGTCGATGCGAGAGTATTATGCGTTCTTGGATCATATAATTCGGGTGCTATGGTGTCGGGACGCAGGCCTACACATGTATTGACCGAACGGAGTCCCACGCTTGAGGAGAGAGCCAGAAATAACACTACATATAACTGAAGATTATTTCTGATATTGCTGTACTATACAGACCTAAAAATACCCAAAACTCGTTTCACTTGAGCCAGTTCCGAGTAATACAGGCATGCCTAGCTCGTATGGCTTGGCATTGGAGGCTACGTGATGTGACTTCAGACGCCTCGCCATATAGTCGGTGTCTGCCCTGATGGCCATCTTACGATGTTACGAGCGGGTCTCGACTTTTGCGTCTTGAGTAGTGTGTGAAATATTGTGTGTGCACTTCACTTGCACTGAAGGTTATCGAACACTTGGTTTTTTAGCTTTAGTTTATCGCTTTTTATTTTAATAGCTAGTTTTTAAACGATGTAATTTTTAAGATAGAGTTTATAGATATATTATAGTAAATACTATATCGAATTCATCTATATTAATTAAAATCACACACAATTATTTTTCTTTATATGCTATTTCTCACAAACAGTCAGAATTTTAAAACCATAAATTAAAAACCAAAACAACAGCCTAAAAAACTTACCCAAAGCATAACAAACCAAGACGAATGGGAACTAGCTACGAGAATGTACTGTACATATTTATGCAAGAGACGGAGTATACTAGTGGAGTACATGCGATGACTGACCAGTAACTTTGTTAGGTTCAGAGCTGTTGGAATTTTCTAGAGAAAATTCAATAAAATTTCCAACTTGTGATTTTTCTAATCCTGGTAATTAATTAGGAATTAAAGAGAAAGGTTTAATTAGATGGCCCCACATGTCATAGTTATGCTAGAAAGGAGATTAATTTGGAGGGCTCGGTGGTTGCTGTGAGCAGAGTCGTGGGCTGATCCCGGTCTTTTTTTTTTTCATTTTATAGCTTCTTCTCTACAAACAGGTTAGGTTTTTTACTGTTTTTTCAAAACAACTTATCAATATTTTATTTATTTATATAAATAATTATTTTAAAAATAAAAATTATTAGTCGTAACCATTGGCTGAACAGGCCCCACCAAAGCTGTTCTCAGCAGAGAATTAAAAGACGAGCTCCTCCTCTAATCTAGCTAGCTATGTTACCGGTTCATCCCCTTGCATACATCCTCATCCAAAAGCATTACAGCTGCTGCCGCTCAAGGAATTGATTCCGTCGGACTCCGATCTCCACCGTAGCGGGCAGTCGTGATCTCTAGCAGTGCAGCTCTGCATGCAGCTGTGCGTTTGGTCGCACGACCGCTGGACGTACAGAGCGGCGATTCTTCGCAGCGCCGGCCTCATGCGTGCGTCGGCGCTTCTCGGCTCCGTCAAAGCTCCCCGTGCGACGGCGATTCAGTGCGTGAGCGATTCTTAGGAGTTTCTACGCTGCTCTTTCCTGGGACTCAATAGAGTTCGCTGTTCGGCTTGCCATGAGCTACGAACAAGCGGCATCGCATCTCCGAGAACTAGACGCTTGGGATCCCATGGCTAGCGCGGGGCGTAACTGTTCTCGGGACAGCGACTAGTCGCGCTTCAGCACGCTCCTCGATGGTTTTCGAGTACCGTTGATTTGTGAGAAATTCTGATCTCTCTCTCTCTCTCTCTCTCTCTCTTAACTTGTGAAGATACACTAATTGTTGTTTATTAATTACTAGTGATTACCTTGCTGTCTTGTAAAGTTTAGTATCGGGAATTAAATTTGTATGGTCCCTTCTTTTCCACTTCTGTTTTTGATATTTCTACAGTAATTAATTTTTAAATAGAGTGTCTTTTTAAGATAAAAGTCTACAAGTAGTAGATAATGTAGCTGCTTCATCTATATCGGTCAAAACCGCACATAAATACCTTTTACTGGTACTCTCTTTCAAATATCTAAAAGTCATCAACCGTAATCCAAAAGAATAGACTCTACGTGTTTAGCTTCTCACCTACTTGTTGCGATTGATTTTCTAGTTGAACAATTGCTCTGTGGTTTGTTTTATTGTTAGAACATATACAATAGCTGTTGTCCAATGGACTAAACGTTATGCTGTGTGTGATTATCTATTGCATAATTAGAAGTCTAGCTACTTTGTGTAATTAGAATATTGCCGGTATTTGGTAGAACATCTTTCTAATTACTTGCCTTACACAAGAGGTTTATCCATTGCATTACGGAGTGTGCAAATTAGATAGTACGTTGAGAGCCCTAGCTAAACGTGTTTGGCTACGCCATATCAAATTACGTGGACTATATGGATCAGCTATTAGGGCATCTCCAATGGTTATAGCTAGCAACTAACTATAAGACTTTCATATCATCTATATAGTACACACTAAAGTTAGCATTCTAAAGAACTATCTATAAGGGCGTCTCCAACAGCTGGCTATTTAGTTAGCTAGATCTGATGTGGCAAGAAAAAAGTAGGAGAGAGAGTAGTCACTAGCGACGAGCAAATAGCTGATCTATTTCACGTAGTCTAAGAACATGAGAGAGGAACATGTGGGTCCAACAGTATAAAATAGTCTTTACTTTTGTCTCTCACCTCCACGTCAGCTGACTATATAGCTAGTACTAGCTATTACCATTGCGGACGCCCTAAGGATAGCTATTTGATGCTTACATGCACACACAGAATTTATGGAGGCTACCTCGTTTGGTGCTATAGAGTATAGACTATCTCTAGAGCTGTAGAGAGCTGCGTTCTCTTTCTTCATTTAATATCTTCCACGTAGGACAGTTGATGACATGGACTCTCTTGTAGATAGCTGCTATAGACCCATTGGAGATGCCCTTAGCTTATATTTTCTTTAGGGAATATTTTATTCACGTTATTGTCTCGAGATTTGTAGCCTTTTCTTTTCAATTAAATTTGACAGTTAATCTCATATTTAAAATCTAGGATCGGAAGGATCAATTTACCATATGGTCTCTCAAAGGCTCAAATCTAACACCCTATTAATTGCACGGTGGATCTTGAGGATAAGTACACACGAACGTGACAGCAAACCTGTTAATTCTCTGCCTGTTTTCGGTGACGAGACGTTTGTATCCTTCTTTCTTTTTTTTTGGAAAGAGTACAGTGCATACACACATACATACATACTATCTTATCCACTCCACTTATTTCTTCTGTACCATTAGACATTAAATTTTCACTAGAGAGGAGCGCGTATATATATGGTATGTTTTTTGAGCTGTGGCTTATGTGATCTATTAATATAATAAATAGTAATTACTAAAAAACTAAAAGCCAAAAATCACTAAAAAACTAAAAAGAATAATTTATATTTCTATTCTTTTAAACTACGACTTATAAATTTTGATCATGACTTATTAGTTTAATAAATAATGATGGGAGTGACTACCCGTTTGGCAGAGCTCTAGCTCTAGGAAATCTGTAGATTTCCTAGAGCTGGTCATCTGTAACTCTAGGAAATCCTGGATCTAGAGTTGCAGGCCTGTTAAGTGCATTTACATGACTCATTTCATTTATATTATATATTAAATAAAAATATTTAAATCACTTTAATTTAGTCAACAAACTACAGATCCAGCATAGATCTCGGAGCTAGAGCTGTGCCAAATGGGGCCTACATCGCTCCTATAAGCGATATAGCTCTAGGATGCAATCCCTCCTTGTAGACAATTCTCATAGTGAAAAAGGACTACGCTTTTAATTTAAAAAGTCATAATAACAAAATCACCACCGGACGCACTTTGATCCATTCACAATTTCTCACGCGATGGACCCTCAATTACATTCATACATTTACCAAATTACCATAGAAAGTTCAAAATTACCATATGTTTTTAACAGGAAATTTATTAGAAGTATCGTCAGTTGCACCTAAGTTATCACATGTATTTTTAACAAACCATGGACTTGAATTGAAATTTACCATCAGTCTTCTGAGATTGACAAAGTTCAAAAATTACCATGGTAGTTACCATCAATATTTTTAACAACTGTTCACCCAAAATTTCAAAATTACCCTCATTTTTATGAGTTTAAAAGGATTCAAGAATTACCATCGATTGCACCTAAATTATCATTTGTCGTTTTAAAACATTATCACACTAAATCCGAAATTACCACCAGACTTTCTAACTTTAACAAAAAAGTTTAAATTTTACTACCGATTGCACTCATAAGTTACCATGCACAGTTTTAAAAAATCCCAAAATACAAAATTGCCATCACTTTTATGAATTTGAAATGGTTCAAGAACTATCACCAGTTGCAACTAAGTTATCATATGCAATTTTAACAAATTACATACCTAAATTAAAAATTACCATTTGTTTGTGAGTTGGTCAAATTCAAAAAATTCATCCAGTTGCACCTTAAGTTACCATATGCTTTAAATAAAAATTGCCACCTAAAGTTTTATGAGGACACAGGTTTGTGTCCACAAAGCAGAGACAACAAGTGCAAAGACCTGGTGTACTTAGCAATGTGCCTCAAAATGGCTCTTGTGCTTGCGTAGCCCGGTAGTGCCAAGGGTAGGGATGGCAATTTTGCCCGTTTACCTGTGTGTCTATGGGTAAATACCCTAATAGAGCTAGATATGGGATGTATTCTTTGCCCACAGGCATGAAAATGGGGGGAACTCTATGCCCATCGAGCAAACGGGCACGGGCATGGTGAACTCCACCCGTACCAGTCTCGCCCGTTTAACCGTGACCTGATAGGTAGACCAGCCCAACAATCAAAATAGTAAACCCTAAGTCCCTAGCCTCCAAGTGATTTACCCAACCGCTTCCAATCCTCCATCGTCTAGCGACTCCAGCGGTCCAGCAGCCTCGTTCATCCTCCATCGTCCAGCGACTCTAGCCACCACGTTCGTCCTCTAGAAACCAGATACTGCCGCCTCGTTCCTCAGTCATCCTGTCCTCCAGCGTCCAGATCCAGCCGCCTCGTTTGTCGTCTAGATCCAGCCACCTCGTTTGTCCAACGTCCTCCAGATCCAGCCGCCTCATTCCTCCTCCAGATCCTCCTCCCGGCCATCCCTCGCCCAGTCGCACCCTACCCGACCGACTATTGCTCCGCCCCCACCTAGCCGCTGCGCCCCTACCCGCCACTGCCCCCCGCCCCCCCGGCGCTGCGCCTCGGCCCCACTAGGCTGCTCACGCCCCTTGCCCCCACCCAACCGCTTGCTCCTCCTTGGCCCCCACCTGATCGTCGCCCTCCTCCCACCCGACCTACTCCTCTATGCCGCCCTCCTCCCTCCCGAGCGCCCGGCCTCCTCCTCAACGTTGTCCTCAAAGCCTGGCCAAGAAGTGCGGGTCTGTGACTGCCTCCAAGCCTTCAAGGTTTTGGTAATGCTTTGTGACTTTTATCCCTCAATTTAAGTAGCAGAGTATTATGACATAGCTTTGGACAATGGCACTGTCAAACATCTCTCTGTGATAAATATTATCCATCTCAAGTCTCTAGGTAACTAAAATATGCTGCGATTCATGTTGAAGTTGTACATATAAATTTACTTTCACCTTTCTATACATTTGCATCCATGTTGAAGTTGTACATATAAATTTATTTTGAGGTGTATGCATTTGTATCCAAACAACAATCAAACAATACTACTTGTATGTATGTGTCTATCCATCTATCTGTTTAGACAGATGAACAGTTTGCATTGCATTGTTTGTATGGCGTGTTGAACTGAGGAAATTGAGCGAGCAGGTTCCCATTAAAATGAAATGAAGGAATGCTAAAGCTAGCTGCCCAAATGGAGTCACTCAATCAAACTGAAAGATGATAGAAAAATATAAACTGGTAAAGAAATGCCACACAACACCACAAAATAGGTAGAACGTGGCATATCAGGACTGCATCCATTGTTTCTTCAAGTGACTGACAAATATGACATTGGTGTATATATGACATATGGTATTAGGATCATGTTACAAATATGAACTATGAATAATAGCCTTAGAATATTTTTTCTTCATGACAGGAAGACCCATAGAAAGATAATACCAGAACCTCTGAACAATACTTTAGGATCATGTTACAAATTTGATTTGTGTCCAATTCTCATATGTGTGAGGAACTATGTCAGTTTGTATTTCCATTGTAATTGTTGAATATGTGATGCACTATGATGTGTGAATGTGATGCACTATTATGAAAATTACTTTATTAAGGACATATATATTTGATGTGAATGTGGTGCTTATATCTACTTGTTCTTTGTTTACACACCCAATACTAGCAACAGCTACTGCTTATATGTATCTGTGTCATTAGTTCAACTCTTATATGGTGACTCAGTTCACGGGTATGCTCACGGGCGACGGGTATGGATGTGGTTCTTTGCCCATCGTCCTTCGCGGGTATGCTTGTAGGCGTAAATCGAGGTCGCGGGTATGTGTATAGACGAGCACTATCCGTATCCGCTACGCCTAATTGCCATCCCTAACCAGGAACTGTTGGATTATGTGGGCCAAGCCCATATAATAAGAATAATTCCTATTAAATCTCAAAGGCCCACTCATGCAAAGGAGGCATGCATGTGACCTTTAGTACCATATTGCTAGTTCTAGGAGAGGAAGACCACCTTAAAAGGGATGGTGCACTCCTAGTCACTTGAGGCATGTGTGGGAGAGAACTAGAGGATAACACGCGCTCGCTTTCGCCTCGCCGGCGGCGGGCGGCGAGGCGAGGCGGGCGGCGCGCGCGCACGGCACTGCATGAATGGTCGCCAAAATCCGCTCCAGTGCTTGCGCGACGCGCTTCCTTTTTGCGATTTATCTTTTCTTTGTTTTGTGTGGCGGTGAATCCGGATCGATTCACGGTTGCTAATCCGGTTCGATTCGAGTTATGGAGAACGTGCGCGTCTTGATCACGCGTCCCGGTTTTCTATAAATCACGAGTCGCCGCCTCCATACTGATATAACGCGAAAATCAATCTAGGTTTTGCCTCCTCCATCCATTGTGCTGCGCCGTCCCACGTAGTCTACTCCGTCCCGTCCGCGGCGTGCATCGCCGTTCGGGAGAGCGGTCTCGGAACCGTCGCCAAGTCTGCACCGGAGAGGGTGAATAAGGTTTTTGGAAGCGCTCTGCGCGGCTCGCTCTGTAGCTCGCTCGTCTTCCTCGTCGTTCGGCCGCGAATCGTCATCGACTTCGTGTCATCCTCACCGTGCTGCGGCGTCTACATCGGCAAACCGATCGAAACGAACCATCGATGCGTAACGATCATGTTCTCCGTATTAGATCTGTTCATATACGGTTTCTGGTTTACATGTCTAGATCTTTTATGCCTGTGATGGTTCTGTTATTTTGCGTGCATGATGTCATGATTTATTTATGGAATAAATTAAACCTACATGTGCTTATATATTCAACAGGAACAAGGTCACATGACCCAACATGCTGTAGCTTTTGAGGCGAAGCGTTGTGTTGTTCGACCGTAGCCTGGCCAACATGCCACTGCTTCTCCCACGAGTACATGTTCGACATGCAAACCGTCGCATACTCAGCACCGCTCGACGACTTGCTGCTCATGCCAAAGCATTGGAGGGGTGTAAAATTGATGTGCTGTAATACTATAGCGCGCCTAGAAGCGCCACAGAATTTCCCAATAGTGATTGCTAAAAACCGAAAAGAACCCGACCTTTAGAGGTTGCCAGTTTGGGCCGTACGGCACTGACGTGGTAACAAACTTGCCAACTTCCAGCCCAATTAGTACTAGTCCACACAACTTCGCCCGTTCGTCTCGTTATTGTACCATGGCCGGCGATCGCGCGCCGGCCCGACGGAGGACGTCGCCGGCGACGCCTCCGGTGCTCGCAAACGCGGCCGGATCGAGAACACTTGCTGCAGCCCTCAGCAGCTGGCCACCTGCCGCCTTCTCTGCCACAGCCCTTGGCATGAAGAATCTGATGCTACAACTGAACAGGGTAAGAAACACTGCATCTTTTCTTCTTCTTCTAGGATAAAATCGAATTCGGCGACTGATATCTGTTGCGAGCGACATGAAAATTAGACGGGCCATGGATGTGAATGTGTGATCTTCTAGTCTTAGATGAGAATGTTAGAGATGAGTACTCTGAAATTTATTCGATTAACTCCGCATGTTAAACAAAGATACGAAGCTGTTACAATTAATCCTCGTCATCTGCAAATGCAATTTAAATCTAGTATGAACAATAGCTAGACGAATTGTAAACATAGTTGAATACTGCAGTTGACACTTGACACCATAATTCAAAAAGATTTCAAGGAACTGATTTATGCTGAAATTGTTCACACGAATGCTTGCAAAGTAAAATGAAGACAAGAAAAAGGAATAATGCAGAAAGAACAGAAATAATGTTGATCACTGGAGAGAAGAGAACAGCTCTACTGAAAGCACGCAAGAACAGTTACTGAAAAACTACTGCCATGAGAAGGGTAGAGACGGTGAGGTGCCATCTGAGGAGCCTTCAACGCCGACATGAAATATCCCATTGTAGTTCATCTCATTGTCATTCGAGCTTAGGACAGTGTTCAGCTGCTCGCTTTCCACTACAGGGCAGGAAAATCCAGCCGTCGAGACGGCACCGATGGAAGCCTGAGAGCGTGCAAACCAGGATGGGCTGCCGAATTGCAGTCTGGAGACGAGAGATTGAGCCATGGGGATGTGTTCAGTCGGTCCGACCATCCGGCTGACATCGATACCAGAGGAATTCGCTGGAGCTGACAGAAGAGAGAGAGCGCAATCCGAGTCGTGCCCTGGAGTCAACCCATCAGAAAACATCTTGCTGCTGCTGCTCTCAGGAGGAGCTACCGTCTTGAGGAGTGGTTGGCACACTGAAGCCTCGAGCGCCACACCGGAGGCGAAGTTTATTTCACCTTCCTGTAGGAAAGGAAAGTGCCGGCCTTCTTTGGTGTAATTAGATGTAGAGCCAACAAAATGCTGCCTGCTGCTGATACCTAGAGGGATTTGATGTGTGTAATACGGACTCTCCTCAGTTTTAATGATCCCTGGCCAGTTTGGCTCCGGTCTTGGAGTTGGAAATGATGAGAACCTTGCTCCTGAGTTTCAAAACAACGTCAATTGGTTGTGATAAGAAGGTAATGAAACTAGTAGACATGCATATGGCAACAGAATTGAGTAAATTCATAGTATTCTGCAAGCATTTAACGTGAAACAGAGATTTATTGGAGCTATCATGTACCCACATGTGCTACAAAAGAATGAGGATAATATGAAACCTCATATGAATTCTTGAATTAATTTGCAGTGAATTAAGCACCACAACTAGTGAACATCAGCATCTAATGAGCACACCAAGAAGGTAAAGCAACATTTACTCTTGGCAGGCATCTATATGATCTTACTGGAATTAGATGGACCTTGCGTCAAATACAAGGATGCTATTTGTGCAGAAATTAGTGCGTGATAACAAAATATGTATTTACATTACATCCAACTTCCATGATTTGGGTACAGTTACAGGTAAAATAAGGTGCTATCCTCGTTTGTTGTGAATGCTGGCCAAACTTGCGATTAGTTTACACAGGTACATTTGCTGAATAAGGTGAAGATGCGCAATATGGTGGAGTAACAGCCTACCAGGTGAGTTGCAGAGCTGCAAGATGCTGAAAGTGAATATGCAACATGTCAAAGTACTAGGTGAGTCAGCATTACAAGATGTTGAGATTAAAAGAGCAGTGAGTTATAGTTGAACCACTATTTTAAGCATGACTTACATATGCACTTGACCAATTTCAAAGGTTTTTATTCTTGTCTAACGAGAGATGGAATGTCTGACAACCTATGAACCAATTCCAATTTTCCAACCATGTATGGACTGTTAAAACAAGAGCAGTAGTAAAAAGGAAAAGACCTTGTTGACTCGTGATAAAGCTTGCAGAATTTATGGTATCTGGCTGTGGCTTCCTGCGGCGACGGTTGTGCCCATCAAGGCGTTTTCTACAGCTGCGTTTGGCCTCATCAAACTCCGCAAGCAAATGAAACCTAAAGAAACAAAAACTCATGATCAGACAATTGCATTTAAGTTAGGCAAACAAGAAAGTTGAAAGATCAAGATGCTAGTAATTGCTTGTGCATGAAAGATCAATATCCGATCACTACACCAGGAAATGGAGATAATGGAATGGAAAAATGTGAACCATTGACATAAAGCCTTAACAGCATGCTGACAGCTGATTTACAAACATCTCAAAATTTAGTGGCGCTCTTGCTAGCCACTTTCAAAAGCATAGCTAGTTAGCTACCAGCCTACCACTATAAAGATGGGGGAAATTTATGTAGAAAAAACCTGGTAGGGGGACAATCCTCCATAGTTAGCAACATTCTGCCGAAACAAAGCACAACTACAGAGAAAATATTAACTTAATCCATCAGGACCATGAGACCATCAGAAATGATTTTAACTAAGATGCACTTCTTTTCTAAATTCTAAAGAGATAAGATACTCCTAGGTTGATTTTTTTAACAAGAAAGATGCTCCCAGGTTGTTAGACACATGATCCAAAGTTATATATAGATGCTCCTGACTAAAAACCATAAAGATAATTATTTTCAGAATATTTAATATACTGTACAATTGTTCTTAGAATATTTAATATACAGTACACAAGGGACCACTTATGTTTCATCTGTCATTTAGCTCTTTTAGTGCTTGGGAGATTTCATCTTAGATAAAATTTATTGTACTGAAGATCTGTCAACGACAGAAAAATATTGTAACTCCTGTTGAACTTGGACCACAAAATAGTGCATCCATAGGCATAAGAAAGCAAACAGTTTGTTGGGACAATGAGGATCACTTAATTTATAAAGTCCGCATGCAGCAGTGTAGTGATCTAATTTGCACCAACTGATGAATTAATCAATCATTGGAAAATTGTCTCCACTGGGTAAGGTCTTATTCGTATTGACTTTTGCTTCTGACTTCTACTTGGAGAAGTCAGAAATTAATACGAACACCTAGCTTCTCTACACGTCTCACTCCGTCTAGTTTCGAGGATGAGTTAGGGGTCACGGGCACATCACGTGCCTCATTCCTTTTGCTCCCGTCTCGCACACATATCTCTCTCACTTTTTACACCACTCATCTCTCCTTCTGAAAGTCACTTCTTTTAGTCACTACTATTCATTTCCAACCAAAAACCTTTAGCCGTAGCTCGAAGCTATCAGAAGAAGCCAATATGAACTCCCCTAAGATATTCCATATAAAGAGAATAAATGATGAGAGGATCACATTAGCATTCTATTAGGTTATATAGTGTAAAGATAGACCAGAATCCTCCACCACAGCTCAGCAAGATAAAAATGGCCGCCACCACAACTGAACTTTAAAGTTGAAAGCTAAAACAAGATTGCAAATGTAAGAAATACTTCAGGTCCAAAAAGGAAGTTAACGATAAAAAGAGATGGTACAGGTTGAAAGGAAAGAGGATATTCAGCAAGACTATAGTTGCTTAAGTTCAATAAATGAACAGTGGAAGACTATATTTGCTCAAGTTCAATAAATGAACAGTGGAATCTGTGGTGGTATTTGAAGGGGTATATGTGATAAATTTGACCCTGTAAGGTCTGTTCACAGAATGAGAATAGCTCTGTTTAATGGCCACAGTTAATAAAGTCTTGAGTATGACTCAGTTTATGGCATAGCATTTGATTGCCATTGCATGGAAACCAAGATTGAAAAGCTAGCTCAGAAGTACAATTGCAGTAGTGGAACTCTGATAAAAACAGGGGCAAGTGGCCCAAAAGCACCAAATGTGAAGCATTAACAGAACAACAGTATTTTATTCTTGCATATTTTTAGGAAAATGATATCTTTTCAGAAAAATCATACGATAAAGGCCGTCATCAGTTTGTTCAAATGGGGATGTTAGAGATCTCATTTTTATCGTGGTCATCAACCAATAGAGTACCTTGGCAGGGGCAAGCTTGGCCAACATGAGGAATAGACGCGTATTTGTGAACTCGTAGGGCTACATACATGGTCCACAAGACGCTTTAGGCAGAGTACATCCATATGCGCTCTTTCAGTGTCCTACCTTTCTAGGCTTGGGCATCTATATCGCCTTTTCCTTTCAAACAAAAGGCGCATAGTAGCCAGAAGCCCAGAAGCAAGCAAGGCAGATCCGCAGATGTGGTAGGCCAGTTCTTCCTGCATGATGAATAAAGCACAGTATCTGCTATGTTGGTTCAGCTTCAGCGCCATCTTTAAGGAATTGACAGTCCCACACGAAACATTCTGTCGAGGCCAATAACCCACAGGAAAAAGCGCAAGAACTCACATGGATGCACCTGTTTCCAGTTAATAATTCAGCAAGGAAAGCTGCTCATGTAAGAGGAGGCAGGTCATCATATTCGGCGTCCGACTTATCATCGCACAGTGCGTTACTGAAAACAATATCGTAACAGTGCCACAAACACATGGAGCTAAGCTTTTTTTCTTTTCCCCATCTGACTCTCCCATTCAAACCGTGAAACATCTCGGAGGCGCAATTTTTAGCCTTCAAAAGAAAATGAAGGCAGCAACAATCGGAAGGACACTCACAGAGGCACAAGGACTAATCGATTAATCATTGGCTTCCTGTGTGCGATCTTTGGCAGATGGAATGCCGCCCTCACTTTTTTCACCAGTGTTAAATTTCTCATAAATGGGTTCAGAAAGTGAGCGAGCAATTCCGAGCAGTGCAAAAGCAGAAAAGAAAGGAAAAGCTTGGCAATAGTTCAGGTAATACAAGTCGCCAAGGTAAAGGGTAGGAGGAGGAAGCTTGGGGGGTCGGTACAGTCGTAAGAGTGAAAAAAAAGAGGCTGAAAAGGCATAAGGACGGAAAAGGTAAAGTTGTGCATCCTTGCAATGAGACAGGCAGAAATATGCTCCCAGGGAAAGGAAAAAAAGAAGCAAAAAGGAAAAAAATGGATGGATGGATGGAAAGGGAGGGAGGAAGCAGAAAGCAATTGAGCATTTCAGCAAAGCAAAAGCCGGGGGGCGCGCGCAGGAAAGAATCGGCTCGGCCATCCGTATTCTTTACCCACCTTTTTTTAACAAAGAGAATGATCAGAGCCGGCACGGCAGAAAAGAAGCGGAAAATGAAAAAGGGAAAGGTCCCTGAGCCCAATCAGGCAGCTCTTGATGCTGCTATGCTGCTACCATGGAGTACTATGCTTTGTTTTTTTATATATATATTACTAGTCCGCCTTTTTTACGGTTGGTCAAATTGGTTGCTGCGAGTGAGCGAGCTAGTGGGCGTTGAATTTGGCAATGTGGTCAGTGGGAGGGGAGACGGAGGAGACGTGTGGAGTGGAATTGACGGGAGTCAGTTACCTGCTGCACTGCTGGCAGAAGCGCATCTCGCGGCCGGCGACGACGACGACGGGCATCTTGGAGTGCGCCTCGCACACCTTGTGCCGCCGGTGGTAGTCGCGGCACTTGCTCAGGTCCGCCTTGCACCCGTCCACCGCGCACGACGGGCACTGCCCCGCGCCCCCGCTGCTCCCGCTCCTACCGCCCCAGCCCTCCGGGCGCGGCCGCTTCGCCGCGCTGGGCGCGGCCGCCGCAGGGTCCTTGGCTGGCGCGGGCTCCTTGCGGCTGTCCGCGGCCGCCGCCGGGGCGCCGAACTCGCCCAGCCCGCCGAGCTTGAGGTCGACCGAGCACTCGGGCCGGCCGGCGGCAGTAATGCCGGACGACGCCGGCCCGCCCACCGCCGCCGCGGCCGTCCCGGGCTCCGCGCCGGCGTCGTGCTCCAGCTCGGCGAGGTCCCAGGCGGGCGGCATCTTGAGATCCCAATCCATGCCGAGGCCGACGACCACTCCTGCCGTGCCGCGTCCGCAGCAGTAGCCTCAGCTCAGTTCGCGTGGGCGTAGGTCGCTAGTTATTGCCCAAGCTGCGAGCTCTCTCACTTCACACAGACAGAGAGACACTCGCACTCGCCGCTCGGGCTCGCTTTGTTGGGCGCGCGTGTTTGGCTTCCCTCCCGTGTCCCTCACTCTTGGGGGCTTTTTATTTCTGCAAGGAGCGACTACTACTAGTAGGCAGTAGCAGCAGCGCCTACTTGTACCAGCTAGATCTATGGGTTAATTACCGTACCAAACCAAAGATGTCACGGCTGGCTCGAAAGGGCTATTGGTTTTTAGCTTTTGTCCTTCGCTACAGCTATAGTAAGCAGTTTTTAAACGACGTGCTTTTTAAAACGAGGACAACTAGTTGATTGTAGTATATATTATATCAACTTTAATTATACTGATTAAAATTGTATGTGGCTATCTTTTTTTGTGCTCTCTCTCACAAACAACCAAAATTTAAAAGCTATAAAGCATAAATCATAAACCAAAAGATAAACTTTAAAAAGTAGTGCAAATGCAACAAGGGGAGGGGGAGAGAGATACTCCTGCAATTAAGGGGCAACGGAGGCTTATCCAATGTCCAGAGGGATACATGGAAGGGTATTTGTAGCCTATATTTTTTTTACTGTGGATCATTTTTATTTACATTTTTTGAAACGACAGCAGACGACGGAGAGGCTAACGAGAATCACACACACAATTTTAAGCTCGAAAAGCCATTTAGAGAAACCGCTCTATCTATTTCAACTTTCGGAGAAGCTAAAACCCCAAAACGAGGCCTATACTCCATAGCAACCAACAACCGCTCAAAGCGGCTCAGGGCTACGGCTGTGGACTTCTAGTTAAAATTGCATCGTAGTGGCTGTTAGTTTTTTCTTAGAAAAATAAGAAAAATTAAAAAAACTGTTACATCTTCATGGACAATACAAGGAAATACGGAAAAATAAAACACAAAAAAATGAAAAAAAAAAGCTAAAATTAGAAACTGATGTGTCCAAATAGTTTCTGGTTTAAATAAGCTAAAAGATAAAAAAAAAATTTAGAAACTAAAATCGTTCGAAGCAGGGCAAAGATTTGCAGCAAAGAGGACAGGAATGGTGGAGGCTACTCTATCATTATTTGGGTCTCTAGGGTTGCAACCATTCAATTCCTGACAGGCATTCTAAGGGAGAAACAATAAATGGGGAAGGGCCCCTGAGGGCCATGTCTGCCATGGAAGGGCTTGTGCTCCCTACAATTATTGGGGTGAGGGGCTTGGTTTGGGCTTGCCCACTAGGGCTGCCTGCCTGGGGACGCAATTGCGGAGAATGTATGCACTTCTCATAAACAATTAGGCTTTGTTTTACCATTCTATGGGATAAGAGATTTCATCTTTTCGCCTGGACAAATTTAAATAATCCTCGCATCACCAAAGCTCGTCAAGCCGATTGATTGTTTCCATGTTTGGTAGTTTGTGAACCACACATTCTGCACCCACTACAAAAATCTGAGCTTTTTTTAATGGCGACATTGCACTTGCACGCATTACTCCAATTTAATTAGAAAGGTTGTTCTTGTTCCTAGTCTAGTGTTCTTTTTTCTTTAATTAAAGTCACTAGTACATCATGAGTATGTTCTTTTCGGCTGCGTCTAATGATTTTTTCCCCTCAGAACGAGCGCTTATCCGACGAACAAAATACTGATAAACCGTTTTGAAAAAATTATCCCGATAAATTATTCAAAATGGCGACGGAGAAACCGTCCATTTATTTATTCAAAAGAAGCCATAAGATATAAGTTAAAAATAATAGGCATATATATATACAAACCTGAGAAAATAATCCATGCGATGTTTTCATGCACTTAAAAAGAGAGAAAGAGATTCCCTTAGTTTGGTTTGGTTTGGTGAGCGAGGGTAGTTTGGATTGGAGCCAGGAAACAAGACCTTTGAGTGACGTGGGACTTGTTTCTTTGTTTGTTCTTTATAGGTCTTTTTGTAGTCTTTATCTTTATTTCATTGTAGGCGATAATGGGTGACATTGCACTAGTGTATGCTAGCTAGAGTCATGGGAGGGTGACTGGCCATGTGAAGTTCATCTTTCCTGCTGCTCCATTTTCTTTTTATTGTAAACGACATGCTGCTTCCAACTTTTTTTTTCCAAAAATGAAGTACTGTGTAGATAAAAAATATTTTCTGAAATCACTGTTTCTCATTCACTTTTGAATAGTGACTGGGATGGCCTAGGATTCGCTCTAAAGAGCTAAAGCTTATAGCTTCCGGTTGTCGCTGTTGACTTTTGGCTGAAATTGTACTGTAGCGGTTGTTAGATTTTTCTGAGTTGTTCAATTAAAGAAAAATAAAAAATATCATTATATCTCCACGAACAATATAAAGAAAAAGAGAAAAGGCGAAAAATTTTATTGATGTTCTAATATCAATCTTATGTATGATTTATTTGAATTTAGGGAAACTCTAGAAGATTCGATGTATGCACATGCAGAATAGAGATGCGAGAATTTTTATAGAGGTTCGGACCTTCTCCTATGAGAATAATAACCCTACGTCCTGTGTAGCTATTGCTCAGAGAGAATTACAACCGAGAGTAATGCGAAATGCCTGGCACTATCTCCTACTCTAATGTCTTCTATCCTCTCTCCTCTCCGACGTCAACCTTTATATAATTGACGAAGCGGTGGCCGTTGTCCCGTGCTAAAAGATGCCTCAACACTTCGGGTGATAACCGTCTAACGGAAGTTACTGTCAGATAGACGTAGTGACATGTTTGTCGTGCGATAGTTGTTGTCAAAGAGAGATCGTGTGCAGTTATTATGAATAATCGCATGTTCTAACTACCTTGTCAGACGAGCCCACGATGAAGTACGTCATTGTAAGCAAGCTAGTCGGGAATATATTAGTTGTAGAAAGATCCACGGCAACGAGGTGTTCGTAGGATATCTTACGACTACGTGGTCGTAGAAAAATTTACGATCAAAGAGTAGTCACAGTAAAACTTACGACTATATGGTCGTAGAAAGACTTACAATCAAGGATATCTTACGGCTATGTAGTATAACTAGTTGCACATATTGCCATCAATTATTGCAGTAGATAACATCAATCTTAAACACCATGTGCAAACAAACTTCTGGTGACAGCTTTGTTGTAAGTGCTAGAGATGTACACTGAATTAACCATCAGTTGTGTGCTTAATTAGTTACTCCCTCGGTGTCACTATATTTGTGTACAGTTCACTACACACATATATTTAAAAAGTACTAAATTTAAAAAATATTTAATAACAAATAATCATATATATCTCTATTAAATAATGTACTACATCCACTTAACCTCTTTCAAAGCACACTCTAGATTCCCTCAAAGCTAAATATATTGATACGTCCTAAGATCATAAACAAATATAGCGAAACAACGGGAATAATTAGCAAGCATGCAAGATAGCTAGTATGGAAACTCAAATTTTGAACTCCGCGTTGCGAAACGAGTCATGTCATGAAGGAGCATATATTACAGCTGCTCCAAAGTACCGGAGAAGGATCCCTTGCAATAGCTATTTTTAACAGACCGATCTCGTTTTAATAATTATGGGTCGCCAGCGAACCACTATAGTACATAAGTATTGTAGCAAAAATCATAGCAGCATAACTAATTTGTAAAATATTTAATATATAATTAAAATAGGGTTAATCAGAGGCATTACATTCGTGCCAGCAACCAGAATTCTCACGTCAATCAAAAGAAAATATGGAACATCAATTCATGGGTAAGCGTAATTCCACGGCGACAACAATTCTGTTTATTAAAGCAGCCCTTGGCACCTGATTGCTCAGGGATTTCTATCTGTATATATTATGTCCGTCAAAAATGGCTCGTTTCCTCGAATTCATAGGTGCTGCCTCCAGCCCACCACGCTTCAGCAAATGGATCCTCAAATTAATGAGCCTGTTCTTTTCAGTTTATTTTAGCTTATGGTTTATACTTATGATTTCCCTCAAACAAATAAATAGGACGGCTTCTCCGCTGTCGTTTCTTAGAAGCGGCTTATCGCCTTTTGGTTCATTCGCACGAGCGTTCGTATTAGGACCAAAATCCATAAGCTACAATTATAAGCCACAGCCTAAAAGAACAGATTTGATATGTTGATATCACGAAACACAATAAACCCATATGCATATGCACGAACATATGGCGCAGCTGGCAGGCAGGACGCATCATCATCATCGGACAAACTTGACCAAATGGGATGCCTGACAAGGCACAACATAGGTCTAGATAGGGCATGCCACGATTAGACCCAGCATGGCTAGCTCGAATAGGTTACCGTGCCATGCCAATCGACGCGTCTACCCTTCAACCTAAGCATGGCACGGAGAGGGGTCGGGTCGTGCCGAGCCGAGACGACCCAGGCACGCTTAGCCCAATGAACCATCGATGGCTTGTTGAGCACGATGGCTCAGTGCAGCGTTGCACCGCTCGTGGCCCCAAGCCACTCACATCCACTGCGCTGCCATTTCCACTCACACAAGAGGAGGATGCTGAAGGCAGTGATAACTTCGATGGTTTTACCATATTGTGTACACACTTTTACTATTATTTATGTAACAAAACACTTTTTCACAGTACATAGAAAGAAACTCACGACATATAATCCGATGAGCTACATGACCTAAGGTTCTCCAAAATACCGGGGAGGGGCTTGACAACATTGAGCGCATGGAAAAGCATGTATAATAGTAGCTTTGCTCTGTATACATTACCCTTCTCCTATACACAAAAGAAATATATCATAACCTAAAATTACTGCATATTACGATATAATTTATTGCATGTTAGAGATGAAATTGTTGTTTACCTGTTCTATGGCAATTTGGATCTTCTATCCTTCATTATCGTAAAATTTCAGGAACTTCATGGTGAACAAGACGTAGCCATTCTGGAAACCCTGTTTTGGCGTGGCGAACAACGGCCTCCTCTAGTTCCCAAACCTTGAAAACTTCCCATTGATCACGACATGGAATACGCAATTTACCTTATTGCAGACTGCGCGATAATGGTCACTGGGGTCGGTGTATTTTTGAACGTAGTCGTTCGAGTATAACACGTCGATGTGCCTGTGCAT
The DNA here is from genome assembly GCA_036346575.1 of Dendrocalamus sinicus. Taxonomy (NCBI): domain Eukaryota; kingdom Viridiplantae; phylum Streptophyta; class Magnoliopsida; order Poales; family Poaceae; genus Dendrocalamus; species Dendrocalamus sinicus. The sequence goes on from CM070664.1 coordinate 6,583,512, forward strand.
AATGTTTATATAGTACACCAACCAGTGTGAGTTGTGAAGCAAGGGGATGAAGACATGACAATTGAAACAGAAGGGGTTGACGACCATGTGAAGACAAAGTTGATTGCTTGCATAATGTAAAACTATTGTAACTCACCAATTTTACTGTCTTAGGGTCTATCTTATCGAGTTCAACTCCCAAAATACTTGCAGCAAGCGTGCTGTTGTACTCTTCATTTTTTTAAGAACTCCTCAATGTTTAGCAGCTTCTACAAAAATATGAAGTCAAAACCATGTAGCTAATATTTACAACATATACATATACATACAAACACACACACACAAACACACATATCTAATAATTACTGATACAACAAAAAGAGTTTACAGCCTGAGAAAATACATCCTATAGTCCACTTTCTCCGGCCTCAGCGTCACATCATCATGGCGCAAGCAGTCGATGAAGAAAGATACGAACATGTCTTCAATCATCTGAACGTCATTAAAGGAGGCCACGATATCACCACTGGTGGCAAAGAGGAAAGTGCCGCTGGACCACAGCAAGACCTCACTATAGTAAGACCAATGGTATGTCACAATCATGGCCACATGATTAAAAGAAACAAACATGCTTATGTGGGAGAAAATAAAATGAGAAAATTTTACCCTATTAGGCTCTAGTTGTTCTTCATATGAGCTCCCTAGCCTTGATAGCCATGTCAATTGGCACAGGTAGCCATGTGGCACGACACTTGAATGGGGAGACCAGCTTGCTAGGAACTCTGGTCATCATCTTCCCTTCCTAGTATGTTTGGCAGACAAAACGACAGCCTACATAAAAATAAACTTTTGACTGTTATAACTATAATGGTGTTTTGGTACTCTTTGTAATATTATTGCACAATAAATAAAAGAAACTTTTTGAAAAATGTTCTTTTACAGCTCACATGTAACATTTTACTACAGAGTAAAGAGGGACCTAATGCAATATTTTTTTAAAACATTTTACTATTATGTTTGTATAAAATTACTAAATGCAAGACAAGATTTTACTAGCGTACACACTAAAATTTACTGTACATAGAGTGAAAAATTAGAGTGACAAAAATAAAAATAAATTATTGTAATAATGACTTTCGTTTACTAGACACAAGTAAATCTTTACTATGGGATAAATAGAACGGGTAAAACATTTTACTATCAAGATTACTAAAAATTATTGTATTTGATAAAAAAATTTATAGTATATGTACAAAAAAAGTGCCATTTATCCATGTGAACAAAATGTTGCTGCACTCTTGCTTGCAAACTACTGTAAAAAAAACAATATATCATTCCTACACCCTTGCCTCTATCGTCGTCGCAACATCTGGACCAATATTCGCATTCATTGCCTTGACAGTGGTGTCCTCATGCACATCTGGAATGGTAGGCACTGGACGAGGGTTCACGGTAGCCTACGGCTCAGGGGCCGCCTTAGGGCTGAAGATGTCAGGGGTACATACTCAGGACAATGTCAGTTTGAACATCCATCTCCGCCCTCAGCTAGCATTTTTCACAACACCACTCCATACGAGTGATCTAACACTTTTATTCATCATACCACAATGGTCATAAATTCAAACACGTCAACTCATGACGATGAACTACAGTGTAATGAGATTATTGTTATCCATGTTAACTACTATGTTAATCTAAAGTATGATATAGTAACTCTTAAGTTTATAAAAAAAAACTAGATCAGATTATTATCAAGGTTGATATGTAGACAATGTAATTAAAGGTATTAACTACTTAAGCATGATCATTCAAAAGTAATTGATAACAAATAGAATTGACAAATAAATAATGCAGAAATTAATCCATATGTAATATAACCAACCTAATAGAAATTCAACATGATCAAGAATTGTGGCTTGCCTTACGACTCGTAGGCGGCGCTCACTCCTTCATAGGCTTCAGGGTCATTACTCCTAGTTTCAGTTGCCCCGGGGGCTTCTTTGTAATGTAGTGTACACACATGAACAAAGCCAAATAAACCAACTGCAGAGCTACAACACTTGCAAATAAAACATCACTAAAAGAAAAGGAAAAACGGAGTCGAAAAGCCATTGGCTGTCGCTTCTGCTTTGGCTTTATGGATGCTCAGAGGCGGTGGTGCACAGGGTGCGAGGGCGGTAGAGGCGGCGCGTGGTCATCGACATGGACGGGCGCACATGTCTTGCGAGCGAGCTGGTGCGCGGGTGGCATAGAAGTCATTGTGTGAAGTTATGGCAGCGTTGGCCCAGGAGCGAGGGTGCGATAGCGATCGCGCATTGTTGGCGAGGTGGCTAAGGCAGCGAAGCTTTGGCGTTGGAGTTGATCAGGTGAGCGGGATGGCATAGCAGTCAGTCCAAAAGAGAGAGAGAGAGAGGGGGGGGCGATTATAAGGAATTTAGGTGATTTTTTAGTGTTTTTAGATAAACAAGATATCATTTCCAACACGCGAAAAACACAAGCAAATTTAGGAAAATCAACAAATAATTCGAGAGATTTTACAAAAAAATTATTCATTTTTGTAATCTTTTGGGCTTTCACAATGGCAAATATAGCCTCTCGTAAGACTATATCACTTTTTGCTAGCATGCAAGTGAGTAGCAGTTTCAAAAATATGCTGCATAGTTATGAGAGATGTTAGGGAACAAGTTGCAGACAAAGCAATAGCGAAATCATAAAAAAGTTCAAGAGAAGAGAGTAACCTCTCAGCAAAAAACCAATGTTGCTCGATGAGTAGATGCCTGCTGACGCTGCTATTGGTGCATTGGTGGTGCATGTGGATGAATATAGACAATATTCTCTTGTATGGCAAAAGACTCTTTAGCCATATATGTAGAGTTTCATCTTACCGGCATGTCCAAACTAAACTTTCTTGGGCGTATATCCATTGCAATGCAATAGTTTTTGTATACAACTATTCATGGGTTAGAAGCATTTACAATTACGGAAAGGTTTAATATATGCATCCAACCTGTTCAAACCAAATTTAACTACTAGATTAATAATGTGGCATGCACATCACTGGTGCACTAAGGAAGATTCAGCATAAGTATTAAATAATGGTGTGAGAGTATCCATTGCCTTAGAGTTCACGTCAGCATTGTCTAAAGCAATCGAAAAAATTTTATCAGTGAGAACAAAATCCTCCACAACTTTGACAATACACTCTACAATATTCTCACCAGTATGAGCAATATAAATTAATTTAAACCATATAATTCTTTTTACAATTCCCAGTCTGCATTGACATAAGGTGCTACTTCACTAAGATAGTCCTCCTGAACCCGACCACTCCATATGTTTAAGGTCAAGGCAACAGAAAATGTGCATGCAGCAAACATTTCTTTTAGTTTATTGCGATTGCCACTGTAATACCTAACAAGATCTCCAGTAGTTGTTTGTCTATACACTATAATAAATATAGGATTATGAGCAGTCCTAATATACATCTGAAATGCAGGTGACTCCCTAAAGTCTAAAGGTAAATCCTGTATAGCAATTCATCTACAAAGAGATTCTCTAACAACCTTGGGACTGTAGTCAGTGGCGTAGCCAGGATTTGTAGCTATGGTGGTCCATTGTCTAAATTTTTTTAACCGCTATAAATTTAATATTGTTTCAATTTATCATTCCAATAATCAATTGACATAGAGAAAATCCTATCCTACAATTAAAATTAAATAGTCCAATGCGACCGTGCATTCCAATAATATAATCTAATGACAGAATAAAATAAGGTTTTGTGTACCTTGTGACTTGCGGCCTGTGAACGTCTGATGCCTGATGGTGGATCGCTGTCGCTGATCACCGGCTGATGGCCACCAGCAATAGTTGATGCGTTCTGCTCGAGTTAGGGCTTATTTGCTTAGTCTCTAGCTCTAGGGAGAGATTGGGAGAAAAAAAAGGAAACATGACTAAACGAGCAGGTTAATTGGATGAATATTTTGACTTTTGAGACGTACCTGCAGAGGACTCACGTATGCTGCTGCTCGTCGTCCGGCGTCGGCCCGCCGCTAGCCCGCCGCCGCCGCTATCGTTCGTATAATCGTATTCGTATTCTATGAATCACAACACAGCAAGGGATACGAAGGGGCGCAGGCCGGCCGCACAGAGAAATACGAAGGATCGCACAATGCGTATTCGCGAAAGGCCGCGGACGTATTCGATGTTTGGCTACTGAGGATCCGAATTTTTCTATATCTATAGGCCTTGTATGAGCCGAGCGCATGGTGGTCCGCGGACCACCCTTTAGCTACGCCAGTGACTGTAGTCCCAGTTACATACCGTTCCATCAGGGTTATATTTGAGTTGGGTCTGCATCAACCCTCCTAGTTTAGCCAAACATCTGCTCATATGTCTTTGCAAGTAGTTCATTCCACATGAAGACTTTGCAGTTAATTCATTATGACAAAATTTGCAAACAACATACTTCACCTTCTCTCCTTATGTGTCTTTCTTGTATGTGGTATCAAAGTGTTCCCCACATTGGAAGTGCATGACTTGAACCACTTCGCCCCGGTACTTGCCGAGATAGAGGCACTCGTGGAGCCAGATGATGGTATTGCTGGAGGCACCTCACCGCATGCTCCGATTGAGATGTAGTCATAGGATTCTCAAAGGGTGCAAGGTCCTCCAATATGACACCATAATCAGCAAGATTAAAGTGATCCATCAAGAAAACTACGATTTAAAAATTACAATATTATTAACTAAACCTTACTCCAAATAGTAACAAAGTAACAAAATACTCAATAAAAAAACTAAAAATTTATGGTCACCTGTCTTGTCGAAAGCCATCGGATTCCAAAAATTTAGTATTTGGTGATTTTTTTTTCAAATTTTGCCAAATTTTCACAAAGTGTATCTTAGTTTTCACAATACAAATGAGAGAAGAGATTGGGGGAGGAGCTGTGGCTAAATGAGGGTGGGGTGAGTGCCTATTTTATAGAGGAAAAAACTGGACTCTTGGAGATTATTTGATATTATTTGAATTTTAAGCCTCCAAACAGCTAAAAACAATCAAAAAAATTTGAAGCTCCGTGCCCAACCATGCCTTAACGGGCCTAACGGCTATATTCATGCCATGTCGTGCCATGCTAAACGGGCCTAACAACACTACTAGTGCCGCTACCACACAACATACGACAATGCGGTAGTGGCAAGGCCGCAGGGGCAGGGGATGGGGCAATTAGGCAAGGGCCAAAGGGGCTACTGGAAATAAGTTTGCTATCATTTGCAAGTAAGCTTACTGCTAGACACAAGTAATTCTACATCCGATTATAAGTAAGTTAATTACCAGTCACAAATAATTTTACTACGAATCACAAGTAACTTCACTGTCAGTCACAAGTAATTTTACTGTTAGTCACAAAAAAATTTACTACTAGTCTCAAGTATTTTTGCTGTCAAGTCACATGTTTGCACTAGGACAGGTACAGCAAGCCTAACACAAGTAATTTTACTATTAATCACAAATAGTTTTACTTCACTACCATAGAAGAGTCACTACTCTTCGGAGCAGAGCTAGCGTCCTAGGAGAGTTAGAGGTAAATGACAACGTTTTATTGCGCTAGACTGAATGTGCCTCAATACGGTACTACATATGCCATGGTAGACCAGTCCACCGTATCGAGATATCCATCTAAACACAACACGCTAGGTCAAATCGAACCGGTGTGCATGTGCATGGTGTCTTGGTTGAACCGAGCCAGCCCTAAGCACCTCAGGCCAGTCCGATTGGCCGGTTTGGCCAGGTCTGTTCCATGGATATCGATCGCCTCGGACCTCGGTCGCGTACGTGCGCGCATGCGCACAGGGAGAAGAAAAGGTGGCGCGAGTAGGGATGGCAGTCGGGCCCGATTACCCGTTTACCCGTGGGTAAAAACCCTATTAGGGTAGGGTATGTTCCAATTTTTTTGCCCGCAGGTATACTAATGGGTCAAATCCTTTGCCCGATGGGTAAACGGGCACGGGCATGGGTAGTCACTACCCATGCCCGCTTCGCCCGTTTACCCGCCAAACATGACTGACAAGTGGGCCCCTACCTCCCTGGGAGTCTTTGGTATATATACACTAAACTAAAATCTTTAGGGTTTCCCACTGCCGCCGCACAAGCCTTCCACCCTTTTCTCTGGCTCTCTGCGCTCCCGCTCCTCCTTCTCTGGCTCTCTGTGCCGCTGTCCGCAGCCTCCCTCCTCCTCCCTTGTGCCGCCCCCCCGCCTCCTCCTTTGCGCCGCCACCCCCCTCCTCCTCTCTTGCGCCGCCGGTCGCCGGCTCCCTCCTCCTCCCTTGCGCCGCCTCCCTTCTCCTCCCTTGCGCCGCCGCCGCTGCCTCCCTTCTCCCTTGCGCCGCCGCCGCCGCTCCAGATCCGGTGCCCCTGTCTCCCCCACGCCGGCGACCGCAGCTCCAGCCGAGGTGAGCCCTTGCGCCGCCGCCCCCGCCTCCTCCCTTGCGCCGCCGCCTCCCTTCTCCTCCCTTGCGCCGCCGCCGCTGCCTCCCTTCTCCCTTGCGCCGGTGCCGCCGCTCCAGATCCGGTGCCCCTTTCTCCCCCCCCCCCCCACGCCGGCGACCGCAGCTCCAGCCGAGGTGAGCCCTTGCACCGCCGCCCCCCGCCTCCTCCCTTGCGCCGTCGCCCCCCTCCTCCTCCCTTGCGCCGCCGGTCGCCACCTCCCTCCTCCTCTCTTGCGCCGCCGGTCGCCGGCTCCCCCTCCTCCCTTGCGCCGCCTCCCTTCTCCTCCCTTACGCCGCCACCACTGCCTCCCTTCTCCCTTGCGCCGCCGCTCCAGATCCGGTGCCCCTTTCTCCCCCCACGCCGGCGACCGCAGCTCCAACCGAGGTGAGCCCTTGCGCCGCCGCCCCGCCTCCTCCCTTGTGCCGCCGGTCGCCGCCTCCCTCCTCTCTTGCGCCGTCGGTCGCCGGTTCCCTCCTCCTCCCTTGCGCCGCCTCCCTATTCCTGAGGGCTTGTTGGCGGGCAAACAGGCATGCCCGCGGGTATACGGCGCCCGCGGACAGCGGCCATGGGCACGGGTTTTTGCCCGTCACGGGTGGCGGACACGGGTACGGGCACGAAAATTGCTCGCGGGCACGAGCATGGATATGCAATACCCGTGCCCGTCGCGCCCGACTGCCACCCCTAGGCGCGAGCGTGGCGTCACTGGGCATGGGTTCCATGCGGTGAGGCGGTGGGCCCACCAACCGCGCGGACAAAACAGTAATAAATGGCAACCCCCCACAGACAGGAAGCGCCACGGGTGTCCCGTCCGTCGCGGAGAGCCGGAGACCAGAGGTTAAGTGGGCACCAACAACTGGTTTTCCAAGGTTAAGTGCAGTCGTGTACCCATGTTAGGTCTGTTCACAAAAAAAAAAGAATCTAACAGGAATTGTTATGTTTTCTGTCAAATTAGTACGCACCATCCATATGGATTTTTAGTATGATTGTCGTATACGCTAGCTAAAAGCCTATGACACTTTGATGGCCCTGTTTGGGTTGTAGGATTGGCACGAAGGGATCGAGTTTGAAGGGCTTGTTCTGTTTCCTGCAAATTAATAAAATTAATGTATTCCAGACGAATATGCCCTAAACGTGTGGGAAATGAAGATCATGGTCCAGGGACACTAGCACGCTTGCAAGAAATGCAAATCTACTAGTACGTACGTCTACGTTGGTAGTACTATACTACTAATTAAACACCACGGCTGTGTACCGAACAAGCACCGCGCTTAGCTAAAAGTCGTTTCCCTTTTTGTTGTTGAACGAATCAATTATTTGCCGGTGAGGCAGCTTGCCCATGCAAGATACTACTACGTCAAGTGCACTAGATCCTGGAATCCAAGGTCGCTCATGCTAAATATTACAAAGATCTATTTATGCAGCCATGCTAAACTAGTATTTTTTCCCCAATCGATCAGTTGAACACATTCACAAAATTATGTTGTCATCAAGCTGCTAGCTAGCTAGCTCAAGATAGCTAGCTAGGAATGATCTGAAATTCAGTTCCGATAGGTACCTGACTAATTAGTTCCTTGAGTGGGTTGAGATGACAAGTGCTGTAAATCTTAGATGCATCTACATCAACAGGTCAAAACAAGTGGGCAGCAAACGCACCGATCTGACACAGTTGGATAGAGCTCGATCTGCGGTGAGCGTGAGATCGAGCAACGACTCCCCCTCTTTAATGTGCATGGACGGTTGGAAATCTAGTCAAATTTTGGTATATTTTAATCCAGAAATTCAGCATATAAAACATAACATAAACATGCATGAGTGATCTATCAACGATGTATTCATATTCGCTAACGAACAAGCTAACAGAAACATCTATTCACATATTCATAGCGCACAGAAACAAATACACCAGAAAAGTTTTCAATTTATACCCTCGGGCAGGGCCAGTGCCGAAGACACCGGAGGCGCCGTTACCATCAGTCGACATGATGGCCTATTCGATGTAGTCGATCGAGGCGTGATGCAGGACGAAGCTTGATGCAGGAAGATGTTCGCAGTGCAGTCCCACGAACGGTTCACCACCAGGAAGTAGACGTCGCAGATTGAGAAGTCGCGCTGATGCGCTCCCCAAAAACTTGATCACCCGCCTACCCGTGTAGGTACACAAACGGACGAAGTTTCGGAGGCCTACTCGCCCAGAAACTTGTGCGCGCAAGGCTCTGGACCGGAGATGATGAAAGTAGCGCAGCAGCAGAGAATAGCTTTTCCGTATGGAGAGGAGAGCCTTTCCATGCTCTGTTCTTTTGTAACAGCAAAAACGAAGAGCCAGAGTAACTGCAACCATTACTCGAAAGTAACCGCAGCCACTAGTAACTGCACCGTTACTGCGAGTCAGTGCGTTTTGATTTTTCGAATAGATAAAGAAAAACGCGCCCGCACCCGACATGCCTGCGCGCACGCACGCACGCACACACACACACACACGGCACGGCACGGCTCGGCGTGGCGTGGCGAGGCGAGCGAGCGAGCGCGCGCGTGTATTGGCTCTCTCCAATTCCACAAGGGGGGTTACCACGTTCCACCTTTTAAAGTGGTGTAACTCCCATTTAATTCTCCATATAGGACTAAACAGTTTTTACACCTAGCATTAATAGTGGGCCTAGGAATTTCGTTTGATTAATTGCTAAATTAAAATGGACCAAGCCCAATTAATCCAACAATCCCCACCAAATTTCAAGGCACACGAGAAATGCCCTCAATTCTGCTGTTGTTTGATATACCAGTGTTTCGATGGAGACTGTTAAGTTGAACAACCATCTAGGAAAGGAGTTACACTCATCCACAACTGAACAATGGACTATGCCTTGAATTGACAGTTTTGTGCGAACAAGCTTTATCCAATTCCTTTACTAGTACTAGGCTGCCTGAAGCATCCCCTCTGGTTGGAGCATATAAGTCATACTCCATACCTATTCATGAGTATCTAGAAATCACCCAAATCTCATAGACTGTGACCAGCAGTCGAACTCATACAGGTGTGTTCCTTCTAAGATGTCCTGTAGGCCGACATCTCTGCTTTAAATAAGCCACTCGGATCACATTGAGGTAAAAAACCAACCTGCCATACAGAATAGGAGAGAAGTGCATCACTGAAGAAATGAGCCTTGTAAAGGTCTCTCCTCCCAGTCAACCAACAGCTTGTTTCACCATCCTACTTCACGGGATCTCCGATCACGTAGAACAGGTTACCACTGTGGTATGACTCATGTGGGTCTCAGGCCCATCTCACTCGATGCACTATTTATCACATTACGTGATAAACCCTTTGTAAATTGGTCGGCCAGATTCTTAACTGTCTGGACATAGTCCAGCGCTATCACTCCAGAGTTTTTCAGCTTTCTGACAGACTTCAACCGCCTCTTAACATGCCTAGATGATTTCATGTTGTCCTTAGAACTGTTCACCTTGATAATTACAGTCTGATTATCACAGTTCATCAGGATAGCCGGTATCGGTTTTTCAACCACCGGCAAATCCATATGGAGTTCACGAAGCCACTCAGCCTCAACAGTAGCGGTATCTAATGCTGTGAGTTCTGTTTCCATTGTTGACCTCGTTAAGATGGTCTGCTTGCAAGACTTCCAGGAAACAGCACCACCTCCAAGTGTGAACACATATCCACTCGTGGCTTTTATCTCATCGACATCGAGATCCGGTTTGAATCATCAGTAGCCCTCCGGTACCTTTGGGTACCCGGCATAGTGAATGCCATAGCTCACGATTGCCTTTAGATAACGCATTACTCTCTCAAGAGCACGCCAATGATCATCTCCGGTTTGAAACAAACCGGCTTAGCTTGCTCACAAAGAAGCGAGATGTCGGGCCTCGTAGCACTAGCTAAATACATCAATGAGCTAATGATCTCGGAGTATCTCAATTGATCCTTTGTTATTCTTGGTTTTCCTCAACAACACACTAGGATCATAAGGAGTAGAAGCGGGCTTGCAGTCACTATAACCAAAGCGACTCAAGACCTTCTCCACATAGTGGGATTGCAGTGTAACCCCACCATCACCTCCTCTCAGTAGCTTAATGTTAAGAATCACATCAGCCACTCCCAAATCTTTCATCTCAAAGCTCTTGGACAGAAAGTCCTTGACCTCCTCAATCATATTGAGGTTTGTCCCAAAAATCAGTATGTCATCAACATACAAGCACAAGATCACTCCTTCTCCCCACCATAGCGATAGTACACACATCTGTCAGCTTCATTCACAACAAAGCCAGCAGATGTCAAAGTTCTGTCGAACTTCTCATGCCATTGCTTAGGTGCTTGCTTTAGGCCATATAAAGACTTTAACAACTTGCACACCTTTCCTTCTTGACCTTCTACCACAAACCCGTCAGGCTGATCCATATAAATCTCCTCCTCCAACTCTTCATTTAGGAAAGCTGTCTTAACGTCCATTTGATAAACGAGAAGACCATGAGAAGCAGCCAGGGCAAGTAGTACTCGAATTGTGGTCAATCGGGCAACAGGTGAATAAGTATCAAAAAAGTCCTCGCCTTCTTTTTGGGTATAACCTTTGGCCACAAGTCTTGCCTTGTACTTTTCAATTGTACCATCAGGCCTAAGCTTTTTCTTGAAAACCCATTTACATCCTACAGGTTTACACCCATAAGGGCGATCAACGACCTCCCAAGTTCCATTAGACATAATAGAGTCCATCTCACTCCGTACCGCTTCCTTCCAATAGTCAGCGTCAGGAGAAGAATATGACTCTTCAATGGTTCTTGGAGTGTCATCCACGAGGTATACAATGAAATCATCACCAAAAGACTTTGCAGTCCTTTGTCTCTTACTCTTTCGAGTAACTTCATTGTTATCCTCCTCAGGATTTTCCACAGGCGTTTGCTCAACATGTTCTATCGGCAGAAAAGAATCAAGGGAAATTATAGGTTCTTGACTAGATGAGTTAGGTACATCACTATTCATAGAAAATTCATTCTCAAAAAATGTAGCATCTCTGGATTCTATGATTATACCAACACGCATGTCAGGTACTCCAGATTTTATAATTAAGAACCTATAACCCACGCTGTGCATAGCATAACCAAGGAATACACAATCTACGGTTTTCGGTCCAAGTTTGCGCTTCTTGATAATTGGCACGTTAACTTTGGCCAAACATCCCCAGGTGCGCAAATATGAGAGAGTCAGCTTCTTCTTTTCCCATTCCTCGAATGGTGTTACTTCTTTGTTCTTTGTAGGAACTCTATTCAGGACATGACACGCGGTCAATATAGCCTCACCCCACTATTCCTTAGAAAGTCCCGCAGTGTCTAACATGGCGTTAACCAAATCAGTTAGAGTGCGATTCTTTCTTTCGGCAACCCCGTTTGATTCGGTAGAATAGGGAGGCGTTTTCTCATGAATAATTCCATGTTCCTCGCAGAATAAAGTAACTCATTTGAAAAATATTCTCCCCCACGATCAGACCTTACCCGCTTGATTTTCCTCTCAAGTTGGTTTTCTACCTCAGCTTTATAGATCTTAAAGTAATCCAACGCTTTATCTTTTGTTTTTAATAAGTACACGTAGCAAAATCTAGTGCAATCATCTATAAGCGTCATGAAATATTTCTTTCCACCTTTAGTCAACACGCCATTCATCTCGCATAAATCAGAATGAATGAGTTCTAACGGTGCCAAATGCCTCGCCTCTTTTGCTGCCTTGTGAGACTTGCGAGGTTGTTTCGATTGAACACACGCATGGCACTTAGAATCTTTGACCAAAGTGAATTTCGGGATTAAACTCATATTAGCTAAGCGCGTCATACACCCAAAATTAACATGACAAAGTCGTGAATGCCAAATATTAGACTCATCATCATCGTTACACACATGGTTCACAACTTTATTACAGAATCCATCAAAGAAAAAACGGAGCAAACCTCCGTTCTCATAGCCTTTACCAACAAATGTTCCATACTTAGACACGACACATTTATTGGACTCAAATGCAAGCCTAAAACCATCTCTACACAGTAGTGATCCGCTGACGAGATTCTTCTTTATGGAGGGGACATGATGCACGTTCTTCAGCTGCACGGTCTTTCCCGAAGTAAACTTCAGATCGACCATACCAACACCATGAATAGCTGCATGCGATCCGTTCCCCATCAACAAGGAGCAACCTCGACCGACCTGATAAGTTGAAAACAAGAAAATATCAGCACAAACATGAATATTAGCACCAGTGTCAATCCACTACTCAGGTGATTGACAAACAGAAAGAACTGTAGGTAAATAATTACCGTACCCCGATGTTCCTCCAGCGTCACTAATAACCATGTTGGCAGACTTCTTCTGCTTATCCTTGTGATCTGGACAATTCTTAGCCCAATGGCCAGAATCACCACACACAAAGCAGCTACCCTTTCCTTTGCATTTTTTCTTAAACTCAGTAGTAGCCTTGGGCTTGACAAAAGGCTTATTTTTCCTCTTGTTGTGGAAAGCCTGAAGATTCTTCTTCTGCACCAAATTGGCGCTAGAACCTCCCTCAGCAGCAACTTTTTTGCCACGAGTATCTTTTGCCCTCGCCTTCTCTTCAACACCAAGAGTGCCAATGAGATCAGTAACACTGAACTCCTGCCTCTTGTGCTTTAGAGAGGTAGCAAAATCCGACAAAAAAGGTGGTAACTTGGCGATAATACCGCCAGCCACAAACTTGTCCGGTAACTCGCACTTATTGTTCTCAAGCTCCTTTGCCAGCGCCTGAATCTCATGAGTTTGCTCTACTACAGAACGGTCATCGACCATCTTGTAGTCATAGAACTGCTCCATGACATACAACTCACTACCAGCATCAGAAACTCCGAACTTGGCCTCAAGTGCATTCCACATCTCTTTGCCCGTAGGCAAATGCATGTACACATCCACAATGTTGTCCGCCAGTATGTTGACAAGTGCACCTCGAAACAAGTTATCGCTGCATTGAACTTGCGTTCATCCTCATCAGACAGAGGCTCAGCGGGCTTGCCTTGTGCAACATGAAAACATTCCATGGCAGTAAACCACAGGATCGCGCGTGCACGCCATCTCTTAAAATTTGAACCATCAAACGGAGGGTGTGGCTTAAGCGACGCAGCAAAGCCAACTACCGAAAAAGACCTATCAAGTTTTTGGATTGTTGGAAATCTAGTCAAATTTTGGTATATTTTAATCCAGAAATTCAGCATATAAAACATAACATAAACATGCATGAGTGATCTATCAACGATGTATTCATATTCGCTAACGAACAAGCTAACAGAAATATCTATTAACATATTCATAGCGCACAGAAACAAATACACCAGAAAAGTTTTCAATTTATACCCTCGGGCAGGGCCAGTGCCGAAGACACCGGAGGCGCCATTACCATCAGTCGACATGATGGCATATTCGATGTAGTCGATCGAGGCGTGATGCAGGAAGATGTTCGCAGTGCAGTCCCACGAACGGTTCGCCACCAGGAAGTAGACGTCGCAGATTGATGCGCTCCCCAAAAACTTGATCGCCCGCCTACCCATGCAGCGTTTTGATTTTTTCGAATAGATAAAGAAAAACGCGCCCGCACCCGACACGCCTGCGCGCACGGCACGGCTCGGCTCGGCGTGGCATGGCGAGGCGAGCGAGCGAGCGCGCGCGTGTATTGGCTCTCTCCAATTCCACAAGGGGGTTACCACGTTCCACCTTTTAAAGTGGTAACTCCCATTCAATTCTCCATATGGGACTAAACAGTTTTTACACCTAGCATTAATAATGAGCCTAAAAATTTCATTTGATTAATTGCTAAATTAAAATGGATCAAGCCCAATTAATACAACATGGACCACAGCAAAAACGAGCTCGATGTCTACTGTTTTATTGAGAGAAAGATGGAAAACAAGTCATTATTAATTGTCCCATAAAAAAGCGACTTCGCTGTTGTGAATGATCTTGTGGTAATCGCATGCAGAGCGGAGCTAACACAGAAACTGAAAGTGTGTCAAGCTACGTACACAGATTTTGGATTGGAGGTTTCAATATGGGAGGATAATTAGGTTACAGTACTATCTCCTGCAAAGGCTTTCTAAGTCTAATCCCACTGACAAAGTATCCTCGGATGATTTAGATGTATTCTCTAGGATTATTGTTTACGACCAAATTAACAAATAGCCTAGATTTTCTGAGATCGTAGTATTGAAGTATAAGTGAATTGCCTCGTCTTTCCTTATTAACTTAAGGTTTTGGGTGAACTAGCTGGTACATGCAACTCAATATGGTATCAGAACCAAGATATCTTGAGCTTAACATCCGATTGGTGTAATTAAAAAAATAATTATAGTCTACTTCTATTCTACGTTTTAAATCTGTGGGAACCTACATGTGAGGGGGAGTATTGAAGTATAAGTGAATTACCCCGTCTTTTCTCATCAACTTAAACTTTTGGGTGAAGTGGCTAATACATGCAACTCAATACATAGAATTGAAACACCGCGCAATTTTTATAGAGAAGATCTCTGGGATATGGTGCGATTTGATCTCTTGTGAATTGCACCACATGCACTGCATATATGTATCGTACTCGCTGATACCAACATTTCGAATGAAATTAACCAATCAGCTAGCTAGGCTCTTTCCTTACATCTTCTTGGTGGCGTGTGTGATGGTGATCAAGTTGACCAACCTCTTTATGTAATATATATTTCGTAAAGATCGTACCGATCGCGCGGATATATGGCCGTCGTCGTCCTCCCGACCAACCTTCATCTATTTCCTGTTGCGTGCCCGGCTCTATCTCGCTGGCGGCAACAGTGCCCTGGAAAACGATGCTTCACTCGGTCACTTTCGATCGACCGAGCCCACAGGCTAGAGCTTGCATGTGTGTGCGCGCTCTAGCTGTAACTTGTTGTTGCTTGCGCGATCGATGCACGGCTCCCTATATATCTTAGTAGTAATACTTCAAACTGAAATGCTTTCTTAACTATTTAAGTGCCCGTCTTACCCATCCCAATTTCTCTAGGTTGGTCATTAATTCAGATAAAGTCTTGCCAGGAAATAGCCACCGATCGACAGAGTTCACCCCTTTGTGGTTTAGTCCACTGTTATAGAAAAATTCATCACAGATAGTTTAGAAGTATCATCACAAACAGTTTCCGAACTGTCTAAATCTATGTATCTATAATAATAGGTGATTATCACAGGCAGCTCTCAAATCATCTGTGATAATTACAACACAAACAGTTTTTTTTAAAAACCATTTATAATATATCAAGTATCACAAATGGCTAATACCAAAAACCAACTGTGATATGTCATATATCACAGATGGTTCTCGGACATAGCCGTTTATGATATCTCAGATATCACAAATGGCTAATATTAAAAATCATCTGTGGTAGCTATTTAAATATTCATATTATTTTCTATTTTCGGCTAACCTCAAGAAATGTTAGCCATACCATTTGAAAACAAGCAAACATATCACTTCTATAGTATACGACAATCATTACACAGATCTCAACTAAATGATGTACGTTTGAATGAATTAATTGATTAAGCATAATTGAGCGATTACAATTATATGAAATATTTCAACATCTAATTATCGACAGGGTAAAATTCTCCAGACTTATTTATGACCTCCGCTATCAAGAATTGGGAGAGTTTTCCTTGAATTTCGGTGACTTTGTCAAGGTCAATTGCACTTTTGTTGAATTCCACAGACTGTCGCTAGGAGTAGTGTTAAGTGATGCACACACACACACATGTATATTGATAATCACAAAATAATTATTGGTAGGTTGACAGAAAAGACGATGAAGCAAATTCATACATTCGGCTGGAGCTAATGCGATAGGGAGGCGAGGCGGTCGAACTAGGTGGGGGCGACGGCGAGGTTGTCGATTCGACTGGAGGCGATGGCGACCTAAGGCGATAAGGAGGAGAGGTGAGGAGGCGAAAAGATGTGGCCGAGGAAGTGAATGAGGGCGCAAACCCTAACTAGGCACTACTTATAGGAGGAATTATCACGGATGGTTTTTAAAAAAACCGTCTATGGTACTAAACCACATCACAGACGGTTCCATAATAGAACAGTCCGTGATGTTGTAGTATCACGGACGGTTATATTATGGAACCGTCTGTGATAGTCCCATTTTCGTCAGGAAGTACTATGAAAATAAGTAATATTCAACCACTTACAAATTAACTCCTACGACTATGCCCACTTCGACCACGGTCATGGCTGTTGTTTCGACTACATCTTCGGCTGCAATTTTGACCACACCTTCAACAGCAGTTTTCACCACGCCTCAATGCAATTAACATAGTCAAGATTAGTTCCAACAGCATATACAATCACAGATGTAATTATTTCTTAATTACTAAATCAATTATAATGGAACAATTCCTTAATTACATGACAAGTTTCTTATAATTACATTGGAATAATTTTGAAATAGGTGTTCGCCATGTGGGATTATTACACTTGGCTATTTCCTTTTAAATAAAACCCTTCATGATGGTCGACACGCATATAGCTTGCTTCATTTATTGGTTCTTTCTCAAGCCTGATGTTGTCTCCGAATAGAGGCAACTCGTCAAATTGATTGTACTCTTTCTCATCCACGACTTTCTCAACTCCGACAATTCTTCTTTTTCCATTAAGAACTACGTAGCACTTTTTATTTGCTGGATCGGTTACATTAAAAACTTGAACAACTTGCCTCGCAAGTATGAACAGTTCATCTTTCTATCATACGCATTTGAGGTCCACAGTAGTGACGCCGTACTTGTAGACCTTTACACGCTGTAGGAGTTGGACCCAACAACACTGAAATAAAGGGATCTTGAAAATCAAGTAGTTAAGCTCTCAATCTCCTCTACAAGCTCGTAGTAGGAGCTTGGGACAGCTGTACTGAACTGCTTATCATGAAATGCATCTATGCGGACACATGAGTTCTGGACTGTACTCTTTCTTCCTGATCTGTTGTATAAAATGTGTACCCCTTAATGTCGTATCCTTATCATGTCACAATTGTAAATTTTGGCCCTTTTGCCAGCCATGTGGCGTTTCACTTGACGACCTCCCAGTGAATCGTACCCTCAACCATTCGTTGAACCGACGGTTGTGTTGTCTCGTGATCCAAACCTATGACTGACCTGGATTCTCTTGGCGTAGCATGTCTTTGTACTCTTCAATATACAGGGACACTTCAATTATATGTTGCAAGACCGTGAAATAGGTTTGAGTGTACATATCCAAATCAGGAGTTACTGCTTTCCTTCCGATGATCCCGATACCCTATAGCCTCCCCTCGTGACGAGATACAGACACACATATCAGTTTGATCAGAGCCATATAATCGACACAGAACTCAATGACCTCTTCAGTTGCATAACCTTTGATGATGCTACCCTCCAGGTAAGATCGATTGCGTACATAAAACCTGAGATTTCACATGTACCTATCGAACGGGTACATATGACATAGAAATATAGGGCCATATACATTTATCTCTTTTACAAGGTGGATAATGAGATGGACCATGATATCGAAAAATGATGGAGAAAAATACCTATCAAGATGACATAGAGTCATCACTAACTCGGCCTGTAGAGCATCTAGTCCATCAGGATCGATGACCTAAATCTTATATTCCTCAATTCTGCACTGAAGTCTACAAACATCCTATTGATGTTTCTCCACTGGGTAGAATCAGCAATGTGTCTTATCATTCTATCTTTCTTATGCTCCTCCGAGTGCCAACACCGCAATCTTGCATCCTTTCAGTTCGCAAATAAACGCTTCAAATGGGGAATTATATATATACACCCTTTTTGAAACCCCTTCGAATCAAGTGAGTTTCAATTTGCGCTGAGTTGGTAAACATTTTCAGATTATTGCAATCAATGCATGGACAATATATATTCCATCCCCTTCTTCAACATATCCTGCTCGGCCACTCTTCTAAAAACAAACACGATATTAATATACTCTTCACTCACACGGTTCTCAACGTACATCCAGCTTCGGTCGATCTACACTATGCATGTAACAAATTAGTATCAAATTGGATTATTAATGTTACTATAGCTAATTATATATCTAGCCTAACTATTTATACACATAATTATCATTCACCTAATAATAAATTGTTCATATCTAAATTAAGTAGCTCGCCACATATTCATGAAGCAATATGCATATATGTGTGTGTGTCAAGCAAGAATATATTGAAGTAAACTAGGAGTACTGACTCATTCTTAAATTGGAATAAACTACCATATTTCTAAATCTAGCTATCATCTCTCTCTATTACAAGGCATATAAGTTATCAGAAGCAAATGCTAACCTCTAATCACCAAAAACAAATTGATCTACAAGCAGTATGTTTTCACCAAACTCCCTAAAGTCGGCCGCCTCCTTCAATGCAGCGCAATGAAGACAGATTTGTCAAGGCCACGCTGGCTATTTAATAACATGGCGTATTCCAGATGGTTCTAATCTCAAACCGTCTGTGATATGAAATGATTTCAGATAGTTTGTATGAATAACCGTGTGTGAACTTTGACAAACGGTTATTAATACGAACCATCGATGATGCCTGTTATTATCACAGACGG
Organism: Dendrocalamus sinicus; assembly: GCA_036346575.1. NCBI lineage: Eukaryota > Viridiplantae > Streptophyta > Magnoliopsida > Poales > Poaceae > Dendrocalamus > Dendrocalamus sinicus. The sequence continues at coordinate 6,602,626 of CM070664.1, forward strand.
TTTGTATTAATAACCGTCTGTGAAAATATCACAAATGGTTATTCGTATGAATTATCTGCCATAGTTGTGTATTACAGAAGGTACATGGTCAGTTCGTAAAACCATATATGATGTAGTTGTTTAGTATAATTTTTTTTTATAGTAGCGGTCGTGACACAGATTAAAGATCAAAGAACTGGCCGACAGGTCAGCAATGGCGACGGCGCACGGAAGATTGATAGATCCAACACCTGCACGTCTGCACCATGATATGGTGAAAATTGAGCAACAGAATATCATCATATATATTAACGGTTGCAAGAAAAATTAACGTGTATGTACGTAGTAATAAAGGTCGATCGAAGTTGACGAGTCAGAGGTAAATGGCAATGAACGCGCGCGTACGTACTAGTTTTGTGGCTGTTTGAATGGCTCTTCAAGATGAACAAGTACGTCAGTTTGACGTGCACTCTTCAATTCAAACGTGGCAACGATGAGCGATGACCTAAATACTAATATATACATACATATTACGTACGTACGACGTCCCCGTTTGCCGTATATATGTACGCGTACGTGCGATTCCCTACATGATGAGTATTTTACTCACGTCGTTATGTACGTGGAAGTTACCATGCTTCGTCGTTTTCCTGCAGTGCAATGCGCATGCATCCAGCGTACGTACGTACGGCCCGGTGTGCACGTGAAGCGGGCGACGAGGCATGCGTGGACGCATGCACAGCATATATATATATATATATATATATATATATATATATATATATATATATATATATATATATATATATATATATATATATATATATATATATATATATATATATATATATATATATATATATATATATATATATATATATATATATATATATATATATATATATATATATATATATATATATATATATATATATATATATATATATATATATATATATATATATATATATATGCATGGTCCATACGATGACGTGGCGGGGAGCTCTACGCAGCCAAGGTGTGTCAACTAATTAAATACGGATAGAATAGTGATTTTTTCATATTTTTATTTTTATTTTTAAAAAATTAAATATACTCAAATACAAATATGAATACAATATTATAATGAATACGAATACAAATCGAATACCTACTCGATTCGATCAGATGTGAATATCCTATGACACAATGAAGTTTAGTAAAATGATATTGGTTTTATAGTAATATTTATATCCTTTTTCTCTAATTTATCATGTAATCATTGATCATTGGTGCCATTTTGCCATTAATCCTAACTAATTCCAGATATATTGCAAATAAATCATTTATAGACATATCGAATTTGGCTAAAAAGAGTATGCAAAAAGCTTTATTAGGGTATATGCCAAAATAAATTAAAAAAATATGAAATGCTAAATTAGAGTCCACCATAATGATGGGCTCATCGAAATGATCAAAATGCATATATAATATGCTCAATTTAAAGATCAAATGTAAAAGATACGTCAAATATTCCGTGCACCACATTTGAATCCGGATAATATATGTATCCGTATTCGTTTAGCACCAAATTCCGCATGCCACATTCGAATTCATATTCGGGGAAACATTCAGATACTATTCGTATCTATATTTGTTTCTTTAATACAAACGCATTTATGTTTCCCACATTCACTATCAACCAAATTCAGATATCAAATAAAACTTATAATTCGTATTCAGTTGACACCCCTAATTCAGCCATCGCCCTCCTCGTGCGTGTCTGTTCTGTTCTCTTGATTTTTCCTCTCTCGCGCGCGGGCGGGATGGGGGTGGTCCACCGGCCCACGGCCGCGCCACCGTGCATGTGGTGGTCCAGGGGAGCTAGCAGCTGCCTGTCTGCTCTGTCACGACATGGCCGATCGAGGGCTCGCTGCGCAGGTCCACGTGCACCGGTGCGCCCATCGATCGCGTGAGACTCGTGAGGACTGCAGCGCGCGCTGACGACGACACTGACAGACTCGCAGCACTGTTAATTAGTCTGTACTGTACGATGCCGCCCCGGCCGGCCGGCAAGCCGGCAAGCAAAGGGGAGGCACAGCGAACGCGCACGCATGTCTGCTGGGACGTGGGGGACGCCCTTGTTCCCCACGGCCGGCCTGAAGTGATCTGTAGCCAGCCAGCTAGTCGACGCCATGCATGATCCGTACGTGAGATCGATCGAGCGTGCAGGCCGCGCGGCTGTGTGTACGTAGAAGGCGCGCTGTGATTCTTGGGCTAGCTAGCTAGCTCCTCCGTGTTTTGATCGCCATATCGTCGCTGAACGAATGCGAACGGACGTGCGTGTTGATCTGCTTGAGCGTAGAGAGGGGTGGAGAGTAGGGATCGGATCACGGCCAAACCAGGTCATGCATGGGCAGTAGGGGTTTCAGAAATTACAAGTAAAATTTCCTAAGCCATCATTTTCCGGTGGAATTTTCCTAAAAACCGCAAGTTAATTTAGACTAGTACTCCTCGTATAGCTATACATCACCAGTGCGCTAGCTGTTGTAGCGTATGTGAAATATCCTTATACAACAACAAGAGTTCCTCTAATTTTTTCCTAAACCAGGTGCGGATTTAATGTGAGAATGGTCTCACGGGCGCTAGTTAGCCATCTGGTTGCTAGTTAGCCGAATTTGGCATATACATGGATGCATGCATCCAGCAATCTCTTGAGGATGTCATTATGACTAACTAAATTCCATCACTGTATGTCGACGTAAATTCCATCACTGTATGTTGACGTGTGTGACGTTTTGGATTTAGTCACGTACGCTACACACTGAAACAGCCCTGAAAATTTGAAAAAAAAAATTAATTTTACTCGAATTTTGCTTGATTTTGAAAATTTTGCCAAAACCAAAAGCTACAACAAATTTCTTGCCTTCCGTTTTGGGAAATCCGCTTGCCAAGCGCAACGACACTCTCAAGTCGTTCATCGTCGCTCCTGCTCCCGCTACCAAGCGCCATGATGCCGTTCATGCTGCTTGCTCACCTGTCGCCAATAACCAAGTCAAAAGTTGCATAGCGTCCACGCCACCTCGTTGACTGCCCGTACTTCGCCTTAACACCGCTGCTGACCATGCGCCGTGCTGCTCCACCGTCAATCTGCGCCATTGCCACCTCTTGTCGTTAGCTGCTCGATACGCACCACAGCACCGCTACTCACCATGTCAAGTCACGCGCTCAAGTGAGACGCAAAATCTCTCCATCGCCAGCACACTTGCCAGCTCCCGCTGAAATGCGAAGTCCGCTCACCCATCCATGTCGTTGTCCACACACCGAGCACCTTTCCGCACCGCCATTGTCGCCACCGCCTTCGTCACCTATAAAGCCAAGATCAGGGACCCCTCACTCACTTTCCGCACTGCTCATGACCATTGCCACCCTTTCCTTCCTCCACTCCGGCCAAGTCGCGCCGCAATCACTGACGCCCAAATCGCCGCCAATGAGCCCGAATCCGATTTCTTGTTGCCGTCTCCTCTCTAATCTAATTGCCTACATCCTTAGCACCTCCTCATCATCACAAAGCTATGCCCTAGCTTCTTGTCGTGCCTCGCTATCCCTAGCTCACCCTTGTGCACCACCACTCTGCTGCCCACGGTCACCATCGCCAGAGCTTCTTGGGTCACCCTGAGCTAAGCCATCACACCGTCGAGCTCCCCTCGCTCCTAGATGCTCGAGTATCCCCAATTTAGCCAAGCTTCACCACAACTCCGCCGTGTCGTGCCCCTATTCCGGCTAGGCTTCGCTGTCGCCAGCCATCTCTAAGCCACCACTACTCGTGCGTGTGCCTAAAATGGGTTGCTCGTGTTATGTTGGTGCTCGCTGCACCACCGCTCACCGCTGTCCATCGTCGTTGTCACCAAATTTCGTGCCACCACTGTTTTCCCTGTCTCGGTGGGCATAACAGTGAGCTTCGACTAGCCCTAGAGTGGGCTGGGCTTCGAGCTCTTTGGACTACCAAAGTGAGCTAGCAAAGCCAATCCAAACCATCTCTTGGCCCAGTCAGCCAATTGGGCCAGCCCGCACGATGCAGCTAGTACTACTCACAGCACAGCCAAATACTATGTAGCCATTAATTTCAGCCCAACCCATTGCTGTTCACCAAACTTAACCCGCTAGAAATTGTGTCAACCAGGCATTGTTCACCTGATCGGTTACTATTCACTTAAAACCCGTTAAGTCTATTTATACTCATTTTGACCATCTCGAGCCCGTCTAATCTATTTTCAGCTTTGCTCGACCTCAACCAAGCACCGTTTAGACCCTAACCACCCAAACCCTCCTATGCTTAAACCTTTTTTTGAATTTTTCTCTTTCATTTTGTTCCCAACTTGCTATCTTTCAAGTTCAGATTTATTTGATTTCTTTTCTTTACAATAGCACCCAAATTCATTGAGTAGACTGCTGAAGGAGCTAATCAAGTTGCAGAAGTAGGTCTGGTTGAAGACTAGAGCAGGAAGGCAAGTCATATGTCTTTAATCATGTTGATCCCATATTACCTAATTAAGTACATTTATCTTCATTTACATTATTTACGCACTTTTATTTACATAAAATAATAGTTTATAATGACGTGATAAATAGTTAGATCCTACCACCGAAAAGCCCTGTCATATTTGTAAAGTTCATATTCACCTTGAGAGCCTCGGTATAATCAATATTGGTATTTAATCACTAGGTGAATAGCTAGTAATCATATTGGACAACTAAAATAAGTTACGTGTACTAATAAGAATTATTCGGCTCCATGCTAGTAGGCTTCAAAATGAAAGCGTTGGGTTGAGGCTACTTGGTGGGTAGCCATTAGATGATTTCGATGGTATTGTTCTGTAATGCATGTGGTATGCGATTGACAGCCTCGTCTATAGCAAGTAAGTAAGGACTAGACCCTTATGCCAAATAAAGAACATATATCTAGCTCAACCACAAGCTTGAGTTGTCAATCTGGTCTAGTAAAGTGCTCAATATGATCGAATATCTACAGGAGAGACCGCTATCCCAAGATTTCAGGATGGCTCACGAGAAAGGTGTGAGATGGAAGTTGGGCTTATTGTCCCAGTTGGGCTTATTGTCCCACTTGTCAATCTTTACAATGGCGGGTACACTCAACGTCGGGTCGCAATTTTTGCATTAACCTATGGATTTCCGATAATGGTTGAATGGTTCTGAGCCTACTAGGTAGAAGCTAGCTAGAACGAAAAGAGTGGTGAACGATCTTGTTATCTCAATTCAGTCACACGCTATCATATTGCTTGTCTATTACATAACATTGTGAGTTTGGGGTACCCTATGGGTAAAGCTGGGTAACTCTGTAAAGTATAACATAGTATTCAGACACGTTATGCTTCTGATTAATGGTGATGTGTTTAATGGGTGAATCCAACAAGTCAAAAGTAAGATTAGGATGATTTTAAGATGATGAGTAAGATGGTTAAATTCCCTTTTTCTCTTAATAAAATATCACTTTGCATTTCAAGTCTAAAGATCTTTGTAAACAGACATGCATTTATAACCGAAAATAATATAATCCTTATACCTCATTCTGTTGACATACTAGCAAATAGTTTAGATATTTCTGTGCGACTTGTTGAGTACACTTGTACCAATACTTGCTTAATCATCATCATCATCAGAAGCTTGGGAAGACCGGAGAACCCTTTGTGGGATACATTGATGTCTCTCTAGAAGATGAGGACTACTGGTTTTAGGTGTCGACTACGCTTAGGCGTGCCTATGTTTTCTTTAGAAGATTTTTGTATTGTAATATAGACCTTGGGCTTGAATGCCCTTATTATTGTAAAACTCAACTGCTAAGCCCTACTCTCAGTGGCGTAGCCAGGATTTGTAGTTATGGTGGTCCATTGTCTAAAAATTTTTTTAACCGCTATAAATTTAACATGTCGGTACACAAGTATATAAATTACAAAACGCAATTAACAAAAAAAGGACATACAGAGTTCATAAAATAGACGAGTATAGCTTTCTTAACATAGAATTGAAATATTACATACCCATAATAGTTGAAGAACAATATGTCACTACTTCTTGTCAGGCCTGCGCCTTTAATAGCCATGAAAGTGTTGATGATCTCTTCTTCACTCAATTGTAAGAAAATATCCCGCTCAATAAAAGTCACTAGACAATCATCCAGAAGGCTACCACCCATCTTATTTCTCAACTTATTCTTGAGAATTAAGCAATGACATATTTTTCTTTGATGCATATTTTTGAAAAAGAGATGCAATATCACCACTCCTCTTCATATTTCAATAAGTCTGCAAGAGAATAAAATATTGTTTCAATTTACCATTCCAATAATCAATTGACACAGAAAAAAAATCCTATCCTACAATTAAAATTAAATAGTCCAATGCGACCGTGCATTCCAATAATATAATCTAATGACACGAGAATAAAATAAGGTTTTGTGTACCTTGTGAGTTGTGACTTGCGGCTGTGAGCGTCGATGCACGATGGTGGATCGTTGTCGCCGATCACGGTGGTGGCCACCAAAGCAATAGGCGATGCGTTACGCTCGAGTTAGGGCTTATTTGCTTAGTCTCTAGCTCTAGGGAGAGATTGAGAGAAAAAGGAAACATGACTAAGCGAGCGAGCTAATTGGATGAAGATTTTGACTTTTGAGACGTACTGCGGGCGACTCACGTGTGCTCTGCTCGTCGTCGTGGCGCCGCCTGCCGCCACCGCCGTCGCCGCTTATCGTTAAATAATCGTATTCGTATTCTATGAAGCACAACACGGCAAAGGATACGAAGGCGCGCGGCGGCGCGCACGAAGAAATCGAAGGGTCGCACAATGCGTATTCACGAAAGGCCGCGGACGCTCCCACGTATTCGATGTTTGGCTGCTGAGGATCCGAATTTTCCTATATCTATGGGCTGAGGCGCAGGGTGGTCCGTGGACCACCCGGACCACCTTGTAGCTCCGCCAGTGCCTACTCTCTCTTGTAATAAAATTTGGCTTTTATGATTAAAGCATGGGTAAGTTTGAGATACACTCTTGTTTCACTCCACAACTGATCTTTCCGAGCTGTGGAGAAGTCCGACGGTCTTTGAAATATGGTCGTTAAATATACGTACCTATGTGCAGCAACAAAATTCTCATGCTTAGAGATGCAACATGCAAGATGCAACAACTAACAAAGTAGCATTACATATTTTACTCCAGTTTCCCCCTCCAATTAGTTGCAGGTACGAGCGCCCAATTTGAACACCAACAAGAGAAGATGCGGCGGCTCCGATTGGACATGGGGGTCAACTGGCATGTCATCTCGATCAGTCTTATCGGTCTGCTTCCTGGCCTTTTCCTAATGCAGCGATCGAATAAATAATTGTTCAGACAAAGCACCAAAGATTGCAACGACCTGCAATTAAGCAACCGAGATGCAGCTGACACAGCAACGCGACGTGGACCATAGGGGGCCGTACACTTATAGGACCATGCAGCACAACTAATCATCCGCTATTACGCCTCGCGGAAACCGCGCGCGGGGAGGGCCTCCACGTCGGCCGCGCGTGCGCTCCGCCCGCCGCGTGGCCGAGCGAATCTCGGTACGGTCTGGCGAGCCATTTTGCGAAAAAGCCCCTCCATTTTCCTCAAATTACGTAAAGGTCCTTAGTTCTCACAAAAAAGTCCCTGCCAGGTTTTTTTAAACGCTTTTTTTGCGAAAACAACCCTCTACTTCACCCCGCGTTTTCTAAATTACATACAGGTCCTCGTTTAGTTACGTACAGGTCCTCGCTTTTTTACGAAAAAACCTTTGACTTTTTTCGAAAAAAATACATATGCACCCTTGATTTTTTTAAAAAACTCCTCACGAATTATCGCCTCTTTTACTTCGGTACACACGGTGGCTGGCACGCTTTTTTTTTGCGAAAACAACCCTCTACTTCACCCAAATTTTTTGTGCTTTGCAGGATAGCGCCCCGCGTTTTCTAAATTACATACAAGTCCTCGTTTAGTTACGTACAGGTCCTCGCTTTTTTACGAAAAAACCTTTGACTTTTTCGAAAATACATATGCACCCTCGATTTTTTTAAAAAAACTCCTCACGAATTATCGCCTCTTTTACTTCGGTACACACGGTGGCTGGCGCGGCGTGACGCCGCGCCTATGAGGCTAGTAAAGGAGGATAGAAGCAACAAAACTTCGACCTCACTCTGCAGTCTGCTCAACCATAATAGAGCAAATATTTAAGAGGCACGAGACGAGGGAATGACACAAACAAAGTATATATATTTGTTGGATCGATCATTAGGTCATTTGCTGCATTAGCCAATAATCTAATGATACTACTCAAATTACCTGAATTTTGCATGTATGGAAACTGTTGCGCGTTTCTACCGTTGACAAAAAGATTTCAGGGTACCACGATTATGCAGGTTAGCCCCGCGGCACGTACGGTTCAACCGTCCCGACTAGTGTGCGGGTATGTTCTTTTCGATTTTTGGATCAATTTTTGATTTTTGTTATAATACCTAACTTTTAAACGAGGTATTTTTTTAAGACGGAGTCTACAAGTTAATTGTAGTACACGTTAAAAGCTCAACATCTGTACCATCCAAAATCGTAAGCCAGTATCTCTCTCCATAATCTCTATCGCAAACAGCTAAAATTCAAAAATTTCAGCCAAAAATCGTAAACCACAGCCATAAAAACAAACCCTATGTTTAGAGTACACAAGGACCACTAGCTTGACAAGTAAGGCCTTTGCGAGGGCCCAGCTACAATAATGCTCGATCCAACTTGGATGGAGTGGTGGCATGGACGTAAAAAAACATAGAGAGAAGTAAAACACAAAAGGCTCCAATTTCCGCTGCTGAAGTCTCACCGTCACGCTCCCAAAACCCTAGCTAGTCACCGCACCACCTTGCCTCTCGAGGGTTGGGCTGGCCACCTCGAGCGCTAGGGTGTCCTTTCTCGAGTTGTCCGCTGTTGGTCCCTTTCTCTCCTCCATTCTCAGGCGCTTATCTCTGGTCGGATTTTTCTTTCTCCGTGGCAGTGTAGTGTTTCCTATCAAACATTTCAAACAGCTTCTAACTTTCGTGTTTAGAAATCGGTTTTTGAACGAAATGACTTATCAAACTGGTTTTCATTAGTCGTTTATAAAAAATTATTATAGGAGATGATTTAAATAGAGTGGTTTCTCAACTCGAGTATCCCTTATTATTTTAATCTCTATCATAATTAGCTAAAAGCTATATCACTTTTGAACAGAGCATAGACCATTGTATACCTTGACGATAATGGTAACCCTTCGCTAGAAACCACCATCGAACTGAGCTTGGCATATATAGATCTCATGTGGTTCTCTTTTGATGAACAACAGTGCTATCGAGACCTAGCTCTATGCATATATCTACGGTAGTTAACAAAAAATCTACTTTCGGCTTTCACGGTCATTGGCAATCATGTCACCGTTCGTAGATCCGAAGTCTCCGGGCAAAGAAGACGAAGAAGCCTAGCATATTCATCATCGATAAAAAGCTTGGTGGTAACGTCTTGTTCTCCAAAGTTATACATTGTAAAGTTACGTTTATGCACTTTAACCTCGTGTTATTAATATGAACTAGATGACTTTTCTAAACTAGTAGTATGCCCGTGCTAACGCTACGGTAAAATATAAAACAAGAGAATTTCATTAGGTATTTGCTTCCTAGGCAAGCTTTTTTTTTGCAACGCACAACCTAAATGCTCACTCTGTTTCGAATCATGGCAGTAGCATTGTGACAGTAACTGACACACAAGGATCCAACAACGTACAATATGAGATACTATCAATACAAAGCAGTATGTAAATACACAATCTATTAGCCACAAGGTAAATGTTCATGAGACGCTAGCAATAGGATAATAAGATTTATGTCTTGCTGAACACACTAAAAGTGCATATGTCTAAGATCGAACAAAAGTCCTATATATGAGTAAATTCAATATATTAGAGAGAGCGAGAAAAGTATTTGCACTAAAGAAAATGAAAAACTTCATTCTGGACAATATTTTTGTTGGAGGAAGAGAATTGCATAATTGCTATCTAAATGGCAAGGTAATTACCTTTAATTGAAATTCCATGACCAAACACCTTAAAGCAAAGCTATCTAGCTATAAGCATGCATAAACAAACTCAATTTCTTCTCCTCCCCTGTTCATAGTGTGCAAATGGCATTCATAGTGTTCGCTCTTTTGCATTTAAAAGTAGTATAACTATATATTCTTAAAATTCCACAAGCTGGATTCCATTACCCCAAATAAGCTATAGCTACACCTAGTTGTCTAGTAATTAACATAGATATGTACAATCTTGCATAGATGTGGTATCTCACGAGTTGCAGACCATTTCATTGGTGGGCACTGCTCATAGAGCGATTCATAGAATATCCTCAATGGATCCCTCTGCGGTGAAAGGAAAATCAATCATTTCCCATATGAAAGGAATTAGAACCTACCGGATAGGGAAAATGTTAGAATGGTCATACTTCGCAGGAGGATCATGCTACATACTGGCAATTCATACACCTTTCTCTCCTTCTTTCCCTTCTCACTATCTTCCTTCCAGTGCCTTCTTTTCATCTTCTTTGATACCTACTTTCTTCTTTCTTTTCTTTTGCTCCTTCACCGAGTGAAGACACTAATTTAGCAACTAAACAACACAACATAAAATTATGCCCAAACCTTAAACCCAAAATGATAAATTGCATTAAACTTGGACCTTAGCCTCAAGTCACTCAACTCTAAAGACAAAAGTGTCTTGAACCCAAAGCTTAAATCCGACCCTATACATAAACCCCACTAAACTTGAACTATAAATGCTACATGTTAAAAATCTAATCCTACAATTGAATTTTCATTAGTGCTTTGATTGGATTTTAGAAGATAACAAAATTACCATTGGAATCTGGATAGACATGTACATATCCTGCAACCTCGCCTTACGACCGAGAAAGATAGCGATATCTGTTATGCCATGCATTGCTATACAATTCAGCGGATCTAGCCTGAATGCCCAGTCAACTAAAGCATAGAAGTCCTCCTGAAAATATTTCATGTAAAACACGTGAAGCCTCCATCCCTATAATGGCATAAATTTCAGCTTTCTATATCTCCATATTTAGAATTTAACTTGTCTCTCAGTCTCTCAAATATGCAAGGGGAAAAGACAATAACATCAACCTGAATACCATCAAGCAACTCCTGTAGGCATTCATTTAGCACTCCCAACTCGGCTGAATTGTTACTGTAGATACAAGGCGTAAGAATTCAGTTTTACACCATGTCTGTAAAAAGGAGATAATTATAGCCAACCAACTCGGACATGGAAAACATGTGCAAAAATGGCAAGAAAAATATTTGAACTAGTAAAAATTCCGCCAATATCGCATGTTAGTATCCAACTATCCATAACACTATTAGTAACAGGGTAGGATAATTTTTCAAAAAAGGGTAGGGATAATAAAGGCCAACCATGGCACGCTAATTAGTGCTTGAAGAATATTCTGAATTACACGTCCAGCTAGCTCTATTCAACTCCACTCAAATCGGGCACTTGATCGACAATATCATAAGTCTAGGAAAGTCTAGCACCATTTCTAGTTCAAGACGGCTAATGGGAAATATCTTGAGTCTAGCACCATTTCTACTTCAATGTGTATCGGTTTTGGGCGATAATGTTGGCATGCTATCAAGGATATGGCCATTGATTATGAGCGATGCAGGGCTACCAAAGAAAGAAAATCGACCCACCTTTTGGATGAACTACGAAAATAGAAACACATTCTAATAATGAATTGTACATAAATATCTGAAGGTGTTGATCGGACTTGATGTCGAAAAGGAATGAAACAACAATTCTTGCTCTGCAAAGAACAAACTTTAGAAGGTCCCATGTGTGAACCATTCAACATGTCTTCGTATCAACATTGAGGCTAAATCATTATAAATCAATGAACCTCATTCCTAATAATTTTGAAACCTCCACTTGTTCGTCCATTTTCCCATCCAAATTCTCAAGTATTGAGTTAGATGCCTTTTGTTGCTGAAATTAATAGAATTCAAAAGTCGATGAGTCGTGAGATATCAATAAAATATACCTTGAATATGAAATAAAATTGGGCGTAAAGCATCTTGCTAGCGATGACACTTGCTCCAATTGCTTTGACATGCTCTCAACGACATTGGCCATGTTGCGTTTTGTGACAAACATGACATCGAGAAGGACCATCCTGCACAAGGATATTATTAACATGTAAGAAAGCCAAAGGGCGATAGACACAGCAAGTTCCATATTTTTTTAAAAAAATCAACTTGGGGCCATCATTACGATAAGAAAGATCGGTGTTTTTACCTAAATCATATTGAATCCATGGGAAAAAGTGCGATCAACTCAAAACTATGAACCTTGATTCGATATTTGATCACCAAATCAGAAATATATTATTGCGAAATAAGAGAATCAATTATTCATGGTGTCCTAACATACATGGAAGGTTACAAGTTATCTACATTTCTGATTGGATCCACATAGAACCTCACAAACCGAGCGTGGTAGTGTAAGTGAAATTCATGAAATTCTTTAGGGGACTCAAGAAACATAGTTCTATATAGATTCTGATATTTCTGATCACAAGAAACAAGGCGAGAAGAGCAAATATCAACAACATATGGAGAAAAGTGTTTTACTTTCTCCTTATTCGATTCTTGATTCTATAAAAGACCATGAAAATTGTAAAAAAATATGAAATGTTTGTGGAGAAAGAAGGTAAGGAAAATGAAATTCATAACTCATTAGTGAAAAAATTGCAGACTACAGTTTGACAATAACCCATATAAAAACATTGGCATATGTTTTTATCTTACCTTCCACCACATATAGCAATAACCAATTGCTCCAAGCTGCATTGCAGTGAGTATGTAACATGATAAAGCTGCTGCAAAAGGAATGCATATGCGGTAAATAAATAATACAAGAGTCGACAAAAAATACATTAAAATGAAAGGGTAAGTAGTCATTGACTGTCATAGGTTTTGCAAATGTTGTGAGAAACAATTGAATATACCGGCATTATTATCCCACTTGGTATTAAACCACTATAAGTAACCAATTTACATGTTTCAAATTGTCAACTTTGAAGCACTTGATTCACAAATTATGATGCACACACCTTCAAGTTTTACAAAGTATGACTATGACCTCATTTCAATGTATATATTGCGGAGAGTAGGTAAGAGCTTAATTTAAGCAACTATCTATCTATCTAAAACTTCTTTGAATATTTCATGTATAATTGAAGTAAAATTGTAACTAAACCAAACTACCACCTTGCGTAAGTTTTTTTAGAGGAAAAGCTTGCATAATATCTTATATGTGTTGACAACACCTACTTCTAATTCGATTTGATCATTTAAGCATATCATATTGGTCTAACCATATAACATACAAAGAACAACCAACCAATCCGATGGCGAAGTTAGCCTTTAGTTCATGACAACAATGAGCCAATCCACTAATCGAACTTAACCTTAGTTCATGACCGCAGCGATAAGAACTAAGGCTAACAACTGGAAAAAGTGCATCAACCTAGCGGTTTGACTAAAGCAGATCGAGAATTATCACCGACACAAACTCGACCCAATCAATCCAATTCTTGAAATGACACAAAATTTCAAGCGATGTTTGAAATTCGTGAGAGGAAAAGCGGATGCAAGTTGATCAAATACCTTGATGATGACCTCCACGGCCTCGAAAATTTGGAGTGTTGTTGATCTTGATGTAGGCTGAAAGGTCTCCCAAATAGATCGCCCTAGCCACACACGCACGCACGCACCCAAGCACATCAACACAGCGCTCGCTACGCCTATAGCTGCATAGAACATCGTAGAATTGAGAGGAGAAGCGAACCCGGGGACTGGGGAGGGCGAGGAGGCCGGGGCGCGAGGGCATCGGTGGGGTCGCGGAGGAGGAAGCGGTCGCGGAAGGTGAAGTCGCGGGGGCGGTGGTGGCGGCGAGTCGGGCGGGTGGGCGAGGCGTTGGAGGAAGCGCGAGTGGCGGCGCGCGCGCGCGGCCATGGTGGCGTGGCGGCGAGGGAGGAGGTTTGGGTTAGGGTTTTAATGGGGTGGGAGTGGCGGCGGAGGGGCGGCGGGGAGCGGAGGCGCGGGGAGAGTGGAGATGGGGAGCGGCGGTGCGGTGGAGGGCGGGGAGCGGAGGAGTGGCGGAGGAGGAGGCGGCGGCGCGGGATGGGAGGAGGAGGCGGCGGCGCGGCGGCGGAGGAGGAGGAGGGAGGACGGCGGCGGGAGGAGGAGGGAGGAGGCGGCGGCGCGGCGGCGGGAGGAGGAGGAGGAGGCGAGGTGGCGCGCGGCCGAGGAGGAAGGGGAGGCGCGATGGCTCGGTGTGCGAGGAGGCGGAAGAATGAGGTGGGGAGGCGCGCGCGCGGATTCACCGGGGCGAATCGGTATCTCAATGATGTGCATGATCCAAATGATTTTGACCGTAGGATCTTTAATGAGTAAGAGAAGAAGACTTGAGGAGAGATCCAGGCCATTCATTTGTATGAAGTTGGAACCCTTTGGTACACAAATCTGGGTGGACTTAGATTAGGCATGACTGTGGGGGTGGTTGAGGGGGTGGATTTAGTAAAGAAAATTTTGGTGTATTATAGAGTAGGGTAGATAAAAAAATCAGCACCTTACTAAAGTACGTACTGCTCACGTTGGCACATTCATGGAGAACTACGAAATTCCTACGTTTAGCGCTTAATACAAACTAAGCAAGATTCGCACTGCGCGCATAAGAAGCCCTCAGCCTAAGAGCGTGGTCGTATTGACTTGTACTAATAATTTTTGGCTGTAATTTATGCTTAAAAATAGTAATAACTAAAAAAGTGACTTTATAGTGAGGCATGAGTGGTGCAAAAAGTGTAGGAAAGATACGTATGTATACGGGAGCGAGAAGAATAGGATGATTGATACATTTATGACCCCTTAATTTATCTCCAGAGCGAGACAGTAGCCAAAGAAATGAAGAAAAGACACTACGAAAAAATCAAATTTTTGTATTGACTTTTGTTTTTTTAAGTACAAGAGAGGAATAGAAGTCTAAAGAAGAGGGCCTTAAGCTTCTCACAATGGGGATGTTTGATATGGTTGCGGTTTATTGTTTTTGGCTGAAATTTTTAAATTTTAGCTGTTTGTGACAGAGATTACAGAGAGAGATACTCGCTTGCGAATTTAGTTGATACAGATATTAAGTTTTTAATGTATATTATAATTAATTTATAGATTTTATCTTAAAAATACTTTATTTAAAAGTTAAATATTATAGTAAAAGGTAAAATCCGTTTTTTAAAACCGTTAAGGGACAGGCTCAATAAATCGCCGCTAGTTGGAGATTATTTCATGTACATCCCCGTTCCCAGGGGAGTTGGGCGTGATTGCAAAGGCCTACGGCGCCCTTGCTTTGCGGGCTTCCTTTCCGACTGCGAGTCATGGGCTTATGGCCCATCTGTCTCCCCAGATTAGAGTGCGATTGGTCTAGCCCCAACTAGCCTCAGTGTTCCGTACTGCAAGCCGTCACTCTGAAGTCGCCAGAAAATGTGAGCTAATGCTCTGAGGTACTAAGGTCGGGGCCAGTGGCCGGGTAGTACGAGCGAAGGTGTTCGTTTTTACAACCACACAGTTCGATCCTGTATGTTTTTTACACTCTATACACACACACACTTTCATTATAAAAGCTCATGGATAATTTCTTTTCAGCTGTGGTTAATAATTTATAGTTACAACTTATAACTTTTGAAACTAGTATAAACACTTGTACAAATGAACCAAATATTAATAAGGTGTTTGGAAAATGTTGTCTTGATAAACCACTTCGAATCACTTCGAAAAGATGACCAAGAAGTCGCTGTTGTTTGTTTGTTTGTTTGAAAGAAGTGATAAACTATAAGTTGAAAAGAATGGAGCCATATATGCCTAAGCTTCATGAGGTCCTACACCTTTGCAATCCCCCATGTGTTGGTTGTGTGGGTGTCTGTGACGTGAGTAGGTGTGCATGGGATTGTGCCATGCGCCATACAAGACAGATTGGCTGTCATGAAACAGTGCTAACCAATCGGGATTAAGCTTCTAAATATTTGAAATGATATATTATCTAATATGTTCGATAATTGACTCTATATCGAGTAGGGGTCTTTGTTGAATATATAAGCACATGTAGGTTTAATTTATTCCATAAATAAATCATGACATCATGCACGCAAAATAACGAGAACCATCACGGCATAAAAGATCTGAACATGTAAACGAGAAACGTACATGAGCAGATCTATCACGGAGAACATGACCATTACGTCTCGATGGTTACTGCTACGATCGGTTTGCGATGTAGACGCCGCAGAGCACGGTGAGATGACACGAAGTCGATGGCGATTCGCGGCCGAGCGAGCGAGGAAGACGAGCGAGCTACAGGCGATCGCGCGTGAGCGCTTCCCAAAACCTTATTCGCCCTCTCCGGTGCGAGGACTTGGCGGCGGTTCGGAGACTGCTCTCCCGAACGGCGATGCACGCCGGCGGGCGGGGCGGAGTAGACTACGTGGGGCGGCGCGGCACAATGGATGGAGGAGGCAAAACCTAGATTGATTTTTGGCGTGATCTTTGTATGGAGGCGGCGACTCGTATTTATAGAAAACCGGGGCGCGTGATCAAGACGCTGCACGTTCTCCATAACTCGTGGCGAACCGGATTAGTCGCGTAACCGATCCGGATTCACCGCCACACAACGACAAAAGATAAAGCGCAAAGGAAGCCGCATCTGCGCAAGCACTGGAGCGGATTTTGGCGGACCATTCACGCAGTGCCGTGCGCCGCGCCGCCGCCAGCCAGCCCAGCCAGCCAGCCCGGCCCGGCCGGCCGGCGAGGCGAGGCGAGCGAGCGAGCGCGCGCGTGTTATCCTCTAGTTCTCTCCACACATGCCTCAAGTGACTAGGAGTGCACCATCCCTTTTAAGGTGGTCTTCCTCTCCTAGAACTAGCAATATGGTACTAAAGGTCACATGCATGCCTCCTTTGCATGAGTGGGCCTTTGAGATTTAATAGGAATTATTCTTATTATATGGGCTTGGCCCACATAATCCAACAATCCCCACGGATCTCAAAGTCCCACAGATTTGCTGAATTCCAATGTCTTGTTTATATATCGGTATTTCGATGGAGACCGATTAAGGTTGAACATCCACCTAGAACTCAAGCTACACTTACTCACAACTTGAACAATGGACTATGCCTTGAATTGCAAGTTTGGTGCAAGTAAGCTTCACTTAAAGACTTAAGCGATACTAGGCCGCCGATGAGCTACCCCTCGGTTGGAGCGTATAAGTCATACTCCTTGGTCTCTTCATGAGCTTAGTAGGAGATTACCCAAGATCTCCATAGACTGCGACTAACGATCGGGCTCATATAGGTGTGTTCTTTCAAGAACGCTCTGCGAGATAGCGTCTTCGCTTCTAAAAGCCAATGGAACACATTAAGACCTTAGTCAACTGCCTTGTAGTTTACGAGTATTGCATCTTCACATAGAGAGGGTTGAAATTACTCTCCTTGATTAACTAATGGCTTGTTTTCCCAGATCTAATTCACGGGATCTCCGATCACATAGGTTGGGTTACTACCATAGATAACTCACATGGGTCTCATACCCATCTCCTTCGATGCACTATCTATCACATTCGTGATAGTCCCTTTGTAAAGGGATCTGCGAGTTTTTATCTGTTTGGATGTAATCCAAGGTTATAACTCGGAGTTTCTCAATTTCTGACAGACTTCAATCGTCTCTTAACATGCTCGGGCGATTTCATATTATCCTTAGAACTGTTCACTTTAGCGATAACGGTTTGATTATCACGATTCATAAGGATAGCGCGCGGCTTTTCCACCGTAGGTAGATCCATCAATAGATCTCGTAGCCATTACGCCTCAACAATAGCGGTGTCTGGTGCCGCAAGCTCGCTTCCATAGTTGACCTCGTCAAAATGGTGCATTTGCAAGACCTCCATGAAACAACACCACCACCAATAGTGAAAACATATCCACTAGTGGCTTTGATCTCATCGGCATCGAGATCGATTGGAATCACTATAACCCTCCAAAGCCGACGGGGTACCCGGTATAATGAAGTCCAAAGTTCGAGGTACCTTTCGGATAGCGCAACACTCGCTCAAGCGCCTTCGGTGATCATCTCACGGGTTAGATGTAAACCGACTCAATTTGTTCACAGCAAAGGAGATGTCGGCCTTGTTGCACTAGCTAGGTACATTAGTGAGCCAATTATCTGGGAGTATTCCACTGATTCCTAGCAATTTTCTTATTCTTACGAAGTAACAGCTAGGATCATAAGGTGTTGGAAAAGGCTTGCTGTCGGAAAAGCCAAAGCGGCTCAAGACCTTTTCCACATAATGAGATTGCAAAGTGTAATCCCATCCTCACCTCTAACCAATTTAATGTTTAGAATAACATCAGCCACTCCCAGATCTTTCATATCAAAGTTTTGAGACAAGTATGATTTGACCTCATTTATCACACTAATGTTTGTCCCAAAAATCAAGATGTCATCCACATACAAACATAGAATAACTCCCTCACCCCCACCATAACGATAGTATACACATTTATCTGCCTCATTGACAGCAAAGCCTGCAGATGTCAGTGTTCTATCGAACTTCTCATGCCAACGCTAGGGGCTTGTTTGAACCATACAAAGATTTCAACGATTTTAACACCTTGCCTTTTTGACCTTCTACTACAAATCCATCAGTTTGTTCCATGTAAATTTCCTCATCGGATCTCCGTTAAGAAAAGCTGTCTTAACGTCCATTTGATGAACGAGAAGACCATGTGAGGCAGCCAAAGCAAGTAGTACTCGAATTGTGGTCGATCTAGCAACAGTGAGTAAGTGTCAAAGAAATCTTCGCCTTCTTTCTCGAGTATAGCCCTTGGCAACAAGCCGAGCCTTATATTTTTCAATAGTACCATCGGCCTAAGCTTCTTTTGAACACCCACTTGCACCCTACGGGTTTGCACCCATAAGGTTTATCTGTCGGCTCCCGTGTTCCATTAGCGATAATGGAATCCATTTCACTACTGACTGACCTCCTTCCGATGAGTCTGCATCGGGGATGCATACGCTCGAAATAGACTTGGGAGTGTCGTCCACAAGGTACACAGTGAAATCATCACCAAAGGATTTGAATATCCTTTGTCTCTTGCTCCTTCTAGGAGCTCCACCATCATCCTCCTCATTGACAAGTTCATGTGTATGTTCAAAAGGTTCAGTGATGTGATTGAACTAGGAATTATTTGAAGGTTGACTAGTAGTGTTATGTGTATCCTTCATAGGAAAAATATTCTCAAAGAATGTTGCATCTCGAGACTCCATAATTGTACCAACATGCATGTCGGATACCTCGGTTTTAACTATCAAAAATCTATAGGCAATGCTATGATTAGCATATCCCGAAAAACGATCCACGCTTTTAGGTCCAAGCTTGCGTTTCTTAGTTATTGGCACATTAACTTTCGCCAAGCACCCCATGTGCGCAAGTAAGAAAGTGATGGTTTTCTCCCAATCCATACCTCGTATGGTGTTTTGTCCTTATTTACATTAGGAACTCTATTTAATCGTGATTAGACGTTAGCAAAGCCTCCCCACCATGCCTTAGGTAATCCCGATATCTAACATGGCATTCACCAAGTCGATCAACGTGCGGTTTTCCTTTCGGCAATCCCATTTGACTCGGGGAATAAGGAGGCGTCCTCTCATGTATAATGCCATGTTCCTCACAAAATAAGTCAAATTCGTTGAGAAATACTCTCCACCACGATCGACCTAAGTCTTTTTATCTTTCTATTTAACTGGTTTTCAACCACGCCTTATAGATTTTAAAATAGTCTAAAGCCTCATCTTTCGTTTTCAATAAATACACATATGAACCTAGTTGCATCATCAATCAATGTCATGAAATATCGTTTTCCACCCTTCGTCAACACGCCATTCATCTCGAAAGATCTGAATGCGGGAGTTCTAGTGGTGCCAAGTTTCTCTCCTCGGCGACCTTGTGAGGCTTACGAGGTTGCTTTGATTGCACACGCTATGGCATTTAGAACCTTTGGTGATGGAAGCGTTTGGAATTAAATTCATCTTTGAAAGCGAGACATCAAACCAAAATTAATATGACATAGACGTGAGTGCCAAACATTAGCCTCATCATCCACACTTGCCACAAATATGGTTTACAATCTTATTGCAGAAATCTGAAAGGAAAAGCGGAACAAGCCTCCGCACTCATAGCCTTTACCAATAAAATGTCCATGTTTAGACACGACTACTTTATTAGACTCAAATACCAACTTAAGCCCGTCTCTACATAAACGGGAGCCACTAACGAGATTCTTGTCTATAGAAGGGACATGCTGCACGTTCTTGGTGCACGATCTTTCCCAAAGTAAACTTCAGATCTACTGTACCAACACCATGAGCAGTAGCATGTGACCCATTCCCCATTAGGACGGAGGAATCTCGGGCGACTGATAAGAAGAAAACAACGAAATATCAGCACACACATGTACATTAGCTCTGTATCAATCCACCAATTGGTAGATTGACTAACCGAAAAAACGATGAGGTAAATTACCATACCCAGTCACATCTCGATCTTGCCAATGGTCACGTTGATGGACTTAGAAGTCATCTGCAGTGCCTTCTTTCCTTTGCGTTGTGGGCACTTCTTGGCCATGTGACCGAGCTCACCGCACACAAAGCAAGTTCTATCATCCCGATTGTTGTTGTTCTTCTTCTTCTTGAAGTTGGTTGTCTGTTGGGCTTTAACAAATTTCCCTTTGTTCTTGTTTGAGGTTTTCACGTACCACATTGGCACTAGGCGCCTCCATCACCCTTAGACACAGCGTCCTTTTCCGAGCTTTCTCCTCAATTTCAAGAGACCCAATCGATTCTCAGCAGTACTCTTGTCTCTTGTGTTTGAGTCTTGTTCGAAATTCCTCCATGAAGAAGGTAATTTCGCAATAATACATCGACCACAAACTTGTCGGGTAAGGCACACTTCAGAGTTCGAGTTCCTTGGCAATGGCTTGTATCTCATGAGCCCGATCGACTCTGAGCGGTTATCAACCATCTTGTAGTCATGAAATTGCTCCATGACATACATGTCATTCTTGGCATCGATAACCGTATTTGGAATTCGGTGCATCCCATAACTCCTTCAAGTCTGTCATGTGCATATACACCTCGCACGCAGACGGTCGGCAAGAACACTAAGAATGCATCCAACAAAGAGAGTAGTGGCGGTCTCGAATTCTTTACGCTTTCAGCATCAAGAACACCTTCGGGCTTGCCATTACTAACCTGAGAATACATTCATAGCGATAAGCCACGAGTGACCCTAATCGCCATCTCTTAAAGTGCACACCGAGAATTTATCCGGCCTCGGTGCATCGGCAAATCCAGCCATAGTAAAACCACAATGCCTACAATAAGGTTTTTGGATTGTTGAATATATAAGCACATGTAGGTTTAATTTATTCCATAAATAAATCATGACATCATGCACGCAAAATAACGAGAACCATCACGGGCATAAAAGATCTGACATGTAAACCAGAAACTGTATATGAACAGATCTATCACGGAGAACATGACCGCACGCATCGATGGTTACTGTTACGATCGGTTTGCCGATGTAGACGCGCGAACGCGGTGAGGATGACACGAAGTCGATGGCGATTCGCGGCGAGCAGCGAGGAAGACGAGCGAGCTACAGGCGGCGATCGCGCGAGCGCTTCCAAAAACCTTATTCGCCCTCTCCGGTGCGGGACTTGGCGGCGGTTCCGGAGACCTGCTCTCCCGAACGGCGGTGCACGCCGGCGGGCGGGGCGGAGTAGACTACGTGGGGCGCGCGGCACAATGGATGGAGGAGGCAAAACCTAGATTGATTTTGCGTGATCTTTGTATGGAGCGGCGACTCGTATTTATAGAAAACCGGGCGCGTGATCAAGGCGCTGCGTTCTCCATAACTCGTGAATCGAACCGGATTAGTCGCGTAACCGATCCGGATTCACCGCCACACAAAACAAAGAAAAGATAAAGCGCAAAAGGAAGCGCGTCTGCAAGCACTGGAGCGGATTTTGGCGGACCATTCACGCAGTGCCGTGCGCACGCGCCGCCACATGACCAGCCAGCCAGCCAGCCGGCCGCCCGTGCCCGCGAGGCGAGCAGGCGAGCGCGTGTTATCCTCTAGTTCTCTCCACACATGCCTCAAGTGACTAGGAGTGCACCATCCCTTTTAAGGTGGTCTTCCTCTCCTAGAACTAGCAATATGGTACTAAAGGTCACATGCATGCCTCCTTTGCATGAGTGGGCCTTTGAGATTTAATAGGAATTATTCTTATTATATGGGCTTGGCCCACATAATCCAACAGGTGCAAATAGAGCAGATAATTATCGTCCGACCGATCGTCGAAAGGTTTTTGAAGCAAATTCAGAAGGAAGGAATGGCTATTCGGCACTATCTGTGTTTGACGCCGACTCCAGATTAAAATACGAATTAGGATACAAGATTAACGATTGTCCATATCTGCCCCAATTGCACCATTACTGTCTAATATCCTGTGGAGGGATTAAATGGAACGGATAACTTCTGTTTGACTGAAGGCGTTTGGAGTGAATTTAGAAGAGAAATAGGTATCGGCACTATCTATGCTCGACTCTAACTCTAAGAAAAAAAAATATGGAATAGGATATTTTCATCTATATCCGCTTCGATTGCACCCCTAATATTGAGTGATGTTGGTCTTATACGGGTGATATATTCTCGACAGGGAACTATATACTCTCTATATTTTAGTTAGTAATAAGATTAATGTGTAATTCAGTAACTGTGTGTATAAATGATGCTATTTCTTATATTGTAAAAAGGTCTAAATATATTAATTATGACCATGTAATCTTTCTTATCTTTACTACTTAACTAGTTAAGTGTCCGTGCGTTGCAACAAAAAACCACACTTAGATGTTGTGTAGTGTTGTATCATCAAGTTTGCTAACTTGAACTAATTGAATTATGTGTTTGAATGAGTTGTAATTTGCAAGTTGCTGTCTAAATGTTGATTCCCATGTATCGAAGTTTTCGCATGCCCGCATATATAATTTTTACTTGTTCATCTTCTAGCATTGTTCTAAAAACCAAAAGAAATAAGTAAGGAATTAGGTGACAAGGAATAAACAAGACAATTGATTATTAAATAAGCAATAAAATGGAATAAGTTCTGTTTCAAGAATGACAATAAGATAACAAAGTAAGAGAAACAAAATGATATAATGTTTCATTCACCGCATTGTTCTACAAATTCTGCATTCAAGATTCAGCCATACTTACATTTAGGGAAAAAACACCTCAGAAGAGCTTGGTGCAAAAATGAAGCTTGCGTTTTAGTAATTCGTATATCAGCCTATAGTTGCCATTCAAATAGATGGTTATTGCAACTCTAAATACGATCTAAGCCCTCGAATTTTCAAGTTCCTCGATTTCAGTTATCATACTACCAAATATCTATGTTAAAATACACTAAACAGGTACGAACAACACATTTCTTAAGCTAACACCTTATATTTCTTAGTTAAGTCGAGCACAATAAACAACGACATATATTACCAAGGCTGTTCTTCATTAGCTGAACATACATACATCTGCTAAAAAAACATTGCAAAAGGTAGAAAAGAAATGTGCACATATATTGCTCTCCAAGTTTTTCCATATTCATAACAAGTTATTTGATGTACATACATCTCTCTTTTTTCTTCTTCTTCTCCGTCTTCTTCTTTTGTGGGCATGTAAGCTCATTTATATCATCTTTTTCTACAACAACAGAATACAAAAACTAGGAGTGACAATTTACACTGAGCTATATTATTTTTAAATTGTACAAAACTGCAAGTAACTGTACTAAATTCATTAAATCATATCCAGCTTGACAAACGAATGAAGAAAGTTTCTAATTAAATCATGAGTTTGCAGTGTTTGATAAATTCAATCTCAGAGGTGTAATATGAGAATGCTTTTCTTACTATAATAATAGTAGTAATATTATGATAATTAGGTGTTCAAGAAACTATAACTTTTTGTAATGTATTTCTAATTCTTAACCCAATCAGTTAAATTATTGTAGCATTTTTCAAACTTTCCATCCATAACACTAATTTTGGACATCTAATTTCACCCCACGTATAAGGCATTTGTCGTCACCAATATGCCCAAGATAATGCCACATGGATCAAGAATTGAGTACTTACTTGGACACAAAAACAGGGCAATCAGATGCTTTTATTAGTGCTCTAGATTACTTACTGAAACTCACCAAATGCACACAACAATTATCTATACAAAAGATTTTCAGTTTTGCACACGTTTTGTACTTGCCATAAAAATGCAAAGCAACATACATCATATACGACGGTCAATACATAGATGCAATGAATTGCTTGGTGTGATAGCAAGAAAAAATAATAGAAATATTGACTCGTATTTTTGTCATACCATCAATATTAGCTAGGCAGATTCATCCTAATTTACCCTGCATAAACAAAAGCACATCTAACCATGGAAGCCGATTGCTCCTCATAGCAAAGTAAGGAGCTCACATTCACAACAAAAACACTAAAACAACAATGGTAGTTGATCATTCATTTATTCATATATAAAATTGCATTCAAATCACGTTCCATCGCAATTCTAAAGCTAATTTTTTACCCTCTCAGGCCGCAAGTACATTAATCTTATTGTGAGGCATTCTATCGAGCACTTAGCAAGTAACACAATAACATGCATGACCTTATAGGGAGTTCATAGAAGATGGTAGCCAACTAGGCTAGGGACAACATACTTGATGGAAGGGCCACACGGTACGATAGAGAGGAGCCATAAGATGCAGGCAACCTCACTAACATAAATTGAAGGAAATCAAATTTAGGGTATCTCAGAGAGGGCAAGGGGGAAATAGGCCACACCTATTGCAACTCGCATGGCGAACAAATTGCATTTTGCATGTACATCCTCATACGCTCCGCCATTGCGCAGCTAGTAAGGTTCAAAGGAGGGAACAATACCATCAAATAGTCTTTGGCTAGTTATCAGTGCCACCACCAAGGAGTAGCTCACCACCCATCCCCTCCTATGCCACCCATGTGAACCAAAAAACTAATAAATCAGCAAAGCAAACCAAATAAAAGGTAGGCACATCACAGTGAGGAGGTGGCAGGCCAGGGGAGGAGGCGGTGTCAGCATCAATGGCCATGATGGCAATGGGAGGCGATGAGGCGAGGATGGTAGCATTGTGCGATATGGCGACGGTAAGTGAGGAGGTGGCGATGATACTTGCGTGGTCGACATGAAGCAGGAGGCAGCAGCTTAGGAATGGATTAGGATGAAGTGGATGCAGTGTGGGGAACTTGAGACAGTGACGCGGCGAGGGAAGAACACTATAACCTCTGTCTCTTCCTTGTGCACCGTCGTCGCCTCCCCTCCCTTCCCCGGTGCCATCGCTTCTCCTCCAAGGTATCGTTGCCTCCTCTCCTCTCTTACCTCCGGTGCCTTCTCCCATCCCTGATGTTGTCTTATCGTCCCCGCAGCTGACTCCCTCCACCATCTCCCCGTTGTTTGCTCTGTCGTCCCTAGGGCCACCTCTCTCTTCTGTCTGGATCTGGCAGCTAGCGAGCGTCCTCTGTTCGGATCCTGCGACTGGCATTCTCGATCCAGCGACTTCGACCTCCCCTTCCTCACTAGACTAGGTTGGGGAAGACAAAACTGCATCGGTGGGGAATGCGACGGGGGGAGATGAGGTCCGACGTCAGTTTTTGGCCATACGCAGGGAAGACGAAGTCACCAGCGAGCTTCAAAATAAGAAACCCCAAATTGATTGAGGGAAAATGGATAGGATGGTTGGGAACATGTTTTGACATGAGAGGGTGGTGAAGAAACTCACCGGGGCAGTAGTCACGCATGGGCGAGGTCATCTAGGAGATCCTCGGTGGTGAGCAACAGCTAGGCACTCCACTCCCCTGAACCCCTAGTAGCCTGGATCTAAACACAAAACAAAAAGGGGGTCTTAGATATAAAAGAAGAAGGGGAGGAGTGGTTACCTCAGGGCTTCGAGGAAGAGGGGGCCTCAGCATGGATGGATGCGAATGGCGGTTGATCCCGAGATTCCGAGGCTTTGAGACTCCAAGGTGGTGACGACCTTTTGAGGAACCTAAGCAGTGTTGCCTGGTAGCAGTGACATTCAAAGGAGACGGAGCAGTGGGGGCCAGTGGAGACTGGCAGGGAGGGGAGACGTAGGGAGGGAGGAAGCAGTGGTGGCGATGCAGAGAGGGGAGACTAGGGGAGGAGAGTAGGGCAATTGCATTGCACACAGGAAGAGGTAAAGAGAGACATGAGAGTGACATGTTGGGCCCACCTATTGGATTTGTTGTCTGTATGTGGGTAGGACGATGAGGGGTGGTTCGATCGAGAGAGAGGAGGGGAGGGGTGCGAGATGGATGGCCTAGATCCAATCTCGTGGTTAGATCAGACGGCTACAGAGAAAGAAGGGGAGAACGGACTACCACCAACTTATATTTTTATGTAGTAGAGTAGAGATAGAGAAAAGGTCATCGTGGTGGTGATAGTAGTACATTAGCTCCCCTTCTGTCCTCTTCAAATCTCGCGTGCCAACTGGTGGGACGCCCCAAATCACACTCAATATCTCCTTCCATTTTTATCATGCATGCCGCTCCGCTTTCCTCTCTACGAAGCAGCAACCGTAGGCCCATGCCGCGCTCCTCCTTGGCTTCCTCCTCTTTATCCTCAACAACCAAATCCTAACAAGAAGCATGATTAGTTTAATAGATATTTGTATTAGAGATTCTCTTGTTCTTTTTCGGACTCCACTTCTGATGGCTGCCGCCACCACCGCTATGGTGGAAGAGGAAATCGACAAGGCACAACTCAATGGAAGGTGATAGTGACAAGGTCTCGGCGATGATGATTGAACAAATTGTTGGCTAGAATACGAGTGGATATCGTCGAAGGTGTCCCTAGGACGAGGGCGACAAGGATCAGGCGCCACCGTTTGATAAAGACAACGAGGAAGGGGAGGGTGACTAGGTGAGGAAGTCGTCCTACGGAAGGTAGGCCTCATGCTTTGAGTCCACTACTGCCGAGATCTGCTCCATCACACCAAGCCCCCATGCGCTACAGGTAGGCCTCTCCATCCGCTAGCCGTGTCTCACCATAGCTAGCAAAAGCACTTATATGACTACAAGTTATATCCTATTTCATGACCTATTTTAGTAGGATACTTTGATGGTTAGGCTAAATTGTGACTTGACCTATACAAGTTCTACAGGTTTGGAGGTGCTAAATTTACTCTTTCGGAGTTTCAAGATGGGTATGTGGAGCTCTTGATCTTTGATTGTAGGTGTTGTGGTTACAGACCAAACAGAGAGATGATAGTATAGTAGTGGAGAGTTGGTGAGCGATGCTTAGGGGCCTCCCCATGGCCTGGATGGCCTTATATATATTCACATGGGGAGTATTTTACAATTGTGTTCTTACACCCAAGTATCCCTCGCAGGGGCGTTTAAGTCATTACACATGTCCCATTTTTGGGCTTCACAACCTTCTAACAGGCCGGCTGGGCTTACGTGAGGGCCACCCCAACAACAGGAGCCTCTCATGGTGAAGGGCTTCACGGGCCGAAGTCATGTTGTCGAGCCATTTGGCCCTCTCTGTCCCTGCAGCTTGCGACCTTCTAGGATTTTAGACAAAACTGGATCTTGCTGGCATAGCGTGTTTTGATGGATGGACACGGGGCGGAAGTTGTTGCCGAAGGCGTCCTCCAGCTGCGAGGCGTACACCGAACAGAGCCGGTCCTTCGACCCGGGGACGCGGAGTCGAAGCGGGCTCTTCTGGAGCCGTCGTGTAGGCTCGAAGTGGCGATGGGCGCGCACGCGCAATCTCGCGGCTTTGGCTTCCGTCGATGCGCACCCTTGATGGTAAGCGAAAGTCGGGATCGTTTCGTAGGGGCAAAGTCGGTGCCGAAGTCGCGGCCGGAGCGATTGGCTAGTGGCCCGCCGCCCATGCATTAATGACCCCGAGAATCGCGCCGACGCCTGGCGCGCGACGGGAGTTGGACCATGTCAGGCGGTCGTACGACTACGATCGTGCGTTCGCTCCTGGGGGGCGGACGCGTGGCAAGACATGATTAGCGTGCCGTGGGGTTTGAGGCGTCGTGCTCACATGCCATTGCGACGCCTCCCCTCCCGCCGGTTGAGCTCCCGCTGGTTGCACTTCCCGGCTGGGTGGGGAACGGGTATATATACCCTGCTAGCTCCGCAGCATCGTCGTTGTCTGCGGTCTATAGCCGGGTACGGTTGAGGTGATGCTGTTCACGAAAATGGGCCTTCTTCATTTCATCTACATTCTGTAATGACACTGTTTCATGGCGAAACTGGCGCTAACAGCGCGATTTAGAGGGTGTTGATGAACTGATGGAGGTCTATTTTTGGGTACTCGGTCCGCCGGTTGCACTTCCGCCGGTTGCACTGTGTTCCTACATGTGACGCGCATCCGGACACGGCTAGGGTGATCTTGCCCTCAGAAATAGGTCTGCTTCAGTTCATGTGTGTTCTCTGATAGCAGAGAGCGGTGATGAACTGAAGGAGGTCTATTTATAAGAGTTCGGTCAAGATCTATCGCAGATGACCAGTCACGCTTCCCGATTGAGGGGAGCGCAGACAGTTGGATCCCCGCCGGTCGCATTCGTCGCAAAATGTTGCCGTCGCATTCGTCCGCTTGAATCCTAGCCGCACTTTTTGATGGAACGGTTGCTGTGAACCCACCCCAACTGGTGGTCGGTGAATGGTTCAACCACCGCCAACCCCGGTGGTCCTCGCCGCAGCCCAACCGCCGGCGTCACCTCCCAATTGGGTACCGCCACGCCCCCGGCCTCTCGGCCACTTCCAACGCACGATCTGAAGGGGCGCGGAGCAGACGCCGCCGTTCGTGCGTGTTCAATGGAATGCTGCAGGCCGAGAGCTCTCTTGCCTCTGTGCGTGTATGCGCATGATATTTTGTGCTTCCTGGAAGTCTCTGCATTGATCGATTGTTTCCTGCAAATATGATAAAGGTGTTACCGGAAGTTTACAACAAGAGGTGGTAATTCCTAAACTCTGAAGTAACGCTTCTGTAATTCTGTTTGTGCCTACCGCCTAATATATGTTCAGTTCTTGCACTGTCGGAGCTAAACATCCGGTTTTAACCTTGAACCTCAAAACCTAATGGCCTTCATTAATTTGTTATTACCACGTAGCGATCTGATTTCGCAATCGTTGGCACGTGAACATCTAGTTACTGAGTGAGGTAGTCTGCACTCATGAATTCATCCGTTCTAGCTGTACTACCATGAATGCGTGCACTCGATTGCCAGTTCCTCAGTTCTAGTCAGTGAATCGACCAAGCACAAGCAGTCCTTAGCATTTCTCACATGAATGCATCAACGTACGAAACAAACGCTGCGGAGATTCAGTGAAGGTCGCTGGTAATTAAGCTGATTCTCGTAACTCCTAATTACATTCCTTGCATATTTACATCATGCAGTCTGTTCTTCAAATTGAGTCATTCTATGGGGTCAAAAAACAGACTTTGGTGGGGGTAATTGCAATCTCATACCTAAGGTCAGCTGGGCAACATTTCAAGCTGCTTTAAAAGCATATGTTGGTTGTGCCTCTTGTTCTGTATCTTCTGCTACCATCCAATCTAGCTTTGGCCCCTAAAGCAAGAAAAAGCATGAGGTGCATGGTTAAATTGCAGCAGCGTCTTTATAGGCTGGACCAATCAAGAAATCAAACATGTAACAAAAGGACTCTAGTATGCAACATAAAAGTTATACTTCAATATGCTAAACACATGACGAGATATAGAACAGTTTGGTGTATCTTTATAAATTACATACACTGAAAAAATATATATGGTACAAACAAGAGGTAAAGCTTTGAATCATGTAATATGGTTCCCTTTTAGTTCATTAGAATATGTACCTTTCCCTGACGAATAATAGTAGGATAACTTCCAGTCATATCAACAACAGTAGATGGGTCAGCAATTCTAACACCACCATCAACAATGAAATCGAGGCCCTGAAATTTGAAACATTTAAAGCATGTCATGCTCTTCAAGTCATCTATTTCACACCTACTATTTCACACAGCTACACATCAAAGCAATGCAGCTAACGGATATTAACTATTCCATAATGGTTTAACTAGCCACTTGAAGACATCCATTACTATCTTTTATACATTTATATCAATAGAAACACTATATTAATGTGCCATTGTCAATATCTGAAAGACATCTAATGCCACTTGAAATAATCCATCCATCAGTATCTTTTATACATTTATATCAAACCATCTATTTCACGCCTACACTAGTTTAACCAGGACTTGGAATGCAGCCACACATCAAACAAATGCAGCCAATGAATACTTAATATTCGATAATGGTTTAACGATCCACTTCAAATAATCCATTACCACTTTCATACATTAATTTCAACAAAAAATCTAGCTTAATGTGGGCACTTGTCAGTATCTGAAACCAGCAGTCACTGGACGAATAATTTTGCTAGGTTATGGTTTTTGCTTCAGTTACTTCCCAAAGCCTGAGCAGATGATACAAACAAGTGATGCAAAAAGGCATCAGACGGTACTTATAAAATGCAAATAACAAGGGGCTCTTTAGTAATACCAATATCATCTAGAAGTCTCTATAAGAAAACACAGGAAGTGACACTCTTTAATGATGTATCAGTGTATGACTGCTTATTTTCGTATAGAAAATCCAAAGAACATTACTGAACAGCACAAAATTTGATGATATTGGTATAAAAGGGTTATTTGAATAAGATCAGTGTACAGAGTTTCAGGTGCAGTGGTAAAAAAGAAGGAAGAGACCTGTGGCTCATAAATATCGGCAATGATCACGGGATCAAGTATCCATTCATCCTCTGAGAGATATTTGACACTGTAAATAAAGGAAAAGAGGAGAGTAACTACAATTTTTAAAAATGACAAGTTGACAACAATATTATTTCTTGATCATAACCAATTCCCTCCTAATGCTAAGGAAATCTTTAAGTCCTGCCAAATACTAAGGAAAACTATTGAGAATAAGACCCCCCCCCCCCTCTTTTGATTGGCAAACATGATCAATAGTACACTTGGAAGATTTTCCTGTAAGGTCAAGTAAAATATCTTCCTCACGTAGCAAGACCAAAATAGAGAGGCATGCAGAATGTATGATCAAGTATTGTGAATGCTCGTACATGCCAGCACAATACAAAGTACCACCTACTAATTGTTTGGTGGTAGCATCACTCAGCAATACATTGCAACACATTACTGCAAGGCATTCGCAATTCCACAGACCGAACCCCCTACATCCCAGTTGGCTATAAAGCATACCAGGAGCAGGAAGTAATAAAAGAGAACTGGAGGTATAAGCCTACAACTAACCTTGTGCAGATCAATGGTTCATCCAGATTTTGTAGTATTGCTTGACATATGGGATCATCTGGAATACGAACACCAACCTGCCTCCTTTTTGCATACCTAGTAGATGACCCATGCTTTATACATTGTTTGGGCAATTGCTTGGTTGAAGGTAAGATAAAAGTGTACTGCACATGATTAAATTAGAAGGTTATTTGTGAAGTACAAAACTGCAGTCCGGAGTGAAGAGGCTGATATCCTTACAGGCCCAGGCAGTGCACGCTTGACAGCACGGAAAATGTTAGCTTGCCCTTGGTTGGTACCTCGAGGAAATCCTGTTGTGTAGGTATCAATGTCTCGTAACGAGCGGCACAAGATGCTGAGAGGCTGCATAATTCAGAATTGGTATAAGAACATGGTGCATCTGCAAATAGGAAGAACTGTGCTTGGCAAGTGGTGTTTCGCTCCAGTATAAGCTTCATACAAAAATAATTTACATCTCTGTATATCTTGCCTTTGAATCTCCAATGCCTTTGATTCTGCATGGAGAAAAAAACATACAATGCCAGTTAGACCTGAAATGCCGTACTTCATGCATAAGACATACAGCATGAATAAGATTTGTGTCGCTCATCATACCAAAACAACCAAAAAAAGACTGTACCTGCGAAGGCGCTCAATAGACTCATTGTTACTCAGATCACAGACGATGGAGTAGCTGTAAAAATGAGACTCGGTATTATTTATGTTCAATAGCGCATTGCTCAAATAAAAACTGAAAATCTTAGCATATTTATATCTGTAGGTATATAAAAAAATGGTCAAACAAACCACGCAATCGAATAGGACAAATGCACACAATTTATCAGTCTTCTAGTTCAACTTCAGTGGAAACCAAAGATGCTACAAAACAAGCATATATAACCAAAACATTTGTAGAGAACTTGTTCACAAATGCACAAATTGCTGCTCCTGCCCGTTATTATCCATGTGTGCTTCAATTTCAATGGGCACGTTAATTTGTACGCATGGGCATCAACTGCAAAGCAAAATGCACTGTGCACCTCCCTAGACCCTAGGCAATGGCACCCCACAGCAAACACGTGTAACAGCCTAGAAACGAAACGAAACGAAGGCCAGGTGAAAGAAACCATCGCATACACGGTGTCCGTAGGGATCACGCCGACGGCGCCGCGGTTGATGAGGTCGATGACGGGGTCCAGCTTCCAGAAGTCCTCGCCGGAGGGCTCAACCTTCACCGGCAGCATCCCGGCATCCCCTCTCTTGCGCGCGCACGGCCCAACCGCCAAAATTCATTAGCACCGGAAGGCCCCGAAGGGGCGAAATCGGCAGAGCCGTAGAGACGGAACATACCGTGAACTGGCGCTGGGAGGCGTACTTGAGGCGCTTGGGGTTGCGCTTGTGGAGGGCGACGACGGCGGAGGAGAGGCGGAGGCGGCGGGGCGGGAGGGGAGACGGCGCGGCGGAACGAGAGGCGCGCGAAGGAGGCTGTGGCTAGGTGGGTGGTGGTCGTAGCGGTGGCCATTGGAGCGGGGAATTCGCTTCGCTCTACGCCGTTTCAGTGATCGAAGCCACCGCGCGGCGGGGCCTGTGAGACTGAGACGGGCACGGGGAGACCTGGCCGTTTGGTCTATCGCCGATCGGGTCCGGGTGGCACGGCTTGAGCGAGCCGCTTCGTCATCCGTTTCCCACATTATCCCGCGATTTTTTCCTCGCCTTTTTCTGCGATAAACAAATGCTATCCCTCGAATTGTGCAAAACAAAATCTCCGTTTGCCGGGAGCATTCTTCTTTTTGTCTGAATATTGAGATAAGAAATATAACATGTTGAGTGCACTTTGCAGTCTGAGAAAATTGGTATAGCTGAGCCACGTGCGTTGTTGGGCCATTTTTTTTAGGGAGTGTCTATACAACATTTGACTGTTTTTTAGATAAAAACAGTCAAATTTTGAGCCGTTAGATGGAGATCTAATGCTCTAGATCATTTTTTTAGGGGGGTTTATATGGGTGGATCCGTTGGATGGAGATCTAACGTCCCAGATCAATCTGACTATTTTTATCCTCAAAAACAGTCGAATGTTGTATAGCAATACTCATTTTTTATATGTAGCTTATGCTCGTACTGTCTATAGTAACTAGTTTTTAAACAGTGTGTTTTTTCAAGACGGAGTCAATAGAAATATTGTAGTAAAAAATGTACCGAGTTCATACGACTATGTTTCTATACGTATTATCTCTTGCGAACAATCAGAATTTAAATATTTAAACCATAAGTCATAAATTACCGGTCCAAAAGAACTCATCATTGTCTATTTGGTGGTTTCACACATAGAGCGGTCATGTTTGATCTTAAAAAAAAGCATATTATAAAAATCAGTACACTCCATGCTAAACTCCATCTTTACTAAGAGCATAAAAAAGAGTTAAAATGGTTACTTTTAGGCCGCATTGTTTTCACATTGTATTCGAATGTAGAAACTCTAATTCGTCTGCTGTAACATTTTTTGTTACTGTAATATTTGATCTAACTATTATATCAATATTCGTAGTTTTTTTGACTAATTGATGCTATATAAAAGCCGGATGTACCTTTGAAGAGGTGTGGCGGTGAACAAACGGTATGAGAAGAACTAATTAAGGAGGCGAACATAGCGTCTCAAGCCTCTGCTTTGAGAAACGAAAAATCGAGTGCGACTAACTACAAGAAGTTAACTACAAGGAGGCGAACATAGCGTCTTAAGTCTCATGTTGTAACACCCCTCTCATTCTCTGGGCCTGAATGTTACCACCTCCGCATACTCTTATCATTTCGACAACTCTAGGAGAATTTAAGCCAACACTAAGATTGTTCATATTGCTGCGTTCGGATACAACATTGCATTTTTAGCGATTACTCTAGCCTAGTAAAGGCTAGATAAACTGACAAAAGCTGATACAAAGAGGGTTGTGGTTCGTGCCAATTATTCATGTGCTATTCCCGCCCATACATGTCGTCCTCAACGGTCACCTAAAAACATCAATAAAGCAAGGGTGAGTCCACCGACTCAGCAAGTACACAACAGAACGATAGGCACTACCAACATAAGTAAGCATTTAAACATAATCCACATATATCATCATGTTCGTGTCATCCTTCTCATAGCCAACCATTGCTATGCCATCAATGCAATGCTTCATTACTCTACATGCTCATATGCTCACCACTTTGCAAGTACCGCAGATCGCCGAGTGAACACCCGTCGATGTTCACCCATCGTGGGCCCGCCCTCTTAGGCACGGGACCCCTCTACTCCCGTGGAGGCCTACCGAAGCAGGTCTTACTAAAGAGCACTCCGGATTAGTCCACTAGCTTTACTCATAGCTAGGGACTTTCTCACCGCCCTCACTCTTGAGTGCTCCTCATGCAAATGCATATGTCCATGATCATAATCATGCTCATTATTAACATTATTAGCAGATAAGCATCATTGCCTACCTCACTCCATCATCTTTGCCATCATTTACCGGGCAACCTTATGTCATGAAAACATCCCATTTCCACATGGATATCATGTAACCAACGCATTTCCACATAAATATCATCATATCAGGTAACATCGCATATTCATAAACCTTGGTCTACCGCTCTACCATGTACTTGCCTGTTAGCCAAACGGAGCGGAACGACGTGCGAACGACGTCGACTCAGGACCCCCACTTGTGCAAGCGATTAATTCGACTTAACATAATGAAACGAAACCAGAGATTAAATAGGCGACGACTGCCTACACGTAAATCCTGAGCTTGGTGTAAAAACGTATGGGTTTTCAGGGATCTGTCGCGCAGCCCCTAGAAACCCCTTTTTTTCCCTTTCCTTCTTTCCCTATTTTTTTTTCTTGCTCGGCCGACCCTTCCTCTTCTTTCTTTTCTTTTTCCCTTCCTCTTCTCCCCATTCGGCCGCACCCCACCTTTTTTCCTCACCTGGCTCCTTCTCTCTCCCCTACTCCCTTTTGGCCGAGTGGCCACCTCCTCCCCTTGCGCATCTGGCCGAATGGCCGGCTCCACTCCAGGCGGCGCGTCGGCCCCTCCTCGCCGCCGACTCCTCCTCGCTCTCCCTCATGGCGCCTCCATGCACTGCGTCGGGCGGCACAACGCGCGCGAGTCCGGCCACGGCCTCGGCTCACCGCCGGCCGGCACCTCGCCACCTTCCCGCTTGGATCCGCCGGACCGGATCTGTCCACCTCCTCGCGCGCGCGGCGAGACGCGCCTTCCCGTGCGGCACGGCCGCCGGATCTGCAGGCGCCGCCGCCTCCTCCCAGCGCCACCCTTGGCCCTACTGCCGACAGCTACTCCGGCCACCATTTCCCCCTTGGGGCTCGAGCTCGCCGACCATGGCAGTTAGCCGACCGACCCCCTCCTACTTACTACGCGCATGATTGAGGATGCTCACCTCACTTGGCTCGGGTTCCGGCGGTCGTGGCTTCTCCGGGTCGTTGTTGGTGTCGGCGTCTTAACATCAGCGCCCTTGCTCCCGCCGTCCCCTTGCCGACATGGCCGGCTGCTCCCTGGCTCCTCCTTTCTGGGCTCCCTCTTCTCCGTGGAGTGCTTGGAGATGTGCTTGACTCACCGCTTCTTGGCTCAGTAGTGAGAAGGAAATGGAGGTGTGCTTCGGTTGGCTTGGTTCTTGAGGCTATGGCAGAAAAGTGGAGTAGGTGGGTGGCTGTGTGTGGTCTTGTCTACTTAAGAGACATGGCTGCCACTCTCACTGTGACATGACGCTTTTGCCCTTCCCCTTTTTGCCTTGACTGGAAATGGCGCTATGGGCTTTTTGGTCCAAATGGCTGCCCTATACTATTTGGTGCTCTTCTACTATGGCAGGTAAATCGGTAACGGGTAAGAATAGAATTTATTGCCGAATGACGAAAACCCACAACGCGAGACGGTGCCGACCGGCCCTGGACGGTCTGGGAACCTCTGAGATCGCTACCTTTAGTCGATTTCTAGACGGTGCCGACCGTCCGTGGGTGGTCCGGGAACCTCTGCGAGCGTTACTTATTCGGCATTCTAGAAGCCGATGGGTCTGACGGCAAAACTCTTCTGTATTTCCTTTATTCTTTCTCTTTTGCAATTTAGTGGTATTACATTCTACCCCCCTTAACAGAATTCGACCCCGAATTCTGGCGTTCGATAATCCGCACGGAAGAACAAAATAGAATGAACTACACATAACATAGCATTAACTCATACCCGTAGTGAACAACTCCGGGTACTTCTCGCGCATGCGAGACTCCAACTCCTATGTCGCTTTTCGCTCAAACTGATGTGAGCACTGAACTTTAACATACTTTAACATTCCATGCCTCAACACTTCCTTTGATCCCTCCAGTATCCGAACTGGACGAGATTCGAAGGTGAGGTCTTGCTTAGGGGACAACAACCCTAGAATAATATCATGTTTTGGATCCCTTAAGTACTTTCTCAACAGAGAAACATGAAACACATTGTGCACTCCGTGCATAGACTTAATTCTCATGTTATCTTGTGTTGGTCATCTGGTCTGATACGACCCACGCATCAAAGCAATCCTTAACATCTCATGCCTCGACAAGAAAATCTCTAACCCTTCGGGAAAAACACTCATTGCTTGCACAAAAGAGACAAGGCTATTTTTATTTGCAACAAGGAGAACTCTTCTCTTTAACAAGAGAAGTATCACGCAACATTCATAGAATCAACTCATTCATCCACAAACATCAACCCTTCTCCCAAAATAGAAGGGAATTTGTTTCCTCTCAGGAAACCATTTCATCACAAAAAAATCCACTCAGAGTGAAAACCAGACAGGAAATCAATCATCATCCTAACCAACAACTTTATGCCGCATATACCATGCGAAATATTTCTATTTCCCCAAATCAGTCTTTTCTCTTCCAAGAAAAGAAAGCATATTCCTTTAGGCATAAGGATAACGTCTTAGCCAAAAACCACATAGACCACAAGTAAAATGCGGAAATACCGCAACTTTCCACTTAAATCCACTATCCCTCAAAGTAGCCCTGAACGAATTCTCAAATCAGGGGAACCCAAAATACTCCTTTGACTGTCGATCAATCACTTCACTCGATAACACGAGAGATATTTTACTTCGTGTCCCATAAAAATCAGTATCGGACACACATCCATGTGACTAAACTCGCAAAGATAATTCCCACTAACTCTCTTAGCAAGAATAATGCGTCCCCATGTTTCAACATATCAAAACATTCCAATTACTCATGGGATGGATTACTCCCCTGACTACTTTAAATAATGATCACCAAACATGATGGATCAAACAATTCATACACCAACTCTCAACTTCCCACATCCACAAAATGAGGTAAGCTCCATTAGGGTTCCATTTAACATCGAATAACTAAATTTTCCAATAGCTCTACTTCAACTTTTACCTCAATCTAGGCTATGGGAATCAAGCAATCTAAAACATTAACCCCTAATGCTG
Organism: Dendrocalamus sinicus; assembly: GCA_036346575.1. NCBI lineage: Eukaryota > Viridiplantae > Streptophyta > Magnoliopsida > Poales > Poaceae > Dendrocalamus > Dendrocalamus sinicus. The sequence goes on from CM070664.1 coordinate 6,640,729, forward strand.
ATTACCTCAAAAACATAAGTCAGGGAAGCTCTTTCACCAAAACCTCATACTCTCATTGCTACCCATGCTTTACCAGCTTAAATGTGACATCAGTCACCATTATTTCCCATAGACGCTACTAGTTGCGAAAACACAATCGACCATCGGTTTCGCCTTTAAGGCCAATTTTATCCCTAATCAATTTTCCCACCCGGATTATGGCATAAGATCAACTTAGGACTCTATTAGCCACACAAATCTTTATTACCACCCTAATACCAACATATCAACCATCTCACTCTAGATCTAGGCCTAATAGAGCTTCATGTTATGAATTTAACATTCGTTTCGAGAGCAAGGAATTCCAATCCTTCAGCAACCCTCCAGAGTTAAGAAGTCTACCAAATTTAAACATCCGAAAACAGAATGAAATCCCAACAGCTCTCATTCTTCAATAAGACAGGACTTTAGAATGAGTTCATCACTCACTCCCCAAAACAACTACAAAACTCCCCCAACACAGGATTCACTCTTTTAATGATGCAATGTCTAGACAGGAGAACCATTCCTTCTGGGCATAGCATCACAACACAACAAACACATTAGGCAATTAACACCAAGAAAATGGAGAGATGCAACAAAATCCAAATATTACATTACCCTAGCTGACGCGCCCGGGCCCACTTTAGACTCTCAACTCAAGACAACCAGAATTACATGTCTGGGAAACGCTCAGGATTCATTCCTGAGTACGCCTAGGACTTCGTTCCTAGGTACGCCTGAAACTTACGCGTCCGGGAGCGCCACGGACCACTCGTCCGGGAAATCTCATATGCAGAAGTGAGGGAAGTCATGTAGCACTCACGACACATGCACATACATCAATTTGCGAGTCATGCGGATCTCCTACCGTATCTCAAGCATTCATCATTGATGAAACTGAACATGACCTCCTTCGAAGTCATGAACCCCAATGATAATGCATGCCAAAACACAAAGTGTTTCTTCCAAGTACCAACATAGAAACCAATTAACATTCTCTTTCCCATACCCACAACAAGCCAGTACCTCTCGTACTGCTTTCACATATTAGCAAATATCGATTTGCTAATACATAAGTTATTGTCTTTTAGTATCCCATCTTGAACCTTTCCACGATTCACCGGATACTTTTATTCTTCCAACTCTACTCTATAGTTCCTCAAACCCTACCACTTTATTGTACCAAACAACACAATCATAACCTCTATCAAGCGCGCATACCACAAGATGTGGTCAAGGCTCTTTGATAGAAAAACCCACTATCACTAAATAACCCTATGAGCACCTAATTTCCAAGGCGCTAACTAATCTCCGCTAGCTCAACTTTAAGGATAAACAATCACCCGAATTTTAGCACGCATCGTATGTACTTTCATAAACCACAATTGAATCTGTCTGTTCTACTTCCGTGGGTGTGCACATGAATTCCTACAAAATGCAGTGGCAACTCCACCAACTCATGCTTAAATATTCCCACCAAGTCTCACTAAAATATCATTAACTTCATCCCCCAGACTTTAAGTCTCACACGACTTTACAACAATTTTTTCTCCATTCAAATTAGCTTGAAGATTTATCCGACATTAAGACCCTCATTCTTATTCTCCCAACTAATCCCAATAGAGTTCTAACATTACAACTATTAGAATCTTCCAAAACATTGGTCATGATTATAATAATCAATCATGGTGTGGGATTAGCAGACTTAGCTTTATAATCATTCGCCTAATATCAAATTGAAAGGATAACCCCATGAGGGATTTCCCACCAAAATAATAAATTAGCACACTTCTTAGCATGCCTAGATTGCACGATTGGGCTAATCGATTTGGACCATCATAATACCAGTCATTCAATGTGGCTCAACAGTCTACGCTATTATAATCACCAACTGGTTCACTAATAATTCAAATCCCACTATTAAACAGAAATGGATATGCTTTACACCGCTACTTTTCATGTTACTACTGAATCCTCATTGGGTTCAACTCAACTTCAATCCCACAAACATAACTAAAGTCAATTACTCTCCTAGGTTCTCACAATTTAAAATACCAAGTCCTACCAACTTGTTACTTTAACCACCATATCCCACATACGCCTAATCCAACACTTCAACCACTATTGGATATTGCCTTCTCTAAAAATATTGGTCTCATCATGCAAGTTACCCCAATCATTCATATAATCCAGATTCTCCCGAATAACAGACTTGCATGGAACACTCCCCACTAACGGGTATTTACCAAACAACTCAACGAGCTGCTAACCAAAGGGAACCAACTTCCCGAAACTAAAGCAAACATCACTACCTCAATGCCACAATTGGCAACATGACCTGGCCTTTCCAATGGCCACGATCTCAGTCTTGATTGCATCGGTGCACGACACAATCACGGCAAAGTCCCGTAGGACACACAAATAACAAGTTCAAATGCTTGCTATCAACTCACAAGCATCGACATCAAGCATTGCAAATCAACAACATGACTAACAGAAGCGAAAACGCAATGCTTGACCCAATCCCATCCGACTGTGCACACGTCCGCACCCTCTAGCTCTCGGCATATCTGCTCAAGTCGATGGCCAATCACACGCTAGCCCACAAACATCTATTTCAACAAAGACGATCAACATCAAGGTCGCGAAAGCGTAAATGCAATGTAAGTCCCATTCCCCAACCTATGGTGCACCAGTGTGTCAAGTTTTAATTTAAGTTTTAGGCCTAAGTCGAATTTTTAGTTGAATATTTAAACTAAGTCATCAAGTTTCTTTACCACGGACCTAACGCCCGCTCTGATACCAACTGTAACACCCCTCCCACCCTCTGGGCCTGAATGTTACCACCTCCGCATACTCTTACCATTTCGACAACTCTAGGAGAATTTAAGCCAACACTAAGATTGTTCATATTGCTGCGTTCGGATACAACATTGCATTTTTAGCGATTACTCTAGCCTAGTAAAGGCTAGATAAACTGACAAAAGCTGATACAAAGAGGGTTGTGGTTCGTGCCAATTATTCATGTGCTATTCCCGCCCATACATGTCGTCCTCAACGGTCACCTAAAAACATCAATAAAGCAAGGGTGAGTCCACCGACTCAGCAAGTACACAACAGAACGATAGGCACTACCAACATAAGTAAGCATTTAAACATAATCCACATATATCATCATGTTCGTGTCATCCTTCTCATAGCCAACCATTGCTATGCCATCAATGCAATGCTTCATTACTCTACATGCTCATATGCTCACCACTTTGCAAGTACCGGTACTGCCGAGTGAACACCCGTCGATGTTCACCCATCGTGGGCCCGCCTCTTAGGCACGGGACCCTCTACTCCCGTGGAGGCCTACCGAGCGTGTCTTACTCAAGAGCACTCGGATTAGTCCACTAGCTTTACTCATAGCTAGGGACTTTCTCACCGCCTCACTCTTGAGTGCTCCTCATGCAAATGCATATGCCCATGATCATAATCATGCTCATTATTAACATTATTAGCGAGATAAGCATCATTGCCTACCTCACTCCATCATCTTTGCCATCATTTACGGGCAACCTTATGTCATGAAAACATCCCATTTCCACATGGATATCATGTAACCAACGCATTTCCACATAAATATCATCATATCAGGTAACATCGCATATTCATAAACCTTGGTCTACCGCTCTACCATGTACTTGCTCGTTAGCCAAACGAGCGAACGACGTGCGAGACGCCGACTCAGACCCCACACGTGCAAGCGATTAATTCGACTTAACATAATGAAACGAAACCAGAGATTAAATAGGCGACGACTGCCTACACGTAAATCCTGAGCTTGGTGTAAAAACGTATGGGTTTTCGGATCATCGCAATTTCTAGAAACCCCTTTTTTTCCTTTCCTTCTTTCCTATTTTTTTCTTGCTCTACGACCCTTCCTCTTCTTTCTTTTCTTTTTCCCTTCCTCTTCTCCCCATTCGGCCGCACCCCACCTTTTTTCCTCACCTGGCTCCTTCTCTCTCCCCTACTCCCTTTTGGCCGAGTGGCCACCTCCTCCTGCGCATCCGCCGAATGGCCGGCTCCACTCGCGCGCGCCGCCCTCCGCGCCGACTCCTCCTCGCTCTCCTCATGGCGCCTCCATGCACCGCGTCGCGGCGGCACAACGACGCGAGTCGAAGTCGGCCATTGCCTCGGCCACCGCCGGCCGGCACTCGCCACCTTCCCGCCTTGATCCGCCGGACCGGATCTGTCACCTCCGCTGCGCGCGAGCGCGCCTTCCGTGCGGCACGCCGCCGGATCTGCGGCGCCGCCTCCTCCCGCGCCACCCTTGGCCCTATTGCCGACAGCTACTCCGGCCACCATTTCCCCCTTGGGGCTCGAGCTCGCCGACCATGGCAGTTAGCCGACCGACCCCCTCCTACTTACTACGCGCATGATTGAGGATGCTCACCTCACTTGGCTCGGGTTCCGGCGGTCGTGGCTTCTCCAGGTCGTTGTTGGTGTCGGCGTCTTAACGTCAGCGCCCTTGCTCCCGCCGTCCCCTTGCCGACATGGCCGGCTGCTCCCTGGCTCCTCCTTTCTGGGCTCCCTCTTCTCCGTGGAGTGCTTGGAGATGTGCTTGACTACTGGCTTCTTGGCTCAGTAGTGAGAAGGAAATGGAGGTGTGCTTCGGTTGGCTTGGTTCTTGAGGCTATGGCAGAAAAGTGGAGTAGGTGGGTGGCTGTGTGTGGTCTTGTCTACTTAAGAGACATGGCTGCCACTCTCACTGTGACATGACGCTTTTGCCCTTCCCCTTTTTGCCTTGACTGGAAATGGCGCTATGGGCTTTTGGTCCAAATGGTCGCCTATACTATTTGGTGCTCTTCTACTATGGCGGTAAATCGTGAACGGTAAGAATAGAATTTATTGCCGAATGACGAAAACCCACAACGCGAGACGGTGCCGACCGGCCCTGGACGGTCTGGGAACCTCTGAGATCGCTACCTTTAGTCGATTTCTAGACGGTGCCGACCGTCCGTGGGTGGTCCGGGAACCTCTGCGAGCGTTACTTATTCGGCATTCTAGAAGCCGATGGGTCTGACGGCAAAACTCTTCTGTATTTCCTTTATTCTTTCTCTTTTGCAATTTAGTGGTATTACACATGTTTAAATGGGAGATTGGATCATATACCATCCCTTTAGTTGAGAAATTTAAAATTTACTCTCCTCATCTCAATGACACGTGGGGTCATCATAAGTCACTGACACGTGGACCAGGAGGGTAAATCCTGAATTTCCATCTAAATGGAGGGTATATGATCAATAAATCCTGTTTAAATTATATAGATTTCTAGCATCGCCACTATATGACATATGACGGGGTATTTAGAAGAACTCGTGCTTTTGGCTTTAGAAAAATAGCAGCATCTGAAAGTAGACTTTTAGCTGAATTGATTTGGTAAATATCTGAACAAATAATAACTTATTTAATGTCGATAATTACATTAGTAAATCTTTACGACAATCATCACATCACATGTTTGCATAACTAATTAATTTTGTTATTACACTAGTAATTAGTTTATATATGAAAAAAAGGGAAATAACAAAAAAAAAGCTGGATCTATACGTACTACAGTACAATATTCTGTGTAGGGAAATAAATGAGAATTTTCGAAGTTATATTCAACACATTGCAAGAAGTTGCAATTTCAGATTTCATCTCGAAGAAATTAGGTTCTTCCACCACTCGTCGTTCCCCTCCGCCGAGCTCAGCCGCCGCCACGGCTCAGGAGATTACGGAGGAATACAACGGCCGCGTACTCATGGTTGGCGTGGACGACGTCCACCTCTTCAAGGGCGTGAAGCTGAAGCTCTTGCCCCAGAGAAGCTGCTCGAGATGCGCCCGACGGTGCACAACTTGGTGGTGCTCGTCCACATCAACAACCCTGTGAGCAGCCGCGGCCTCGATGTCAACGGCATCCGCAGCGAGACAGAGACACGAGAGCGCATCAACGGTGGAGGCCGGCTGATCTAGTACAGGAGGCTGGCGTAAAGGAGGATGACAGCGGGGGAGGAGGAGGAGGCCCGGGTCGTGAAGGAGGCGGAGCTCGTGGTGGCGCCGTCGTGAGCGGAGGTGGAGCTCTTGGTGGCGCCGTCGTGCGGTGGCGGAGCGTATGGCGTCCTTGGCGATTTTTATAGAGCCAATACTGGGCCCGGGCCGATCGCACACCGTCCGTTTCTACATCGGTGCAAAGCCCACTTCTCGCACTACTAGCCTGGTACGCCTCAACCTGCTCCGTGCCATCGGCCCATACAGGGTTTTGCCGCTCCCGCACAACCATGGCCGCCGCCGCGTCGCGCGAAGGCGAACACCCCCAAACCACGTTCCGGCAGCAAGGGGAGGTGGATGGCCGCTTTGCCGACGCCGAGGAGGAAGCAACAGCATCAGGCGAGGAACCTGAGGCGGCTGCGGCGGAGGAGGAGGAGGACGAGGAGTGGTCCGACTCCGAGGTGGGCGAAGCCCTTGACTGGCTGGACGCCGTGGAGGGCCCCGACGGCTCGGCCCGGCCTTCCGCTGCCTTCTCGGCCGCCGGAGGCGTGGCCGCGGCGCGGAGGCCGAACGCGCACGGCGGCGTGCTCTCCCGCCCCCTCCAGCCGCTCTCCAACCGCACCCAGAAGCTCGCCTCGCACATCCGCGCCACTCCCTTGGAGGTATGCGGATTCAACTCCTCACCTTGGGCTAGTAAAGCTTTGGTTTGTGCTGTACTTTGGTCGGACATGTGCTATCTGGGAGTAGGGTTCAATATCTCGTGGTTAAAATTGGTTACTGCAATGAGCAAAGAGAGAAGTTATTGGGCCTAGTAGTGTGGTAATTGTGATGCTCACGTCACTTTGCTAATAATGAATTAAACCAAATCGGTCTAAGTTGCGAAGGCTATCTCCGTATAGGTCAATTTGGTTCAATGTAGCAGACTATGGTTTTAGCAACCAGAATAGAGCACCTGTGTGTGCAACAGGTATGTTTTGTACATTTTGTGCTGAATATTCAATGTGGTGAATTTTGAATGATTCAGGAGTGGGAAGGTAGAATGAACGTGGGGATGTCAAATTCAGTGACGACTGCAATCAGGGATAGCATAAGGGAGACAGCAATTGGGAAAACAAGGAACACCGAGAAGGCTGATCGTGCTACAGTGGAACAGGTTTGTATTTTTTTTCTCTGCTGGGTAATGTTTATTTCATTCTATGCTTTGGAATTGAACCTGTTCTGCTTGCAGTTGCGTAATCCTGTACCTGTAGCAAATTAAAAATGAACTCCATCCCCTTTCAGTCTTTCACCCTAGTTTGCTCTCCATCCAAGTGGCAGCTGCCTGGTTCAAAAGTTTCTTCCCTTATTGCGTATGCAAGAAAAAAAACTATATTATATAACGTTTGGTTTGGGTGTACACTGTACAGGAATAAGAATTTGTATTAGCTCATTTCAGCTCCTGTTCTACTTCCCATTGCAATGGATTCCGAAACCTATTGCATTTCTGATTATGTGTATGGTCCAAACTGCACCAACCGTCAACGCATTTATTGTTTGTTGGAATGATATTGACTACTTTGGCAAAATTTCCCAAGCTGTATAAATCATAATTATTTCCTGATTGTATACCGGTATACTGATGTCAGATCTCACTTCCACTTTCACTTTCTATTGCCTGTTGTGTTGGTAAGTTTGGGAGGCAGAAGTTTCTTACATAAGCCTGAACAGCTCTTCTTGATGCCTGGTGCATTTAAGTCTATGAATTCTGTTGACTGATTGGGTACTATTACTCTAATGTTGAGAACTAGCAGATGGTTTGATATATTCATTCTCATCTTTGTGCTTGGATCTTCAAAAGAATATTCTCTTGGTTTTGTGATTTGGTTACTTGGAGCTGATGACTCCATGACATTTCAGTTAATATAGGCAGGACATGTTTGCTCTGTTTTTCCCTCTAGAGAAAATTATGATCAATTGAGAATTGTAAAGAGATGGCATGTTTAACTTATCTAATGAATAATATTTTTACCAAGTAATTTTCTGAACACTGAATGGCTTTGGGCTGCATGCAGGCTATTGACCCAAGAACACGCCTGGTTTTGTTCAAGATGTTAAACCGTGGTGTTTTTAATAACATAAATGGTTGTATTTCTACAGGAAAAGAGGTAACTTTCAAGTTGTGGTTTGTATCCAATTGAAACGGTTTCACCATTATACGGAATAGAGAGCTACTTTAGCTGTAGACAGCAGATATTGAATGTTGCTTGAACTGCTAGTTGCAATTTTCTATTCATTGCTGACTGTATCTATAGACAGACTCAATGTTAACTGTGGTAGTTGATTCGTCTTTTGTTTTTCTGTGCAGGCAAATGTCTATCATGCAACAAAGACAGATGGCCAGGAGTTAGCAATCAAAGTCTATAAAACTTCCGTCCTTGTTTTTAAGTAAGATATGAACTTCTATAATTGTTCTGTTTTGTAACTGGATACTTATTGAAAGCTACTGAAGAAATGCTGATTATGGATTTGCTCTATATCCTTCCAGTACTTGTAATATTATTTTGATTTGCAAATGCTTGCATGTGAACAAACTGCACCATGTCCTTCTTGCAGGGATAGAGACCGATATGTTCAAGGAGATTACCGTTTTAGGCATGGTTACTGCAAGCATAATCCTCGGAAAATGGTTAAAACTTGGGCAGAAAAGGAAATGAGAAATCTTTTAAGGTGAGAAATATTCTCATCCAGCATGCTTTATTCATGACGTACGTATATGTATAAGTCTAATGGGTTTTTATGAGCGGTATGGCGCGGGAAACAAGCCATACGTTTGGCTCTATATCAACTGTTAAGGATAGGCCTAGTATGTTTATACCTCTAGTTCAAAAACCCTTGCATTCCCCTGGTTTTACAAGCTATAACTTTAGGTTAGGATTATTCCAATAAAACTATTTTATTTAGAACCTTGCCTAAAGCGCCTTTCGAGATTGGACTCGAGAAAGGTAAGATCCCCGAAACGAGGAACGAGTAGAGGCAACGTGCATCCGTTTTCTTGCTCGTTGCGCTCAATCCGTTGCTTGTTCTTGAGCGCTAGTTGCTCAATCCATTACTTGCTTCTCTTCTGCCTTGGAAAAGTCCATCTCTTGCTTTCCCAGGCAAAATAATCGTAGATAATGAAAGAAGAGTCAGCCCTTGGGGCACGAGGGGGCTATATATATATATATATATATATATATATATATATATATATATATATATATATATATATATATATATATATAATGGGATTCTTCTGTTGGCCTGGATTTTTTTTTTGGGTTTGGATAAAGAGATGTATTCGGAGGACAAGCTATAGTTGCTGCCTTTGATTTTATTCTTGCTCTGTCCATCAAATTCTGACCCTCGCTATATTTTTTCTCTTTTTTAAAACTTTGCAAAAGTTCTTTCAATTATTCAAATAGAAATTCAGGTAATGCAGTAGTTCTAACTTCTAATATTTGATTTGCATTCATTTATTGACACCCTCGTTCAGAGTTAGAGCTACTGGAATCCGATGCCCAGTACCGTTGCTCTTGAGGCTTCATGTTTTGGTGATGGAATTTATAGGTAAAACTTATGTTGAACGTCTATTGGATGTTTGTTAGCTTTCTCCTGTAACAATGGTATGTCACTACCTAATAATTGTTCAGGAACATACATATCTTGCTTGCAGAACATCTAATTGGAGAGTCCTTTCAATGGTTTTATCGGTAAATCCCCTAATAAATTGATTTGGTTCTTCAGGGAAAGGAGGTTGGGCTGCTCCTCGCCTTAAGGATGCTGCTTTATCGGATGACAAGTTGCATGAAAGTTACTTTGAGGTACACCCGTATGTGATATATCCAATGCCTTATCAAGCTGATATTTGCAGCTTATATTAACCATAGCTGGTAGTTCTGTCATCCTCACAGCTTATATTAACCATAGTAGGTAGTTCTGTCATCCTCACAGCTTATATTAACCATACTAGGTAGTTCTGTCATCCTTTATTTTGCCAAAAGTGGAAGGAAACTTTGGTCTACGCTAAATGATGACAGATGTTACCACTTACCACAACTAGCAGCTTAGTCAAATGTTCATGGTTGCAACTTTGTGAGTGTTGAATCATTTCGTGTGCCATGCATGTCTAACCCAAGAGCTTGCTGCATTTGTGCGTAACATTTTCTACTTAGTGGGTGGCATCAATTGTCTGTTATGCAGGTGATGTTCCCATTCTGCCATGTAGAAAGGACATTTTGAATCATGGCATGTCCATAGTCATTTTTTTATTAATAACTAACATTCCGTAATGTGCATGTTCTAGTGTGACATCAAGGCTGCCTCTGCATATGGTTTGCATAGTTCCTAGATATCAGGCATTACTCTTGTTTTTGTGGATTGAAAATATTTTCAATATGTGTACTACCGAGCAGTGACTTATGGCATGAACCTAGGAGTGTCTCTAGGATATTGTTGCTCGAACCTAATTAGAATGGTCAATTACATTCTTACACCTGTCATGCAAAATGTATGTTATGATACTGCGGATGTGTGAGAGCCCTTTTGCAAAATTTTAGCGGTGATCCTAGTAACTGTCCTTTTTTTGCCAATGCCCATACATAACATGTTCCTTTTACCATTAAACATTTCACAAAAAAGCCAGCTGAATATGGTCCTACCTGTGGAAGGACGGAGAGAATAAGAACTCACAAGATCCAATTATTGGATTTCAGTATGTGCATCGTTTTTAGTTTTCCCATATATTTACTGAACCTTCTTTTCAGATAATCACAACAATGCGGACACTCTACCAAAAGTGCAAGCTGGTCCATGGTGATTTGAGTGAATACAACATTCTTTATTTTGAGGTAGTTGAACTCTGTTGATTAAGCCTTTTCCTCAACTTCATTTTTCCAGATAACTGGTTCTTACCTCCATCCTGATTTGCCTGTTGTGCAGGGACACTTGTACATTATTGATGTTTCACAGTCTGTTGACCTCGATCATCCTTCAGCGTTGGACTTCTTGAAGGAAGATTGCTTGCATGTTACTGTGAGTAAAAGCTGAATTGATCAGACATAGGTATTCATAAATGGTTGTGCCCAATATGTGCAATACTGTTCGCAGGACTTCTTTAAAAAACGAGGTGTTGCTGTCATGACAGTAACAGAGCTATTTAATTTTGTGATTGATCAACATATTGCTGATGAAGATGTTGACGATTACCTGGAAAAGGTACTTCTGTATGTTACCTTTCAATCTTCCTTTGTAATCATCACTCATCATTATGTATTCTTCATGATGGGTTCAAGATCTGATGGGTTAACACTTAACAATATATATTGTGGTGTAATCAGGTTCAGCATAAGATTTTGGAAAATGGAGATACAGTTGCAAATGATGATGAAATCGCTCCAACAATCTTGGTACAGGTAAGATAAGTTCAGTGATAATGAGCACTTCAGTGATAGAACCTGTTGGCAAAAATATACTTTTATTTACTATACGTGTCAATACCCATCAATGATCAATATTGCAAAATGAAAATATGCTACTTTTTGTTATGAATATCGCTTGTATTCATCATGAGGCTAATGAACCAGTATATATCAAGGTTTGAAAATCGGTTCGGAGAGAATCCTGATCGCCGGCGATGCAGAATCGGCGATTACCTCGAGAACCGGAAATCTGATGTAAACCGGAAGAAATTCGTCAAACGTTTTTTTGTCGGGCGGGGGCGTCGAAACCGCCGAATCGAGCGATTCACGGTTTACGGTCGAAACCCTAAAAACCGGTGGAATTTGTATGGAAGTTGGAGCTCCACTTTTTTTGCCGTAAATTGAAAGTTATGGGTGGATATTTTGGTAAAAGCTTAAGTTTTTTATAACAAGTAAAACCCACATAAGACTACATCAAACTAATTGTTGTCGTAAATTGAAAGTTGAAGCATTTTCTTGTAACTATGAGGCCAAAAGTAATTGAGATGTTTCGCATATAACAAAACCTTCTAAATTGGCATATCCATGGTAAAAAAGAACTGAACCTCATTCAAAAAGGGTCCTCATCTGAATAAATTCAACTTGGTGTTGACCATGTGGTGAAGCCCTCTCGTTGTACTGTTGTGTTACATCTGAAATAATAAAAACACAAGTTAGTAGTAATGAATGCTAACTTGAGTAGTATACTAAAAAGTGAAAACACTAATGAAGGATCAATTCGTACCAATACATTGTTGAGAAACGCGAAGGTTGTTCCATGTACTCATTGTTATCAATGAGTACAAGTCCTTCATTATGAGCCAGGTGGACTTTATATTGATCCCAAGTGTATGTGGGATAAGCATGTTGTAACCAATGAGTATAAATTTGTTGGTAGTATCTGAGTTCCACCCATCGTAAACAAATCTTGCATTGGGAGGATAAGAGATGCCCGATGATGAATGAGAATCATCAGCAGAAGATAGTAAGTTGGCATCTCGACGCTGATAAGTCGGCAAAGATGTTGAGCTACCATATGAGGACGAAGAGTCTTGTGGTTGAGGATGATCTCGTTGGCGGTCCTTAGCCCTTGTGTAGGTCTTTTTGATTATTCTTGATTCGTCATGATAACCATGGTCCTCATCCTGGGTAGCATGTGTGAAAGTTTTCTCACAGGTGAATTCCAATGGTTGACATGTGTCTTGTTGGCCTTGTACCAATATATCTATCTCAGACTTGTGTTGCTATTTTTTCCTCCATTCTTGACATGGAGGACATAACTTTTCCAGTCTTGACAAACATGAAACAAGCAACAAGAAACATCAAACAAGCAACAAGAAACACCTGCTCCTGCTGCTGCTTTGCTTTGCCACGCACTCTCGCTCTGCCGCTCTGCCGCTCTTGCTCCACAACCTGCTTCTGCGCGCTGCTTCTTTCTTCTTTCCGCCGCCTTTGCTCTCGCCATTCTTCTTCTGTGGTGGCTGCTGCTGCGCTCTCTCCTCTCTTGGAGACTTCCTGCTGCAAAGAGCCAGACTCAATAATGCAGAGACCAAATAATGCGAAGCATCCAATGTTCTCACTGCTGCTGCTCTCCCCTCACATGCAGAGAATACTTTCTTCATGTAATCATGTTCATGGGCCCCTCACATGCTGCAGCATCCAATAATGCAAATGATGCAATAGACAAAAGTTTCATGCAATCATGCCCATGGTGTTAGTCGCTGGACTCTTGCTCTTGGTGATAGCAAGATCCTTACTCTCATGGAGAGGATGACACTAGGAGATGGGGCAAGTTTTCTTGTTTATTGCTCACACAATGCCATGCCAACTTTGAGGGTTGGGGATACAAATTTATAGGTGAGAACCACCAAGCATATGCTACGATGCTATCCTAGATGCTGTCCTAAAGCGGTCAATATGCTGTCCTAAAGCGATGTTGTCCTAAAAGCAGATGCTGTCCTAAAGCGATGTCTGTCCTAAAAGCGAATCTTGTCCTAAAGCAAAAGCAGATGCTGTCCTAAGCGAATCTGTCCTAAAGCGATCAAAAAAACAAAACTACCACAGCCCCACAAAGACCACGAGACATGGACTTATTCATCATTCTCCCCTAAGTCTTGTGCGTCGTCTTGTGGGAGGGTTGAACCATCCCGATCTTGGAGTAGAGCTCAAGGAACTTGATCCTTCCAAGAGGCTTGGTGGCGATCCGCAAGCTGATCCGTGGTGTTGATGTAGCTTGCCTTGATGCTTCCTTCATCCAAACACCTCGGATGAAATGGTACTTCACCCGGATGTGCTTGCTCGTTCATGAAAAACGGGGTTCTTTGCGAGGCTAGAGCGGACTTGTCGTCACCCCGAGCTCCACCGCTTGATGTCCCCGCCGAGGAGATCACCAAGCGATCGAGCGAGCGAGTGCTGAGTCGAGCGGTGGAAGCCGCTATGTACTCGGCCTCACACCGACAGGCCACCACTGCCGCTTGATCGATCGCCGATGAACGAGACACTTGCCGAGGAAGAAGAGAATCCCGCTTGTGCTCTTCTTGGTGTCAATGTCGCGCGTGGTCACCGTCGCCGCATTCGACGGTGTGCGTGGCAGGACACCTCGTAATGGAGGCCGTGGTCAAGAGTCCCCGCAACGTAGCGGATGATCCTCTTCACGACCTGCCGATGCTCGTCGTCGGTCGTTGCATGAACCGACTAACGTGCCGACGGAGAATGCCAAGTCCGGTCGTGTGTGGGCGAGGTAGCGAAGGCTCCCCACAAGACGCCGGTACTGCGTAGCGTCTGTTAGTCGCTGGACTCTTGCTCTTGGTGATAGCAAGATCCTTACTCTCATGGAGAGGATGACACTAGGAGATGGGGCAAGTTTTCTTGTTTATTTCTCACACAATGCCATACCAACTTTGAGGGTTGGGGATACAAATTTATAGGCCGAGAACCAGCCAAACATATGCTACGATGCTATCCTAGATGCTGTCCTAAAGCGGTCAATATGCTGTCCTAAAGCGAATCTTGTCCTAAAGCAGATCCTAAAGCAGAATCTTTGTCCTAAAAGCGAATCTTTGTCCTAAAGCAAAAGCAGATGCTGTCCTAAAGCAAAGCAGATGCTGTCCTAAGCGAATCTTTGTCCTAAAGCGATCAAAAACAAAAACTACCACACCCCACAAAGACCACAATCACAGAGACTTATTCATCATTCTCCCCTAAGTCTTGTGCGTCGTCTTGTGGGAGGGTTGAACCACCTGATCTTGGAGCAGAGCTCAAGGAACTTGATCCTTCCAAGAGGCTTGGTGAGCGGATCCGCAAGCGATCCGTGGTGTTGATGTAGCTTGCCTTGATGCTTTCTTCATCCAAACGACCTCGGATGAAATGGTACTTCACCCGATGTGCTTGCTCGTTCATGAAAAACGGGGTTCTTTGCGTGGCTAGAGCGGACTTGTCGTTCACCCCGAGCTCCACTGCTTGATGTCCTGCCGAGAGATCACCAAGCGATCGAGCGAGCCAGAGTGCTGAGTCGAGCGGTGGAAGCCGCTATGTACTCGGCCTCACACCGACAGGCCACCACCGCCTTGATCGATTGCCGATGAACGAGACACTTGCCGAGGAAGAAGAGAATCCGCTTGTGCTCTTGCCGGTGTCAATGTCGCCGCGTGGTCATCGCCGCCGCATTCGACGGTGTGCCGCGCCAGACACTCGGGTAATGGAGGCGTGGTCAAGGGTCCCCGCAACGTAGCGGATGATCCTCTTCACGGCTGCGATGCTCGTCGTCGATCGTTGCATGAACCGACTAACGTGGCCGACGGAGAATGCCAAGTCCGATGCGTGTGTGGCGAGGTAGCGAAGGCTCCCACAAGACGCCGTGATGCGTGGCGTCCACCCTCCTCCGTCGTCTTTGTCGCGGCTCATCTTGACCTCTCCTCCATTGGGTGAGAGCTGGGTTGCGCCGGTGAGCCCACTAGCTCAACGACGCGCTTGGCGTGGCGATGCAGTCGGCGTGATCCGGAATCATCTGGTGCACCTCGATCCTAAGTAGAAGGAGAGACCCGTGTCACTCATCCGAAGGTGGCCTTCATCTCTTCCTTGAATGCCGCCACCTCGCATCCTTGGTGCCGTGATCACCAAGTCGTCGACGAGACACCCGCCGCCAGGCGTTGCCGCTTTGCCCCCGGTGAGATGCGGCCTCGTGTGCGCTCTGCTGGAACCCCATTTGCTTGAGGTGGAGTCGACCTAGCGTTCCACGCCCTCGGTGCTGTCGCAAGCCATGAGGGCCTTGCGCAGCGAGCACCTGCCTCCTTGCCGGGATCGCAAATCCGGCGGTGATGCACGTGACCTCCTCCTTCAAGTCGCCGTTAAGAAATGCCGACTTGACATCCATGTGATGAACACGCCAGCCTTCTGGGCAGCTAGCGCAGGAGGAGTTGCACGGACTCCATCCGTGCGGCGCGTGCGGCGTCATCGAAGTCGACCCTCCCGCCGCACGAAGCCTCGTGCCACCAAGCGAGCCTTGTGCTTGACGATGGCGTCGGCTTCATCCGCCGGCGAACACCCACTTAAGGGTGATCGCGCGGTGGCCGGCAGAAGATCCGCCGCTCCACGTCCGGTTCGCTCGACGGCGTCCATCTCTCGCTTCATCGCGACACGCCACGCCGCGTCTCCTCCGCCTCGGCGAAGGCGCGGGCTCGCCGTCGTCGCATGCCAAATGCGACTCCGCCTCGCGATCGCGCTGCGCCGATCTAGGGACGGCCGCCGCCGAGGATGTTGTCCATGGTACGATAAGCGCAGAGGCTCGTCGTCGTGGTAGGCGTCGACGCGGTCCTCGTCGTGGGACAATGAGTAGCGAACTCCACCATGCGCCTCATCGTGGACCGGCCGCGGGGCCGATTCGGTGGTGTGGCGCCGGTGCGGGAGAGTGGTGGCCGGTGGTGAAGGGTGGGGCGTGGCGTGCGAAGGTGGTGGAGCACTCGCGGGGCCGGTGGCGAGCAAGTTGTCGAGGTGGACGAGCTCGGTGAAGACGAGCCGCTAGCTCCCGCTCTCGAAGTGGGCGTGTCGACAACAAAGTCCACGAGTCGAGGCGAACCATCGCCCACCGCCTTGTCCCACGCCCTCGCCGCCGTCGAACACGGCGTCACGCGAGATGCGGGCGCTTGACGTGTGACGAGGTCGAGATGCGGTGAGGCCTTCGAGCCCTCGCGTGGCCGATGAACACTCCCGAGTGCTCTGCCGTCGAGCTTGCCGATGTGGCCAAGCTCCTGGCGAACGTGAGGGAGCCAAGACCCGCAAGTGGGAGACCGCCGGCTTGCGCCCATGCCAGCCTCGTGACGGCGTCCGCTGCCGAGCGCCTTGGTAAGCGGCGGTTGAGGATGTAGACGGCGGTCACCACCGCCTCTCGTAAGACGATCGGCATCCCTCGCTGCGGAGGGGCGAGCCATCCCGCAACCGTGCGGTTGCGCTGCTCGACGACGCCGTTCTGCTGCGCGGGCAGACGGCGCGGAGTAGTGGCGGCTGAATGCCCTCATCGGCCGCGATGCGACGCGATTCACCGCCGTGAATTCGCCGCCGTTGTCAGGTGCGCGCGCCGCGCGCGCGCTGCTGCGCGCGCTCGCCTCGCAGCGACTGCGTGCGCTGATGGCGTCCGCGGCCTCTCCTTGCCGCCGAGGACCATCACCCACATGTAGCGGGAGAGGTCGTCGACGCGGCGGCGGAAGTAGCGTCGTTCTCCCGTGGCGGTGTCACCGGCCACACAAGTCCTCGTGCGAGCTCGAGCCTCTCCTGGCTCGGAAACTTCGCTCTTTGGGAAAGGGAGTCGCCTGCGCCGTCAACACGCAGACGTCGCGAGCTGTTCCACATGGTCAAGGCACGGCAGCCTCGCACCATTCCGTGGCACCGAGCCGCCTGGGCCTCGAGTGAAGGTGCCCAGCGCTCGTGCCATCGCCACGCCTCGTCGTCCGACGAGTGCGAGACGAGGGGTTGTGCCACTGCACGTGAAGAGTGTAGAGTCGATTTGCGCCTCTGTTACCTTGGCAAGGAGGCGGCGTCGAAGATCCCAAATCCGCGGCACCGTGCTCGATCTCGACACGCGAGCCGTTCTCATCCACCGCCCAAGCCGATGATGGAGTTCCGCAGATCGGGGATGTAGTAGACGCCGGTGGCGGCCGGTGCTCGCCGATCTTGGCGGCGAAGACGACAGAGCCGACGCCCTTGATCTCCACGGCGGGCGTCGCCGAACTTGACGGTGCCTCGAACGCTTGAGTCGAGCTCGGAGAAGAACTCCGCCGCCGGTCATGTGGTGGGTGGCGCGGTGTCGAGCACCACTGCCGGTCTTGTCATTGCGGAATCGCCGCCGGGAGGCGTGTGCTTTGGCTCGTCAAGGTGGAGGAGAGCCACTGCGGCGGTGCCGAGGTAGTTCGATGCTCGCATGAGCAATGAACAGACCGGCCGCTCCTCCTCCGCTTGCGCGGACGTGGGCTGGCCGCGTCGTGGTATCGACACTCCTTGGCCCAATGACCAAGCTTGCGCGATTGTGGCAAGAGTCGTCTCGTCTTGGCTTTTGCTTGCCAAAGATCGCCGCCTGGCGCTTTTGCGCGGCTTGCGCGCTTGCCACTCTTGCGGCACTTTGTCGTGGAAGAAGGCTCCCTTCTTCTTGTCACCTTGGCCGCGACCACCGCTCCCGAGTGAGGAGGAGCTTCCGCCAATGGTGACGGGTCCCGAGAGGCTCGTGGCTCATCGATGTCGGCGACCTTGAGGCGACCGCGCCTCCTCGATGGTCATCGTGGAAAGGTCCAGCAGAGACCCGATCGAGCGAGCCATCCGCTTGTACTTCTCGGGGGCGCAGCGGAAGAGCTTCTCCACGCCTCTCTCCTCGCCGTAGGTGTCATCACCGAATCGCACCAACTTCGCAACAGAGTGTTGAGGCGAGAGCAAAGTCATCAACGTCTTCACCGCTTGAAGGCCGAGTTCTCCCACTCCGTCGTAGTGCTCGCAATGTAGACTTGCGGGCGCGGTCGCTGCCGATGCGTCTTTGCGGCGATGGCGTCCCAAGCCTCTTTGGCGATCGCTTGTTGGTAAGCGAGAATCGCATCTCGGCGGATCTGCGGCGATGAGCATCCGGCGCCCGTCGATCTGGTCGTGGTCGACGTCGCCGTCATCGGATCGCATCCCACATATGCCGCGCTGGAGCTTTACCTCATCACCGCAGCCCACTCGGCGTAGTTGGTCTTGGTGAGGTAGGCCACCGCCGCCGGGGGCGACGTCCTCGACGGCGACCGGTACTCGTGGTGGCCACGGATCAACCGGGAGAAGTCGCGTTACTGTGAGGGCGCGCTCTCCGTCGGCAGCGTCGCCGCCGCCGTGCGTGCCTCCTCCGAGCGCCACCGCCGTGTCGCGCTCTCGCCGAGCGCCGCGCGCGCGTCGCGCTATCTGGCTGCCGCCGCGCTGCGTGGCGTCTTGCGGCGCCCATTGCGCCGTTCGCCTTGCGCGCCTCCTCTCCAGCCGGTGAGGTCGCGTCGCGCTGCATCAACAGAGCCGAGCTGCTGTTGTTGCCGCCGAGCCTTGACCTCTGCTGCTGCCGCCCTTGCGCTGCCGCTCGCCGCCGCCGCTTCCACCTCCTCCGCCAGCCTCCCGCCGCCGCCAGACGCTTCTTTCCGCCGCGCGGCGTCTGCCGTCTGCGGCGCCGCATGCTCGAGGCGGCCGAAGCGCCGAGATCGCCTGCGGACATGGCGCGCTCGGGGCTGTGCGTGGAGAGGGCTGCCGACGAGCCGCTGCCGTCTCCGAGAGGAGGAGGGGGCAGCCGGGCTGCTGCTTCTTTGCTACCACCGGGGCTGCTGTGTGGGCGGAGAAGGAGATGAGCGAGAGATGCTCGGGCTACGAGGATACTAAGGCTCGATACCACTTGTTAGTCGCTGGACTCTTGCTCTTGGTGATAGCAAGATCCTTACTCTCATGGAGAGGATGACACTAGGAGATGGGGCAAGTTTTCTTGTTTATTGCTCACACAATGCCATGCCAACTTTGAGGGGTTGGGGATACAAATTTATAGGTGAGAACCAGCCAAGCATATGCTACGATGCTATCCTAGATGCTGTCCTAAAGCGGTCAATATGCTGTCCTAAAGCGAGATGTCTGTCCTAAGCGAATCTTGTCCTAAAGCGAATCTTGTCCTAAAGCAAAAGCAGATGCTATCCTAAAAGCAGATGCTGTCCTAAGCGAATGCTGTCCTAAAGCGATCAAAAAAAAAAACTACCACAAACACAAAGACCACGACAGGACTTATTCATCACATGGGCCTAACATGTTCCTAAACATATGCTTATCAATCAAATATAGCTACAATGCCTCCTGGAACCCATTCAACCATCAAAAAATTCAAAATTTTCAAATTTGCAACTCGGTCGGTTTTTAATTCCGCTCACATTGGAATTCGATTCTCGTGATTCTGCGCAGAATCACGATAATCCAACCATGGTATATATACATGTACATATATGGCATATATGCAAGAAATCTCTCACAGCGTAAATACATACCAATATAATACATATCTAACTCCTCAAATTTATGGTGGATCAACAACATGAAGTTTGGAAATATAGAAACTGTGTTGGGCTCTGGTCTGTGTCTTTATAAAGAAGTCTGCCAATTGAAGCTCTGAAGTCACATATAAGAAGCATCAATACCAATATACTTTATAAGCTCATGTTTCATTGGATCTTTAGCAATACTAATAGCACCTGTACTATCAGACAAAAGAGTAGTCGGTGCATAAACAAAAACACCAAAATCCTCAAGTAACCACCATAACCAAGTAGCCTCGCAGTCAACAAGGCGACAGTCGCCCAGAGCCCGACGCCAAGGTCTCACACAGCAGCAGCCGCCACGCTCGCGGCCCCGAGTCCCGTCGCTCCTCCATCCGAAGCCACCGTCGGCCGGATTCGAGCCGCACCGCCTCTTCCCAAGCCACATCGGTCGGATCTGAGCGCGGCCTCCTCCATCCTCTTCCCGAGCCATACCTCACCCCACCAGATCGGTCATCTCCGGATCGCCGATCCGGTGGCTCTTAACATGGAAGAGACGGGGAGGCGCCGGCGGGGAGGAGGCGGCGGGGAGGAGGCGACGGGGAGGCGCGGGCGGGGAGGAGGCGGCGGGAGGCGTCGGGCGAGGAGGCGGCGGGAGGAGGCGATGGGGAGGCGCCGGCGGAGGAGGCGGCGGCGGGGAGGGGAGGCGACGGGGGGAGCTGGGGAGGCGTCTGGCGGGGAGAGGCGGCGGCGGGAGAGGGAAGGAGAGGAGTCGCGAGAGAGAGGAGTCGGTCGGGCAGCGGCCGGTTAAGAAGTATCTTTTTGCGGTTAAGTCATCAGGATTCCTAAAAATTACGAACAGATCCCTTTTTTAATGGATTTCTTCTAATTTAGACCTCCTGAGACATGATTATTTGGATAATTTGTGTTATTATAATGCATGGTTATTTAATTTTTAGTCATATAAGGTATTATTTGTCGTCTAACTGTCGCCATGGCGGGCGCCTAGTCGACTAGGCGTCCAGGCGCTCCGGCCTCGCCTCGACTTGCCAGAGCGCGGTGACAATCTTGGCCTCAGCACTTGAACAAGAAACTGTTGTCAGCTTCTTAGTCTTCCAAGCAATGAGAGAACCATCAAGAAAAACACAATAAGTAGAGAGATCGGCGATCAGAGGGATCATTGGCCCAGGTGGCATCAAAATATGCCTGGAACTGTAAAGAGCTGGAGCGAGGGAAAAAGAGACGACTAGAGATAGTTCCACAAAGGTATCGCAGAACACGAAGAAGACTATAGTGGAGCTGAGCGGAAGCAGAAACAAACTGACTCAAGATATGTACAAGGTACGAAATGTCAGGACGAGTGACACCAAGATAAACAAGGCTCCCAACAAGATGACGATAGCGAGTAAGATCAGTAAGAGGCTTATCATCAGTGGCGGCGGTGGAAGAATTGGGCAGCCGACACTGGATCTAGGTGGCGACGAGACCCTGCATTCGCCAGAGTAGTGGATGGAGACATGGCGTCCATGGGGCAGCCGTCGTTCGGAAGGAGGCAACGACGTTCGAGCTTCCTCAGGCATCGGTGACATGGGCGGCCGGCGGCCGAGCGTCGATGCTTGTAGATCGAGGCACCGAGGGGGTCGAAGCGGCCGCTGTCGGACGAGACGGAGGCGGCGGATGGAGAGCCGTTGCGAGGAAAAGCAGCGACGATGGCGGGCATGAATCAGGCGGCGGCGGCATCCGGAGAGGGTGAATCGGCTGCGGCATCTGGAGAGGGTGAATCAGCTGCGGCGGCGGTGTGAAAAGAAAAACCCTATGTACGCTCTAATACAATGTTATGAATAGCGATTGTATTCATCATGAGGTCAATGGGCTAATATATATACACATATAGGTATAGTATATATGCAGGAAACCCCTCACACAACAGGGTAAATACATAGCTATATAATATATATGTAACACTTTTATGTATTTTGCTGGCAGGGTATTGACGGTACTTTCTTAGTAAATGTTTTTATCTCATGTATTTATTCTGTTGGTTCTCCATATTTTGCTTGCATGGAAATATATAGGATGTGATCTCTGCCAGACCTCCTGTACCAGTTTGTAACTATGTTGTGTTTATTTTGTTCCTTTTCAATGTTTGTGCTACCTGGTGTACTGTTCACTTACTGATACTTATCTACTTGATCCCATTGCATAGACGTTGGATTATGTGAAGCAATGCGAGGCAGATCTTGTCAACATGTCAATGATGCAACGTCCATCCTTTGCTTACGAACCAACAGCGGATAAGCTTTATGATCAGCCATTATTAGGATTTGTGCGGGCTAAAAACGAGCCTACTGAAAACCAGCAAGAACAGTTGCCGCAAAATACACTGGAAGAACCCTTGGATCTGCAAAGTAAATGCTCGTTGGAGAACAAGGCAGAAGATGAATCAGAGGACAGTGAATCTTGCTCTAGTTCTGATGAAGATGGTTCGTGGCATGAGGCTCCCAAGATGGGGCCTGAGGAGAGGAAGGCTGCTCGGAAGGAAAACAAGAAGAAGGTGAAGGAAGAGAAGAGAGAAGCTCGCAAGACAAAGATCCCCAAGGCCGAGAAGAAGAAGAGGAAGAAAATGGCGAAAGCCAAGTGCAAGAGGTAGTGAATCATTTTAGGCAATCCATGATCAACAATCAACGTCATCAGTTACAGAGGGGATAGAAATGTGTTTTAAGTTATATGGGATTGCGTGATGGTCTCCACGAGGGAGTGTCATGCGGAAGGATAATGCTCTTAAAATGACGATGCAAACAGCGCTACATGTAATTAGATTTACATTTTGTGTGACTTTTTGTTGTAATTTTTCAGTTCTTTTTAAATGTCCTACTTAGAAAACAACTGGTGTAACCTCTGCCAGATCTTTTGTGTTATCAACTTGTGATGCGGCCCAAATGAAGTACTCTTCTATTCGTTTTTTCCTTTCTACTCTTCTATTCGTTTTTTCCTTTCTTTCTCGAAGAAGTGTCTTCAGCTCAGCCAATAATCGCAGCGATTGCATGTTACGACGTGGAACTGTAGTATCATGAGTATTGTAGCACAAACAGTACCATATGGTACTGTAGCACAGTTCTGTAGCGGTTGTTTAAGATATAATCTTAGTATATCTTCATATTAGAAAGAGTTATATGCATATCTTTATATTAGAAATAGTTAGATGTATATTTTTATGTTTAGATAGTATAGATATGATATTATCTTTAGTTGATTGGTTACATTAGATTAAGTTAGTTTTCATATTATTAAGAGCTCATCTATATAAAGAGAAGAGCTGCACCATTCATAATCAAGCAATAAAGCAATCAAGTTCTAAACCGGTTGATCTTTAGATCAGAGCCTCCGCAAAGATGGCGATCATAAGCCGTCTCGGTCTATCACCCTACCATAATATCTTGGTATTAGAAATACTCACCATGCCTTTCAGTGCTACACTATCTATCCTAGAATCATTGCAAGTTAGCAACAAGGAGCTGAAGGCCTTACTCGAGAAGGCTAAGGAGATGATGGACAAACTGAAAGCGCAAGAAGAGATATCGTGTGCTATTGCAATGGTTACACTACCGCCACCTTCCCCAACGCCAGTATTGTCACTAGCCACATTGCCGTCTTCACCAATAACGACTCTATCGGCAACAAAATCGAGGAAGAAGTTTGTCGCCGTCCAACGACCATCTTCATGCAGTTGTTGCCTAACGATGTGCTTCCACAAGTGTGGAGCACAACGATTGCCATGGGGGGATTGCGATGTCGTCGCATATCTTCTACTTTTGTCACACCCCATGGCAAGAAGGCATTGCTGTTGTCCCATGCTGGTCGCCCAGGCTGTTGGCCTCATCCACATCGGTCAGTGCTATCACTTCCCGGCCAACGTCACTAACCCTACATCTGGCGTAGCATCGATGGTCTAGTCTTTTCCTCGACATAGGGCCACAAAGGTCTTAGTCCGTGGCCGCTACTTGACAGCTCGAGGACGAGCTATCTTGCCTCGAGGGATGAAGTGTTATGACTTGGCAATGCAACCGTGTGTACTGTAGCATGGTACAGTAATGATTGTTTAAGATATGATCTTAGACATATCTTTGTATTAGAAAAGGTTAGATGCATATATTTATATTAGGAATAGTTAGATGCATATCTTTTTATTTAGATAGTATAGATATAATATTATCTTTAATGATTGGTTACATTAGATTGTGTTAGTTTCTATATTGTTAGGGCTAACCTTATCTATGTAAAGAGGAGTCGCACCATTCATAATGAAGTAATAAAACAGTCAAGTTCTAAACCGATTGGTCTTGAGATCAGAGTCTCTACAAGGAGGGTGGTCTTAAGCCTTCTTAGCCTATCCTCTACCATAATATTTTGGTATCAGAGCCACTCATCATGGCTTTCAGTGCCACACTATCTATTCTAGACAGCATGAAGAGCTTGAAGGCTAGTAACAAGGAGTTGATGGCCCTACCCGAGAAGGTATGGAGTTGGTGGACAGGCTGAAGAAACAAGAAGAGGTGTCGTGTGCCATTACAATGCTTGCGCTGCCTCCACCTTCACTGGCGCCGGCATTGGCACTAGCCACGTTGCTGTCAGAACCAACGCCACCATTGATGCCACGTCCGCCTTCGTCACCAACGCTTCAGCCGGTGGAGCTGTCCTTGGCTGCACCTTTGGTGTCTTCGTCAAGGAGGAAGATTGCCACGGTTTAGCGATGGTAAAATCTCCCCATGGCCGACTGACACCATGCCTTCGAAGATGCGGAGTGCAACGTTTGTCATGTGGGGTCAGCGACATCATCGCATTTTTCCTACAACCGTTGCATCTTGGACCAAGAAGGATGTTCTCGCCCTACACCGTTTGCCCTTGCCACTGGCGGCTCCTGCGACACTAGCCAAAACTAGAGGGTTGTTATCCTCGCTATCGTGATCGGGGTTTCGCTGATCATCTTCCACGGCGCGCGGCGTCATTGTGCCATTTCGTCGACATGGGGACACGGAGGTCTTAGTCCGTAGCCGTCTCTCACCGCGAGGGATGAAGTGTTAGGCGCGGAATTGTAGCATCGCGAGTACTGTAGCACGAACAGTACCGTGTAGTACTGTTGCACGGTCCTGTAGTGGCTATTTAGGATATAATCTTAGCATATCTTCATATTAAAAAGAGTTAGATGTATATCTTTATATTAGGAATAGTTAGATGTATATCTTTATATTTAGGTAGTATGCATATGATATTATATATAGTTGATTGGTTGCATTAGATTTTGTTAGTTTTCATATTGTTTGGGGCTAATCTCATCTATATAAAGAAAGGAGTTGCATCATTTATAATCAAGCAATAAAGCAAACAAGTTCTAAATCAGTTGGTCTCTAAATTAAAGCCTCCGCAAGGAGGGCATCCTAAGCCATCCTAGCTTATCCCTTACCATAACATTGCAAGAGTATGAACTGTTGTCTAATGCTTTTTAGTTTGTGATTCTAGGGGAAAGTGATGAATCATGCTCTTTTATTTTGGAGGATGAAGAATCACGCTCTATAGAAGCAGTTTGTTATGGGTTTACAAATGGTTCCATGGCCACTCAAGTCATTTTGCAGGTTCCAGTGGGGCAAGCCGATAGCCAGGATATCCTATGCTGGAAGCATAATGAACAGGCTGGTTCATCAACAACAAATAGACAGGAGGCTCTCTCACTCCAAACTATCAGATAACTCCAAACAAATAGCTCAGCTGGGCTGGAAGGTAAAGAATGTCCTCCCAAGAATTCAAACATTTGGCTGGAGGTTAGTAACTAAATCTTTAGCAGTAGCCACTAGAGTTATTCATCGCGTTCATAACATATCTCCAAACTGTGCTAGATGTAGCGTTCTAGAACCTGTTGAACATCTCTTCTTCAACTGTCCTTTCGCTAGAGCTGTCTGGTTTAACACTCATCTAGCTATTAGGACTGGTAATCAATATTTCCAAGATAAGAGTTGCACAGACATATTACACTGCATCCTTACCCAAGTTACTAATGAACAGGACAGAGAATTTGCTTTTCATATTCTATGGTATATATGGAAAGCTAGAAATGATTTCAGATTTAGCAGAAAAGATACAACCATACAGAGCATAATCTTTGATACTAAGGCTGCTTACTCCTCTACTACCATAGTACCATTTTAATAGCATGGAAGAGAGTTGTGTCACTCTTTAATCTTCAAATCAGATTACTACCTCTGTCAAACATTGTTCTCAGAACTACATTCAACATAGTTCCCCGACAAACTGCTTCTACTCAGATGCTTCTAGGTCTAAAAATGGTGCCTTTGGCATAGGCATCAATGCAACTATACGACATTCTGTTCTCAACTGCAGGGTACAGGTTCAGGCTCAAGGATTGCAATCCTCTTCACCCTTGGAAGCTTAAGCCCAGACTCTCTTGCTTGCAGTTACAATGGCTGACTTGTTGAATTTGTCCACAAGTGTTTTCTTCCTTGAATGTCAGGTTCTTGTCCGAGCCATTTCAGGAGGAGAATTGATACACAAACCAGGGCACTGGACAATCCGACCAACATTGCTTCAGATCAAAGAAATATGTCGGTCGATGCAGGTGAAGTTCGTCTATATAAGCAGACAGGACAACCAAGAACCTAATCAGTTAGCTAAAGAGGCGCGGAGGATTCATTACAATAAATTAATCAACAGATGCTTGGTACTTCTGAAATCTAACCCGCATGAACAGTAGGATACTAGTGCACAGATTGGCCATTTAGCAGGGCAGGGATTCACTGAAGACAATGGAAGAGAGGGATATTTGTACTGCATGAATCTGTACAAGTTGTTCAGATTTCCTTACTACTTCCGTTCTTTTTTTATGTTCTTCTAGAATCTGTACCGTCAAATTTTAAAATTTGATCACTAATAAATTTAAAACTATCTACATTGACTATATAAAAATTATATTATTAAATTTGTCTTAAAAATATATTTATAATATTATTAGTTTATCTTAATATAAAGCTATAAAATATAATAGTTAAAATTATATCTCAAAGATCGTAATAAAATAAAAAAAAGTCAAATAAAAAAGAACGGAGGCCTAGTAAACTTAGATGAAGAGAAGATTAGTTTGAACTTCGAATTCCTCTGTTTATCTGATTCGGCGTTTATCACCGTATTCCAAGCAAATAAAAACATTTCACGGCACCGTACAGCACAGACAAACCCTCCCAAAACAATGGGGCTTCCTTGTCCCCTTTTTGGTGTCCCCCTCCCTATTCCCTCCACATGTCACCATTCAATTGACTCTCCAGTAAATTAGTGAGATAATTAATTAGTGTAAGTGATTAATTAATTAGTATAAAATAATAGTGTGAATAATTAGTATAGATTAATTGGAATAAATAGTAAGTATATAATTATTAATCTATACTTACTATTTATTCCAATTTACCTATACTAATTATTCACACTATTATTTTATACTAATTAATTAATCACTTACACTAATTAATCATCTATATTAATTAATTATCTCACTAATTTACTTATATTAATTAATTATTTTACTAATTTACTGAAGGGCTAATTGAATGGTGATATGTGGAGGGAATAGGAAGAGGACACCAAATAGGTGACAGGGAAGCCCCATTCTCCCAAAACCACACGCCCCTCCGACTCTCCGGCCTCCGCCACCGAAGCCGGCGCAATTGCAGAGCCGCAGGCCATCCTCCTGCTCCGCGTGCTCCCGCCGGACGCGCCGTTCCCCCTTCCCGCGCCGTTCCACCACCAAATCCCCGCCCCCACCGCCACGCCCCCCAACCCGCCCCCTCCCCCCGCGCGCCGCTCTCCTCCTCCTCCTCCGCGCGGCCGCCGCACCCATGGGAGATCGCCGCGTACGCCTGGTTGGAGTCCTTCCCCGACGGCAGCCCGCCCACCGAGCCCGAGGTCGATGCCTACATCGACGCCCACCGCCCCGAGCTCCCCTCCCTCCCCCGGCTCCCAGCTCCACCAGCGCCTCCTCGCACTCCGCGGAGACCAGGTAACCCACTTGCCCCCTTTCCTCGTTTATCCCTTCCGCCCATGGGCGATTCGCACGTTGCTTAGGAATTATTATGTGATTCCACCTTCGCACGTTGATCAACTTGTGCTCTTAATATTCTAATGGTTTCGGCATGAGTTCTGATAGCTTATGGTTGTGGGTAATTTCTAGATCAATGGAACAACCACTGTTTGGGAATTCCTGTAGTTCTATGTTATTATACTAGAAAGGTTGGAGGGTTCCGGACCTTTGAAATCGTGATCGTTCAGTGTTGGTATAGTTAGTTAGGTTCCCTGATTGCCGAATAGGTTCCATGATTAGTTGAACTCGAATCACCGTTGCTTTGAGTTCCGAATCACTGTTGCTTCGATTTGGAACTCTCACAGAAAATTGAACTTCTAGTTGAACTGCGTTATGAGCTTCCGAAGCTCTCCTTGATACTTACAATAGCTCTGGTGGAACTGGCCTTTTCCAGTTCTGTTAGATGTAGCTATGTTTCGGATTCCTTCTGTTGGTCAACAAAACTGAGTTTAGAGTGCACTTTTGTTTCCTCCTTTATGTCAGGTTTTAGATGCAGACCAAAGCACATTCCCATACAGGTTCCAATGTACTGATCTTTCGAAGCCTGTGTACAAGTGGTTGGAATCAAGGTGCCAAAACCTGGAACTGGGGCTAATCCCGGCCGGAAGCCGGTAACAGTAACCGGCCGGTATGGATCTTTGCTGTCCTTCCTACCTTAGCTTGGAGAACTAGCAGGTTATGGCCTTAATTATTGTGGTTTATTACACTTCCATTTAGTATCACTTTGTATTGTTTGTTTTGTTTCCAAACTCCATATGGGCTTTGAGAAAACTATATATTCTTTGTTTTGTTTCCAAAATCCACATGGGCTTTAAGAAACTATCTTCTTTGTTACAGTCATGTTGATGAGTGTGATGAGGGGGTAAATGCCACGCAGTGGCTGCATAATGAACCTGTACAGCTGTGCTTGTTACTGTAAGTGGTGATGGCAGGTGAGTAAACAATACAACGATGATATGGATCCTGATCATTTATCCTTCTGTATTTTTGTATCACTTACCAAATGTGCTCAACTATTCTGCCTGCGGCGTTGGAATGTGGGATGCTACTCTATGTCAGCCTTGTGTCAGACATATCGTCACCCATACTTGATTTGCTAATGCTGTAAGCCTGTATTCCGATATTCTACTTGGTGATCCTTTAGCTGACTTTTACTGATGCTTTAATTTTGTCATGGAACAAATTCCAGGTTGCTGTAGCCTGTAATGATGAATACATGTCCACAGGAGGAAGTTACTAAAAAGTTGTAAGTTGCTTACTTGGCCTTGTAGCTAGTTTCTCCTTATGATGCTCTGTTTTGCATGGATATAGGTAATAGGTGTGATTTAGATTGTTTTGGTGGCTCTGCAACCATAAATAAAAAAAAAAACTCGACCTGCGGGGGGGAAGAATCCTCCCGGGCATTGCTTAAGAAGAAGGTCTTCTCACGCAGACCGAGAAAACCCCCGAACCCCTGCTCCACCCTTACACAGCGGGCTCTGCAACCATAAATCATCTCTACTATTATATAAAGAGGAGTTGGTGGTCGTCGGTGCGTTCTTCTCTCCCCTCTCTACAGCCATCCGATTTGATCTGGACCATTCATCTCTCTCCTCCTCTCTCTCTCTTTCTCAGATACAACCGCCCACCCCCTCCACTTTTCCCATCTCCTTGCGCATTCTGGTCACCCTTCTCTCTCTGTCGCTTACTCTCCAACATTTGATGTGTGAAGTTGGTCAGGCAGTAAGTTTCGTCTCATCATTTTTATGACTTCGTTGCAACGCATGTGTCTCTAACTAGTTATAAAAAAAAGGTGAAATGCAATGCAACAGCCTTCTTGATATGGTTTACTGAGCAGTGACATATAGAACTAGAAGAATCAAAATTCACACTACATAGCGTATTACATTAACTGAGAAAATCTGTAAGGTGCTATCAACAGGTTTGTGCTCATCTTGGGCCTGTTCTTTTTTGGCTGAGGCTTATAGCTTTTGACTGCGGCTTGTGACTTTTGGGCTGTTCATACGAGAAATTACAGGGTAACAGAAACTTACGTGCGATTTTTGCCAATATAAATGAAGTCGGTACAGTATGTACTACAATTAACTAGTAAACCCCATCTTGAAAAAACACTTCGTTTAAAAGCTAGTTACTGTAGAAAAGCCAAAAACTAAAGCCAAAAGCTGAAAAAGAACAGGGCTAAGCTTATCATCTGCATGAGTTTTGAGTTTTTGCCTTTAAATATGCAACTGACTTTCAGTTTGATCCCTAAGGGTAATGATCACACCAAATGTTTGTGATTACTTATGTATTTCCCTTTGTTGGCTCTGATAAAAGAGTGACTGTTTGCCTTGTTGTTTCTAATGTTCAGCTGCTCCTGTTGCTTTTACTATTGGTTTGACAGGTTTTATATCATAATAGAAGTGGGCGTACACATCTTAATTGGCGCCTCACGTACCCTCTGCCAGGAAATGACTGATATGCTGCCAGAAATTGTAGGATGATTCCAATATTGGTAAGCGACTTCTTTTTTGTGCTTTCTGATGTTGATGAATTTGCGAAGTATCGGCACACAAAGAATAAGGACTACTGAATGACACGGCAATAAATATATGGATATGATATCAATGCATACAAACCTACTGCTATTCATTTTTGTATAGATTTGAGCAGTAGTGGTATCTTCACATATCAGACAGAGAACTTAGTGTAGACATCTAAGGGACCAAAACAGAAGGAAAAAATCAAATTGGTGAAAGACCTTGTTTTATTGTGGAGACACCTGATGTTTTGTCTTCATAAGAGATTGAGCAGCTTCTGTTATTTCCCAACACACTCTGCATTCTGTTCCTAATTTTCCTTGTACGCATGTCTTTTTCTGCTGAGGATTTATCTGCACCAGGTTGTTGAACTATAGTAGAAACTCTGCCGCTCCAAATGGATGTGGAGCCAGGGCTGGTATTGAAGCCTCTGCTTGATGGATGACTGCAGCTTGTGTTGGGTCTTAATGTAAATGAATTATCATGCCTGTTTACAGCTTGAGTCTGTACCTTTTTATTCTCCTGTAAAGAGTGTGTTGATGAAACCAATGTTAACCTGACTGGTGATAGTTTTCTATTCTTAGTAAAATGTTAGCACAGATTATTAGGCAATTCCCTGTACTAGCAATTGAGTAATAGCTACGCACACGTTGCCTGTATTTCTCTTCTTCCTTTTCCTTGAGTGTTAACATGTAGTCTTTCAGCATTGCCAAAAGGGGAAGCTGCAAAAATTAATGTTAAGCAGTCGTTCAAGAAATTACAAGTGCGTTGTATTATTTGGAACCAATTAGTTGACAATCAATCAACCTGAAATTGTGTGGTTACTAAAAATATTTTTGTCGCATGTTTGAACTCAGACAATATAAATCTTTATTTCTGTTCTGAAGGTTGTTTTTGCATGTAGAGGTAACCATATCAGTACCAGAAACCTTACCAGAGCATTCACAATGGATATGCAAACCAGTGTTCTGATCAGAATATTAGAAGCAAGTTAGCATTCACTGTCATCTACGTGTGAGCGTACTTACTGTGCTGAACTGAAAACAATAGGATGAGATGAATGCTTCACATATACTGTTATAAACTGTTACTTAGCATTATCATTGAACTTATTGGTTGTGTTGTGCCAGAAATGCAGTCAAACACTGAGCTGTCTATATTTTCTTAAAAAAATGTTTCAAGTGGGTACATCTGTAACCTGTACTGGCTGAATGTGAACTGGATTATGTTTATTTACAAGTACTGTGTCATGATTTGTTTACAGTGGCTACTGGAGTTTGTAATTCAGGAAATTTAAGTTCACTGTTACACAATGTTCATGTATCAGTAATCTTTGTGAAAACCCTTTTAAGCAAGGTAGGACAAGGTCTTTTGGGTTGTGCAACATTATGCATTTTTTATACGAGAATCACAATTATTTTGTTCACCATATTTTTGAAATATTGTGTAGGCCCTGGTATTGCTTGGTTTGCTATAGTCGATGTCATGATCTTATCCATTTTAATATGTGGGCGATCATATCTCACGCACCAACCACCAAGAACCGTTGTTTTTATTCTTTCTGAGAGGAATATGTTAAGGAATAGATTTCTTCCGGTAAACTGCATATTATTGTTGTTTCTCTCTTCGTATGGTGCTTTCTAGGGGCATGGCATATGTGACTTTTCCTAATTGGCTTTGACAGGGTTGCTTCCACCCAAGGGATAAACCAGGGGCTTTGCTATCCATAAGATGTACTCTACTTCTTAGTACACCATTCTACAAGTATGTTGGCTTCACTTCTGCTGTTTTTGCACCTCGTGGTGATTTTTTTCATTTCAGGAGTGAAATTTCAAGTAGAGAAGATTGTCACTTGGTTTCTTGCTAACTTTCCAATTCTTTATGTGCCAGAGAGTTGATTTCATTCATGCCCCTTCAGTGAAAGCCTTAGAAGAAAATTCTAATTAAACATGCACTTGTGAAATTAGATGTCCTTCCAAATCAGAAATTATAATGCTTGAATATGCTTGCGCATAGTTGATATTATCAAATATTTTCCTTGTCTATAAACTCTACCATTTGCATATTAATTTCCACACTCGTGAATATTTTGAAAAGACAAAAACAACCCGATACTCTTAGAGATAAAATATAGCCAGTAAAAGAATTGGTTAGTTCCAGCAAAAGAAAATGTGGCCCTGAATGTATTAAACTGTTTTTCAGCCATCTAGGTCAGTTTAGGTCAAGTACAGGGTGGCGTGATCATTTCTAAAATTGGAATATTATATGAAGGATTTCAGGTGTGGGAATTCTGTTTCAAGTCACAATCTCGCACCTCATCATAGTAGAAGACCTTTTTTCTCTCTTGTTCCCAGATCTCTGTCTTTGCCATTAAGAGTTCTACCAGGCCTGCACTTTTTGAAGTTAATATATCTTAGATATACTAATTATGTTCCTAAAAAAGATTAAAGATGTACTAATTATCAATTTTACGTAGCAGTTCTAATACTCACCTGGAATCTTGTTAACTATAATTCTAGCACGTTCTGCACGTTTCAAGTGCTTGTGGGCTCCTCTGCTTATTGAATACCTTCTCTCATCCTGTGGAAAAAACTATAATTAGCTCAATGGAATCAAACTTGGAGTTAGGTTTTGATATATGGTTATCTGGTTATGGTCAACAGGCAGGCACTGCACCCTGCTGTATTCTTCTAGCCATCGCTCTTCATCACATGAAGCCATCCATTTTTCAACCTTGTCCATTATGTCTTTACGGCTTGTGGCCTCCTCTTTTGCTTTGTATATATGTTCATCCATTGTCTTTAGTAGATCATCATGGTCCACATCTCCTGTACATATTATTTTCCCAAATAGTGATGTCAGTCATTGCAGTAGAAAGTATAATTCTGCCCTTAAAAGAATATAATGAAATCTAATTGGTTGCATGCACCTGACGTTATCAGATCCATTATGTTGTGCATTTCT
Organism: Dendrocalamus sinicus; assembly: GCA_036346575.1. Lineage (NCBI taxonomy): Eukaryota > Viridiplantae > Streptophyta > Magnoliopsida > Poales > Poaceae > Dendrocalamus > Dendrocalamus sinicus. Next base: position 6,674,375 of record CM070664.1, read on the forward strand.
CTCTGGTGAGGCATATCCATGTGGGATTTCTTGCAGATTTCCTCGACCTCAGTTTGCTTTTTTATGAATAGTTCTTTCATTTTGCTTGCTTTTAAATGATGTAGTCGCTGAACTTCAGATTCAATCTATTTCATTCAATATGGTGGAATTAAACACCTATCAGCTGCAGATGGCACAACTCATGTACCGTAACTTAAGTATTGTTTTCAAGGTTTTATGTCTCGGGTTTGTTTACCTGCTGAATCGTCTCAAGTGTCAGGCTTCCGGGACCTAGTATACCATTTCCTGACGTCATTGAAAATATCTTAATTTCCCCATATGGCTGGCGCTCCTCCATGGTAGTATCCAGAATATTCCATAAGTTTGTTAATGCTTTTCCAAGGCTATGGAGCTGCAAAATAATACCTGCATTAGTAGGTAGTTATGCAAACATTTTATGTTTCTTTATCCTCTGTTTTTCTGGTATATCTCCTGTTAGAACTAGAAAAATTCACTCACTCACTAATGCTATAAGACAATTTTTAAAAGAGTTGAACAGTTTAAATTTTCTAAGAAGACTAGTGAAGTTTCTGGTAAATGCGTCGAGCATGTCTGCTTGATCATTGTATCGTTGAACTTGAAATGTTATGGAGTGTTGGAGTGCTTTTCCAATACATATCAACCCCTTTAGAGCTTGGCAGTAGCCTCTGGTCTCAATACTGACCTATACAGCAGGTGAGGTGCTCGGTTACCTGTACTGTAGATTACTACTATACAGCGATACCAAAAAGGCTTTGATTTTTCTGAAATTTGTCCGATGGCTCCAATATTGATCCATGCTCACATTCCACTGATCTAAGGTGAACATTACTTAATGTTTTCATTATCTTCATGACAATATCTATTGTTTGCATGGCCTTTAGAAACAGTGTTTGCAGCCACGAAGTATCTTACAGTATAAATCTTTGTGATGGTGCATCCAGCTTTGTAAAAGATAAAAAATGAGTAAAACTAAAAGCAAACATTCTGCTGGTTAGGATTGTGTGCATTGTTTTGCTCCATCCATGACATGGGAAATTTTAGCTTAGTCAGCGGTGTTTTGCTTTGCTGGAATTTTGAAAGCTCTAGCTTCAACTTCCTGAGGTGTTTTGGCAGTTCTGTTTTGTCTTTTTTGCTATCAGTTTCCTATTGTTGCTAATTGAATTGATTGTAAGTTTTAACCTCGATATTTTGGTGTGGGGCCTGATGCTGTTTATTATGTTATTCTAATAATTCCATCAGTTTTGTGAATTGCAGAAGTATTTGCAGAAGGATAAGAAATCACCTTTTCCATTCTGTGGTTCTTCTCTTCTTTAAGCTGCTGGACCATGGTGTTGAGCTTGTTGAGAATGTCATCACTGATGTTCTTCGTTTGTTGTTCATTTGCTCCATCCAGCAAGCTTGAGTGAACATTAGCAAGGATCTTTGAAGGATCCATCCCCATAATTTTTGCGAAGTTGTGAATCAGAACTTTATACTCTTCAACTTTGCAGAGGCGATCACTCTGGGAGGAAATAAAATTCCAACGGGTAAATGAGATGACCAGGACTGTTATATATTGATTGTAGAACAAGTTTTCTGTGGTCATGTACCTTTTCTCTTTTAAGTCTTTGCAGTTCACTTTGGTGCTCCTCAAGTTTCTTCACTGACAAATCTTCTTCATTCACAGTGACAACTTCATTATCCGAGCGTCCTGCTATTTCGGAGGCAATTCTTTGTATTTCAGTCTGAACCTCTCTGAACTGCTGTAGTCTGGCTTCTTTCCTCATCTGCATTTCTTGCAGGGCCGGTGTAATGGAATTCAGCTGCTCCTTTAGAGTTCCTGTCATTTTCTCAGGCTGCATAAAGAAATTTCAGGTTAGCTTCTTACTGTTTTTCAATTTGATTTAATGATAAGGCCTTTAAGACGCGAATGATACTCGTCCTGGGAATGATCTTTCTCCAAGGGAAAGAAGCAGATTGGTGAATTCTGCCTCGGATTCAGCCAATGCTTGATGCAGCTGAATCCGGGACATATTTGCACTATTAACTTTTCTCCTATAAACTTCCTGGCATTCCTGCTCTAGCTCTTCCAGTATTCTTTCCCTCTCATTTTCTTCTTGCCCGACTTCATCCCATATCATCTGCAACCGTTCAGAGTTAAGTAGGCACAAAACCATCCTCGGCTATTATCCTACAAAGGTAGATATTTTGGGATAGGAGTTTACCTTCAGTTCTTGAAGCAAGTAGGCACATGAGGACTCTGGCAGCGCTGCACAGGGAGCTGTTCCAGTCATCCTGAGTGATCCCATCTCGAAGATCTTCTGACAATATTAGAGCAATATTGCTGGGAGAAACTCAATTGGGTGCACTACATGTCTTGCTTAGAGCTTGCATTGGAGGGCAGAGATGTGTAAGTAGTGTGTGACAGAAAAGCTGGGAAATACGTTGGTGGATGCTGCGAGTGGCTTTAGATGCTGGTTTTGCTTGCAAGACAAGTAGCACATCTGTGGTTGGTGTCACCATGAGCTGAAACAAAGCCTGAAGCTTTGGGAAGAAGGGTTTTGCCAGTTGCTTCGTTGGTTGTTTACCTTTTTGTCATTGGCCTTCTTATTTTCAAGAAGTTGAGCAGGTATGCTCTCTTCGCGCCTTTATTCTTTCATATGCTGTAATGAAGCAAAAAGATGAGGGTTCTCAGTCACAGTGATGGCTGCTCTGCATCCTCAATGGATTGAATTCTGGAGGCTTCCGTCTGCGGTGAGCTTACAGCTGAAGCTCTGTGCTACTTTATTGGACCTGTGGATTGCTTTGAGAGCGAAGTGTTACTTTGTGGTCACTGGCTGGTAGATCTGAAAGTAACAGATCGATTGCTTACTCCCTGACACTTGACTGCAGACTTTAATTGGCAGGTAACTTCAAATTATCTGCACATGCAAGATGTTATTTCTACCCACAGGATATCTTTTCTGGCAAATTACCCATCTGTTCTCCCTGGCTCTTAACGACCTGCGTTGCTATTGCAGGTTACTGAATTTTCCGGCATCATCCTTGTTTACGTGAATTTGAGCTGAAGGGCAATTCGGCATCTTATGTCGTGTCGTGCCTTTCATCCGCGTGTTGGCCTGCCACATCGTACTGTGGAACGTATAGTCAAACAGATGTATAGCAACGTCCCATCTTACCGCAATAGCGTTTTGAAGGTGAAATTGCGCAGATCACTACAATAATATGGCAGTTGTCGGCCGTCCCGGTTCAGTTCAGGTTCGGTGCAAGGGCAAAATCTGCAAAAGATGGGTGAGATCGGCCGTCCCAAACTGTCGAGCAAACAGGAAGTTGCCGGTTCCGTTTCCAAGATGGGATCGCGTTGAAAGGTTATCGTGTCGCATGCTGTCAGTGTCACAGTGCCGACTGCTGCGAAACTTGATATATGGTGGCCGTTCATTTGCACGCATGGGCGGACGTAGAGTGACTCATGGGTATTCAGTTGAATACCTTATATTTATGTACACACACTATTAATTAGGTTTAAATGGTAAATATTTACACCTCTGGGTGGCTGGGCCGAGCCAAGGCCGAGCATTTATGTACTCTTTTCTCTTTTAGCTCAAATTTAGATGTTACATGTGGTTTGAATAAACTTGTAAATATTTATGAACTACCTATTTTCTCTTTGATTATTAGTCATTTTTGCAAATACATGTGATGTTGTGCCTTGAACCAGAACCTGCAACACATGGATTTGTTCCTATAAGTATAGAAGAAAGGAGTAGTGCTTGGAAAATTTAAGCCTAATTTGGGGTATTTTCAAATGTACAGACTAGACTACATATCTGAGTTCTATCAGAACTTCGAATTATTATACAATTTAGGCTCAAGTTAACTTCAGGCAGTCATAGCTCTGATTGGCGGTTTGCCTAAAGTTAAATCAAACCAAATAGATCCTTAATCACACCAATGTAGCATCAACCGAAGCTCAAACTAGTTTCACACAAATGTTGAGCACATATCAAAAGAAGGCAATGTTTGCCATACAAGTAGTCAGCCCAGTTGGTAATTTAATAAAGAACCATATCACGGGAATTAGGAAGCATGTGAATAAGGTATTGAAATGAAGATAACTTTTCTAAGTCATCAATAATGAAGAAAATTTAAAAGAGATAATGTAGATAAGGTATTGAAATGGCATTAGGAACCAATTGTGTGACATATTGTCTAATATTAAATGTTTTCTCAATAAGTATGGTTGTATAGGAATTCTTTGTTGACAGTAATTGTATCCTTGAATTTTATGCATGCTTGTGTGCTTGTAGTAAATCTGAAAAGATGTTTCGATAAAAGCTTATATAGTAGATAGATGGCCTCGAATGCATCTTATGAACATCCATTCTGTGAAATGATTGGTATAGTTTCGCGTATACTTTGATTTGTGTTGAAACGAAGCATATTGGTAGCTTTTTGTCATGTGAAGGACATTGAACATCAAATGTTGTTGTTTGCCTGTTTGCCTTTTAGATTTCAGAATGAAATACATTGCGGCTTACCTGCTTGCCACACTCGCTTTGAACAGCAGCCCTTCCTCTGATGATCCGACTGGCATCCTTGAGTAAGATATTTAATCCTCGTTGAAGTTATCAGTGCTATATATATTTGGCATCCATTCATTTGTGCATAATGTGGTTACTGATACCCAGTAACATGGTTAGAAGCTTGTAGAATGCCATGCCTTCATCAAACTTTCGTCTTCTAATGTGTGCCTTCATGTGGTGTCTAATGTGTGCCTTTATGTGGTGTTAGCATTTTCTTTTGCTAATATTCATTAGTTAGGCATATGGCTTCTTATGGATGCGTCTGTCTGAGTCAATTCATGCTTCTGCCATACTATTTGCAGTTCAGATATAGATAGTGGTTTAATCTGATATGATCTTTGCTAATTTTATCTTTTATATATATTTGATTTTGTACTTTCGTTATATTACTTGAGATGTTGTCTCTAGTACAAACAATTGTAGCTTAATTTTTTTTTTGCTATTGTGGACTTTTATATTTTCTATTGAGCAATATTTTTGCAACTTCGAATACTCATTCTAAAATTCCTGGGTCCGCTACTGTTTCCAAAATTCCAAAATTCAAGATCCACCATGAAATGGCATATACAGCTTTGCCAGTGGCCTCCCATGCCTGAACGGACGGCCAAGATGGCCGCGGAGTCGAGATGCCCCGGTTGCCCGAATGTACTCCCCGCTAAGGTTCAGGCCACATCAGCTGGTTCGTATCTCACTCTCATTGGACACTTGTGTTCATGCAGCTGAGCAATGTTATTGCACAATACCCATGAAAAGACACAGGAATCGAGTAGACAGAAGGTCACAAGAGACACGGGCCGTGCACACAGCCGATTGGTCACTCGCAACCGCACCTAAAACCCAGCTGCTAGTATGCAGCTAAGCAATACCCATGAAAAGATACAGGAATCGAGTAGACAGAAGGTCACAAGTGACACGGACCGTGTGCACAGCCGATTGGTCACTCGCAACCGCACCTAAAACCCAGCTGCTGGTGCAAGATGATCAGCCATGGAATTTATTCGCCACTTGAGCACCCATCGATGCTGCTAACGATAGCTGCATTAGGTGGCCAGCGTGGTTGGGAAGCAGCTGTCGTGCACGCAGCTGAGCACGTCGCGGTAGTCCCTGTCGATGGTGAAGGAGTCGTAGGTCTTGCCATCGCTGCTCTTCTTGTACTCGAACATCAGCGACGAGTGGTTGAACGCCGTGAGCTTCACGAACCCGTAGTCCTTGTCCCGGAAGATGCTCCACTTGGGGATCGCCGACGTGTAACGCGACAGGTGGCTGCCGCCGCCGCCAGCCACCACGAAGATCGTCCCGTTCATCGTCCCGGAGTAGCGGCTCTTCTCGCTGCTCACGCACTGGCTCTGGTACAGGGGGCACGTCCGCTCATAGTTGTGGACGTGGCCGAAGAAGGCGATGTCGACGCGGTACTTCTGCCACAACTTCTGGAGGCTCTCGCGGCCCTCGGGCTCCTCGAAGGAGCCTTGGTCGGCGTACCACGAGTTGGACGAGTAGCCCAGCACGCGGTGCGCCGCGAACACCAGCCACGGTTGGTGCTTCCGGTCCACCGTCGACAGGCACTGCTCGATGAACTGATACTGCTCCGTGCCCTCCCTCCAGTCGTGCTCCGAGTCCGCGATGCAGAACCGGAACATGCCGTAGTCCACCTTGTACCTTCACACAAGTTCATATCCGTGCGTACGTTATCCATGACACCCATTTCATCCTCCCATAATCGAACACACCAAGATCTGAAAATATATACACGTTGGTCTTTGATCTGGCTGCGTGCGTATATACGTACCAGAAGTTCGCTCGGTTCTCGGCCGGGTAGTAGTACATGGTCTCGGCCAGCACGCCGCACTCGCCGCCGGAATCCGTCACGTCGAAGAATCCCCCGGTGTTGGGCCAGTCCCTCTCGTGGTTGCCGCTGCACGCACGCGCATGACAAGGTCACTTGCGATGAAAAGCTCCGTGCAGTTTTCACCTGGTACATGCTACTCCAGACGCGCGTACACGGTCGTCGTATGCAGCAGCCAGCAGGTACGTTACCTTGCGATCATGTAGGGCTTCTTCGCGGTGATGGGCGCGACCTGCGCCGTGAACTGATCCCACTGGGAGATGTACCCATTGGCGTAGGGCAGATCGCCGATGTGGAAGACGATGTCGTAGTTGTCCAGGTCCGCGACCAGCGTGTCGGTCGTGTTCAGCGATCCGGGCTGGTAGTTGGCGAACTCGTTTGATCCGTCCCTCTCCGCCTGCAGGAAAGATTCAGATGAGTACATGTGTAATTCATTATCCTCCGTCTTTTCAGATACTCTTTTTTACTTTTGAGATACTCTTTTTACTTGACCTCCGTGGAGGTCGGTGTTGCATTGAACATTGTTCGTATATGTTTCATCAGAAATCAACTCGCCTTTCCCATGTCTCCGAAGACGATGACGCGCTGCAGCGAGTTTTGCCCGGGGGATGGTGGGGCCCGGAAGGAGTAGGGCTTGCCCCACACGATGGATCCGTCCGAGAGTTCATGCCCGATCTTGTAGTAGTACCTGAATCGTAACAGAGTGCTAGCCTTCAGACACGCATGCTGACAATATATCTTAGCAGGTTTGGTCATGGACATACTACGTACTCTTTGTTTGGCCACAGGTCCCTCATGAAAGCTGTGTGGATGAAGCCGGGGTCTCTCCACCCAACCGTGCGCGCCGGTTCGCCTGAAAATTTGCGTCCAACTCTTATCAGTAATAACTCTCCCGTTGCTGGAATGTAAAATCTTGGACAAAGGCCCGCTCCACATGGTTTTAGCTTTTGGTTCTTAATTTTATCCCTTTTTTTTTACTTTTTACTTTTTTCTTATTCTTTTACATTGTCTATAATGTTATAATTTTTTAAAAAATTAATTTAATTATTTAGAAAAAATTAATAACCGAGAAAAAAACGTACCGCACATGCTGCCGCGGTTGAACGTTAGAGTCCCGGCGGCCGTTCGCGTGGGGTTACCGCCGCTGCCGAGCATGCCCCACTCCACGAACGGGTACGCCTCGCCGATGTCGTAGCCGCTGGTCCATGTCACCGTCATCTGCACGCGGCGCACGAGACACCATTAACATGCACTTCCAATCCATTATTGAGATCTGCACACGCAGGTGTTGATAGCTCGTCGTTGAAGGGCAGAGAAGGATCGATTCATTCGCGGGCCTCACCTCGTCGTAGGACTTGCCCTGCGCGAGGCGCGGGAACACGGGGGCCTTGGGGTTCTTGAACGAGATCGGCTCCGACACGGCGACCAGCTTAGGCTGCATCATGCAACGACGACGTACGTATGCCAAGATTATATTGCAACTTCGTTAATATCATCTTCTTGTACTGGCTAGTTAGTTCCATGCAAGAGCTTAATTACGTACGTTTTCGAGGCCGCCGGTGAACAAGGCGAAGGAGAAGTCGCCGCGCTGGTTGATGAGCTGGAACCGGATGGTGCCCTTGCCCCAGTACATGTAGTTCGCCGAGTAGTTGGCGTATTGATACTGCAGGCACGCAACGTCGACAGATTAAACTCGATCAGATGTTGCATGCATGTTAGCACTTGAAAGCGCGTGCACGCAATTAGTGAGATAATTTTAAAATCTGGACCTTTATGGGTGCCGTGCAGAGCAACGGTTCGCCAGGGTACCTCGAAGGATTAGGGCACGCACCCGAGCTGCAGCGACACAATGATCTCAGATGCTTACATTTGGAATGAATGTCCGAGAGGTGAAGAAGAAGAAAGTTTACTTGAAATCAGCTGGAGAGAATACGGCAATCCAGTCGTCGACGGAAGGGTTTGGCCAGCCATATTTCACGGTGACCCACTCGGTGTCTTCTCCCTGTCAGAGACAGCTCAAAATTTTGAGAAATATGAGTGCATTCTGCTTTCGTAGGTAGAATTGTCTGTGAAAATATCATAGATGGTTATTCATGTAAATCGTCTATGATAATTAGAGTACAAATAGTTCTTAAGAATTGTCTATAATATAAGCGTTCAGTATAATTTTTTTGTAGTGGTGGATTAAGATAAATGATGACAATGGTTTAACTCCCATTCCGTGATCCGGTAGCTAAATGACGATGCTTTTCACTTGTCAATTAGGAGAGCATTAAAGCACCTCTCGCAAGTCCTAACGATGTCTGCTGATAAAAGGGTCAATTTGGAGTACGATATTTGGATTAGCTTAAATTTTTAGTACCGTTGCATTGCATCCACCATTCTTTTGCTGTCAGCTAACACGTAAGTGCATTATTTTACGTCAACTTCCAGTCAGCATTGATGATTTAGACAGCTAGTTCGCAAGTCGTGTACGTATATACCTCCTCGCCGAGCAACGCCGGCGTTGCCCGCACGTACGCCGAGGCGTGGAGGTCGACGGTGGCCTTGTGGATGGCGATCTTGGACAGCGGCTGGAACCCTTCTGCCGGCGACGCGCTCACCGCCGGCAACGTGGCCGTTGCGGCCAACATCACCATGACAACCGCCACCATTGCCATGTCTCAGTTGTCACACATGCTCACTGGCTAGCCACTGCTGGGCTGCAGGCTGATGAGGATCAAGTGCACGCCATGGCTGGCCTTCTTAGAGCAAGTACAACAATGGTCTTATAGGCTTGGCTCTCATGCAGCAACAAGTGCACACAGGAGCCTATGCGATGGTGGGTCATAATAAATGTATGTGAGGAGGAGTAGGAAAGAGAATATGAGACATGGTACGTAGACAAATAGAAGACATTATTGTATAACTTGGCTTTTATAACTTGACTTATAGCCAAACACTTGGCTCTATTATTGGACTTGCTCTTATACAAATGCTGGACAGGACTTGACGTTGTAATAGTCGCGCGTGAAACACATGTCCTGATCAATTATTTGATTTGGAGCTCAACTTGCCATTTGGTTTTTTTCCTCAAGGCTGCAAATCCATCGATCGAGAGTAGCAGTGACGACATTTTTTTGGCAGGTTTCCTTTATTGCTATAAAAGGTGTGCACACTGGCTATTAGACAGGCTGACCTTATCCTTTATTGCTATAACAGATTTGGCCCACACCACCTATTGGACAGGCTGGCCTTATCCTTTATTACTATAAAGGTTTGGCCAACACTGACTATTAGACAAGTTGGCCTTATCCTTTATTGCTATAAAAGGTTTGGCATGTGGCACAGATGACGAGGACCGTACTGCTACAGTATCTAAGCATTTGGGACCAGCCTAGCTATAGATAGCACAAATCAAGTTGAAGTTGTGGGTTCAAAGTCTCATGCTCATATATTACGTATGTATGTATATGTGTATGTGTATACAGTTTCTCCGGTGTTGTATTCCCAATTTCTTCTCGTCTTTAAACGTCAAAATAGTAGTCGTGTGAGGCACCCTATCGGTGTTTTTAATCGGTTTGCTCCCTAATATGGGTGATTAATTGTAGTTGGCGTGCTCAGTTTTTTTATTAAAACTGCAGATGATGACTTCTTTTTTCGGTAAACCGGCAGAATAAATTTTGGCTTAATTTTGCAGAATAAATAGCCCGTGCAATTGCACAGGTAATCATGTTACTTCTTTTTAGTTAGCTCTTGGACTTTTGTTTCCTATATAATTTATAATTTGTATCCATGTAAGCTATTGTTACGTAGATGCTACGAACATGCCACGCTAATCTATTGCTAGTCTTTCGGACTTTGGTCTTTGCATGCATGATCCAATTGAGACAATGTTCTTAACATGTATTATTCTCACTTCCTGTTCAATTCCGTACTATAACGTCAATTATATCTCTTGGTTTGTCTCTCAAAGACTCGACATACATTTGTTAGTCAATGTTTTCCCTCATTTTCTAATGGGATTGATATGACATACATATACAACTATGTATTGCTTTGAATTCTGATAGTTCATTGGATTAGTGCTAACTAAGCCCCTTTAGTATGTCGTAAACCCTATGTTAATTACACTAAAAATCTCAAAAGGTTAATTGAATTAACATGTTTTCCTTTCTTTTAAAACCTTTGATCTTTTGTGCTATACTACTTCATGCTCTCCTCTTCCCCCATATATGTCATTAATCTTGTTTTCATCTGTATGTGTCCAACTGCATGTAATGCCCTATTAAAAAAGAGAGAAGTTGGGCCACGATGGCCCAAGTTTGGACTAGGCCCAACCATGCCCCCTATAAAAGGAATGGGGTAGGGCTTCCCACCCCCATCCTCCCCCTGCTACCGATGTCGTTGCCCACGTCCTCACCTGTGTCAGCCTCGTTCACCGCCATCCTGGCCATAGCCCGCGCCAAGTCATCACTGTGCCACTCCCACGCCGGCCTCGCATCGCATCACCTTCATCTCAGGTGCTCCCTCCACCGCTGCCGCTTCCCGACCCATGCCTCTTCCCTTGCTTGCGCCGTCAACCACTGTCCCAGTGCCTGAGTGAGAAGGAAGCGAGAGGGCAGGGACTGGCCAAGTAGGAAGGGAAGAGGAAGAGAGAGGCCTAGCTGAGGAAGGAAGAGAAGGAGAGAAGTAGCAGAAAAGGGAAGGAAGGAGGAAGAAGAAGAGTCGGCCGAGGGAAGGGAGAAGGGAGGAGAAAGAGGAAAGTTGGAGGTTGAACCGATGTTAGATCTAGCCAAAAAGAGAAGGAAGGTGTCTCGATCTAACTGTTCATCACTAGAGTAACACCTTGAGTCCTTTCCCCATGCTGATGTATCATTTTGTGTAGAGTATAGAGTGGAATTAGCAAGGTAGGTGCGTTTAGAGTGACTAGAACATAGTTAGGAGGTGGATTCCATTTGAAGTGCCTTATACCGAGATTTTGGATATGTTAAGGGGATAATGTGAGAATTTGATTTACTAAGAACTTGTAACTAATTTTATTAGCTTTCCATAGAGTGCTAGAACTCTTAACTTGGTAAAACATTTCCGCAACCGCCGCCTCCTCTCCCCAAACCCTTGTGCCACGCCTCCTCCTCAGCGCTGCCACCAATTCCTTCCCCGCGTGGCAGCGTCTAGTCGCAGTCCCCAAACTTCCCCCAGCAGCGCCGCATCCCCTCGTCGTCACCTTCCCAACGCATTTGCCCGTCGCCTCCTCTCCCCATCTGCCCGCCGCCGCTTCCCCACCTCCACCTCCCACAACCGCTGCCTCCTTCTCTCCCCGAACCCTCGTGCCGTGCCTCCTCCATCTCCTCGGTGCCACCACCAATTGCTTCCCCGCGTGGAAGCGTTTGGTCACAGTCCCCCAACTTCCCCCATTAGCGCTACATCCCCTTATCGCCGCCTCCCCAACGTATTTTCCCACCGCCTCCTCTCTCCATCTTCCTGCCGCCACCTCCCCACCTCCACCTCCAGCAACTGTTACCTCCTTCTCTCCCCCCGAACTCTCGTGCCGCGCCTCCTCCTCCTCGGCGTCACCACCAATTCCATCTCCCAATGCCCCTTCAACCAGTGGCACGACGCTCGGTGAAAGTGGCTGGTGGATCGGAGAGAATGGCGCTCGGCGATAGCGGCTGGTGGATCAGAGAGAAGGGCGCTCGGCAATGGCGGTGGCGGCTTCCTCTTACTACGCCCACCCACGTGGCTCTCCTTCCACTGCCGTCGCCCAGCGGTCGCTCGCCTGGTGAGCCTTTCTACCTCCTCCTACTCTTCGCATGGAGCCTGTTGTCTCTGTCTGGCGATTTTGGTCTCCCAAGCTGATCGTCAAAGTTGGTGCCGTGGTTGAATGGGGTCATGGTCGAGGGCAAGGATGGCAATTGTGCCTGTTTACCCGTATACCCGTGGGTAAATACCCTAATAGAGTCGAGTATGGGATATTTTCTTTACCCACGGGTATGGAAATGGGGACTCTCCACCCGTCGGGTAAATGGGCACGGGTATGGGTAAGCTCCACCCGTACCCGCCCTGCCCGTTTACCCGTGATATAAATTGACAGGTGGCGTAGTCATAACAATATCTCTAATTACTATTAATTGTTATAATATTTTCCATATCTCTAATTGCTATTAATTGTTATAAATTTTTTGATAGTTATTATATTTCCTAGCAACAGTTGTTGCTTATATGTACCTATCATTAGTTCAACTCTTAGATGGTGACTCTCAGTTCGCGGGTAAACGGGTATGCCCACGGGCGACGGGTATGGGCGAAGTTTTCACCCGTCGTCCTTCATGGGTATACCCATGGGCGTAAATCGGGGTCGCAGGTACGGGTATGGGCGAGCATTACCCGTACCCATCGCGCCCGATTTCCATCCCTAGTCGAGGGGCTGTGGCCGAAGTTGAGGGGCCATGGTCGAAGTAAAAGCCGTGGTTGAAGGGGTCGTGGCCGAAGTCGAAGATCCGTAGTCAAAGTAGAAGCCGTGGTCGAATGGGCGGTGATTAAAGTCAAAGGGCCATGGTCGAAGCCAGAATATGGTCGAAGTCGAAGGGCCGTGGTTGAAGTCCAAGCCGTGGTCGAAGAGGATAGTGGTCAAAGGGGGCAGTGGTCGAAGTTGAAGGGTCGTGGACGAAGTCGATCCACGATCGAAGTCGAAGGGCTGTGGTTGAAGTCAGGCCATGGTTGAAGTTGAAGGGTCATGGTCAAAGATCCATGGTCAAAGTCGAAGCTGTGGTCTAAGGAGCGGTGGTCGAAGTCAAAGGGTCGTGGTCGAAGTCCAAGCCATGGTCGAAGGGGATAGTGGTCGAAGGGCCAGTGAGCGAAGTCGAAGGTCCGTGGACGAAGTCAGTCCGCGGTCGAAGTCAAAGGGTCGTGGTCGACGTCGGGGCCATGGTTGACGTCGGGGTCGTGGTCGAAGGGGCCGTGGTCGAAGAGGGCCGTGGTTGAGGGGCCATGGCCGAAGTCGAAGATCCGTAGTTGAAGTCGATGCCGTAGTTGAAGGGTGCAGTGGTCGAAGAGGGAAGTAGTCGACGTCGAAGGGTTGTGGTCATCGAAGATGACAGTGGTCAAAGTCGAAGCTGTGGTCGACGTTGAAGGGCCGTGGTCGAAGGGGGTAGTGGTTGATGTTGAAGGGCCCTGGTCGAATGTGACAGTGGTCGAAGGGGATGGTGGTCGTAGGGGGAAGTAGTTGATGTCGAAGGGCCGTGGTCGAAGGGGGCAGTGGTCGAAATCAAAAATCCGTGGTCGAAGCCGTGGTCAAAGGGGGGCCGTGGTCGAAAGAGGAAGTGATCGATGTCGAAGGGCCGTGGTCGAATGGGATAGTGGTCGAAAGGGGATAGTGGTCGAAAGGGGAAGTGGTCAACATCGAAGGGCTGTGGTTGAAGGGGATAGTGGTCGAAGGGGCAGTGATCGAAGTCGTATATCCGTGGTTGAAGTCGAAGATCCGTGATCAAAGTTAAAGCTGTGGTCGAATGGGGCCGTGGTTGAAGGGGGAAGTGGTCGACGTTGAAGAGCCATGGTCGAAGGGAATAGTGGTCAAAGTCGAAGATCCGTGGTTAAAGGCAAAGTTCCTTGGTCAAAGCTGAAGCTATGGTCGAAGGGGAAGTGGTCGGTGTCGAAGGGCCGTTGTCGTCGAAGGGTCGTGGTCGAAGGGGACAGTGGTTGAGAGGGGCAGTAGTCGAAGTCAAAGATTTATGATCGTTGTCAAAGCCGTGGTCGACGTCGAAGGGCCGTGGTCGAAAGGACAGTGGTTGAAGGGGTAGTGGTCGAAATCGAAGAGGGCAGTGGTCGAAGTTGTGGTCATCGCCGTAGTCGTAGCACTCATGGACATGGTTGTAGCGGTCATGGTCGTACTCATAGCGCCAACTCGGAGGGCACCTATTGGTTCGTCCACAACCTCCCCGCTATGAGTTCCCCCTCCAATTGAACATCCCCGTCACCTACCTCTAGGTCACCCTCGAGATCGAGCTCCCCACCCTTGACGGCAAGACCCACAAGGTTTCGTACTCTCCATGGATTGTAACATACTTTTGACCACGAGGTATGATTGACGGCTTCTGATTTATGACCGCGAGTGCTGGTCGATGTGTTCTGACTTATGACCACGAGGTGTGTTCGATATCTTCTGACTTACGACCACGAGCGCTGGTCAAAGTCAAAGATCCGTGGGTCGAAGGGGGAAGTGGTCGACATCGAAGGATCGTGGTTGAAGGGGATAGTGGTTGAAGAGGACAGTTGTCGAAGTCGAAGGGGGCAGTGGTCGAAATCGGGGTCGTGGTCAAAGTCGAGGCTATGGTTGAAGTTGACGTCATGGTCGAAGTCAGGGTCGTGGTCAAAGGGGGCCATGGTCGACGTTGAAGGGCTATAGTTAAAGTCAGGGCCGAGCAGGCTAGCGCCGGCAGTCGGGCAACAGGGCACAAGTGCACCGGAGGCTTGCCAACATACAACCACCGGTGATGGTCAACGGCTCCCGACCTACGATCACGCGCAATGGTCGACATTTTCTAACTTACAACCACGAGATGTGATCGACGACTTCCAATTTACGACCATGAGCACTGGTCGATATGCTTCGATTTACGACCACGAGGTGTGGTTGATGTCTTCCGACTTACGACCACGAACGCTGGTCGATATGTTCCAACTTACGACCACGAGGTATCCTCGATGTTTTCCGACTTACGACCACGAACGACAGTCATCTGCTTCCGACTTAGGACCGTGATTGATCGTCTACCGCTGCTAACTTACGACCATCTACCACCCATGAGTTTTAAAACATATAGTATAATAAATTTTAAAAATCTGTAGTAATGTGTGGGCATTTAGCAAGTATTTCTATAATATTACAGTGTTATTACTATATCTTACTGTAAAATTATAAAAAAAAAGTAGCGGTCAAAATAATCTTTCGGAAACCATGAAAAATAAAAAAATTAAATAAAAAAACGAAGAGAGTAGCTCCATAGTGTAAAGGGTTATGCCTCTGCTTAGCAAAATTAAGCTGATGAGGATGAATGAAACCGCTAGTTCGCAAGTGCGTGTACGTATATACCTCCTCGCCGAGCAACGCCGGCGTCGCCTGCACGTACGCCGAGGCGTGGAGGTCGACGGTGGCCTTGTGGATGGCGATCTTGGACAGCGGCTGGAACCCTTCTGCCGGCGACGCGCTCACCGTCGGCAACGTGGCCGTTGCGGCCAACATCACCATGACAACCGCCACCATTGCCATGTCTCAGTTGTCAGTTGTCACACACGCTCACTGGCTAGCCACTGCTGGGCTGCAGGCTGATGACTGATGAGGATTAAGTGCGCGCCATGGCTGGCCTTCTTATACAAAGGGCTGGACAGGACTAGACGTTATAATACTCGCGCGTGAGACATATCATTTTGTGTACAGGATAGAGTGGAATTTGTGTACAGGATAGAGTCAGAATAAATGGCCCGCGCAATTGCACAGGTAATCATGTTACTTCTTTTAGTTAGCTCTTGGATGGTGGTCGCTAGTCTTTCGGAAGTAGTTGATGTCGTTTGTCTCTCAAAGACTCGACATACATTTGTTAGTCAATGTTTTCCCTCATTTTCTAATGGGATTGATATGACATACATATACAACTATGTAGCTTTGAATTCTAATAGTTCATTGGATTAGTGCTAATTAAGCCCCTTTAGTATGTCGTAAACCCTATGTTAATTACACTACAAATCTCAAAAAGTTAATTGTATCAACTTGTTTTGCTTTCTTTTAAAACCTTTGATCTTTTGTGCTATACTACTTCATGCTCTTCCCCCCCCCCCCATATATGTCATTAATCTTGTTTTCATCTGTATGTGTCCAACTGCATGTAATACCCTATTAAAAAGAGATAAGTTGGGCCATGATGGCCCAAGTTTGGACTAGGCCCAACCATGTACCCATGGGTAAATACCTAATAGAGTCGGTATGGGATATTTTCTTTACCCACGGGTATGGTAATGGGGACTCTCACCCGTCGGGTAAATCAAAAATCTGTGATATAAATTGTCGGCCGTGGTCAAAGGGGATAGTTATTATATTTCCGTGGTCGAAATTCGAGGAAGTGATCGATGTCGAAGGGCCGTGGTCGAAGGGATAGTGGTCGAAAGGGATAGTGGTCGAACTCAGTAGTTGAAGGGGTCGTGGCGAAGTCGACATCGAAGTTAGACTATGGTGGTTGAAGGGATAGTGGTGGACGAAGGCGGTGATCATCGAAGGAAGTAGTTGACGTTGAAGGGCCGTGGTAGTCGAGGGCGACATCGGGCCATGGTTGACGCGCTCGAAGAGGGTCGTGGTTGAGCGAGTGCTCGAAGGCGATGGTCGAAGTCGAAAATTTATGGTCGAAGTCGAAGCCGTGGTCGAAGGGGGCTGTGGTCGAAAGAGGAAGTGATCGATGTCGAAGGGCCATGGTCGAAGAGGATAGTGGTCGAAGGGGGAGGTGGTCGAAAGGGGAAGTGGTCAACATCGAAGGGCTATGGTCGAAGGGGATAGTGGTCGAAAGGGGCAGTGGTCGAAGTCGTATATCCGTGGTTGAAGTCGAAGATCCGTGGTGAAGTTAAAGCTATGGTCGAATGGGGCCGTGGTCGAAGGGAGAAGTGGTCGACGTCGAAGAGCCATTGTCGAAGGGAATAGTGGTCGAAGGGGCGGTGGTCGAAGTCAATGATCCATGGTTAAAGTCAAAGTTCCTTGGTTAAAGCTGAAGCCATGGTCGAAGAGGCCGTGGTCAAAGGGGGAAGTGGTCGGTGTCAAAGGGCCGTGGTCATCGAAGGGTCGTGGTCGAAGGAGACAATAGTTGAGAGGGGCAGTGGTCGAAGTCAAAGATCTATGATCATCGTCAAAGCTGTGGTCGAAGAGAGAAGTGGTCGACGTCGAAGGGCCGTGGTCGAAAGGACAATGGTTGACGGGGTAGTGATCGAAATCGAAGGGGGCACTGCTCGAAGTCGAAGGGGGCAGTGGTCATGGTCGTAGTCGTAGCACCCATGGACATGATTGTAGCGGTCATGGTCGTAGTCATAGCGCCAACTCGGAGGGCACCTGCTGGTTCGTCCATAACCTCCGCCGCTGAGTTCTCCAACATCCCGTCGCCTACCTCTAGGTCACCCCGACGAGCTCCCACCCTGTTTCGTGGATTGTAACATACTTTTGACCACGAGGTGTGATTGCGGCTTCTGATTTATGACCACGAGTGATGGTCGATGTGTTCTAACTTATGACCACGAGGTGTGGTTGATATCTTCTGACTTACGACCACGAGCACTGGTCAAAGTCGAAGATCCGTGGGTTGAAGTCGTGGTCGAAGGGGGAAGTGGTCGACGTCGAAGGATCGTGGTCGAAGGGGATAGTGGTTGAAAAGGACGGTTGTCGAAGTCGAAGGGGGCAGTGGTCGAAATCGGGGTCGTGGTCAAAGTCGAGGCTGTGGTTGAAGTTAACGTCATGGTCAAAGTCAGGGCCGTGATCGAAGGGGGCCATGGTCGAAGGGGCCCATGGTCGACGTCGAAGGGCTATGGTCAAAATCAGGGCCGAGCAGGCTAGCGCCGGCAGTCGGGCAACAGGGCACAAGTGCACCGGGGCTTGCCAACGTACAACCACTAGTGATGGTCGACCGCTCCTGACCTACGATCACGCGCAATGGTCGACATCTTATAACTTACAACCACGAGGTGTGATCGACGGCTTCCAATTTACGACCATGAGCACTGGTCGATGTGTTTCGACTTACGACCACGAGGTGTGATCGATGTCTTCCGACTTACGACCACGAACGCTGGTCGATATGTTCCAACTTACGACCACGAGGTATCCTCGATGGTTTCCGACTTACGACCACGAACGACAGTCATCTGCTTCCGACTTAGGACCATAATTGATCGTCGATCGCTGCCAACTTACGACCACCTACCACCCATGAGTTTTAAAATATGTAGTATAATAAAATTTTAAAATCCGTAGCAACGCATGGACATTCAGCTAATATTTCTATAATATTATAGTGTTATTATTATATCTTACTGTAAAATTATAAAAAGTAACGATCAAAATAATCTTTCAGAAACCATAAAAATGAAAACATTAAATAAAAAAGAACGAAGAGAGTAGCTCCATAGTGTAAAGGGTTATGCCTCTGCTTAGCAAAATTAAGCCGATGAGGATGAATGAAACCGCTACTTCGCAAGTGCGTGTACGTATATACCTCCTCGCCGAGCAACGCCGGCGTCGCCCGCACGTACGCCGAGGCGTGGAGGTCGACGGTGGCCTTGTGGATAGCGATCTTGGACAGCGGCTGGAACCCTTCTGCCGGCGACGCGCTCACCGCCGGCAACGTGGCCGTTGCGGCCAACATCACCATGACAACCGCCACCATTGCCATGTCTCAGTTGTCACACACGCTCACTGGCTAGCCACTGCTGGGCTTCAGGCTGATGAGGATCAAGTTCAGGCCATGGCTGGCCTACCTATACAAATGGCTGGACAGGACTTGACGTTGTAATAGTTGCGCGTGAAACACATTTCCTGATTAACTATTTGATTTGATGCTCAACTGGCCTTTTGGTTTTTTTTCTCCTCAAGGCTGCCAATCAATCGATCGAGACTAGCAGTGACGACTTTTTTTGGGCAGGTTGGAGCATGAACCTCGTTTTGTTTAACTAGTATCCGTACATCTCTGCCAATTATTGATTTTATATATACTTCTGCCACTTATTAGTTAATTGGATTGGATTATACGGTGTATCTGGCCGTGTATTACTGATGCAAGCTGTCCAGATGTTAGACGGAGACACTGTCCATTAGGTGGTGATGATTTGGGCTTTTTTAGGTGGCTTATGGCTGAAAAGTACTGTAACTGGCTGAAAAAATATTGTAGCTGATAGAGACTTATTTAGCATAATTAAATTTAAAAAAATTTAAAAATATAAAAAATATGTTTGCCCATTACGTATAATACAAACAAATATGGGAAAAAAGAACCGGCAAAATAGCTCAACAAAAAGCTAAAAGTTCAGAAAAAGACGAAATTTATGATTAGTGAAAAATAAGCCGAAAGCTAAAAGCTGAAGCCAAAACGATCACAGCAGACTGGCTGACCTTCTCCTTTATTGATGTAAAAGGTTTGGCTCTGTGGCAGAGATGATGAGGACAGTACTGCTACAGGGTTTTAAACATTTGGGATCAGCCTAGTTATAGATAGCACAAATTAAGTTGAAGTTGTGGGTTCAAAGTCTCATGCTCATATATTACGTACGTATATATGTGTATGTAGTTCCTCCGGTGTTGTATTCCCAATTTCTTCTCGTCTTTAAACGTCAAAATAGTAGTCGTGTGAGGCACCCTATCGGTGTTTTTAATTGGTTTGCTCCCTAATATGGGCGATTAATTGTAGTTGGCGTGCTCAGTTTTTTTTTATTGAAACTGCAGATGATGACTTGTTTTTTCGGTAAACCTGCAGAATAAATTTTGGCTTAATTGTTGCAGAAATAGCCCGTGCAATTGCATAGGTAATCATGTTACTTCTTTTCAGTTAGTTCTTGGACTTTTGTTTCCTATATAATTTATAATTTGTATCCATGTAAGCTATTGTTACGATTAAAGGCGCCTCCTCGTGCTATGTAGATGCCACGCTAATCTATTGCTAGTCTTTCGGACTTTGGTCTTTGCATGCATGATCCAATTGAGACAATGTTCTTAACTTGTATTATTCTCACTTCCTGTTCAATTCCGTACTATAACGTCAATTATATCTCTTGGTTTGTCTCTCAAAGACTCGACATACTTTTGTTAGTCAATGTTTTTCCTCATTCTCTAATGGGATTGATATGACATACATATACAACTATGTATTGCTTTGAATTCTGATAGTTCATTGGATTAGTATGTCGTAAACCCTATGTTAATTACACTAAAAAAACTCAAAAAGTTAATTGCACCAACTTGTTTTCCTTTCTTTTAAAACCTTTGATCTTTTGTGCTATACTACTTCATGCTCCCTCTCCCCCCATATACGTCATTAGGGCCGTGCATTTTTCAACCAAACCGAATTAAACTGGTCAACTCGGTTTGACCGGTTTTTGGTATTCGGTACGGGTTTCAGATTTTGGGGTTTTTTGGTATTCGGTTTTTTAGGAAAAATCAACTAAAAATCGAAAATACCAAAAATAATGCCGTAGCCCCACTGCATACTCTACAAGGAAAAGCACGATCACTTTCTGAAACAACACATATGACTTTTCCTTGGCACTGTCGGTTGTTAGGTTTGTAGTTATATGGAATTTATATGCCTTTCGTACTACTCCCAATTTCTCATAATTCTATATCGTACCTTTATGTGAGCAAGCACAAGCAATCTTGCCTCATTGTTATTGATCATTTATACAGAATGGGATTTTCTGAACACTTGTTTGCTAGTTATGCAACATATCGCTATGTCTTTCTGGCAGAATTCCCAATGTCATTTGCAATCCAACAAGTTGATCAAACAGGGAATCCCACATACATATTTTTCAGCACATCTAGTGGGTTCTTGATTTCAGGTTGGCAATGGTGCTGTTGCTAGTAGTATATGTATTATCGCCTACTCGTCTTACTAGTCGCTATATCGTTTGCAATTCGCGTCAACTTTGGTAGATATGGTATTTACCGATACCGCGCCGAAATAAATTGGGATTTACCGATACCGAACCGTACTTCTAAAAATACCGTATATTACCGAACTACAAACACCGTATATACCGTATATACCGAACCGATTAAACCGAAAAAACCGACTGCACAGTCCTATATGTCATTAACTTGTTTTCATTTGTATGTGTCCAACTGCATGTAATACCCTGTTAAAAAAAGAGAGAAGTTGGGCCAGGATGGCCCAAGTTTGGACTAGGCCCAACCATGCCCCTCTATGAAAGGAATGGGGTAGGGCTCCCCCACCCTAGCCCCATCCTCCCCTTGCGGACGATGTCACTGCCCACGTCCTCACCTATGTCAGCCTTGTTCACCGCCATCCTAGCCACAGCCCGCGCCAAGTCATCACTGTGCCACTCCCACGCCGGCCTCGCATCGCATCACCTCGTCTCAGGTGCTCCCTCCGCCACTGTCGCTTCTCGGCCCATGCCTCTTCCCCTGCTTGTGCCATCGACCACTGTCCTAGCTGCCGAGGGAGAAGGAAGCGAGAGGGCAGGGACTGGCCAAGTAGGAAGGGAAGAGGAAGAGAGAGGCCTAGCCGAGGAAGGAAGAGAAGGAGAGAAGAAGCAGAAAAGGGAAGGAAGGAGGAAGAAGAAGAGTTGGCCAAGGAAAGGGAGAAGGGAGGAGGAAGAGGAAAGTTGGGAGGATGAACCAATGATAGATCTGCTAGATCCAGCCAAAAAGAGAAGGAAGGTGTCCCGATCTAACTGTTCGTCACTAGGGTAACACCTCGAATCCTTTTTCCCATGCTGGTTTATCATTTTGTGTAGAGGATAGAGTGGGATTAGCAAGGTAGGTGCGTTTGGAGTGACTAGAACATGGTTAGGAGGTGGATTCCATTTGAAGTGCCTTATACTGAGATTTTGGGTATGTTAAGGGGATAATATGAGAATTTGATCTACTAAGAACTTGTAACTAATTTTATTAGCTTTCTATAGAGTGCTAGAACTCCTAATTTGGTAAAATGTTTTAGAAGACATGCTTCTGAGAGGGCTGCAATCCGGTACGGGGTAGCAAAGCCTTCAGGGCTAAAATAGAGGGTTTAGGTGATGTAATCTGTAAATTGTGACAACTAAGACTACATGAGTAAGTTTGTGTAGATTACATAACTCATATTGCTTGCTATATTGGGTTTTGAGATTGACAGTTATGGACGTTTAATCATGGGATAGCAGGAAGGCGTCTGGTGAAAGGGGTTGTATGTATCAAGTTTGCGCATAGGAACGATGTCGTTTCGTATGTGTACATGTATTACTATGATGTATTCAGATTGGATGATGCTTGCTTAGGTAGAGGTTCAGGTTTGGTGCTATTCACACATCGTCCACAAGGTTAAACATGTAAGTATATGGCAAAATGGGTTGATTGTTGTTACTAGTTAAATCTGATATCTACCTTCCATTATGTGATGATTATTAATGTTTCATGATAATCTTATAATGGCTATTGGTTGATGGCATGACGATGAATAATGGTTCATGTTAGATGATAGATGCTAAAGTCTTGTAGCATTACATGTATACATATCATAGAAATAAATGGTCTGAGTGACATTTATAGTCTACTTGGTGAGGACCTCCTACAGGAGTAGGAAGAGTATGACCTACTTTGTAGGTCCTCCAAGGGATTAAAGATTGAGGTCACCATATAAAAAATGAACTATTGAGGTCTCCGCATGAAAGAGTGCGGGCTTGGGTGAGCATCGATGGATGCTTACTCCACTATACCAATATAAGTTAAAGAAAGAGAAAAGGAGGTATGTGCATAGTATTACATTGCATCAATGAAAGAAAAGAGTTATTCATAAATGCTTATTGTTCTGTTATGTAGGTAATGTGAATGACATGGATGTGTGTATTGCGTTAATGGAGAGAAAGTAATAATGATAAGATGTGTGAAAAATGACATAGTTATGTTGATATTTATGGTAGTGTTAATGTTTACTGCTTTGATATGTACTTACTGAGTTTTGGATTCACGCTTGCTTTGTTGCTACTTTTAGATAACCAATGATCCATCATGCATTGGGAATAGAAGTAATATCTCTGCACCACATTCAATAATAATGATCTAGAACATCACCTCTGTTTTCCTTAAGATTGTCTTAGTAAAGTAGCTCATCAATCTGAAACTTAGTCAATAGAACTCTCGTAACTGATGATGAATGTTAGGAAGCTTTTATGGTAATGTATATTTCCTCAGTAATATTCTATTTGCAAGTTTAATTATGCTCCTAAACACATGATTCTGAGCGTTCTAGGGCACGGGTCCCGAGCATTCTCAAGCGTGTGGTCCTACACGTTCTGGAGCGTGTGGTCTCTAGCATTCTTGGGCACAAGTGACCCAAGATTTATTTTGTGAATTATCTATTCATACTCTGGCCATCCAGTCATATTTATTATGAATTAGTTCTTTGTAGAGGAATAGGTTGGGAAGTTTTTGTTCTATGGTTTAAACTTAAGAGTGTTACCAGTTATGTATCTGTGCGTTACAACGGAGCTCATTGAATATATAGAGAATTGTGCTATAGAAGAAAGTTGTTCTAATCGATTGGAAAGTGGAGAATAGTAAGAAGTTGAGAGAATAGAACGGTTAGAGGAGAATGGACGTACAACCACCAACTCGTTCTTTTATAATAGTAATGATGTAATAGTGACATCATTCTAGCCTCAAAGATTGGGTTGGGGTGTTACACTGCATGTGATGCCTCAAGACTTCTCATAACTAATAGAAATATTTTGTTTGAGTTTCAATATTTGTAATATCCCAACAAAATAAAAATACGGTTGGCAAATTTAAAGCCATTTTTTCTATAATGTGTAGAAGTGCATATAATTCACGGATAAATGAGTGGTTCTCAATCGGCCAAACGGTTGCAAATTGAAGCAACTCCGATTTCAGGCAAAGGAGAAAAGGGATTGCTCCATTTTTTTTCTTGCATCCCTTTTTCCGAGTCGTCTCTCTCTCTCTCATTTGCTCTTGTCACATACATAGAGGCCTGCGCACTGGCGCGGGTATCATCTATATAGTATGTTTAGGCTCTGTTTAGAACATAAGAATTTCATAGGAATTAAAAAAATAATTTAATAGAACGGGAAATTCTCACATTTCAAGCAAAGCCTTAAAGCGCTAGGCAAAAGTAATTGTTTAAAATTCACATGCAATGTCGACAATTTTTGACCACATAGGGGTTGATGTCCTATGTTTGTGGTGATATAATACGTGATTATGCTATGTTTGTATGTTACACACTTTGTATTATTTTTTAAATCATCCAATTTATAATATTTTATTATCTTCTCTTTTAATTAAACATAAGAACGACCGATGTACATGCATGTGTTACACAATCTTTCTCCACCAAGGAAGTGTAATTTCATTATATGTGCTTACAACCACACGGATGACCCACCCTTGGCCAAACGTTTTGATAATTTGTGCAAAATGTTCTATGAAATGGCAAAGGACGGTGCAGAATCAGATGAACTATATAATGTTGTGATCAAAGGTATATGTAATTTGAAGTTTCCGGTTACTGAACTCCAATACTATGGTTGGCATTGAAAAACAAGGGCGGTACAAAACACGCCATGTGGATAGAACAATAAGTACAAAAAAGTCTATCCATAGTTCAGTTACTGTTAGAAGTAGAGGACGTCCACCTTCTACGAGAAAAGGGTCTAAACTTGATCGAGTGATTCGGAAGAATATAGCTAAAAAAATGTAGTTCAGAAGAACAATAAAATGAAGCAAAAAAAAATTCTGCAGTTAATAACATGGGACAACCAAATACAAAGAATGCTAAGGTATCTAGCTTAATTTTTGCATTGCTAAACTGATGGGTTTCTTCTATTGTGTTTATGAACAAATGAGCAACTAATCTGCTTGTTTTAGGCTTTAGGTGGTAATTTTCAAGCTCAAAGCAGCAAGATACAGAACGAATGGTACTGATGGACCATTTTGTTTTCTTTGTTATTTTATTTAAGTGCTTAAATCTAACATCTGTCTTTATGGTGAATAGGTTCGACGACCACCACATGTAGACGACGGTGTGAGCAACAAAACTGTTCATGTGTTTGTTTTGTTTCCAGACCATCGAACTGCCTGTCATTATACCCCCAAAAAAAGTAGTTTGCGCTCAATGATAACACAGTATTTCTTAACGCAGAAGGCAAACGACGATTTCTTGATATCGGATCAACCAGCAACAGCAATTGTTTGAGAATTTCACTTACCGCCTTAGCTATTATCTCAGCGTTTGCTGGTATGTCTAATGTAAGCCTCAAAGAGAACCCATGCCCACCTATCACTTCCGAGGTCCATCAGATACGTATGGCACATTGCTTTTCTGATATCTGTGGGCCTCAACCCATGTTTTACCCCCATCAACAGATATATCAACTCTCTCGATGCCACTCCCACCACCTGAGACTGCATATCCAGCAATCCTATTCTGCATGGAGCAAGCATACCAGTCCGCAAAGATCGAAAAACCGGAACCGGGCCAAATCCCGACCGCCGGGCGGTACCAGTAACTGACCGGTTACCGGAAAACCCGGTTAAAAACCGGTTAAATTTTGGCAAATGAAAATTTTGGGGGGAGCGGGAGGGGACCGGTAACCGGTCGGAAACCGGAAAAACCGGTGGAAAACCGATGAAAACTGAAGTTGTTATTCCTGGCAGTAGTCTCGAAGAAATCAATGCAACGTTTCAGCTGCTGCATGCTTGACTGAAGTAATCAATGCAAGCAATGTTTTGAATGGTTGGCATGTGTGAATGCATGAGTTTTTTGCATGAGAATGCAATAGGTCGTGGGCTATGTAGCACGGACACTTGGTAAAACCGCTGTATCCGTGTCCGACACCGTGTCGGACACGGATACGACACGGACACGTCTTGGACACGTGTCGGAGACGTATCGATCGATTTTAGAATTAATTTTAATTAGTAAAATTCTCGACACGTGTCGGACACACTAAATATATGAGTCGGACACGGCTCGACACACCGCCCGAATGGTTCAGACACGGCGCCCAGCCAGCCCATAACGCACGCACGGCGTGCCCTAACCCTAACGCACGCATTGGACGCACAAGTGGCCGAGCGCGTTATTCCCATGACGCTGCTCCGCTTGTCCTCATGTCCGCATCGGCTGCTCGCGTCGCCGGCTCCCGCACCTTGCCGCCACTCGCCCTCGCAACTTGTTGCCGCCCGTTCCCGCCCCCGCACCTCGCCGCCGCCCGTCGGCTTCCTCCCAGCGCGCCGCCGCTTTTTCCACTCGCCGCTGGATTCGTCCCGTGCCCGCGCGTCGCCGGATTGTCCCCATGCGCCGGCAGCTTCCTCGCCAAGCGCCGCTGGTTTCTTCCCCAAGCGCGGCCCGTCGGCTTCCTCCCCAATCGCCGCCGGCTTCTTCCCACTCGCCGGATTCGTCCCCGTGCGCCGCCAAATTCGTCCCAGCAGCGCGCTTCCTTCCTCCCGCGCTTAAAATGAAGTTGCAAAGGTTGAGGAAGAACAAGCAAAAAACGAAGCCAAGAAATGTGCCCTTACCCAGGTTAATGGAATTCTTATTTCTGAAAATGGTATTCACATCAACAATTGTCGTCAGGATTAACAAAACAATTCATGAGGTACATATTCCGAGTATACACTTTACAAATTACAAGTTTACAATTTACATTATTGCAATTTAATAAGTATGTGGAAACATAGAAAATAATACATATATATATAATTTATTTATTATTTAAATATATATAGCCGTGTCGCCGTATCGGTATTTTTGGGAAAACGGCGAATTTTCGTGTTGGTGTGGTGTCGTGTCGTGTCGACGTATCCGTGTCCGTGCTACATAGGTCGTGGGATAGCATGACCTTTGAACTTCCATGTGTTCTATAAATAGTAGTAGCCAGAACATTGTAGAAAGTAAGTAGTAGTTTTGTTTCAAAGAAAAAAAACCAGAAAATTTGCCCCAAGTTCTTTGTTCTTGAGCTCTCTTCGCCTGATTTTTACTCTTCCCTGCTGGTGTGCGATCCTGAGCCAATTGCCAACAGAAACTTCTATCCAACTCTTCCAAACATTTGGCTAGCTTAGCATTAAGACAACTAATTTCCATTTCATGTTTCACTTCAACTTCATTCTTTTCAGCATCAAAAAGACAAGAATAGAAAGATTCGTTCTAGCCTGTGACAATGCATCTTGTAGTGAGTTAATAGTTATGTTGGCATCTTCTAGTTTGTTGGCATTACGAACAAGTTCCTCATTTGTTTTTTCTCCAACTCCTCTTCTACAACAGCAGCATGCAATTGTATTTGGTGTTTTTCTTCAGAACTAGAAGAAACACACTCCTTTACTTCACTCAATTCATCTTCTAATATCTTTATGGTGGAAAGGGCATCAAAATGCCTGCTAGCTTGCAAGGAAACATGCTCATTTGCTTTGTGTAGCACTGTAGCTCATTCTTCAAATTTCGGCCGGTTTTTTTAATCCCGGACCCCACCGGGTTTTCCGGTTACCGGCGGTTACCGGCAGGTAACCGCCGGGAAACCGAACCCTGCCAGTGCGTACATAAATTCTCATTTCTAGATTTACCCATGCCACAAGCTACAGCCTCAGGGTACACCATATCTATCATGGAAGTAGTACTAACTTATCCTTCCTTGATGACATCCACATCCTCCAGGGTACAAATAGCAGACTGTTTGATCAAATCCAAAGTAAAGATAAGATATCCAGAAACCTAACATAACTTCATTAACAATGCAGAAGTAAAAACAAGTCTTAGGATAATTAGGCACTTGATAACCGCCTCCAGTGAATCAACTCACTCACTGCAGCTGGATAGCAGAATGAATTCATGGTAAATTAACTTCTACAGGGATATCGGCTGCATTAATTATTAAAAAAAGGCACACCTAAAATAAAACACAACATTCTATAGTATCTAAGATTTTTTGCATCCCGTTGGACATCAAAATGGCATTATCATCAAATAATCACAAGACAGGAAATTCTATGCAAACAACCTCCAGCCTAATATTGACCATTGTCCATAGTGAATGGATTTGACTAGTGAATTCTTGTGTGTACTGAGCAGTAGTAGCAACAAATGCATAACTCCTGTCTATTGTAGTCTCTCTCTCTCCCTCTCTCTCTCTTACATGGATTCAGTCTATTGTAGTTGAAACAATTAGATGCATGATAACGTTTGGAGTGGGTTCCAAAGTATTAAGTTTATAACTACTGCAAATAAACATATAAGCAAGATCTTAGAACAGAAATTTTACATCACTTCGTCAACCATGCAAGCAAAACCGTCAATTTAATGTTCATATCAAATTGTCAATCATGCAAGCAAAAAAGTCAATTTAATGTTCATGTTTAATCATTATTTGAAGCACTCAGTAGAAGTTAGTAACAATCCTTGTGTATTTATAATCATGAATAATACCAGTATATATCCCCTATCAGCTAGACATTACATACTAAATCAAAAGTGTCAGCCAGAATGGTAGTGTGAGATTGGGAACCCTCTCATAGTCAGCAAATTAGCCTATTACAGTAAAATTGTAAAGATGAATTGAAAGAGTAAGCATAATTTAGTAAGGCTGAGGTGAAAGCTGTTTTCTTGTGCTAACGTGAGTACTTATGTTATATGCTGCATGTCTTCTAGTAATGTTGAGTACTAGCCCCAAAGGATACAAGGGAATGAAAATGAAACCACCATGTACAATCATAAAGGCATGATAAATGTCACTATGTTATCAATTCAACTCAACTGTAATTAGATTAACAGAAGATATTAACATAGAAGAATTGCTAGTATAGTATACCTGTACAGGAAAATCCATTTGTGGCCTTCTAGTTGACCAATTAATATTGTCCCACTCCACGGTAGGCGGAAACATCTTGTAATCTTTTTGCATAAAAACCCCTGGTTGAGAACAGCAATCAGTTTTTACTCCCAAAGATTATGATGAAGAGGTACTGCATTTAAATTTTCAGTAAACCTGGCATTCTTCCTTAATTATGTTTATACTGTCCAGCCATTTTACAGAACGGGCGCCAATATCGCCAGGTAAAACAACACGAAGTGGGTATCCATGGCCACAGTTGATGGTCTATACATGGCAAGGTTCCAAAAACTGTTACTCGCTGGAGTCTTGCTGTTGGTGATAGCAAGATCCTTACTCTCATCGAGAGGATGACACTTGGGGATGGGGAATTTTCTTGCTTATTTCTCACACAATGCCATGCCAACCTGAGGGGTTGGGGATACAAATTTATAGGCTGCTAACCAGCCAATCATATGCTAAGATGCTAGTCCTAGATGCTAGTCAAAAGCTGTCCTAAAGTTAGTCTAAAATGCTAGTCTAAAGTTGTCCTAAAGCTAGTCTAAGATGCTAGTCTAAAGCTGTCCTAAAGCTCAAGATGCTAGTCTAAAGCTGCTGTACAAGAACCATGTGCCCACCCCACAAAGACCACAGTACAGTGACTTATTCATCATTCTCCCCCTAAGTCTTGTGCGTCATCTTGTGGGAAAGTTGAACCATCCCGATCCTAGAGCAGAGCTCGAGGAATTTGACCCTCCCAAGAGGCTTGGTGAGCAGGTCCGCAAGCTGATCCGTGGTGTTGATGTAGCTCGCCTTGATGTCGCCTTCATCCAAATGACCTCGGATGAAGTGGTACTTCACCGGATGTGCTTGCTCGTTCGTGGAAAACGGGGTTCTTTGCCGAGCCGGCGGACTTGCTGTCCACCCCGAGCGCCACCGCTTGTGTCTCGCCGAGGAGATCACCAGCGATCGAGCGAGCCGGCGCTGAGTCGGCGGTGGAAGCCGCTATATACTCGGCCTCACCGGGACAGGCCACCACCGCCGCTTGATCGATCGCCACTAACGAGGCACTTGCCGAGGAAGAAGAGAATCCCGCTTGTGCTCTTGCTGGTGTCGATGTCGCCTGCGTGGTCGCTGTCGCTGTACCCGATGAAGTGCGCCGCGCCGGGACACCTCGGGTAGTGCAAGCCGTAGTCGGTGGTGCCCGCAACGTAGCGGAGGATCCTCTTCACGGCCTGCTGATGCTCCGTCGTCGGTCGCTGCATGAACCGATCCGACGTGGCCGACGGCGAACGCCAAATCGGGCGCGTGTGGGCGAGGTAGCGAAGGCTGCCCACAATGCGCCGTCTGCGTCTCGTCCACCTCCTCCGCCGTGCTCTCGACTCGGCTTGACCTCTCCTCCATAGGAGTGTGGGCTGGGTTGCTCGACGGTGCGCTTGGCGTGGCGGTCCGACGAAGGAGATACGGAGCTGTCTGGTGGACCTCGATCCCGGTAGAAGGAGAGAGCCCAAGTCGCTCATCCGAAGGCGGTCTTCATCTCCGCTTTGAACGCCTCGACCTCGGCCTCCTTGGGCCGGTGATCACCAGTGTCGGCGACGACGCCACCGCCAGGCGTTGCCGCTTTGCCCGCCGGTAGACCGCACCTCGTGTGCGCTCTGCTGAACCCCATTTGCTTGAGGTGGAGTCCAACTTAGCGTTCGGGCTCATGGTGCTGCCGCAGCCGTGAGGGCCTTGCGCGCGCGAGAACCTGCCCTCCTTGCCGGGATGACGAATCCCGGCGGTGACGGACGTAGGCCTCCTCCTTCAAGTCGCCGTTGAGGAAGGCGGACTTGACGCGTCCATGTGATGGACGCGCCAATCCTCCCGGGCTGCAAGTGCGAGGAGAAGACGAACGGACTCCATGCGCGCGGCGGAGTGCGGCGTCATCGGTCGACCCTCTCTCCCGCCGCGAAGCCTCGTGCCACCAAGCGAGCCTTGTGCTTGACGATGGCGCCGGCTTCATCCCGCCGGCTGAACACCCACTTAAGGGTGATCGCGCGGTGACCGGCGGAAGATCCGCCAGCTCCCACGTCCGGTTCCGCACGACGGTGTCCATCTCTCGCTTCATCGCGACACGCCACGCCGCGTCTCCTCCGCCTCGGCGAGGCGGGGCTCGCCGTCGCCGCACGCCAAGTGCGCTCGCCTCGAAGTCGTCTGCGCCGATCCGAGATGGGCAGCTCGCGAGAATGTTGTCCATGGTACGATAGCGCGAGGCTCGTCGTCGTGGTAGGCGTCGACGCGTCCTCGTCGTGAGACAGCGAGTAGCGAACTCCACCATGCGCCGCTTCGCCGTGGCGAAGGCGTTGGGGCGATCCGGTGGTGTGGCGCGGTGCGAGAAAGTGGTGGCCGCGCGGGAGCGTGGAGTGGCGGTGGTGAAGAGTGGGGCGTGGCCGTGCCGGCGTGGTGGAGCACTCGCCGAGGCGGTGGCGAGCAAGGTGTCGAGGTGGACGAGCTCGGTGAAGACGAGCCGCTAGCTCCCGCTCTCTCGGCGACGTGTCGACAACAAAGTCCCCGAGTCGAAGTCGAACCGCCGTCCACCGCCTTGTCCCACGCCTCGCCGCCGTCAAACACAACGTCCACGCGAGATGCGGGCGCTGCTGTGTGACAGGTCGAGGATGCGGTAGGCCTTCGAGCCTCCGCGTAGCCGATGAACACTCCCGAGTGCTCTGCCGTCGAGCTTACCGATGTGGCCAAGCTCCTTGGCGAACGCGAGGAGCCAAGACCCGCAAGTGGAGACCGCCGGCTTGCGCCATGCCAAGCCTCGTCGGCGTCCTGGCGTCCGAGCGCCTTGGTAGGCAAGCGGTTGAGGATGTAGACGGCCGTCACCACCGCTCTCCCGAAGCGCGGCCGGCACCCCTGCGCTGAGAGAGCCCGACCATCCCCACAACCGTCTCGTTGCGCGCTCGACGACGCCGCTCACTGCGCGGTCAGACGGCGCGGAGTAGTGGCGCTGAATGCCTCATCAGCGCAGATGACGCGACCATTCAGCCGTGAATTCGCCGCCGTTGTCTGTGCGCGCAGACGCGCAGCTGCGCGCCGCACTCGCCTCTGCGGCGGCTGCGTGCGCGATGGCGTCCGCAGACCTCTCCCTTGCTCGCCGAGGACCATCACCCACATGTAGCGGGAGAGGTCGCCGACGAGCGCAGAAGTAGCGTCGTTCTCCCGGTGTGGCGGTGTCACCGGGCCACACAAGTCCCCGCACGAGCTCGAGCCTCTCCTTGGCTCGAAACTCGCCCGGGGGAAAGGGAGTCGCCTCGCTTTGTCAACACGCAGACGCCGCAGAATCGCTCCACATGGTCAAGGCACGGCAGGCCTCGCACCATTTCCATGGCACCGAGCCGCCTGGGCCTCGGTGAAGGTGCCCAAAGCGCTGCGTGCCATCGCCACGCCTCGTCGTCCCGACGAGCGGCGAGACAGAGGGTTGTCCCACCGCACGTGAAGAATGTAGAGTCGATTTGCGCCTCGTTACCTTGGCAAGAAGGCGGCGCGAAGATCCCAAATCCGACACCGTGCTCGATCTCGACACGCGAGCCGTTCTCATCCAGTGTCCCAAGGCGATGATGGAGTTCCGCAGATCGGGGATGTAGTAGACGCCGGTGAGCGACCTATGCTCACCGAACACGATGGTGAAGATGACGGAGCCGACGCCCTTGATTTCCACGCCGAGGCGTCCCAAACTTGACGGAGCCTCGGACGCTAGAGTCAAACTCGGCGAAGAGCTCCGTCGACCGGTCATGTGACGGGTGGCGCGGTGTCGAGGCACCACCCGTCGGCCTTGTCGTTGCGGAGCCGTGGCGAGGAGGGCATGTGCTTTTGGCTCGTCAAGGTGGAAGAGAGCCACCGCGGCGGTGCGGCCGAGGTAGTTCGATGCTCGCATGAGCAATGAACGAGCCGGCCGCTCCTCCTCCTCCGCTGCGCGACGTGGGCTGGCCGCGTCGTGGCTATCGACAATCCTCGCCCAATGACCAAGCTTGCGCGATTGTGGCAAGAGTTGTCTCGTCGTCGCTTTTGTTTGCCGGGCGCGCCGCCTGGCGCCCACGGTCATCACCTCGCGCGTCCTCGCGCCGCCTAGGCATCTTTGCGTGGCTTGCCGTGCTTGCGCGCTTGCGCGCTGTCGTGGAAGAAGGCTCCCTTCTTCCTGTCACCTTGGCCGGCACTCACCGCTCCCGAGTGAGGAGCTTCCGCCAATGGTGACGGTCCCGAGAGGCGCCGTGGCTCATCGCCAACGACCTTGAGGCGACCCAACGCCTCCTCGATCGTCATCGTGGAGAGGTCCAGCAGAGACTCGATCGGCGAGCCATCCGCTTGTACTTCTCGGGGCGCAGCGGAAGAGCTTCTCCACGCCTCTCTCTTCGCCGTAGGTGTCGCCACCGAACTGCACCAACTTCGCAGCGAGTGTTAAGACGGAGAGCAAAGTCATCAACGTCCTCACCGCTTGAAGGCCGTTTCTCCCACTCCGTGCGTAGTGCTCGCAATGTAGACTTGCGGGCGCGGCATGGCCGCCGATGCGTCTTTGCGGCGATGGCGTCCCAAGCCTCTTTGGCGATCCGCTTGTTGGTAGCGAAGCGCATCTCGGCGGGGCTGCGGCGATGAGAGCATCCAGCGCCAGTAGATCCCGGTCGTAGTCGACGTCGCCGCACGGACCGCATCCCACATATGCCGCACTGGAGCTTTACCTCATCACCGCAGCCCACTCGACATAGTTGGTCTTGGTGAGGTAGGCCACCCGCCGCCGGGCCGACGCCCTCGACGCGACTGGTACTCGTGGTGACCACGGTGCGAACCGGGAGAGAGCCGCGTCGCTGTGAAGGCGCGCTCTCCGTCGACCGTCGCACCGCCGCCGCGCGCGCTCCTCCAGAGCGTCACCGCGTCGCGTCGCGCTGTCTGGCCGCCACGCGGTCGTGGCGCGGCGCGGCGCCATCGCGCCGCTTCGCCCTCGCTTCCTCCCTCTCCGCCGCTCAAGATCCGCGTCGCGCCGCCATCGCAGAGATGGAGCCGCTGCTGCTTGCCGCCGCGAAACCTTGACCTCCGCCGCCGCCGCGACGCGCCGCATCGCGCCGCCGCTTCCGCCTCGCTCCTGCCGCTGCCCGCTCCCCGCCGCCGCCGCCAGACGCCCTTTTCGCGCCGCGCGCGTCTCTGCCGCCGCCAGGTCGCTCTGTCGCGGCGAGCTCGGCCGTCTGTTGACGCCGCGTGCTCGAGGCGACCAAGCGCTGAGACTGCCCTGCGGACATGGCGCGCTACTGGGGGGCTGTTGCGTGGAGAGAGGGCTGCTTCTAACGAGCTGCTGCCCGTCTCCGGAGAGGAGTGAGCGGGGACAGCCGGAGCTGCTGCTGCTACCGGCTGAGGCTGCTGCGAGGCCGGAGAAGGAGATGAGCAGGAGATGCTCAGGCTACAGGATAGATCCTTACTCTCATCGAGAGGATGACACTTGGGATGGGGAATTTTC
Organism: Dendrocalamus sinicus; assembly: GCA_036346575.1. Taxonomy (NCBI): domain Eukaryota; kingdom Viridiplantae; phylum Streptophyta; class Magnoliopsida; order Poales; family Poaceae; genus Dendrocalamus; species Dendrocalamus sinicus. The sequence continues at coordinate 6,708,819 of CM070664.1, forward strand.
TTGCTTATTTCTCACACAATGCCATGCCAACCTGAGGGGTTGGGGATACAAATTTATAGGCTGCTAACCAGCCAATCATATGCTAAGATGCTAGTCCTAGATGCTAGTCAAAAGCTGTCCTAAAGTTAGTCTAAGATGCTAGTCTAAAGCTGTCCTAAAGCTAGTCTAAAGCTGTCCTAAAGCTCAAGATGCTAGTCTAAAGCTGTTGTACAAGAACCATGTGCCCACCCCACAAAGACCACAGTACAGGGACTTATTCATCAAAAACCGCTACCGGGGTAAATCCCGCCGGAGGGCCAGTAACCGGGAAAAAAAACCGGTCGAACTTCACGCGTCAAAATTTGAAATTGAAATCGGTAACCGGAAAAACCAGCCGGTAACTACCCAAAAAACCGCTAAAACCCGGTTTTTCAAATTTGAAATTGGAAATTCTTAACACATTCATGGCAAAAAGTATAAAGTCAAGCGCGGAAGATGCATGGATCTTCCTAATACATTCTATTAGTATTAAACAATATAAACATCATTAGGGAAACTAACTTTTACGTTCAAAATTGGAAAATTCCTAATACATTCATGGAAAAAAGTATAAAGTCAAGCACGGGAAGTGCATGCATCTTCCTAATACACTTTATTAGTGTTAAACAATGTAAATATCATTAGAGAAATTAATTTTCACATTCAAAAGTTTAAATTTGAATTAAATAAAAAACCGGCGGTTTTTTCTCCCGGTAAAACCGGTTACCGCCGGTATTTGGAACCATGATACATGGTAAGTCATAACGAGTGAAGTACAACACAGATCCACATTATAACCACAAGTGCAGGAAAAAATAGCAAAATAACAGAGTTGCATCCAAACTCAAGAAGAGCATGATCCAACAAATATTTAAAAAACTAATGTAGTAGTGCTTGACAAGAGCAGTGCCACATTAAATTATCATGTACTCTTGGCAGTGCAAAATAAGCTTCTGATGGATATTCACATTCAGTAAGAGATGCTTTAGGATTTATACTAACCATTCTGCCTTAGGAAGTAAACACCTCCGGACCTACATGAACATATTATGTTACTATAATGCCACATTATTTCATATTATCACTCTTTCATCAGCAGCAGCTTCAAAGAAAAATATGCATTAGGTAATAATGAAGTGCTAAGAGAACAAGCTGTAGCACTAAAGAAAAAGGAGGAACAACAAGTGAAAACTAGGAACAAAGGCATTCAGAAAAATCAACATTTAGAAGAATATTATAAACCCCATAAGGAACGTTATATGGAATCAAATTTCAATTATTAAAAAAATCAATGTTCTGTCACCTGTCCATTCATTTCATAGGCAAGTAACACATCAGCATCAGGATATGTTGCCTGCTTCAGTGGAATTGATGCCTTATAAGGACCACCTTTTTCCTCCTGAAATACAAACGCCTCGAGACTAATGAGGTGGTCTAAAAGGACTGCTGATGGTTGATAAGGACCAACATACTCACTTTACACCTGTCAACCCTGACAAATTCAACATGCTTGCCTCCTAAAGATGAGACTGAACTGAATTTAGGTATTCCAACTAGTTCAAGTACATCAGATAGTTCCGCTCCTCCCCAAGTTGCTGGAATTATACAAAAGATCAAAACATAGTAGAATTGTTTTAATCAATAGAAGAACAAAAATGTATCCATTTTGCACAAAGAAAATTTGGTGAGGACAAAACAGCCCCATTCAGAATTTTATGTATGACATAATGATCAACAAGTAGGATATTGTTATTAATCAGTTGAAAAAACAAAGTTAAACAGAAATGATCTATAAATTAGGCGTTCAGAATAACGCAAAAGTCCAAGTCTAGGGCTAGTAAAAAAGACAGAAATCCTTGTAAATTCCCTCCACTCATATGATTGCTATCCTTACAGTTCCTGTTGTATGCAAAATATATTTATGCAGTACTAACATCAGCATGCCTGGATCTCACAAAGTGCATTTTCTTCTGGGTGTCGGTATTCACTAATACAAGTATATCAGATTGCATTACTACAACCCTCAAATAACAAGCATTCCCCTACAATCTGAACATTCCAAAGTACCATAATGCATCTGTTACCATTTCCAAGAGCAGATATGTCCCATCCAACACCTCTCACCTTCTGTACCTTACTCATCGCAGTCCTCCTATTGCCTGCACACTTTTAATATCACAATTGTATTGTTACATTACTAGCAATAATAATACATTAGCCATCACAGAAAGATTAAGAGGGGAAAGCATAGAAAGCATGTGTAAACCTGTAATGTTGCGGTGACATTGTGAAGTTTATGTCACCAATTTACTCAAAGACAATAAGTATTTCAGGTCGCGTGATGAGACACTAAGAAGTACATTACCTAATGTCAGACATGGATAGCTGAATAGGCTTGTTGACAAGACCAGTAATGGAAACACCGTATCTGTTGAACAGGTTATATAAAAATGTAAATGTTTGCCCTTCAAAAAAAAAGTAAGGAGTTTGCCCTTCAAAAGAAATGTAAGGGTTTGTAAACAAATCTTAATGATAAGGGAGATCCATAGTTCCTTCTGAAGGCCTTGAGAGATTGTCGACTTTTGGAATTGGTCCATGATTCCTCTTGTAGAAGAAATCCACTGGGGTGATATAAGATGAAACTAATGCAGATCGATGAGGCTCAGCATTAAATGGCTTCTGCAGAACAAACAATAAAAAGAGTTTTATAAATTTGATGGTTTCTTGGGTATGTTATACAATAATTCATGAAAGATCACACCCAAAAATGTATCATTTTTCCCTTCAAATTTATCTTTTTTAAGAACATAGGAATAGTTCCCGATTAGTTTCTGGTGATGTACAGAATGTGATAGATCTAGAGTATAGCGCAGCATCATGATTCAAATGAAGTTGGAAGAAACATAGTAATGAAGTGATAAATTAAATATGATTCCTCCATTTTTGTTATTTTATTTAAGAATCAGATAGTACCTCCTATGCAAGGGTTAACATAAAGTGTACCAGTGGGTTCCATGACAAATTGACAACACAACGACATTCCCTGTTCTTTTCAGCTTCTAAAAGCTGCTTTTCGGCTTTTCTACAGTAACTAGCTTTTAAACAGAGTATCTTTTTAAAATAGAGTCTACTAGTTAATTGTAGTACATACTGTACTGACTTCATTTATATCGGCAAAAACCACATGTGAGTTTCTGTTACTCTGTCATCTCTCGCACAAACAGGCCAAAAGCCATAAACCGTAGCCAAAAGCCACAAACCGCAGCTAAAAAGAACAAGCCCAATCTCATCCAAATTTTCCGTAACATATGGAAATACCACAAACCCGTCACTCACCCTTCTTTCCTTCAATATCTAGGAGCAGTTAATTGGTTCCCAAACATGCCACAGAATATTGTTCCAGCATCCAACTTGTTGGAAAAACCTCCTACACAAATCAGATTGCTCCATTCCAATATCTTTTGAGATAATTCAGGGATATCCCTCGCTAATCTAAACACCGCAGCAGGCTGGTGGCACGCCCAGTAACACATCCGAGTCAATGTATTAGAATGAGGAGGAATGCAGCGCCCTAATCCTAATCTAATCCCGTTTTGCCTCGTTCAAATTGGAAAAGGGTAGTCCATTTTTATGCCGTGCAAGACTAAAATTTTGTACTCTCCACACTCCGCTACGCATTGAGCCTAAGCCCGCATACGCAGATACGCTATCGCGCAGGACGCGTGCGGGCAGCCGAGCACCAGACAACATAAACGGCGGTGCCGTGATCCCGTTGTGTGCGGCGGCGGCGGCGAAGCCCTCGCGTGAACCCAGCCGGCCCGGGCCGCGAATCCGTGCGATCGGCGAGCCCGAGTCGCCGCCCAACCCCGCACCCATTCCAAAACCACCCGCGCTGCCGAATAGCAAGGCTGAGGAGAACTTGGGCTGGTACGAGCGAACCTTGGAGTTGATCTTGAGGGCTGGGTGGCGCGGCGGCTCCTCCGCGTAGTTCGACGGCGCCCTGAGCCCCGGCATCTCTCTCGCCTCGCGCTTCCTCTTCTGTTGGTCACTGTTAAATCACCCGGAAGTTTTCTTCCTACAATCAGCCAGATTTTCACTATCAGATTGCTTTAAAATTTATGCACAACCCTTAACTCTAGCCTAAGCCATATCAATTAGAGACCACAAAATTTCCAGAGCACGAAAACACGTTATCCCACTTAATACGCATGTTTGTATGTACCATGAAAATTATTGGTGAGCGTACAGATCGACGAAGTCGAACCCAGGCACGCGCGGTGTCCCAACCGAGTAAGAGCAACTCCAGCAGTAGCCGCCAACAGGCCTCTTTTCATTCGAGCGCCCCTACTTTGAGGTCCTGCTTTTCACAGACTTCACAGTGAGCCCTCAAAACAGGGCCCCTACTTCTCAATTACTTCTATTTCCTCACACACTATATGCATATGTATGGGACAAAAGCACAATACACAATAAAATATTTATGATTTCACAATGAGGGACAATATTTAAATATATGAATTCAAATACGAATATTCAAATTTAAATTCAAATTTGTTCCGAATTTAAATTGAAAGCACAAAGTTCATCACATAACATTCAAATTTGTTCCGAATTCAAATATGAATATTCAAATTTAAATTCAAATTTATTCCGAATTTAAATTGAAAGCACAAATATGAATTCAAATACGAATATTCAAATTTATTCCGAATTTAAATTGAAAGCACAAAGTTCATCACATAACATTCAAATTTAAATTCAAATTTGTTCCGAATTCAAATACGAATTCAAATACGAATATTCAAATTTAAATTCAAATTTGTTCCGAATTTAAATTGAAAGCACAAAGTTCATCACATAACATCCAAATTTAAATTCAAATTTGTTCCGAATTTAAATTGAAAGCACAAAGTTCATCACATAACATTCAAATTTAAATTCAAATTTGTTCCGAATTCAAATACGAAAATTCAAATACGAATTCAAATACGAATATTCAAATTTAAATTCAAATTTGTTCCGAATTTAAATTGAAAGCACAAATGTTCCACAAAAACGAGGAAAGTGAAAAATGAGAGCTAGAGTAGGGGCCCTAGGAATGAGGGGTGGGAGGGTGATTTGAGGGCCTCCTCAAATTTGAGGGCTCTAGTAGGGGCTCTGCTGGAGCTCGTTTTTTGGCTCAAGCCCTCAAATTTGAGTTTTGAGGGCTCAACTAGGGGCCCTGCTGGAGTTGCTCTAACGGCTGGGTTCAATAGAGCTTCCTGTTTTTTGCTTTTCACTTTTCCTACGATAACTAATTTTTAAATAATATATCTTTTCAAGACGAGGTTTACAAATCGATTGTAGTAGATACTATGTTGAGTTCAGCTATACCGGCCAAAATCATATGTAACTGTTTCCCTTTTCATACTGTCTCTCATGAACAGCCAGAATCAAATATCATAAGACACAGTTCAAAAGAATCCACCCAACATTTGCATGGCTTACTTTTTAAAGGTGCTATATTTGCACTGCTATTTCTTTTCAAATGAAAACGTAGTCTCTCCTCGAACTGACGTACAACAAGGTTTATGAACAGTGTCACGCTTTGATTACCAAACCTCACAGAGAACTCTGGAGCCTAATGCTTTGATTATTGTACCACTACGACTGTGGGGCTTGATTGTTTGATGTAGAGTAAATAGTTAAGCACCATCAAAGATCACAGCACACGTAGAAATATCCACAGAAACGAAGCCATTTTCCAGGACCACACGCTATCAATTTCCACGTGCAGATCATGAATATGCACTGAATGATTGTACCAAGATCCAAATGTACTGTATATATATTCATGAATTGTATTTACATCAGCATATTAACCAGTGTGAACATCAGCCATAACAAATCTAGAAGAGATGAGGTGTCAAAAACTAGAAGTACTGAGCAATGGTATGCAAAAATCATGTTCACAATGCAATGCATGGCCTGATGAAGTGATGATGGCCAGGATGCACAAGCTGCAGCTAAGAATGTTCAATCACGAGCAGAGCTCCTCTGCTCTGAATTCTGATCACCTGACGAACTTCTGCACGCCTTCAAAGAAATCCAGCATGTACTTGTCGAGATCGTCGAGGCTGTACTTGATGTGCCTCGCCGAGTGCCGGCTGCCGGACTCCAGCTGCGGCCTCGACCGCCCGAGGAACGACCGGTACGCCGGGATCAGCCGCTCCGACACGGCGATGCGCAGCTCCTCCCGGAGCTGGGGGTCGGTCACCTTCCACGACGTCTGGCTCCGGTACAGCTCCTCGAACGCGGCGTTGAAGCTCCTCGCCTTGTCCTTGAGCGCGGCCCTGTGCGCCGCCGACGGGCTCGCCGGCGTGCTGTCATCCCTGAGGTAGGACAGCACGGCGATCCACGACGCCCGGAGGTAGCCCGCCTCGTACTGCCGGATCTGGCCGCGGTGCCGGCGGAGCCAGTCGTCGCCCAGGAGCTCCCGGAGCGGGGAGTCCATCACCTTCTGCACGATGTAGTAGAGGTTGTTCATGAGGAAGATGTTCTTCAGCCCGGCGTCGTCGTAGAGGCAGGACTTCTCGTCGATCTTGCGGAGCAGATGGGTGAGCAGCTCGCGCATGCACCGCCCGGACGGCGTCGAGGTGGCGCCGCCGGTGGAAGTTTTGCCTTCGCCGCCGCTGTTGTCAACGAGGGCGTCGACAAGGACCATGTCCAGCGTGCCGCGGCAGTCGGCGAGGAGGCCGCAGTAGTTGAGCACGTAGCGGGTCATGGGGTGGATCTCTCCGCCGTGCACGGGTCTCCTCGACGACTCGCTGTGGATGGCGTTCCCGAACTCCTCGATCGTGTGGCGCACTGTGGAGCCCAGCTGCGCGACGACGCCGGATACCTCGGCGGTAAAGAACTCTCGCGCGTCTCCGGTGAAGAGGGCTTCGATCTCTGGTTCAACGTCGGAGAGCGCCTCATACATGCCGAGCATGCGGTAGAGCTTCTCGGTCGCGTGCGCCGACATGGCGACGGCGTCCGCGAAGCCGAGCAGCTGCAGGACGCATCCCCTGGCGACGTCAAAGAAGCACTCGTGGCCGAGCTCATCATCCGAGGCGAAGACCTCGTCGCAGAGCCGCCGCTCGCCGGCGAGGAGGGTCTTGATCACGGCCCTGACGGCGTGGCTCCACCGCCGCATCTTCTGGTCAAGAACCGCCCACTCCATCTTGAGCACCTCCTCGATGGCGACGGCCTCGACGCCGAGGTGCGCCACGGACTCCGCGAGCGCGTCGCGGCGGACGGCGACGTAGACCTGCGCGAGCTCTGGGCCGTACCCGGCGCGCAGCATGCGGTCCGCGACGCCGCGGACGGAGGCGGCCGCGTTCGGCGAGAGGGCGTCGGGGCGCGGCGACGCGTCGGGCGTCGCGTCGTCGAGGTCGTCCGAGGAGAGCGAGAGGCGCCGCACCGAGCCGAGCAGCGCGCGCACCTCCTCCTCCAGGCGCGGCATGGCGGCCTGCACGGCCGCGGCTGCGCGGGAGGCGAGGTCACCCTGGAGCGCCGCCGCGGCGATGGCGTCGTCGACGGCGTACAGGTAGTCGGTCATGCCGGAGGACGACGACGACGAGTTGCACCGGCGTATGACGTCCTCCGCAGCCGCAAACGCCTCCTCCTCCTGCTCCTCCCCCTCACCGTAGCCGTACTTCTCCCCGGCTTCCTCACCCGTGACCGGAGAGGACGGGGGGAACAGGCGGGTGTCATAGGTGGACAGGATACGCATCATGTCATCGGCGGCGTTCTTGGACACGGCGAGGCTCTTCACTATGTGCCTCGCCGCTTCCATGACCCTCTCCTCCCCGCCGTCCGACAGAGGCGGCGAGGACGACGCGCTCGCGCTCGCGCTCGCCATGGTCGACGCAGCCGTCGCGGGAACAAGAAGAAGAAGCGAGATCCCTTGGTCGTCGTCGCGTGCTTGCGCGGTGGTAGCTTGAGAAGACCAGGTGCAGTGTTCGCTACGCCGCTGTTTGTGAGGTGGGAGAAGCGCTCGCCGTCTCAGACAATTTCTATCGATGAAATTTCTGTTTCGAACGGCAAAAATATCTGAGGTGCGATTTATACTTGTCCTTGAGAGTAGACACCTTGAGAAATAAAGAAGACCGTTTTCTTTTTTTAGGAGGGGAGGGATTATATGGTCCTGTACAATCTGGCTGCAGAAACTAAAATAAATATGTTGATTTCTTAATTTTAGTTTTTTTGTCTTTGTTTTTTTCTTTTTTTCTTTGTATTATTCGTAGAGATATAATAATATTTTTTCTCTTTTTACTTATTTTTTCTCAATTGTTTAGCTAAATGATTCAAAAAAATTAACAGACGCTGCAGTGTAATTTTAGTCAAAATTCAACTGTCAGAAGTCAGAAGCCGCTAAAAAATGCTGGATTGAAGGGGCCTAATTGCGATTTGCAGAGTACTTGAGTTGAGGCCATGTCAGGTTCATCGTAAGGTCATTTTTGTTGGAAAAATCGTGTGGTATTTTGGATCAGAATTTGTATTTGTAGGCGTGTGGATGCAGACGGGAGCAGTACAGGTTCGTAGGATGCGAGTACGGCAGCCGGCAGGAGCTTCGTAGAACTCGATTCCACGTGAAGAAGATGTAGACGGTTGCACGGCAAGTTTGTACGAAGCACAGGTTTCACGGTAGCTTCGTAGGATTTGGAGCGTACAAACTACCCAAGTCAAGCGCTTGTCTTCGTGTCTTGCCATGTTTGAGTTGGTCCAACAAAATCGATTCCACGTGAAGAAGATGTAGACGGTTGCCGCGGGGCAGGCGAGGAGCGGCGGCGGCGCGGCGCGGGGCAGCGAGGAGCGGCGGCGGCGCGGCCGGGAGCAGCGGTGCGCGGCCGGGAGCGGGAGGAAGAAGAAGGGCAAAACAGTCATTTCGCGTGGAGAAAAATTGCTGAAAAATGAAAATAAAATTAAAATGGGAAAAATCCTATATTTGCAAAAAGATGCTCAACTCAGTCCTATATTTACAAGGACAAATAACTCGATCCTATTTTACAAAAGCACTCTCAACTCAGTCCTATATATTCAATTTTCCCAACAAAAAGTGTGTTGTTTGGTTGGAGATCTCAGGTTCGTCTCCCACACACGTAGGTGGTTAATCGGTTCAGTTCTCAATTCTCCATAAGGGCATCTCCCATGGTTCTAGCTAGCAACTAACTAGAAGACTTCCACGTCATTTATATAGTACACACTAAAAGCTAGCATTTCTAAAGAACTATCTATAAGGATAGCTATTTGATGCTTACATGCACACACAGAAAAGGACTATCATTTATAGAGGCTGCTTCGTTTTGTGTTATAGACTAGTGCTTAAGGAAGAGCTGTCTCGGTTTTTTTTTTTTGCATACTCTGAGTCAGCTAGCTATATGCATGTACACATCAGCATATTACCCAAGTCAAGCGCTTGTCTTTGTGTCTTGCCATGTTTGAGTTGGTCCAACAAAAAGTGTATTGTTTAGTTGGAGATCTCCGATTTATCTCCCACACACGTAGGTGGTTAATTGGTTCAGTTCTCAATTCTTCATAAGATCCGCTCTAATATAGATATCTCAGATTCATCTCCCACATACGTAGGTGATTAATTGGTTCAGTTCTCAATTCTCGATGAGATCCGCTCTAATATAGATATCTCATGTTCATCTCCTACACACGTAGGTAGTTAATTGATTCAGTTCTCAATTCTCGATGAGATCCGCTCTAATATACATACACACTTTGATGTACTACATGCTTAATACATTTGGTTGAATGGTGTATATCGGAGCTAGGTGGTGTAGATTCATGGTAGGGTTGCATACAAATAACGCAAACGCATACAGCAATCAAACTGTAACTATCAGGCAGGTAGCATATTGGACTATCCAACGGTTGTCTAAGCATTCTCTTTTTGGTCGGTGGTGCAAGGACGGCATAATCAAATTTGCTAAAATTGTTTGTTTCTGTAACTCTTCCGTCGCCGCCCATGCAACTTTTCTGTACTCAGTGTCTTCAGGTCAACAAAATTTTGATAAACCTAGCTGGCTTCATATGGTATGATTGATGGTTTTGTCCGGGAAACTCCATGCACATTGCAGTGAACAGGCATGACCAAGGGGCAATGTTCATCTAGCTTCTCGAACTCTAGGTAACTCTCGATCTGAGCCGCGAATTTCTTATCAGACGGTTGTCTAAACGTGCAACATCTACATAAAAAAGATTAGCGACGTCCTCAGTGGTCAACGGTTAGACCTCTTCTTTTTAACTTCTAGAAACTATATTTTAGTTTTTTTTTATATTAATCAGCTTTCAAACGAAATATCTTTTCGAGTAAGATTTATAAATTGATTAAAAGGTAAAAGTAAGACCCTTTATTCTAATATAAATATGTAACAATACATTTTATATCAGTTGTAAAAGGTAAAGTTCAATACAGTAACCACTAGACAGTACGTCACAAAATACAAAGTACTTATTGGTAACATTAGACTTAATACATTATAAAATGCAAAATACTCATTGTCGACAAAATGTATGTATACAGACTAACATATATGAGTTAGGGGCCCCAAGTTTTCATAGGCCCTAGGCGGTTGCCCTTGCTGCCTAGGCCCATGGCCGGCCTTGATCAAAATTGTACATCTATTTATGTTACTCCATACTCTCTCTCACTTATGAACAGATTAAAAATCATAAACCATAACTCTAAACCATAAATCAAAGACAAAAGAGCGTGCCCTAAGTCAATGGTCAGCGGCCACTCGGACTTCGCGACTTGGAAAGGCAGTTGGCTTTCTCTGGCCCAGTGGGCAAAATAGGACGACACATCCGGCGCACCAAGCGCCAAATGGCCAAGAAGGTCAAGGAGAAAGATCCTTGTGTACACTAGACGGAGTCAAAGTCCACATGTAGAATTTTCATACTAACGAACTGTGTGCATCACGAGTGGCGTGTCCCATCCCCAAATTCACACTCGACTCTGAACCTTGGTTAATCACTTCCATTTTTCTCCACTGAATTGATTAATCTATTGTAGACATTGATATAATTGGAACAATATAGAGATTAGCATGCTTCTTACGCAAGGATGACACGCACAGATCGGCTTCCATCGAATGGAATCCATTTTTAGCGCTTGCGATCTTATGCTTGTTTTTTTTTAACTGCGGCTGATGAACATTAACAATTGATAAAAAAAAAGTTATGAAAGAGTACAGAATAAGAGAAACTCATATATAGTTTTAACTGATATAAATAAAGTTATTATAGTATCTACTGCGATCAACTTCTAGACTCCGTCTAAAAAATATATTATTTAAAAATTAATTATTATAAAAACCAAAAGTTGATAAAAAAAAAGAAGGGCCTTCATGTAAACCATGCTATCAATAGTCCAACAAATCCTTCGAAACAATTTCATCTATGTAACTAGAATGAAAGTACTTCCTTCGGTTCAAAAAAACATGTTCAGATAGCTGCATTCAAACTTTTAAAACACTATTTAGTAGTCACTATCTTTCCATTAACATCCCTTTATCGTCAAGCCCGGATTTGCATAAATGTGTTTGATTCGGACGATCCACTGAAAAAGGATCAAAGAAGTCTCATGGACCATGGTTATCACAGTCTAGTGCGCATATAGATTCATTTCTGATGTAGACCATGTTTCTTCTCTACCAATCATCTACGCCTATTGAATATTAATCGATTCATTTTGCAATTTTTTCTCGTCTAAAGAAAGCGACCACACGCATGAGCAACAAACTATTATTACCGGTGGCGGGGCCAAGATTTGGTTAAGCTTTAGGCTCAGTGGTGGAATGATCTAGATTATTTGGGCTGGACCATAAAAATATTACCTAGATATTTTTCACACCCCGGGCTGAAGCCTACCCTGCCCGGGGTGTGGCTCCGCCCCTAACTATTACACCTCACCTCCTCTTTTTTCTTTAGGTAAAAAAAAGCCCGACAACGGTCTCGTCCTTTTTAACTTATGACTTATGATTTATGTCTTTCCTCAACAGAATAAATGGGATGGTTTCTCCACTGCCGTTTCGAATCGGTTTATCGAAATAATATTTTCAAAGCGACTTATTAGCTTATTGGCTTCTTTCGCATAAGTGTTCGTATTAGGACCAAAATCATCGGTCGCTGTCAAAAAACACACACTCAACATTAGAGAATAACGGAGCATGATGTATAAGTTTCAAAAGAAGAAGAAGAGGTATATTATTAAGTACTTCCGATCTGATTGGAGTAATTCAGAAACACATCAAAACAAGTCCTCCTTGACGGCAGTAGTTTGACATTCCGTGCGAAATAGTTCGTCAAATAAGCATCAAATTTTATCACTTTGTGCGGCACTAAACCGTACTGTATTATGAAACTTATGAACGTCACCAAGAACTAACAAGAGTCGAAACTATTTAGTATGCAGTCTCCATCGGAGGATTATGATGCACTCGGCAATCTGAGCCAAATAGATCGCTACGGAAAGCCCAACCAACCAAATATATGCTGTCTATATCAAAACTCAACAGCTCACTGTGAAATAAAAATTTGAGCCTCATCTTTCGAGTGGGCGAGCGGAGATCAAGATTTGAGTATCGCCGGATTGTTTGCCTTTTCCCTAATGGCTCCAATCAACTGCTTCAACCCGCTGCTTGTAGTGGTTCGACTGGTACTTGGTTGCTTCGGTGACGATTAGTCAAATCTAACCACAAGTATTATAGCTTTTTAAGGGTAGGTGTGCTCATGTTCTACGTTAACTAATTGTTTCTTGGAAATTTAGCGGTTAAGTTTTCGTTCTGCTTATTTCGGTTTGAGCTTCTGGTTTAGTCTATTTTTCACTATTTATAAATTTCGTCTTTTTAGAACTTTTGTCTTTTTTTAACTTTTTTGCTGGTTCTTTTTTCCCGTATCTGTTTGCGATGTCCGTGATGAGCTAACATGTTTTTTCTATTTTTAATTTTTAAATAAGTCACTTTTAGTTACACTATAATGCAATACAAGTTTTGATTACTACGGTGTTTAAAGTTGCTGCGTGCACATTCCGCACATATTATAAGCGGACACACGAATCAGGCCCTGTTTGGATCCCATGGTCTAAAGTTTAGTTGTCTAAAGTTTTGGACTAAACTTTAGTTGACTAAACTTTAGCCACTAAACTTTAGTCGAAGGTCCTGTTTGGATCATGTACTAATGGATAGGACTAAAGTTTCAAAAAGACCATACTACCTCTCATCGTTTCGTGCGTCAGCCATTAAATGGGAGGTGAGAGACCAACATGCATGGGTAAATACGTCTTTGTGCCTAAGAATCCAAAACTTTAGACCACTTTAGTTCACTTTGGTGGACTAATGGTCTAAAGTGTTTTTTAGGGGTTAGCTAAAGTTTAGATCTAACTTTAGACCACCTGTTTGGAGACTTTAGATCTAAACTTTAGTGACTAAATTTTAGATGGAGGATCCAAACAGGGCCTCAGTCGTCCTAAAAAAAAGGTGGAATTGCCTCCTATATAGCCAATGGTGCTCATTTATTTTAGAGACCGGGGACAACGCGTTAGTGTAGTCATCTTAGGTTCTGTTCAAAAGAGTTTTTTAAGTGACTTATGACTGAAAAACTATAATTAGTTGAAAAAACACTGTAGTTAATGGAGGCTTATTTAGCATAATTAAATTTAAAAAAGTTAAAATAGAAAAACATGTTAGCTCATCACGTATAATGCAATTAAATACGAGAAAAAACCAGCAAAAAAGCTCAAAAAAGTCAAAAGTATAAAAAGACAAAATTTATGAATAATGCAAAATAAGCCAAAAGCTCAAACCAAAATGAGTGGAGCCTATGCTCACAACTCACTGGTACGTCACAGATTCAAATCCAAAAAAATCATGATGAAAATCCACACAATTAGCCATTCAATTGTTACTGGTAGGAATCAAACTACGGTCATCAATCGAGAGAGAGAGAGAGAGAAGGTGTCAAGTCGTGGAGCTAAGCAAGTTGGCACGGTTGGTGGTTAGAGCAACTCCAGCAGGGCCCCTACTTGACTCCTCAAATCTCATATTTGAGAGCCAGAGCAAAAAGCGAACTCCAGCAGAGCCCCTACTTGGCTCTCAAAATAGAGGCCTCTCAAATGAGGTCTCAAGCCCTCATTCCTAGGGCCCCTACTCAGACTCTCATTTTTCAGCTTTCCTCGTTTTTGTGGAACATTTGTGCTTTCAATTTAAATTTAACGATTTGAATTTAAATTTGAATATTAAATATTTGAATTCATATTTGAATTGGAACAAATTTGAATTTAAATTTGAATGTTATGTGATGAACTTTGTGCAATTTAAATTGAACAAATTTGAATTTAAATTTGAATGTTATGTGATGAACTTTGTGCTTTCAATTTAAATTGAACAAATTTGAATTTAAATTTGAATATTCGTATTTGAATTCGTATTTGAATTCGGAACAAATTTGAATTTAAATTTGAATGTTATGTGATGAACTTTGTGCTTTCAATTTAAATTCGGAACAAATTTGAATATTCGTATTTGAATTCATATTTGTGCTTTCAATTTAAATTCGAATAAATTTGAATTTAAATTTGAATATTCGTATTTGAATTCATATTTGAATTGAACAAATTTGAATGTTATGTGATGAACTTTGTGTTTTCAATTTAAATTCGGAACAAATTTGAATTTAAATTTGAATATTCGTATTTGAATTCATATATTTAAATATTGTCCCTCATTGTGAAATCATAAATATTTTATTGTGTATTGTGCTTTTGTCCCATACATATGCATATAGTGTGTGAGAAATAGAGGAATTGAGAAGTAGGGCCTATTTTGAGAGTTCTGCTGAGTCAATTAGAAAAATAGAGCCCTCAAAAGTAGGGGGAGCCCTCAAATGAAAAGTAAGGGCCCTATTTTGAGGGCTACTGCTGGAGTTGCTCTTACTTCGAAACAAACTAATCTATTCGTTCAAAAAAACAAAACTAACTAATTTTATTTTAGAAAACAAACGTAAAAGAGAAAATGAGAAAGAGGAAAAGGCCGGCCCTGTCCCGTACGGCCGTACATGGGCCTTCACAATCTGGTAAACCAGTATGGCAGGGCAGTATCCACACTTGGGCGCATGTAGCGTCTAGCTCGCCTCTAGGGTTTCTTCCTCACCGCCGCCGCCCAGTCAGTGCTTCGGAGAGTTCATGCGAAGGCTAGACCCCTCCCGCCGCGCTCCGACCGCCGCTGCCATGGTCAGCCTCACCTTTCTCCGCTCCGTTGTAGCCATGTACTTGTGGTTCAGCCCGTTGTTCTGACATCTCGCTGTTGCACTCGTCGAGCAGGTGAAGTACTAGCGGGAGCCGCCCAACCCGACCAAGTGTGAGATCTCGTCTCTCTCCGTTCCTGCAACGGTTTGGTCTTGCTTTGCAGCTTGCCTTCTTCCCCGTGTGGTGGTTTTGATGGGATGTTTGGTGTTGTGTGCGCAGCGGCCAAGGCCATGAGCAGAGATCTCAGGGTCCACTTCAAGGTGCGTTTCTTGAACCTTGCTTGATGGGTCCTATGTTTGTGCATGAGGTTATTGGTTGCAGATTACTTGTCCTGCTATGTTGCTGAATTAGGCCTAGGCAGTGCTTAAATGGCGTCATGAATGGATTGGAGTGTGATAACCTAAAGAGTAAAGGTGCTGTTCTTTTGTTTATATGAACAGTTCCCACGTTACTTTAGGGACATCGATACATTGTTATCTGACGAACCATTGTATTGTTCATCATGACAAATGGTCTGTACGCAATGTGACATCACATTAGATGTTTTTGTTCTGGAAAATATCTAAATGCTGCCCGCATTTCATCCAAAATCTGCAGCATCTCACTGCAAAGTTGAAATGGAAGTTTTGCGCCTTAAATTTTGACTAATATTCCGTAAGATAATGGGGGAACTTTGAATATTGTTGTATATATTGCTTGCATCATGCTAATTACGTCTTGATGTTGCTGTGGGGTACACTGCTAAAACTCCTTAAGAGTCCTAGTGAAATTTTGTACCTTACATTAAGTCAGGGTTGACCGTTTAGCAGATTTTTCTCTCTCTGATATAACCTGGTCTTTACAGATATTTTATGGTGCTGTGTAATCTCTTCCAGTCTTTTACTGTTTCTTGGAGCATCGTTCTATCTTATACAGTTATACCTTGAAATAGCATTTAGTAATGTTGAACATACCAATTTTCTGTTAACTTTCTCTATTTGATCTTTTCCGTCTAGTCACATATACCACACAATGGTCATTGGAACAATATTCTCTGATTATTACAGTGAAAAAATCATAACTAGTATTAGAAGCTTTGGGGCTTATGGATATTCTATTAACTTGTAATTGACGGGAGTGGTCTATCAGTGTGAAATCTGTTTCTGAACTTTTCCACATATGGCAAACTGAGTTCAGTGAGCAGTTTATTATAGGACTCTGATGCCCATGCAATGGTTGCTGGCTGTGTGCGCTAGGTTGATAATGTCCTACTTGCATCCATTGTTGTCACGGCGTCGCCTAGGCGTCCTGGCGGCCGGAGGAGGATGCCGTGGCTGCTCGCCTCGCCTGATCCCGCCGTTGACGCCGGCTAGGGTTAGGAGTCGGGCACGGGGAGCTGGAGGCGGCGGGGAGAGGAGGCGGACGCGGAAGGCGGCGGCGAGGAGAGGAGGCGGACGCGGGAGGCAGCGGCGGGAGAGGAGGCGACCGGGAGGCGCGGAGGAGAGGAGGCGGACGCGGGAGGCGGCGGCGGAGAGGAGGCGGACGCGGGAGGCGGCGGCGGGGAGACGGGAGAGGCGGAGAGGTCGAGAGCAGAGAGACGGGAGAGAGAGACGCGAGCGGAGAGGTCGAGACTCGAGAGAACTGAGAGGTCGGACTCGGGAGGACGTTTTTATATACGAGAGACGGAGGGTTATGTGAGTATGTGATGTATGAATGTGTTACGGGGAGATTTCCTGGCGCTTGCATGGTGTCGCCGCGGCGTCCAGGCGCAGCTCACTCGCCGTGGTCGCCGATTCCGCCGTGACAACCATGCTTGCATCATTATTTTCACATATGGCAAACTGAGCTCAGTGAGTAGTCGATCATAGGACTCAGATGACTATGCAATGGTTGTTGGCTGTTTGTGCTAGGTTGATAACGTCCTACTTGCATCATTGTTGACTATGTATCAGTTTTTTCATTGTTTCTCATACTGAGCCCCTAATATGCGCAGAACACAAGGGAGACAGCTTTTGCGCTTCGCAAGCTGCCTTTGGCCAAGGCTAAGCAATACCTTTAGGATGTTATTGCTCACAAGCAAGCAATTCCCTTCCGGAGGTATTGTGGAGGTGTGGGCCGTACTGCTCAAGCAAAGTCTTGCCATTCAAATGGGCAAGGTCGCTGGCCAGTAAAATCAGCCAGGTTCATATTGGATCTGCTGAAGACTGCTGAGAGTAATGCTGATGTATGAAACTGCTGCTAGTGTTTTCTTCTCTTTCTATTTTTAAAATGCATGACACTCTCAACCTTTGTTTGGGTTAACTTACCATCTGTTGTTTATAGGTTGAAGGCTTGGATGTTGACAACCTCTATGTTTCACACATCCAGGTGAAGCAAGCACAGAAGCAGAGGCGCCGTACATACCGTGCTGAAGGAAGAGCCCGTGAAGAAAGAGGTATATTTCTTTTATCCCTTTGTATTTGTTTCAGTTGTGTTCATGAATCGGAGTTTGGCTGAGCACTGTGCTTTGGTCAGACTTTTTTCAAGCTGTCTGAATTAAAATACTTAGTATTCATCTTTTGAGGTAGACTCACATTTTGTACAATAAATACAATTACAATGTTGAAGTGAATCTGTTTACCCTTGTCATTTTGAGGTCCTATTTTTATATGGAGTTAATTTTAGTATAAAACATCCCTTTCTATTTTGTAATTTTGATTCGACTTCCTTTAGTTGTTTCTCCTAATCCATATGATCATTGTTTCTTTTGTAGCCTGACAACGCTATTGCACCAAGGAGGCAAGTTATGCAAGCTTGCAGAGTGAGCGTATTTGTCCAAGAATCCTAGCTGTAGCTCATTTCAAGTACTTTATGGCAGTGTTGCCACCCTGATGTTTATGGTACAGTCATTGAGTCGGGATTTGTTGAGGTTGATGTTATCCTTGTGATTGCGTATGGTTGAATGGTAGTATCTGCTGAAATAGTTTCAGATATTTGAGCACTTACCTACCTGAGCTTATTTGCCATATTTTACGTTGTTTTGCTGCCCGCTTAAAGTATTATCTGCTACTTTTGATTGCTTATAATGTTTCTTGTCGAATCTTGTTCACGGGTGTGTAAAAGTTCGATCATTTCTGACAAACGGATGATTGATTGTTTGGATAGCATAGTACGTAAAAGCTCAAGGTTTTAAATCGTGATTTTCGCGGCTACATGGCAAGGTCCTACAAAAGCTATAGCTAACTATTTACCTGTGTTTTGGTCCTGTGTATATTGGTTTTGAAAAGCTGTTTTTTTTTATAATACATGACTTTTCTGTAGTATCTAACTTTCAAACGAAGTGCTTTTTTAATTTAAGGTTTACTAGTTGATTGTAGTACATACTGTAGTGACTTTATTTATATCGGTTAAAATTGTATATGAATATTTCTTTCTACATACTATTATTATTTATAAGATAAAGTTAATATGAACGGAACCGTCCCCTTTGTGGCTTAGCATTTGAACTTGAAAAAAAGCTGCGTAGCTAACTATACCGAGATCGTATGCAATTTTTTTTAACTTACGTTGTGTGTCTACTTATGAATATGGTGAGCGTTTATTTCGACTACGTATTGTGGACTACGGAGCAACGTGAGAACAAACGTTACTGTAATTATACAGTTCACAGTTGAATTGTAAACTATGATGTAACGTTACTGTAATTATACAGTTCACAGTTGTACCTATGGACGGTCATGTTTGGGTGCGATCGAATATGCTTCTTTGTGATTTATATCCGTACTATTTGCAATAACTAGTTTTTAAATGTTACATTTTTTCAATACAAGATCAATAGAAAGATTGTAGTAAAAAATATACTAAATTCAGTTGTACCAGTCAAAATCACATACAACTATTTTCCTGTATGTACTACCTTTTACGAACAGTCAGAATTTAAATATTTAAATCATAAACCATCAGCCCAGAACTCACCCAAATGCAACATTGTCAAACTTATAATGAGCTCCTAACATCAATCCCACAAGGATAATAACAACCATTGCTCACAAACAAGGAAAAATTACATGCAAAGAATCAGTGTGATCACTTCAATGGATGCATTTGCCAGGCTTTGTCCACCGGAACCCTCCCCGGCGCCTGGCCTCCGGCGCCGCCGCCGTGTAGTTCCTCCAGTCGCGCAGCACGTTCCTGAGGTCGTGCACCTTGTGGCCGGTGCAGCAGTTGGCGTGCAGCGTGCACACCCTGCCCAGGTCGCCGCTCAGCTGGCAGAAGCCGCCGCAGTGCGCCGTGTCGAGGAACTGCATACGCACGCCGGCTCGCCGGCTCAGCTCCCCCTGCAAGCGCCCGAGGATGTACTGCTCGTTGCTCCCCGCCGGAAACCGGTCGCGCGCCTGCCGCCACCGCCTGTAGAACTCCACCGTCCGGTTCTTGGACCTGACATACAGGAAGCCGCCGTTGGGGCGGTTGCGCATGCTCTCCGGGTCGCCGGTGATGGCGACGTCCGACGTGATGGCAATGTGCCGCAGCGGGTTCGGAGTAAATAGCACTGTGTGTTTCTAAACTTGTGCGGTCGTTCGGGATGCAAATGGTACAAGTTAATCCTGATCAATCTAGTACTAAATCTGGTAATACAAAAAGGTAATTTAGTATTTGGTACTGAATCCGATTAGTATCGGATAGTTGTTACTGGATACAGTAGCGAAAATGAAAAAGCTAAAATCCGACCGAATAGTGTTGGTAAACAGTAAATCGGATACTATCCGATTGAATATCCGACAAACAAGTTAGTATCCCAACCGGCCCAGCCTATCAACCATCATTGACATCAATCAACCTAGATTTTACCCAAGTTATAACTTAACTCCAAAATTCGGCCACTCTAGCCAGTCGCCACTAATCCTCCCCGCTTATGTAAAATTTGCGTATAAATTTATCGGTTTTTGAACTTATGTATAAATTTACCAGTTTTGAAATTATGTATAAATTTATCGTTTATGTCGAACTTGTGTTGTGTCGGCCATCATACTTAAGTAATCTAGATGAAGTTATTACTAGTTGAAAGCTTAAAATGATGGTGGTATGGTTCAGTGTACATTCCTTTATGTATGCACATACTATTCGTCTATATTATCTGTTTCCGATCTGAAACCATCATGTATCTGTTCTGATTGTACCGTACCCGAAACTCCGAATATTTCAAATTCATATTCATATCTGATTTTACCGTATCTGACTTCAAATTCATAAAAAATATGTGTTACAATACGGTATGAATAATATTCATCCAAATCTGATCCAATTACACCTTAGATCATGCAGTAGCACGTACCGTGAAGAGAAAGAAGAAGCCGAGCTCGAGGATGGTTTGCTGGAACCGGTTCTCGCCCCACATCATATCAAGGTAGTCCTTGGTCATGAAGTACTTCTCCTCGTTTTAGTCCACGGTGCCTTCCAGCCGGAGGAGGTAGTAGTGGCGGTGCACTGACCGGCACCTCTCAAGCGCGTTGGGGTCCATGGCCACGATGAGGACATGGTCCAGTAGTTGCTCCGTGCCCTCAACGAGCCAGAAGCTCTCTAGGAAGAGGTCCAAGAAGGAGCCCGGCACGGCGTGAGTTTTGGGCATTTTTAGCCTTGTGCAGCATAACAATACCAGAAGTAGTCCCTGGTTATATGCAATGCCATTTTTGTCCCCCTCCCCAAGCGCGGAACTCCGCCATCGATACGTGATAATTAGAGGTTATCACAAACGATTTGTGAGCTGTCTGTGATAAATACAATACAGACGATTTGTAACTAGAACCATCTGTGATACTCTAACATCACAGACGGCTCGAAGTAAAAAAACCATCTGTGATACTCTAACATCACAGATGGTTCTAACTACCAACCGTCTGTGATGGGCAAGTATCACAGACAGTTGTAATATAGAACCATCTGTGATAGTTCTTTATAGATAGTTTATACCACAAAATCGTCTGTGATAGTTCATACTATACCTAAATTTTTCTGTTTTTGGCTAGCCTCAAGAAATGTTAACTATGCCCTTTGAAAACAAGCAAATATAACAACAAATACAGCAACACATTCCATTAGAATATACTATTACAGCATCACAAGATAATGAGCATGTTACCCATCTAACACAGCAAGAACATGGTAAAAACACATCTCCTAATCCTACAAATCCAACTCTTAAATATGGCAAGAACATATCTCGGAGTGAAACAGAGAGGAGAAATAATTAATAAGGGGTGAGAGGTGGGAAGAACCAGTGCCTACCGTTCGATGAGGAAAGAATGGACGGGTGATATCAGAATCCTAGGAGAGATGCCACAGATCGGTGTCATGGCATTATCAGAGATAGTTTGTTATACGAACCATCTGTGATAATGCACATATTACAAACGGTTCTTATAAATAAACGTCCATAAATTATCACAGACAATTATTAATACAAATCGTTTGTGATGTTTTGCATTATCACAAACGGTTTATACTAACAATTGTTTATAATATTTTCACAAACAGTTATTAATAAAAAAAACTATTTGTGATGTTTTGCTTTATCACAGATAGTTCGTATAAATAACCATCTGTGAAAATATCACAGACGGTTATTAGTATGAACCATCTGTGATAGTTACAGCACAGACGGTTCCTATGAATCGTCTGTGATGTAGCTACCTAGTATAGTCTCTTCTGTAATAGTGAAATTGCTAATTGCTCAGTACATATTTGGTAAGATTATAAGAGAGACTAGAATCAATTAGGATAATTTGTACCTAATATGGTTCCTTCCATATATCTAGTAATATTTCATATTTGTATTAAATTGATTTGACCTCGAAATCACATTATGGTGTATATATATGCCCTCCGAGGCTCAAGCAATACATCATCAAATATTTCGGCTATTCTATCTTCCTACATGGTATTATAGCAGGTTCGTCGTATTTGGGCCTATTCCTACCCACCACTAAATTCTGTAGTGCATCGTTCTTAGGAGAGATGATTCAATCTCTCTGATTTAATCTCCTGAGAGCTGTGCAAAATATTATAGATAAATGATCTTCTTTCTTCCTCATCAATTGATAAATCAGTTCTCATCAGTAGATCGGATCTTTTTTCTTTGCATCTTCTCAACTGCCAACTACGTCTACCACTGTAATTGACTATCACTTCGTCCCTTTAGTATCTCTCCGGCAGCCGCGCACTTAATTTTCGTCTTTCTTGGCGTACTCCTCCAAGTGATCCTACCTTGTGTCGCGCGCCACGCATCTTCGTCTTTCTTGGCGTCCTTTGTTGTTGCAATCACCATGCACGCAGTAGGTGGCTGCCGCCTTCCTCTTCTCTCGTGCTTGGCACCATGCACCGCCAGGCTTCACCTGCATTAGCCCCGTGCATGCATGAGAGCCTGCCTGCCTGTTGTTTCTCTCTCGTCCACGCATGCAGGCACATGCATATACCTCTTGTGCCATGTTTTTTTGCCTTCCACCGACTGCATTGGCTCCTTTAATTTCTCTGGCACTGTTGCTTGCGGCTATGTATCTTCTCAGAGCATTTTTAGTGTTTCGAATGATCGAATCGATCGATTCAAAGTTATACGACGTAAGTATTTTAGAAACTAATCTTATTTTTCTAACATATTGAACTAATTCCTACTAATAACTACGACCAACATCACACTAAAAAATTATAAAATAATAATATCATCTCTCAACCGCACTCTTTTCTATGCAGTTGTTTA
The DNA here is from genome assembly GCA_036346575.1 of Dendrocalamus sinicus. Classification (NCBI taxonomy): domain Eukaryota; kingdom Viridiplantae; phylum Streptophyta; class Magnoliopsida; order Poales; family Poaceae; genus Dendrocalamus; species Dendrocalamus sinicus. The sequence continues at coordinate 6,731,822 of CM070664.1, forward strand.
ATATTCATATAAATTGTTTAATATTTTAAATCGACTTCTAAGTAGAGTCCAATTCCACGCTTTTTGTTAGAATCGATCTTTCCAATGTATTGAATCGAATTAGTGACTTCTCTCTCCTTATTTGAATCGGCTAAAATATAATATTGAAGATTGTCTGAGTGCCTTCTACTAGCATTCGACGCCACGCATGCATGCAGGCCGATCCAATCTGCCGTTCTCGACCTCGGCGAGTCTTCTCCGTCCTGCTGCTTCTTTAATCAGATTCCTTGTGCACCATCGAGTCCCCAGGAACGTTAATTGTTGCCTCTCTCCGTCAGGTTGCATGGCAGCCCGCTCTTATGCTCACGCCACTCTCTACATCTGCTCGGTTCGACATTGTCGCCGCTAGTTCAACTCCTTCGATCCACCGATGCAGCTTCCCTATGCACACATGCATTGCGTGATCTGCTTCCCTTCTTATTCTGCCCTTTTCTTTCCTTTTTTTTCATCGTTTCCTTCTAACCGAGTAGGAAACAGGTTGGTTTCCTTTCGTGCACCGCCGTTTCTACTGGTTGCTCTCTCCGCAACGGCCCCTTTCTCCAACGCCGACGGGCATGACTGCATGAGTCTCGATACCGACTTCTTCCTGGGCATAACCTTCCACCGCGACCATCGGCAGCGGCTTCAGGTCATCCTTAACTTCGCCATCATCGTCAACATCGATGTCTTCTTCATCTTTAACAATATTCCTTCGACAACTATCTCTACGGTAGACAACTTCACCACCGGCTCTCATATGGCACTTCTTATTGGCTTCTACTCTAGCTTGAGTATCCTTGTCGACTTCTTCTCTAGCCTGAGCGTCCGCGATGCTTCCACTCCAACTGCGGGGATGTTAGAGTACATATTTGACAAGATTATAAGAGATAGAATAAAATCAATTAGGATGATTTGTATCCGATATAATTCTTTCTATGTCTTTAGTAACATTCCATATCTATATTAGATTGACTTAATCTCCAAGTTACATTGTACTCTATATATACGCCATTCGAGGCTCAAGCAATATATCTATCAAATATTCTGGCTATTCTATACTCCTACACCAATGACGATAAATTAAAGGTTTGTTCTTTTGATTTACGACTTATTAGTTTAATGAATAGTGTTTACCGAAAGAACTCGAAACTACAAATTTACTGAAAAGCCAAAAAGAATGGAGTGTCAAGAGGGACTAAGCAATTACCAAGGAGGAATAACAAGAGGCGGCCAACGTTGAGCTGCTGCCGCCGCCGCTGGCAACGGTGATGGAGGGGGGCGCGGCGCCGTCCGTCGCCGATGATGAGGACTTCCGAGATTACGTCCCATGTTGGACTTAGTGCAGTTGGGCCATTGTGCCGCACGCAAATTTCTTGATGAAATGTCATGATGGGATGGCTCCAGTGGGCCAAGGGTGGTTGCCTGCATAGGCTGCTTGCGAAGGAGTTGGGTGAGTTGACATGGGTCGGTTCGAGCGAGCGGGCCAAGATTTTGGGCTTCTTCTTTTTTGGTTTTTAGATTTCGACTTTTGATTTGTTCAAAAGATAAAATAAATAGTACGATTTTAAAAAATAGATTTTCTAAATAGATTTTTAAGTCTAAAATCATATAGACTGTTTGTGTCTGTATCTCTGCTATTATCTTAAAAATACAGATAAAAATTATCTACCGTAACTCAAAAGAAGACGGCCTTTCACATGGCCAGTGGCACATTGGCGCGCGCCAACCACCCACCGCACGTCGTGGCCCGTCGAGTGTCCGTGCTCCTCGCGCCGCCGGTTGATCCGCACGACTCGACGGTGCTCCGCTCGCTCTGCGCGCGCCTTCGCGCACGCTGCAACTCCTCGTGCGCGCCAAGCGGCACCGGCGCATGCTGCTGCTGACGAACGAGCCCAGCCGCGCTCGGGACGTACCAGACGGCACAGATTCGGCCGGTAGTCGACCTCTGCATACTCCATATGCCCATCCAATGTGATTCTTACGGTTCCCAACGAGGCCATCGGAAGCCGCCCGAAAGAGATTGGCATACAAAATCACCCCAAGTAAACAAAACCTACATGCGCATAGCTGCAGCGGAGCCCGGACAATAATAGATGGATCAGTATCATGTGTAACACAAAGTTCTTCCGTTCCAACCAACGACACAAGTTCACAACAAAAGACAGCGCTGCTCAACTGCAATTATGCACATCAATTTAAATGGAAACTTCTGATGGATAGTATAATGTAATAGAAAAAAATGTAACATGTGATAAAAACCAAAATAAGGCGCAATTGTAAATCATGCATGAGCTTTGTCACTATATTTAAGCTTCAACTTAGTATGCAGTTTAATCACAACTGAAATCGCAAGCCTGCAAACTGAGGCAAGTCATGCATTTCACAAGCCACTGTAACTGACGACGAGCAAGTTATCTAGCCAGGGGCTTCAAAACTCAACGCCCAAGTTTGTTACATCAACAAAAACAGCAGTACACTAAGTCATATGATAATGCACATGATCACATGCTTTCGCCACCTCCAAATCTCCAATGGTTGCACGAGTGATGTCGTCCACCCCTCTAGTATACCATAAACAACCAAACAACAGTATATCTCTCACGGTAATGTCAGCACCAATTAGGGTATCTTTTCGCTGCCAATGAAATCAATCACTGATTAGTCTGTGCCGAAGTAGCGATCACCATATTCACCCAATCCTGGGATGACACGGTATTCCTCATTCAACCCAACATCAATCTCTGAGGTTACAATCTTCAATCGAGGGAATCGCTTGCAGACACAATGAATCCCTTCAGGAGCCTGTTTATGAAATGCCATAAACAAACTAACAAAAAACAAGGAAATATGTATCAAGCAGTAACGAAGCTAGTGAATGAGCTAGACAACTTCACCGAGATAAGATTAAGAAACATGATTTGGTCCTCAGGAACTCCTTTTCTTATAAGAAGTTCTATAGCTTGATTGGCTGAGTTACCTGTAGAAACAAGGGGATAAGAAACTTAGTTGCCAAAGCCTATTGGTTCTTAATTCCAAAAGGAATGCAAACAGAACTATGAAGAGAAAATTGGAAGAATGGATATTCAGCACTAACCTGTACCAAGCACAGGATCCAAAAGTAGAACATGACGTTCAGCAATATCCATGGGCAACTTATGGTATATGAGCTGGACACGGAAAATAAATAAGGTTTATTCACAAAATCACATAAGTGAATTATTTTCATGAACTTTTTCAAGGAAAGTATATGTCAAGAACACTTAACTTGTTGACCATCGTCTCCAACCCGATGTATCAGAATTTTGCCTATTTTTATTCCCTTACAACAAGCACGCAACGCATTCTCCATGCTTTCACCACTGCAGTCAACATATATTTCATTTTACTATGTGCAAGAAGAGAAGGCTGAAAATTTGTTGCATGAGTGATTTTATTGCAAAAGTATAACTAGGGAAAGAAAACAAAAAGAGAAAGAAGGCGAAGACACAGTACATAAGTTTAGCTAACTGCACATGTTAATACTACTGGTTAGCATGGGCTGATTTGATTTACGAGTATCATAAATACATATTGATTCATAGTACTAGTGGTGATTAATAATGTACTAGATGGAATGGAGCAAAAGTTATAGCTATGTAATCTGGACTTGACAGATCAACTTTCGAAGAACATACGAGTATAGGAAAGCTAAACTTTTGCATGCTAAAGAATAGAGAAATTGCAAAAGAATGCAAAATTTGAATCATGATTTGCATCACTGTACATTCTCGACTAGTGTCTACAGAAACATCCACAAAGGAGTTTATGTATAGGTATATCAATTTATTAAGGCTTTGTTGACTGTTGAACAAGAAGTACTACATTGGAAGCTGCAGATAATGCTATAATACGGTAATAAATATACTTTTAAACCATCAGGTTTCAAAGAAAAGAAAACCAGGCTTACCTTCGAACAATAGACACTCCACAGAGCTTCTTGCAGAAGTCAACTCCCGAATAAATAGATCCTGGACGAAGAACAAATAATCATGATGTCATAGTGTGCAAAATTCTATTCTTTGTTCTCTTTCAAAATATGAAACGAGTACAGGGGGCAGGGGCTTGTATTAACAGAAATGGACAATGAACAGTTCTATGAGGTAGATAGATAGGGCAGTCAATCAACAATCTTTAGAAGTCCCAGGCTTCCAGAAGATTCTTTTGCCAACGCATATTGGACCAAGCCAATCAGATTACATGATGAACAACTGCTTAAGGAATACAAGTTCTATTTCCCATTTGGATAAGCTACCTTATCTCCACACAAACTCTGGTAGCCAATGACAAGGCAAATCAGTAGCGACATTGTAAAGGGGAAATTCCAGCTCTCCAACCATCAAATATATTTTACAGGGGGAAAGATAAGGGGTAAGTAAGCAGTGAACCCCTTGATTGTTTATTGCAAAGTACTCAGAAAATGATTGTTTACAACAACAAAAACAAAGCCTTTTTTTGGCAATAAACAATCATCAGAAAATGATTGTTTATTGCAAAAAAAAAAAACCCCCAGCAGGAATGGTAGTTAGCAAAACAAACACTGATTCATAATGGCTCTCGGCAAAACCACAAATTTGCGGGGGAAGATAAGAGGTAAGTGAGCAGTTAACCCCTTGATTGTTTATTGCAAAAACCTCAGAAAATGATTGTTTATTGCAAAAAAAAACAGAAATGGTAATTAGCAAAACAAACACTGATTCATAATGGCTCTGGGCAAAACCACAAATTTGCAATGGAAACTAGCAAATGCCACGTTTTTATAATAGTACGCCTACAAGCCAATTTATCTTAGGGTTATCCCTATCAGCCTATGTTAGAGAGCTAATATTAAGCAGTAGAGGATTAAGTTATCTGGCAAAGAATTTCCTAGAAGGCAAAATGCAAAAACAAAAAATAATAGGTGCATGATACAAGGGAGCCATTTGTGTACCTGTTGGTGTAATGACCTGCTTCTCTGTAAATGGCAAATTACCCAGACCGTGCTCAACTACCTAGCAAGACAGTTCCATAATAAGTAACGCATAAGTAAAGAGCCAACCACATTTATTAGCTATGTAGTTCAAATTGGCCATTGAAATAGAGAAGGAAGTAGAGGTCATAAGAAACAAGAGTGCTACCAGACGAATCAGCCGATCTGAATAGAAGACAAAGTCAGGAGTAGTAATGTCCCGGTCACGAATGAGAGTATGCATTCCACGTATCTGTTCAGATGAATTGTTAAAAACTTCAGTTTGGGAATCTAAGTAACATTATAAAGCTTAAGATCAACAGTGACAGTTAAGTGTACCTGGAAAGTTGTGTTAACTACAAAAACATTTGAGTAAATTTTGCACAAGTCATGCTGACCAAGTTTTGTGCGAATATGTTGCACAATCAAATCAATGGCAACATGGTTATCTCCCCCTCGTGGTATGATCACATCAGCAAATTTCTTGGAAGGAAGAACAAAATCATCGAACGCAGGCTTCACAAACCTCCCATACTAATTATTTCAACAAAAGTTCATAATAAAAAAGTGTCATAAAATATAAGTATGTAGCAAACATGAGGGCATGCAGATATATGTAATGTATTTGAATAGCATAAAGATCCAAAAGTTATGCACAAAAGACTAGTGTTTGAATTACCTGCTCAAGCACTGAGATAACATCTCTACCTCTTTCAACTGTATCACGCCTTATTCGTCGGGCAAGCCTAATATCAGCATCTAAATGGATGCATAAAACACAAACAGAAGATTGGGTGAATGATCAAAGATTGGCTACAAATATGACTCACTAATCAAAACTGCCATACACTCTAGAGCATATAATGTCTTCAAAATTGTCGCCATGATATTAACAATCATACATCAAACAAAGAGAACAGCAACAAACCTGTGTCAACAAAAATTTTCATGTCCATCAAATCACGAACCTTTTGATCATGAAAAACCAAAATGCCCTCCAAAATGATGACATCTGATGCATTGACCTAACAAAAAAAAGAATCTGTAATATGTTCATAAGATGAGTTTTAGACCTAGTTAATAATCATAATCATTTGAGTTCACTTGCATTAAAGAAAGACAGCAAATAGAGCACCAACAACACAGTAAGGACAAAAACATCCTTATTCAACAGAAGCTCCCATGTTTTATTACAGATGTACAATGGCAGAACTAGGTGGGGCCGCGGGGGCAGCTAAGGCAACAGTGAAGACCTCAACAGTACAAAATACTAAACTATGTACTTATAGATTCAGTAGGCTGGTGCCAAATGTCTAGAATAGGAAATGACAAAATAGAAAGCTACAGTAACATTCCCTAAAAAAAGCATCAGCGACAGAAATTAAATCGTCACTCGCAGGAGTGAAAGAAAATAACATGCATTTCATGTCATTGATTTTCATCTCATCTGGATATTTTACACAAAACCTTTGTATACAAAAATATCCACCAATAATTAGATCATTAATAATAAACACGTTATCTTTTTCCACATGAATGATTGATTATGCAATTACTACCTTTCTAAAGCTTTCAGAGCATCGTCGATGGTTCTTAAAATCATATATAGGAATATTTACAGATTGTCCACTTCTTAACTTTCCCATGCACTCCAGAAGTTGATCTGTATCAAATGCATCTGCAAAGAAACAAAGAACAAAATATCTCAGCCTCTTCCAAAAGTAAAGTGAATTGAAACCCTGAAGACTAAAAAAGGCATAGACTTTCATCAAATCAAGTACCAGGGTGATCAAAGTTGTAGTCTTGCACATGTTCAGATTGTTCATCAGTTAAACCATGGTAGAATGAATCCTGAAAAATTACAACACAAGCTTAATTCTACTGGCTCTTGGAATCCTTGGAAATAACCTTTTCAATGGTTGGGTGATATACCAATGTTGCCTACTTGCCTTACAGAAACTTAAAGATATCAACAGTGGAAAGACAAAAAATACCAACTCAAAACTGCATGAAAATTCCTACGACATTTAGGAATCAGGACACATTTTTTATCGAAAGAGGCAGGAGCTCTGCCTAAACTCTTTACAGAAGGAAGTGAAAAGTAGATAGATACAGCAGATCACTTAGCTAAGTTAAGAAAGATAGCACTCGGGAGCAACAACCCACAGCAAACAACAGGGAGCAAGGTCAGCAACTACGGGTCAAAGGAAGAAGAAAGTACTAGCAGAATTAGGACACATTCAACAGACTCAAGATACACATACCAGAAGAAAATGACAAGTTCATTCTCAAGGCATGTCATCTTTTGACCTATTGCATCATGATATGTTCTGCTCAGTTACTTTGTGATGACAAAGCAGACTGCCAATTTATATTTGTCGGGGTTACCAAACCGAAACTAGGACTATTCCAAACGAAACTTTTCCCCCTATTTATATTGGTACAAGGTTGGGCAATCTCATAAGGACCTGCTAAGCTGTGCCTCGCTTTTTTGCTCAGTTTCTTTGTTGGTAACTGCAAATACACCATGACGTGCTTTAACAGTTGGCCAATCCTGGATCACATTTAACAGAAAAAGGATGCATTTTTAAAGTGGTTAGATATCAGGAAGCAATAATTAAATATGTACTACTGTTTTGCCCAACAGCCTAAATGCCTAATCGAAGCTTTGCAGTTTTGCACAAACAACACAGTACACGATTTCCAACTGCAACATCAGATGCTCTAATTGAACAAAACTCTCCAAATATGTTTAGAACACAAAAAAAAAAAATCATCTGACGAGCAACGAACACCACACCTGGTTGACGAGGACGACGCGGTGGTCGTGCAGCTGCTGGATGATCATGTCGCACACCGTCGTCTTCCCCGACGCCGTCCCTCCCGACACCCCTTCAGAACCACCAAAGCGCACCAAAAATTCAAAAGAAACCAGGAAGGAAAAAACGGAGAAATTATAAGTGAGTGAGTGAGTGAGAGAGAGAGAGCCGCACGGCAGCGACCTCGGCGAGGCATACCGATCACGAAGGGCTTCCTGGCCCCCGCGGCCGTGGGGGAGGCGAAACCGTTGGCCGCGGCCGCGGCGGTGGCGTCGGCCGTGCCGTTGCAGTTCGCGGAGGAGGGGGAGGAGGGGAGGGAGGAAGAGGAGAGGCGGCGCGAGTCGAGGCGGAGCCCGCTGAAGTGGGGCCCCACTGCCGACTCCATCACGTCTTCCATCGCCACCGCCTTCGGTTCCCTGCCGTCGCCGACGTGCTGAGCTGGCAATCGCTTCGTAGCTCGGAGGTTTTGACACGGGGATGGCGTGGGTTCTCGGTGGGGGAAGGTGGTGGGGACGAGGAGCGCGTGGAACCGGTTTATGTAGGACCAGCGAGGCGGTGGTCCCGCGTCAGTGAGTGGTGGACACGAAGGCGCGAGACTTTCGGTGGTGCAGGAAGGATCGGTGCAGGGAGGTTTGGGGTGCGAGGAGCATTTCTCCGTGGACCGAGGGAATACGAGGGGTAGATGCTGGACCGTTCTTCTGAGCGTCGGACGACGGCTTTTGGTACAGCAGATAGTTTTAGTTTTTTTTTTTTGAAACGATTAGCAAACGCTGAAGGTATCAATATGAACTAATTTTAAATTTAAAAAGTTGTTTGAAGAATTTAATTCAAGAACACGTCCTGTTTATTTCTACTTTTCGAAAAGATAAAAATCTAAATGCTGAAAGATTGAATTTTTGCTTTTTGTTTTTTTCTTTTTGTTTTTCCCCTTGTGCGTGTGTGTGTAGAATTGTTTACATATATAACCTTGTTGCAATATTTTTAAAAAAATTTTGGCTCCCTAACATTCGTTTTTACAAAGAAGGCGTGACATGCGACACGTGTCACCACAGCCTTGCAGGGTACTATCCTGCAGTAGGTTTGCACCACTAGGTAACTAACAAAGCTACTGATGGATGATGCAGGGGCTCGTCGCCTCTGGGGTAAATGCATCACTAGCACGGCTGTAGCTGATGGCCCCCAGTGCGCGTTTTGCATCCGCGTATATGTTGTTGAAGGACCCCAGGAGTCATCGATCGTGCTTAGCTGTCCATGGTGCAGTATGGCTCCACTCTCAGACACGACACGGTGTATGCTGGAACAATAGGATACAAATACAAACTTTAAGTCTTGTACTGTTTCATCCTATCATGCCGCACGGTGTCTGTCTAGGCCGAGTGTCAACCTCTCAGCATATGTGGCCTGTGAGGGGGCTGCATAAGGAGACATGTAAGTCTACAACGTGTTCGCGGTACGTACTACTCTAAGCACAAGTGGTATGTGTCTGGGTTGTACAGCTATCGCTCCTACTCAACCTCTGTTCTCGCAGACTACTCCCACACTAGTGTCCACTAAGACTGTGTCAGTCTCCACTCATCACTCTTCCGTCCTTTCCTTGATTGTTTGAAGAAAAAAAGGATACACAAACTTCAGTGCAAACATAAAGCGAACATAAATAAACAGAGATAAAAAATAAATTTACTTACAAGTGTACGTGGCCGAGTAGTAGTCAACACGGTGCTGGTGGCACATGCTGGTGCAGTCTGAATTGTCTTATGACTCGTCGCGGGGCGTACAGTTCCACCATATGGGAGAAAACGAGATGGCAAGTCGTGAGCTAGTACTCTCTGTCCTGCTCACACTGCTCTAACAGTCCAAAATTGAGCTATCTCGAAGATGAACCGTGCAGTCCACACTATCCATACGACGCTACCCTCATCCAAGGCCTTGAACACGTTGTGAAAATCTGGGTATGCTCGTCTTGGACTCTCCCTGGACCATCCTAACTTGCTGGCAGTCTAGCGAGTACCCATGGTGGGTCCATCCACCGGGTCATCACCGTCCCTATCACTATAGAAATGCGCCTCCAACTGGTACGGGTGCACCCGAAAGTATGATCGATCAATAGGGAAGTTGTAGGATCGAATACAGTAATCAAAGGGGGTGAATGATTGTCTCCGCTTCTTGGAATCTCTTAGTGTTCGATGAAGATTTCGACCAATCAATGTTCGACCGCTCGCTCGATTGCTCAGTTGTCAAAAGCTCCTTACCAGTCATAAATTATGGTCGCTTCATACTTTGATCTTCGATCAGTTTGCACGTACTCAAAATCTTCGACACCGGGAGCAGAACCTCTCGATCATCTGTGCCTTCGAGAAATCAACACCTTCGAGTTGATGTGCTCTGGTCTGCTCCCCCTATCGATGCTGCTGGCAGTGATCGAGTGGACAACTCGGCGAGTGATCAAGTCAACGAAGGAATGCTATCTTTCCACGCACTACTCTGCTCGTAACGAGAATGAGTCAAAGACGACGCCTAGAAAACACGCCGCCAATGACGACTAATTTCTTCAGAATAGATCTAATCTTTTATTTTTGAATCATATTTTATGGTTACAAAGTGCCCTCACGACACCCCTCAAACCCTAACACAAAAGTTCCAATACCAAAGCCACCTCATGTCGTAGGTTAACCCTTAACCTCTTCTTGATTTTATATGGTAGAGCCCCAAACCATGTCCTCATTAATATGGACACAAAATCCTATCCGATTTCAAAAATTAAGGGACCCGGAACCCTTCCAAGCACGGGTTTTCCAAAATCTTTAAACCTTTCGGCAATGAACACCTTCCATAACTACTTCTAACTTATCATGTGTCGAAGTCTCCAGGACGCACCTCCCTAACTTCTTCACACATCATCCACCTTTGATCTCCATATGCTCCAGCGTGAGCCGGACTATCTCGTGACATCCTTGACCGCTTGGATCTCAGATTTCCCTCGCCTAGTCTCGGTCCTCCTTGTCACTGGCCATGACCGTCTCCACACCCAACCTACATATGCAAAAATCAAAGAACTTTTTCCAACTTGACCGATATTAGTCCATACACACAAAACAAACCCTTAACCATAAACACAAACTATATCATCCACGATCTCAATTTCCATACTTACCAAAAATCAACCTCAAACTACTCGAAAAGACCGGTATGACCACCATGTACAGGCTGGCCCAACACGAGTACTTGGGGTACTCAAAGATCACAATAATTGTAGCACTCGAAGCCTATGACAACTGACCATCGAACAGTCACTGTAGCACCGACTATCAACCAAGCACTATAGTTTCGACCACCAACCAAGTACTGTAACTACGACCTCTAACCGGTACTGTAGCTCATGACCTCCGATCGGTTGCTGTAGCTTACGACTTTCGACCGATTCACTATAGCTATCGACAGGTTCACTGTAACTTACGACCGGTTCATTGTAGCTTATGATCATTGACTAGGCATGGTCGACTAGTCGTGGTTGTTCTACCGTGCTCGTACTGCCGTGATCGATCTGCTGTGATCAACATGTCGCAGTCTTTCTATTGTGGTTGACCTGGCATGGTCATTCTGGCATGATTGATTTGCTTGTAGTTGATCTGCCGATCGGACCACCCAACACAAGGCCGATCGGACCACCTACTACTGTCCGTGATCAAAGTTCGTTGGTCAGACCACCTAATACAAGGCTGATCGAATCATCGACTACCGTCTGTGGTCAAAGCCCGGTTAGATTGCCCAATACAAAGAGGTCAGATCGCTTAATCTAAGTATTCTAGCAATTCCAGATTTACCATAGTGCATCGACCGAAACTTTCGCAAACGTAAATTTTAATGCAACCCAAATGTCAATTATTTATCATCACTATATTTCCGACCTGTCCACATGGTCCAACAGAAGTACTCCTACGATCACAACTGCAGCAAATATATAATAGCCGACCAGGTTTGGCGCGCTAGTGGCACGTTGCGAGCTGTCACACAAAGCATGTAGGTCATGCACAGGACAGCCAAGCCCCAGCTGTACATTAGGACCTCCCGAGGCTCGGCGTCGAGTAGGGACTCAGTGACGTGGATGTATCTAAGGTACACCGAGTCGCCCTGAATCATAGGAAGTATGATCCACTCGAACATGAAGAGTAAGTAAGCCACTAGGTGGGACCTCATGATACGTGCAAGCGCGTCTAGTGGGCATTGCATGTACAACTGCAACCACCTATGTGGCACTCCAAAGGACTTATTCGGAATGAGATGACCAAACCGATGCAGCATATGTTCCTTTCTATTGGGTAATCTAGCGAGTGGAACCATGGAACGACCCCGTATTGGCAGATCAGTGAGGTACGCAACATCTTGCAGAGTGATGGTCATCTCTTCCCACCAAAAGTGAAACATGTGGGTCTCTAGCCTCCATCGGTCAACAAGTACCGATAGAAGTAGTGAGTCCAGCGCGAAGGACCACCTAATGTCCATCATCCTCTCCATGGGCAGCAACCCGACCCGCTACAGAACTAGAACGCACCGATCATTGAGGGGCTAGTCATCCCGGGGTCCCCAGAGAACAAAGGGGGGCAGTCCTTCACCACTTGACCATGCTCGACAATGATGTTGACTATCTCAGGATGGGTCCAACAACGTGCCACCCCTGAGACCGTCACAAGTAGCCATTCCCTGTAGTACATAAAATAATATATCGGTGTCAAATGGTGCTAAATACAACTAACCACAACTGAGAATAATTACGTCACATGCGTACATACATATTGCATTTTCTATAATTAGTACTAATAAAATATGATTAGTGCTAATAAAATGTGATTAGCGCTAATTGGGCATGCATAGTGCGTACAAACCCATCATTTTCTATAGATTTCTGTATTCGTATGAGATCAATAAATATAGACGTTCGGACGTACATAAAACTATTTTAGCTATTTTTGACCCATATTTCTACAACTATTTACAATAAGTAAACATGGCTACTTACATAAATACATACGTCAACTAAACATGGTTCACTAGCGCGTTTCACATTATAAAATCACAGTTATGCTAACGAAACACTAACTATATATTAAGGTCGTTGCTCGCATGTGAATGAAGTATAACTTTTTTAAAGGTATTTGACAACTTCACAATGCTTCCAATTGCAAAGGATTATAACTATGCTCTCGCTCAGCAGCAATGTCACTCTTTTCTTTCCTACCGCTCCCTGCTTGCACTCTCTCGCTCGGCAGCAATGCAACAGCAGGTCGTGTTTTATACACGCGCGTAAATGTAGCGTAATTAACGCTCTAATTAAATGAGAATATAACGTCACATCACATCGTGTAATTATCCACGATATTCTAGAAGGCAAACCGTGCGCAATGCTCCCCCGTGCCTCAAGCCCATGTGCTTGCTGCCAAACGCGCCCACACGCTGCTGCCCACGTGCCCACACGAATCTCGGTCAGCTGCCGAGCCAGGGCTGCTCGACAGGCTGTTGTCGCGCTCTCTCGCCCAGCCACGCGTCACACCTCCTGCTGAGCTACGGCGGCGCGGTAAGAGACACGTGTTGCCTACCGCATCTTTTGAGTTTTAGGTGGAGCTATTTTTGCAAAAAAAAATGTCAAGGGGCTAAAATGGGAAAAATGTTACGAGTCCGTATGTATAAACAGTTCGTGTATGCAGTGGTTCAACTGTATCCTATTAAAAGTTTTTTGTTTTGTTTTGTGTAGTTAATGCTCATGCAGGATAGAGTTCAGGGAGCATGAATGTCTTAGTACTGCTCCTGAGTTGTTTGACCAGCTTCTCATGCGATTTTGCCGTCGTTACATTGATTGATATGATGGATGCTCCTGGTGGCTGGTGCCTTGTTGTTTGCCCTATCCTCGTTAAACGGCAGTGTTTTGATTCCTCAAGCAACTAGATTTGTTTTCATGGCACATTAATGTTTCTTGTGGTTGTGGAGAGGGGATCGGATCCGAAGCAATAAACAAATGCTTAGGACCCTTGACATTGTGGATAAGATCAGAGAAATAATAAAATAAATTAATTGGAAGTCATAGCGTCAAGAGTTAACCGATTTTTTTAAAGGCACGCCTTAACTAGTTTTTAGTTTAAACTTTTAGTCATGGCCTTTTGACTCTTAACTAAGAATATATTATAGTAATTGTTATTTTTTAAAAAAATAAATGAGAAAAAATAAAAAAACTATTATATTGTCAAGAACAATATAAAAGAATAAATGGAAAAGAAAAGACAAAAAAAGCTAAAAAACCAAAATTAGAAGTTAACATATTTTAAGTGGTTTCTAGCTTAAATAAGGCAAAAACCGGAACAAGCTAGAAGCTGAAGCCATTTAGAACAGAATTATTCTAACATATCAAATCAGGTGGTTGTATGGCTAAACAAATGAATAATTTGGTTATGTTATTTTTTACCTTTTCAACTATTTTTAGATTTTTTAGTAATTATTATTTATTAGACTAATAAAACATTGCCTAAAGACATATGGTCATATTCTTTTTCAGTTTTTAGCTTCTGTTTTTGACTTTTCTATAATAACTAGCTTTTAAACGTAGTGTTTTTTCAAGATAGGATCTACTAGTTAATTGTAGTACATACTATACCAACTTCATTTATGTCGGCAAGAACCGAACGTGAGTTTCCGTTACTCTATAATCTCTCACACGAACAGCCCAAAAATCATAAGCCATAGGCCCACAGCAAAAACCATAAACCTCAGCCAAAAAAACAGGTCCTATAAACTGGAAAAAAAACAGACCCTTCCTTCAGCTGTAGCAGACAGGCCATTAAAAATATAGCGCGTCTCGCCGCCCGGAGCGACGCGCGTGTGTTGGAAAAGAATGCATGCAAGCCAGTCTAAGGAACCGGGATGAGGAGCGAGCCCAATGGAAAACCTTGAGTTGGATGGGTTTTCGACTTTTACTTGGGACAAACAGGGACGAAACCGCCATTCCTTGGACTGTTGGACGCACGAGCTTGAATTGGGATGCAAAGGTCTTTCATTTCGGCTGAAACGAGCTGAAATCGCTTCAGATTGGGCTCGCAGCCCTACCTGAGCAGCCGTGTCCCGTGTGGACTCTGTATCTGTGCAATCCGCCGACTCACTTCGCCGTCAGAAGCAGCAGCCCACTGCAATAAATCTGATAAGTTGGAGGCTCAAGAGTAGGAGGAGAAGATTAGGGGATCTCCAACAAATCTTCTAAAGTGCTCATATCCCCTATATTTTAGAAGAAAAGGTTAAAAAAAAAGGCTCCAACAGATCCCCTAAGTGGTACCCAAAAATATAGAGGACTCCATCCCGATTTTTGTCCCTGATATGGAGGACACCATCCCCTAAATCGGCCCCAACGCTCTGCGCCGTCCGATCCCTAAATTCTTTGGTTGGTAGTTTTGTGGACCCAGATTTTAATTTAGGGACCATATTTAGAGGACTTGTTGGAGGTTACATATTTTTAGTCTTCTATATTCTAGATTGTGTCCTCTAAAAAGTGATTTAGGGGATGAGATTTAGAGGACATTGTTGGAGATGCTCTTAGTAATGAGTTCCGCACTGCAATCTGCAGGGGATGCCTTCTATTTATACTATTGTCGTTCGGTGAACAGTGCCATTCGACAATACTCAGCGCATACGACAGAGAACTCTGCTCTCGAGTTACAGAGACCAGGTTGTTGGTCTGTTAGGATATCAGGATCACAACTACCCTGCAGATAACAACTACTTTACAGATAGCAATTACATTGTTTAACGTCCTCCCTCAATCTCAACCGCTGTAGCGAATTGAGATTGCACCGAAATTGTTCAAAACTCCGAATTGGTAGCGGCTTGGTGAAGGCATCTTAAACTTCGTCCTGGGATGAAATAAATCACACATCTAGCAATCGTCTTGAAACCTTTTCTCTAACTAAATGAAAATTGATTTCAATGTGTTTCGTACGAGCATGAAAGATAGGACTAGCCAACAAATAGGTTGCCCCAAGTTATCACACCGAAAATCGATTTCAATGTGTTTCGTATGAGCATGGAAGATAGGATTAACTGACAAATAGGTTGCCTCCAGGTTATCACACCATAGAAACGGTGGTCTCGATTGAAATACTCCCAGTTCCTTGAGTAGTGATTGTATCTAGATCGTTTTTGCAGTAGCATTAGCCATCACCTTGTACTCAGACTCAGTGCTTGACCTTGATACAGTAGATTGCTTACCAGTGGCGGACCCAGGATTTTACCACAGGGTATGCCGCACCAAAATTTTCATATGCAATTCGGTAAAACCATTTGCCAATTCGGTAAATAATTGTCAAAATTGCACCGTAATTCAGTATACAGGCACTAAATAATATGATAAGTCTTAAATTCAAAGATTAAGTTGAAAACTTGCACAAATTACAATATAAATATTTCAAACTTAAATTGTTAGCAGCACAAGGCACATCTTTGAAGTTAATTACATCAACATGAAAATACTGACGATGTAAACAGTGTTCATTGAAAATTTCAACTTGAAATAAATTTTTGGACGGTACTTAATTTCCATTTTCTAGGCTCCTCCCTGTGATTTATAGTTACCAGCAGTAGCTTGATTTTTAACTTCCTACTTTCTAATTAACATCCCACTAGATTTGAAAAGCTGTCAAAAACAAACTACTTGATAATTGTTTACCTCTTCTATGTTTGCAACTGACCAACAGAAATGAGCCACCAATATCTTGATGATTGATAATTGAGTTCATGATGATTTAGTCATGTTTCATATTAAATCTACTAATTTCCTTGACTCTAGCCCATTTTGCTTCTTGGAATCCCCTAACCACCACCACCTCCACTATGTACAACTGCATATTTTGGCAACGTTGGTGTATCTTTGATTCTTTGGCGCCTTTCGTGACATGAAAAAAAAAATGATTCTACCAGTATCCTATGTCTGGTTATCTTCCTAAAACAAGTAATCTGTGAGACTGAAGAAATAGCTTGCCCTGCAATCATCAGGTGCAAAACAAACACAAATCACATAATTCACATTACAATAATACCTTCAGTTCTTCTGATGCAGGGTGCCACTCTGGAGGCCCATTATCTGTGAGAAGCCCCATTGCAAGCGGTGAAGCACTGATCACCCCAACGCCTTTGCTCTTCAAGTAAGGGAGCAAATCCACCAGTGCAGTATCATTGATCCTGTAGTGGCAGTAAGACAGAATCACATCCACCGAACCCGGCGGCACACAGTCGAGCACGTAGGTAAATATGCTCAACGGCAGCCCGGTTATCCCGATGAACCGCGCCTTCCCGCTCTCCTTGATCTTCTGGAGCGCCGGAATCGTCTCGTTCACAATCTGCAAGCCCAACCAACGAGAGAGCGTTACAGAGCCTTGGCTTAAAACAACGAGGGGAGAAATTCAATTCGTCGAGCAGGTGGTGGGCGCGGCGCGGACCTGGTCGAGGTTGGTGAACTCGATGTCGTGGCAGTGAAGGATGTCGACGTAGTCGAGGCCGAGGCGCGCGAGGCTCTCGTCGACGCTGCGCGTGACGCGAGCGGCGCTGAAGTCGAACCCCTCCTTGTAGCAGCAGCACTTGGTGGCGACCATGACGCGGTCGCGCGGGATGCCCACGAAGTGGAGGCAGTCGCCGAGCACCGACTCCGAAACCGTGCCGCCGTAGTACCTGCGAGAAGGGCGCCGGCTCAGATCTCGCCTCCCCCGCGGCGAAAAGGAAGAGGGAGTGGTGCGTGGTGTTTACGGACGCGGCTGCGGGGCCTGCCGGCTGCCGCCCTCGCGGCGCACGCCGAGGAGCAGCGTCACCTCCTGGCCATGGCATACCCTATAGGTCCGCCCCTGTTGCTTACGCGAACTCTAGGAGACCAAATTGCTGCCAAGAAAGACAACAAATCTACTTGTGGATCTTCGATCATCTAGGCAGCCAGCCTAATCTGAATTAGAAAATGAATTGATGAATCCATGGGAGTAAAAGCAGGTTTGCAATTTTCCATATGAACTCGGGGCATGAGAACGATTACATTGTTTAACACCCACAAGAAGAAATCGTGTGAACCAACGTCAGAAAGGAGCCAAGCAGCGATGTTCTCATCATCTCCAAGAATCTTTGCCTTCAGAAGAGAAGTGATTGCCAACTTCGGATAAGTCAAACATAGCTTCATCCTGTTCATTCATCGGCCGTTCTTTCCCATGCCATGTTAGAATTGATGGGCTTGATGAACAATTGAGTGAGGCAACATGCAACTTCTAAGAGATCAGCCACGTTACGTGCACTCAGCAAGACAGCAACTGCTTTGGCAGCACTACATGATAGAGACGGTCGATGGTCCTGTATATGTGGAGATGCTCCATCCCGATCGAGCTTAAAATGGCGTCCACATGCATGTCAAGTTTACTTCTTCTAACGGAAGTCTGAATTCTGTCTTAAATGAAGTTCACTGAGCTAGCTTCATGTGACGACCCGTATTATTACCGTGGGGTAATAACGCTAGTCCACGGATTATTATTCATGTTAGCCGATAAAACATCGCTCTAACGAATAATAAGTCTATCAGGGTGTTGCAGCAGAACAATAATTAGAGACAAAACATGATATTACAAAAATATCGCCACGCAGGGCTAAAATTTATTACAAAGCCTCAGGGGCTTAAATATTACAATCTTTAGGCAGAAAATAATTTAACTACTTCCTATCCAAAACGACTACACACGGAATGTCCACCTTATACCCCTTGTACTCCAAGTCCACGGTATTCCATCCACGTAGTTTCCTCCTGATCGTAGCCATTCTCTGAATTAACATGATCCTAAGCAAAGGGGGAGATAATAGCAAGAGTGAGTACAGAAGTACTCAGCAAGTGCTATAATACAAAATGCATAAAATGCCCATTCTTTACGCTTGTAGGAATCTCAATTCCTCTCTTCAGTCTCGTGTTCATTCTTAACACTCTTTTTTCATCATCCATGTCATTTCCATGACTTATAGAAAATAAGGTTTGTTGGTTTTGCAAGAAGTCGGATTTATTAATTTATAAAACTACTGAACATACGCATGAATAGCAAAAACCCTATAAGTTTCCGTAATTCTCCTTTCCCGGAGACAGGCATGAATTCATGATTTGGATAGCATTGCGCAAGCTTGTATCACTTTACCCATCACCACTCTGATCCTGTTGGCTTCCCAAAACTCCGCAATTCCTTAGATGCGCGCCCGGATCGAGTGCGATGCGTTGCATCTATCTCAGTAATTATATCTCCACCCAGTTATTCTCAGCCAGCGGCAGCCTGGAGCGGTGTCAAAACCCTCACGCAGACCCACCGAAAGCGAAATAACCGTTGGCTGGTAGGGTTTCCGACCCTCACCCAGCCCCCCTGCCAGCGTAATATAACGCCAATGCGTAACCCGCCTGTGGGTTCTTACGCTCCGGTCTTATACCGGTTCCTTTGGGCTTATCCCATAAATAAAATCAACCCTGTGGAGAATCTAATACCTTGATAGAGCTACTAGTCTATCCACCCGCAAACGGGATGATGGTTGATACGGTGGGTACGGTCTGTTCACACAGATGAAGTTTGTAATTCCTTATATTCTATTCTTATGCAGAGGTCCCACACCTTCCCACTCATTACCTGCCCTGGCAACCTCTGCCCACCTTCTTACATAATAGAAATGGCCAACTGCTCCATCAGTTGCCATCTATCTCATTTCTCTTATAGCCATTGCTTGAATTAAATGTTTTTATTTCTTTCATGCAGGGTGATACTAGATTAATACAAAAATACTTGCTTTGAGCAATATACGCTAAAGATTTGATCAAAGGAATGCTTGCCTGGATTTCAACCATAGATTTGGATTCAAGTAGGATCAGGTGAAATCACTCCTGTAGCTCGAATCGTCGCCTGCAATTAAATCGTCTACGACTTAATTTAAGAGAATATAATAAAATACGAGGTATCGATGTGTTTGTGCTTCTAAGGTAGGATGTCACTCCCTTTTACTCCGATCACGGTAATTGAGGTTAATTTTGGTACACTACTCGTCGTTCGACATTATCGTACTAACGTTAGGATATATGGTTGATTTAGTACGTATGCTCGGTATTTTATTATTGCTCGGTATTTTATTAATTCCTAGCAATTTTTCACTACACGGGTTACTTTGAATGCATGCATAATTATAATGGCGAATATTATTCTAGTCAATCTCGCGTATGTAATTAAGTCCATTTAATTTCTTAAAGGTTCGCATATATTTATTCACCTCTCTAATTCGTTTTAGATCTTAAGATTGCTCAATGCATTTTCTCGTACGAGTACGCGCAACGAGTTGAATTATAGATCCAAAATAAAATGGTCTCATGTATTAATTACTTAATTTTTTTAATTAAACTATATTCTGGTGTCCTTATAGGATTTATACATTTTAATGTAGTCCTGAGCATATTTTTACAGCTTAACTACTATTTAAATTACCGCTTGTAATTTTAATTGCTATTCAATTTCTTAACTTAACGATTACTATTTTGACTTAGCTCGCTATTCTAGTCGTCGCATATAGTTTTAAATCTTCTAATAGTTATGAATTTACTTTTATGATTTAGAATACTTATTAGTGGATTCCTATAGTTTATAATCGACTAATAAAAGTTAACTGGTTATTTAAATGTGCAATAGAGTGGTTCAATTGATATTATAACAATTTACTTCGTATATGCAATTCCAGCCTACAGGCATCATTTGACTCATCTTTCATAACCAAGAATATTTATTAAGACAGTTATATGATTTAACACTATCTGGATTAATTAGGGATTTAGGTACGATCCCAAACGACTTAATTAGCGATGCATTAATTAAATCGGCATACGCTATACTTTTATTCTATCGCTGGTAAATTATTTATTCTAATCATTATAAATACTGATTAGCGGATTTCTATTGCTTTGATGATTAAATCAATTTATCTGCGTATTCAAGTCTGCAACGAAAGGGGTCTTAAACTATAGTACTTTAATTTAATCCTTATGCGTACCGGTTTAATCGATGTGTATGCTTTACATTGCCGGATCACAATTAGCTTGTTCTAATATTTCGGAGTAACCCGGGTGGGTTTCTATAACTTAACTATTATTAACCAAATTTTCTAGGTAAATAAATGTCATTGAGCGGTTTAAATATCAATACACAGGTTTTAATTTACACACGGACCAGATTTTAATCCATTGATGGTGTTACATTTCTTGCACGACTTAAGAAGTATATTGAGTTTCTGACTTAATCTATGGCATTGAAAATATGCAGATTTAAGTAATTAGATGAATTCTACTAAATGTGCTTGACGGTTTTCTAATTTCTCATTTTACTTAAGCTCAACTCCGTATTATTTATATGCGTCACATTCTAAGGTATTATACTACTACCGAGGACTGTATTAGATCTTAGCTTATTTCTAACGGATGTCTATTGCGTTGGAGTAGCTAATATGCAATTACACGGTCCCTAAACATTTGCAGTTAATTCAATTATTTTAACTAATTACTAAAACCAGATTACTACAATGCAGGCGTATAAGTGTCCCTAATTTAATCATTTTATTCTTTTACATTTTTACTTCACCTCCTCTATTTTCCCTACTGCCTTCTTCTTTCCTTTCCGGTCGTTCCCATTTTCTTGAGTCTTCCGCCTCCACGACTCCTCTGCTTCCCCTCTTTTTCTACCGCCGCCCCAGCGCCTTCTCCTCCTCTCCCTACTTCTCTCGGCTGGCGCCGCCCGTCGGTTCCTCACGTAGCGCCGCCTCCTCCCGCTTTCTTGGCCCCAGCACCACGTCTCGGTCCCTCCGCTGCCGACTCCCTCTGCGCCTCCTCCTCCGATGTCGCCCCCACCGACGCGTCTCCCCTCTACGTCGCCTCCTTCCTTAGCCCGGTCGGCTACTGCCGGATCCGTGGCCTATGGCCCGATCTGGCACTCCTCCCTCTGATCCAACCGGATCCACAGTTGATTTCATTACTATTTCATTTTGGTTCTACACTTTGATTTGTCTATTGTGATTTTTGGGAATCTACCTGAGGGTGAGCGTTGGTTGCTCCAGCGGGGCTCGAGGTCGTGCCATGCGCCGGGGGAGCATGGACTGGCCGTCGGGTGCGCGGAGTTCACCTGCCCTATGGCGGCTTGCCTTCTCGGTAACTTCTGTTCCTTTGCTCTATTTCCCCTACTTTCGGTGGTTGCTCTGTGTGATGGTTCCATGTATTCTACTGAGGATGGATGCTTATGGTTTCTATTTCAATGTGGGCTATAATGGATGAATGTAGTATATGGATAGTGATTTTTTGGGTTTACCTGTACTGGTGATTGTGAGGAAGGTCAGGGTTTGGGGCTGGTTGCGGTCGCTGGCTTGCGGTCCTCCTGCCACCGTCACGGTCGCCTTGCTCCTTCGGCTTGCCATGCCTTCGCCTCCCTGGCCTTAGGGCTCCACTCGGTGGCCGGCTTCTCTGTTGGTCTTGGGATTGGCTGGGGAGTTTGGGGGAATGCTTACCGTGCCTTGCTCTGTCTCTTGCGCTCTTTCCTCTGGTTGGCTATTGATGTATTGGCAGTGGGATATTTGGCTGGCAGTGCTGTGGTTTTGGCCGTGAGGTCTTGCTGGGGTTTTGGCCGTGATGGTGTGCTGGCTGGAGGTGCTATCTCGACCTCATTGGCTCTGGCCGTGTGCTATCTGGGGATATTTTTGGGATGCTACTGTGGTTTCTGGGGTGGCTTATGCTCTCGATTGCTTCCTGCCTCAGTTAGCCGTGGCTCAGTTGCTCGGTTGTGGTTTGGCTTGAAAATGGAATTATGGCATTTTTGGCTTTGCCTTGGTTGGTTCCTATACTCAAAACAGGTTTGTATACTAATGAAAATGATGAGCCTATGGTTGTGAGAGGTGCCGACTGGCCCCTGGACGGTCAGGTATCTCCGTGAACGGATTACCCCGCCCGAAGTTAATCCTTAGGGCTCTGACGGCAATTTCTGCTTTTAATTATTTTCTTTTGTTCGGTCTTTTTCGGTATTACAGTTATTGGTTTGTTCACAATTAAAATAGTGGTGTGGTGGCAGCTCGACGACATCTTCTAATGTATGAAATGATCTAAATTGTAATAGGGCTTTCTCTTAATATTGAGGTATACAATTTAATGTAATTTCTATTCTTCATTTCCCTATTGTAATAATTATGTAAGAGATGGACTTGATGTAAATTGAATCATATACTTTCTGACGGAATACCATTGTATTGCAAACTCTTAATTGTTGAGATGGTTATTTGGTTGAGATATGGAATTGTATATTTGTTGTAATTCAGATTGTCGCTATCATGTAATGCAATTTGTAATACTTTTATTTGACTTGATATAAGTCCTAATTGTTGTTCAATGAGTGTTCTTGATTTTACCATCTACGGATTGTAATAAATTACTGTTGTACTACGGACTGTTATATATATAATTTAGTTGAGTTGAATACTATACTAGCTGCGCAACTAAATTTTCGTTCTCGCTTTAGTCTATACAATTTAATATTCGCCCTCGTTGATGAAATGGTAAAAACAACGCATTATGTTATCGCTCATTGATTTCAATTTATACGATTACGTAGAAAATTTTAAATTCCCTCGTATTTTTATATTATCATTTATGTAATTAATCCTACTTAATGTTCTAATTTGCTAATTAGGGTTAATCAACGACGTGGGTCGTTACACTTCAGAAGAAAAGAAACATTGCCATTTGGTTCCCACGGCAAAGACTTTTTTTTTGTAAAAAGTTATGGCATGTATGTAGTTGGAAGCCACAAAAGAGTAGAATAACTAGAAGCAGTAGTGGATCGAGTAATGCAAAATTTGTCAACTAAGAGAGTATTTGTATTAGTTTTTGATGATGGATTTTGGTGGTGGCTTATTATTTTTGGCTGAAAATAAATAGAAGTGGCTTTTAGAAGGACATTGCAAACATGCAAAAGTGAGGGAGAGATGTTGTGCGTGACGGAGCGAGAGGAGTGAGGTGGGTGATGCACCCATGACCCCCTGCCTTATCTCCAAAACGAGACAGTAGAGAGAGAAGTGGATAAGCTGTTTCGAGAAGCCGGATGTTCATATTGACTTTTGGGTTTTCTAAGCAGAAATTGGAAGCAGAAGCCAATACATAGAGGGCCTAAAGATTGCCAACTTTAGGCAAACATTTAATCCTTTTATAGGCTAGCTATTGGGTATGTTCTTTTAGACTGCGACTTATAACTTTTGGTTGCAAATTTTTGGCTTTTGGCTGTTCGTGAGAGAAAGTACAGAGAGAGATACTCACGTGTGATTTTGACCGATCTAAGTGAAATCACTACAATGTCTACTATAATCGGGTTGTAGACCCACCTTAAAAAGATACCATGTTTAAAAGCTAAGTATTATAGAAAAGCTAAAAGCCAGAAGCTAAAAAGAGCATGCCTTTGTGTCAATAAGCACATGATTAGTTCTATCTGTCCTAATTGCGTTCTTTTTGTGTGAGGTTAGTAGTGGCTAGCTAGCTTATCTACAAACGGATGCACCAACCAATGCATTACAGATATACAGGTTTTACACTCGCACCAAAGTAGTAGTGCAGCAACAACACACAAACACACTGATGTCTGTCAGTGACCGGAGCACTATCTTCTGCACTAAGAAAGCCTGAGAATGTGAACGCAGGAGCAGCGTATGTTCACTTCACCTTTTCCAAGGACCCGAATGTTCCGTTCTTGAGGAGCCAGCAGATGAGTGCAGGGCTGCAGGCCCATGCTGCCTCGCATGCGCTTTCAGTTACCAAGAAGGCATATACGCTACTCGAAGCCTTGTTGTGCTTGAAGAGACCAGATCGATCCGTTGCATTGATTCATGTCCGTTCCTCTCTTCTGTTTCCGAGCTGGGGACCTCGCGCGCGCCGCCGGCTGCGTGTACGATCGATCGAACAGCCGTGTGCTAGATGTGCATCAAGTACTCGTAGATATGACAAGCAGAGTCCATACCAAAGCCTAAATGGATATATATAGGCCCGCTCGTTTCGGCTTCAGGTTCTAACTTCTGGCTTATTTTTTACTATTTATAAATTTTATCTATTTCTGAACTTTTAGCTTTTTTGAACTTTTTTGCCGGTTCTTTTTTCGTATTCGTTTACGTTGTCCATGATGAGCTAGCATATTTTTTCTATTTTTAAATTTTTTAAATTTAATTACGTTAAATAAGTCACCTTCAGTTACAGTAAAATTTCAGCCACTACAATGCAATTTCAGCCTAAGCCACAGCTTTTTGGCCCAACCGAGTGGGACCAACGCAAACGATTCGTGCATATTTCATTACGACTGTTTCATGTCACAGTAGAAATTTTATCAGGTGGGCTTGACTATTACTGCAATTGTCAAATTGTAAGCTGAATTCTGGTTGCAGACAGTGTAGTGGTGTTACTGGTGTAGGTGCCATAGATTAGTTTATAGAAAATCACGATTGCCATGTTTTGGAATACATAATTGTTTCGGCGTTTGGATTCCTCCACCATTGTATGCCCCACTGACTATGGTTCATTTACGCAAATCAGCTATGGCTGCCTTCGGTTAGGTTTAGGCTTTGACTTATCATTTACGCAAATTAGCTTTTAAATGTTATGTTTTTTTAAGATAATGTCTACGAATGAATTGTAGTAGACACTGTACCGAGTTCAGCTATACCGATCAAAATTACATGTAACTATTTTTTCCGCGTACTGTCCCTCACAAACAGTTAGAATTCAAAAACTATAAACCATAAGTTAAAGTCACAGCTCAAAAGAATCTACACACTTTTTGGTTCAACATTCTAGATGTAACTTATAAATTCATATATATTTGCTTGATGTAAGTTGCCTCCCATGGCAGTGTATCCTTCACCACCTATATATGGATAATCTAAAAAATGTTCTTATTATATTGGTTATGGGAAATACGGTGAAACATAAAACAGCTCCCATGATGTACGTACACTGGGGAATTATTTAATTGAATATAATATTACTAGCATTTAACTATAGGAGGGTTAGACCAGATTAGCATTTGACGGCCGCTTAGTATGGAGAGAACTCCCTTGACATTATTGTTCTAACTTCTCTGAAAGCACGTGTCACACTGTAACGACAAAGGAAAATATAATTCTAATTATACTGTGTCCTCCATGGATATACTACTACAACTGTTAGTAAATTGTTGCACGAGTAGTTTCTGCTATGTTCATGCACATCACACAATAGATGCAAAGCATTGCATTCAGCGGCGAATTCAGCAGAGGCTTTATCGAGCTCGAGCTTACCCTTCATTGGCGCGGGTACCCCCTCCACCCCTTGTTTCCGCCGGCCTTGGCTCTTGGTAGCTTGGTTGCCTACCTGCCTCCAGGGGCGTTGGCCATTGAGCGAGCTGTAGAAAAACAAGAAGAAAGAAAAGAAGGTTGACTTGGGAACTGATTTATGGGCCTTTGCTAAAGCCTACAAGGCTCACCTGCGGCATCACTCACATCCACCCGACCCCACCACACGTTCCCCTATCAGCCTACCCCATTCGGGCATCTGACTATCCCCAATCCAATTCAAACAACAAAGTGCACCCGAGGTTGAGGAACAACACCCAAAGAAGGAACCCTAGGCGGCTGTGGCCGACGGCCGGCAGGTGGCGCCTGGTGATCGACAGCGGTACAACATTTCCCAGTGTTGAGGAGCGAAGGAGGGTCGGCGGCGAGGCAACTCCGAGCAGGGAGGGGGCATCGTGTTGGGACCCAGGTAGCGTGGTCGAGAAGAGAAGGTGAGGGGCACCCGTCGACCACCGCCCAAAGTGCCCACGTCGAAAGAGCTTTGGGGTTAGGGCGTGCCACTGGCCACGGAGCCAAGCGCGCGAGCGGTGAGGCCGAGTAGGCAGGCAAAGAGGGTAGTGCACGCCCGTTGGCCATTGCCCGGGTTGTTTGTGCCAGCGCTAAGGAGCCAAACGACTAGGGCGGGCCGCTTGTCGTGGGGAGCCAGGCGTGTGAGCAACATAGCCGAGTAGCTAGCGAGCAGAGAAAGGGAGCTGAGCAACTGGCGAGCAAAGAAAGGCTAGTAATATAGTCTTTATTTTTTAAATCTTAACTATTTATGCTCTATAGATTATAGTTAGTAATATAGTTGATTTACATATTTACCAATTTGTGTTTGTATTTGTTCATAGTTTTGTAATAATAGAGAAACAAATTTTGCATAATTATTTCATAAGCAATTTCGTTAATAAGGGTAATGTGTTCATAGCTTTTCGTAGACATAATGAATCATCTTCCTCTAATTTCATTAACAAGGGCAATTTTAAATAATTGTTAGATTGGTACAAAGATAAGATGGAGAAAATGAAGGAGGCAATTAATATAGCTCCAGGAAATGCAATTATGATTTCTCCAGATATTAAAAAGGAGATTTTGAAATGTTATGTTTAAGAGATCACAGAAGTGATTAAGCATGCGATTGAAGATAGGAATTTTGTAGTGCATATTGATGAGTTTTGAGATGTATCAATAAAGGAGTAAATGGCAGTTATTACAAGGTTAGTTGCATGGCTTTAGATGCATCTTTCAAAACTTGCTCAAATGATGGTTGACACAAAAAAAATATAAAACTTTTCCATTAGTATATTGCCTCATTGAGTTGACATTGATCCTTTTGGTGGCAACGACATCTGTTGAATGAATATTTTCGGCAATGAATATTATTAAAATAGGTTTGTGCAACAAGGTAGTGGATGACCGGCTCAATAACTTGATGGTGTGCTACACCGAGTGAGAGATATTTACAAGCATTGATGATGCTAGAATTACAAAACACTTCTAAGGCATAAAAACTCATGGAATGAATTTGCCTAGTGATTTAAGCTAGCGCCTTAGTGGTATATTTATTTTATTTTGAATATTCATAATTATTTACAATTTACTATTGTATCACTAATTTTGATATACAAATCGTTTTGGATATATATTTATGTGTTTCTAGAATGCCTTTCAATTAGCGAGGTATCTTCATTGTATGCTGCTTTTTTGTTATACTTCTTTTTTATTCATGTATGAATTTTAATAGCACAAGACTATATATTTACTATATTTATCTTAACTTAGCTTAGTCCTTTAAGTACACCATCTATTTTCATTTTGGCTTCGCCACTAATTGAATTGAATAACTTAAATTACTTGGCCGGAACATCAATCCTGTTTCTCCATTTTAGTTATCCTCTCCTTTTGAGAGGCCAAGTATACCGCGGTTACTTAGAATTTACCAAGACAAATTTTGAATACACACTGTTATGCACTTATGCCTAGTAAACTCCCTAAGAATTAAGGGTGTTAATAAACATCATTTAGATATTTTCTTTCTAATTATCATCTAGATTTGTAACCGTTGGATTAGAGATCTAACGGCCACGAATTCCTCACCCCCTCAAAAAAACCCCTAAAAAAGGGGCAGTTAGATCTCTAATTCAACAGTCCTAAATTTAGATAATTGTTAGAAAGAAAATATCTGAATGATACATAGACACATCTAATTAAAGTGGGTGCAGCGCTCGTGCTCATCCCCAGAGCAGAGCTAGCCAAGGCGTCACGTTGAAGAAAGCAGCAAAGGGCAAGGATCTCACTCACCGGTCGATCCATTCACACACACGCACACAACTCGCTATGGATCAGTAGTCACTAACCCTCCATTCGCTTGCACTTTAAATGCGCGCGCATGCGTCCACTCCTCGATCGCACTAAGCGCACACCAGCTAGCTGCAGCTAGTGGGCAGTGGCACGCACCGCCAACATGAGCCCTGCGGATCAGCATGGCTTCTTCTCGCCTTTGGCCGTCGCGGTGGTCGTCGCCGCCGCCGTCCTCCTCTCCTTTCAGCTCGCCGGGGCGCGCGTCATGAACCGCGGCGACCTCATCGGGCGGCGCGACATTGCCGGCGCCGGGGCCTGCGCGCTGGCCGTGGCCCCGCTCGGCTACGCCTGTGAAGAGCATGAGGTTTCTTAAATCGATATTTCTTGAGTTCTTGACATGATCCTACACCATGTGAATGTATCAAACATACGTTTGTGCATGCATAACTCATTAATTTATTGGATATAGGTGACGACGGAGGACGGGTACATCTTGGGCTTGCAAAGGATCCCGGGGGGGCGAGGCGGCCACGGCGCCGGCGTGGCCGGCGGGTGGGGCGGAGCGGGGCAGCCGGTGCTGTTGCAGCATGGGCTTCTTGTGGTACGCATGCATAGCGCCAAATAGGGGCGGAATCAGGCTTAGTCCAAGCCTCGAGCTGGACTAGTTAGTTTTGGACTATCTTGGACTTTCGTTCCTAGTTTTTCACATCTAAGTTACTATTTTCTATAAGCTTTGATTTTCAGACTTTGAGCTATATATAACCCACCTAACCCGATGCCTGATTCCGTCCCTGACGCCAAACATTCTTTTATGCACTTGTTCTTTCTTTTTATCAGCTTCATGTTCTGAGCACCCTATGATTCCGTCATGCCGGCCGGTGCACTGCACGCATTTATCTAGATATCTCTTTGTTTGTTGCACCTTTTGGGCTTTTAGCTTCATATCCAACTTTGTCAACACTGTAAAGTGTGCGTGTGCGTGTGGAGCAAACTATACTTTTCCTAGCTTAAGTAGAAGATATACTTCCAAACGGAGAAGGAACATACTTACAAGGTTTAGCTAGTGATAGAAAACAGTACAACGATCAATGTTCCTTTTCGTGAGATCGGAATCATCGGAGTGTTAGTCTTGATTCGGAATGCTGAAGATGTCCAAAGACAATACATCAGTTCTGCACTTCATATGTTCCCTTGCTAATGTGGTAGCTTTAATTTCCACATGTTCATGCACTCATGTGTTCCCTTGCTAATTTTTTATGTGATCAATATGTAGTTAATTAACCGTACGTGAGCTCGACCAGTCAATTTCAGCTTGAAATTTAAGTACAGTTCCGGTCTAATGCACATTATGCAGTGCACTGCACGCACGGCAAAAACGTAGGAGCTGAGTATCATAATTCATAAATAGTAGATCGTTTGCAACTGTTGTGCAACTTCTCAGGTGGATGCATGGATCATGGACGGATTCTTGCAGTTAGTGCGTACCGTTCCTGAACCGTGCTATAGAAAAGAACAGTTCAAAAGAACGTCGCCGAAGAGCAGTATGCATGTTTTCGTATGCTGGTACTAGACGATAACAAACCAAAAACGTAAATACGTAGCCTGCAGATCTCATCGGACGACACGTCGATGTTTCGTAGTATTTGTCTTCTGCTGCTGCATGTGCTACGCAGTCCTTCTATCTTCTTTTATTTTGGGTACTTTGCCTGTTTTTCTTTTTTGCTTCGGTTTTTAACTGTGATTTATGGTTTTTAATCTGTTCGTGAGAGAGTACATAGTAATAAAGACTCGTGTGCTGTTTTGATCAATATAAATAAAGTTAATTTAGTATGTACTACAATCATTTATAGAATTTACCTTGAAAAAATGGTTTATTTGACTGTACTTGATACCGTTAATATAAATAAAGTTAATATAGTATGTACTATATTCATTTGGTGCCGTGCGTGCGACTAATCATTGTCGGGCCGGGCTGGGCCCATGTAGCATCGAGTGCGCAGACTGCTTGCTACCCCTACGCCTTGGTGGGAAAGCTGTCACTTGACCACGGAAAATTTAATCATTTGCCACTCTTATGAGTCCAGTGGCAACAGATTTGCCACCCTGGCCCATTGTCAGTGACTCAGGTGACCTCACATGTAAGTGACAGAGTGAATTGGTCAATCTTAAGAGTGGCAAAAAATTGAATCTCCCCTTGACCACAGCTCCGGCAATTTTCCTTACGTCTTTCAGTTTCTTCGAGAGTTGTAATGAGCAGGACTGTTTTTAGTCGTATTTTTTAAACGATTTTCTAAATCTAAAACTATGTGATCATCTACATTTTCACTATTTGTTATCTTTTTACAAAATATAGACGAAAACTATCGTCTATAACCTAAAAAAACATAGGAGTGTCTATATAACATTCAACTATTTTTAAAGACAAAAACAGCCAGATTTTGAGCCGTTAGATGGAAATCCAACACCCTAGTTCAATTTTTTTGGAGGGGGTCATTTTTTTTGGAGGAGGGTTTGTATGAGTGGATTCGTTGGATGAAGATCTAATACCTCAAATCAATCTGACCGAGTCAAATGTTGTATAGACATTTCTAAAAAACATAGCCACCACACCTCTCCGGTACTATCTGCAGGCTTGCAGCAGAGGGATGCAAGTGCATGTCACCTCACGAAGACTGCAAAGGTTTCTTACGTACGCCGAACTGATCCGCGTCGCAGGACGGCATGACATGGCTGCTCAGCCCACCGGAGGAGTCGCTCGCCTACATGTTAGCCGACCACGGCTTCGACGTGTGGATCGCCAACACCAGGGGCACCAGGTGGAGCCGTCGCCACGCCTCGCTCGACCCGTCGAGCCGGGTTGGTTTTATTCACCTGACGAACTCTTTGCCCTCGCACCTGAATTCTAGTATCATCACTGCATGCATTTGCACATCGCCTGCCTAGTAACGGCTGACTGCCTGCTAACTGGAGTGCTATTTTCTTTCCTTTTTCTTTTACTCCTTCGTGCTGTCAGAGCTACTGGAACTGGTCATGGGATGACCTGGTGGTCAACGACATGCCTGCCATGGTTGACTATATTTGCAGCCACACTGGGCAGAAGCCGCACTACGTTGGTCACTCAATGGTAAAGAAGAAGCTCTTAACCCCTAATTCCTTCAATAATTACTAGTAGTTGTCTGGTTCAATTTTTTTTTAAAAAAATCACAGTCCGATAGACAGATTGTAAGGTGGTTTTGAAGAGTGAAGGCATGAGTGACATAGGCTTTTGGCTAGCGTATACGACAATCATACTATAAATCCATATGACTGCAGGGGACACTGGTGGCACTAGCAGCCTTCTCGGAGGGCAGGCTGGTGGACAAGATGAAATCAGCTGCGCTGCTGAGCCCGGTCGCCTATCTGTCCCATATTACGACCCCTATTGGCATACTATTAGCCAGAGCATTTGTTGGAGAGGTAACTGAAAACATCACATTTTTTTGATACTGAATAATACTCCTGTCATTCATGTATATACTGCACCTGCAATATTTTCCAAGAATCGTTTTGTTTACATCAAAAATATTGATCTGATTAGCGATGCACTCTCTTCCAAAACAGCTCGTTTCTGATTTACTTGGCGTGGCCGAGTTCAACCCAACATCGTATGGCATTCTCGATCGTACCTTCAGACAGATCCTCCTCCTAGTTTGGGATGGTTTCTGATTCTTGTGGAGATGACCTATTTTCTTCTTTGTTTAGTGTAGGCCTCCAGTGTCGAACTTGGTTAGGTCGTTCTGCCGCAAACCTGGAACAAACTGCTACGATCTCCTTAGAGCTTTCACAGGTAATGATTTGCTTAATTAACAACAAGAGAATGTAAGTGTTAAGTTGTTCTCATCTGTCCATGCTATGCGTGTCAGGGAAAAATTACTGCTTGAACAGTTCAGCAGTTGACATCTTCCTCAAGTACGAACCCCAGCCAACATCCACAAAAACCATGGTCCACCTGGCTCAAAGTATTACCCATTCTTCTCTTCGTCATTCTTCTTTCTAATCCAGTACAAGGGTGTTAAGTTATGAACTTACCGTACGGTAAAAATATGTTTCAATTCGTATCAACAGCGGTGCGAGACGGCGTACTGACGAAGTACGACTACGTGCTGCCATACCTGAACATCGCCAACTACGGCCAGGTCGAGCCGCCGGCGTACCACATGTCCAACATACCGGCCGGCTTCCCTCTCTTCCTCAGCTACGGCGGCCGGGACTCGCTGTCCGACCCAGTCGACGTCGGCCTCCTCCTCCACGACCTCCGGTGCCACGACGGCGACAAGCTGATGGTGCAGTACCTGGATCAGTTCGCGCACGCCGACTACTTCATCGGCGTCTGCGCCAAGGACTACGTCTACAACGACGTGATCTCATTCTTCAACCGTTTTAACTAGCTAGTTCATCAAATCATCATACCCGAAAAGAACGAAGAACAGCTATATATACATAGTTAATTTAAGATTATGGAGAGGAGATTGTACCTACATATAGCTGTGATGAAGTAGTATTAGTAAGTAGCTACTATTGATTTGACAGAGTACTATGAATTGAAAGGTGATCACTGACAATCCTCATTGCCTTTCGTACTGTGACGCGAAGCGTTTACAAAGGATGTATAGTATCATGCAGAGAATAATTAATACTCGTGCATGTCGGCCTATGGATTGGATTGGCCAGGTTGGCCCAGCCAAACTGTACAGAGTTTTATATTATGTATCTTTTTGTTACTCTTCCAACTAGTTTAGTAGCCGGTGCAATTGCGCGGTTTCCATCAATGAAATTTGGAATTTTCTCACCAGTACATTAATACCATGGTTATTGGTAGCATTTAGTAATATGCACGAAAAATTGTGTATAAGATCTGTCGCATCCAGGTGTCTCAAAATAATTTGAAGAAAAGAAAAATAAGCATTCTAGATAAGGAAATTTAAACAAAATCATACAAATAGATGACGCATGGGATGGACTGTCATGAAGCTATATGCTAGCTAGGCTATATATTTTTTTCGGCCTCGGGTTGAGTTGCTAGGCTGATAGTTTTTAGGTATATATTAGAGGGGGATAATATTAGTAGTATTGTTGAGTTTCGGGCTATAGCCTACTTAATCCGAGGCCTAATTTCGCCTCTGCCTACAAAAGTACGTACGTGCGGGGCACATTTAGCAGAATTAATCGATCGAGGCCACTACCCGTAGCTTGATAATGTTAATGCAGCATATGTGGACTCGTATGGAAAGATAATGGGGGTATATATGCTTTTTAAAGCTAACACTTAGTGGGTTCCCTTATTACAGATCTCCTAAAAGGACTTGCACCACACCAGTGGCAGCATCATTGATAATTATCATAGTTCGCATGATCATTTCCATTTACTGCAATAATAGTACTAGTGTCTGGCCTGTGACATCCATTGCCCTAATTATATTGCCTACCTGCCCATCTGTAGTAACTGTGTTTTCTAGCCAACGGCCAAAGTTGTATAATATAATGTATTCCCCACATAAACAAGATAGATACATTAGCCAATTTTCTCCTAAAAAAAGTTGATACAATGTGGACTGCAACCAAGTTCTATGAGAAACCAGGATTCCAAATTAATGTGGTACTAGTTAGAAACTCATGTGTTGCAACGGGGTCATAAAAATAATGAGACGGAACTTACTGCCTGGCCTACTTCACACATCAAACATTGAAAAGCAAACGACAGAGAGAAAAGGGTGGCCAGAATACGCGATGAGATGGGGAAAGTGGAGGGGGTGGGTGGTTGTATCCTAGAGAGAGGGGAGGAGAGAGGCGAATGGTCCAGATCAAATCGGATGGCTGAGAAGAGAGGAGAGAGAATGGATCAACCACTAACTTACACTTTTATAATAGTAAAGATATATACTCACCTAGTTTCGATTCGTGAAAGAAATTAATGAATAAGATGGTATTCAACCTGAAGGACAATGTGAGAAGATTCTAGTTTATGTTGTGATTAACCATTGTAATTAAAAAGGTCGGGGAAATTATTTGCATTAGATGACAGTGTTGTGGACAGTCAGGAGGAAGGCCGGTTAGACCGGCATTACGCCACTGGTCTGACCAGTTGGTGTCAGCGGTCAGACTGCCTAGGTAGAGCGGTTAGACCGGCTTGTGTCAGCAGTCTGACCGCCCCAGGGTTGGCGGTCTGACCGACTAAGAAATGTCCAACTTGGGTGGGGTTTTGGAATGTATGGATTTTGAATTGAGGAATGAGTTATGGTAAGTATGGTTAGTGGTTTTATATTGCATGAGCTATGTTACAGCTAACGTGGGTCAAGTTGTAAAAGAACTTATGCCCAAAAATGATTTCTTTATTTTTGGATGTGCAGGGTAGTTTGGAGTCAACCATGGTCAACAGCGAGAATCAGTACTGTGATCATGAAGGAGCTGAGGCCCAGAACGATCGAGGATGCCGAGTGAGATGGTGAGCTCAAGCATGCATGAGAAAAGCCGGGAATATTGAAGGTGAGTTCGAACGGTGGGATTGCACCATGTGGCTTGAACGGTCCAAGTGCTGTTGTTTCGGTGGAACCGGGATGGGAGAGAATTAGTGACGCGTGACAAGCTAGTGATGCACCTACATGTGGCAAGCATGACGATTGCTTGCAAAGTATAGTGATGACCGGTCAACAAATGATATTTTGATAGTTTGGCCAAAATATCGAAAACTATCTTGGATCAAAACCGCGGTGCATGAGTGATGCTTGGGAGAGCAGTTTAGGTCAAGGTGTAGCTGATTGGATCAAGATGAATCAAGGTCAAGGATTTAACGGATTCGGTCTTATACGCTTTGAAAAACGTGCATAAGTGGACATGTGTGAGTAAAACCTATGCATAAGTTAGACCACCCCTTGGTTGGTAGTCAGGCCACCACGGAGAGGTTAGACCGCCTCTTAGTTGACGGTTAGACCTCTAGAGCTAAATTCTTTGAGATTTTGTGTTCTTGAGTGACTAGCTTTTGATTTTTAGCAATGACTTTGATTCTTAGTAACTCTAGTTATGTGATAAAAGAATCCAGAATACTTAGAGAAAAATTTTAATCAGTACTATTCACCCCCTCTCTGTTGCCTTTCCGATCCTACACAACCATGATTTGTT
Source organism: Dendrocalamus sinicus (assembly GCA_036346575.1). NCBI lineage: Eukaryota > Viridiplantae > Streptophyta > Magnoliopsida > Poales > Poaceae > Dendrocalamus > Dendrocalamus sinicus. The sequence goes on from CM070664.1 coordinate 6,767,489, forward strand.
CGTCGAGATTCTCGCGAGGCTCCCTATCAAGTCCCCGGCAAGATTGTTGTTCTTCAGAAAATATTCGAATTGTAAACAGTACTTCCCAGTTATCACAATTTGTTGTATGGACACACTGTAGAAAAGACCAGTACGAGGCTTTGTTCTTTTTGGTTTTCAGTAACTTTTAGTTTTTAATTTCTCTTAAGATCACTATTCATTAAATTAATAAATTATAACTAAAAATCATAAACTGTAGCCTAAAGAACAGTCAATTGGATTGGGACTGCACCACCGCAGCTAAAAGCTGTAAGGAGCGGCCCAAAAAAACTGTCAATTAGCTCGGGACCGCACCGTGGGGCCTCGTGGGTTGAGTCGAGCCAATTCTAGGCCTTATCGGCGACACCAATTGGCAATTAGGGCCCCAAAAAGCCTTGCTGCGTGCGTGCGCGAGTAGTGCAGGTTGACTAAACAGTAGGATCTTTTCCTCTGCTTTGCAGGCGCAATAGCACAAATACAGAGTAACCAAACATTCTTCCTCTTGTGTTCCCTATTTCTTTCTTAAACAATCCTGTACAAGAATATATATACTGTGCACACAGCACATCGAAGCACATACAACAATTGACGTAAAGAATTACTTGTTACAAGCAACAGGGGGGAAAACGAATTGAAGAAATTTTGCCCATCAATTTTATCAGCGCTGCGCAGGGCCATCACCCAAGCAATCGGATAGGTAACACGAGGACGGGACCAGCCACGTCTTGACGATGCGATTCTTGTCATCCTTAGCAAACTCCCAAGCTTCGCCAGTGATCTGCCTCTTCCTCAGGTCGTACTCCACAATCTTCCATGGCGACCACATGTACACCGCGTCCTTCTCCGGGTGCAGCGCCAAGAACCTGACCTCGTCACCTCCCCTGCACCCTCCCTCCACGACGAAATCGTTGACTTTCACGGCGTGCTTCGGGCGCCATCGGCGTGCGGTAGATGAGTCCTCCTCGAGCGCCCAGACCATCAGCTGCTCGCCGTCGCTGCCGACGTAGTGCAGGTGGCCGCCGGAGTGCGCGACGCGGGCTTCCCCGTCCATCGGCTCGGGCAGCTCAATGATTGAGCATGTGAATTCGGCGATGTCCATGCGAACGACGCAGTCTGGGTCGGAGGCCAGGATGTAGAGGGCGCCATCGTGGTAGTGCATCGAGCCGGATAGGGAGCCCGCCGGGACGCCGAACTCCGGGTTGCGCACGGTCCACGTCCACGTCTCCGACGAGAACACCTCCATCGCCGCGCCGCGCTCGCGCCACCCGGTGAAGTTGATCACGTGGTAGTGCGGAGAGCTGAACGGGTCGAACGCCAGCATGGACAGCCGCGCCTCCTTCGCCGGCCTGGGGAGAGCCACCCACCTCCTGGTCACCGGGTTAACGACGTAGAACTCCGGCGTTCCGGGGGAGCGGCAGAGGAGCAGGCCGCCGCAGCCGTCGCAGACGACGGCGCCTTCCTGGGCCGGGAAGAAGCCGAGGTCGCAGTCCTCGAGCCGGCGGCCGTCGCCAGCGCACGCGTACCGCGGCCCGCTGCTGCGGGCAGGGTCCTCGGGGAAGTAGACCATGGACATGTGCAGGGGGAGCCGGCGCCGGAGGTAGTCGTCGGAGATGGTGGCGCACCAGTTCTTGGACACGCACTTGGACCGCGCCACGGACTTGACGGGGAGCCTCAGGATGATCTCGGTGAGCAGATCATCGCTCAGGCTGATCTCACTCTCTTCCGCGAAGCTCGTGTCTCTGTCGACGGAAGAACTCTTCAGGATTGCCATTGTCGGCTCTCTGTGTTACTGGAACAGAGGAGAGGGAACAGATGTTTCAAGAGTTTTGCAGATAAGATGACGATGCAGATGCAGTGCTTAGATTAAACATACACGGGGCCTATAAATAGGAAACCTCTAAGCGGCAAATATACACGTATCATTCCGTATACACGAGACGACGCTGACACCTGGGGCTTTTCTATTGACGTATGCCAGCGTTGTGTCCAGGTCGTCTAACGCAGCTAGAATTATCGGAAGCCTGCGTGTGCGCCGACGTGTCTCTACTAGGCCAGTTAACAAAAAAATCTGTCCGGTGTGCTAGTAACCGTCGGAGCTCAGAAACCTATGGCACGTGTACACACCCAGCGCGAGCACCGATCAAACCAAACTGTGACTAGGCACTTTGCAGTGCCTTGTTGCAGTTCTCAGTTCGTTTTCTCCGTCGCCACGCGTCAAAACCGCAAGAAAAATGGGGTGGCGCCGGCAATCTAGGCGCCGGCTTCGGTTGACGCGTTTGTTGCGCCGTCGTTGTGGGTATCCCACCACCGCCCCCAGTTGCCAGCCGGTGGTGGCCGGTGGAAGACTATGCTCTGCTCTGCTCTGCTGACTTCCAGTTCAGGACCAGTCTGGTTGCTTTGCGTGTACACAGCGGAACTGTTTTGGTCATCGCGTAGCACTGAACCCTGGAATCCATACCGTATGGTTGGGCGGTGTGGCAATGATCAGGATTCTGGGAACTGGCGGTGGCATGCGTGCACGCCAAATTAAGGGGTTGTTTATTTTGGTGGATGGCTGTTGATTGATAATAAATAGTAGTATCTTTTAGAAGAGCATCTCCAATAGTATGAGCTAGTTATTAGATCTAAGACAACTTCTCCAATAGTACTAACTTTTAGCACATAACTCATAACATAAATAGCCTCACATGACACTCTCACATAATCTTGGAATGTGTGTATGAGCCTAGCTCTTAATCAAGAGCTAGCTTTTCTCTCTCTTCTATTAAAATATGAAATAATATGCTTAGAGCTATCTTATAAGTCACTATTGGAGATGCTCGAAGAAGGAGATGAGCGGTGAGGAAAGTAAGGCGATGTGTGCGCGAGACGAGAGCGAGAGAAATATGGTGCACAATACGTCTGTGATCTATGCCTTATCCCGGAGCCAGAGGGGAGCGAAAGGAATAGGAAAGTCAGGTATTCATTTTAGTTTCTGTTTTCTCTAAAGAAAAAAAACCAATGTAAACTAGTCCAAAGGATTACCGGACGCATAAGCATTAGCCATGAGCGTAATCGCGTAAAAAAATCCCTCATTTTGGTACTAGCATACTTTAACTAACGCGGGGATTGCAACGGAAGCGCAAGAATATGGGGAGTGGAGCTTAAGGAAACTACCATGTGCGTAGAGTACTCTACCTGGATAATGAACGTGTTGTCCTTGACATGGACTGCGAAAGCATCTTGATCATCCAATGGGAAACCCTACAATAATTGAAGCAAATGAAACGACGGACGTGTTGCCGTTGATATGGACTGCAAATGCATCTTGATCATCCAATGGGAAACCCTGCAATAATTGAAGCAACTGAAATTATGGGTAACGGTCATAACGTCCTTTTTTTTCTTCTAAAAAATAGGTAATGGCCGTAACGTGGAGAGATTCCGCCTGACTTTCCCATTCTTGAGGCGAATCAGGCCATGTTAGTATTGATTTATGTTTATGGTTTCTATCTAGAATAGCTAAAAACTATACGAACATTCGGTTTCTAGAGGTGATTTTTTTTACTCTTCTCGCTATCGTCATACACTCCGCTCCTCTCGCTTCCGTCACGCACATACATTTCTACCTTGTTTTTTTCATTGTTCATACTCTTTTTCTGAAAACTACTTTTTTTCCAGCTATTATTATTATTTATTTTAAATAAAAAACTATCAGTAAAAATTAATATAAATGCTCCCTTAAAATATAGAACCCTGTCCCAAATGCAGTCACATGCCCCGGATATCTCCCCCGGGCAGTTGTGGGGACGAGCCTTGGCCTCTCTGGGCGGCCCAAAGTAAAGCAAACTAGATGTACGCAGGCTTGTACTGAACCGTGCTACTTCAAAATTCGAGAAACAACTCCCCGTTGCCGAGATCCGTTCGCCCTGCAGTGCAGCCGGAGACAAATCCGGTGCAGCCTTTCCGTGCGTGCTTCGTGAACCAGTACAGAGCCACCGCCTGATCTGACCGGTGAGGCATAGAGGAGACTGATAGTCTGATATTGCGCGGCGAGGATGAAAAGGCGTCGCTTTTACGGCGGAGGAGACGCCGCCGGAGGAGTTCTCTTCTCGTGCTGCAAGAAGAAGTCCGGCTCGGTCGCTGCCTCGGTGTCGACGCAAGCTGGAGCCGTAATGGGCCGGGTGGGCCGCCATTTGGCCCACGGAAAGCAAGATGGACAAGCATGTTGGATTTTCGTGGTCTTTTTCTTTTTTCGTGGGAGCAATGGGCCTTGTGGACGGCTGATCTGAATAAGCCCAGGTCAACAAATGCATTTGCTTCTGCTATTGTTTTGTTGCTGTGACCTGAGCCACACGGTTCAGGAATTTAGGGTACAAATTCAGCATGAAACTTGCCATCGACTTGGGCTTGTTATAAAGTCTTAGATTGGATAGCCTAGGGCCGTTCTTGTTGGCTTTTACTGACGGCCTTTGGTTATGACTGATGAATAGTAGTGTCTAAGTGCACTATGCAAAAAAGAGAGCAAATAAAAGTGTAACGAAAGTTACTATAACATTCAGATCGTTGTGCGACTTACAAAATTGTGATATAATAAAATACAAAGTGTGTTACAATATACAAAAGTACAAATAGTAACTAGTAACTGATAAATAGAGGTGACCGATAAAAATGATTTATAGAAGCCGTAGGGTTCGTATTAGCTTAGCAATGAAACTGCGCCCTTCAGAGTCCGTACTGTCAATCTGTCATTGGATAGCTTCCAAGGCCTTCTCTGATCTCCCAGCACACTATGTGAAGGGTCTTGTTGGATTTCAGTGATGCGCCAAACCTCTGGCCTCGGTACATTGGGAGAAGAAGCATATCAAGGAAGTAACAAAAGAGGAAAAAAAAACCATTTCAGCAATGGAGGTGATTGTTTCGGAGTTGCATGCGATCAACAAAAGCAGAGTCTTGTTTCTTTAGTTTCTCTGGAAAAGGAGACGTGCACTTAGTTAGCACTTGGGTTCGGGTGCCTGTCGCTTCGAGTGGCCAGAAGCCCAGAACGCTGGAACAGCTCAGCTCCATCGTGCGACAGTGTCCCAGCTGATGAGCCGAGCGCCTTAATTATTTACTGTAACTAGCTAGCTAGTGCATGCTCATTAGCAAAAGAAACAGGTCCCTTTAGTTACCCTATTCTGCTATGTTACGTGGATATTTCCCAAAATCAGCGTATCCATATTGCATACAGCCCCAGATATGGATACGGTTCTAATACGGCCGGATATGTATAGGAGACATATAAGTGAATTTCATATTTTTTTTTAAAAAAAAATCCGATACATCTTAGATACTTTCCTAATATCTCTCAACCTTGACTCGTAAAAATCCGCACACCTCGCTCTATCGCCCCCACGCTCTCAATTATCCTCTCGGGCGCTCCCCACACCTGGCCACTACTCTCGTTCCCTTCCCAAGTTCCCAGTCGCCCCTGCGCCAGGTGGAGAGGAAGGAGCCGACAGCGAGTATTGGCCACGAGGGAGGAGGTGGCCTGGCTCCATCGATGGCGCCCCCTTCCTTCGTGCCACGGGGATTCGACGACGATGGAAGTGGGATCGAGAGGGGACGACACCAATTCGACGATGAGGGAGGCGACACCAATTAACTATGGGAGTGGTGGGATTGAACGGAAGCGTGGCGGAGATGACGGCATCATCTCCTTCTCTGGAGATCTGACCTCCGTGTGATATTTTGAAATAAAAAAGAGGGGTGGAAGCCAGGCCAGAAGTTGTGCCTAACCTGGCCCTCGTGTCAGCCTGCTGTGCGTTGTCGCCCTCTGCACTACCGCCCACCACATCTCTCACCACGATGCATCACCTCAGCCGTAGATGCTCTTTCACTGTGGCCCGCCACTGCTCCAAGCCCTAGCTGTCGCCTTCCGCTACCAGGGATTAAGGAGGGCGTTGGCGTCGCATCCCTTGCCTTACTTCGCCACTGCCTTACAAGATCTAGATGGTCTGACGGTGCTTCGCCCCTCCCCTCCCTTCACCAGCACTGCCACCTCTCCTCCACAGCGGCGCCGTCTCCTGGACTGAGGTGAAGGAGCCGCATATTTGCTTTTCTGTTTAGCCGCGGATTGGTTATGGACTTTGGATAAAGGGAATGATGGAATATTGGAGTGTTTAGGCCATGTTGTATTTTTTACTATGTTATTTATATAAATTTTGAGATATCTAGTGTCTGTTACAATATCATTTCTTGGCAGTGGTAGCCGGCAGCATGCAGTATACACTATATTGGATTTGGCTTCAACCATCATCAATATTAAGGTATTCCCATATCTCATAGGTCAGCAATAATCATCATCAATATTAAGGTATTCACATATCTCATAGGTCAGCAGTAATTTGTATATGTTTTTTTGTGTGTATATAGACGTATCGCCGTATCGATGTTTATGGAGAAATAGTGTATCACGGTATTGACAATCACGTATTCGTATCAATGTATCTGGACAACATAACTATTCTTTAACCACGACGTGAAGTATGTTTTCTTTGTTTACTTACCAAATTTATGTTTGCCTCTGACAGTGAGCAGTGATGTGTGCTACATCTAGATGTGGTAAGAGGAATCACCACTATTGACTACTACAGTGCTCGCTCCAACGATGGCTACCACCTACATGCACCTTTCTCTTTTACATACCACTGCATATATATAGGTAGAATGTAGATGTAGAAGTGCTAGCTCCAACTAGGGGTGGCCCCGTGGCCCCACCACGATCTCCGCTAGCCTGGCCCTATCAGATTTACTAGGGTAGATTGGACCCCGTCCCCGGTCCCTGTTGGGACCTGACTCCTATAGGATCCCACGAGGAGATTAAAAAAAATACTAAATTATATTTCAAAAATAATAATGTGTATTTGTTTATTAATTTATAATTATTTAGATAATTATTCGAAATATAGATTTAAGTTGTAGTTTAAATATATAAGAAAAGAATACATCATTCATATTAAAAAAAATTATAATCTATTATAAAAAAAGTATATTTTAAAATTTTTACAGAGGCCTCACGGGCCCACGGAAGAGGGCGACACCTATCCCCACGCATCACCCGCTGCCCTCGAAAATTGCCACCTCTAGCTCCAACCATGGCTACTACCTACCTGCACCTGTCTCTTTTACTCTCTCTCTCTCACACATAGCCTATGCCATGAGAAATTTCAAGGTCCTTGAAAGGTTATTTGTTAACCAATCACGTGTACCAATCGATACCAAATTGGATGTTGATTAATGCTAGTGGCACGTTTTAACATCGTTTTCAATTATACACGATCAGTGCATAATATAGGAGAATGATCAATCGAACTGAATATGCGCTCAGAGGAGATATTCCAACGCTGCCAGAAAGAGCTAGCTAGCACTTGCACATCCGCATGCATGCAGGTGTGCTCTCCTATTATGAAACCATGGGCTTTTGCGCAGTCATTTTTTGCGCTCTCATGCTCTTCGGAGAGTGAAGAGCAGTCATTTTTTGCGCTCTCATGTTCTTCGGAGAGTGAAGAAAACCGCTTGGCGCTTAGTGCGTGGAGCGAAGTACCATCCATCCTTTCGTGAGCCGTAGATTATTCTGGTAGGAAATTGCTAGGCAGTACTAGAGTTTTTTCATATTGGAAGTACTCAAATTTTCTATCCATTTGTGTTGTGATTCGTGTCTCTCAGTAACACGACGACAAGCGGTGAGAATCTGGCGAGGTTAGGGATCAGGTTTACCGGTGCCACATCCAAAATATGATCGCGTGGTGCTATCTAGCTGCTATTCGGTAAATCAAAAGGTGACAAATAAGATGGTTGAAACCTACTGCAGTACGGACCACACCATTCAATCCGATTTTTTAGTAGCTTTCGGTTGTTGACTTTTAACTGAATTATATTGTAGTGGCTGTTATTTTTTTATTTATTCAATTAAAGGAAAAATAAGAAGAAAAAAACATTGTTATATCTCTATGGATAAAAAAGGGAAAAAAACAGAATTGTGCATGCAGGGTTATATTCGGTACACTGTTTCTTTGCCGGTGCTCATTTTATACTATGCAGTTTCTGGACATCGTGTGATGAACAACTGCTTTGTACTACACAATCCTACTGAGGTGCACACTAATGTACGTGTGTAGTTAAATGGTCGTGCAGGTTGTGCGCAATCACGTAATATATGTCCTCCTCCCTTCTTTTTCACCAGAACTCTTGTACTGTAGCAACCTCTGGGTTATTTTCTTATGAGTACGGGGAGATTAAAGTTTGAGTTAAGCACAAGTTTGCAACACCTTATACCAGCTTGAATCATTTGATGTGTTATCTATTATGTGTATGGAACTAAAACTCTATCGTGTATGCATGCATGAGAAATTCAATGATCCCCTCGCAAATAAAAGGGGGGAAAATCAATCGATGGTGCTCTCAATTATCTATGGGTAATATTGATTGAGTTATTCACGATGACTCACTCTCCTCGCTTAAGATAATGCTATCTAGCTGCTATCCAGTAAATCAGAAGGTGACAAATAAGATGATCATATAGTGCTATCTAGCTGCTATCCAGTACATCAAAAGATGACAAATAAGATGATTACAACTTACTGTGATACTGACCACACCCTTCAATTCGGCTTTTTTAGTGGTTTTCGGCCATTATTTTTTAACTAAAATTACACTGTAGCAATTGTTAACTTTTTTTTAGTCATTTAATTAGAAAAAATATCGTTATATCTTTAAGATAATACAAAGAAAAAAAAGAAAAAAACTAAAATTAAATAGTCAAAGCGTTTATTGTGGCTTATGATCATGGGCGAATGCTCAATACTACCAGATAGTAAACCAGAATCTAATGCGCATACGATTCAGGTCTGCGTCGCACATATTGAAGCGAATCTATCAATCCGCGCATGTGAAGACCGCACAGGCAACGTGTCGGTCGCAGTGCACATATACGTCGTCGCCCGTACAAGCATGTAAGCCAGCAGGTTATCTCGTGCTAGTGTGTGCAGGTTATCTCGTGCTAGTGTGTATGCCACCATTTATTCATGCCATGGGATGTACTGCTTTTCTCGATCTCTATCACAAGCAGTACTGCATGCCCCCTCCAATATCTCCCACAAACATCACAGGAATTACGTTAGATTTTTTTTTGCTATGTGACGGATGAATTTCGGTTTTAATACGTGTGCTTTTACTAACGAATTGAATACCAATAAATTGTTTCAAAAAATTTATCTTGATGAACCGCTTCGAAAAGACAACAAAAAAATGTTCTATTTGTGTTATTTAAGTGAAACTACAAGACATAATCAATAAAATAAGCTAAAAGTGGATATTAGGGGGCGCTCAGTTTAGCGATGGCTTATGATTTGTTCACTGTACTTATTTTCACTGTAGTTGGTAGTGGCTTATTTGATGTAATTAAATTTAAAAATTTTAGATATAGAAAAAACATATTAGCCCATCACAAACAATACGAAAGAATACGGAAAAAACAAAAAAGTTCAAAAAATAAAAAACGAAATAAAAGAAGGGTGTGTATAGGTATCACCTGAATGTTTTCTTCCCAATAATCATCCAAAGTTAGAAGCCAGAAATTGTAGCTGCAACAAACATACACCGACGAAACCAGCTGCTAGCTCCCAGGAATGGGGATTCGATTCCACGTATCCGCTGCTCTGCATCCAATACCATCCAGCTCTCGATCGAACAATATAGGCATGTACTCCGCGTCGCCTTTCCGTCACCTTTAGCCCCAGTGACGTGCCATCCAATTCCGATCTCCCGATTAATCTGGCCTCTGTTTTTGCATGCCGAGGCAGGCAACCAGATAAGACATGCAGCTTGCTCATGGGAACCCAATTCCCAGCACATTCCATCGATCTCCGGTGTGGCAGTGTCCTCTGATTCCTTCTTCCCTAGCTATATAAGCGCAGCGAGGGCAGCACACAAATTCAATCCTAGCTAGCTCGATCAGAGCCTCGGGCACAGGAACGAGACTGAAACACGTCCACGTACACTCCATTGTTTCCTTTCGAAAAGCTAGCTGTTGATCATACATTTGATTTAACTGAGTAGTACGCACCTAGAGAGAGAGATGATAGCGTCGGGTGATATCTACAAGGTGGTGGTGGCAATGGCGCCGCTCTACTTCGCACTGGGGCTGGGGTACGGCTCGGTGCGGTGGTGGCGGTTCTTCAGGCCGGAGCAGTGCGGCGCCATCAACACGCTGGTGGTCTACTTCTCCATGCCCTTCTTCACCTTTAACTTCGTCGTCCGCACCGACCCCTTCTCCATGAACTACCGCGTCATCGCCGTCGACGCCGTCTCCAAGCTCCTCACCATCCTCGCCATGGCCGCCTGGGCGCGCTGCTGCGCCAAGGCCGACGCCTACTCCTGGTCCATCACCGGCTTCTCTCTCGCCACCCTCAATAACACGCTCGTCGTCGGCGTGCCGCTGCTCAATGCCATGTACGGCAAGTGGGCGCAGGATCTCATCGTCCAGATCGCCGTCGTGCAGTCCATGGTGTGGTTCCCACTCCTGCTGCTGGTCTTCGAGCTGCGGAAAGCCTGGATCGTCGGCATCATCCTCCCGTCCACGGCCGACGTCGATGGCTCCACCACCAGTGACCGAGGACGCCGCGTCGAGCCCCTGTCGTCGTCGACGCCGTCGGAGAAGGACGGCGACGTCGAGATGAACGTGGAAGCGCCTGCCAGTGCTAGCAGGATCCGGTTTTGGCCGATGGCGAGGGCCGTCGGGCTGAAGCTCGCGAGGAACCCCAACGTGTACGCCAGCGTCCTCGGCGTCGTGTGGGCGTGTATCGCCTATAGGTATGTATAAACTCTGCCGCCTCGATCGTGCCCGTCGAACCACCGTACGTGCATTGCACACATCACGTACATGCACCATCATATGCCGGGAAGTTAACGAGTGTTTTACGTGCGTGCGTGCATGGCGTACGTACGGTTGTTCTGGCACACACATGCAGGTGGCACCTCAGCATGCCGGGCATCGTGACGGGCTCGCTGCAGGTCATGTCGAAGACCGGCACGGGAATGGCCATGTTCAGCATGGGTAAGGACGTACAACTCATGTACATGGAGTAGATGCAGGATAATTAACAAATCAGTTTTGCTATTGCACATGCGACTGAAATTTTTTTTTATATTTCAGTCACCTAAAATTGCACTCTCGATGAACTAAAATTACAGCCCCCTCCAAAAAAAACAGCTGCAACTTTAGGTGATTCAGAGTGCAACTTCAGGTGATCTGAAATTGCATTCTCAATCAACTAAAATTGCAGCCCCTAAAAAAACATGTGCAACTTCAGGTGATTCAAAGTGTAACTTTAGATGACTAAAAGATAAAAAAATTTCAGTCGCATATGCAATAGTCTATCTCTTAACAAATGGGACACGTACGTTATGAGTGTTCGTGTGCATGCACTGCAGGCTTGTTCATGGCGCAGCAGGAGAAGATCATCGCGTGCGGGCCGGGGCTGACGGTGCTGGGGATGGTGCTGCGGTTCGTCGCCGGCCCGCTCGCCACGCTGGTCGGGGCCGTCGCGCTCGGCCTCCGCGGCGACGTGCTGCGTCTCGCCATCATACAGGTACGTACCACAGCGTTGTCTCAGCTGGGCAGCACACGGGAGTGATGTCACATCGCCCTTCTCGCTGTGTACTGAACTGACCGAACGAAACATACTCTAGATTTTGTTTTCTGGAAATTCCGGGGAAACATACGGACGTTCAAAGACATAGCTTGGCAAGGTCGATCTGGTGAGTCTGCGAGAGCAGGACGTGGTAGTGTAGTACATGCAGTCGTTCCAGTAAAGTGGCGAAGCTAGAAAATTTACGTTAAAGACGCATCATTTATGTTTAAAGATATGTAAAACGACAGATAGTAAGTGATTATTAGCTGACCGGATGGATATTAACGCTGAGTAAACCATATATGATCGGACAATATAGATGCAACTTATTTATGTCACATACACTTTTAAAATTTTATAAGTAAGATATTTATAAGATACTCAATATTAGTTTTGAATTATTGTACTTATTATGATGTTTGCAATGTCACAAGTAGGTAGAGAGTTAGACACTTAACTTTCGACGTAGAAACTAAAAAGTTCCTAATAGCTAAACAGAATAATGTATTTTTGTGCATTCACATGATGCCATATAGGTAGAAAAATGTGCCAGAGTCTACTAGGTCTTAATGAAGGGTATGGAATACAATTTATATCTAATTCACTAAAGTAATATCAAATTACATTGAAGTCCAAATTTAAATGAAATATATAGCTACTAAGTACTAAAGGTATATACATAATTTTCAAAAAAAAAAAGGACCAGCTTTAACCAGCTTAAAGCCTCGGCTTGGCTTTAAGTCATTGGGAATTTGTCCGGTTTTTTGTTTTATTCTTTTGTATTGTTCGTGGTGATATAACAGTTTTTTCATATTTTGTCTTATTTTGACTTAAAAAAAAACTAACATCTGAAAGCCAACTGGTGAAGCTTTCGGCCGGGGCTTTTCAGCCGATTGGAACAGGCGGGACTGCCTCATTCTCTGTAAGCTAGTGCTAACTGACTGACTCATTCTCTGTAAGCAAGTTGGTGAGCGGTACGTATATTTTTCGCTTTAGATCCTCACCAGCTAGCCATATATGAAACGAACTAGTGACATAAATTTATAAAGATGGAGTAATGTATATACGGATCATGTCGTTCAGTAAAAATGATTAAAAAAATATCGTTCATGTCGTGAAAAATGAAACGAACTAATAAAGCCATGCTAAAAGAGTAAAATGGCACCATATATCATGCATGGATGGTAAATTTGACTATCTTTTTAGAAGGAAGTATCTAGGTATTATCCGGATGTTTTCTTTCTAATTATCATTCAAATTTATAACTATTAGATTAGAGATCAAAGAGCCACTTATTTTTAAAGGGGAGAGATTTTTTTTCAAAGGGGAGGGGGTAGAATTCAAGAGGAGGGGGAAGGAGAATTTATGGCTATTGGATCTCTAATCCCATGATTCTAAATTTGAATGATAGTTAGAAGAAAACATTCAGATGATATTTAACAAAACCCTTTTTAGAAAGTAAATTTGAGTAATTAATGTGTTTGGTTGCTGGGATGGAGTGGGATGGGATGAGATGAGGATGGGATGAGATGGTTCCACAAAAAAAGTGGAACCACATGGTCCAGCATCTAAGGAGAATATTCTCTAAATTTGCACAGACTCATCTCACTTTGGACCATTCCATCCCACCCCATCTCTCAAACCAAACACATGGATAGGTTTGGTCAAAGGAACCATCCCATTCTATTCCAACAACCAAACACAGTCTAAGACGACGTTCTGAAGATTTCTTACTGCTCGATCATTCTTCACGTACATGCAGGCCGCGCTACCTCAAGCTATTGCTTCCTTCGTCTTTGCAAAGGAGTACGGACTTCATGCCGATGTACTTAGCACGGCGTAAGTCTCCTCATCAGTGTCACAATAATTATGTCGTGTTTTTCCCCCGGGTGTTATTGTTCAAGGACTAACTTGGCGAACATAATTGTGCATGCAGGGTTATATTCGGAACACTGGTTTCTTTGCCGTTGCTCATTGCATACTATGCAGTTCTGGACATCGTGTGATGGACAACTGCCTAATACTACACAATCCTAGTGAGATGTACACTAATGTACGCGTGTAGTTAAATGGTTGTGCAGGTTGTGCTCAATCACGTAATATATGTCCTTCTTCCCTTCTTTTTCACCAGAACTCAGAGCAGAGTAATATAGTTGAAACGAATCAAATTTTCAGAAAAATAGAAATTTCTGTTTGAATTTGATTTCTTGTGTTTCCCCAGCCAATTCTCCTCTAATTCTAAGCCAACTTTGCCTTAAAACCCCTGCCAAATCTCCTCACTAACTCAATTTCACGCTACTACTGTTCACAACCGATATTTTCGCCGTCGTCTCGATTTTTTTTTGTCGCCGCCCGGGCTTTCCTTCACTCTCTCGCGCCTTCTCGCGCTCTCCCTTTGCTGCCACCTCTGCACCACCTGCCTCCTCTGACAGTCCCTGCCAGCTCCCCTAGACCCACGGCAAGCGTCCGGACCGCAATTCGCTGCCGCCTCTTCCTTCTGTCTCACAGCTGACCAGCCGCACTCCCACTACCAATTGAGCCACAATTTCTGACCGCCACAATATCTAGCATATTCTTCTCCCTTCGCCAGCCATGCCGAGCCTTCTCGTGCCCTCCTAGTTGTATCACACACCACCGCCGCTTGACCGACCCTGGAGCCAAACCACCTTCCGACACTATTTAAGCACCCGAACCCCCTTCAAAGCACAACACCAGAGTCTAGTGAGCCCCTCCACAACCTTAATTAGACCGTCGACCAGAGTATCGCCGGCAATCGCCAAAAAAAACCTAAAATAGGTTTGAATTCAATCCCACTGATTTAGCTTATTACTTTCCAATTGCTCATGTTTGTAGCTTCCTCTTGCCCCTAGGAACCTCCCCGAACACTTGCCCTAGCTCCCGGACCCCCTCCTCTCCGCCGCCGAAGCTCGCCGCTTGGCCATGGTGCCTCACCGTGGCCAGCTTGTTGCGAGCTTCCCTAGTGCAAACCGCCACTACTTGGACCTCCCTGACAGCCCCAAGATGGTCAAATGCCCACCAATTTCAAGGACCACCGTCCCTATAGCTCCCAAACCCTAAAATACCGTGATGAGTTCTTGAGCTCGCCGCCAGCGATCGCCGACTTCCCTGGCCTTGCCAACCCCAAAATGGAATCCATAAAGCACCAGTAACCCAGCCATAGCTTCCTTTCCCATTGCATTGCGCCCTAGCTCTTCCAATAGCCGCCGCCTCCTTCCTCTGTTTCTAGCGCGCGCGTGTTCGGCTGAGGAAGAAAAACACTAACCGCATGTTACTGTTCCTCCCGACACGCTAACCTGAGCCGACCCGCATGAACAGTATCGGATCTGATCGATTGAACCCGTAGTGAATAGTAAAAACCCGTAATGAACAGTACCCGACCCGTTACTATTCACCCAAAACCCGAAAATGCATATTTATACCCGTTTTGACCGTTTCGAGCCCGTCGACCCATTTCTCAGGCCCATTTCACCTTTTAGACCCTCCTAAAAGCCCAAAACCTATTTTATTTGATTTTCTTGGATTTTATTTCTTTAATTTGTTTCTTTATTCCTAGCTCATTTTCTTCGAGCGCGGAATTAAATTATTTTCCTTGCTTTGCGCTAGCACATGACGTCGAAGATCGACCAAGTCAAGGAGAAACTCAGGATCAAGCTCAAGATCAAGAGATAGAAGAATACAAAATTATCGAAGTTATAAATCCGCAAGGCATGTCACATGTCATTGACCATATTGAATCTACATTCCGTTAATTATTTATTTATTAGTATTTTCATTACGTTATTTGTGCACTGTTATTTTATGTACGAAAGATGTTTAGAATGACTGTCCTACCACCCGAAAAAGTCATGTTTAATTTGATGGCCACATTCACTTGACAAAACTTAGCAATATTAAAAGTATTATTAAAGTAATCACAGTAGATTAGAAACTCAACAAACTTTTTACTACCAAAAGTCATGGCACTTTGTCGATAGAATTTCAGAAGTAATCCTATGATAAGGTATCACGAGATACCATGAGTTGGAAGTTTGGTTGTGAATTGATAGCAGTGCCGTGGGTGCTGAAATGTGAATTTGTGAGTAGAAGTTGTTTCAATGAGAAGCAAGCACTAAACCTTATGCCAAGTGAAGAACATAATGATCGCTCAACCACAAGCGTTGACTCGTCAAATCTAGTTTAGTAGCTGCTCAAATCGATTGAATCTCTACAGAAGTAAATGAGAGTTAGTATGGAAACGGTAAAACCATACTAAACAACGATAGATTTCTCTCAGGACGGGCAGTCTGGCTGTGTCGGCGGATACCCAGGTCTGAGTTGGAGATCTAACGGAGTACAGGAGTCAGTATGTCAAGCAGGCATACATCCAACATTCAGTTTGACATACATTTGCATAACAAATAATAGCATGCAATTTGATAATTTAAATAAACAAAAATTTGTATAAAATGTAGATTTAATATGATCAAAATACTAACTCACCTGGCTCACAAGCAGATTGGTTTTGAAATTCTTGAGTTTACTTGAACTAGGGCTCTTCCGTGTCCTTGTACTTTACTCAAACGATCGCATTAGAAAATGAATAAACAAGCAAGCAAATCAAACAAATACAAATGAAAATTCAAATGAGCTCTAAATTGAATAAAACTACTGCTATTAGATAGATCTTGAATTTAGAAAATTTAGAAATAAATTTTATTAAATTCAAAGCTAAAATAAGTGAGAACAGGCTCTCTAAAGTTTAAATTTGGATTAAATCAAAAAATAAACAGATGAAAGAGCAGCTCTCTCTCTCTCTCTCTGGGGTCTATTGAGTTTAAATTAATTTTTGAATTAATCTTCTATGGAAAAGGCTACAGAGGCTGACAGATGGGTCCCACGGCTTTAAAATTATTTTTGGTTTATTTCTTAAAGGAAAAAGAGTCAAGAGGTTGACATGTGGGATTGCTGCACTATGCCAACAGTAACCCATGCCCACTTGTCAATGGTTTTTACTTTTAAAATCGTGTCTAAAGGGATAAAAGTTGACAGGCCCACATGTCAGTGAGACAATGCTTTACTTAAGTAGGGTTTAACCGGTGCTAGCTACCATAATTAAGATTAAGCTAATGATGCATTGAAACACTAATCATGGTGCTACAACGTTCTTCCTCCCGTCAAGCAAGGCACAACTCGCCGACGGTGAGAGGGTGAACCCCTAGGTGAGTGTAACATTCTGAAAATTTAAATCTAGGATTGTAAAGCTTTTGGTTTATTTTGCAATGAATTTTTTTATTTGCATTTGGAGTTTATGGGATTTTTCCTGAAAAATTTGATGAAGGTTCCAAAAAGGAAGAAGCAAACATGTTTAAATACTACAAAGTTAGAATTTGAAATAAGAATCAAAAGATGATCCGATTTGGCTAAAAATGCAAAACCCTAATTCCATAAATAATGGTATGAATAACAAGAAAGAAATACATTAAAAGTACTAACAAATATGCTTATACATGTATATGAATATATATACACAGATGTATAAGTAAGCATAAGTGTATATAATAAAATATAACCTCTACAAAATATATGTTAAAAAGATAGTACAGAAATTTAAAGGAGTAAGGAAGAGAGCAAATAAATTGGAATAATGTACATGAATACAAATGCCCAAACAAAAACAAAATAAAAAAAGGGGAAAGGCCAGGCCGGCCATCACCCCGGCCCAGCCCAACTCTCCCCGCGCCCTCTCCCCGAGCGGCCAGCGCGCGCGTGGCCAGCGCACGCACGCCGCGACCGGCTTCGCCTCCCGCACGTGCGCCACGCCCAGCTCGCCCCGCTGCTCCCTCCCTCGCGGCGGGTCCGCGACCTCCTCTACCTCCTCTCACCGCCGGTGGGGCGCAGCCGCGCGCCTCCGCTCCGCTTGTCTTCTTCCTCCTCGCATGGCGCTCTCCGCCGCTCCTCGTTCAAAAGCCGATTGACCGAGCAAAGCCGTGAAGCACGCGCGACGTCGCGGGAGCCGCCCGAGATCCGGCTGCTGCACGTTGCCGTGGTCTCCGCCGATGCCGTCGCCGCCGACATCGCCACCGACACCCTCGCCGTGCGCGCACGCCGCCGCGCGCGAGAAGTGCGCTCGCGCCTATAAAGCACGGGAGGGTGTCATTTGCTTCGCCACCTCACACATATCGCCACCTAAAGCAATTGTGCTCAACGCCCCAACCGCCAAAGAATCCACCGTCTTCTCCAACTCCGGCTGCCGGCCTCTCCACCCAATTCCGCCCCCACACATCATTAGAACCCAATTGGTCGTGCCTACATCCTCTCCGGATCACCACGAAACTTCTCCAACCTTCACCCGAGCTCCTCACCGCCCGTACGTCGCCGACACCGAGAGCCCACCTCAAGCCACCGCCGCCGCTCGCCGCCGGTCCGCTCCGAAGGCCCCCGGGCTCCGCCGACGCTCCCACCAGCTCCAGCAGACCGCCGGCAACCCATTTTGGCCGACACCTCCGAGCCTCCGGTAGCCCGCCGCCGATAGCACCGCCGCCCCTCCGCCTCAGCCTTCCTCTGCTTCAGCTCCCTGTCCCGGCCTCTGCTATCGCCTGCATAAAGAGGTAAAGCGCTGAGTAATAGCGAGCAACACCAGCGCGTCTCCCCTGGCTAGCAGCGTTAGTGTTCACTTCGGCCATATGGGTTCGATCCCTCTGGGCCGCGCGGAGATAAATAGGTTTTTGGATTAAATTTTTGCCATGCATTTTTATCAAATAAAAATCCAGAAAAAGTAGGAAATAATCCATAAGTGATGCAAGAATTTAATTAAGGAATTAGTGAGCTTTTAGAGTATTTGACCATGGTTAATTATCATATGTTAGTGAGTAATATGACATGAAAAATTTCCTTACATCCTTGGTAAATAAAAGCCTAATAGAAATAGTGATTAGGAGCTTGTGTTCATGAAATGAGAACTTGGTAACTAAGGGTTCACATATTAGAAAAAAAATGTGTTATGTATAATTATATACACATCTATCCATATAAGTATATAATGGATAACCCATTTTAAAACTTTAGCAAATGAAAATTTAATGAGTGATTGAATATAAGTTGCATGGCACATGTAATAACGAATACACCATGTAGCTTTATCAACTGAGAGGGTTTAGTGATAATATGATTAGGGTAAGCATTCACATGAAATGATGGTCATTTGGTAAATAAAGATTTACTCAACAAACACATCTCTAAATTCACCCAAAAACTCAAAGTCTACCTAATGAAATTAAAATATGACATTTGGAGTTATTTGGATTTTCTTGCAAATGTTTATTCGGTTTACTGATTTTTATCCAAATCCTCGCGCACGAATAAATTAGCTTACGAGGCTCAAGAGGAAGAGGCCGAGGCAGCCGCTTTAGAAGCTCAAGACAACCTGCATCCGGATCATCGTGACCAAGGCGAGTCAATACTTTGATCATGTTAAACCTACATTTTCTGCAAACTATTTTCGTTTAAATTATCAAATTGCATGCTGTTACTTTATATGCAAATACATGTTAATTTAAGATTCTATATATATGCCCATTGTTTGTCTTGAATAATATCACACCTCCTTTGGATTACTTGATTATGTGAACCTTGTCACCCTAGCAAAATTATAATAGTAACATTTCGAAAATAAGTCCGTAAGTTATATGCCATGCTTAGTATCGCTTAGGTATTCATGGGAGCGAGAGCGCCCAAGCATCCCTTTTAATACTGAGAAAAATTGATTGGGCAGTCATGGTGGTAATGACTGGTGTATGTTGGATATGGTTATTTTATATTCTCAAAAACCTCAAATTGCTTATTTATCTGGGTGGATGGTTCGGGGGTATGGTGCAGGGGTGCACGAGAGTGTGGTTTGTGGTAGAATCACCCAGATATTACTAAGGACTAAATCTTGTCATGACCTTCTGTGTAAAACAGTACAACCACAAGTCTGTAAAATACAACTTGGCTTAGTAGATTTACCGGACCCTGAAAGTCATCCTTCCAGGAGGAGGTGTGGGGTAGTGCAAGCGGCTGTCTGTGAGACGGCTTGAATGGGACACTCGTGGAGGGTGAAGTTCTGGCGTGGCGGGCTAGCGAGGGGCGTGCCAGTGCTAGACATTCGAAGGAGAACATCCCGCACAACGTATGGGACCCACCGCAAGCGGGAGCGACCCATAGGGTGAAATGATGGAAGGGGCGAGGTACTTTGAACGGTTACTGTGATGGTCTGCTCAACCACATGACTAAGGAATCGTGTGGGGCAATGAGTTGATTATCTCTTGTGGTGAAAGTGTACAAACTCTGCAGAGTCAAAACTATTCGAATAGCCGTGCCCACGGTCAAGGGCGGACATGGGAACTTAACTAGATATAGTTCTATTTCGAAAATCTTGGTGGGTGTTAATGGAAATGTGTAAGGACTGCTGATGGTCCTGGTTTGAAATTGTCCTGGGTGTCGTCCCAGTGGTAATTTAAGCGGCTATAACGCTGAAATATGCTATATGGTACAGATACCATGTAACGGTGGATGGAATCTGTGTCAATTATAACATCAACATACTCTACAAAGATAAGTCTTGAATTTAAATTTGCTAGGTCATAAGGATTTTTAAGTAATTGTATTCAAAAGCACTCCATGCAAAACAAAATAAACCCAAGCCATCCTTTGATTAGCCATACATGATAAATATTGCATTCTGTGTGTTGGCTCGCGGAGCACGGGGTTGGAGTGCTCACACTCGCTTTTGCGATAAAATTCAGAGATAGGTAATCAGGATCATTACGCTCATGAGGATGCCCCCACTACCGAAGGAAGGAGCCATGAAGGAAACTAGGGCGTAGCCTTCGCTTTTCTTGAGCCAAGACAAGTAGATGAAAGGCTTTGTGTGCTCGTATATGTCGAAGTCTCGATAATATATCATGCACACATTACCCATCAGTCGCTTGCCTGTGGTTGTGGTTTCACTTTTGCTTATATTTCCGCTGTGTTATTGTAATGAAGACCTTTGGCCTAAGCGGCTCTTTTGTAAACTCTCACCCGATGTGGTGTATTTTAATTCAGTAATATTATCAATGTTCATGTGATGTATGAAATGATTCAGCAATGTACCTGTGTGCACTATCTACTGATCCAGGGAATAGTGCAGTAAACACAGTAGATTCTGGATTGAAAAATCCAGGTCTGACAGTGAGGCGGCCTGGGCGAATTTGGACCTTAGAGTGGTCCGTGGTGAGCTCAAACGGCGGCGGTAGGCTGAGCATGGCACCACAGCGAACCAGGCCATTAGTGCTTGATTCCTTGCTACGATAGCGTCTGTGGGTGGTAGGGAGCTTACTGGAAAAGGAGGTGGAACTCAAGGATAAGGAGGGCGCGCTAGCGACAGAGGATAGGAGCGGCTAAGGGGATGGATGGCACCGGTGTAGCTGGGGTGGTTGTGGCCTGAAATGGCGATAGGGTTGGCTTCATGGCATCGCAGCAGTGCTCTGGCAGAAGGGAATTTCTCGATTGACAGGAAGCGGTGGTCGCTAGAGATGAGGAAGAGATGGGCCCCGGTGAGTTGTAATGGGGGAAAAGCCAATTCAGTGCAGTGAGAGGGAGAGAAGAGTGTGGCGAGTTTAGGGAGAGGCTTGGCAGAGCTCGTGGTTCACCGAGGTGAGCTGGCGGCGGTGACAGACGAGGGGAGTGGGGTGGAGATGACGGCGAGCTTAGGGAAAGCGGGCGCAATGGAGGCAAGAGAGTAGAGTGCTGGAGAAGGGTTGAGGAGTCCCAGCAGGCCACAACATGGGCTTAAATAGCTAGGAGGGGACAAGCTGATGGGGTGCCATGATAGTGGTGTTGCGTCCGGGGTGGTGACGTTGGCGGAGAACCAGGGCAGGTGCGAAGGGGGATTGTTGTAGGGGTGGCCCCCACCTAAACCCAGCAGGCCTGGTAGGAGGTTATGAGGCCCAGAATAGGCCATGTGTAATGACATAATCGCCCCAGAGGATAACCTGATGTAAGGGTACAATCAGTAAAAGCACTCCTCATGTGCATATATATATGAATACAGGCCATGGGGAGAGGGCACGCCATTTTACTCATCTCCATTACTCTCCACTACCATCTCTCTGTTTGGCTGTAGCCACAACAGATTGGCGCCGTCAGTGGGAGGACGAGACAAGCGATGACCGAAGAAGAAGGATGGCACCGAAAAAGCTTCATCGGCGGCGAAGGGAAAGAAGGCGGCGGGCGGGCGTCGTATAAGTACGTGGCTTCGGCATCGGCAGCGGCGAGCGCGGTGGCGACGCAGCGCGGTGGCGAAGACGTCGGCGTTCGCGGCGACGACCAACCCGTCACGCGCACTGCGACGACCAACCCCGTCACACCGCACTACAGGCGATCCCGCCAACGCGCTACAACGACATCCAACCCGTCATCGCATCGCAACGACAGCCCCGCCACCCTCGCCGGCAACGCGATCGAGCGGCGGGGTAGCCGCTATGAAGCATCCGGCGGATCCGGAGACCGTGGCGATGGTCCTGCACGAACCGTCCGGCCGGGTGTTCCGGCGGCCCCGACAGCACTGCGGTGGAAAGCGCCATACTAGCAGCCCTCAACGCGTTCCAGCGGGAACTAGGGGACCTTCGCGGAGCCGTCCGAGATATGCAAGAGGCTCGGAGCCAGCAGGCTGCGCCGCATGTCGCGCCGAGCCCACGCCGAGAGGCGGATAGTCGCGGCCCCCCGTCTAGCCGTGTGCGCCGCGCGCGTAGATCGAGTCCCGCTTTCGGCGGGGCTGCAGCAGGAGGCATGGCCCGAAGACTTCAAGTTTCCTAGCGCCATCGACCCGTACAAAGGCGACACGGACCCCCGTGAGTTCGTGCGCGTGTACGACACCGCGATCGAAGCCACGGGTGGAGACGACACCACGAAGGCGAAGGGACTCCCCCTCGCGCTGCAAGGAGTGGCGCTCTCTTGGTTTTTTACCATAGAGCCGGGCTCCATCTACGCGTGGGAGCAGCTCATGATCGCCTTCACAACAACTTCGGGAAATTATGTCGGCGAGTCGGCGGACCAACTCTTGACTGTGAAGCAAAACTCTCTGAGAAGCTCGGGACTACTTCTGCGCCGCCAAGATTCGATGCCAAGTGAAAGATGTTAATGAAACCACCGTCGTTAATGCAGCCATACAGGGCCTTCGTCCGGGCCCGATGGCCGAGTACAATGCGCGAAAGCCAATCAAGACGGTGGCGAGGCTCTTCGACAAAATGGAGGAATACGCCAGGGCGGAAGAAGACGCGCGGCGAAGGCAAGGTGACGACTCCGACACCAACCAGGTCGAGCCTCGGCAAAAGCTGAAGATCCGCCGAAGGACGGTTCTTCGAAGGGAAAACGTGGCGAGTCGTCCGGATGCGCCGACCGCGAGGGCGCCGCACAAGGAGTCGTCGATCGGCGCAAGCGCGCCAGCAGAAGTCGAGCAAGGCCGTCGTCCTCGACATTGAAGGCGGTTCCGACGGCGCGCTCCACGGCCGAGCGGTCGGGGCGCCGTGGCGGGCCGCGACGATAAAAGTCGTGGAGATTACGACGACCGGCACGGGGACGTAGTGCGTAGTCCACGGCCGCGGCAACCACGACACCCGCGTGCACCTCCATCGCGGCGCTCGCGATAAGCGTCGCCAGGACCGGAACCGGAGAAGCGTCGCTGCGGTGGCCCACGTCAATTCCGTCACGAGGCCCCATGCGTGTGCAGCGCAAGGGATGCAACCGGTGAAGGCCCCTACGGATCCAAGCTCACGTATAGCGGCCTCGGGAGGGCCTCCAGCCGCTGCGAGCCGGAGGCAACCCACCACAGGTCATTAACATCATATTCGGAGGCTCTGCGCTGAATTCGCCTCGTAGCGGCAGCGAAGGCCTATGCGCGAAGACTACATCACGTGGCGGCATACCCAGCATAGCGCCGCCGCGGCATCGGGCGCGGCACGAGGTTACATTCACACCGACGGCGCCCAAGGCGTGGACTTCCCTCATCGGACCCCGGTCATCCGGTCACTATCGTGGGATGCAACGTGGGCGTGCCTTGGTGGACGGCGGTAGCTCGCGAGCGTATTGTTTGCGGCGCCTTCAACCGGATGGGGATCCTCGAAGCGCCTAGGGCCTCGGGAATCCCACCGCAGGGCTTGGGGACAGCCCTGCGGCGCGGGCCAAATAGGTCTTCAAGTCTCCTTCGGCCAAGATGACAATGCGCGGCGAAGATGCCACCTTCGTCGTGGTCGACCTCCGTACCCCTACAATGCCATATTAGGCGCCCAATCCTCAACTCCTTGGCGGCGGTACCACATCACGGCTATCCATGCATGAAGATCCGGTCCCGGACCATCATCACCGTCCGAGGCGACGAGGATATGGCGGCGCATCGAGCAGTACCGTATCCGCGTCGCGAAGCCCAACGGCGCTCTTAGAGCAAGCGTCACAGCTGGGGTCCGCGGGGCCATTGAGCGCCTTGGCGGGCCTGCAGATGTCTAGCGACTAGAGGCTTCGGCCGCACCAAGGACAAACGGTTAGTATATCCACCCCCTGTAATTGCTTACCCGCACAAACGGGGATGTAATGGAGATCGTCGTTTGTC
Organism: Dendrocalamus sinicus; assembly: GCA_036346575.1. Classification (NCBI taxonomy): domain Eukaryota; kingdom Viridiplantae; phylum Streptophyta; class Magnoliopsida; order Poales; family Poaceae; genus Dendrocalamus; species Dendrocalamus sinicus. The sequence continues at coordinate 6,791,783 of CM070664.1, forward strand.
ACCAATCTTTCTTCATCACGCGCAAATGCGCGGCGGGCGCGCGCAGCTTGGCCGCGGCGTTCCAGCATACAAACCAAGTCGAAGTCGCACTCGCGTAGCCAAAGGTGTGCACTATAAACAAAAACGCCGTTCGCCAAAGGTGACGGGCACGGATCGTATAAACAAAGACGTTCGCGTTCGCGTAGCCAAAGGTGCGGGCTATAAACAAAGCGCACGTATGCACTCGCCGTAGCAGTGCGGGGCGAGTATAAACCGAAGTCGCGCGTTCGCATGTGCGCTCGCCGTAGCCAAAGGTGACGGGCACAGTATAAACAAAGGCGCGCGTTCGCATGTGCACTCGCCGTAGCAGTGCGGGTGAGTATAAACCGGTCGCACGTTCGCGTGTGCACTCGCCGTAGCCAAAGGTGCGCTCGCGTAGCCAAAGGTGCACGGCCGTGCAGTGCGAGTATAAACAAAGTCGCGCGTTCGCGTTGCACTCGCCGTAGCCAAAGGTGACGGGCCAAAGCGCGCGTTCGCGTGTGCACTCGCCGTAGCGAGTGCGGGGTATAAACCGCGACGTCGCGCGCGTAGCCAAAGGTGACGTATAAACAAAGCGTGTGCACTCGCCAGTAGCCAAAGGTGCGGGTCGCGGGCACGCCAGTAGCCAAAGGTGACGGGCACGAGTATAAACAAAGACGCGCGTTCGCGTGTGCACTCGCCGTAGCGAGTGCACGGTGAGTATAAACCAAAGTCGACGTGAGTATAAACCAAAGTCGCGCGTTCGCATGTGCACTCGCCGTAGCCAAAGGTGACGGGCACGAGTATAAACAAAGATGCACGTTCGCGCGTGTGCTTCGCCGTGCTGCGGGTGCGGGTGAGTATAAACCGGTCGCGTTCGCGTGTGCACTCGCCGTAGCCAAAGGTGACGGGCACGAGTATAAACAAAGACGCGCGTTCGCGTGTGCACTCGCCGTGGCAGTGCGCCGTATAAACCAGCAGCACTCGGGTACGGTGGCGAGTATAAAACAAAGTCGCATGTTCGCGTGTGCACTCGCCGTAGCCAAAGGTGCGGGCACGAGTATAAACAAAGACGCACGTTCGCGCGTGTGTGCACTCGCGTGTGGTAGCCAAAGGTGGCGGGCACTGATTGAGTATAAACGAAGTTGCGTTCGCGTGTGCACGTCGTGCAGTGCGCGAAAGCCCGCGTCGCGTGTGCACGCCGTAGCCAAGGTGGCGGCCCGAGTATAAACAAAGACACGTGAGGGGCGCCGCACGCACTCCACGGAGTATAAATAAGACGCGGATGTTCTCCTGCGCACTCTACGAGTCTAAACAAGCGCGAACTCCGCGCATGCGGGGACCTCGTCCTGTGCATACTCTACGGAGTATAAATAGGACGTGGATGTTGACCCCACGCACTCTGCGGAGTATAAATAAGACGCGGATGTTCTCCCTGCGCACTCTACGGAGTCTAAACAAGACGCGAACTCCGCGCATGCCAGGGACCTCGTCCCTGTGCATACTCTACGGAGTATAAATAGGACGTGGATGTTGACCCCACGCACTCTGCGGAGTATAAATAAGACGCGGATGTTCTCCCTGCGCACTCTACGGAGTCTAAACAAGGCGCAAACTCCGCGCATGCCAGGGACCTCCTCCCTGTGCATACTCTGTGGAGTATAAATAAGACGCGGACGTCCTTCTTGCGCAGTCTACGGAGTCTAAACAAGACGCGAACTCCGCGCATGCCAGGGACCTCCTCCCTGTGCATACTCTGCGGAGTATAAATAAGACGCGGATGTCCTCCCTGCGCACTCTACGGAGTCTAAACAAGACGCGAACTCCGCGCATGCCAGGGACCTCCTCCCTGTGCATACTCTGCGGAGTATAAATAGGACGTGGATGTTGACCCCACGCACTCTGCGGAGTATAAATAAAACTACGGAGGCCCCCCACGTGTTTCGCAACACGGGCGGAGGACGCGCGTATCAATCGCAGCAGAGCGAGGCTCACCCTCGCGTACTGCGGGAGGTGAGCGCAGCGCGCGTTGCCGAAGACAGCGCGCCAGAGGCTACCCCCGCCATGAGGGGCAAGAGGAACGGAACGTGTGCGCACTTCCACCCTCGCCGTGCCAGTCTACGGACTATAAAAAGGCGAAGTGTCGAGGTCCGCCTCCGCACACGCCAGTCTACGGACTATAAGAAGGCGAAGCGCCGAGGTCCGCCTCCGCACACGCCAGTCTACGGACTATAAGAAGGCGAAGCGCCGAGGTCCGCCTCCGCACATGCCAGTCTACGGACTATAAAAAGGCGAAGTGTCGAGATCCGCCTCCGCACACGCCAGTCTATGGACTATAAAAAGGCAAAGCATCGAGGTCCGCCTCCGCACACGCCAGCGAAGTGCCGAGGTCGCCTCGCACACGCCGCCGATCTACGGACTATAAAAGCGCGGCGCGCCTCGCAGCCGTCGGACTATAAAAGCCGCGAGGTCCGCCTCCGCACACGCCAGTCTACGGACTATAAGAAGGCGAAGCGCCGAGATCCGCCTCCGCACACGCCAGTCTACGGACTATAAAAAGGCGAAGCGCCGAGGTCCGAAGTGGCATCAACACACAGTGCATATCCTAAGATGACAGAAAATCTACATATCGGAAAAATCACACAAGTACAAAGGTCCGGCAGCATCCTTGCCGTTCTAAGCCGCTATCCGCGGGCTCGTCCTTAACACGCGCTAAAGCCGGGCCTCGCTCGAAGAAGGTCGGCTGCCCAAAAGTTCAACGACTCCTCGGCCCTCTGCCGGCCGAAGCGTCGCAAGTCATGACGCGAGCGCGACGATCGCCCCGAAAGAAGCTGCCGGGATGAAGGCAAGTGTCGATTCGTGAAGCAAACACGCACTTTATTCATTCAATTAAGGGGCGACGTTACAACGCACGCCCACACCTAGCCACGTTGGCGCCGCACTGTGAGCCTTTGGCATCTTGGAGGCCTCGGCGCCACCTCGTCGCGCCACCTCGCGCCACCTCGTCGCGCGCGGGACTCTGTCGTAAATTGGCGAGGCTCCCCACCACGAAGGGACTTCGGCTCGACTGCGTGGCGGCTATCCCGTGTAGTCCCGATCCGCTCATGGAAGAATTTGACGGGCCGCGAATGGCACGGACTTCACCGGACATCACTCGGCCGCCGTCATCTCCACCGAGGTTCTCGGCTCGGCGATGTGCGTGCAACCACGGTGCCGAAGGAGGCGCGACACGAGCATGACGCCACATAGGCACGATGGTCGCCAAAGTTCGTCGCAGCCCAGCGCGCAACGTCGGCGGCGTCATGGATCCAGCGAAGGGCCCGTGGCAACTCCTCCGGCCCGAAGGCGTGGTGCGGCACTCCAGCCACAAGTCTTGGGAGGTGGACTTCCAGCATTTGCAGGGCGTCCCATGCGACCACCGAGGCGTCGCCAAGCGTCTGGTTACGCTCCGCTAGAGTCAAGGCAAGCTCGCCTTTTTCCTTCTCTAGCGGCGACTGCTCCAGAGCCCGCCCCTCGCCGCAAACTCGTTGAGCAGCTTCCACGGCCGACTCCCGCGCCGACGCAACAAGTCCTTCGGCGTGTGCCCTCGCTTCGGCGCATTCCGCTTCCAGCTGGCGGATGCGGGCGTCCTGGGCAGAGCGGGCTCCAGAGGCTTCGCGTAGCTCCTCCTCGGCGGCCCGCAGCCTATCCTCGAGCGCCTTTCGGCCACGAGTATAGGCCGTTTGCAAGGCCTGCCCCAGCACAAGTGTCTATAGAAGGGAAAGACTTAGCAAACTCAGCCAGCCCAGGCGTTGTCGCATGAGTACTTACCTCACCCGCACACCTCGGCGTCTTGAGGTGCCCGCCGTAGGCTGCGGCACTTGCGGATCGGCGCCGTGGCGCGTCATTCACAATCCCGCGCCACGCCCTCGGCGTCTCGGGCGGCACGAAGTCCGCGGGGCTGCGCGCGGGAGGTCCGTGTTCCGCCAAGTGCTCCCCTCCGGAATGAGCAACGCTGCAAGCGAGGCTGCAGTGAGCACCGCAAGGCATGAAAGAATACACGAGTTAGCTAAGCCACCCTACCTTCGGTAGCGAAGGAGGATCTCGGGACTCGCCTCATCCCCGGCGGGGCGGCGGTGGCGTAAGCCCGCGAAGGAATGGTCCCGCCAGCGAAGCCTCGCGTTCGGGCGGCGACGGCCGTCCTCGCGCGCGGCGCGGCGTGGCGAGGCGGAAGCGCATATGCCGCAGGGTCTCCGGCACTTGCACTGGAGTCCCACAAGCTCCTGACGCCCGTGGCCATGACGAATCCCCGCGGTGTCCGGTGGAGCTCCGGCCGCACACACGGCCGTTTAGCCGGGCCAGCCAGCAGCGATACCGCCCCCGCGCGGATGGGGAAGCCCCCGCGGTTGCAGCGCCCGGGGGCGAAGGTTCCGCGGTGGCAATTGTTGCAGGGGGCACCTCGGTCTGCGCCGCCGTCGATAAGGCGCATGACTCCGTGCGCCCCCGTGGAGGGCGCCTCCGGCACCACAGCGGCCACGGCCGAAGGCTCCACCTCAACATCGCCGGTCCGCACGGGTTCCACCTCGGCGACTTCGGCGGGCGGCGAGACGTCCCCCCTCCGGCCGCTCGTGGCAAACCCGCCGTCCGGGGCGCTCGCCGAAGATACCTCGCCTTCGGCGTCTGCGCCACCCAAGCCTGAATCGGCATACCTCGCCGAGTCCGACTCCGCGTTCGCCAAGCCCTCGGGAGCACTAGCAGCAGCAGCGGCAGCTGCCGCGCCAAACGCGGCGGGCGCCTCGCTGCGGCCCCTCTTCCGAGACGGCGTCTTCTTCTTCTTTGCCGCACCGTCGTCTGGAGCGACATGGTCCGGCACGGCAAGGCCGAGGGCCTCGTACACGCGGTTTATTCGCCCCAGCCCCGCCTCGGCGATAGCGACGCTTGCCGCTCGTGCTCCCTGCCGGTTATGCGGCCCTAGGAATACGCGCGCGGCTTGCTCCGCCTCCTCCAAGGAAATCCCTGAGGCAAAGGAGATAGCATCAGCATATAACGCATTTCGCGTGAATAAAGGAGAGACGCGGTCGAGGCTTACGAAGACTGGAGGGCGCCGGCAGCAAGCAGATCGATGGCGAAACATTGTCGTCTCGACGCTTCTCGGCGGGAAGACGCCAGTCGCGGGCAAGCGGTGCCACACCGTACATCACGTACTCTTCGGCGAGGTCGCGCATGTTGAGGCGGGCGGCCACGCCTACGAGCCGCTGGGCCCTCCGCCTGTCCTCATCATCGAGCGTCCGGCCGGGCGAGGGCTTGAACGTGATCGGTCGGCCTGTGCACTCAAGGCCGCTCCCGCTCTCCACACGGTGGTAGAACCACCGCTTCATCCAGTAGAACTCCCACTTCCCGCGAGTTGAGTTCGCAGGGAAGAGCTTCTTGCACGACGGACGAAGAATAAAGGTGACGCTACCGAAGCTCGACAGCGTCCCGTCCTTCCGATCCTTGGGCTGGCACCGTGCCTCATGAAGGTAGGCGAACAACGAGGCGCTGGGCCAACACGCCCCCGAGCGAAGGCCCAGCTATACATCGCGAGCCGGGCCACGGCGTTGGTCGGTTGCGCGGCTCGGCCGAAGTCCGCAGCACGTCGCCCACGATAGCCGCCGCTGGGATGCGGAGCCCCGCGTCGAAAAAGGCAACGAACACGACCGCCTCCGACCTCTCGGGATGCGGTTCCGTCTCATCGGCGGCGGGCAATCGTACCTCCTGGCGCTCGGACAACTTCCCAGCGCGTAGAAGCCCTTGGATCATCTTCTCGGTCACGAGCGAGAGGCCTAGCTCACCAGAGAACGTGCCTTCCTCCTCCGCCACCAACCGCTCCTTGTCCGCCGCCGCCGGGTCGCGCTCTTGGAGCGCGTATTTCACCTCCAACAGCGAAGACCGCCGGCGAATGCCATAGCCACCAACCGCTGGGCCGCGCTTGCCACCGGAGGCCATCGCTTCCCACGGAGAGATTGAAGTGGTGAAAATATCGCGGAAGTGTAGAGGGCGGAGCAGACAGGAAAGAAGGCGTAAAGGTGCGGGGACGCTGTTACAGGGGGGCTATTTCAAGCCACCTCGCCCATACCGCCGCTACCGAAGCGTCGCAACGATCCGCGGGCCGGATACAACCGCAGCGGTGTAAAGGTCCGCCCCGCACGATTCCCCATAACTGAAGACGGGGCGTCGTGGTGATACACGCGACACGCGACCGCAGGACCAAGGACCGTCAACGCAAGCGGTCACGGCCACGCAATCCCTGACCCACCGCGGCGCTCCAGTTACAAGCCGCCGCGTGCCCTCACCACGTGAACGGACACTGCACGACGTAGCAACCCGCCTTTTGGCATGCTAGGCGTCGGTACGATCCCACCGCCATTAAAGGCGCCCTACCGGACCGAAAAGGGGTAACCTCCAATTCCGCCTCTGGCTCCAACAAGCGCGCGCGTCTACTTCGAGCTAGACGCCAGCCTCCGCTACCACCCGTTCGAAGGATAGGGGACGGAGCGCGCGCGCGCCTACTTCGAGCGACGCGCCAGCCTCCGCTACCACCCGCGGGACGGAGCGCGCGCCGCCTCCGAGCTACCACCCGTTCGAAGGGTAGGGGCGGAGCGCGCGTCTGCCGAGCCACGCGCCGGCCTCGCTACCACTCGTTCGAATGGTACGGGGCGGAGCGCGCGCGTCTTTCGAGCTGGCGCCGACCTCGCGCCACCCGTTCGAAGGATAGGGGCGAGCACGCGCGCGCTCTTACGAACTACGCGCCGCCTCGCGCCACCCGTTCGAAGGGTAGGGGACGGAGCGCGCGCGTCTACTTCGAGCTGGCGCCACCTCGCTACCACCCGCTCAAGGGTGCGGGGCGGAGCGCGCGCGCGTCTGCTGAGCTGGACGCCACCTCCGCGCCACCCGCTCGAAGGATAGGGGCGGAGCGCGCGCGCCTACTGAGCCACGCGCCCGGCCTCCGCGCCACCCGCTCGACGGTAGGGGACATAGCGCGCGCGTCTACTTTGAGCTAGGCGCCAGCCTCCGCTGCCACCCGTTCGAATGGTAGGGGACGGAGCGCGCGCGCGCCTACTTCGAGCTACGCGCCAGCCTCCGCTACCACCCGTTCGAAGGGTAGGAGACGGAGCGCGCGCGCGTCTACTTCGAACCAGGCGCCAGCCTCGGCTGCCACCCGGTCGAAGGGCAGGGGATGGAGCGCGCGCGCCTTGGCTTCGACTTAGGCGCCAGCCTCCGCTGCCACCCGTCCGAAGGGTGGGGGACGGAGCGCGTGCGCCTACTTCGGTGGAGTGCCGCAAAGGCGAGGGTCTCGTCCCGCAAAGTCTGCCTCGTTCTCCTTAACAGGCCACCTACAGTGCATCAACATAAAAGGTAATGCGGGCAGGCTCCATCAGGAACACCGACTGTAGGTAGGCCTGTTAAGAAGAACAGGGCAAACCTTGCTGTCGCCTGCGAAAGCACGGTGCGAGGGCAGGAAGCGCGGTTGGCTGTCGACAACCGGTGCTGACCAAGCTCCCAAGAAAAATGGACCTCCTTCTGTGCATCAACATTCCCCAAGCCGCTCAGCGTCACCCAGGAATGTTGATGCATGGCAGGGGCCCATTTTAAGTGAGCAGATTCTATCACAATATATGCAGGAACAACACCGCACCAGCGCCATATATACCCCATCGCAGGAAGCCAACCGGCGAAGTCCAATCGGCAATCCACCGTAGGAGTCCGTCACATTAATGGTCACGACGCCTCAAGGCCCGCACCGCGCCAAGCACGCTTCACCATGTGGGCGGCCGGAAGAGCGGCGTCGCGGCACGTCCTTATCGCTTAAGGCTCACGCGGCGGCTCGGGCCCGCTTCGCTCACTGCGCGATGCAACGCCCCGTAGCGTCTACGCCGGCTAAGGACACCTCCGCGCGCCCGCTCGGTGAGGGCGGGCGTGCGCGTCTGCCGACTACAAAGACACGGCCGGGTCAAGCTTGGAAAAGTTCACAGCCGCGGGGGCGGAGGGCTAAAGGACTCGGCGACATGGCTTCGGCCCCGTGAAGCCCTTTACCATGAGAGGCTCCTGTTGTAGGGGTGGCCTCCACCTAAACCAGCAGCTGGTAGGAGGTTATGAGGCCCAGAATAGGCCATGTGTAATGACATAACCGCCCTGAGGGGATAACTGATGTAAAGGTACAACTATAAAAGCACTTCTCATGTGCATATATATATGAATACAGGCCATGGGGAGAGGGCACGCCATTTTTACTCATCTCCATTACTCTCCACTACCATCTCTCTCTGTTTGGCCTGTAGCCACAACAAGGATTGTCGCAGCATCTAGGCAAGCGAAAACTCGGGCACACGACTCAAGGAACTGGCTGGCGCAGCATGGATGCATTGGGACTGCGAGGGGCGTAGTGGGAGGAGGGGTGGTCGGGCATTGGAGCGAAGGGGAGGTGTCACAGCAAGGAGGGGATGACTCAAAGCTGGTGCGACACAGGAGAGTTCCAGGAATTCGGGAACATGCAAGGAATGCCAGTGGCGTAGAGACTTGGCAAGCACAAGGTGATGCATGCTGACACGGTGTGTGCACGACGAGGCACAATCGCGTGCAGCGCGCGGCCAAAGCGTGTCTGGTGCGGCTAGGCCGCGTGGGCCAAGGCTAGATGGGCCAAGGAGAGACATGGGTGGGGTGGGGTGAGCTAGGCTCAAGGGAAGTTTTGAAATTTGAAAATTCAAATGTTGAGTGAATATTGAGAGAAGCCTTTTGAATTCAAACTCACTTTTGAGATTTTATTCAAGAAATTTTTCAATCCCAAAAATGGGATGTTACACAGCATCACTAACTGAACATATACTTGCACAAAAAGGGTTTCTGGAGACACAAAACTCTTGCTTTTTGGTAGCAACCGATTACTCCAATACCGTCGATGACTCGATGGTTGCAACAAAGTTCTGTAGATCTGCTAAAGAGCAAATGTTATGATTTTTTTCCACTTCCTGTCAGAGGCCTCAGCAGCTCGACACATACAGTCATTCTCATCTCAACCATAGCAATGAAGAGACATGAACTGAGCTGCTCAAAAGTCATGTTTCCGTATATCATTCTCGACATTACAAAGCTAAAGGTAAACACAGGGGGGCGGGGTACATTGCAACAAGGACTATTTCAGTTATGGAAACTAGAGAGACAAATGAGGATAGCACTCCGCCTTCTGGACATGGGCTGACAACGGAATGTGCCGGCTGTTTCTTCAGCAAGCCCAGAATGGCATAAGCAGAGCCTTGAAGATGGTCTCGGCTATAGTTCCCTCTAGGAGAGCAAGGAGACTAGAGAAACAAACTCCGATGTCACTCTGCCTTTCGATCTTGTGTTGATGACAAAATGTTCCGGGTACTTCCTGAGCAGCGCCAGCAAGCCATACCATGGCGTCCCCTTTGTTTCAGTCTGCGACCAGTCCTCTGGTGTTAGGTACTTTCGCACCCTGCTGTGGTGCCACACATTGCCAAACTGTTCAAGAAGCTGCAAGTAGTTAAAACGAGTTAAATTTGCATGCCAACAAAGAGCTTTGCATATGTGCAGATGCCCGGAGTGTGTGCATATATGTGCAAAGAAAGGCAACAAGCAAGATGGGATGGCTTGGTGAAACAGATCTCTCAACAATCTGCTGATGCGGAAAAATATGCACATATTATGCAGGGGTACCAATAGGATTGTAACTGTAACTTTGTAACAGTAGTGTATTAATGTTTTATTGCTGAATTCTTTGATGACTGGCTGAATGAAGAAAAGGAGATAATCAGAAAAAGGGATACTGCAAGAAGAAGTTCTGAATTTATAGAAAGAACCAATAAACGGTCAATGACAAGTGTAAGAATATAATATATCTGCAGCAGAAGGGGTCAAATTAAAACTAACTTCCCATATTCTTTAGGCAGCTACTGAGGAGGTCTAAAAGAAAAGAAATCACCATCTTCATGTCAAACAAAGAAGAACCAAAGCTAACTTTCTGGGTGCTTGTAACAAATCCAGCAAATAATCAACCCACTCTAGAAATGGAAAGTCTGCACATTTCTAAATAATAGAAAACCTTAGTCCTATATTTTAATTTTTAATATTGGGACTTTTAATGCAGGTTACTAATACACTACAAAAGCTTAAGAAAATTCGGTTAGAAACTCATTTACCACAAATCTTATGCATGGATCTGTCCTGCCAAGCCCTATGTTGACATATACAGTTAGATTCTTTTTTACTTGTTTATTTTGTTAGAATGCCAAAGTGCAACTAAAGAATTTACTTATGAGTCTTCCCATTACTTGTAGAAGCAATTCTGTGAATATCAGTAGAAAATCTTCTGTCACAAGATTCAGCGCAAAAACATGTTCCAACTTCCAAGTGACAAGAGTAAATTGTATTTTACAAATGTACTAATTTTTTTGGTTCTTCTATTTTGAAAAAAAAACACAAGTTAGATAAACCCTGTGATAGTCAACATATTGTGAATTTGTAATTCTCAATAATGCTCATGTCAGTGGGAGGGGTGCTACCGTGCTAACAGACAAAGTGATGCATTAGCTAACAGTTTTATAGCCAAGAGGCCCAAAATTGCATGCCTTTATATGATAGTTTTAACATGTTATCGTATATACACCTGTGAATAAGCTATTTATTAAGGTATGACAATGACTGCTAAAGGAAAGGTAATAAATTATACTTTCACTTCAGCATAGAAACTGTATAGAAATACATTTTCCCACAACAAACCTCTGTGTGGAGTTTTGCCATAGGCATCCACTCTCCAGGACCACAGAGGTCAGATAACACTGTCGCAACAGATGACACGATGTCCTTCTCTTCTGTTTGCAGGATGTGTTGGTTGTCCATCTCCCTGTCACCCCTTGATCTTATTTCTGATCTATTGTCTGCATAAACAAAAGAAGCAATTTGAGGTCAGATCAAACAAATATTTCACCATATGTGGCAAAAATAATCACTTTGGTCTTTCAAAGGACATAGCACCAAACAAATAGAATACCGTAGCAGTTTTCAAAAATGAAGGTCCATAATTGCAAACAGGAACAAGGGATAGCAGGGGTTTGCCAAACTTACATCATATCATTTACTAATTTTAGTTCTTGATGTCTACTGCGGCTGGACATTCAGATTAAAAAACTTAAATGCAATTATATTTGCACATGGAAAGACACACATCAAGATGTGTCAATTCAGATATAAAAGATAGTGTTCCTACACAATTGCTTTTCCGCACAGGATTTGCAATAGCATCTGGATAATGCTATTTTCTTGTGCAGTAAGCATATGATCAGAGTTCTTTAAGAGAACTATGGGAGTTGAAAATTTCCTATAACAATGTATTTATGCTATAATGTGTATATTCTATATCTTTTCCCTATCTAATATAAAATGTTGACATACCCTTATCTTACTTTGGTGGCCATAAGTTGCAACATGCAAATTACTACATCAAAAAGTACAATTGAGTGATTAAATAAGCAAAATCATCATCCAATCTACTTATCTTTTACAAGAAAAAGATAGAGGATGAGGAAGGGAAAGTATATCCAATAGAAGTGCAACATTGATTCACCCAGTGCAACATTGATTCACCCAGTGTTCCTATTGCTTGAACATTGATTCGGTGCCCACCATAGATGTCCGACTCTCCGGAATACTTCTTGGTTCTCTTTATCAACTTTCCCCTCATTCCACTTTCTTTGACACCATTCCCAATGTCATCACCCTCCCAGCCATAATCACCTTCAAAGGAGCGGTCATGAAAATCGGACAAACGAGGGCGGCCTGGCCGCACATAGGATGGTGGTGGGAGCTGTGATGGAATAACAGGAGCATGTCGAGCAGCAGCAGCTGAGGCAAAGATAGAGCAAGTGGGCAGGAGAAAGTAGAACTTCTTGTCTCCAATCTGAAGGAGGTCCTGAGAGTCAAGTTTAACAGGTGGGTTTCCAGGGAGGTGCAGAACACCCTCAACAAGGCAGCCATTTTTGCCAATGACATCGAGCGCAAATCGGCGACGCTGAAAGTCGTAGAATATCCGCGCGTGGTGCCGGGAGATGTTCATGCCTCCACCGAGGCTCGACAGATCCACATCCACTGTTGATTTCTTGCTGTTGCGCCCCAGCATGATTGAATAAGTTTGCATGTAGTACTCGAAATCCTCACCCTGAAGCTTTGCAAACCCTGCCTCCACTTCGCCATCACCACCTGAAGATCCGGCAGGCATTGCAATAGCACCCAGGGTAGCCATCTCCAATATAGCTAGCTAGTCGTAGTAGGAAGAACAAAGAAATGCTTCTGCCCTTCCAGCTTCTTCTACAAATAACAAATGAGAGAGCTTGTTAAACACAGCATGGTTTCATCAGTACAAGGGCGGACTTAAAGTGGGGCGTGGGGGTTCGGTTGAACCCCTAAAATTTTGGGAAACAAGCTGCTATCAGAACAGCAATCAAATCAAATGCGCAACTAATTGGATTTTTTATCAACTAATTGGATGGATCCGAGTAACTAGGAAAGAAAAAGAAAGATTTGGATTTAGCTGCTCACAGCAAAGAACGAGGCACTCTTAGAACAATCCAAGCAAAGCTACGCTAGGGCTTCCGTACCAGCAGAAGAAATCAGCCTGGATGGATCTCCCACTCCACCGCCACCACAGTAACTGGGACTGATTTGAGAAGATTTAGGAAAATTGGGTAGGATTGGGAAGAGATTAATGAAATTGGGGGATAATATACAGACTTGGAGGAAGAACCGAAGAAGTCAGAAGAGGAAGAACAATGGGAGACAAGGGAAAGAGAAAATTGCTATTATAGGACGCGAAACAATGAGCTTCGCTATTATAGGACTCCAATCGTTGACTTCGCTAAAACGACCTTTGAAACGTTGGCACTTTGTTATACATGACATTTGGTCCTTTTAATCACTTTTCTCATCTAAAGTATATGTATTTTGCCATGGGATGACATTTTTGCCCTTGTGTGTTTGGAGGGCAGGTGCCGCGCGTGGGCACGTATAGCAGGTGCCCTGGCAGGCAGGCTGGCACTTGACGCCACGCGATTGGTCGGCTTGGTCCGCCGCCCCGACGGCGACTTGGCCGCCTCTTCTTAAACCCCTCTCGGTGAGTGCACGCGGGCAGAAGGAGAGGACTCGGCCGCGCCGCCATTCGCCACCGGTGCGTGCCGAGAAATACGAGAGAGAGATCGACGAATCTCGGAACGTCGCGCAATGAGCTTCGGATTCGTCGCAACCCTTTGTTATCTCCGCGGCGCGTCCCGAGGTCCCCGTGCACCGAGCCGTCCCGAAGAATCCACCGCCGATACCCAGCGCCTCCACGGGCGGCATGTGGCGCTCCGGCCGCCGCGCGCCCAATTGATATAACACCTAAGGCGTGGTGATCGTTGGGTGGGTAAGTTTAAGGATCATGAAGCGGGAGGAGGAGGAGGAAGGGGAGGCGGCGGCGGCGGCCGCGTGGTAGTGCTAAAGTGCGTGGCGGGAGCTCCAAAGCGGAGGAGTGGGGCGGCGGGGCGTGGTGCGGGAGGGGCGTGGTGGAGGCCGTCCGGCGGGCGGGCTCGGGCGGCGTCGGCCGACACGCCGCTCAAGGGCTCGCCTCAGCGGAGGAGTAGGATGTCTTCCATGTACATCCGATCAAATGCTCGGTTCTCTTCGACTCGCAAGATCTTGATGGTGGTGAAGGAGAAGGTCGGCAGTGGAGCGACCAGACGCGCTTTGCCGCCACGAAGAAGCATCGCAGGCGGTGTTCGGGCCACGCCGCGACGATTTTAGCGTGGACACAATGCGACTCATCTTCGATCACGAAACGGTGAAGTCCTCGCCAGTAGTACTTGGTGCCCTTCCTCAAGCACCTCGTTCCAGCTCGAGTTGCGCAGCAGCAAAGAAAGGAAGCGAAGCTCTCTCGGCTATCTTGCTTGGGGTCAAGGCACTTGGGTGATCCGTTCTTCCGAATGTGCGCTTCTCAAGTCTTGGTACATCGATTGGTTCATGAGCCCCTCCGGATGATACGATGCGCCTCGAGCAATGCTTGTTAGCGAGCATGAGTTGGTGCGGTTGGAGGAGCGAGTTCAACTTGTCGGATAGGCCATTGTGCGGTTCTTCAACTGCGGATCAATGCCTTGCGAATCTGTTTCAATGAAAGGCGTGCCTCGACGCAATCGCAATAACCCTTCCACCATTGCCGTGGTCGACCGGCATCGGAGTTCTCGGCTCGGTCTAATCGATCTCGTCGATCTCCTTGAGAGAGACTGCGTGTTGCTCGCCTCGAGCCTTCTTGAGCTCCGAGCGATGCGCTTCAAGCTCACGGCTTGGTGGCGGCTCTCCCAAGGCGACCTCATCTCGGCTTCTTGTAGCGCGTCGTCCCGGTGCGTTGGCCTCTGCGAGCTCTTTTCGGAGGATTCAGCGAGAGAAACCCCCACTCCTTCAGGAGCTGCGACATGTTCTCGCGTTCGATGGTGGTCGGCGACATGCCAATCGCGTGGCGTCAAGTGCCAGCCAGCCTGCCCAGGGCACCTACTGTACGTGCCCACGCGCGGCACCTACCCTCCAAACACAAAAGGGCAAAAATGTCATCTCATGGCAAAATACATGTACTTTAGATGAGAAAAGTGATTAAAAGGACCAAATGTCATGTATAACAAAGTGCCAACGCTTCAAAGGTCATTTTAGCGAAGTCAACGATTGGAGTCCTATAATAGCGAAGCCCATTGTTTCGCGTCCTATAATAGCAATTTTCTCCAAGGGAAATGAGTTTTATTTCGGAGAACTCATCGGCCGAAGGCACAGTCCTTTTCAGCTTCCTCCGAGCAAGATTTCTTTGCCGTCCCTTCAAACCAAATTACTGGCACAGTTTTTTGAAACAGTTTATTAACTTATTAATATTTTAATTTATTTTTTAAATAACTTCTTAATTTATCAACATTTAATTTGTGCATGTTTGTACTAAATTAAAAAAACATAAGCCCAAACTGGTCCTGATCAATTCGGCTTCGGCTTCTGACTTCTGGCTTATTTTTTACTATTCATAAGTTTCGTCTTTTTCTGAACTTTTGGCTTTTATTGAGTTTTTTTGCCGATTCTTTTTTTCCCGTATTTGTTTGTATTATACGTAATGGGCTAACATATTTTTTTATATTTTTAAATTTTTTTAAATTTAATTATGCTAAATAAACCTCATCACTCATGTACTTTTTTTCCAATTCTGATGTTTTCAACCATAAGCCATGAGCTTTTCAGCCGAACCGATCACCACATAAGCAGAGTTGACGCTGACAATCCGCCCGTCAGGCCGACAGCATGAAGAAGGGAAGGAGAAGATCGGTTCGATTGCGTGTGGTTTTTTCTGTTCTTTTCTTTTGACAAAGTTTCTGATTGTTCCATTCTTTACCTTCTTTATTTTTTTTTTTTGTTTACTCTCTTATGTTCCTTTTCTTCCTTTGATTTGCAGTTATTTTCTTGTTATGAACCTTTTTAAATTTACTTACCATTTTGTTTCCAATCAAAAGCTCACTAGATCTCCAATTAGTTAGTTTTCTTATGCCAACATCGTCGCAACTGCGATTGCCACCGAGAATTTCCTCGGCGTCCTCTGACTGCTTTGCTTGGTGGTCGCCGGCGAGCTGAGAAGGGGATCAGATGAGGCGAGTTGCGAATTCTCAATTTGGTTAGCTTGGGGCTTTTGAGGTAAGAGGTCACTGTCTAAAATTGGGAAAAAAAATTCTTATGCTTAGCTGAGGATGAGCAAAGGTAAAAAAAAAAAAAGTAGTGTCTAAGTAGAACTTGAGTGTTTTCTTGTTAAATAGCACTCAAATTTTGAGCCTTTAGATCTAGATCTAATGGGTGAAAACACTTTGCCTTCTCTCCTCCCATTTGAGTACTGTTTTTATTAAGTAGTACTTAAATTTTTAGATATTGGATACATGTCTATTTTCATCCATTAGTTTACTCATTAGTTACTAACATGTGATGTAATATATTGAAAAATACTCTAATACATATTATTCTTTTATTTATGGCCTTTTTACATCAATTATATACTAGTTTTACATAAATTAAATTATGTAAAAAATGATGTGACAATTTGTAAAAAAAGAGGAACAAAACAAACTATAAAGAACACAACAAAAAACTATACAAAAACTCTACTTGGTCGTTTATATTATGGTTCCTAACGTTCTATACAAATTGATTACTTTCTTATCACATTATTGACACAGAAAAAAATCACAAAATCAAAACTACAAAGCACAACACAAAGCAACATCTAATAGATAAAAAATTGAGTGCTCATAAATAAAAAAACACTCAAGTGTCATCTAACAAATTCCAAAAAAAGTGGTGGTGAGGGGAGTATGTATTGAAGCGTCATATCTCCATATTTTACGTGTCATTTCCAAGCACTTTCCCTAATTATATGACACTAATGCGCCATTTTATGCTAATAAATCATTATATTCTCAAGAAATGTGCAAGTGTCATGTATTTTTTTAGGAAAACACAATTTTTAGGTTTCTTTGGTGCAATTCCACTCGGAGAAAATTGCATTGGAATCAAACAAAGACTAGGTTTGAAAGAAGCATTTATTGAGAAGCGCAGATTATTTGCACTAATTCACCCTAATTTCTTGGCCAACATGGCAGACACCAAGACCAGCTAGCCTACATATACATTGGTCAGCCAACATGTTCACACCGGCCGACCCGCTCACCTCGCCCAAACACATCAGGGACCTCACCTCGCCCAACACAGAGGCAGCCACAACCTACATTAGCCAGCCCAACTCAACACACTAGCTAGTGTGCAACATGGGCCACCCGAGCCCCGAGGGCAACCACGAGCACCCCATGAAGACACCAACAGGCCCAACTCACTACATCGCCCGGTGTGCAATCCACAAGATGTCACAAACACATGCAGCCCAAGCAAAGAATTGGTCGCCTGGCCAACTAGGTTCACACCGGCCGAACTTCGCGTGGATGTGATGCATGGAGGACATTTTCTTCGTGCCATCATTGACAAATCCTCGTTGTCCATCTGCACCGGCCTGCCAAGTCAACCACGATGCCTGACTTGAGGACTACTCCATCGCACATGACAACCACATCGCCCACCTACACCGCCTGATCAACTGACCTATATCAGCCGACCAAGGGTATAAATAGGAGGGCCTCTACTCCTCAACTCA
This sequence comes from Dendrocalamus sinicus, assembly GCA_036346575.1. Classification (NCBI taxonomy): domain Eukaryota; kingdom Viridiplantae; phylum Streptophyta; class Magnoliopsida; order Poales; family Poaceae; genus Dendrocalamus; species Dendrocalamus sinicus. Next base: position 6,808,995 of record CM070664.1, read on the forward strand.
CTCACTCCACCACCTTCTCACTTGAGAAGGTCGTGAGAAACAGTGTACAACAAGATATGCAAGAGCAATTAAGTTTAGAGTAGGAAAGGGAGAGTGGAGTAAGCCTTAGGAGAGAATGAGTTAATATTCTAGAGAGTCAGAATGTCAGCTCTCCTCTGTCTATTCTCAACATCAATCCTAGGATGGGGTAACACCCCATCCTGCTCCACCTCTAGTTCGGGAATCCTTTTGTAATTCTTGATTATGATATGAATATTTATTCTGGGATAATAGTTTAATTTCTATTTCTCGATATTTATGAATTACCCTACCTTATTTAAAGTATTTGGGTAGACTAGTAGTTTCAAGAATTAGATGAGGTGTCTAGGTCTTGAATTGTCATGAAATGCTAGTTGATTAAGTGGTAATGCCAGGGGATGGACTGTGATAGGGTGAATGCCAATGTTGTTTGTAGTGACTTGTATGAGTAATATCCCAGAATGCCAAGTATGAACCCAGATTATTATATTTTTTTGCTAGACTAAGACCATCAATTGGTGAACCGAAACTAGAAAGGGCCTATTACCTATTCAATCTCAACCCTAACTTAGCATCTTTCCTCTCTTGTTGTCATCTGTAATTCAACTATAACCATCCAATTCAGTAAACCCTAGAGGCATGACACAGTGACATTGACACTCGCTGAACTATACTTATTCCAATTCAGCACTAGGACAACTACCATCTCTCTCTCGACAAGTCCCAACTCCCTAAGTGCACCAATACCCTAAGTTTATGTCAAGATTTGCAATTCTAGGATAACAAGTAATCAATTTAATTATATGAATATAAATGGCTTGAATATAAATTGAGCACAAGAAAATAAACTACAATGACACGGATACAAATATGATAGAGACATTATCCGTCCGTATTTGATCCGTTGTTTGCATTTCTAGTTCCAAACAATTGCTTTTGGCTCTTAAAAGTTGGCTTTTGAATAGAATAGTTTTTAAAAGTTGTTTCTATAAGCTATTTGTAGGAGTAACTGTAGGAGCTGTTTTAAATAGAGTAATTTCTCAACGTAAATATCATTTGCTCCTTCAATCTTTCGCAATCAGCCAAAAATCCCTGCTAAACTAAAACCACGTCACTTTTGAACGTGCCTAAATATTCTCACAAGAGTCTAATAAAAAGAAACCAAACGTAGTCGTGGCCCCAGTTTCAGTTTGAATGAATTTATGATTAATGGAAATTCGGAAGCAGCAGAATTTTAGGATAACGCAAGGCATCCCAGGAAGAAACACGACAGAAGCAATTATCACATAAGACATGACATGAGTACACTGTGTCACGTTCGGTGCTAGAACAGGACTCCCGTTGCCTTCTATCAGCACGAAATCAAAACAGGAGCCACTCGGCAGCACCGTCCGTACGCCGCCGCCGCAGCCACTTGCCGGAGGAGGGGAAGAGCAGCAGTGTCGGATGGGGGTCCTGGGCGACGGCACGGGATGGTGCTTCTGCTCCGGCGGGGCCAAGCTGGAGCGGATCAAGTCCACCATCCTCGCCGCAAAGGGCGCCGCCGTCGCGGCTGTATCCTTCCCCTGCGGCGGAGAAGGAGGAGGCAAAGGCGGAAGTGGGTTCCTCATCCACCGCGGCCTCCTGCTCACCACGCACGGCACCATCCCCTCGGCCGCCGCGGGGGGCGCCGCCGAGGTCCGGCTCAGCCACGGCCGCCTCCCATCCCGCCTGGTCCCCCAGAGGTAACACCATTTATTGGATTTCGTGCTTCGCTTCCGCTTGGGGTTGCTTGACTGTTCAATGCGGTGCCTAATGATTTACATTTTTGCGGTGGTTTCGCCCGGGAATCGCTTGATGTTGCAATGCGCTGTGGAAAGATTCGATTTTGATAGCGAATGCAACGCCTTTAGCAATTTCTTTGCGCTGCACTCGTACTCGGTTTGTTCGATGTTGCACTGTGGTGTGAAAAGATCTAATTTTCGTCAGTAAATGTAAAGCTGATAGTTCTCTCTACTGATTCCCAGTTGCAATGTTGCTAGAAATTCTAGTTTTTGGTGAATTTATGGGTCAATGCCATGTTGGTTTCTGCATTTGAGTGAAAAGATGTCATGCTTGCGCGAAAGCTCAAGACTTGGGGCCATTGTGGTGGGGTTGACTTAATGACTTCCATATGGTCCTGGGGATCATTTGGGATTGTGGTCATGGAACTGCACAAGCTTGATGTTTACTAATGCATTCAGTTATTGTAGCAACCGTACGTTCGAGCGGGGATAATATTTTGATTTTATTTGGTTGTCGAGGATCAAATGCAACCAGGTTTAGATAGATTATAATGTCTTGTTAATATGCTTTTGGTGAGATTAAAGATCTAACAGATTTACGGACAACTTTAAAGTAATTAATTACCAAATAGCAAAGCTCTCTGACCGCACAATATGTAAGTCAGAAATCCTTGTTGTCATTTGTTGAGGTACGAAGGATTATAGTCGATTTTGTACAAGTAGGCATAAATTCTCTTGAATTTCGGATGCCCGACTAGATAAGAATCAGTGGGGGGTTATGTCTGCTGAAAGTGGTCCTTGGTTCACTTGATTGATGGGCATAGGACATGTTGTTTTTAATGTATTCTTTACTCAAGATGGGATCAGTTTGTATTTCCTCTAGAAAAATTCATTGGCCAACAGCCCAACAACATTCAAAACTTAGTTGTACGATTATATGAAGAAATGAAAGGTGATTTTAAAGAACTAATTCTTGTAAAAAAAATAGATGTGCATTCTCTTTTCTGTTAGAGCTTGAATAAGCTTAGCAAGTATTTACTTTGGAGTAGAATTTACTCAAATGGGCCTTTGTTTCACATGCCTTTGCTATGACATTTCACCACTTCTACATTTTGTTTCTATATTTCAGATTCTTTATTACTAGTCCCATTCTTGACCTTACAATAGTCGGGTTTGACGTTGTGGATGATGACTCAAATCCACATGGGCAACAGCCTCATTTCCTGAAAACCTGCTTGAATCCCAGGTTGGACCTTGGCAGTACAGTTTTGCTCCTGGGCCACACTAATGGAAAAGATTTGGTGGTAGGCGAGGGGAAGGTTGTAATAGCAACGGACAACCTTATAAAGTTCTCAACTGATGAAGTGTTGTGGCGCCCTGGATCTGCTGGTTTTGATATGCATGGGAATCTAGCTTTTATGGTCTGTGATCCAATGAAGCTTGTACCTTTTACACCTACAGGGTATGCTTCCGCATCATCAACTGCACTCCTTGCATCAAACAAGGATGTGCCAACACAGTTTGGGATCCCCATTCCTGCAGTATGTGTATGGTTAAAACAGCACTGGAGCGGTAGCTTGGAAGATGTTAGCAAGCCAATGATGCCTCCTGCACGATTAATGTCTGCGGGACAACGAAGTGAGCACTCTTCTCTTGGTCATATCCATTATATTAAGACCATGGAGCGAGAAGGCAGCGATGTATCGTCATCATCACAGATATCACCAAGACCGACGTGGCACCATGGATCATGCAGTTCAGCATCTGCTAAGATTGTGTATGGTGAAAATGATTGTGTTAATTCACACTCTTTTCACGAGCAACGAGATCTGAATTCACAGATGTCCGAACCCAAGAATGGGCAACCGGCTTCACATATGGATATTACCTTTCCTCCAGGGCATCCAAGATCTATGTGCCTACCACTTCCTCTAAAGCAAATGATGTCTGATGAGAATAAGACGAAACCAAACTGCTCAGTTTCACATGAATCATGGCTGGGCAATGTGCAAAACAACTGCGAAACTCTTCAAAATGTTGCTTACCAGGAATATTGCTGGAGTGAGGTGCAGTCCGGTTCCTCTCCTCTGGAGATATCAGAATTAGGAGATGAGAGGGACGGCTTTAGCAGTGGGGAGGAGACAATGTACTCCGCGGAAACTAGGGAAAGCAGAAACATTCCAAGTCCAAAGGAAAAGAGGCCAGAGATAGTTGGTAGATCACATAGTTTTGTGAATCATAGCAAATGGGATTCACCTAAAAGTGTTGAATCTTCGAAAGGGGTCCCCTCGAAGTCACGTACCTTCATTCCTTTGAGAAAACCGCATTTGCAGGCCGCGGCCATTTCACAGAAAAGCCAAGATTATTTCAGCCATACCGTCTCCTCAAACATGAAAAAGAGAAACTTGTCCCAGATTCCCATGAAACCTCGACGAAGTGCTCAAGTTACCTCAAAGTGGACCATCTGATACGATTGCTTTTCCTCCGAATCATAGATAGATATCATCTCCCTTGGTTTAGTCAGTTCCACGCAATATTTTCCCCCTTTCGTAACTGTATTGTGTAAATCGATGTATTCTAGTCACAAACTATGCCCTAGTGATTCTTTCCAGTGTAACATATGCTAGCATATATTCTTTTGTCTGTACTCATCTTGGTATAGCCTTTTGCGGTCAAGTAGTCGTTTAGGTTGCAGTGAGCACCTTTTTTGTGTTTTTCCAGGGTATACCAAAGTCTGTGTAAGGAAGTAGTGTAGTTGTGTCCCTTCGTGAAATGGATCTATGTTTACCAATCGGTGGCTTCTGCGTCCTGTTTTATTTGATGAAGTATGTTGTGCTCACCGTAATAATCACCTTCAAAAGAAAAGGGAGAAAGTGTGCAAACTAAACTGGATAATGTTCTGTAAATGGATGCAAGCATGTCTCATTTTCCGTCCTTTTGTTGCCCTTTGTGTCTAGTTGAACAAGAGTGTCATGATTGATGAATCATCGTACGTTAGCTCACCTATCAATTGCCATGAGAGCTATTTGGCATAGATCACCGTATCTGCAACATTAAAGCGACGCTATTCGCTATGAAAATCCCTTGTCACGTGATAATATGGGTCGTAAGAGCAACTCCAACAGTTTGGCATCCGGCTTCCCCATCCTTTAATTTTTGGCAAAACGAGATAAAACCCTCTCCAACAGTTTGGCATCCTCCTTCCCCATCTTTCCCAACTTGCCAAATATCTGCTCTGAGCGCGCAAATATCCGCGTCAAAAATTTCCGCGCATCGTGGTTGGGAAGCCGCGCCGCCTCTTCTTCCCGCATGCGCGAAGTCCAAGCGATCCTTCTCTTCCGCGCGAAATTTTTGATCGCAACAGTCCTTCTCTTCCGCGAAGCACTTGGAAGTCAGAACTTGGAAGCTTTTTGATCGCAACTTGAAGCGAAGTCTGCGCAACCAGTCCTTCTCTTCCCGCGCGCGCGACGACTGGAAGAAGCATCGCGTCCTTCTTCCCTCAGGCGATCAACGAGTCCTTCTTCCCGCGCGCGCGACGCCTGGAAGACGCATCGCGCAGGTTCGCCATCGACCGAAGTCTCTGTCCCGCTTCTTCTTCCTGCGAAGTCCGAATCCGCGCCGCCTTCTCTCTTTCCGTGTGCGCAGCGGGAAGACGATCGCGCAGTTCGCCATCAACCAGTCCTTTCATTTATATTTGTTTATTTGTAGATTCGTCTAAATGATCGATTAGCAATTAGCGGTTGATGGCGAATCGACCGACGAGAATAGTACATGATCATGTATATTTGTTCATCGCATTTGTCATTCATTTATTCTTATTTATTTGTAGATTCGTCTAAATGGAAGGAGGTGGATTTTATACAAACATGATAACAGGAGATGATGTTGATGTTGCTGGGTTGGACGACTTCACCTTTCCGATGACAGAAAACACTCAGGAAACTCATGACCTTCCTTCTCAAGATCAACAAATTGGCGTGCAAGTGCAGCCAAGTGAAGGTGTTGAGGGCCCTCGTAGAACAAAGGGATTGGCTAAGAGAACAAAGAATTTTCATGCAAAGGAGGATATAGTTGTATGCTCTGCTTGGTTGAACGTTAGCAAAGATCCTATTAACGGGGCCAATCAATCTCGTTCCAAGTTTTGGAGTAGAGTTCATGCTTACTTTGAGGCAAACAAGACAACTACATATCGAGCAGAGAGTTCAATTATGCATAGGTGGCTTGCTATTCGGATGCAAGTGAACAAGTTTTGCGCATGCTACGAGGCGATTGAGCGTAGGAATCAAGTGGCAAAACTATCCAGGACAAGGTTTGTTTTGCACGTTTTTTCTTTTATTTGGTTCATTTGAAATTATATATATATTGACATTTTTACATGTATGATTTGGACGCTTGAGATGTACAAGGAATTGGACAAGGACAAGAAGTCATTTACTCTTATACCTTGTTGGAACAAATTGAAGGAAGAAGATAAGTGGAAAGCCAAGAGGGTGGAACTGCCGAGCAAGAGAAGCTAGCAGCAAGAGAAAGCAGAAGGTTAACTTGGACTCGACACCATCGAATGGAGAAGCAACAAACATCAAGATGTCATAGAGATTGCAACTCTGAATCCGAAGAAAGGAAAAGGCCACGAGGTGTGAAGAAGGCAAAAGAAGCTCTAAAGCGAGGAGGTGCGAAGCTTGCATGGAAGCTTTGGACAAAATGTGGGCAAAGAAGGAGGCGTTTGACTTGGAGAGAGAGAAGAGAAAGAGGAGAGGTTCCTGATTTCACATGAGCTAGAGAAGAAACGTCTCATTATTAGAAGAAAAAAAGTCAAGCGGATTTGATCAAAGAGGAAAAAGAAATAATGTTAATGGACATGAGCTCCTCACCTTGCAGTGCGAAAGCAGTACTACGAGATGATGCAGTGAGAAGATTATCACTCTGCGTATGGGAAATTAAATTTAGATCATGTCATTTGCTTTCAATAATCTGTAAACATTAGTTTATTTTATGATTCGAGAACCTTTGCTTTTGTTTGTGATTCGGAGAACCTTTGCTTCCATTATCATATATTTTATTTTATTCCACATGCATGGAATCGTACATGTTCTTGGTGGCGGAAACGAGATCGTGCATATTTGCAGATCATGTTCTTGTGTGCGACTCAAAAATGTGGACGTGCATGCTCTTGAACAAATTAAAATGAACCGATTACACTTGAGTGAAAATATAAACTGATTCTAACGATTAAATGAAAATACTATGTACCTAATATAAATCGGATGATGGTTCCATAGGTGCTCGATGAGGTCTTCTTTCAACTGGACATGTGTTGCGGGTCTCGATCTTTTATGAGCATCAATAAATTCATCAAGTGTTCGAGTAGCTTTGCCACGGAAGGTTCCACATTTGCACCACCATAATCGAACCTTTCGGTAGGGTCGACGATTTTTCATCTTCAACAATCATATTGTGCATGATGACACAAGCCCTCATGATCAAACCAAGTGTCTTTGTGTCCCACAAGCGAGCTGGTCCTCGAATAATGGCGAACCTACATTGCGAGAACCCCAAAGCTCTTTCGACATCCTTCCTCATTGCTTCTTGTGCTTTGGCAAAATATTTGTTCTTGTTCCCCATAGGTAGAGAGATTGACTTGACTAAAGTTGCCCACGAGGGTATATACCATCTGCTAGATAATAACCCATGGTGTAATCGTGGCCATTAATGGTGTAGTTCACCTCGGAGCTCTACCCTCTGCGGTTTGCAAATAACGGAGACCGGTGCAGGACATTGATGTCATTATGAGACCTGGCATTCCAAAAAGGCATGCCATATCCAAAGGTCATTGAAGCAAGCGCTTCTAAAATGATAGTGGGCTTCTCCACATGACCCTTGTATCGACCATGAGATTCGTGCGGACAATTCTTCCACACCCAATGCATACGATCGATGGACCCTAACATTCCAGAAAACCATTTTTCTCACCGAAGTGCGATGGCGTCTTTGTCTCGCTCGATCGGGATGTCTCGGTACTCATCTTCAAAATATCAACAAGCGCAACAACGAACCTCGAAGGCTCTCAAGTGCGATGCTTTCACCAATGCGAACATACTCATCTCGTAGCATCACCGGTACCCCATATGTGAGCATACGAAATGCAGCGGTGACTTTTGCAAGCAACTTAATCCAAGTACATTGGCGCATTTCTTTTTGCACAAAGTAATCATCGTGTGACTCAACGGCATTCATTATGCGTACGAAAAGGTCCCTACTCATCCTGTACCTGAACAAAATAAACAAAATTTTAACAACACATATTATAATTAATTGCATAGTACGGGGCTAATCAAAGGTGAATGAACACCAACCTCCGACGGAATAAATGTGGACCGTACGTCGGATTATCCGCTAAATAATCTTGAAACATTTTTTCATGGCCACCTTCTCTATCTCGATAAATAACAACATGGCGAGGCGAGAACCACCATGTCTTCGTTTATGACCAAAACGTTTGTACAATTCGAGCATTGTGATGATGAAATAATCATCGTCATCCGAAAATGAATCGTCATCCAATTGTCTTTGAAGATATGATTTGTAAGCACTCATGGCGTCGACTAACCTGCTGCGAAAAAGAGTAGTCTTGTCTCGATCTGGTGAAGACACCGGCGTCTCCTCCTCTAGCTTCCCTTGCTAGCAACGTTGAAGACAAGCTCACGCACGTAGAAAACTCAATGAACTTGACCATAAAGACAATCTCACGCGTTGAAGACAAGCTCACGCCGCGTGAACAACGTTCTTTGCTCTAGTACTGATTTTCTAATGTTTGTATTGCTTTAAATAGAAGACAAACAAGACTATAAAGCGGAGTACAACGCTGCGTCCGAGACCCAAATCGCTACAAACCGAAACGGAGACAAGCGAAGCGCGGCGGTGTTCAGCGGTAGCGCGCGTGTACTTTCGCGAAAAGGATTTTGCCGCGAAAAAACAACACGATGGTACAAACCGAAGCGGAAAGCAAGCGAAGCGCTGCGGCGGCGTTAGCGGTAGCGCCAGCGCGTCGTTTCCGCGAAAGGATTTTGCCGCGAAAAAAAAACACGATGGTTAGACCAATTTTAATTTTTGGCAAGTGAATTATGGCAAACTATTGGAGATGGGCTTCTTTTTTTCTCCCCATATTATTTTGGGAGTTGGCAAACAACAATATATGGGAAACAAAAAATACCAAACTGTTGGAGTTGCTCTAATCGTGGCATTCAATCGTGACATGAACTAAATGTCTCACCTATATAAATAAAAACAACTAGACAGATTTAAGACACCTCCTTTATTTTAAGAACAAAAAATCCCACAATAATCATAACAAGAAAAAATCCTAAAAATTCTCACATTAATTAAGAAAAAAGAAAAGCATATTCAGTACTTATTTTGGTGAGATCTAATTATACAATGCAAATTAATCACACACACACACACACACACACACACACACACACACACACACACACACACACACACACACACACACACACACACACACACACACACATATATATATATATATATATATATAGTTATATATATAAATATATATATATATTTTAATTATATAATTGTATTTTAATTATAGACAGTAGAGTTGTATACCAAAGATAATTATATCATAATATATAGCTATGCAATGGCATGAGTAAATCCGCTAATTAATAGACAAACAAACAAGATCAATTATCGCGTTGATTAGCCGGCTAAGATGCAGTGTCACGACTTCTACTTGTCATGCGGTGCATTCGCTGAGGTTCTGCTCCGAGGAGGTGAGGGCTTCCACTTCTAGCTTTCGTCATGTCTATTCTTTTCAGCTTTTAAAAGTTGCTTTTCGATTTCTTTTAAACGAAGTGACTTTTTAAGACGGGGTCTATAAGGATCTGTTTGGTTAAAGTGATGAAAGTGAAATGGGATGAGATGGAATAGAATGAGATGGTTCTACAAAAAAGGTGAAACCACATGGTACAACATCTAAGAAGAATATTCTCTAAATTTGCACAGGCTCATCTCACTTTGGACCATTCCATCCCACCCCATCCCTCAAACCAAACACATAGATAGACTTGGTCAAATGAACCATCCTATCTCATCCCTCAAACCAAACACTTCATAAATTGATTATAGTACACACTATAGCGACTTCATTTATATCGATCAAAATTGCACATGAGTTTTTATTACTCCATATTCTCTCACACAAACAGACTAAAAATCATAAACTACAGCCAAAATTCATAAGCCATTGGCAAAAAAAAACAAACCTTATTCTCTCCACCGTTCAATCCGAAATCGGACGGACCCACGTTAAGCTGGTACTAGCATTTGCAGAGGCTCCGAAGACTCCGAAATCCGAACCCGTTATCTCGGGCCCGTTCGTCCCTTCCCCCACTCCGATCTCTCCTTCCTCGTCGCGACCTCCTCCTCCTCCGCGCCGCGAAACCTACTCGGGATCGACAGATCGAGGCCTCTCCTCCGCCGCGTCCCACGCCGCCGGACGGAGATCTGGTAACCCCTGCCTTCCCCGCGCTGTCCCTCCCCCAAGGTATATCTTCGCGCGCGATCGGGAGGGATGCGGCAGCAGCGGGGAGGAGTCGGAGGCGGAAGGCGCGGGGAGCCCGGGCTGCTGACGAGGGCGGTGGACAAGGTGTTCCGCTTCGTCCGCCTCGCCGAGTTCGAGATCCTCTTTGTCCTCTTCTTCCTCATCGCCTTCCTCCTCTTCAAGGATCTCGTAAGCCCGCGCCCCTCGTCGCTCCCCCCTTGCAAATTTCGCCTCTAGTATCGGGTCAAATTTTGGTGCCGCGCTTGCTGGAAAGAGATCGAGTAGGGTGGTTTATGCCCAATTCGCATCTCACGTTTGCCTTTATGGTGATGAAATGGTTACAAATAAAGAACTCAATTGAAAGTTTGAAACCGTAGGAGATTTGGTAGCTAATTGAATGTAAGTACTCTCCACATGGCTGGGAATTTTGACGGTGTTGAATGACAGGTAGCATGGCGGTATTTTTGTCCATGTAGATCTTTTTACTGTATGAACTATGATTTTCCAATCGAAACCATTAGCACTAGAGATATAATCCTTCATATAATTGTGTGATTCTGTCAGGCAGATAATTTAATTTGGAGGCATAGATATCACCTTCAGAGAGCTCAGTAGCAAATCTTGTCCATATGTGATTTAGTTACCTTAGTGGCAACAAGTGTTGTTTGGTTTACATAGTTTGCTATATTTGGTATTGTGGAATTTTTGTCTTGCACTAATTACTGAGTGAATTTTCCTACAGATGTCACGACCACAATACAACCAGATCTTTGTCAAGAAGCCCGATCTAGATGACAGCTGGCCTTAGAGAGGGTAGGAATCATATAATGCTCGTATTGTAGTGTGGTCTGTTTTTTGGGCCATGTCGCCTGAAGTACATTCCTGAGGTGCTTCTTTTAAGTTCCTTCTTATGACTACTTAAGAGTATGTTCTTTTGTGGTGATGAATATATTTAGGCATTTTTCAGTACTTCAAAGAAAATTTTGACATATTGTCACCTTCAATTTTCTGTCAGAATCATTTCCTCGGTGCTATTTTTATGGTTATTCACTTATTTGGTATGGGCCTTCATTTTGATGTTTGCTTCAATATGCTTCTGGAACATTGTTAAGTAGGCATACTGAAGTTGTTGCCGATAGTCTTTGTTCATGGCATGTTGCTTTCTTCATTTATACCGTGTGATAACCCCATGAGTTCTAAGCGAAGCTTGGTGTATGAAATTCAGTGCTTTCTATTAATCGGTTATGTGTGTCAAAGATTGCCATTGAGGTAAGGAGGATTGGTCTGAAAGTAACTTGTTGAGAACTCAATCTAATCATGGTTCCTACTCTCCAAAATCTAGATAACTCTCAAACCTAATATTTGCAATTTCCCCATGCACCATTTTTATTTAGTCATAATTTGACAGTGTGTTCATCTTAAAGATTTGAATGGCGTCCTCCATGATCATAGGAAATTTGATGTTACTTATAGTTCTGTAGGAAAACAGTGAGTGACCAGAATCTGAAAATTGAGTGTCTCGGTGTAATATCCAAATACACAAGTGTATGTGATATTTATTGGTGATTGCATTGGGCATTTGGGTGCCATAAAATCTAGCGAGTAGTGTTTTCTAAGCATTCCATTTTGCTCATTGTAATAGCAGGAATCTATGAGGCTTGTTGAGAATAGAAAAATCGAAGACCAATTAACAGGTTACTGGGACAAATGTTGTAGTGGTGCAGCCTGGTGCTTCGATTGAATCATTGTTCAGTGTGTTTCTTAAAATGGACACGGTCAGTGATTGCTAGAGGACAGGAGTCGTTGATGTGATGATATAACTCCAATTTACTATACTCATATAACTTCATGTTGTGGTAGGATATTTCAGGTCTATTCAACGATCCATATCTTAATATTTTCGCTTATCACCTATCCAAAATATATTGCTTTCAGACTTTCTGTGGTTCTCTGGAAAAGAATTTATGATAGCATCTTATTTCGTTAGGTAACCCCCTAACCTTAAGCATGACAAACCTCTATATCTAAGTGATTCTTCTGAAAAAGAACATAAACTTACATCTTAGTCGTAACAGTGTGATACTGGATGGCTGGTCAACTCCAAAAACTTGCTGAGGCAGTTTGATGTCTGATCACGCTCATACAAAGCCAACTGTATCTTAGGTAGCACCTCCTTTTCCTTGTTTCTTTGGAACGAGTTATGCGGTACTACATACAAGTGGATTATCATTAAGCAAATTGGATCATCTGAAAATTATGTAGTTCCTTGAATGCAGGGGTGGATATCGAGCTAATTTGGTATATTTTGATTTAATATCATTTTACGTAATTTGAAAGTATTTTTAGAAACGAGCTAATTGAGCAAAATTCAAATTCATTTGAAATCAACTCGTTTAATGTTTAACCAATTAACAAGTATAATTGAAGCAATTTTGAACCGACTTGAATGTCAAATTCTGTAGTTAATAATCTATCTCAAGTGCAATTGCTGACTTGATTGACAATGAGATTGCTCAGATACTCAGGTGCAAAGGCTACTGCACCATGTCAGGTTTCATGTGCTACAACCTGAGCCGATTCCGTTTATCAGGGACAATTGTTAAGTCCAGTCCCTGCATGTAATGGACGGATAACAAATGCGTTAAGTATTGGAGAGAAATCGAATCCTTTTACCTTGGGATAGGTGGACTAGCATTACTGTCTTTGAAACTAGCATGGAGTACATGAATCTATATGTTTAGCCTAATGCCAATGAATCATGAATGACACTATTGCTTTTGGTGGGTGGAGAAATAATCGAAGGATGGATGTTATATCCTCGATCAGACATCAACTCTGCTCCCGAGAGATGGTGGAACCGTGGGACTCAGTTTCTTATATTAGTTTTAACTCCAGTCTTCTGATGAGAGCTGGTTGTAGCATTCCCATTCACGCTGGATCATACAACATGTCCATAAAATCGTTTGTGTATTAGAAAAGTAAATAGGGTACTACTAGAAATCAATCTACAATGTCTACATTCCACGAGGTACCCAGGTCAAGGCAAATTTTCTTTGACGGACACTTGCTGTCAAGAAAACATCACATCATGGCATATGTGGACGCGTGAACGTCGTTACGTGAGGTCTAACCCAACGGAAACGTGGAAGGACGAATAAAAAGAATTGTTAATAGTAGGGAATTAGGAAAAGTTGGCTTATCATGGCAAAAACATTGAAGCGGCTGAAACTGAGTTTTACAGATAGCAATATAAGCTCAATACAGATTTTGCGTACGCGAATACTACATCTACATGTTACATATGTGAACCTAAGTTATTGCTATCTAATCACATGTCATATCCATCAGTAGAGTATTGATGACTTGAGGAAGCTCTAGCGCCATTGTCCCGGCATGAGTGAAGGTTAATTTGGTTAGATTCTTTTAACTTTGTCTTTAGATTATCACTTTCTATTACAGTAACTAAATTTTAAATGATGTGTCTTTTCAACATGGGTATTATCTTTACGTATTGTCTCTTACGAACGATTAGAATTTTAAAACCATAAACCAAAACTAAAGTCACAGCTCGAATAAACACACCCATCTTATCTACACCTTGTTACAAGTGAGTACAAATGCAATTCCATTCCTGCACGTACATACGCACGCATTGCCAAACGCCCATTCCAAGAAAAGGATTTACAGTTACGTACACGTACATACGCACGCACGCGCGACCGCCGATAGCTAAATTAATCGACTAGCAACGAACGCAATGATCAGCTAGGAGCGAGCTAGCTAGTATTCGAACCACCATCGCCACCGGCCGATGATCTTGCCGACGTACTCGTTGTCGTGGGGCTCGTAATGGCACATGGTAGGCAAGATCCCCAGCACATGCCTGCACTTCCTGAGCAGCACGTCCCCGACCAGCCGCTTCTCCCGCCGCTGCGCCGGCGCCTCCCTGGTGGCGCGCCTGCCGGTGACGCGGAACATGTGCCCGTCCTGGAACAGGTACCGGCAGCCGCCGTTGTCGACGCGGCACTGCGGAGCGTACCCGGCGCTGCTGTTGAAGACGACCACGTCCTGGAGGAAGTTGCCCATGTACCCCCACTTGCAGAGGATGGCGTAGGGGTCGGCCTGCGGCTGGAAGAAGGCCTGCTGCGGCTTGTACGGGTCCAGGATGAAGTAGTGGAAGTACTCCCAGTTGCCCGAGAAGTCCGCGCGGCAGCTCAGGATCATCTGCCCGCCGGTCATCGTGCTCAGCATGGACACCGAGTGGTTCTGCCCCGGCGTGGCCGCCGCCACCCCGGGCTCCTCCGCGTGCGGGGAGAGCGTCCCCACGAAGATCACGACGGAGGGGATGGCCACGAACACGAACGGAATCGAAATGATCGTCAGGCGACGGAGCAGGTCCTTCTTCTTCTCCTCCATCAATCACTGCTTTATTAGGTTTCTTGATCCCCTCCTCTCTTCTTGATTAATCTTTCCTTTGACTTGTTTTGTGTGGTTGATGAGGGTGCTGTAAAATATAGGAACTGCCATGTACAACAATGAGCAGATATGTCAATGCTCATAGCGTGGCGTTTATATTTAGAAGAAGGGGAAATCTATAATTAGGACGTGTGAGGGAGACGATGATTACGGTGGCTCAAATTGATCATTTCATCATTGAATCTAACGCAATGACGAACTAGGTGCATATATGATCGATCAATCTTAAAAGCATGCCTGCTCTTCGTTCCAAAACGGTTCTTGATATTGTAAGATCGCTAGCCAGAACGATTGCATCTTCCAAAGTTGCACGCGATGAAAGCATGGCATGCAAACATGCAATCGACGAGAATTGATGTACAAATGGATGTGCAAGAGTTTCAGAAATGCATGTGCAACGCGTACCTGTAAATTGCATTGGCCGGATCGATCGGAATACGCTTTTGCTCGCGGCACCTGATGGCTCTTCCTAACCTGTATGCCTCGCGCAGAGGGTCGGCGAGTCGGAGGAAGAAACGAAGAACGAAGGTGAAGGGGAAGAGGAGATTGATTGTTGTTTGTTTCGCGCGGCCAAGGTGAGAGAGGAGGGCCTTATTATGAGCATACGCGTGGTGTGGCTAGGCAGGTTGGTGTATAAACCACCTTTCGGGCGATGCAAATTTAGGCTGTTCAGTTCTACTGGGCGTCGTCCCTGTTGCGGATCTGTCTGTTCGGGAAGACGGTTTTCAAGCGTACATTGCACTTGCATTTATTTCGGCTGGACACTTGAGCATTCAAGTTTTATAGGTGCTCTGACTTAGGCGTCCGCAAGTTTTATTTTATCTTGTGCTGCTCATCTCTCATGTTCTTGGACTATAGATCATATTTGATCTAGTGACTACTCTCTCTCCTACTTTTTCCTTGGATCTAGCTAACTAAATAGCCATTGGTTATATTGACACTAGAGAGCACAAAACTTATTAAATATACAGAGAATCGTTTAGCTCGATCGGCGAAAAATGAATAATACTAAGAAGTTGAGGAATAGAGCGGTTGAAGGAGAATGGATTGTTCTTTTATAATAGTAATGATACATAGATGGGTTGGGAGCATTTATGTTTTGGCTTTCGCTTGTGTTGTTATAATAACTATCTTTTAAATTCAAATATTATAGTAGACACCGTACTAAATTTATATCTGTAAAATGTGACTATTTTCTCAACGATCGACTCTCAAACAATCAATTCAAAATCATAAATCATAAGCCAAAACCACAACAAAAAACCCCACCCCATAAATACCTAATTTTGTACATTAAATATTCTAAATGAACAGTTTGCTTCCATCGAAGTCGATGAATGAGATGGAGTTTCTAACTTCCTTGTCAGAGACTCTGGATATTGCAACAATGTCATAGTTGCTGATGATACAACAACGAGAAGTAGATAGTCAATAATTTCTATTCATTTGTAAACCAAACACCTCCGTAGTGGTGGTGTTCGTCAAAAGAAAATCAAATAAGATTTATTTGTGCCAACCTAGCCCAATATTGATCTTTGATGTAGATGTCGTTATCGTCATCCTTGTAAGTCGATCCAGTAAACTCCATTACAAGAAAAGGAAATGTGACTAAGAACTCACTAGAGAAAAAAGTTAGAGCAACTTGATAAATAGAAAAAACAGGATAAAAGTAAAGGAATCTAAAACTAATTCTAGAAATGAATTAGCCCCACCCACTCAAACGTCAGTGAGAACTCTGCAGAAGAGGGAAGAGGGACGGCGGTTAGGGTTCTTGATTGTAGATCATCAATAGGCAGACCTTGCGCATTTGATATAGCGTTTTCCTTGATCCCTAATCAAGATGCACAATTCACAAAGCACAATGGAGCCATGGAGGGCTAAGGAAAGATGTGCAGGGCAAAATACAGTCCAGCCGAAGCTTGGGTTTAAGGGCCACTCTAGGCTTCGAAAACGAGACGACGGACTAGAAGGCCCGACACCCCTACCGGGTTGGGCCTGGATTGAACGACTCGAAATTACGAGGGTTTTATTCACTCATCCAGAATCAAGCGTTATAAAGCCCAAGACGATAGAGGGATCAGAGCCCAAGGACTCAGGTCTCCAGCCGAAAGCGAGGCCGCTTCTTGCAGTGCTTCGCCTTCCGCTCTCCCTCCCTTCTCCAACCTTCTCGGCCTCGTCGCAAACGCCCCAGCTCGCGCGCCGATCGATTCTTCCGAACCCTCTACCCGTCTCCTGGTTTCCTCGCGCATCCCCCCCCCCCCTCCCCCCAATTCTGTTCCGCGTCGCTGATGCGCGCTTGCTTGATCGCCTGTGGTTTTTGTTGGTCCCCGAATCCGCGGGGCTGTTCTTGACCCTCGCTTCCTTGCCTTCTAGGTGGAGGTCTTCCCTGGTTCTCCGCTTCTTTAGCTTTCTTGGTTCCTCCCTGGCCCGTACAGCTCTTGGCGCGGTTCTTGACGCTCGCCGAAATGCTCGATTTTGTTGCCTTCTTGGTGGGGGGTTTCTCTGGTTCTCCGCTTCCTTAGCTTTTTTGGTTCATCCAGACGTGATGGAAGAGGAGAAGAGGGCGAGGGCGGGGGAGGCGGCCGAGAGCCCGCGGAAAGCCCCGCGCCTGGAGCCGCGGGCTGCGGCTGCAGCCGATTCTGGATGCGACGACGCGGCGCCACTGGAGGTGAGCGATCCGAGTGAGGAAGCGGTGGCGGCAACCGACAGCGAACGGTGCGAGCACATGTTAAGTTGCCCGCATGAAATCGATGCGATCTTTGCAGAGATTGAGTCCTCAAAGGATGCCCCGACGTGCGAGCATTACCTGTGCGTGGTCACCGGGAGGAGCAGTATTTTGGTGTGCACGGAATGCAACTCGCATCACTGTCACTGCACTGGAGTGGCAGCCAAGGATAAGCTGCAGGGACACGCAGAGAACGACGAGCATTGTTTTGCTTTGTGGTACAATGATCCGTATCTCGGGTACTGCTTCATGTGTGAGCACAATATGTACTACAGGGCGAAGAACAGAGAGCATGTGGTGGAAATGGCGGACAACGATGATGCAGGTGGTCATACGTCTGGGTTAACTAATGAGCATTGGTACGTTGTCAGAGGGATACCGAATCTTGGAAACACATGCTACGTGAATGCATTGGTGCAGTGCTTCCTTGTGCTTGGTAAGCTGCGGGCAAGGATGTTAGGTTGTGTTTGGTTTAGAGACAAGGTAGGATGGGATGGTCCTGTCCCTGATTTTGGGATGGGATGATCCCATTTTTTGTTTGGTTAGGGGGATAGAGTTATCCCTGTTTTTTGTTTGGTTGGAAGGATAAAGTGGGATGGAATGATCCCATCCTTTGTTTGGATGGAAGGATGAAGGTGGGATATGTGTGGCCTTTGAGTTTTTTTTTAAAAAAAAATTGGAGGCTATTGTTGATATGTTTGTATACA
Source organism: Dendrocalamus sinicus (assembly GCA_036346575.1). Taxonomy (NCBI): domain Eukaryota; kingdom Viridiplantae; phylum Streptophyta; class Magnoliopsida; order Poales; family Poaceae; genus Dendrocalamus; species Dendrocalamus sinicus. Next base: position 6,827,253 of record CM070664.1, read on the forward strand.
TAAGCATTTGAGTTTTTTTTAAAAAAAATTTAAACAAAATAGTACTTAAAAAAACAAAGAAGTGGAATGACTCTATCCCACGTGGGATGACTCTGTCCCATGAAAAAAAGAGGATTGCCTGGTCCCGGATCTACAAGGAATATTCCTAGTGGGATGTCCTTGACTCTGCTTGTCCCGGAAGTAAACACCACCCCAAAGTGGGATATCCCACCTGGGACGTCCCCGTCCCTCGAACCAAACACTGCCTTAGGCTAGTGATGCGAGGCACATGCTGGACCCAACCCAACTCTTGGGATGTATATGCTTAGGGGATTCGCGGTTCATAAGCAATAATATGCAAAACAGCCATTAATTTCTTTTATCTTTGTGCAGTGTTTTGGATGAGGAGGAGAAGCTAAACGAGCCTCCTGACATGCAAGAGGGTCCTCCCAGTGCAGTGGCTCCTACAGTTACTGATTCCATTTTCAGAGGTCAGCTGTGTGTTACCACAACCTCCAAATGTTGCTCGATTAATTCGGTTTCCCATGATGTATTCTATGATCTCTTAGTACCACTTCCATCAAAGGGGCCTCCAGCCAAAAGTGTTGCATCACCACCAAGGAACATGTTGTAGCCTGGCTACAACAGGGTACAGGGTACCCTTCTCCATGGGAGACGTAGCACCAAGGGAACTAGAGAGAGTTAGTGGTAAGAATGAATGGACCTGGCCTTCTCATACCCCTCTTGGAGGCTTATATACATAAGTATGGTTCCATCCTACCCTTTAATAATTACAAAAGTTAGAGATACATTGGTGCATTCCTTTATACTAGTAGCCCTATATTATTGAGGCTGCTGCAAACACTAATCATTTGGGGCTGGGCCACCCCCACAATAAAACAAAAGATGCAAATCTCAAGGGAAGATTCGTATCAAACTATTTCCAGCAATCAACAAGAGTAACACAGAAAAGATTCAAACAACTGCTGAAGGCGGTGTGTTACGGCTGGATTTCAGAGGAGCTTTGCGGTGAACGGTGAGGGGCGGAAGTAGCAGGTCCTGTAAATCCGGGCGTGAGCGAAGAGGATAATGAAGAGGGGCGTGCTCGCCCTCAACCTGCTGCCCGGGATTTTCACTGGCCAAGGCTGAGGCTCTTTGACGTCTGTAAGTAGGTAACTTCTTATTGCTTAATTTTCCAGATTACAGCCTATGCCTTTATATATAGGGCTGCTTACAAGCCGACTTCGCTGCTTGCATTGCGTTCCTGCAATCCTGCCACTGTTGATGTGTTGAAATGCTACCCTGCTCAATGTATAGAGGCGTGTGTGCGCGTGGCTCGGCGGTGCGTGCAGGTGCAGCAACGAAATTAGAGTTTAGCTAAGGGTTAGGGGCCGAACCGCCCCTCACTTCTTGGCCCTAAAGGCCCCTTGGGGTCACGTGGGTTGGCCCTTTTTCATAGCTTAACCACAGCACAATGGAAGAATCACCAGCAAGCAGTCATTTTCAGGATGTGAAATACGCACAACTAAAAAGCAGAAAAAAAAGGTGAGCTAAAGAACTCTCACATACAGGTTTAACAAAACATGCCCTCACATATAGGTTTCACAAAGACCATTAAAACATGCTCTCACATACAGGTTTCACAAAAGACCAGGCTTGAGCTAATGGTAAGGAAAGTTGTTTTAAGCAGTAAAGCACTAATTAATCAACATCTGAATTCTTGGGTATAAGAAATTTTCTGAAGTAAGCCTAACTATTGCAAAGCTCCTCGTTTTCTCCAAGGAAAGGGATCTTCTCTTCTATCCAGCATGGACAACATTGGCAGGTTGATCTGGTCCAAGACCGAAAGCAACCACTTTTGCATCTCATATATTTCTGCAAACTGGGACAATTTGTTGAAAATGAAAGTGACGAGGTGATGTTACATATTAATATTTTGCACAGACGACATAGAGAATGATATACAAGACCAGACGACATAGAGAATGATATACAAGACCAACTGACAATATTGAAAATAGTTTATACATGTTCTACAATCTGTTAAAGAAATCAACATCCATGTCAAAGTTCTTGCTCACATGAGTCTAAGAGAACAGAGAGCTTCTGCTTTATCTAGAAATATTGCTAAAGTGTATAATATCACAAAAGCAGTCAAAGTTTGGGATCAGGTTCTGAGCATAATGGATAGCATTTGCAAGGCAAATGTACTAATGAACAACTAATTTGGTAGTGTATTTATAGCTAACCAAAAGCAGTCTTTACAGTACGATATGCGAAAGTTTCCAATCCACCCCAAAACTTTATTCTTTTTCTTCTCTAAACATTCCCTAAAAAGTTATCATCGAAGCAAGCCCTAGACTTGGGCAGATATTTGCGATTCAGTGCTGAAGCCCATGTTGAGATGTGATTTGTCATTGATTTCCTAGGTTCAGGGTGTTAATTCATTGTTATCCGCTTAAGGGATAAGCACTGGCTATAATTGGGATGAGAAGAACTATTTATGCAGTGTTTTTTCAGGCAAAATGTCAGTTACCTTTGTCTACTTGTATATGGTAACTAGCTCACTGCCTTTCCTCAATTTCATCTTGTAGAAATTACAACTCAGACTACGTCCTCCAAGTCTCCAACTGTGAACTGCGACCTAAGAAGCACGCATAATAAATTTGAGGGTAAAATTCTACAGCTAGAGCATGCACTGTCAGGAAATGTCAACAGTAAAATACTAACAAATTAGGAGTAAAAAAGTATTAAGCTAACACTACGCTTTTGCTGTTTATCTGAAAAATACAGATAAGATCCTGGAATTTTTTGTACAGATAATCCATTTTTTATTCGAAATTATAGAAATATACCCGCGGAAAATTTTTTTACAAAAATAGACTCCAGTCGGGTTGGGCGACTGGAGCCTTTCGCCCAACTAAACTGCGACATCTAATAAATCTACCAACCGTTCGGCGATTAATTGCAGTCGCCCCACCGTTAGGCGACTGCAATTAAGTCGCCCAACCGTTGGGCGACTGGGGGCGATATAAAAACCCAATGCGCTCGGCCGGCGCCTTCCATTACACTGTTTTCATTCGGCCGCGCAGAGGAAGAAGAGGAAAAGAAGAAGAGAAGAAGAGAGGAAGAAGGGAAGAAGAGAAGGGGGAGAGAGGGAGAGGAGGAGAGGGGGAGCGCGATTTTCAGGTATTTTTTGTGTTATATTTTTTGTTAGTATTAGAAAAATAGTTTAGAAATTTAGTTTAGAAAAATTAGTGTAGATAATGTAGTTTAGAAATTTAGCTTAGAAATTTAGTTTAGAAAAATTAGTTTATAAAGTTAGTTTAGAAATTTTAGTTTTCAATTTTTGTTTAGAAAATATAGTTTAGAAATTAAGTTTAGAAATTAAGTTTAGAAAATTTAGGTTAGAAATTTAGTTTAGAAAATATATTTTAGAAATTTAGATGTAGTTGAGAAATTTAGTTTAGAGAATTTAGTGTCGAAATTTTGTATAGTATTTTTATGTATTATTGTAGAAATTTTGTATACCATTTTTAATGCATTATTGTAGAAAATATAGTTTAGAAATGTAGATGTAGAAATTTTTTTGTATGTATTATTATAGAAAATGTAGTGTACAAATTTAGATGTAGAAAATTGAGTGTACAAATTTTGTATAGTATTTTTGATGCATTATTATAGAAAATTTAGTGTAGAAATTTAGATGTACAAAATTTAATGTTGAAATTATTGTACAAATTTTGCAGGTATGACTCGTGCTGGACGTGACTCCGACTAGCGGTACTCGCTATTGGACGAGCACATGGACTGCGTGCATCGCGCTTCCCATCGTGTGCCGCCACCGGGGAGCACGGACGAGCCGCCTGAGCTGGGAGTGGTCCGGACATGCACACCTCGTGTGGCCTGGGGACTCGACCCCGTTGGGTCGTCGGTTTGCACTACGCCGCGTTTAGTGCGGCCGTAAGAACGTTCGTCTTGACCTTCACTTTGTTTGCAGTGCGGGATGCGGGCTACTCCTCTGCCGGATGGTGTAGGCCACGGAGGAGGATGGAGCCGCCTTGGCGCGCGGGGACGAGGCGGGCGGGAGCGATCACGGCGCTTCCGTTGATCGTTCCTGCGATGGCTTTGGTGGACCGTTGGCGGCCTGAGACGCACACTTTCCACCTCCCATTCGGGGAAATGACGCCGATCCTGCAGGATGTGTCCCTGCTCCTTGGCCTTCCGATCGCGGGAGGCGCTGCCTTCCTATCGGAGGCCCCGGCCGACTGGCGCGCTGACCTGCTCGGCAGATTCGAGGGGATCGTTCCACCGGCCGATCACCACCACATCTTCGAGGAGGATCAGACCCATGGGCGGCCGAGGTGGCTCGCCGCGATCACGTGCGTGGTATTTACAATCGATCGTGTCTTCGAAGCTCTTATTATAGTATTACGTACTAATAACAACTTGTTTGCATTCAGGTGGAGCGCATGGATCCGCAGGCAGACGATTACTAGGTCTCGCGCCACTTGGAGGCGTACGTGTTGTGGCTGTTTGGTTGGGTGCTTTTCACCACCAGCCACGGCAACTCGGTGGATGCGCGCCTTATCGCTTATGCGAGGGCGATCGCTGACGGCGAGCCCCCTAGGTCAGCTGGGGATCGGTCGTACTTGCCGCGATGTACCACGCCCTGTGCGATGCGTGCATGAGGATCAAAGCAAACTTGATCCTAACGGGCTGTCCCCTGCTGCTGCAGTTGTGGTCGTTCGAGCGCTTCAGCCTCGGACGACCTATGCTAGAAGACATGGGTCCGTACGGGCCCGAGATGTATCCAGGGGGAGACGTCGACCGGCCGACAATGGGTTCTCTCTGGTGCCGTCGACGAGTAAGTATTATCACAGTCAACTATTTCTTTCTTATTGACGATCATCATACTAAACAACTTGTCTTTCTTGCAGGTACAGTTCGCGCACGTGCAGGTCACATGGACGTACCAGCCCTTTGTGGAGCAGTTCGATCGCCTCACAGCCGACGACGTGCGTTGGGAGCCTTACGCAGATACGGCAGTGCAGGCCCGCGCTCCTGACGGGTTGTCCGCACTTTGCAGGCGTGATCGGGCTTTCTGGCTCACTCGCCGGAAGCTCGTGTACCATATCTACGTGGAGGATTACGCACCCCAGCGAGTCATGCGGCAGTTTGGGCTACGGCAGACGCTTCCTGTACCAGTCGGACCATCGCATCCGCGGAACGTGCACGTGTGAGTGATCGTTTCTACTAAATATGTACATACTTACTACTGTGTTCGCAAGTACTCACATTACGTAATGGTTCTATACGCAGGCACAACGCGAAGGGAGTTAAAAGAGGCACGAACTGGTCGACGAAGATGCAGCCCTGGGTCACGCAGTGGGAGGGTGCGCTCGACGACCGCGTGGAGGAGGACCACCCATACGACAGCAGAGACTACGTGGAGTACCGTACGGTACGGGGGTGGACACGTGCGAGCTCGTACATGTCATAGACCCTTTGCCACACGCCGCGCTCAAGCGGACACATACCGCACGCGACGCTCACATCGCGGTATGTTACATGTAATTTCAAAGATTCCCAAATGGCAATGTCGTTTCGATGATCGACCATTTTATATCTTTGTGTCCAGGCTGACGTCGGTGCTGTCCTATGGACCGAGTTCGCCTCACTCTTCGAGAGGTCGCCATCGTGCGAGGCGACCCACGAGGAGGGCGTCGGCTTTGTGCGTCGGGTGGAGGCGGGTGTAGGCGTATTGTTAGCTCTTTGTCTGCACGAGGCTACGGCGGTCTCCACACCCACGCCAGCGCTCCGATCGTCGTCCACCACCGCCACCCCGACCAGGCGTGGCACTACTCCGGAGGTAGTACGTGGACACGTCCTACACCACCTCACCGGGCGGCGGGGTTCGATCGAGCACGACCTCCTACACCACCTCACTTCACACCTCCTCCGCACATCCTCGGCTTCCACACGCAGGTGTGTCGCCTCCTCCTACCTCGATGGCGCCACTACGGTACGCATCGTTCGATCTCGTTTTATCCCAAGACGACATGCAACGAACTAACGATATTACTATTGCGGTACTTACCGGCAGATGGCGTCTCCGGGCGGGGCGATGTGGACCGATTTTTACGGTGGCCCGGCGGTTCTCGACGCAAAGATCGAGGTTCTCTCGGCGGTGCACTCCCGGTGCCGGAGGGCACACGATCGAGAGTGCAACTAACTCCACCAGTAGCGAGGCGGGATAGACACCCTCATGCTCGTTTTACTTTTTCGGAGCATCGTAACCCATTGCACCGGAGGAGGGCCAAGCGGGGCCGTATGGGAGGACGCGGGCGCGGTGACGGGGCACACCAGGGTGACGAGTGAGGGGTGCTGCGGATGCTATATGTTATGCATGTAATGAAAAAATACGCGGCATGTTACTCATAGTTATATTATGAAGTTTATTTAAATTCAAACAAGTCTATCATCTCTTCTTTTCGCATTCAATCATTCATATATTAAGTCATCTAAAAAATTAACATACCGGTTCTCCGCACACGAATTATCATCGTATGTCACTTAACAGTGTATGTATCGATCGTTCTCCAGTTAATCTTTAATAAAAAAAGTTTCTAAAAATTTTTACGCACCTACAATATACAATAAACATAAACTTTTATTACAACTCTACTGCATTTTTTACCAGTTTAAAACTACAAAATTCACAGGGGATTCATGCAGTCGCCTAATGGGATGACGACTGCATGAAAGTCGCCTAATGGGATAGCGACTGCATGTAAGTCGCCGTACGGAAGAGCGATTGGATGCAGTCGCGCGAGCGTACGGCGACAGATATTGTGTCGCAGTCTGGTAGGGCGAAGGCTCCAATCGCCCAATCATTAGGCGACTGGAGCGTATTTTTGCAAAAAAAAATTCCCGCGGGTATATTTCTATAATTTTGAATAAAAAATAGATTATCTGTATAAAAAATTACAAGATCCTGAACATGCAGCATGCTATGAGCTGACAGGGAGTGACCTTCCTGCTAGTTCCCAACAGACACCATCCTAACGACTCAGCATAGACCTGCTACGACTCTTCCTCGCCATTAGTTTGGGTCTTATCAGATTTGACCTAAATAATGGCAAAAAAGTTTGGTACTTACTAACAGACAGAGTTATTGATGGCCAATTGTAGTACTGTATCCAGGGATGGAGACAAGGGGCGGGCGGGCCTGGCCCCCCCCCAATGGTCCACCAGATATATTACTAGGACCCTTTAATCACCCTTAATCATAGTCAATTAGTCAATTAGGCCCCTGTATGCAACCATCCAGAGCTAAGTACATTACCATCGCTTGCTGATCTAACAAAGGGACTAGTGAGATTAGGTAAAAATTCTATTTATCCAATGGTTGATAGATTACTAAGATTAGTCATAACTCTTCCGTATCAACAATGACCATTGAGAGAGTCTTTTCACAGTGAAACTTGCCAAGACACGTACTAGGACTAAAATGAGAGATGACTTTTGCGAAGCTACATGATAGTTTATATTGAAAAGGAATTGTCAGCTAAGGTTAATTCCAATGATATTATCAAATCTTATGATCTAGTTGGTAATCGTCGTGCTAAATTCAAGTTAGTGGAGATGTAACAAATTCAAGTTTGTGGAGATGTAATGAAAGTACCTTTCTTTTGTGTTACTAGACGTATGCTATATTATTTTGCCATATGTGTTATGATTGAATTTATATGACAATATATATGCGTATGTTTAATTATATATGTGTATGTTTAATTTTGCCGACACATGGCGCCCAGGGCCCATGACGCCGGCGCCTTGGCGGGTCGGCCCCCCTCTTGTCTGGATCCTGGCTCCGTCCCTGACTGTATCTCATATAATTTGATTCATTCATATTTATTTCAATAATAGACAAACAACGGGAAAAAAAAATAGTACTACACTGGCTTGATCTTTTTGTTGACCATATTTGTGCTAGCGGCACCAACTTGGCTACAAGAGACAATCTCAGATGATACGAACCATTAAGTTAGAGAGAAATAGTTCCATACACTCAGATGATTCTTAACCGTTTAATAAAACTCATCTAACGGTTATCATGGCTTTGACACCTCCAATGTTTATAAATGGTACACAGAAATAGTATTAGCGAAATGGGTAAAAGAGTAATTTCGCGTGCTTACGCTTTTAAAAGCGTCCCCGCACGAACTTCTCTCGGGATGACCCATTGAGAGGAAATGGGTCGATCCGGATGCCCGACACGTGTCGTCCGCGCTGCGAATCTCGGCGCGCGCCGCTCCTCCTTTTCTCCGCGCGGCAGCGCCTCTCCGTCTCGTCGCGAGCTCGCGCTCCATTCCCTCCTCGCCGCCGCCGCCGAGGCCCCCGCTCTCACTGGGCCGACCCCTCGCGCCCGCCCCACCGGCCGGACCTCCGTCTTCACGCCGCTCGGAGGCCGCCGCATCTGAGCGCGGCGTCGCTGAAGCGACCGACGCCACCTCCTCGTCTTCCGCCTCGACCACGCCGGAGAGCTCGAGCCCGCCGCCCGCCCCCGCCGGCTCTTCCCGTTCCTTCCTTCCTCTTTCCTGCGCGCACCTTCCATCGCCGCCGTCGCCGCGGTACCTCCCGGTCAACTCGCAACGATTCCTCCCGCGCGGCACCTCTGCGTCGCCGCCGTCCCGACCGCGTAGAGGTGGCGCGGCGCGCATCGGCGGCGTCCTGCCGGGGCGATGCCGTGCTCCAGATGCAGCCCGAGCTGCAGCGCGATCGGCCTTGGCGGCGGCGGCTCCGGCGGCGGTGAAGACGGCGGTCCAGCCGGTGGGGGCGGGCGAGGGGTCGGTCCAGGTGAGGAGCGGGGGCCTCGGCGACGGCGGCGGAGGAGGGGAATGGAGCGGCGGAGCTCGCGACGGAGACGGGAGAGGCGCTCGCTTCGCGCGGAGAAAAGGAGGAGCGGCGCGGCGCCGAGATTCGCGCGTGCTGACACGTGTCGGGCATCCGGAACTGACCCATTTCCTCTCAATGGGGTCAGTCCCCAGAGAAGTCGGTTCCGTCCCGCACGCGCACCACTTTCCTCCGCTGCTCTCCTACTCCCCACAAGTCCTCCGCCGAGACCTCCGTCCTCGCCTCCTCCCCACTGATCCTCCGCCGCTCTCCTCCTCCCCACAGAGTCCTCCGCCGCTCCTCCCCCACTGAATCCCGTGCGCCAGCTTCTCTCCCCCACCGAATCCTCTCCCCCGTCTCTCCCGGTTCTCCAGGCCGCCGTCGTCCGTCCATCAGGCAACCGACCGCGAACCCGCATCTCCCCAGCGCAGGCCCGCACGGCCCATGCGCGGCGCCTCCCGAACGCGCGCGCACACAGCCAGGGGCGGACCTGCCCTTCGGGCAAGCCCAGGCGGCCGCTCGAGCTCCCCTCGCCGGCCGGACCCCCCCCCCCCCCCGGCGCTAACCTAGATCCCGGGCGGCAGAGGCGGAGGACGGCGCGGCTCCCAGGCGGAGGAGTCCGAGGACGGCGCGGCGCGGCGGCGCCCAGGCGGCTAGGGGAGGCCGGGAGGCGGGAGGCGGTCGGGAGCAGCCGGGTGATTTGAGCCTTTGAGGAGAAGCCGATGACGAGGAGGTCATTTGAGCGGCGGACTTCGCGATTTGCGTCACCCGCAATCCAGTCGTTCGGCTGGTGGAGGCGACGTCGGGGGCGGTGGGCGCGCTCATCAGCACCACCGTGCTCTACCCACTCGACACTTGCAAGACCAAATTCCAGGCCGAGCTCCAGACGCAGCAGGCTGCGCACAAGTACAGGTAAGCCTTGCGTCCCTTCTCTCTCTCCCCCTCTCCTTCGCCTGCCTGCCTGCTTGATTCGTATGGCGCGTGCGCCTGGTCGAGCGGATTGCTGATCTGTTGTCCGTCAGGAGCTGGGATTTGGGGGTTATTGATTTTGCATAGGGTATCTGGGGTGGCTGGAAATTTCTGTGGATCGATATGAATGATATGATGGCTGGGAGAAATCTTGCGTTAGGGGAGAATGATGCGTTGATTTCCACATAAGCCGATTGTGGATTATCTGGGATAGAACTGTACTTGAGATGATAATTACTCATGGTGTCGTTGCGTCTCTAGCATTGCATTTGTTTTCAGCATATATATGAGACTTCTCTAGTTACTTCAATGTACAAACTAAGTGGCCTCAAGTGCTTTTTCAGGAACCTTTCAGATGTCTTTTGGGAAGCAGTTCGGAAAAGACAAATACTAAGCGTCTAAGCCAACTACTAGATCTAAATGTTGATTTATTTTACTGTTCCCAACCTGATATCGAACTGGATTACATTTCCTTGTTAGCCTGTGTGTTTCTTGATAGGCCATTTGTTTGTAAGTGCTAAATACCTCGCCACAATCCAGACACTGGAGGCGCTAATTTCTTTTCACTTCTTTTGCAGTGTTGAAGACATGGAAGTGGCATCCTGTACCGTGGCCTCTTTGCTCTGTTCACAAATAAAATTAAGCAAAGCATATTTTAGGAGGTCGGTTCATGATAATAGACAAGCCAGATTGCCAAGGTCTCTTCATTGGAACCCCTTGCGGTCTGTAATTTGACTACCAGTAGTTAATGCCTGGTGAGTGGTGACCGTTATTTGACTACCAGTAGTTAATGCTTTGATTTTTCATTTGGGATGTGACTCAAGAGTAGAAGTTCATTGTCTATCTCTGCTTGATTGTTTCAACATGTTGGACAAATCTCTATTGTGTTGGATCTACACTAACTGTGGATTGCGTCTCTTTAATGGATCTATTGTGTTTCAATATATCTGTTGTCGACACTCATTTTAATGAGGAAATGAATAATGAAAACCACCTAAATAGCACAGCCAAATTACTAGTGATAATGAAATGTTTAGGTACCTTCATTGTAGACGTCGGCATGTCTTGTGTTCACCCTCCGCCGACTGGAAAATTTGCAAAGAATGCGCCTGATATATCCAGCAAAGGACGTACGATGGGCCTAAAAACTTCCGATTTCCGATTTAGCTGTTGAGTTGTTGACACGATTTTGAAGTTGTGGCTAACAACGTAATATCAGCGGTAACTAATATTCAAAAGCTGCGGTAACTCACATTCAAAATCTACCGATTGAAAAAATCTGATTCCTCTCTATATCCACAGTTGTCAGACCATCACAAAAAATACTGCTATTAAAAGTAGCCTTCAAACAAGTAATTTGAAAATATTATCTGCTATGTGTATTAAAAAATATATAGCTTCATTTCATGATTTTTTTATTCACAATATGGCGGCAAATTGCAATAGTGTATCAGCGGTGTAGGTGGGAGTCCAGTGTGAAATTTCCAGCTCATTCAGAGAACGATTGTTCGCCCGTATAGGTTGATTTAACCAAACGGCGTACGTACTGCCTTCTATAATTTCTCATGTGCAGTACGAAATGAACTGTGGCGGCGAATTGCAAGGCGTGTCAACGATGTAGGTGGGAGTCCAGCGTGGAATTTCGAACTCATTCGGAAAACGACTGCTTGCTTGCGCAAGCTCACATAGCCAAATGACATACGTACTGCATTCCACGATTTTTTATTCACAGTACAGAATGAACTTCGATGGCGAACTGCAATTGCATGTCAGTTGTGCAAGTGGGAGTCTACCGTGAAATTTTGAGCTCATTTAAAGAATGACTGCTCGCTTGCATAGGTTGATACAACCAAACGGTGTACGTACTGCCTTCTACGATTTCTCATGTGCAGTACGCAATGAACTTTGGCGGCGAATTCCAATGGCATGCCAGCAGTACAGATGGGAGTCAAACGTGAAATTTTCATCTCATTTAGAGTAGGATTGCTCACTTGCACAGGCTCACATAGCCAAATAATGTACGTGCTGCCTTCCACGATTATTCATGTGCAGTACGGAATGAACTCCAGCGGCGAATTCTAATGGCATGTCAGCGATACAGGTGGGAGTCAACGTGAAATTTTTAGCTCATTCGGAGAACTACTGCTCACCCGTGTAGGTTGATATAGCCAAACGGCGGACGTATCGCCTTCTACAATTTCTCAAGTTAAATACGAAATAAACTTTAGCGGCGAATTCCAATGGTACGTCAGCCATACAGATGAGAGTTCAACGTGAAATTTTCAGCTCATTCGGAGAACTACTGCTCGCCCTTGTAGGTTGATATAGCCAAACAGCGTACGTATTGCCTTCTACAATTTCTCATGTGCAATACGAAATGAACTTTGGCGGCGAATTCCAATGGTACGTCAGCCATACAGGTGGTAGTCCAACGTGAAATTTTCAGCTCATTCGGAGAATTACTGCTCGCCCGTGTAGGTTGATATAGCCAAACAGCGTACGTATTGCCTTCTACAATTTCTCATGTGCAATACGAAATGAACTTTGGCGGCGAATTCCAATGGTACGTCAGCCATACAGGTGGGAGTACAACGTGAAATTTTCAGCTCATTCGGAGAACTATTGCTCGCCCGCATAGGTTGATATAGCAAAACGGCGTACATACTGCCTTCTATAATTTCTCATGTGCAGTACGAAATGATCTTTGGCGGCGAATTCCAATAACATGTCAACGGTACATATGGGAGTCAAACGTGAAATTTTCAGCTCATTCGAAGAACGATTAATCGCTAACGTAGGTTCACATAGCTAAACAGCGTATGCACTGCCTTCCACGATTTCTCATGCGCAATATGGAATGAACTGCAGTGATGAATTCTAATAGCACGTTAGTAGGGGTGGAAACGGATCGGATACGGTCGAATAGTCTCAAATACGAATACGAATCCATATTTTTCAAACGAATACGGATACGAATTCGAATATTCTCAAATACGGATACGAATATTCTCGAATACGAATACAGATATTTTCGAATACGAATACGAATATTATCGAATACGGATTTTTGCTTACCATATCTGTGTTTTCTCGGATACGAATATCGGATAAAACGAATTATCCGTTACCGTTTTCCACTCCTACACGTTAGCAATACATGTAGCTCATTCGAAGTAAGGCTATGCTCATTTGGGCTGAAAAGCCGTGGCTTATGGTTGAAATTGCATTGTAGCGGCTGAAATTTTACTGTAGCTGAATGTGGCTTATTTAGCGTAATTAAATTTAAAAAAATAAAAATGGAAAAAAATATGATAGCTCATTACGGACAATGCGAACAAATATAGGAAAAAAAGAACTAGCAAAAAAGCTCAAAAAAGTTAAAAATTTAGAAAAAGACTAAATTTATGAATAGTGAAAAATAAGTCAGAAGCTGAAGCTGAAGCTGAAATGAGCTGGCTAAATTACTATGTATGCATGTCTCCTGCTTCCCCGATGCTCTCTCCCCCGAAGACTCAAACCGCTGCTTCTTCTAACTTCCCCCTCCAGTCTCATTTCGCTGCTTCTAACTTCCCCCTCCTGTACCATTCCGCTTCTTTGCATAACTTCCCCTCCTCTCCCATTTCGCAGCTTCTTCAAGCATCGTACCTCCTTCCGCCGTCGTGGTACACACCACTAGATCCAGATGACCCGTTACCATCCAGGTGCATCACGCTACCATCTGTTATGTCGTCAACTCCAAAACCTCAAGAACTTCAGACAAGATTGCTTATTGCGTGAGGGAGGTTTCGACCGTGTATACAAAGGACGCCTGGAGAATGGGCAGGTTAGTCTCCAAGGAAATAGAGAATTTCTGGTTGAGGTCCTCATGCTCAGACTTTTGCATCACATACACCCTGAGTATAACCCGTAGACTGAGCCAAGCATGGAAACTTTTAGGTCATAAACAGCTTTGCTTGCTATTATTTTCACGATTGTTGTCATCCATGAATCATTGTTTTGTTTTTGTTTTCACTCACCATGCAGGTGGTTCAAGAGAACAATACTTGCTGAGTTGATCAGATGTTGAACGTGGAGGATTTTTTGCTGTTTTACCTTGAAAGCCACCAACACCTGCATTTAACAGAGAAACTGCAAACTTTATTTTGTCTGAAGTTTTTGTATTATTGTTACAATTTTGGATGGTATGAGATTGCTAGCAATTTTTTGGGTCTCATGTTAAATTGTTTTTGTATTATCATATTTTCTGCAGTAGGTTGGTTTGAACTAATTTCCAGGTGTTACTTTTTTTGCGAATTTTGTTGATGACATATCTCGAAGAATTCAGGCAGTCTGATAATTTCTAGTTTCCTCTCTTTTTATGTCATCAAACAATATCAGTTAATCTTATCAAGTTAATATGCCCCTCGTTTCAGGCACAAACTGCATGCCCATCAGGTTGCCTTGGGATCAGCCATCAAACTGGAAAACCGAGAAACTCTTGTTGAGTTGCCTCCGGGAAGTAGAAATCAGTGACTTGAGCGAAACTGAACATGAAGTTGCTTTTGTGAAACGACTATTCAATTGGGCGACAGTCACAAAATAATCAATGATACAAGAAAACTATGATTCCATGGTAGCAAGAATAGCAGCAGCATTATATGAAAACTATGCGGTGGATATTCATATGCTGCATACATAAGAGGCCGTCAATCCAACAGCAAACTTGGGAAAGAGCATACATAAGTCTTAGCTATGGAAAGAGCTAGATCACTCCTGGATCTAGAGTTGCAGGTATGTTAAGTGCATTTACATGACTCATTTCATTTATATTATATATTAAATAAAAATATTTAAATCACTTTAATTTAGTCAACAAATTACAGATCCAGCATAGATCTCAGAGCTAGAGCTGTACCAAACGGAGCCTTATATAACTCCAGCCGTTGAACAAATGTACAGAAGGTGAACAATATTGCTACAAGTTTCCAACGGTACATATGAAGATTAAAAGCAAAAACTAAGCTTCATCGAGTGCTACTACTCCTGGAAGTTCCTTCCCTTCCAAGAACTCCAAACTCGCACCACCTCCTGTCAAAACTCCAAACCGCTAGGGAGGCAAGCTTCTTCGCAAACTCTGGGTCATTCTTCTCTTCCTCCTTGTAAAATCTGACATTTTCGAGGAGCAAAACGCTGCCGTTTGGCAGTGCAGACACCAATTTCTCAACTTCTGGGCCAATAACATCATCTGCTTTTTGCACCTGTTTGTGCATGCAAACATGATTGGGTATGATCAGCATAACTAAGTGCTAATACATGAGCTTACATTAGAAGTATCAACATTGTAAAAGAAAAAAAGAATACCTGTATGCCAAGAAGATCAGATAACCTTGGTACAAGGGGAGCTAAGCTAAATTTAGGAGTAAAACCCTTAGGGCGACCCTACATCCACAGAAGAAAAAAAAATGTTTTGATGACATGTAATCATAAGAAGTTCCTCATCAAACTAGCATTATGATACTTAGTATTAAAAAAGGTTCGTTACCAAGGAATGTGAAGTGTAAATTAATCAATTTTTCTGGTGTCATGACAAATCACAGCAGCCCCAGCATAATGAACTACATCTACATTACTCAAAATTATTATACCAGATCCAAGGTCATGCAACCGGAAGGTTAACTTTTTTTTAGAACTTCCATTATTATCAATGAAACCACAAACTGTTCACAATCCAGCAATGTTAAGTCTTTTTACACCCGAAGGTTAACTTTTCCTAATGTAGAGCAAACAATTGTGTAGGTTTCAATTATATTAGAAGCAACTTAGATGTAAATTCTCCAACTACTGGCAAAACAATAGATAGATGAGGGGCCTGCAGTGACTAAATACCCCACAACAAGTACATGACTGGCTTGGTGCCGGAAATGAAGAGTTTCTGGACAATCAAGCAAGTAAACGAATATAGATGTCAACACTCACAGAGATGAAAATGAACTTGCCTGCAGGAATAATAGATCGTTTGAACTAATTTCCAGGTGTTACTTTTTTGCTAATTTTGTTGATGACATATCTCGAAGTATTCAGGCAGTCTGATAATTTGCAGTTTCCTCTCTTTTTATGTAGCAGGTAGCAGTGGCATTCTCCATGGCATGCAGTTTGATGATTTCGAAGGCCTAACATTGTTTGGCTCACTGGCAATAAAAAGCATGTAAGGTATGTTAGGATCTAGCAAACGAAAATCAGATAAGTGAACAACATTTTAATTAAGACAACAATAAATGAAAGGAAGTTACTCACCCAATAATATTTTTTTCCTTTCAAGCATGTATCACTCTTCGAGGATGTTTTGTCTATAGAATCGTATCCATTATCCAGTCATACAGCAGTGATGTTATATATACACCAATCTCAGGATCTTTTCTGTCCTTTTTATAGGTCGAGGCTGGGGTAATATTATAAAAAGGAAACAGATGCAGAACAGCATAATCTACAAGGCTACAATTAACATCCATTGTATTAGCAGTATATGAGATGCCAATGATTTACAACTACTGCTATGAACTTTTGACTTATTGTAGCTGAATAGTGTTAGAGCTTCTGAAACTATCAACTCTACTTTATTTCCTCATGATTGTATAATATATTTAACTGCATCCTTGATTATATGCAAAGGCGGATTGGCTAAACAAATACTAATTGTAATGTTTTGAATAATACCTGCAGAGCGACATGAGTTGAGACAGATCAGTTCAAAACAAAGGAAAAAACCTCAAGGATAAGACCATCTCTGTGTGTGTTTGGCATTTCGTGGGTTTTTTCTGCTTGGAAAATAAATACACACTCCAATTCTACTATTATATTGACTTATTGGACATAATGACACACTGTCAACTACGTTTAGAATTCCTACAACCCAATGTGACCACCCATATTAGCCAGGGCACCATCGAGCATGAATAGAGTAGTAAACTAAAAAATGATTAGTAACATAGGAGACTGAGAAGAAAAAGGAAACAAGATATAATTACATTGCAACCGAAAGGTGAGTCCATGAGCACTGCTTCTAATTCAGCCAAGTGAGGGGATTCTAAGTTTATCTATACCCAATTGCTAACAAAACTTGGCAGAAGTGCAGAACTTGACACCCTGCCCGGCTTCAACTCAAAATCAATTCAAGATGGGAGGGGAAGGGTTTTATGTTTATATAGGCCTAGGATTACACGTATATATTTACATAAGGAAAAGAATCGGAGGAGATGGAATTGAACTAAAGTTCTAAGTTTGTTCTAAACTGAATCTGAAGAATACATCATCATGGTACAAAAAGTAATACTGAATTAGTACTGAATGTTGGTAGACGAACTCACGATGAGTAGCAGGCTCACCTAAAGGGGACCAAATCACCGAGATTACCGCCACCGTGCTCACCCGGATGGGAGGGCCGATGAGGAGCCGCCGCTATGACCTGTTGATATTACAGCCCGTGGTCAGGGATGAGCGACAAGCAGCAGGTGTGCCAGATGGGGGCCAAATCACCAGGATTACCGCCGCCGTGGTCACTCTGACGACCGACAAGGAGCCGCCCCTATGTATGATGAGGCCGACTCGCTGAGATTACAGCCCGTGGTTGAAATGTGCCTGAATTTTGTTCCGCAGACATCATATAGAACAATTCTTTTCCCTTATAACTGAGGGGGAAGTTCTCCATTTAAGACTGCATGATATATGACGATCCATAGAGAAAATTGACACCAGGTAAATGTAATAAAATCAGAGTAAGGAAACAACTTGGCCCTATGTTGAACATAAATACATATTCACTCTTGTTAGTTGAATGTAATACGTTTAAGTGTTCAAAAATATGCTTGTTTCATTCATCATCTAGATGGTTGTTTCTTTGTTTTTATAAACTTGTGAAGACTATCTACACCTGTAAACTCCAATCTTACAACCTACTGCATCACTCTGCTAGCACACATTTGCACAGATTCCTACACCGTATATGCTGCAAACTCAACACATTCTCACGTTCACATCCCTTATCCCTATTGATTGTAACCTAATAAAGGCACTGCATGACATTATGCTCAACATTGTATAAACACAACACTTGAAGAACCCCAACCTACACATGAATTCCAAATGCAAATGGCGTACCGGGTTCCGAAAGCCCGGCCACTCTAGGTACTTCAATTGCCTCATTACTGCCACCAAGAAGATTACCAAGCCCTCAAACCCCTAACGACATAAATCAACCCCAACCCACGATCGTCCTCAATAACACAAGCAAGCAACTCATGTAACAGGGATGCAAAATCTGCACTTACGCAACGCCAGGGGGGAGGTGGAGGGGCGCGCGAGATCTGAGAGTCGGAGGAGGCGAGGCGGCGGGGCAAATGTTATATATGATGGCTATGAGCGACAAGCGGCATTGATCGGACGAGGCCAATCGCGGAGATTACCGCCGCCGTTGTCATCCGGATGGAACGGCCGACGAGGACGAGGGCGATCTGGACTGTTTTCTGCCGCAACCACCGTGGAGTCAAGAGGCGATCTCTTGCTGGCGCGTGAGCTTGGCGGCGGAAGGGGGCGGTGGTTTTTTGGGGGCCGTCGGCGACAGATGAATTCGTCGGTTGCAGTTTGACGGACGAGGCCGAACGATGACTCGCGAGAGAAATGGAGTGGTTCACGGATGACTCGCGAGAGAAGTGGAGCGGTTCAGTCCAGGCACATCGGTCGGCCAGGCGACTACTAGGCACACCCGCACGGATCAGTTAACAGTCAGTCAAACACACACAAAACTGAAAATACAATTTTACCCTAACCAATTGAACGATCAGATATAGTGGAGGTGTTAGCACCTCCAACACCTCCGTATGGACCGAACTAACGCTCTAAGTTAGAATGTAGGGCGGAACGAGATTCCTCCTTCCTGCTTCGACCATTGCATGATCTGATCACAATATGATAGCAAAAAAACCAATAATACAATACCGCGAGGTGAAAAGGTGTATATTCATGATCTGATCATCTGAAATTCTGAAGGAAGTAATGAGCGCCTAAAAAGTCCTTCAGTTCTCCCAAGTAGCACACCAAATATTACTCTCAAAAACTACTCCAGATATGTTGATTGAAGGTCCAAGTTACTGAACTGCAGCACGGTTCAGCTTAATAAAATTTGGCACGGAGCACAAATGCTTATCTTTTCGACCACACAGAGAACATTTTCGTATTATTTTATTAAGTTGAACCGTGCTGCCGTTACTTTTTTGCATTCGAATAGCTGAAGCCGAGATCTTATCATGAGAGGAATCGATGCCAAGAGTTGTCCTAGGAGTTCACAGTTCCTCTAACTCCGTCATTGTAGGTGACATCGCTACTGGAGAAGTGACCACCGCCGGTGAAGCCACTGCCATTGGAGACCTTGCCACGGAAGACAACCTCACCCTCAGAGAAGTGAGAGGCAATCCTCTAAGTACCATTGCAGGATGCGTTGAATCTTACATCTCTGGACTTGCCATGTCGACCGGCGGTAGGGACGAGCTCGAGGACGGCGGCCGGGACAACCTTGAGGCCAATGGGGGAAGATCACGAAGACTACGGCGGAGACAACCTCGAAGATGGTGGCCAGGACAACCTCGAAGATGGTGGCCAGGACGACCTTGAAGCCAGCGGTGGGAAAGATCATGAACACCGTGGTTAGGACAAGCTTGAAGCCGAGCACGGGGACAATCTCGAAGACAGCGGTGGGGACGATCTCGAAGACGGCGGCGGGGACAAGCTTGAGGACGGCGGTGGGGACGAGCTTGAGGCCAAAGGTGGGGATGAGCTCGAGGCCGGTGTGGAGCTTATGCTAGGGTTTGGCGAGGTTGGTCAGCGGAGGAGGCAGCGCCGCGCTCGGTGGTGGAATTCAGTGAGCGGAAGGCGGCGACGACGCCCAACGGCTATGGCGCAGTGGCATCGCGTTGTGGCAGTGTCGTGCACCTGTGGCTACGTAGCTGCCAGCCGAAGCATGTTAAGCCGTCGAGGCAAGGGGTTCAGATTGACCCTAGGGTCAATGGACCTATGCCCCTGTTGGAACCTCTGTATTTTTAGACTGCTCTAAATACCCTTTGATGCTAAAATTTAGAGACGAACCATATGAGCCAACAGGTCGAATCGCCCCACGCTGATCCCTACGAGCCAGGAGAGCAGTATCTCTTGGTCAGCTGCTCCGCAGCGCGACAATGTCGCTATACGTGCTTACCGTTTCTTTTGACACCACTTCACTTATCTCGCACTGGCTCTCTTTTTCCCCTCCGATAGCTGATGAATCGCCAGCACTACGTGACAGTACAATTTGAAAGATCCAGCCGCTCAGTCACTGGCGAAACACGCAACAAACCCTATCACGTTGCAACCGCTATTGCCAAGTCGGCACACGGCCCAGACATTTCTCAGGAACCGGACACAAATGACTCCACCATGCAGCCCGGCCGCCGCAAGCGTGGGCCCCGACAGATGGCATCCAACCTTGGCAGATCCCACGCTTCACTGCGCTGATGCAGCCTCCCCCTCTGCCTTTATTACGCCTACCACCACTGCGGCAGCGCTGCTACCTTCCAAACCCGGGAACGCGAAAGGCAAGCCGAGCGAGCGTAGCGGACGGGCAAAACCCCGCTAAAACAAGGCGATTCCGCCCCAAATCCCACCGCCGAGACGAGATCCAAACACCGCGCCGCTTCCCCCGACGCCACGCCGTTTGCTCCTTTTATTAAGCGAAAGCTGCCGCTGCCGCTGCTGCTGCTGCTTGGGATAGGCGCTTCGCTTCCTTTCCATCCCCTCTCTGCCTGCCGCCTTGTCCGGACGCGGGCGGCGAGAAAGGCTTGGCCGGATTAGCGAGGAGGAGCAGCAGGTGGTGGTGGTGGTGGGGAATGGAGGGGAGGGTGCTGCGGCGAAGCGTGACGCTGGCAGACCAGCTCGCCGCGGTGGGGCCTGCCCCTCCGGTGGGTCCTGCGGGGTCGTGCAACCTCCGCGACCTGCTCAAGCTGCGCGACGAGGACGACCTCGCCGCCGGGCGTCGGGCGGCGGTCACCCTCGCGTCGGCCATGGCGGCCGAGAGGCGGGCATCGTCGCCGTCGCCCTCCACCGCGGCTGCGGCTGCGGCGGCGCGTACCCTACACGACATCATCCGCGACGACCGGCCTCAGACCTCAGTCGCCGCAGCGGGGGCCGGTGCTGGCGCCGGTGACCCTCTCGTCCCTCGCGCGGTGTCCCTGCCAGCGCCACGAGCAACCTCCCCGCCCGCGTTGACCGCCACCGAGGCCGCGCCGCCGCCTCTGGAGGCGCCGCCGAGCCAGATGCCGACGGAGGAGGAGCAGGGGGAGAGGGTGTCCCTGATGGCGCTGCTGGAGCAGACGGAAAGGCAATGGAGCGCCGGCGCCGGCGCCGGCGCAACGGTGCGCGAGCAGGAGCTGGTAGCTGCCCCATCGCCGTCGGCGTTGGGGGCGGAAGACGAAGCGGAGCCGGGTAAAGGGGCGGCAGGCGGCGGGTGCTGCTGCGTGTGCATGGCGCGGACCAAGGGCGCGGCCTTCATCCCGTGCGGCCACACCTTCTGCCGCACCTGCGCCCGCGAGCTCCTCGCCGGCCGCGGCCGCTGCCCGCTCTGCAACGCCGCCATCCTCGGCGTCCTCGACATCTTCTGACCCGGCCCGCCAACCTCCACCTCCTCTCATCCCACCGCCCCTCAGCTCGCCGCCGACGATGCAGATAACCTGTCCGGCGAAATGAGCCTGGCGCACGCGCAAGATCCGCCTGGAATCGGCAAATCGGGTGCTCCTGCAGCTGAGATAGGATCCAGACATAGATAGATCTCCGCCCTGTTGTTGCGTTCTTGCAGAAACTGAAAAGATTAGAACATGTTCAGCTATTAATCATCCTATTGCTACTTGCAAGAGATCGACATTTTTGCATTGCGCATCTCGCTTCTTTCTTGTTCTAATCCCCAAATCCAAAACCAATCTTGGATCAACAAGTTCTTGCTTCCTGTAGGGACCCATCAATCAAGGTGAGAGAGCTAACGGCGAGTGGTAGGTTAAAAGTTAAACAAGAGTACTTGGGTTAATTTTTGCCTGCCGTCCCGTCCAGCTAGCAAGCACGCACTGTTTGAAGATCTCAAGAAATCAAGATACTCTGCATAGTGAGTTTCCTTTACTACTCCTCCACTCCACTCCGCATTTCTAAGGCATGAACTCATTTACTTCCAAGGAAAGGAGCGCATTTCAAATTCTGATTGGACGCTTGGTGTCACGAGAGATACCAAATTCATGGGAGAAAATGAAACCTCATTAATTCCATGACGCCGGCTGATACATAAGGGCATCTCCAGTTCATAGTAATCTGAGAGCTAAGTGTTTGTCTATAAGTCAAATTATTAAATGAAGAAAGAGAACGCAGCCTAATCAATCTAGAGATAGTCTATAGCACCAAAAAGATTTTTTTAAATATTATGTGCATGTAAGCATCAAATAGCTATCTTTATAGATAGTTCTTTAGAATGCTAACTTTAGGCGCCTCACATACTATTTAGTTAGCTAGATCCATGTGGCAAGGAAAAGTAGGAGAGAGTAGTCACTAGCGACGAGCAAATAGTGATCTATTTCACGTGGTCCAAGAACATGAGAGAGGAGCATGTCTCCAACAAGATAAAATAGTCTTTGCTTTTGTCTCTCACCTCTCTCTATATAGCTAGTACTAGCTATTACCATCATCATGCCCTTGTGTAATATGATGATGTGGACTTGTTAGTTGCTAGCTATAACCATTGGAGATGCCCTAAGCATCCGTCAACTCTCTGTGTCCACCCGCCATTTAATGGTACAAAGTTCTAGTACTGCAAGAGATTTTATTTGTACATCCATCCCTCATTCAATTACAAAACTTTAGTATGTGCTACGAGAAATTTTATTTGTACACGTAGCAGCGCTACCTTTCATCGCGGGTGAAGCGTCTAACCTCGTCGGTTCGTTGATGCTGACGCACTAAAAGGAGCTGCCTGTGCTAACTTTCCCATTTTTCTCCGAATTGGAACACACATTTGTGAGAGTTTGGT
The DNA here is from genome assembly GCA_036346575.1 of Dendrocalamus sinicus. Taxonomy (NCBI): domain Eukaryota; kingdom Viridiplantae; phylum Streptophyta; class Magnoliopsida; order Poales; family Poaceae; genus Dendrocalamus; species Dendrocalamus sinicus. The sequence goes on from CM070664.1 coordinate 6,850,165, forward strand.
TGAGAGCATTTGTCAATGTTGATGCCGTGATAGGCGGAAGAATAGTAGGCCCCTTTTTTTTCCCGTTGTGGCTGATTTTTGGTCACCGCTTTTCGAAACAATGATAACGTCAATGAGAACGACGTATATAGTTTTGAACTTAAAAAACCGTTTAGAAAATTTGTTTGAAAATATTGTCTTGTTTATTTCCACTTTTGAAGAAATCAAAAACAAAAAATAAACTACAAGAACAGGTCGTTGTATATATCTCAATGGCATGTTCCCTTCTCAATTTCTCGATGAGCTGCTCACTTGCCCAGCCTCAACCGTTGAACTCTACTTGGTGTAAATTGCAGCCATGGTTCCTCAATCCTTGTGACCTTGTACGAGGTTGGGTGAGGAATGTTTAGACGGGGAAAAATTGAAGCTCAGTGACCCAACACAACGACTAGGGCAATTGTTTACAACTGTCCAATGTTGATCAGATGATCGGATGGGTTTTTGGCAAAGATGAAGGCGACTACTCCTACTTTGCTCCTGCTCCTGTATTAATAATGACTTCTTTGGGGTAGTGTAGGTCGATCTGATCCAGTTAAGCTAACCTTTAGCATCACAGCTTCATTATTCGATCGCTTTAGACTCCTGCCCCGTTAGACGCAACCATCTGGCCGGCATCTGCTCATGTTCCAGTGGGGTAGTTAGTATATTAATCCTGGGAGGCGAGCGGGACAGGCGAACTTATCTGCTCGTATAATTTGTCATCGCGGACAGCAACAGCATGCACGACGTGATGGCCTGCGAAAAGAGTGGAAAGCGACCGGGTGATCCATGGAACGGCGGGGGTTGGAATCGGCGGCCGCGCAGCCGGCAGTGCACTGCGTGGATGGCACTCGGTTTTTTGGGGGAAATCTGCGGTGCGTGCAGACAAAAATTGGCTCGGCGAGGTGCCGATTAGTCCGAGAGATTCCTGGCGTGCGGTTGCAAGCTGCGCGCATATGGGAGTTGGGAGGAGAGGCAGAGGAGAACATGGGAGAAGTCCTTTTTTAAGGGGCTGCTCCTCGGCGCTATCCCGACGTACGGTCTTCCCTTGCTTCCCCGGCGCTCCCTACGTCGTCCCTCTTTTCTCTGAGCGTATCTCTGCGCGTAGCTCCACCGCTCTCCTCCACCTCCCCGCCCCCACCAGCTGGGTGAGTAGTGGTTCTATGCTAACGCGTGCTCCTCACTTTAAGGGAAAAACACTCCCAATCCAAGCCTAATTGGCTCGAATCAATGAGCATAGTCTCCATTCGATGATTTTGTTCTGGTAGCTGGGTTTAAATCCAGACAAGGTCAACCTTAAGGCTCCGTTTAAAACGGTTTAGGCTTCTGACTTCTGGTTTATTTTTCACTATTTAATAATTTCATTTTTCCTGGTTTTTTGAGCTTTTTTGTCGTTTTTTTCCGTATTCGTTTGTACTGTTTATGATGGGCTAACATGTTTTTTCTATTTTTAATATTTTTTAATTTAATTACGTCAAATAAGCCACCATCAACTACCATACTTTTCAGCCATAAACCACTCAAAAAGGCCATTTTGAGCACCCCTAAATTCAATTGAAATTTATGGGCATATCATTCTGGCCACAGGATGCTTGGACGGATGTTCAACCTCGCCTCTAACAAACAGTGGAATAGGAAAGAAGGTTGCACTGTTGTACGTGGAGATTGTAAGTTCCTAGCTACGATACTTTTGAAGTCAACCTTTGTCTACCATTGTCTGCCAAATGCTCAAGTTGCCGTTGAGGATCAACACAGCTCACGTTGCCCTACTCTTATAGTATTTCTCAAAAGAAAAAGGGAAAATTGGTTCTCTAGCATCGAAAGTTCCTGTCTTTCGGAAAATACCATTAAAAGTTTAGATCTCCGAAAATAGCAATTGAAAGTTACAAGTTACATCGAAAATTAGCACTCTGTTATCTTTTAGACATAACAGTGTTAGATAGGACAAAAATGCCCTTTGCTCTGGTTCACATGGTCGTTCTTTGTTTGCTCAAAATGAAAGTGACAACGATTGCAACACTATGCACAAATAATCGGATGGAAAAGACAAACTCACATGACAGAATTTGTCTAGATTAAACCGACCAACATTCGAGTCATAGATCGGTGATACATTTCAAGGGCTACGAGAATACATAACGAGTTGTTTTGATTGACAAAAGCATGGTTTGACAATACAAATTCAAAGCACTAATTTATGATCAATCTTCTAGCAATGCCCTTGGTGAGATTGCTCGTTCTGCTGCCATTCTTCTAGTTCTGAGTCCTGTACTAGTTGGAGTAGATGGTGAAGTTGCCATGCTTCGTTGTTGGCCCTGACCGGTGGAGTAGAAAAGAGTTTTGATGTCCTCCTTGATTTTGAAGGAGCTTGTGCTCTGACATTACTAGAGTGGAAGCAACAACTCCTCCTTTCCTCTTCTGTCAACAAGAAAATAAGAGGAAGGACCTAAGCCAAGAATGAAGTGAAAGATGCAAAAATAAAAAGAAAAGAAAAAGGATTAACATTACCTGGATTTGGCAGGAATTAAAGGTGGCAATTCAGTACCGAGTTCTGCTGGGGGCTCACGGCATGTCTTCTCAATATGCCCAAACTGGAAGCATCTTTTGCATTGGTAAGGGCCTCTTTTTCCAGCCTCACCACTACTCTTGATCCGGCGAACTCTCGGCCTACCCGCAGGCCTCTCTAGCTTTGGAGGAACCATAACAAACCCAGGATCAACTACAGGCTACTGTGTCTTGTCAACCATCGGGTTAATGTCAAACTGATAAGTAGCTTTAAAGCATTCAACTGAGTAGTAATCATGCACATAGTCTTCCATTTTAATTTGTCTCAGGGAACCAATAAAAGCTATAACATGGGTGCAAGGTTTCCCGGATAGTTGCCACTGACCACATGAACATGTTTTGGTATCAAGGTTGACTGCATGTCTCCAAGATGTGTTTTCCCTAGTAACTCCAGATATCTCGGCTTTAAGACCACCACACCCTTTTACTTCATAAGGCAAGCATCTACTCTTCATGTTTAACTCATGAATAACACTTGGAAGGATTGGTCCTACAAGTTTGGTAGCTATAAACTGCCTTGCTGCTATCTTTTCCATGATCTTGCCTCGTATAGCATCCATGAGTGTATCTACAGGAAGCGACTTGTAGTCCTTAATCCAATTGTTAAAGCACTCTGATATGTTGTTATTCACATAATCAACCATGCATTCTCCTGAGAACTTAGCTCTTGACCAGATTTGCTTGTGGTTTGCTTGCAAAAAAATGATTGCTTCTGGACTACACTCTGCTATTTTGTCCCATAGGTATTGGTGCCTCTGAAGTGTACATGCCCAAGCACAAGGCCACATGTAATTCAACACATGTCCTTGGAACCTCTTCCTGAAATTTTTCATGAGGTGCCTAAAACACTCTCTATGCTCAGCTGCACCTTGGAAAACCTTATGGACTGCCTTCTCGAGTCCTTTACATGCATCTGTATGGATAGTCAATCCAGGAGGCGTCCCTATTGCTGTCCTCAATTGTGTCATGAACCATGTCCAATTTGATTCATCCTCTTTGGAAAAAATACCATAAGCGACGGGATACATCCAGTTGTGCCCATCAATTGAAGTTGCCGCTGCTAGCTGTCCTTTGTATCTCCCCGTGAGGTGGGTTGAGTCAACTCCAAGGTAGGGTCTACAACCAACCAGAAAGCCATCCACACATGCTTTAATTGCTACGAACATCCTACTGAAATGATTTTTACCACCTATCTTTTTGCAATCGATCACCACAATGCTTCCTGGGCATGTTGCCTCTAGTTGAGCTTTGAAACTCCACAACATTTTGAAACTATTCTCCCAAGTGCCATGGAGCTCTTTGAGTGCCATTTGCCTTCCTTCCCACACCTTGCTATATGATAGTTTTATTGGAAATTGTTGTTCAAGCTGCTGCTGTAGCTTCTTTGCTCCTACTGTTGCATTAGCTCTTATTACATCTGCTGCCCTGTTGGCTATCCACCCTTTTGTGGCCTCTTTTCCCTTCACCTTGCTTGTGCTTGCACATGTATGTCCTTCTGAAATTGAAACAATCTGCAATACAAGATTATGGAGGTGTCAAGAAATGTAATATCAATTAATTAGTAATGCAAAAAAAACAATGTTCACAATGTACTATCAAATAATCACCATGAAAGTAGGACAGCCATGGAGTTTCTTTGCATGAATCTTCCAATTACGTCTAAATCCGCACATCTTGCCCTATATCTTGTCTTATCACTATGCACTACAAAGGTCTCAAACTCTTTTTTGATGGCATATTGCTTGATAGTTAGCATGAAGGCATCCTTGTCAACAAATGTTGAATTCTTCTCTAATAAAGGATTATCTCGGTCATACGTAGTCTGTTTAGCAATTGCATCATGTATCATAATGGCTTCATCATCTAGCACAACATCGGGATCAAGATCAGCACCACTCTGTTCGTTTTCTTTTTCTTCTTTGAAGGTTGTACTTTTCCACTCTTAGCTTTTTCAAAGACCTTTGCATCACCTCAACTGTCTTCTTCTTGAAATACCTCCATTCTTCATCAACCCCAGGTGGATCATCTCCTTCCGCATCAAAACCAGGATCCATATAGTGCTCTGTCTCTTCCTCCTCTATTCTATCAGGACCAGCTGTTGTAACTCCATGTTGTGGTTCCTCTGCCCATACTAGATCAGCACTTCACAATCGAGAGCTCATTTCTTGGTTGAATCTGCAACTCACTCTCCTCAATTCTTGGCTGAATCTGCAACTCACTCTCCTCAATTCTTGGCTGAATTTGCAACTCATTCATCTCATCCACAACAGCCAAAGAGTCATGACATCTGTTCATCTCGATCTACCCACAGTCATGATAAACTTGATAATTTTAATGCTCGCAATAAAGTTAACAACTCTTGGTCGATTACCAAGGCGAACCATTTGACCATTGTGTCCATCATACCGAAGTTTGCCTCTTGATTGCTTGCCCAACTATAGTGTTTGAAGACATCTTTCTCCATATCGATAATGGAATACTCATCCGAATCGACCCACCAAGACAAAGTTACGCTTGCGGTACGGATCGACCACCCTCGACCGTTGGGAATGAGGTGACATCAATCTCTACTTTACAAGCATTCTTGGATCGATCTCGAAAGAGTAGCGATGCAGAAAAATTAACATCTTGTCTTGCTGCACTTCGAATCAATCATCGAAGAACATACACAACCAATTACCACTCATGGGCCACAAATTGACCAAAAATTTCAGATCAACTCATGCATAATCATAGTTAGGGTTAGGTTTTGAGTCTTACCCTTCGAGTGTCGGGGATGCATCTTCAACTCGTAGGGCGCCGTGTTGTGGTGAAGCGGTGGATGGTGGCTCCGAAGGTGCAGCAGCGTGCCTTGCGGAGGAGGAGGGTGGCACCACGTGAGGAAGGGGCGGCACACGAGAAGAGAGGCACGACTCCTGTGGAGATGGGCGGCGCACTGGAGCAGAGGCGCGTGCTGCGGTGCACCTATAACAGGAGGGTGGCGCACGTGCAGCAGGAGGGCTGGAGGGTGGCCATTGGAGGACTGCGGGAAGAAGCGCAGACACCTGGAGGAAGAAGAAAGCGGGAGGCGCGGGACTCGGTGAGAGTCGATAGGAGGAAAAGGATTGATATGTTCTATTCAGTCAAGGGCACTGATGTCATTTCTCAGATGCATTCTAAGCAAAACTGAGATTAAAACGGTCAAAATCTAATGGAGTGCTAATTTTCGATGTAACTTGTAACTTTCAGTGCTATTTTCCGGAGATCTAAACTTTTAATGGTATTTTCCGAAAGACAGGATCTTTCGATGCTAGAGAACCAATTTTCCCAAAGAAAAACATGGCTATACACTACTTCCTCTGTTCGTGCTAGTTTCTCTCACATCCACCAAAGCACATCTACGAAAGATCGTATTACCATCATTGATTAGATTGCTTGTTGCTCTTTGAATAGTGTTTCACCTTAGAAATAGCTAAAGGGGAGGGGTATATAAGAAAAGGATAGTAGAAATTCACCTAAAAAATCATAGAATGACATGTAGTAATAAAATTTGAAAGTTAGAATGACATGTAGCTGACATCGAAGGGAGTAATTTTGTCACACATTGCATAAAACCCCTTTAATTACTACAGTATTACCAAACAGCTATTTAGGGTGGTCAAAACCCTAGCATTACGTCCTGTTACGGACCAAGCTACTGCTTTAGAATGGTCCTTAATTTGTGAGAAGTATACGGGCTATATTCTTTTAGTTTATGATTAATAGTTTTTTTATTATGGTTGATGGCTTTTGTCTGTGCCGACGTAGATAATATCTACGGTTTTAGATTTGAGAAGCTATTTAAATTAACAGGTTTAAGAAACTGATCGAAGAAACCGCCCCGGATAAATTAGCTTGAAGCCCAAACCGAGAGGAAAAAACCGAAAAAAGGCCCTACTACTCCTAACTGTTAAATTAAGTGTGAATGACCAAACCTACTAATCTAGTACAACAATCCTAGGCTAGTAGCCTGGTAGACAAAGCATGCATCTTGCAGGAAAGCTGGCCGCCAAATTCCCTTTGACGCTTTTCCTTGGAATTCTGCGCATAACCACGTTCCTTCTATATATTGGACCTACCTAGCTTGGTGTACAACCCAACTTGCTCGTGTTAGTACTAGTAGTATTATTCTTGTCTCCATCCATGCTCCATTGCGGTCATCGAGTAGTAGCAACTAGTGGCATAAGCACGGTGTCATACCGTGTTAGCTACTATATGAACTACCTAAAAAAGATGATAATTCACGGGAAAGTTTTTTTAAAAAAAATCGAAGACACATGCATAATTTGAGAAAAAAATTAAAAAGTTTTTTCGCAAAATCGCTGGTGTGGCAACGCTCACCTGGGGCGCTTCCCCCATCATAATATAGGATGATAAGGGCATTCTCTCCATGTATGCCCCATTGCGGTCATCGAGTAGTAGCAATAAGGGCATTCTCTTCATGCATGCCCCATACAAGATATTGCTTTGATATATCAGTATCTTTTATATGCTCTCCTCTTCTTCCTCACTTATGCCATAAATTTAATGGGAAACACACAATCCTCCTTCCTAATATATGTTTTAGCTATATCTTCTTTATTGGTTTATGTGCTTAAGCAATGTCTTATACAAGACACTGCTTTCTCCTCTCTTCTTTAACTCTTTGCCATATCATCTCTTATCCTATATAGATAGTTAATTATTAGCAATAAGCATTATACAACATAAAGTATTGGAAGTGCCCTAACAGTGTAACTCAAACAGAATATGAAAAACACATCACAGTCGGGGAGGAAATTGAGCTGAGTAATTGGCTCTCTGTGACTCATCACCGACGGGTCGGTCCATCTGTTCGTTGTTGATGCTGCTTTTGCTATGTTGCTATACAAGAGAGAAGAAAGCGACCTGGTTGGATAGACATAGGGGCGGACCCATTGGGTTCATGGGTGTTCAGCTGAACACCCCAATTTTTTGACAAAAAATCTATTATATATTAGGTATATTATAAATATATATATCATATATGTTTTTGTATTCTCATTCTTGTATCGCAGTTCACAGATCAAATTCTTGAGAGGACGAGTTTCCCGCGTCCCACGAGGCCATGACGTGCATTCCCTCTTGGGCCTGGCCTGCGCTCACAGCCCACAGTCACTGCGTCACACACCCACGGTCCAGTCCACTAGTCCAGTAGATGTTCACCAGGAGTCCAGGACACCAGCTGCACCACAGCACCAGACGGCACACCCCATTGGCCACTGAGCCCACCCCACCAAGCGGCGGCTAGGGTTGAGGGCTTCAGGCGCCCGGCGGGCAGGCGACGCCGCGGCGGGCTTCACGTGGCAATCACGGCTTCACAGCTCCAATGCTCAAGCTGGCAGGCGGGCTTCTAGGAGGTCAGATTGGGGACTTGGTTTGCTTGATTTATTGATTGCTTCATTGTTTACATATGCCATATAGTTCTTTTCTTAATTTCTTGTCAAATTTATCTCACATACAGTCATATTCGGTCCACTAGGGATGGAGGAATTCAGGAGTATATTTCTTTATACTTTGGTTCCCCAAACATGTACCTAGGGGCTAGGGAGAGGTATATTCTAGCTAATAGAAATCCAAATGTGCCTGGCCAGGGGCCAAACCAAGGAAACAAAAAGTCGTTAATGAATCTGAATGTATTCAATTGTAAAGATTACAGAGAATATGCATAAAGTTCTGAATCACACAATATGCTAAATTTAATTGAGTTTTTAAATTGGCCTTTCTCTTACTGCTGATTGGGAGGATGGAAAGACACTTGTTATTTGAACAAAAAATGCCATGACACTCTTGACATAATTTTTTAGGAATAAGTGTCTGTCTGTAATCAGGTCCCTAGTTGCAAACTTATATGCAGCGAATAGCTACAAATCCGAGCATCTAAAGAGACCAGAGAACTGGACACTAGGTAATATATCTTTTAAGCTTTTGTGAACCTTTAGCTACGATCATATTCATCAGTTTCTTAGGGGGATTTGTGTGCATGTCATTTACATAGTTTAGGTTCAAATTTTGAAGCTGCCCATTATGCTATGCAATTGTGTGCAAACTTATTTGTTTGCATGTTGATCTCGGAAGAAATGCATATTGCTTTACTAGTTACAAAATACAAATTTAGCTATATCATTAGATCAGAGTAAGTAACATCAGTTTCTACTTTTATATGTTTGAGTTTACTCTTGCAACGCTGTTCTACTACCACTGATTGCTGGGGAGATGGTTTTCTACTTTGTACTGCAGAAAAGAAGTAATGCTTTGTTTCCTGAATGAATTCATTATACAATGGATAATTGGCATTTCTGGTTAACAGAAGTCTTAGTACCAAATATTTAACTTTAACCATCCTATTAATTATGGACCTTTATATTTTTCTACTAAACAATATTCTTATAACTCTGAATATCTATTTTAAAACTTCTAGATCCAGGGTGGTTGAGCTGCACTAATCAGGCAGCATGAATGGCTGCGAAGCCCGAAACAGGCATGGCCCTTCGCGTACGCGCGCATTCACTGCTGTCCTGGTCTGGATCGCTAGCCACCACGAGCTCGTCTCCCTGCCCCCGCAACGCAGTACTGCGTCTGCGCCGGTCTGCCTGCATGTAGGCGCCGAGACCTCAAGAGAAGAGAGCACTGACGATCGAGCACACGGCATTGGATTCCATGTGCGTTGCGATGCATGCGCCCATCCATTCCATCCCCATCAATCATAGCCCATGGCTCCCCATGTCCAATCCCTGCCTGCCTTTGTCGGAGCATACACGCAGCCTACACCTGCAAGCTGCTCTCCTACAACTCTTAGTTTTTTATGAAGCCACAACACCTCCCTCCTCCATGCGAGGAATTATCGCGTGCATCGCCGCATCGCTCCAAGCTGGAGTAGTTGTCTGCATCTAGCTTGAGCTAGATGGCTCGCAACAGATGATACTATTGTGAAGTGTGTGTGCCGTGTACGTAGATGTACATGTATGTACTGGGATCTTCATAATAGGAGTATTCAAGAAGGCATTCGGCCATGATGATCGGTCCGAGTGCTCCATACAAGATGAAAAGATCGCCTCAGCTGTGCAATCAGATCATCGGCCTTCAAGGAGCAGTAGCACTCCATAAAAGCAAATTAAGAAGGGCCTCTCCTGCACTCGGGCTTGCTACAGTGCTCGGACTTGCCGCGTTAGCTTAAGCGAATCATGAGAGCCCATAATGCATCTGAGGGCAGGATAGCAAGAGGAAATCCACGGCACTGAAGCTCGTACCTCTACTACATGTAATCCATGGGACATGCAGGCAGAGGCTTTGGATTCTTGGCCACTACATCCAACCTTCTAGGTACCATTCGGTTGGGTTAAAATAATCTGGTTTATGACTAAAATTACACTGTAACTAGCTCAAATTATACTACAATTAATAGTGGCTTATTTAGCGTAACTAAATTTTAAAAAATTTAAAAATAGAAAAAAAACAAGTTAGGTTATCATGAATAATACAAATGAATATGGGAAAAAAGAACTAGAAAAAAAGCTAAAAAGTCATAAAAATAAAATTTAAAAATAGTAAAAAATAAGTTAGAACCAGAAGTTCAAACCGAAACGGACGAGACCTAGATTTATCATCCTGGCTCAAGACAAAACTTGCACAACTCTCCTCATGGCATATATTTCATTTCAAGATCCTACTAATGGCCAGATGATTAGAACGAACCCATGAGAAGCAGCAGAACCAGCTACCAAGAAGTCGCCTTCTGAACTAGGGTGGCCGCCGCACATGCATTTTCAGGAGGTGTCACCTCTCCTCTCCCATCTGGCCAGAATTGAATGTCCGAAGTACAGTTGCACAAAGTATGTCATGTGCCGGCGGCAGCACAGGTCCTTTCGCCTCTTCCTTTTCCTCTCCCCGGAGAATAAAAGGCATTCAATGTTTTGCTCCAACAGTGACCCTCCGTCTGTACGACGGCACAGATCTGCTTGTCACTCTGGAATAGGCGTGAACATGAGTAAAAACTAATGCATCTCTATCACCTATGCCTTTGTAAATTATTGGATCATATACTGTAATTAGATAGGATAGATGATTATATCTATTTCTTGATACATGCAAATAAATCTTAATATAAAAGAAAAGCAATCTAAATTTACCACCTATAGATTTCGACCACAAGATGCTAGACCGCTCACACGTATTCGATGGAGGTTCCGACTGCTCGTTCGACTGCTTGCTCTACTCTTTTCACATAGTCGAAATCTCCCACTGTTCGAAAGCTCAACCGCTCAAACGCTTCGACCGCTCGTCGAAGACAACATTGTGCTCTGCTCGGTTAAATTGAACAGACGACCAAAGACACATGTGAGCTCGTTAGCACATCGACGAGGACACAGAAAAATGATGCTCAGAAAACACGTCGTCGAAACCATAGGAAAAACGATGTTCGAAAAAACACATCATCGACGCCAACTAACTTTTCTTGTAATAGATCTGATATATTATTTCTGGATCATGTTGTGTGGCTACAAAACGCCCTCATGGCACCCATAAAAACTTTAGCACAAAAAGTATCCACAAAGCCATGACTAAGACCTTTAGTCTCTACCTGCTTCATATGTTAAAACCATAAACTGTGTTCGACTCAAATACGAACACGGATTCTATCTCTTCCTCAAATCAAGGGACTCGAAACCTTTTCAAACATGAGTTTTTCAATACCTCTAATTCTTGACGAAGTCTCCAGAACAGTACCTCTTGTATCTTCATCATGCATCATCATCACGTGTCGAAGCCTTCAGGACTGCACCTTCCGTATCTTCTCCATGCATCATCACCGCTCGTGTCAAAGCTTCTTGGACCGTACCACCCGCAGCTTCTCCATGAACAGCATGAGTCCGACCACCTCGCGTGACATCCTCAACCGCCTGGATCTCAGACTTCACCATCCTAGTCTTGGTCCTCCTCATCACCGGTCATGACTGTCTCCACATCAACCTGCACATCAAAGACTAAAGAACGTTTTCCCAGCACAATTTCTCCACAACTTGATCATCATTAGCACACACACTTAAACCATACTTTTAACCATCCACCAATACCAACCAGGTCATCCATGACCACAATCTCATCGCTATTTAGAAATCAGCCTTATATCACTCAATACGACTACTAGCTCAATGAATACTTGAAAGCAACAAATACTCGTGAATTACTATCGCTCCTCTTAAAACACTCGGGAATAACAAGCATCGCTACAGACCACAGAACCATCGAGTACCGACTCTGTACTATCACTGACGACCGCTATTGAGTACCTACCTGGTACTGTAGCATCAACCACAGTTGCGAAAACCATGACTGCAAAGCCTTCGACTCCCAACCAGCAAAGTCTATGACTGCCGAGTACCAAGTTCTTTGAGTACTATTCACCGATCACCATGCACCATGCACACATCAATCATACTGATGGTCTAACATGAGTACTCAAAGTACTCGAAAATCACAAGAGTTGAAGCACTTGAATCAACCATGAAGTCTACGAGTACCGATCATGAAGTCTACGGCTAAGGGTAAAAACAGATAGGATAGTACTTAAACTATATTTGCATTCATATTTTTTTTCTCGGATTCAAATATGAATCGGACAAATGTTGGATATGAATATGAACCGCAAAATATCGGATACGAATTTGGATCGGATTATACTCAAAATCGGATTGGATTCAACTTTTTTCGAATTTCAATAATTATTCGTGGTCTCTCCTATTTAAAACATGGCACCGAATTATTTTAATATTTTAAATTGATAAATAACTAACTCAGTGACTCTAACATCTAACTATGCATTAAATATTAACAGCAACAAATGAATAATTCATTTCACGTATTTGTATAATGCAACTTTTGAGGATAGCTTCATATCCGATGATGCAATGAAGTTTAACAAATCAATATCGATTTTATAGTAATATTTATGCCATTTTTTCCTCTAATTTATCACATAATCATTGATCATTACTACCGTTTTGTCACTAATCCTAACTAATTCTAGATATATTGCAAATAAATGGGTTATAAACATATCAAATTTAACTAAAAAGATTATGCAAAAAGCTATATTGGGGCATATGCCAAAATAAAAATATGAAATACCAAATTAATGCCTACCATGATGACGGGCTCATCGAGATGATCGAAATGTATATATAATATACCCAATGTGGAGGTCAAATGCAAAAGATACGTATTAGTAAGTTGCTGCTAATCTGCTATTATATCTGTTGGATCTGGATATCCAGATCCAAATCTGAGACGACCCATACCAGATCCGCATCCTATCTGAATATTAGGTATCCGGATATGTTTTGTATTCGGATCCGGATATTAGGTATCCGGATCCGACATATCCGGATATCCAAATAATATCCGAATCCATTTTCACTCCTACCTACGGCAACTGATCGTAAAGCCTTCAACTACCAATCAAAAGTCTAAGACAATGACAGCAGACAACAAAGTCTATGAGTATTGACCAGAAAAGTCTACGACTATCGAGTACCGACCAGAAAAGTCCACGACTATCGAGTACCAACCAGTAAAGTCCATGACTAGCGACTGGTTACTGTAGTTACGACCATCGACAAGGCATTGTAGCTACGACCACCGATAAAGTATTATAGCTACGACCATCGAAAATACTGTAACTTACCACTTTCGACCAGGTATGGTCGTTCTGCTGTAGTCGATATTCCATGGTCGAACTGTCGTGATCGAAGAATAGCGAGGTCAAAATACCATGTCCGGATTCCCGTGGTCAAAAACTGACATGGTCGAAGCCGGACGTGATCGAAACTAGATGTGGTCGAAATCAAACGTGGTTGAAATCGTACATGATCGAAGTCTAACGTGGTCGGAGTCTGCCGTAGTCGAAATCTATCGTTCAGACCTGCCAATCAAACCATCTATCATAAGGCCGATCGAACCAGCCATCACAAGCCGATCAGACTAACATCCGTGGTCGAAATCATACGTGGTCATTTTATCATCCTGAAAATTGAAGCACAAAAGTGCATCAATCAGAACTTTTTATAGATGCAAATTTCAATAAAAATCAAATGTCAATTATTCATCATCAATAACATGTACTATCATTGCATTGCATGGTCTCACATAAATGATGCAAGTATTTCGATTTCTCCTGGATGAGCACGCATAATTACATTTACAACTACACATCCTTTTCTTTAGTCAGGTAAGAAACACTAGGGACCATGACTGGTGTTTTACAGCTTCAGCACCGTTTTAGCAGGTATCTCATCTGTTTTGATTTTGTACACCATTGTTGGCTACAGGGGACTGGGGGCAGATTCCATCGGTCGTGATCGACATATTATAGTGCGGTCCATTCACTAGTACACCCACTTCATTGTCACAAAGCTCGTACGCAGTAGCCGAGATAACTCTTAATGATGAAGTGGCGATGAAGGCTGTTCCGTTCACTTGGAGAGCTGCCCAAAGTAGTGGTTTGCCATGGCAGACGCGATCTCAACTCCTGCCGTGTTGAGCAGTGCCATGTCGACCTTATCCCCCGGCGTGACGAGGTAGCCGTTGGCTCTGAGCTTCTGGAACCCGCACAGCTCCAGAAATTCTATGCCGCCTTGCAGATTGCCCACCCTGTCCTTTTAAAAGAGAAGAATGATAGGTTAAGGATGATGTTATTGCAGGAAGCAGCTTTCTGAAATATAACGGTGTCACATTTCGTAGTTACCTTGAAAACGGGATTGCTTAGTCGAATCCTCCTGAACTTTTCCTCTTCTGGGTTCTTCACTATGTTGGCTATTATCTTTAACAGTATTTGGAATGCTCTTGTAACTCTAGCACTATCATCCTACAAATAAAATGACATACAACCACATCAATTGGTTCCTGGCATCCCCATAACACGACGGTCGATTGCCCTATACAGTTTTATACTTTTATTTTGCATGAACTCTAAGAGGGTGCTGATGAAAGAGACTGTTGAGAAACAAAATGAAAGCCAGCCCTAGACTGCAAAAGATAGACTAAGAGCATAAAATACAGAAATTGAATATTCTTGGAGTTTGGAAGGGCTAGTTCCGGTCCTCTGCATGGACAAAATTCATAGAACAGCATTTGCTTGGAATATTAACGTATATTGTGGTATTTGCAAAGCATCATATTCAATAATGTTCAAGAACTGTCAATAGCTCAATGCTTCTGTGTCAATAAGATCACGAGGATCATAATTCATATCTGCAATGGGAAGATCATTTTACCTTGTGATTCTTCTTCAGAGTTGTTAGGCAGTCTCTCAGTTGTTCTGATGTTACAACAGGTTCGACAGGTTTTATCTGAGCGGTAAAATTGTGAGGAATGTGCTTTTGGAGGTTTTGCTCACGAAATGTAGAAGTACTCTGGGGTTTTAGACCTTTGTGGGAGTTACGATCGGGACTGAAGCTCCTGGATTTTCCTGCGGCAAACCAAGTCTCCGCCTTCTTTCTGCCTGCATAGAAGGAAATGATTTAAGGCTCTTCCAGTATGTCGCTGAAAAGTTTTGGAGGGAAGTAGTAGCAAATGAGTTTAAAATAGTGATCAAAGCACAAGAAAAATTATATCACTCTGACCATAGAGCTAGAGGAATTATGTAATCATATTTTGATGATAGCAATGGCATCATTGAACAGAATTGATCATCACATGGTAGGTTTGCTCCATCGTCGAGGAGATCAATTTTGTTTAGTTGAATATTTGAAGGCCAAGCAGTGCAAGGAAAATATTAAAAAAGGCTGTACTATTGCATCGTTGCATGTAACTGTGGTCTGTGGTGACAAGATATAGCAAACTTTATTGATGTGGAAACCCAAGAATAATAAAAAAAAGGCAATTACAACGAATTTATTGGATGAAATAATCATACTCCAAAACTAAATTGTAAGGAATGCAGAAGATTCATTGTACTATAAATCATTGAATTGAGAACAGCAGATGGAGGGAAATATCGAAGTTTCGAAAATATTAGTTAGAATCAAGGGGACCTTATCATCTTCTATATGCTGCTGCATTCTCTCTCTTGCTCGTTTCAAAATAAGCGCATTTTATTCTTCCCTGCTGTTGTGCTATAATTTTTTTTAAGCGAAAGGGTCTCTAGCCCAATGGTTAGAGGCTTGAGTAGCACCCCAGTCTGGGTTCGACTCGTGGGAGCGAATTTCAGGCTTGGGAATAACACCAAAGCACGGGTCTAAGCCCCGCCAAGGCATTTCCAAAGGATCCGCGGTAGTCTCACAAGGTTCCCTGCTGTGAGAAGACCTGCAATGCTTCTTCCCCGCATCGAATAATTTTTAACTTCTTACTAGCCTGGAAAATTTGTCAGACCTTATCTTCTTGTAGTTGATTTCGGATTCCCCCTCTGGTTCTTTCTTCCTCATCCCGCTTTGACTTGTAGAGTGCTAAAATCCTGAAAAGTATGGGAGAGTTACTAGAATGACAAAAAGTGCAAGCAGCTCACTGACTATACAAAGCAAGCTACAAACCTCTTTCCATCTTCTCCCTTGTCTCCATCTGCATCAAATCCTCCTTCCACCTGTGACGTTTCCTAACAAAAATTCCGGGTGTGACAAAAGATTATGAGGTACAAAGCAATATCTCTGGATTGCATGCGACAGAAAAACGAAATGCTGGCAAGTGCCAGCAATGCAATGACTAATAATGAATTGCTATAGTGAATTGGGTTTCGTATTGACCTTCTTCACACTAGGCAATGACGTTGAATCATACAGTAGTCATTAAATTGCAGTAATTCCTTAGTCAATCATACAGGTGTGCAAATGAAACTGAAATGCCACCTCAATTTGATGTGTCTTCATAGCTTATTTAAGTTAATTTAGTGCCACTATCATCAGCTGACGTGTTAGTATTAGACTTAGTTCTCCTTAGACACTCATTGGATATGCATCGCGACCAAGTTAAATTAATCAAAGCTTCACCCTAGGAGCATAAATATGTCGGCACATCACATCTTATTATGTTTTCGTAAATTAAATCGTAGTCTACATATTTAATTGCAAGTAACAATCCAAGTCACAGGAAGAACTTCACCTGATCTTACATGAATCCGAATCAATGGTTAAACTCTAGGCAAGCATCCGTTTAAGCATGACTAGAGTATCTTTAGTAAAATAAAGTACTTTTCCTATTAAACTATTATCACCATACATAAAAATGAAAATTTTGTTTAAACCGAATGATTGTGGTGAGAAAGAAAAGAAAGAGATCAGGTAGACAATTGGAGAATCCATTGTCAGGCCAGTAAATAAGTGGGTGGAGGGTCCCCAAGTTAGGAGAGAAAAGGGTAGGTATGGGACCTTCTGCATAGGGATCAGATATAAGGGTAATTAGACTTCATTTGTGTAATGGATCATATATTTATATCAACCATTGTTTCATCTAAAGGCGGGCAGAATCAGTAACTCTATCAAGGTTATTATATTTTCCACATGAGTAAGTAGTATAACTAGGTGCAGGAATACAGAGTTGGTACAGAGACCGCGAGTGGGGGACGCAACTGCAGGAACCCAGAGCCGGTAGAGAGACCGAGAGTGGGGGACGCAGCCGTATGAACCCAGAACTAGGTGAGAACCCAGAAGTAGGGGATGGATCGCAGGAACCCAAACTGGGAGAAAGCCAAGAAGTGGGGGACGTGGAGCGCATATATTAGCGCAGGTGGAGTGTTAGGGAAGGGCTAGGCCGCCCCAATCAACAACTATGTTGAGGTCGGTGGGCGCCGGGCGAGGGTGAGAAAGCACCCCGGGCCGCCGGTTGAGAGTAGTTGGATGGAGATATAATATATTGAGATAGATGTAAAAGTTTTGTGCTCTGATTTGAGCATCGCATCTAAGGAAATGCAAAGATTCATTCGCTACAAGAATTAGAGTGACTATGGGTAAAGTGGTACAAGTCTGTGCAGTGCTATATAAATCATGAATTCATGTCTGTCTCCTAGACTGGAGGCTACGGAAATCAGTGGGGGTTTGATGCCACTATACGAGTGTTTAGTACGTTTCTAAGCTAATAATCTGGACTTCTTTCAAAACTTAACAACAAAGCTTATTTTCTATAAATCATGAGAGAGAGAGGGAGAAAAAGAGAAATCGAAAGAAGAGAGCAAGAGAATAAGCATGAGAATGAGGATGAGAATGGATGTTCCTAGGAATGTTAGATGATGGGCATTTAGTGCATTTGGTTAATATCGTTTGCTGAGTACTTTTGTACTCACCCTTACTATTATCTTACCTTGTTTAAGCGTATGTCAATTTGAAAAATAGCTAGGATCTGGCGGAGTCTACCTAGACGGATTGAAATACTACCCGGATGGAATATCGTGGACTCAAAATAGATGTGTACGAGGCAAACACCTTAAGTGAAGGATGGATTGAGTAGATAGAGGTTCGGAGTCATCTTGATGAACCAGGATACAAAAGAGTATAATTAGACTCTAGTCTTCATCTTATTATAGTTGCTAGTCAGAACCTTTTCCTCTCTAAGTATTGTAATATTGAGCCCTCGCGGCTTTTTAACAAGCTTTAGCCCTGCGTGGCTGTATTATTGTAATATTGTATTCTGTCTCTAATTATTATTCTATTGCAATACTCTGATGGATTTATTATTCGTTAGGACGATGTTCTATCGGTTAAAACGAATAATAATCCATTGACTAGGATTATTACCCCCACGATAAAAACCTGGGTCTAACAACCCGCATTTTTACCATGAGGTAATAACCCTAGTCAATGGATTATTATTCCTTTTAACCGATAGAATATCGCTCTAACGAATAATAAGTCCATCAGAATGTTGCAACAGAACAATAATTAGAGACAATACCTACTATTATTATATAAACATAGCCACACAAGGAAAGAGATTGTTACAAAGCCACTAAGGCTCGAATAATACAATACCAAAAGTACACCTTCTAGTTCGACATCTAATTATATAGGAATTATTGAACAGAAATATGGCCTTGTTCTTTTAGGCTTCTAAAAACTATTTTTCGGCTTTTCTACAGTAACTAACTTTTAAACGGAGTATTTTTTTAAGATAGGGTTTACTAGTTAATTGTAGTACATACTTTACCGACTTCATTTATATCGCCAAAAACCGCACGTGAGTTCTTGTTATTCTGTAATCTCTCACACAAACAGTCTAAAGCCATAAGCCGCAGCAAAAAAGAACAGGCTCTATAACTGATTAGGAAAAGATTTTTTTCATATAACAGTAGGATACGGCAATACCTGTGTAGTCACCCCTAGGGGTTTTATTTGCTAGGAAGGGCCAGGAACTTCTATATGAACATCATAATCAGGTCATAACCTACTTTCCTCTAAACATAATCAATAATTTGAAGGATATGGAGATGTTACTCAAGGAGAACAATCTACAAAATCATGCATGTGGACTTTGCATCTGCATTTTGGGCACCAACCCCCATAAGCAGTGCAAGTTTCTAATGAAGAAAACAACATTGCTAAGCTGTTACATTGCCTACTCATCAACATTTGATTATACAATATCTACATGATGTAAGTTTTCGGAGAGAAGGGCAACAGAAAAACATGTGCTCTTGTATCTCCTTTACCAGATGCAATGCAATACTTTTAGCCAAATGTCGTGAGAAATCATTTGTTGAGTCGAAGGTTCTTAGTTCTGACAAAAATGGAGGAAAGGAATTGATGCAAATTTCCACCTGGTAACTTTTCCAATAATAGTTATGCAGGTTCTAGTCCTTAGTGCGTGAAAAAGGACTTATCCATAACATGCTGATATGATAGGAAAGGATTGTGATATCAAAATTACGAAGAAACTTTTAGAAAGTACCCTCTGTCTTCCAGTTGCAGTTCGCTCTTCTGGTTTCCTCTCCTGGGCATGAGCCCTACAAGACAATCATATGCCTATGATACATTTTATACTACAAACATCATAGCAAATTGTTGAAGTATAAGTGAATTGCCCATCTTTCCTTATCAGCTTAAACTTTTGGGTGCACTGGCTGCTGCATGCAACTTAATATGGTATCAGAGCCAAGAGGTCTCGAGTTCAAGACCTGGCTGACGTAATTAAAAAAATTAATTGCAGTTCACTTCTATTCTACGTATTAGGCCTAAGGGAATCTACACGTGAGGGGGAGTGTTGAAGTATAAGTGAATTGTCCATCTTTCCTTATCAGCTTAAGCTTTTGGGTGAACTAGCTGATGCATGAAACTCAATACAAATGAAAGAAATGGCAATCAATACATGCGTTGAGTTACTATATAGGATTTTCATAAATATATCTGGATTCACAGATTGTGCTTCCATTAGTAGTTTGTAACATAAGTGTTTAATTATGACTTGCCTTATTAAAAAAATACTATACTAGTTAGGACAACTAGCATGTTCACAAAGCAAGTTCCATTTTCCCTGTTCATGACATCAGAGCTGTGTAAATTTAGCAAGTGGGCAGGCTGATGGGCAAGTTATTCCCACATAGCTATTTTTTTAAAAGGAGAATGACAGTAACACAAAATCCATTTCCTCTGTGGGCCATCCCCAACAAGATAGCTGTATCCTTGAATTATAGCATAGACTCAGAATCTTTAGTGTTACGTTGACATAGCAGGCCATCACCCATGTGGAAGATGTTGTGGATTGTAGAGTGAAGACTTCCTGATTGTTGACAGAATAGCTATCAAATGAAGTAGGTGATTAACAGGGCTAAGCAGGGATGGAGCTTCTTTAGGAAAAAGGGGGCCATGCAACCCCCCTCCCTGCGGAAAATTGATAAAAAAAATTCTTAGTTTTACTACTTAAATGCTAACGTAACACTAAACTAGCCCTCTGTTCTTAAGTTATGTAAGTATATGGTGTTAGAATGGCCCCCTCTATGTTTTCTTCCAAGCTCCACCCCTGGTGCTAAGTAAAATTTGATGTTTTTCCTGAAATAATACTCTGATATTTTCTATAGCAGTTAATATATGAAACCATTGAATAAAATAAAACTAACCTCGTTCCTTGAATGTTATTTCTCACTTCGCTTGATGTGTCACCACATTCAATGCTGATTTCTCTTGAAACCTAGACCATTAAAGGGAGTACTCAGAACATAATGTTTGAAATTGACAAAAGCATTGTTTCGCATGACAATGGAGACAAATGGATCCCAGAATAAAGGAAATATACTAGGGAGTAAACAGTAATAACTAAACATTTTCTGGATAAGATCTACAGTATGCCTAGCTGTACAGACCATATAGGTTACAAACTAGAAGATTCAACTGCCATATGCAATAACATGCAAGTTGCTTCAGATTAAACTGAATTGGAAGAGGTTGCAAGCTGCAATCTCAGACCAAACAATTCACAATTATATATTTAGAGCATAGCTCTTTCAAAATGCTTGAAGTGAAAATTTCTGATAGTTTATTGAGAATTATATCGTCAGTGTGATGACTAATGCATATCAGAATGGATTTCTGCTAATGAAGAATAATCACATTATTAAGAAATAACATACCAATGGTAGCTGATCAATGTCTGGGTCAGTTTCCTGTTCCGGAAGCCAGTATATTGCAGATTCAAGATTGGAATTACCTGGTAAAGAAATTGGATTATTTCTCCAATTTATTCAGCTAAGTATTGAAGAATATACTGCATATTTACAAGAAACCTGTTTCCATAGCTTTGCAGTTAAATAATATAATTTGCAACTTTCCAGAAATAACATATCTATCAATTGCCATGACTAAAGTATACATACCAGAATAATGGGGTGCCCTGATTGAACAAACAGTGGGGAATCCCATAACTTCAAGTTCATCAAGCATTCTCTTGTCAACTTATGGCACAGCCATTTCTAGAAGAGAGATGAATACGAATAAGATCACTTCAATTGCCACAAATGCAAAACTAAAAGGAATAGAACAGGAAGAAAAAATAATTAGCCTTGTGGAGAAAGTTGGTTCACTTGAAGGTAGATGTTCCATAAAATTAATTAGAAAAAGTTACTGGTAAAGTGAGTGTCCCTGTGATCGGAGATCTATACGTAAATATTTCTATTTCAACATGAAGTTACAATATTCTGCAATTTACATCAGAGCTGACATCTCTGTAGTATCTGCAACCTGTTGGTATGCTGATCTTAATAATCAGTCTATTGGCCTTAACCATCATACCTAGTGGAATAGGTGACCACAAAATGCCTGGTAAGCATAAGCTAGAACTACAGGCTATAACCGCAGTTAGAAAAATAAAGATAGTCATATTTGCAAAATTTTCCATCACAAATATGCAGACCTAGAAAGAGCGAGAAAAAGAAAAACATAGGATCCAAGTAGTTTGACAAAGTAGTTCAGGAGATTTTTAGGTAGCATAAAAATTTTGATTACAACAACATGGTGAATGATGAACAGAAATTCTTACCTTTTCAAAGTTTTTCCCTCACTTTGTAACTTTGAGCCAAGTTGATGTATGAATTCTCTATAAGTAGCGCATAAAGCAATGCATTACTGACAATGGAGAGGGAAGAAGGAAAATTAGCTGAGGAGAATTAGAGCTTTCTTCTTCTTTACTTCATTCCTGTCTTTTCTTCCCAGATGGTTCTTTGGTTCTCTCGGGAGACTTCTTTATTCTTGCAGTTACTTATACCTTTCTTTCTACTTAGAATTTCCCAATTGAATTGACACCTGTTCACAACTGGATCAGAAGTACAGCCACATTTTGTTGTCCAGGGAATCCCCATATCGTCCAACAATATAACCAAGCAGTTTGAAGTGCCTTTAACTGAAAGATATCACAGGAGCATCCATAGTAACCTCCAGTGATGATTTAATAGAAATTCCTCAATGGCCCAATCCTATTGTATCATGACCATCATCGAGAAGGAGAAGTGCCCCTCTTTCACCTAAGAACCGGGATTGGTTCATTTAATGAGCTTAAAACTTGCAGGCAGAAGTATTCTAAATTAAATATCCACATTGCCATGTAATTGTGCATGTTTGGTCCACAAACAATCAAGTTTACAACTACAAAAGTGTAACATCCTAAACACAGTTCAAGGAGACAGAACGCAACCAAGGGATGCATAGTTAACTAAAAATGAGTTATTTTTCTTTTAAAAAAGCTAAAATGAGTTGTTTGATCTCAAACAAATGCAAGAAAAAATTTCACAAACTTCCAACTGAGCCTATCAAACACAGCGCTTAGATCCACAAGCCAAACCCTCACAAAGAAAGGAAAAAATCCACAAGTTACACTTTGACGAACTCGGCGTAGACCAACAAGAACTATACAAACGTCCATACGGACCTTGACTGGCCTCAGTGCAAATGCCAGAGGTGAATGCAGGCATTTGCTCGTTCTGGGAGAGGCGGTGGAAGCCCGAAGCAGAGACACTAACCACTCGCCGCCGGTCGCCGCCTCCATTGGTTCAACTCCCACTCTATTCTAGTCTCCCGGCCTTGCTCTGGGGGCCCGTCGCCGCCGGCTGCCGCAGCCATTGGCCAGGCCCGTAAGGGGAAGGGGAGGCCGAGATGGGTGTGATGTCAAGTAAGCTAGGGGTCAAATTTATAAAATTACACCCGCCACTTCTTCCCAGCCTCGTCTGGGCCACGGAGATCCGATCTGACGGTTCACAATGACCGCAATTTGGAACGCGAATTTTCTGCGTGACCCAATTCGGGTAAGTTTCTGAACGTGGACTTGAAACTAGGGTCTCTTCTGCAAAACTGCCGCTGCCATTTTACCCACTCGATCCGATCCGCTAGATCCGATCAGACCGTTCATAAGGACTAGAAATTGAATCGCACATTTTGCGTGATCCAATTTGAGAAAGTTTTTGAACGTAAACTTCAATACTTAGTGTCTTTTCTGCAAAACTGCTGTCGCCGTCACTTTACCCAACTCGATCTGAGCCGCCTAGACCCGATTGGACGGTTTACATGGATCGAAAATTGGATCACATATTTTGCGTGATCCAATTTGGGAAAGTTTTTGAATATAGACTTCAATACTTAGCGTCTCTTCTACAAAACTACTGCTGCCGCCACTTTACCCAACTCGATCCGAGTAGCCTAGACCCGATCAGACGGTTTACACAGACCGGAAATTGGATCGCACATTTTCTGCGCAATCCAAATCAAAGGTGGCTTTTACATAAAATTGAAATAAAAGGGTCTTTATTGCAAAATGCCATCTACAGTTTTCTGACCTTCTCACCTCCCGGCGACGACGGTGCCGCCTGCGGAGGGATAGGCGGTCGATCGGAGGCGGAGTTGGATGAAAGTGTGGAGAGGAGAGACAGCGAGCACATGCGGAGAAGGGAAGGAAAGCGAGGGGAGCAGGATAAGCCGCCGACGCGCACGGCGTGGCCAGCCACGGCGTACGGCGGAGCGAAGGCCGTACTTGCATTTCGCCGAACGATTGGCGTGCACAGGCAAGACAGCCTAAAGGCCATACATACGCACACGATCTCCCCGACGTTGTAGCATTTCGCCGGTGGCGAGCCACAGTTTCCCCTTGCTGTCCACCACCTACGCCGCGTCGGCGTCCTCCACCCACCGCGCGAGCAAGCGATTGTCCTGCGTGCACCGTAGCAAGACAATGAGCAATCCTAAAGGCCATACATACGCGTCGGACGCGGAGGCTGGCGGCGGGAGGGCGGCTTCTCCGTCGGCGACGATCTCAAATTATTTGCAATGCCCAGAAGAAGATGGAGCTCTGCTACAGAATACAGATACATGTATTTGAAGTGAAGCTACCACTTCAAAATTCAAATCTCCGCTTACGTCATTGCGGTTCATGAGTGATGGCTTATTTGATGTAACTAAATTTAAAAATTTTTAAAAAAAAACATGTTAGCCTATCTCAGATAACGCAAACAAATACGTGAAAAAAAGAACTGGCAAAAAAAACTCAAAAAAGCTAAAAAGTCAGAAAAAGACTAATTTAGAAATAGTGAAAAATAAGTCAAAAGTTATAAACTTAAGTCAAAATAAGCGGAGTTTAAATTGCAAGTTGATAATAAAAATATATAGATATTTCTTCTGGATGCAGTCTGCAATCTTTAGTAAAGGGATCTGTACGGAGAGCCAAAGGTACATCTGGGTTCTGCATGGTCACAGGCTCACAGCCACGATCAACGGATCAACGTCATCACAACATTCACTCATATATTGAAAATTTTTTCTTCTAGTGCGCAATCGTAATGATCAATTTGAAGCACTCATCCGAAATGCAGACAAAAGCATCAACCAATTTACTTCAAACAAGTCGACTTTCACCACAGTTCCACCTCCAGAACATTAGCAGGCTTATCGATGAAACAAACGAAGCCATACAGCACACAAAACTTCCAAAAGCTGATACAAATAATCTGATAATGTTCATCGCCCTGGCTGCGCTGTGCAGAGCATGCAGCAAGAGCCGGGTTCTACAGGATAAGGGGAAACATTCCCAAGGCTTCATAAATTGGCAGCCAAATATTATGGATAACAACAGAACAGATCTCCTATGAACAAGCTGTTAGTTGCCTTAGAGCAACTCCAGCAGGGCTCCTACTTGAGACCTCATTCTACTTTTGAGGACCGATGAGCAAAAAACTCACTCTAGCAGGGCCCCTACTTGAGCCCTCAAAAGTAGGGACCCTCAAATCTCCCCCTCGAGCCCTCATTCACGGGTGCGGAGGAGCCCCTACTTTGAGGGCTCAAGTAGGAGCCTTCTTTGGAGTGAGTTTTTGCCCTCGGCCTCAAAAGTAGGATGAGGATGAGGGTGGGTCCTATGTGTCATCCCCTCTAAGAATGAATTTGAGGGTCCTGTTTTAAGGGCTCCTGCTGGAGTGTAGCCCAAAAAACAGAACCCTCAAAAATAGGGAGAGCCCTCAAATAAAAAGTAGAAGCCCTGTTTTGAGAGCTACTGCTGGAGTTGCTCTTAGAACACCACCAACATCATGGAGTTCCCTTTGTTACATCATTTCAATCGATAGGAATTTTGCCCGCCAATGGAGTTACTCCGCAAGCTGATGATGGCGTTGGACACATCCAAATCAGTAAGTCATCTAGCTACTACGCCTAAAGATGCATCGACTGGTAGGTAATGATCTCGAGGACTTCTTCTTTTTGGAAGCCAGTGCTGATAGTATCTTTTTTTTCCGAGGGCCCTGTAAACACGATCAAATTACCAAATGAATATGAACACAAAATCTAGGCATATAAATATATGCAAAATCCAATCAGAGCACAACTGGTAAAGGCAGAGGATAAACATTAAGCAAAAACTTCACAGCTAGACTGCAAACAAAATGAATAGCTGGTGGACAGCATGGACTGTGGAGCAATTAGTTATGTCTCCATATCATTTACAAAATATCTTTTGTAGTATGCTAAATCTTTAGGGCAAATCTGATACTTAAGCTAACCGTGCAGGTAAAGTACAGCTTAGGGTACTTACTACTTAACCAGTTTAATCCATTTTACCCAACCAATGTTTATTTCCATTAGACAACCCAGGACGAGAAATATGTATTAATAACCGAGCTGATTGGATACATATTCAACAAGATGCAAATCAGACAAAGACATGCAACATGTGAAGAATATATATCCATTGTAAACAGTTTCATGTCAATCAACATACAGGGAAGTTATAACATAAACCCGTTCTACCAATTTATATATTTAAATTGCTTCAGTAGGAAATATCTTTTATTTTAGCAAAAGATAAGCATCTAAAACCATTTAGAAAAAAGATACACAACAGGCCAACTTCTGAGAACCATATGATATAACAATGTTTCAGTTCAAGTTCTTGCAGTGCCATTGGAATGCCTAAAGACTTCATATCTTCCTCATTCATGTGAACCGAAGCCTTCATATCAACCTGAAAAATGAGTATTGTAGGATCGTTGATAGCAATCAGAGAGGGGGTGAATGATTGCAGCGCACAGCAGAAACTTTTTTTTAATTTTCTACCTTTTAATATGCAAAAACAGAAATAACAGAACATAAAAAAAATATTTTCCCCCTGGTTTTACTGCAGCAATTACTGTAGCATACTGTAGCATGATACTGTAGTAAATACTGTAGCGATACTGTAGCAAAAGTACTGTAGCAGCGCCTAGATAACGAGATCGAATGATCAGCCAACGTGCTCGTTTTTTCTCAATTTTCTAATTAATTTTTTAATTAAAAATAATTCATGTATATAAGCAACAAAAATATCTAGACATAGATCAATGAATCGAGAATTTATAGGAATAAAAAAACTAAGAAAAAGATAATAGATGCGAAATAAAAAAACTTACAAACTTTATTCAAAAACATGGATACAATTCATCCATCCATGCACATGCAGTGGCCACTCCAAAACAACACGTCTTTTTCCAATCACCGATTCGGTCGACTTCCGCGCCTTTTCCCTCACGCGTATTTTTCTTCTCCACGCCGCTCCTCGGTACACCTCTTGCCATGCCGCCACATGCATATATATACACACACAACCCAACTCCAACTAGGCCTTAAAATCCTAATCCAACACTGACTCGGCCTTAGAATCCTAATCCAACTCCAACTAGGACTTATAATCCTAATCCAACTTCAACTAGGACTTACAATTCTAATCCAACTCCAATTAGGACTTAGAATCCTAATCCAACTCTAACTAGACTTTTGGCCCACTAATTTTCAAGGGACCCGAAACCCTTCTTAACACGGGTTTTCACACTCACGACTTTTCTAACGCGTCACGTGTCGAAACCTCCAGGACCGCACCTCCCGTAGCTTCTCCACGTATCATCCACCTTCGATCTCCATGCGCCCCAAGCATGAGCCCGATCATCTCGTGACCTCCTTGACCGTCCGAACCTCGGATCTCCCATCCTAGTTCCGGTCCACCTCGTCACCGACCATGATCGCCTCCATGCTCAACCTGCACATGCAAAGACCAAAGAACATTCTTCCGGCACAAGTTCGTCTCAACTTGGCCAACATCAGTCCGCACACACGCAACACAACTCGCATAACACTGCTAAACGAAATCACCAATTATTCATCATAACAAATTAACCATTGTCAATTATTCATCACCAAAATATCCTAAACCTAGCCACATGGTCTAACAAGTATACATCAACTCGATGTCTAGAACATCCACAGTTTGAAAAATGTACCTCTTCAGCCTGGAAATTTACCGAATACTTCTGTAGATCAAGAGACTCCAGTAAACTGTCAAGTAAGGCATCAGCCTGCACATTTCAAAGGAACAAATTATTACAGCATTCAATTGATAATGTTTAATGATGGAACCCAAAATTAATCGGACAAGCATCTAGACAAGGATAATCGTATGTTGGTATGAAACAACGCAGATGAAACTTTGGAAATTGAACATGCCAAAGAGGTAAGAGTTTAACCTTACATACGATTACACTTAAAAAACCAGAATTCAAAATAAAGGTTGCACAGATATAACATGTTCAAGAATACCAGAAGTACATTGTATTCACAGCATTACAAATGCAAAATAAATCAAAAGGTAAAGGCAAAATGACAATACACTTTTCTCTCGTTAGTAGAACAAACAATGAAAATGTAACTTACTTACAAGTAGGTGTAATTTGTACTATGTGGTTTCCCCTTTAATGGAAATTGGTTGAGGTTGCTTGAAAAAAATGAAAGTGTAATAGTTAATCAAGATAAAAGCTTGTACGAAGACAAGATGACATAGAACTCTCCTACCTTTTCCTTGGACTAGGATGGCTTTGGTGCAGCTGGTGCATTGGGTTTCCTCTTTTGAACATGTTTAGCAGTCTTAGCAATCTCTGGTCCAGGCTTTGGGATATGAACAGTACTATTCAGTTGTGGGCGATGGATTCCAGATAACTTTTCACGAAGATCCAGAAACTGATGATAAGATGATTTCTTCACAAATTCAGTGCTCTAATGCAAATGTGAGTTTTGGTTTGCTTGAACATTTCTGGAAGCAAGTTCAGCTTAACCATGCACAACAGAAGCAACAAACTAACAGTAAATTATTATATCTAGAGCAGAAAGAAAGGGTATGCTCAAAATTATTCGAGTAATGTTCCTTACACGAACTTTGAATTCCTCTTGAATCCTTATAAAGCTCACGTCTCGAAGTCCCTTCAGCCTGGCAAAACATGTAAAAGCCCAATATAGAAGATATAAATGATAGGATGCTTCCCCTTCTGCATAAACCAAAAACTGGGAACATATGAACCAACTAATAGCATCAACAATTTCCCCTCAAAAAATAGCATCAACAATTTGCGATTATGAGATTAGGTGAAAACAATGTGGTCATTCAAGACTAGCTTAAAGCTGCAACATTAACAAGTGACACAAGAAGGTGAGCGCCAGTGCACCACCAACATTGTCCCATATCATGCAATGCTGGTCTACCTGCATAATGTCGCTTTGCCTGTTGGCTCTAAAACGTATTTGAAGAAAATGCAATTCCAAAGAGCCATTGATGATCATATTTGTAGCAGCAACAATAACACATTTCCTCTCAGTCTGATTAATCACACAAACAACCACAAAGCACTATGCATATTGTCTAGTGATCGGATCCCGTATATGATACACCTAAGCAAATCAACTCGCACTAAGAAGGTAACATGCTCTGCTTAGCATTAAAGCAACCAACATCACGAACTCGCTGACTTCTAGGACCTCAAGGCTGAAGCACGCTACCCTAACCTAACCATTTCGGTTCGATTACCTATCCAAACCAATAGTAGCAAGCCTGTAACATCTAGTAGAGCACAAATGGCGAAACAAGCAATAATTCGCACCGAGCGAGCTTGAGGGTGATTGGGTGAACCTCTTTGCGACATCAGGCCGCGGGCGAGAGTTGGAGCCGAAGCCACCCAATCCGAGGTGGTCCATAATGGAGCGCTTCCTCCCAGAGATACTATCAGAATGCATCGTGAGGGCGGTGAAGGCGAGGGCTAGAGCGTGCGTAGGGTTTCGTCTATGAGGAGGAGAGGACGGGGTAGATAGAGGCATGATACAGGCTCATTTGTTCCGTTAAGGGCATCTCCAATGGTCTGAATTAGCTAGCTATATGCATATACACATCAGCATATATCCTATGTGGAGGAAAGAGAGTATGCAAAAAAATCGAGCCAGCTCTTCCTTAAGCACTAGTCTATAACGCCAAACGAGGCAACCTCTATAAATTCTGTGTGTGCATGTAAGCATCAAATAACTATCCTTATAGATAGTTCTTTAGAATGCTAGCTTTAGTGTGTACTATATAAATGATGTGGAAGTCTTATAGTTAGTTGCTAGTTATAACCATTGGAGATGCCCTAACAGGCCGTGTTGTGTCGGCTCATGGGCTGAGATACAGACCTAAGTACAGCTTGTAAGGCCCTGTGAGGTCTTAGGATCTGCGTCGGGGCTAGCCTAGCATGATTAGCTTATCAAGCTGGTTCAGGCACGGTTAGTCTATTTGATATGAAATTTTTAAAAATATAAAAAATCCTAGAAAATATGTAAAAATTTTAAAATACAAAATAAAATTATTTATACTTATAAAATTAAACTATATAAAAATTTTAATATATATAATAAAATTATATAAATATTAAAAAATGAACGAACCGTGTCAGGCTAAATCATGTCTGGGCCATGCCGGGCCGGCGCATCGGCCCCGCATGATTCAGTGGTGGGTTGTGACATGCTTAGATTAGGCCAATAGTAGTGTGCTTTGGATTGACCCAACAAGCACGACTTATTTGACCACCTCTAGTGGAGACTGGAGAGATCGAGAACGGAATGGGAATAGAGGAGCTGTAGAGGTGTCTATTGTAAATTTCCCCATACAAGTACCTACCATTTTCTCCAAAGGAAAAAAAACCATTAATCTTTTCGATTTAGACCTAAGCAAATTGGACCCAGTCTGAGGCAGGGTTTAAGGTTGGGGCGAGCTAAGATTTTCGGCCTTTGGGGTCTAGTAGCCGATTTCAGGCTAGTCCAAAAATATAGCCTGGGGCTCATATCTTGGCTCAAAATTGGCCTTGAAATCAGTTTGGTAAGTCTAAACCCAAATTCAAACTTAAACAAAAAAACAATTTTAGTGCCTGATTTTGGAATGCATCAATTTCATTGGGATTTTGCACGAATCAATGTAATTTCTATAAAATTTCTACGTTCCAAAGATGGCACACAAATTTATCCGTACCTATGCAAACACCTTTCTGTGCAAAAAAAAAACTCGTGAAAATAAATGGGTTACACACAATTTGGACCTGCGACTTCCCCTTGGTGCTCTTTTCAGTGCGTGTGACTTTCAAAAGGTTCAGACCGGTCTCTCGACCATCAAAAAAGTCAAGAGGTCAAAAGAGGACATCCCGCGTTGCATCAAGAGTACGTTGGAGCCACGTGTACACCATCGTTGAACATGACCTGCCGAACTGGCCGGACAAGCCAGCCCACACGTCGTACCATTTGCCTCCATATATCACTTCGTCAGAGCGCGTTGATTGACGCATTCACCAAGACACCCTCGATCAGTGCATGCAACAAGCCAGGGCCGTGATTAGCGAAGAGGATTGTCAGTAGAGCAGCGCAACTTCGCTCGAGAATCTCATAACTGGACCAGGAAGGAGCGATCGAACGAGTCGTCATGCCACGCGTCGGCCGGGAGCCCAGAGGAAGAAAAGTTTTAACCATGAATAAAAAGTTTTAATTATGAAGCCTAAACACCGTTGTACCTATTTCAACGTCCTATGTATATATGTGTGTGTATATATATATATATTATAAATAATAGAGATACCATCGTGTCTAGACTCTGATTTAGACTTCCTATCCATGATTGATTCAACAAGCTAAATCAATGACTTCCTTTCCAAATCAATGCTTTTTCGAATTAATGAATGTTAACGGGTTTATCTGATATATTATATATCATTATACTTGCATACATCTAAAAATAATCCAAAGACAATAGGCTTGTTGCCCAGACATCATGGTGCCCCATTTCAACGTCCTATACACATGTGTATATACCCTAAAACTCATATTTTCAAAAAAAATATACCCAAATTTAGATGAAATTGATGTGTTTATGTATGTATGTATATAGTATAAATAACAGGGACACCATGGTGTCCAGACTCCATGATCGAGACTTTTCATCCATGATTGATTCAGTATGCTAAATCAATAATTTTCTTTCCAAATTGATGCCTAATGAATATTATGTCCAAACTCCATGATTGAGACTTTCTATCTATTATTGTGCTAAATAAAAAACTTTTTTTCCAAATTGATGCTTTTTTGAATTAATGAATGTTAACGGATTTGTTTGATATATTATATATCATTGCACTTGCACACATCAATCCAAAGGCAGGGAGTCCTGGTGCCCAGACACCATGGTGCCCCATTATATACACACACACACTAATTGAATGCCCGTGTGTTGCTACAGATTTTTAAAAGAAACTCACGAGTGGTAAAAAATTTTAGAATATGTATACAAACATGTTCTAAAAGTTTTTAAATCCGTAACAACACACGGGCATTCAGCTAGTGCAGGTCAATTGTCAAAAGGCAAGAGGAATCAGGGCATAATTCAAATGATAATGAGTTAATTTTCATCAGTTTCTAACTATATAAATTTCACATATTTGCATCACCAAGAAAGATAGAGTATATAAAAATTATACAGTCCAAGCAGGACTATATAAAAAATTATACAGTCCAAGCAGGACTATCTACAAATAATACATCGCAAGTGCAACAAGGCTTAATTATGTCACATACATCTTCCTGAGTTAGATATGAGAGAGAGAGAGAGGAGGGATATGGTAACTGTTGGTGGAACTGGAGATTAAGGGTAGTTAGATATGAGAGAGAGGGAAAGAGATGTTAGATAGATGGTTAAGATTTCAGTATTCAGATCGAACGGTTGAGAAGGGAGGAAGGAGAATGCACCAACCACCAACTCAAATTTATTAAATAGTAAAGATATATCGGTTAGTTTAACCTAAGATTTGAGGAGAAGAAGCGGTGCATAAACGGGACAAAATTCTGCCGCGATGGTAGGAAAAGCTGAGGTGTGTACTTGCGTGTGTAAAGGCATGTATAATAGATGACATCAGTTGTCTATAATTTTTGCCATGTGTGATTTTTGATGATTTAGATGAGAGAAAACGAGAGAGAAAAAAGTTGTTTAGCATGCAACAACGGTCCATAAGGCTTTTATAGATGGCACAAATACTATTGTATGAGTTGTTGTCTATAACAAATATTCTTTTCATGTAAGAATTAAAATATTATGGATCTCCTAAAGATAGACTGTTATAGAGGTTGTCTTTAATATTATCTATAGATGACATATTGAACCGATATAAACAATAGTTATATGTACCGTTATACATGTCCTGAGTAGCCACAGGGAAAATGATTTAGCGCTTGGAAGTATCCGTTGGGGAAGTTACCTTGATTGTTGCGAATTGTGACTATAAAGGTTGTTTTTAATATTATCTATAGATGATATATTGAACTGATATAAACAATAGTTATATGTATCGTTATACATGTCCTGAGTAGCCACAGGGAAAATGATTTAGCGCTTGGAAGTATCCGTGGGGGAAGTTACCTTGATGGTTGCGAATTGTGACGGTGCCAGCCGGGCTGCGAGCCGAGCAGTCAATGATGGCCCGAGCTTTGTTAAGGTGTTTAATCGGCCGGGCCCGGCTGGTGTGGTGCATGATAGTGCGCGCGTCAACGGTCTCATCTGAGCCCCTCATTTCGGTTGACACCTTATGGTTTTCGGGTTTTTCCCTCGACTACATGGTAGCTCAAGAGTCAAGACAGATCGTTTTGTCATGCAAGCTAGATACGATAAGTTTGGTTTGATTCCGCCGTGATATATGCCTGTAGCCCATTTGCCGTTTGACGCCTCCACAAAATATCTAACATCATGTTTAATCAAACTGCGCAGACATGTATGCGCGTATGGTACGAGTAGGTGTGCGTGCTCCTTTGTATGCTCAGAAATACTTATCATTATGCTCTGGACTTCAGTGTATTACTCTAGGAAATTACTACAGGACATTATACTGTTGGAAATGCTTTCAACAGTATAGAGTTTTACTAAATTTATCAAGTTTTGTGTCCTCTCTTCTTTCTCCTCCGCAGTTCCCCCTCCCCGCATTCTTCCCCGGCACCGGTTGTAGCTCTGTGACCCTCCTTCGTCTACCCCTACCCCTCCTTCCCTCCTTCCCTCGCCAACGGCTCTCCGTCCTCCATCCTATCTAACATAATATTCAATATGCCGCTACCTCGTCGTGCCTCCCTCCACCACTGCCCCACCGCCTCCCCATGCCTTCCTTCACCACCGCCCACCCCTCCCCAGCTTCCCTCTACATCCAAAGGGCATGGCGAACCCATTGGTGGCCGCGGAGCTACTGTTTCTCTCACTGGAGCTCAAGAAGATAGAGGAGAGAGAGCTAGAGCATTCAAGCGAGGAACATATTGTCGGGGCTGGAGCTTGGGCAACCGATCAACCTCGCCCTTGATAGGGGACGACTGGATCCGGCAGCGCAGCAGTTGGGGATAGCGATACGCGGCAGCGTTTTAGCCGGAGACGACGGATCCTACGTCCCCGTGTCAGCGTGAACAATAAAGAGAAGAGAGAGATCAAACGATAGAAAATCGTACCATCATTTTTTTAGTGGAATGGTATACCGCTTTTTAGTTTTTCCCGCTATTCTATTAGAAGAGATAAATGAAACTACAAAGGTTCTAGGGGCGGTTATGCAAAAAAAAACATAGAGAAACAAAAATACTAGCCAAGAGGAGGTGCCGGGCCTCCTTCGCGAACGGTTCCTTGTAATAAAGCAGCCGGCCTTTCCCTTTCTCGGAGTTATAGTCCTGCCTGCCGGCCTGAGAAGATTAACAAGCTAGCTGCTAGCCAGGAGCCCAGGAGGAACAAACAACACATATATCCATCCCCCCTCTTGCCGGCCACCGTTCGACGAATTTCAGAGCCCCCCGATCAGATCTCTCTCTTCGCTGGGATCAGCATGGCAGTAAGTTCCTCTCTCTCCCTTGCTCTTCTGAACCTTCCATGTCTCCTTGATCATGGTTTTGTTTCCGTGGTGTGCCGCGGTTTTCGGTTAAATTATCGATCATAAGCTAGTTTTGATCTTGTTTTTTCTGTAAGAGCTTCTTTTTCCTACAACAGTTTCTTAATTGACTTTCGAGTTTCGTCATTCGAGGAGCTCGATTTGTTTGTGCGGTAGGTGTAGGTCTCGTTGTATGGTTTTCTGTGTGCGATACCTGAGTCTGAATTTTCTGAAGGAAGAACAACAAGATCACCTATGATTTGTTTGCAGACAAGAGACCTGAACCAACCTATTTTGCAGCACTTGAATTGCACTAGACATAAAGCCAGCAAATTAGAATTAGAGGCTCTTTTCTTGTGTGAATGAGTGAATCCCCTGACGTGCAGAGCTAATCTGCGCAAAGTCTTATTTCTTGACAGTTGAGGTGTATCTTTCCATCACATTTAAGTTTTATTATCCCAATAGTATTAATCCCATAAATTATACGCGCATCTAGAGATGTAGGCAGGTTAACTCACTGGAATATGACGTCCTGGGTATACAATTGATAGATCTTACATGAAGATATTTTCGAGAATAGCTCTCACCTCTTACATGAAGATTGATTTTTTATATAACCAAATTCAAAAAGATAACAAGAGATGAATCGTGCATCGGCGACTCTTGACTTGAACTTTCATTCCGTTTGGAATTTGAATGAAAAGTAAGGTGTCAGCATGGTAGACCTACCTTGCGCTGTCACATGGCCTCCAGAAGCGCAGATAGTCAAACCTGTAAACACCAATCACTGCATTAGCCCGTCCTGTTTGCCTTCTTGGCCTTAACTAATCCAAGTGGTGAAGTGACGGCATGTGATTAGTTTCTTCATTAGATAATTGACACGTTCCATTAATTAGTCCATACAGTGTGCAAATTGGTCCGAAGTCGTCGGTCATACCAGCCTACTGCCAATAGTACTATCTAGCCGTGTGAAGCTGACTCGTTCTACCATTACAATTCTTCTTGCTAGCCTGACCGCTTAGCGATGTCCTTATGACTTTCTGAAAGAAAGTCCCTCATGATTCAAAAGAAAGAGTAAATTTGTTTATTTCAAGTGTTGGGAGCTGTACGATTACATGTGAAAAACCGAAATGCAAATCGAGTTTGGAACCCTGAACAGATTGCCCGTGTCAAACCGGAGTAAGGAAAGGAAAAAATGGCGGTAATGGTTGATTCTTCTCGGCCTGCATTGCGTGCAGAAGCAGCAGAAGAAGAACGCGCACGTCCCAAAGTTCGGCAACTGGGACAACGACGGCAACGTGCCGTACACGCTCTACTTCGAGAACGCGCGCAAGGGAAAAGGTGGCGGCAAGATGATCAACCCCAACGACCCCGTCGAGAACCCGGAGGCCTTCTCCGTCGCCGCACCGTCGCCGAACCGCTCCGAGGGGAGACCAGCTCCTCCCACTTCTCCTCCTCCCCACCACGAGCGCCGGCCCAGCGACGCGCCGCCGCTGTCCCCCAACCCCTACGCTGGGTCGCCGTACCACCGCCACGCCGGTGGCGAACCGCCAAGAAGAGGCGCGGGCGGACGGGCAGGCGGCGGTGGCGGAGGGTACAGCGTTGAGCAGTCGCCGTCGCGGTCGCCGTTGCACCCGTACAGCCAGTCCAGGGCTGACTACTCCGAGAGCGGCGGCTACGGCCTCGTCGCCAACTCCGTCGAGAGGTCCCGAGCCAAGGGCGGCTTGCGCGGCAATGAGACAGTAAGACTCTGCTCTTAGTTCTACAGTGTTTGATACTACCCTTAATTCACCATGTGTCTGCAAGCTAACTGACGTGATTATGTACTCCTTGTTGGAATGGCAGCCGACGAGGGGGTCGGCGGTGCCAAAGTTCGGCGACTGGGACTCGAACCCGGCTTCGGCGGACGGCTACACGAACATCTTCAACAAGGTGAGGGAGGAGAAGCAGAGCCAGGCGGGGAAGCCGCCGGGGCTCGCGAAGGACGCCGCGCGTGACAACCGCTCCAAGAAGCACGACGACGGCTATGCCTCCTCGGTGAGTCGCACAATCATATACTCCATATAGAACTGCACTTGTGGCCATTGGTTGCTCTTTAACATCCTTTCTTCTCTCACACTGATCTCATTCGCCATTTGAGCTTTGCATTCTTCTGTCTGTTTCACCTGCAGAGCTGCTCGTGCTTTGGATGGTGCAAATAGAAAATGGCTCGATGATGGAGAAAAATGCCAGTATCTTTGGAAATGTAAATTGGGGGTGAAAAGAGGGGTTTGCCATTGTGATTCAGATTGGAACTGCGTTTCCTTCATCCTTCTAGCTATAATTCACATTTTCTGGGACATTATTTGGCATTGGGCACTTGCACATTGTCCATAATCTTTTTGTGATAGCTTCTCTTTCTGAAGTGAAATATAGAGTTTATGGTTGCTGTAATGCTAGAGTAAGCATTGCATTGTTGGTTCTTCTGTACTGAGTTTACGATATATGTATGACAGGTTTGAACTTCGAAGTGAATGCATGTTGTTGGTATTTTGGGTTGGTTCTTGTTCTTACGGTCATTTTTTCCCCTTGACAATACAATAAGTCTTGGCAGGAGGATTGGTATCCTCTGCCATTGCAATGTCATGGCAGACATGCACAATGTTATGCCATTGAACCAATCTGAGCAGGAAGATGCCATCATAGGAGCATATGCGGAGCAAGCTATCTGACAGACAACTCAAGCAACTGGACTCGTTTGTTCAGCAATCATCCGTTCTCTTCTGTAGTTTCACTCAGATTAATCAGATTAAAAAAAATCAAAGGAATTAAAACAAGAGAAGGAATTTGTTAGATGGCACCCGAGTGTTTTTTGTTTGTGAGCACTCAATTTTTTATCAATTAGATGTTGTTTTTTGTGCTTTATGGTTTTAACTTTATGATTTTTTCTATATCAATAATGTGATAAGGAAGTAATAAATTTATTTAGTGTTATTAGAAGTCACAACATAAACGAAGAAGTAATATTTTTTTATATATTTTTGTTATGTTCCTTATAGTTTGTTTTGTTCATCTTTTTTACAACTTATTACATCATTTTTTGCATAATTTAATTTATGTAAAACTAGTGTATAATTGATGTAAGAATGCTATAAATAAAAGAATAATATTTATTAAAGTATTTTTCAATATATTACATCACACTAAATATAAATCTTTCATTAAATAGTGTCTATCCCTAGACCCAAACAATAAATTCATCCAACTCTCCCTCCTCTCTCCCTCTCCCTCACCTCACCAAATCCAGATCCCCTCTCCTCTCCCTCACCGATGCCGTTAGATCTAAGCTCCCTCTCCCTCACCAACGAGCGCATGGGTGGCGTGGCGAGCATGCAAGTAGTGCGGTGTGGTGGCACCGAGCGCACCAACAGAGTAGCAAGCATGCAGGCAACGCAGCGGCAAGACTGTCGAAGAACTTTCTCTACTTTCTTGATGTTTCTTTGCCCAAGATTTGGATTCAATTTTTTGCTATTGGATTTTGTGCCCAAGCAATGTCTTGCATGAGACATTGTTTTCCTTTCTCTCTTCTTTAATTCTTCCTCCACCTCAGCTGCAATCCCAGGTGGCACACTATGGTCATTGTTTACATAGGAGCACTGGGAGCACCCTAATGAAGCAGTTTCTAGGGCCTATGGCTGGCTAGTCTGAATGCTAATGGTTGGACAGTAGAGCTAAGTTCAGAAACTAGCTTGCTCAATTTAGGGTCTCTTTTTTTTAGTTGTTAAAAGTTATTATTTTTGCTCTTTTACAGTAACTAGCTTTCAAGCAAAGTGTCTTTTCAAGATGGTGTCTACAAGTTGATTATAATACACACTATAACGACTTCATTTATATCGGTCAAAACTGCACATGAGTTTCTGTTACTTTATACTCTCTTATAAATAATTTAAAATATATAAATCATAATTTAAAACCGTAAGCCAAAACGAAAAAAGACAGCAAACCAGTGTTACAAGGATCGGGCCCAACCAGAAGTCCGATCCAGACAAGCAAGCCCAGCCTGAGTCCAGCCCGACCCGACTGATCAGGTTCTACTCGAGCTCTCAAATTGATACCCAGCTTTAAGCCTTCGGATTGTACAACTAACTCAGAAAAACTGACTTGCAAAGTTGAGAAACCAGCGACGCGTTATCGTACAGTAAATAATAAATGGGGTAGCCAGGTTACGAATAACTAGGCAAATCTTTCTGCTTTAATTTAGTACTATCTCGATCTTATGTACGAATCCAATTAGGTTAATCTCACAGGCCAGCAGCGACAAACATCCCGTGTAGGTTTACTTTGTGCCTTAATAAAGCGCGTCAGTTCTGACTCTTTTCTGACCTGCTGTCGCTACGTGGGTTACCCCCAATGCATGGAATTAATTTACCGCGTATGTCGCTTTGGTGTTTGCGATGTGGATGTCTGAATCCCAGAGTAGCTGTCTGAACATTCAATACCTCCGATACAGTGTCCATCAGTTTTCGTAGAGCAAGTGCACTCCCAATGTAGAAAATATAAAGTAGTTTCTATACTTGCTAATTAATATAGATATTACCTATAGAAACTATACTCCCAATGAATAGTTTCTATAAATAAAATTTTCATCCAATCATATATCTTCTCTCTCCTATCATCTACCTATCACAGCTCTTTCTATCTTGGTTCTCGTGTAGACATGATTTCTATATAAAAAAAATTATTTCCTTATCTCTCCTTTTAACTCTAATGACACATCAGCATTTTACTTACTTGGCACCTTATTTAGTGCCATAGAAACCATCTATAGTTTCTGCATTGAGAGTGCCCTAATGGTCTTATAGCCAAGCTAATCAGTATTTTTGCTGATGTGGAGGAGAGAAGAGAGGAGAGAGATGAGAGCTTGGCTCTCATGCAAGCAACAAGCTGGGCACGGGAGCCTATGTAGTGGTGGGCTCAGATAATAAATGTATGTGAGGAGGAATAGGAAAGAGAATGTGAGACATGGTACCATATAATAATAAAAAACCTTTTATAGACAAATAGAAGACAAATTATTGTATAACTTGGCTCTTATAACTTGACTTATAGCCAAACACTTGGCTCTATTATTGGACTTGCTCTTAGGCTCCAGCTAGCTGCATATTCATGCGAGAAATGAACCTTTCCTGTTAAATTTCTACGCTTAAAATATGCACCTGAATCCTTTGTGGCAGCGGCAGCTGTAAAACAACAATATTAAAAACACTACAGTATACATAAAATTCGAGCTATTTTCACATCAAATTTGGAACTAGAGTTTACGTTGCCATCGAAGTAGCACTATATATAAGAAGCTAGGCAGCAGCTCAGCTGACCAGGCACAGAACCTTGTACACAGCTGCAGAAGCAGAACGCTCTCCCTGCATGCGCAGCAGTCACAAGCACTCAAGCACGACCCTTACCGAATGGCCATGCGCCTGTGCACCTGTTCAATAACGGTTTCTAAAAATAGTTTTTGGTTTTCGTTATAGTACATATCTTTTAAACGAGGTATTTTCTTAAAACGGGATATACAAGTTAATGGTAGTACATATTAAATACTTAGCATCTATATCAATCAAAATCACAAGCGAGTATCTTTTTTCGTAATCTCGGCGCAAACAGTTAAAATTAAAAAATTTCAACCAAAAAACTATAAGTCGCAGTTATATCAAACAGACCCTATGCCACACTGCACAGCGCCGTCCATGTGAAACTCTTAACTAATATCTCATTATGCATATGCACCGATCGATCGATCGGCTGCTGCCACTTGCCAACGGCTACACTGTTGGTGAACATGCACGGGGTGAGCATCGCCTCTGCTTAATTGTTCATCATGTTAGTATGTCACGGGTTATAGAATCTCTTTGACTTACTAATGGGATACGCGCGTGTACTCCACAGTTGTAATTTTTATTTTTTTTCCTGAAAGAGGTGTACTAAAGTAAACCCTAAAAGCACACCACCTGACACGTCGGTGTTACTACGCGTATACACGACCGATCCCGGATATACATTACCCGTATGAAGGGTAGCACGCATGCAGCCGTACAAGTCAAGCAAGAGGCCGTAGGAGTACGTCGTCCTGTAGTGTGTACCGTACTCGATCGTGCGGTCAAAGTCAAACGATCGCCGTCCTCTCGTCCTCTTCACGCGGTGAAGATCGAGCTCGACGCGGGCCTTAACGCCGTTCCCGAGGCATGCAGCGAGCCGCCACCCTCTGCTTCCACGAAAAGTCCTATTGTATCCTGTTGCACACTCCGATTTATATAACGAGCAAATAAAATGGTGACATGCGGCAGTTACTGTAGCAGCTATTTAAAATAATGTTTTGTACGATCCGGTACTGTAGCAAAATAAAAATATTTTTCGTAGGAGCTACAATTCTGCTACAAATGTATTACCACGTGTCACCATCTCATTTGCTCATTAAACAAATCGGATTGTGCAATGGAGTTGTGTGCTGACCTTTGTCATCGAATCAGGGTTCAGGAGCACTACGAAACTAAAGCAATTAAGTTAAACACCTGCAGTAGATGACACAAAAAAAAGGTACAGAAATGCATCGTTTTTGTTTTTTTTTCCACTCAAGCCTTTGTTGCAGCCTAGCTCGAGTGCTCGATCGCATGATTCGGAACAGGAACGAACTCTACTTGCTGTGACCGACCTTGCTCCGTTGCTCTGTAACTTCAGAATCACTTCAGAATCGGAACTTCGATTTAGCTTGGCATTAGCTTTGATCATTTTGAAAAATGCTAATTAATGTGCTAAAGTGATGTACTAAGGTAGGACACTTTGGCCTTTGGGGGTGCTTTCCATTTTCTTGTCGATGAAGTATTGGGGTTCCCTTGCTTTCCTGAAAGTGAGACGTAGAAAAAGGAAACGAAATCCCAAACCACCGTCGATTCGTTCCGTTTCCACCCTTTCCAAACTGTCGCCCAACTCAGTGCTGAGTACTCCCATGCATGTTAGTAAAGGAAGTACTGCTAGTGGTATCAAAGAGGTAGAAGCAACGATGAATGCTCCCCATGTTATCGAAAATTCAATGCGTATAGTTGAGGTTGCCTGAACATAAGAAATCAAACTTCTTCATTTAGCTTTATTTTACTCGTCTAATTCTTCTACCGAGTAGATTTTAACTACAACTTATGGCTAAAGTTCAACACGTTCGTAACAACAAACACGCAGTGGCTTTAAATAGTTAGTGAAGTGCACATAAAAGCCATATTCTTTTAGACTATGGCCGATAGTTTTTGTCTGTATTTTTTGAGACGATAGCAGATAACAGAGGTGTTGACATAGATAGCGTACATGAGTTTAGACTTGAGAAGCTGTTTAAAAAATCTATTTCAAGAAGTCATCCCGTTTGTCTCGATATTTGGAGAAGTCAAAAGCCAAAAGTAAAAAAAAGAACATAAACAAAACAAAGCAACTTAAGTAAGATGCTACACAGCGAGTTATAAATTAACTGGTGGATAGTCCAACCAGCGTCACACATTGCTAGACTTGCAGTTAGGCAGCTTAATTCCGTAGGACCGATATGTCAATAGAGGAGGTGAATGGTGACTTCAAAAGTTTTCTTCAAGTATTCACTGATCATTCGCTCCGATAACTATTAAGCTATGAAGATCGGGATTGAAAGCCAACATCAAAGCAAGCAACTTAAGAAATTAAAATCCAAAGAGCTCAGGCTCTAGTGATCAGATCGGCTACCAGAGGTGGTCTGACCGGAAAGAGTGAGTGGTATGACCGGTCTCCTGCTCCAGAACTAAAAAATCAGCCCGAACCGGTGTAACTTTTAGCGCAACTCTAAAAATCCAAGTCCAAATGCTATGAAAGTTTGCCCACATCTTGCTTAAGATTTCAGTAGCCTATTCCATCTAAGAATAGCAAGAATCTATGTCAAAGTTCAGATCTTTCTCTAGAACAAGCAAGATTACATCAAAACCGGGCAAAAATCGAAAACGAGAAATACGATTTGCTCGTGGATGGAGGATGGCCAAGATGATTCTAGATATATTCTCACATGTCACAACAAGTAAGAACTTCTAAATATTTGAGATAAAAGGTGGGTTAGTTTGGGTTGTGGCTTATGATTTTTTGGCTTATGGCTTGTGAATTCTGGTTGTTCGTGAGAAAGAGTACGAAGAGAGACAGTCGCATGCGATTTTGGCTGGTATAGATGAAGTCGGTATAATATTTACTACAATCGACTTAAACCTCGGCTTGAAAAGACGCATTGTTTGAAAGCTAGTTAATGTAGCAAAAGGCAAAAGCCACAAGCGGCAAGCCCAAAAGAACCTAGCCAAAATCCCTTGGAACACGAAATCTCAAGTTGATGTCAAATCCAAGAAAAATCAGGCAACTTCAAGAACTTGCCAAACCTAATGTTTATATAGACGGGGATTGATTTCACTAAAACATCCCCATCACTTACTTGTCTTTGGTATCCAAGCAAGATCAAGAAAGGGAGATGTCGTGGCTACTGACCAAATAGTAAAGTAGGAGAGTAGTGTAGTGGAGATGATGGATAGATAATACTTGCCCCTTCCCTATGTCTAAGGCGGATATATATATTTACATGAGGCGTAATTTACAATTATGCCCTTACATCCATGTATCCTCCATAGGGGTATCTATGTCATTACACACATCCCATTTTGGGCTTTACAACTCCTTAGCAGGCCGGATAGGTTTAGGTGGGGTCTACCCCTACAACAGGAGAGAAGATCAAAACCAACAAGATCAAGAGCAAATCAATCAAAACAAAATAGACCCATAATAGAAGAACAAAGTTGATATATTACTACTTCAGAATGAAGGTTTTGTAGCCACTCCACCTAGAACACAAGAGATTACATTACAACACTTGCATTTCTTAAACACTTACCCTAGAACACTTGGCTTCAATGAGGAAAGGTAGGATGGTTGGATAGTTACTAACAAGTCTCCATCCCAACACATTAAATAGATAGGCAACTAGCACTTATTTAACCCTAATAGATACCATACACTAGCACATATGGGAGACCCCCGTTAACTCCATACAATATAGGTTTTACCCACACACACTACACTCATGCACGCTTCTCAAAGCACATGAGCCTAAATATGCTAAGTCCTTAGCCTTTGATCCAACTTGATCTTCTTATCTTCTTCTTGATCTAAACCACTTTCCCAAGCGTCATGGTTTTGATCCAAGATAGTTTCTAGTATTTTGGTTAACTTACCAAAATATCTTTTTTTGTCTCGGTCTTCATCTTCTCTTACAAGCAATCGTCATATTTGCCATGTGTAGGTACACCACTGGTTTGCCACACGTTAGTAAGTCTCTTCTGTTCCGGTTTCACCAGACCACGCCTCACTCAGACTGACCAAGCCATATGGTGCAACCCGCTGCTTGAAACTTCTCTTCAATATTTTTCGTCTTTCTCGCTCTATGATTGAGCTCAGTCATCTCCCTCCCGCATCCTTGATCGTTCTGGGCCTCGGCTCTTCCATGAACGTAGCCACAATCCCTTAACGTTGACCATGGTGACTTCAAGCCTCCCTGCACAACCAAAGAAAAAAAATCATTTTCGAATATAAAACCAAAGAAAAAAAATCATTTTCGAATATAAATTCTTCATAACTTGACCCATGTTAGGTGAAACATGCATTATGTAATACATATGCACTAACCTAGGTTAAACCAAATCAACCCACGATCGAAATTCCCAAAAATCCAATTTTTAGCCGAATCAACACAACCGACCAGTTAGACGGCTGATGCCAGCTGGTCAGACCAAGTCTCACCATTGCCTCTGGTTGGTCTGACCATCAGGTCTACAGTCTATTATGAAGGACTTGTAAATTTGTAAAATCCAAATTTCAGCTCCTCTAATTTAATAATGGTTCCTCACAACAAAATGTTGAATCGGGGTGAGTTCTTTTGGGTTTATGGCTGGGTTTTCTACAGTATCTAGTTT
Organism: Dendrocalamus sinicus; assembly: GCA_036346575.1. NCBI lineage: Eukaryota > Viridiplantae > Streptophyta > Magnoliopsida > Poales > Poaceae > Dendrocalamus > Dendrocalamus sinicus. The sequence continues at coordinate 6,894,901 of CM070664.1, forward strand.
TGAAACGAAGTGTCTTTTCAAAGTTGGCCCTACAAATTAATTATCGTAGACACTGTGCTGACTTCATTTATATTGGCTAAAATTGTACACCGGTATCTTTCTCTCCATACTCTCTCACATGAACAGTCAGAATTCAAAATTTTAAACTAAAAACTATTAGTCACAGGAGGGGCAGAATCAGGCCTCAGGCTAGGTGGGCCTGGAAATCAAAACCCATGGAGAATAATGACTTAAGTGTAAAAGTCTAAGAACGAAAGCTTAAAATTGTCCAAAACCAGCTAGTCCAGTCCGAGGCTGGAGGCCCTGTTCTTTTCAGCTTCTAAAAGCTGCTTTTCAGCTTTTCTACAGTAATTAACTTTTAAATGAAGTATTTTTTAAAGATGGGGTTTACTAGTTAATTGTAGTATATATTTTACTGACTTCATTTATATTGACAAAAACCGCACGTGAGTTTCTGTTACTCTGTAATCTCTCATGCAAATATCCCAAAAGTCACAAGCCGCAGCCAAAAACTATAAGACATAGCTAAAAAAATAGACCCTAAGTTGAGCCTAGTTTTGCTCCTAAGTCTCAGATCAAAAAACCGACCCATTACGGTATGATCCTACAAATTCAAACTTTCTGGAGCCATGGGCAGGCTCCCCAGCCCTGACGCGTCCAATTAACCACAAGACAAGAGAGAACACAAGATTGTACAGTGGTAGCAAGTGCTGGGAGTTGATTGGCCAGCCACTACCTGGCAAAGCAGATAAAACACGCTACGCATTACTTTCACGCGGTGAATCCTGACACACCACAACGGCACAACCAGCCCACAGTAAGCGAACGGCGATTCTCGCGAGCTAGCTAGCAAATCACCTGTTTCTTCGAACTAAACACAAAGCAGAGCAACCAAATTCGCGGTGACGCGGCCCCCTCCCCTCCCCCTCGCCGCGCGCCAGCTCCCTATATCTCGCTCACACACACACACACACACACACACACTCACTCACTCCCTCCCCACTTGGTTTCACCAGCTCGTCACCTCCGCTCCACTCCACTCCCCGCACAAGCGCGCGCGGAGCAAATGCCGCACTCGTCGTCGTCGGTGGCCAATGTGGACGCGGCCGCCAAGGGCGTGAAGCTGGAGCGGTACCCGGGCGGCGCGCTGCTGATGCGGCGGGTGGCGAGCGCCAAGCTCGTCTCGGCGTCCTCCTACCTCCTCTTCCGCGCCACCATCCTTGCCACGCTCGCGCTCGTGTGCCTCTTCACTGTGCACTACCCCTCCCTCCTCTCCCACTCCTTCCGCCTCTCCACGTCGTCGCCGCGGTCGGCGTCGCGGCCCTCGTCGCACCGGAGCCTGCTGGGGTCGTCGGCGTCCTACGGGGGCGCCGCGTGGGAGCGGGAGGTGCAGAGGAGCGCCACGCCGCTGCGGGACGGGGGGATGTCGGTGCTGGTGACCGGAGCCGCGGGGTTCGTGGGCGCGCACTGCTCGCTGGCGCTCCGGGCCCGCGGCGACGGCGTGCTCGGGCTGGACAATTTCAACTCCTACTACGACCCCTCGCTGAAACGCGCGCGGCAGCGGCTGCTCGCGTCGCGCGGGGTGGTGGTGCTCGACGCCGACATCAACGACGCCGCGCTGCTCAAGCGGCTCTTCGACGCCGTGCCCTTCACGCACGTGCTGCACCTCGCTGCGCAGGCCGGCGTGCGGTACGCGATGCGCGCGCCGCAGACGTACGTCGCGTCCAACGTCGCTGGGCTGGTCAGCCTCTTCGAGGTCGCCGCCAAGCACGCCGACCCGCAGCCGGCGATCGTGTGGGCGTCGTCTTCGTCGGTGTACGGTCTCAACACCGACGCGCCCTTCTCCGAGGAGCACCGCACGGACCGGCCCGCGTCGCTGTACGCGGCCACGAAGAAGGCCGGCGAGGCCATCGCGCACGCGTACAACCACATCTACGGGCTCTCCATCACCGGCCTACGGTTCTTCACGGTCTACGGGCCATGGGGCCGCCCCGACATGGCCTACTTCTCCTTCGCCCGCAGCATCGTCGCCTGCGAGCCCATCACGCTCTTCCGCACCGCCGACGGCACCGACGCCCGCCGCGACTTCACCTACATCGACGACGTCGTCAAGGGCTGCCTCGGCGCGCTCGACACGGCCGGCAGGAGCACCGGCTCCAAGTCCGGCAAGAAGAGCGGGCCCGCACCCCTCCGCGTCTACAACCTCGGCAACACCTCACCGGTTCCCGTCACCCGCATGGTCGCCATCCTCGAGAAACTCCTCGGCAAGAAAGCGAACAAGCGCGTCGTCACAATGCCGAGCAACGGCGACGTGCCGTTCACGCACGCCAACGTCAGCCACGCCGCGCATGACTTCGGCTACCGCCCCACCACCTCCCTCGAGGCCGGCCTCCGGCACTTCGTGGACTGGTTCGTCCACTACTACAAGCTTGACCCCGCCAAGCTCGCCAAGTGCAGCGTCGGTGCCGGCGGCAAGCCGACCAAGAGGAAATCCATGGCCATGACCGCGGCGTCGTGAGGAGCGCGCCGCGTGTCCCCCGGCCGTCCACCAAGTGTGTATTCTCTTGTCCTTGGAGGCTAGCACTTGTAACTCTGTAAGTGCTTCCCTATTGTTTAAGCCATTGTTGCTTTGTGTTCTTCATGATGCAACCATGCTACTGCTTAGTGGGAAGGGAATAATTAATGGAGGTGGCAAGGGAAAGGGAAGGGATCATAGGCAGCATAATCAAACGAGATAACTAGCAGAGAAAAGGATGGTGGTATAGATGAGATGACAGAGCAAAGGAAAGAAGCCAGAACAGGAGAAAGATGAAGTCGCTGGCTTCCTTTTGGTTCAGCTTATTTTTGCTCAATTTTTTTTTGTCAGTTGCAATCTTGTTCTTGTTCATTTGGTTAATTGGTGTTGTAAATGATCATGTCAAGAACACAAGATGCTGTGGTGGGTGTAAATCCAAGCAGTTGCAGGCTGCCAGAAATATACGTTAAATTTTGGCGGTGGAATTGTGCAATTTCTTTGTGCATATATAAAACCTGCCCAAGTTTGGGCGTTGCTCATGCCTTTTGGTTTGGTTCTCTGAACCAAAGCATCTTGCTGCATGTTGAGTGTTTGCGACTTTTGTGCGTATTTGCTTCTGATTTGTGTGGCTGATGAGTGAGTGAGTGACTTATGCTTCTTTTTAGTAGCATCCATATTATGATGGGAACACGAGCATTTGGCACAGTGACTAACTACAGTCATTCAGTCCCCAGTTCTTGCTGTTCAGAAAGCAGCCCTGCTGTGTCCAAGAACGAAATTTCTTACTACATACAGTGATTTTTAAGAACAGTGGCTGAATCTGAACGAATGTATATTCTGGAGTGTCAAGCTGTTTGTATCCTCGTATGATCAGCAGTGATCTAGATACGAGTGTGTATCTCTAACTAATGGAAATGGAAACCTACATCATATGCGTTAGTAGTAATCTGAATTCTGAAGGGAAAACGAGATGCCGGAGATTGTGTGATGTGAGTACACCTTGGATTCCTACTAAAACCAATTTTATTCCCATGGACTATATCCATCTGCCCACTCTGATGCAATCATCATGCTTCGAGGACGATTCCTGCCCACTCCTGCCTTTACACCATATGCGAGCCTTCTTTCTCTGCAAGGGCCATCTGATCTAGATTTTTTTTTTTGAAACAAGCATCTGATCTAGATAAGCCCAGCATTTCATGTCTCATGCTGCACCAAGCGTGTGAGGTGTGAAGAGCAATGCGCTGAACATGGCTAGTAGGACCACATGCAGAGAATACAGCCCAGTTGCATACACTGTGCAGAAGACAACAAAGAGGCCTCTGAAAGTCTGAATTGTGGTGATGAATGAAGAACAAAGCATGTCTGTCTGCTCATCTTTTTCAGCATAAGAAACAAACCATCTATGGATGATGAGCAGGCCAGGGAGACAATGTGGATTTGATGCTTGACATCTTCAAAATTGAGGCTGGCATTGCACATTAGTACTAGTCCAGGCCATTCTCTTTATGAGTTGAAGTAATTGAAGATGTTCTCACCTGCTTCATGCCAAAAAGGTCCAGTTGTTAATACAGTATTATTTACCACTATGAGTTACTACTTTCCAACTAAACAGTACTATTACCCAATGAGAGTCCAATAAATATCTACAACTATCTCTTGAACTACATTGCTCACTGGCGTAGTACTATCCAACTAGGCCTGGCTGCTGCTGCTGTTACTGTGTCACAAGCTTGGTCCCCAAGGATATGGTGAGCTGGAGAAGTTAGCGCTTAGCAGTTGCATTAGCATAAGGTTTGACAAATATTGACCTTATCCTGACTTTGGTCCCCTTGAACCTAGGGGTGCAAGTTGGGCTGGCCAGTCCGCTAAGCCGCTGGCTTGTCCAGCAAAATCAGCTCATTTATCTGTCCACAAAAACCCACCAATCTGCTAGCATTTTTAAGCAAACCGGCCCGCAAAGCCCGCTGGGTCTTCGCACGCATCACATTGCATGTAGTCCTCAACTCCTTCTCCAACATCGCCTAGTCGCTTCACACCGAACCCTAGCCGCCTCCTCCGACGTTGCCTGATGACGACACGGCTGCCTCCTCCGATGTTGCCTGGTGCAGCCGACTCCTCCACCGTTGCACCCATCGTTAGTGCAGCTGTCTTCTCTGTCGTCGCCTGGCGCAGACGACTCCTCCACCATTGCCCCCATTGTAGGCGCGGACAACTCCTTTGCTATCACCCTATCGTCGATACCGCTACTTACTCCTCCATCGTCGTCCCCATCATCGGTGCGGCCGTCTCCTCCGTCGCCGCCTAGCGTGGCCGACTTCTCCACCATTGCCCCCATCGTAGGCATGCCCTGATTCCTCCACCGTCGCACCATCATTCGGAGTTGCCACCTCCTCTGCCGTCACCCGGCGAGGCCAACTCCTCCGTCATCGCCTGTCAGATTTCAAAAATCCTAAATTCCCCAATTGCTTCGTGAGATGGAGGCCTGATAGAGATGAACGGTTGAGATGTGAGGATACCCTTATGTTTATGAAGACCTAATGGCTTGGATCACAACAGGCTTAGTTATGGAAGATCTACGGTGAAGAGCAGCCCTTACCTCTTTGATCAACATCCAATGGCTCATATGAAAAGTAGTAGTTACTATTTACCGTTAAACTTGTTTCATTATCTATAACGTGACTTTACTCACCGGAATGCCTGAGATGGCTGGGCACTGCGTAGTATATAAGCAGCAGCATTTGTAACCAAAATCATCTATGAAAAACCCTAGCTATTTCTTATACACTTTACTTTCCCAATTACATATTGCTTTTCCCTGTTCCTGTATCATTTCTTCTACGATTTGCTTCTCAATCCCATCCAGAATTCGAATCAGAAACTTTGGTTCCTAACATCGCCACCATCGTCGACGCAACCAGCCTGCCACCACAAGAATCTTGTCCAGAAATCTCCTCTTTTGATTTTTTTGGTTTTTCTTGTGGTGTTTGATTTGGGTGTGATTCGTGTGGTGGTTTGTTTGCATGCAAGAGGAGGTACGGGTGGAGAGGATGGAGGAGTCATCGGAGGAGAGGAGGCTAAAGTACCCTCATCGTTATGCTCAATCGTAGTGGGGGTCTCTCCCCTTCACTGCCAGTTCTTGGATGTTGCCTTCGATCTAAGAGATGCGCCCCTTGCTCATCAAAGCCTGACCAACTTTTGTGGGAGTCATGTGTTGCTAAAGGAATGGTTGTCTGTTTGGACATTTTGTGGGATTCATCGAATCATTGAGAATTCACAAGCAGACAATTATGCTAAGATAATTGTTGATGAAAGTAACACATAGGTTGATTGGAGGCAACATCTCAATGAATAGCAAAGGAGTAGGACAAGTGAGCTTGACAAATACTTGGAAGAAGAAATAGTTCCCATAGCAGTTGATTTCGATATCTTGCAGTATTGGATGATGTTTCTACCAAGTATCATGTACTTTCTCGCATGACGTGTGATCTGTTAGCACTTAGCAGCCCCTGCATCTACGGTAGCATCAGAGTTTGCTTTTCTACCAGAGAGAGGGTTATAAGTGACTATTGGAGCAAGTTGACCAGTGAAACTGTAAAAGCTCTTATTTGTCTCCAAGATTGGATTCTAGTTGATGGTACATTTACTTTCTCTCTACCTAAAATTCTAGCTTATAGTATGCTAAATAATATTTTATGCAATTGTGTATTGATTTCTTTTCAATGTTTCAGACGCTAATGACAACACAATAAGTGAAGATGGGGATGGTGATGATCTCCTTGAATTGACAACTTCAAGTAATCTCCTTCTCAGATTACTCATATATGAATATGATGATATATTGATCTTACTATTTAGTTTGCATTAGCTAATCCATGTTCTTTAGAAAAGAAAATAGTATATTGATGTTGTTGTTTAGTTTTGAAAATCAGTGGTCCCAAAATAATAATATCATGTCTTTTTTTCCATTGATCTTGTTGTTCGGCTAAATGCTTTTGGGCCACATGCACCATTTGAAATACTGGTGGTGAAAGATTATGTGGCACATTGCACAAAAAAGTACAATCTCTTTTCAAAAATAGAAATTATTTTTGAGGGTGCTATTGAAAGTTCTACATTGGCATTGTGAGCTTGCTTCTCAGCTGCTGACGAGTCCCCAACAAATAAGTTGTTAAGACTTTGAAGGCTATGTTCGGTTCTTCTTCTTTTGGCTGAATTGATAATGCAGCAATATCTGATGCAAAGCTGAATTCTATTGGGGTGAAACTAAGAACTTGATGGATGGAAATTATGCCTGCAAAGCACCATTATGTATCTTGGATTGCAACACAAAGTGCCATTTAATTGCTTAATAGTGGTTGATCAGTAGCAGTCTTCCGTTACTTTTATTTGAAGATTTCTTGCTTTTGTGATGAAAAGTAAGACCCTGACTTGACTAAAGTGTTAATAAGCACATCCAAGTGATGATGTAGTAGTTTTTTGTTGAATGTCGAAGTATTCATGTCATCCAAGTGATGGTGTAATTTGCTATGAAGCACATCCAAGTATGTAGTACTTTTTTGTTGCATATTGAAGTATTCATGTCAACTAATTACCCGTTAAAATGCATTTACGAGTACAAATGTCTTTTTTTTGTTTTTGTATTTGGGATTTGTATAAAGCATTATACTGCTAATAAGGACTAGTACTAAGCAAAAGTTGGTTGGTGCTTTGCCAGCAGCCGCCAAACCCACCAACTTACATACGGATTGCATTGTGGGCTAACTGCAGCCGCAAATGCCTCGGCGGCCAGCCCTGGTGGGCATGGGCTGTCCGCAGCCCACCCCACTTGCACCTCTACTTGTGCCTCACCACTTGCACAAAGTCTGACCTAAGGTGAGCCCCACTGTCACTTCTCACTGGCAGAAGAGTTAAGGATGCAGTTTTATCTGTATGTCCTGGGATGAGATTGCAACTTGTCCTTTATTTGCATCCTACCTTTTCTTTAAGGAGCATCCTGACCAAGGTTAGAAATTCTGGTACCAAGAGGGGGTTACCGCTCGGCGGCCCTGAAAAACCTGGAAAAAACCGACCAAATTTCAAGTGTTGAAATTTGAATTTGAAACCGGTAACTAGAAAAAACTGACTGGTTACAACCCAAAAAAGGGAGAAAAACCGCTAAAACCGGTTTTCAAATTTAAAATTGAAATTTCTTAATACATATATGGTGAAAAGCATGAAGGTAAGCACGGGAGGTGTATGCATCTTGTTAATATATTTCATTAGTGTTAAACAATATAAACAACATTACGAAAACTAACTTTTACATTCAAAATTTTAAATTTGAATTAAATAAAAACCGTCACTTTTTATTCTACCGGAAACAACCGGTAGAACCGGTTATTGCCGGGTTTTTGAACCTGAGCCTGACTAATTGCTTCCTTCATGTGTTGTAGTTTCTTCTAATGTTGTGTGATAAATAGGTTTGTCTGTACCTCTGCACTATGCATTCAGTTAGAATGTGAATTGTGGCCAACTCCCTGACCCATTGATCAAAGAATTGGTTACTGGATTTAACTTTATTGGTACTACTTCTTCTACCTTTCAATTAAAGATCATTCAAAGTTTTATCAGAACAAATGACTTAAACCATACGGTTCCTACCGTCCAGGATTTCATATAATAACTAAACATGCAGTACATGTATCCTTTTTCTTCCATGAAAACCTAGCGACAAACTATCTTTAAAAAAAAACATCGTACTAGTAGTTGCTTTATCAGTTTGTTCCAAAATTCCAAGACCAACTTGGATTTGCACTTCGGTGGATAGTGGCAAAAGCTATAGATTTGGACCTTTTCTTTTTGTGATACTGCAATACACCTAATGACCTATGCACTTTTTCTTTCTCTTCCGTTTCTCTTTTTTTATTCTTCTGGCTTGTAGTTGTACTAGCTATCCCTTATGGATCAAGCCATGCATCGATCGTTGGGCGAATGAACTCAAGCTTTCACTTTTCTCATCACCAGACCTGGGATCAGACAACACGATCTGATGAAAACTTTTCCCTATTCATCATCGAGGATATCTAGATATAAGTCATCATCGAGGTTTCTTTATTGCCCTGCCTGTTTCTTTCTTTGTTTCATCACCTTTCTCTTCGTGTAGCAAGAAGCTTAGCGTACTCTATTACTCATTAGAGAGCCACTACAGGTCTACAGCACACACAGCTATGGAGCTACTATGACTTCTAGGCGTTCATCTAGTTCTTAACTTCTTATCATGAGACTCATAGTACAGGCAAGCTAACACCATACCTGTGCATATTTCGAAGAGCCGAAAAGAATGCAAGTGAAATGAAGCAAAAGAAATCTCTAATGCCAGTGGATCAAAACCCTTTTCACCTATAGATTCTTCTTTGATCACTCCCACGCACTTCCTAGATTGCTGATTTGCTTCCGAGACACTTGTCAGCATAATCTGGGGCCTCTTTTCCTGACCTTTTTGGAAGTGCAATTGGTCTCCAGAACGTGCATTGTTCATGGCACTGCGCATGTACAGTAAGTCACTAATAAGTCAAATTATTCCTTGGAAGCATGGCGATCACAGAGCACAATGATTAAATTAGTCTTTCTAAGCCAGAACTCTGAAACCTTTTTGCCGGGCGAGATGATAGATGGAATGGAAGCAACTCACTTGTTGAAGAGAGTTGACTGCGAAAAGGAAGCCTGATCACGGTCAATCAGGAGATATGGGACCTGTGACATCATGGAATAGATCAGCAAATGTCATGGTGACTTTCCATTATATACTGGCCCTGAAGGTAACTAGACATGGCCAAGAGGTGTTTCTTGTTCTCTTGTTCATAAAAAGTTTAAAAACTCCTTGTGATTGTTTATCGATGGATAAAAGCACAATGCACGCAGGTCTCCTTGTCCCATAGCATGGTGCATGGGCAATCCGGACATAGCAAATCCCGATAGCTCGCCCTGTGTGTTATTTTCCCACTGACCTTCTTTGCCCGTTAGAAACGACATGGCAAAAATAACAAAGATAATCAAGAACACGAGACACATATTTTAACGTGGAAAACTCTTAAAGGAAAAAAAACCGTAGACGCACAACCGGCGATGATCACTATATAAGCAGGGGCGGAGCTACAGGGTGGTCCCTGTGGGCCGCGGACCACCCTGCGCTCGGTCCAACCAAAGCCCATTGATAGAGTCCGCACTGGAGAATTCAGTATGTATATCGCTTGACGCTTGGCCTTCTGCGTTCTGCCTTCAGCCATAGCCCATCGCGAGAGACCGAGAGTTCGTGTGGCCGCGTAGTCGCGTCAGACTGCGCCCGTTCGTATTCTTCTCCGTGCGGCCGTGCGGTGCAGCCGTGGGGGCGGGCGACGCTGCGACGGCGAGCACGGGTGCGGCCATCGAGCATCGGCGCGGCGACTCCATGAGGACCACGACGGCAAGCGCCGAGCGATGAGCGGCGACCCAGCCGACCACGTGCGTACATCAAAATCCTAAGATGAAGACTCAATTGCTAAGCCTAAGCCAAAGCCCTATTCTCCTTTAGTCACGTACTCTGTACTCACATTTCTCCTTTTCCTTTCAGCTTCTCTAATTTCTCCCCTAGCGGCTAGCGACTAAGCAAAATAGAAGTCAGGATCAACGGTGATAAGCCACGAACAGGAAAAGTGCATAGGGTATGTAAAACTGATTTAATTTCAATTATATGATTTTTTGCAGTATTAGATTATTGGTTTGGTAAATTGAAACTTTATATAATTCTCTTGCAGGTTTGTTAAAACATGAAGAGGAGTGGTGATATTGCCTCTCTTTTTCAGAAATATGCATCAAAGAAGAAGGCTTCTTCTCCATCTCCTTCCGTGGCTGCAGGTGTTCCAGAAGAGCAAATTAAAGAACAAGAAGGTGGATCGGCTCAAGATAGAGTGATTGAAGAAAATGTGACTCCAACTCCAATGCCTCCAAGTCCACCTCCAGTCGCTGAAAAGAACCGGTTTATGATATCAGTCGGCTTCCACTTGATCCAGGGGAGAGGCAATCCATTGCAAATTATCCCGTCAATGATCAAGATGCAGTTTGACGATCATATATTATTAAAGGCACATTCCAACCTTATGCACATGAATTTGAATTCTATGTTCGACGATCAAGATGCTGTTCTTCAACTATTATGGGTATGTAATATTTCAATTCTATGTTAAGAAAGCTATATTCGTCTATTTTATGAAGTTCGTATGTCCTTTTTACCTTAATTGCATTTTGTAATTCATATACTTGTGTACCGATATGTTAAATTTATAACGGTTAAATAAATTTTAAACAATGGACCACCATAACTACAAATCCTGGCTACGCCACTGTATATAAGGAGAGTTATAAAAAGAGCTAATTTTACAATGAGTCATCAATTCAATCATATGCAACTACAATAGTATATATAAGGGGATATAAAATGACTTAGAGGCGAAGACGAAAATAAATCCAAAAAGATGGCCCGCTACAACAGATGATACTAACTCCAGCAGTCAAAAACTGTCGGCAAAAATATCGAAACTGTCGGGTATGTTCTATGCTGATAGCCGCTTGTCGGAGATTCCCTATCAGCAATACTATGTCGAGGATGGAGGTTCATTGGCGATAGCCATGTTGGTGTCTTCTTTTGCTGACAGTTTTGCACTATCGGAGAACAATAGAGTCGGATTGACACTTGAGTCCAGCTGGGGCCATCAATTCATGGTAGTACTATTGGCAATGGTGCTACCATGTAATTTATTTTTAATTAATAAAATATGTATAAAAATCAATAATATTAAGTAATTTAATTTTTAATTTAGTGGATATAAATTATGCAAATTATTAATTCATATGCTTTAGCACACACTTATTTCTTAAATTGTATAATTCATACGTATCCGCACTTTGCATCTGCATTTTTTATGAAGACGCATCCATGCATTCTAAACCTTCAAATTTGTAAGGAAGTGTGAAGTCAACTTCTCATATATTTCTCTAGAATAAGGTACATCCATCAGTGAGAGAAATCGGAAGCTCAAATTCAATCTAATTTCTTTGGAATGTGATGCTACAAGCCTACAACACATACTGCTGTCTGAGTAAGTTGTTCTATTTAGAATGCAGCATCAATTAGTAGTCTAAGAACACCATGACGAGGCATTGATGAACCCTAAATTGGTTGGGAGGCCAATCTGCCATTATTACATTCCTGGAACATACTAGAAACCAACACCTGCATACATGTGAAAAATTGAATAGATTAGTGAGCTAGAGGATACGTGAGGAGAGAGGGATTAATTAGGCTTGGCATGTTACTTACACATTGAGGTGGCAAAATCGTTTGACGAGATACCCATGTCAGCTTGATGGTCAGGAGGTACAAGTATTGAACATATTAATCTTTTAATTAGTATTGGTTAGAACCTTAGAGGATAGGAAAGAGGTGAGGGTCAACTAAGAACACCTTACTACTTATGTGTTGATCATTCTTGAGGTGTGTCAATCTAAGGAATTGCTTGCATTGTGCATGCCCCCGACTTCCTCACATCAATCGCATTAGTACGACCACCATGCTTGAGCCGTCGACTTTTTTTGCTGATCTTGTCGACGTCTAATGTCTCATGGACAAGATGGTCATGGCCATGGAGCACCTCATTGATGATGCATGATACAACGCCCATGGTCACATATAGAGGCATCGTGCACCTCACATGTTCTTCTTGTCGTGGTTGTCATGGACTCATGGCACAGCGAGGGGAAGATTTGATGAAGGTAGTGTGGCGTATTGGAGGTAAGATGAAGGTATTGAGGCGCAATATAAGGTACATATGAATAATAGGAGACACTAAATTAGGGTAAAAATAATTAATGGGCCAGATGGGCCTTTAGCCTTCCGAGATAGCTGTGTGTCACTTTATTTAATTGTTTATGGCAGCAGGATAATCACAAAAGTTTGGAATGCAAGTTTGGTTGGCAACAGTGCGCTTTCTGTTTAAACTTGCTTCAAAGACTCATCCATTTATTTATTTATTGAGACTCGTCCATTTATTTATTTATTGTTTAAACTTTTTGTCGGAACTAAAAGTATATCACGCTTTTTTTGCAAGGAAAATTAAAGTATCACACTTGAACGTGAATATATTAATAAGTTTAGACATGCTAACATAGGGAACGTATCCAGTGTTAACAGGCTATTCGGTGCTAACATGTGAACTCCGTTTGTGGACCATCGGATGTACCTCAAACGGCCTGGATCTTTGAAGGTGGAAACACCCAATCCACTTATACGTGTTTGCAAAAAAATCCCTACCGGTTCGCACTTTTTTTCCGACCCCCGCCTCCCCGTCTGCCTCGCGCGACGCCGCCTCCCTTCTCCCCGCGCCTCCCTCTCCAGACGCGAAGCTGCGAAAGGATTAGGGTTAGGCGACGGCGGACTCCCTCCGTCCGCGGCGCCGCCGCCTCCCTCCAAGCCGGCCTCCTCCTTGAGTTTCCTCACCGAGTGCGGCCGCCCTCCGACCCAAGCGCTGATGCCCCCCGAGCGCCGCCCCTCCCCGAGTGCCACGCCACCCCAAGCGCCGCCCCTCCCCGAGCGCGGATCCATTTGCGTCCACGCCGCACACCAAACGCCGCACTAGGGTTAGGGTTAGAGTCCGCCCCGAGCTCCGCCGCCCTCCGACCCGGCCTTCTCCCCGCGCTTCTTCCCCAAGCGCGGCCACCTCCCCGAGCTCCGCTGCCCTCCGACCCGGCCACCGCCCAAGCCGGCCACCTCCCGAGCTCGCGCCCTCAGACCCGCCACGCCCCAAGCCGGCCACCTCCCGAGCTCGCCGCCCTCGACGCGGCCACCTCCCCAAGCTCCGCCATGGAAGATTTATGTTCCAATTTGTCGATTTAGCCATGGAAGATTTTTGAACAGTAGACAAGGAAATGAGTAGGACTTTCAGATTGGAGAGTTTGGCGGCATTGTGTAATGCAGCATTGGTCTGATTCACGACTGTAATAAGCGATACTAATGTATAAGCATTGAGTTACTCATGCAGCATTGGCAGTAATAAGGTTTGTGATGTTTTTGGTTGCAGAAGCTTTTAACATTTTATTATCTATGTATTTGCAGTTTGGCCTTGACCACACTCTTACAACAGGTGTTATCAGGTGTGATATTGTTTGATTAAACCGATTCATCTTTGGCTGATTGATATTGGAATACACTGAGATGCTTCTAAACTGAGCACTGGGAGACTCTGCAAAATGGCTACTCAACAGGCATACTGAGAAACAAAATTGCATAGTCTGAACAGTGGGCATCATTACAAACATAAGCTTTGAGCCACTCCACTGTTCTTGTAAACAGCAGCATGATTATTGGCAGAAAGCAACCCAGCTGTATAATTGTGTATAGTGTGGTCTCAATTATTGGCAGAAAACAACCCAGCTGTATAATGCCATCCAAAGCATTTCAGTGACAAAGAAGGATCATAAGAAACAATCACAAGGACATCCATCCGCAGCATCACTTACCTATGTATGATGATGTATCAGCCGAACAGTGCACACATATACAATACAACAACGAGGACTTCTCAAAGCAGCATTTGTCAAAACCAGCGTTTGTCAAAGCAGCATTGATCACATATGCAGAAAAAACACTGAATTGATCACATACTAGAGCATAAACGGTTGAACTACAAAAGCTGTGCTAAACATCAGAACTCAGACCATGCCAGAAAATTTCTCCCTGTTGCACACACTCTGATTTCAACTGACAATCATCTCTGTTATTAAGTAATTTCTACATCCTTTTCACTAGCAAGCATATAGTCATGCTTCTTGTTTCTAACACACCGAATCCCCTGCCTGCTGCATACAAAAAATTGCTTCACAGAATCCACTTCACAAAAAGTTACAGTTTTTTCCTCCCTCCTCGTTGACTGGCGATAGCGCAATCACCAGCGACCTCTACACCTCCTGCTGAACGATTTCCGCTTCTTACAGTTCCGAAGGAAATTGCTGTTCACAAGTTACAAGCAAAAAAAAAAACAGGCCCACTTTGCTAGTTGAGTGGATAACTCCGAAGACGCCAGAACATTGCTAGTTCAGGATCAGCTTCCTTTGCTTGTTGTATGCATCCATGTCAACTTCTATATTCTTGGTCCTCTTTTTGTATGCATCGTACAAGGTTTTCTGATTGAAAACTGCAAGCATTAACACCTAACTTAGTTGCATGTAAAAGATTTTCTTTTCTATGTTCCCCAGGAGTTATTTTCCGGCTTGAATAAAAACACATCAAACTGTAAAATAATTGTAATCTATGCCAAATGTGATGTTCTCACAAAACAGTCCCACACTGACATTGTAATCTAGATCCTAATCTGAATGGAGCAAGAATTCACCAGAGATTAAGCAACACCCAAGTGGTGGTTGTCCAATGTACACCCAAGTGGGAGGGGCGGCGCTCGGGGTGGCGCAGCGCTCGGGGAGGGGCGGCGCTCGGGGTGGCGCAGCGCTCGAGGAGGGGCGGTGCTCGGGGAGGGGCAGCGCTCGAAGGGCATCAGCGCTTGGGTCGGAGGGCGGCCGCACTCGGTGAGGAAACTCAAGGAGGAGGCCGGCTTGGAGGGAGGCGGCGGCGCCGCGGACGGAGGGAGTCCGCTGTCGCCTAACCCTAATCCTTTCGCAGTTTCACGTCTGGAGAGGGAGGCGCGGGGAGAAGGGAGGCGGCGTCGCGCGAGGCAGACGGGGAGGCGGGGGCCGGAAAAAAGTGCGAACCGGTAGGGATTTTTTTGCAAAAACGTATAAGTGGATTGAGTGCTTCCACCTTTAAAGATCCAGGCCGTTTGAGGTACATCTGATGGTCCACAAATAGAGTTCATATGTTAGCACCGAATAGCCTGTTAGCACTAGATACGTTCCCGCTAACATAACATAAATTTGATTACATATTGTATAAATGAAGATACTCTTTAATGTTCCATCGTGGTGACTCCCTACTTAATGCTGACAAGCTTCTTGACATTGGGGGTATATATTTTCGATATTATGTGCACCAGTGTTTCACCTACCTAGTATAAGCAACAGTGCTTTCGGATGTGGCACAACCTTTTGTGATAGTGCTGTTGACAATTAGATTGGCATTAGTACTATCGGCCACCAATAAATTTTCTTTGTTAGGGCCGTCGGAATTCTATATGGTTGTTGGCGAAAATTGGAGCTGGTGTAGTGGTCTAATCTACTACCATAGACCATCCTTTCATCATCATCATCAAATAGAATTCAAATCACATAATCAACACCGATACTATATAAGATACCGTGCACCTGAGCCCAGGCATTGTCCCAACACAAGGGTGGATCCACCTTTGGTGCAGCCAAGGTTAGAGCACTAACTACGAACCCTGGCAGTAGTCCTTGGACTTGGAGATGGGGGTACCTTGCGATGCTAGAATCCGTATAGTACTCTCTATGTTCATTTTTACTTGACTTTTTAGAATCCGTGCCGTCAAACTTTTAAAATTTGACCACCAATAGACTCGAAACTATTTAGATTGGCTATACGGAAGTTGTATCATTATATTTAATGTTAAGAATACTTTCATAGTATTATAATTTTATTAGTATATCTTAGTGTAAAGTTATAAAAAAATAGCAGGCAAAATTGTATCTTAAGAATCGTCAAAAATCAAAAACATTAAGTAAAAAAAGAATAGAGGAGGTATATCCCATGCACGAGCACCGAGCTAAATAAAGTGCTGCATTCGCCACTGAACCGACGATAGTATAATATCTTTGGTTTCATATCGGTGACGGTGGGTGTGGTGAGTAGTGACGTGGTATGCCCACTGTTTAGGGTCGATGCAGCCCGACATAGTACCGATGGCTCATGGCTGTGATGCCGCTCGTACATTGGTAGGGGGGCAGTGCACCGCAGGCTGGACGGTGGAGTCGCACTGCCGCGTGGGAGACTACACGCGGTGGCGTAGCCAAAATCTTAACTTTATGGAGTCAACTATATTAGTATCTTTATTTTTTAAAAAATATATAAATTCTTAAAGATTCTAGGCTCCAATAAGCTTCTGGTTTCTGGTCTCTGGCTTCTAGTTTCTTAATTTTTTTTTAGGTTTTTAGCTTTTTTTGTCTTTTCTTTTTTCCTTACTTCTTTATATTGCCTGTGATGACATAATTTTTATTTTTTTTTAAATTTAATTATGCTGAAAAGCTAACCGTAGTTACAATATATTTTTAGTTGCTATAGTATAAAAAAAACTTATAAAACTAGACTTGTAAGTCTAAATGTGCACTACTCAAAAGACCCATCTCATTGCACGTGTTGATGGGTGTGAGCGCACGGTAAGGATGGGCCTGGCCCAGTTCCGACCAACCCTTCGTGTATAAACCGACGGCCTAAGTATTGGTGTGGGCTTCTGTTGGAGCGTTCTCCTGCTGGCCCAGCCCACGAATCGGGCCATCTCATCTCGAAACACGCCGACGTGGGCCTATGTGCGTGTACGATGCGTTCGCGTGGGCCGACTTTGACTGCGGCTGCTGCACGTTGGCTCGGTAAATGATTTTTTTTACACTCGCCGGCCGTTCCTCGGCATCACGTCCGCCGCCGCCCGGACTTGTTTCGTCTCTTTTACAGACGAAATCACAACATATTCTATAAAGTTTCGAAGTCCACTATGCTTGGTGCAGGGAGAAGTTAAAAAGAGAAAATTCATATGAGTAGTAGTTTTATCTCCTTTCTTTTTTCGTAGACCTGCCAAATTTTGCTTGGAGTTTATGGTTGAAAAATCATTAGGTGCATATTATAGTATCTTTGTTGCATGGATCGATGATTCAAACATAGAGCCAATATTGTAACGTGTTTCCGTTTTCACTCATTTTGCCTGGCACGAGGACTCATGGCGTGTGGTTTAGGCCCCGATCGTTTCGGCTTCGACTTCTGGCTTATTTTTCACTATTCCTAAATTTCATCTTTTTCTATTTTTTCTGATTTTTTGAGCTTTTTTTACCGGTTCTTTTTTTCCGTATTCGTTTGCATTACACGTGATGGGCTAACCCGTTTTTTCTATTTTTAAAATTTTTTAAATTTAATTATGCTAAATAAGTCACCTTCAGCTACAGTGTAATTTCAGCCAGCTACAGTGAAATAAGCCATAAGCCACAGCCCAATCGATCACCACCTTAACCTTTTGTCGAGGTTGCACCACGAACATAGAAATATCAAGGGACATTTTAGGGTTCAGCTTGAGCTTCTGATTTTTTATTTCTAGTTCACTATTTATCGATTTCATCTGTTTCTGGTTTTTTTTTATTTTTTTGGTTTTTTGGCTTTCTTTTTTCGTATTTGTTTGCATTGATTGTGATGGGTTAACCTGTTTTTATTTTTAAAATTTTTAAATTTAATTACACCAAATAAGCCACCATCATATACAATACAAAAATAAATCAACTATAATATAAAATAAACTATAAATCAGCTTACTTCAGCTGACTAAGCGGCCCCTAGCAAAGGCTTGCTGGAGTTGAATATTACCAAAAGAAGGGTTGAAAGTTATGACTTGTCAGCGTGTACACTACATCAGGAATAAGGTGCATGTTGTAGTATGGCTATAATAGGGGTATAGGGTATCTTTCTCACCAAGAGAACTAAAAAGAGAGTTTGTGGTAAGAATGAATGGTTCCTCATACCTTTCTAGGGGCTTATATATATATGAGTTATTTCTCATTCTACCTTTTAATAATTACAAAAAATAAGGATACATTGATATATTCCTTTATACTATTGGATTTGCTATAAGACCTAATTATTTGGGGCTGAACCACTCCACAACAGTGTACATATTTGCAAGAAAATCAGTGGAGCCATACTCATCCCAGTGTGGAAGAGGAGTGTGACTTCATACCAAACGATCTGAATTGAAGCTTGGGTTCACAGTATATGTACACACGAGAGTTTCTTAAGTGGAAAAACATATGCTTGCACATGTGTGCCTATATTTTGTGAGGTCTTTAGGTTTGTCCCAAATTTTTTTTGGAAAAATTTAGCGAGCAACGGAAAAAGGTTTTGTTCTCGTAGAAGTATTCTGTTTATTTAGCCATAGTCAGAGGAAAACAGGATAAATAAAATAAAACCGTCATAAAACTAGGATTGTTCTTCTTTTTTATAAAAAAAAACACGCGAAGGTTCGATTACCGAGGAGTGCGTTGAAAATCCATTTTACAAGTATAATTCAAATGCGATGATGTGTTATTCTCGTACATCATTATTTGCACTCAACTTTAGTACTCCCTCGTCAAATATAGATGTCCTTTTAGAGAGATAATTCTTTTTGCAAATACTTGTCGTTTTGGCTTTTCGATACATTTTCTCAACAAAGATCGCTATGAATTACTTATTGACCGTGGTGATGATTATATGGCTAGTTCTTTGATCTAACTCCCATATGCACCGAGTTATAACAATCTGGAGCACACGGATGACATAACCAAATTAAATAACTCCACAAATTGCCCAACTAACCAAACGATCAGATCAGTACAATGACAGCCCGACACCTGTCGCTAAATGGCTTTCGCCCACGTTTTCCATAGGCAAATCCAAGTAGTAATTGTTCATGTAAATAGTATCATATCTATTTTTTTATAAAAACTTACCGTCTAAATATCAATTTTTATAAATATAGCCTTTTTTTATAGATATATCGAGTCTAATAGATGCATATCAGGTCAGAGAGCTCGACAAATCATCTGCTTAGCCCTCGTTTCGTGGCAGAAAAAGATACCGCTCAGTACAGTGTATTAATTAAAGTAGTGATTAGCATTAATTAATGGTAATTAATCCTACCGAGTCAAAGGAGCTTAGGGCATCTCCAATGATCTGAGAGTATCTCCAATAGTGACTTATGAGCTAACTCTAAACATATTATTTCATATTTTAATAGAAGAGAGAGAAAAGTTATCTCTTGATCAAGAGCTAGTCTCATACACACATATCAAGATTATGTGAGAGTGTCATGTGAGGCTATTTATGTTATGAGCTATGTGCTAAAAGTTAGTACTATTGAAGAAGTTGTCTTAGAGCAAGTACAATAGTATAGTCAACTAGTGGCTATAACACTTGTCCATTTCATCTATAGCCTTCAAAAAAATAGTTCATACAATAAGGTAGCTATTACAATAACTATTTGGCCCCACGTGTAAGAGAGTGAAATGCATATTTTTACGTGCTATAGCTAGCTGTAATTTAGTAGCCAACTTCCTTCTCTCTCTTCATTTCTCTCTCTGCCACGTAAGATTTGGTTGATATTATATTTGCTATAGCCTGCTGACTAAGCCTTATTGTACCTGCTCTTAGAGCTAGTAACTAGCTCATACTGTTGGAGATGCTCTGAGTCAGCTAGCTATATGCATGTACACATCAGTATATATCCTATGTGGAGGAAAGAGAGTATGTAAAAAAAACTGAGCCAGCTCTTCCTTAAGCACTAGTCTATAACGCCAAACGAGGCAACTTCTATAAATTCTGTGTGTGCATGTAAGCATCAAATAGCTATCCTTATAGATAGTTCTTTAGAATGCTAGCTTTAGTGTGTACTATATAAATGATGTGGAAGTCTTATAGTTAGTTGTTAGCTAGAACTATTGGAGATGCTCTTAGTGGGCATCGTGTGGGCGTGGTAGATTCACAGAAAAGACTAAATTTGGTAAAACAGATGTGGCTCGGCAGACACCTTATGGACATAATAGATCTACAGAGAAAACTAGATTTTAAAAATATACGTTAAAAGGTTAAAATTTTAAAAATGGCAACGTTACCATTTATATAAACAATTCCCCAAGTACGCTGTACGCCGCACCTCTTCATTGCCGCTTTGGGCCGGGGTTTTTGATGCGGCGAAGCAAGCAAAGCAAAGGAGGAAAGAAAGGCTGACTCGGAAAACAGCAAGCGACCCCTCGTCTCCTCCTCCTCCTCCCCCTCCTCGCAAAATCCCCACATGAACTCGAAGCGAAGCTCGAATCTTCCGGCGATCGGCAGAAACCCGTCTCAGATTCGCTTGGGTTGAGCGCGCCGCCGGTGGGACGGCGCTGTTGCCCGGTCTGGTCTCGCGCGGGAACTCGCGCTCTTGGTTTCTGCCGCGAACCCCGGATCGGAGGGGATAGCTTCCGGGAGCTGGAATTCTTGGGCCGACTCGGGGCTTCTCGTCGCAGTTTGATCCAAGATCGGGAGGAATTGCTGTGGAGATAAGCTTAGAGTCTGGAAGCTTCTGCGGTGTTCTCGGTGCCTGGGTTGTGTTGGGTTCCGCGTTGATGCGCGGCGTTTCCGGCGCCACTGCTGCGACCGGTGGTGACTACGGCGAGAGTGGTGCTTCAGATCGCGGCGCTTGCCCTGGGCTGTCCTTCCACTTGCTGTGGCTGTGGTTGGGGATTGGTGGTGGGGAGTGAGCAGATGGAAGAGGACTGCACTTACTGCTCTTGCCGCCACTCAGACTTTGCTCCAGTTAGAGAGTAGGAGTAGTTTGGTCGTACTTGCCAGGCCGTTCTTGGTGGTCCTGGGAGTCTGATCGCTGCAGGCAGTCACAGAATCGGGAGTCTTTTTGTTCTAAAGATTTGAGAGCCTGTGTGTGTGTGTGTGTGTCAGCTTTGAGTTGCGGTACTCCGGCTTCGCAAAGTCGCTGGAGCTGGAGAATGATGTGCTAAAAGGGATATGGTGCATGAGAAAGAATTTGGGTACCTGTTGGGAGAGCTTGTTGAATTGCTTTGCTGGGGATTAAGTCTTGTGGTTGATTTGCGAGGCGTGACACAATGTCTCGGTGCTTCCCATTCCCGCCGCCAGGGTATGAGGCAAAGCCCACGAGTGAGCACAAGGATCTGCTAAAAAAGGTGCATGCCTTGTGCCTTTATGGTCACTTGCCAAAGTAGACTACACTTGATGCTTCACAAAACTAGGTTGTTGTCAGACTAACTAGGAGTTGATGAGCCTGATTGAAGAGAGAATAAGTATCTTGTTACCTGATTCAAGGTTACCTGATCTTGTTTCTCTACTGATATGTCAACCACTGCCTTATGGCAAGACCTGAGTGGCGCTACAGTTGCCTTTTTAATTTCGAACTTCACTGCATACGCTACCATGTGTTCCTGCTTTATGCTATTACTCCACCTTGCTATTGCAGTTGAACTTACCTCAAAGCACAAGAGTGCAAATTGAAAATCTTTTCTCTGAAATGGCATACTACTTGGAGTGAATTTTCCTTGTGATCTGCTTCTGCAGATATATGTTCGAGACTTAAATCCTGATTCAGATGTATTTCAGTGTATCCTCTTCTATAAAGGCTAGTAAGTAGTAGCATATACGTTCTGATTACGATCCCTGCCTGTAATATGGTTATGTTATTGTTTAAAAACCACAATGAGGCCTTGTAAGCTTTGCTTACAATGTACTGGAAGAACTAGGAAGAATGATTGGTATTGAAATATGTGCATCTTTATTTCTTCCATAGTTAATTTTGTTAATATTGAATACGTACTGCCTTTTTCAGGAAAAGCACAAGGAGAAGAAGTGCAAAAAGGAAAGGAAGCATAGGAGAAAAAGGGAAAGAAAAGAGAAGGATAGAGATCATAGGAAAGATAAGCACAACAAGAAGCATAAAAGAGAGAAACACAGAGATGGGAGAAAGAACAAGGACAGTGATGAAGACAAAAAACAAACGTTGGAACAAGAAACTCAGAAAAGTGATGACCTTGGCAATAGAAGGCCTCAAGAAAGAGTACAGAACGAAGTCGTCAAAGATATTAAACCTGCAGATGAGTTGCTTCCCCAAATCCTAGGTCAAGAAGGTCATGCAAACCACACAGGCAGTAGTACTAGCAAGCTGCTTCCTAGAAGCACCGAGAGCTTTGGGGCTGTAGGTTCTAAAGAGAAGGAAAGAACTTCTTCCAGTAGAGTGGTTCAGGAATCTGGCCAAACCACACAGCACAATCATGGGATGGTACAAAAGAATGATAATATTGCTTATGACAATGAAAAGGGAAAGGATGGTGGCCTTGGGTCTAAAACTAGAATACAGAATGGGAAGAGCCTTCAAGCTGGGTCAGCTGAAAAACATTCCACTGGAAGGCACAATTGTAATGGAGTGGGCCTACAACAGGAGAGTTCTTTGTGTATTGCACAAAAAGGCTTTGAAGGTGTACGTGCTACTACCACAGTTATACCAGGTGCAGGGAGAAGCCCAAATGACAGAATCACACCAAGCCCAGATGATTTGCGGGCAACCCAACAAGTGGGGCAACATTCAGATGGTTCTTCCCATTCTGCATATGGAAAAAGTGACAGCATGAGCACCAAAAGGATGATGGAGAAGGAAAACGGAAGTGCTAACAATCATACCAGGATGGATCAGCAATTAGTACAAGGTAAATATGAAACAGTTCAAGGGAAGACAAAGATTAAAGAGGTGAAAGCTAATCATCACAAGGGCGTCAAAGATCACGATGTAAAGAAAAGAAAGGCTAAAGACAAAAATAAAGAGAAAGAAAAGGAGAAAAAAGGTGATGTAAATGAGCAGAAACACAAAAAGCTTGATGCACATGATGCAAGCAAGCATAATATAGATGATCTAATGGACTCAGCTCATCTTAATGAGAAGAATTTCACTTCTGATGATGTCAAGAAAAGGAAAGACTTGGGAGCTAATAGTTCTCTACATGGTGAGTTCCTTTTCATTAGGCCAATGAGTTTTTCCTTTTTTTTCACCCCCTTATTTATGTTCATATAGTCCTTCTAAGAATAAGCGTAGATTTAGATAGTCTTCTAGCTATGATTTTGATTCTATTAAGTCTCATTTGCAAAATGTCAGCAGAGCATAGTATGCGGATGACTAAGCTGCCCAGGATGTCTCCTGCCAATCCTCCTTACGTGAAAGGGGAAACGTTGAAACATGCTCAGGGAACTGCACCCTGTTCTTCCAAAGTACCAGTTGGCACAAATACTTGCGAGGCAGATAGGCTTGAAGATAGCAAGGAATGCTACAATAATGGCATCACTAGGTCTCGTAATCTGAAGAAACACACAGCTTCAGTTTCTTCATCCAGTTATGACAGTAATGAAGTCTCTCTGAAACCACCTCACCCTGATACCAAGTATCTGAGCAAAGTGTACTCCATACCAGCAGTTGTCGACTGCTCAGGGTACATTGATCAGGACTGGCTGTTTTCTGGGGATCACGTTGACCAGAAAACATTGACATCCGAGGCTGCAGAATCACCACAAGTCTGGGCTGAAGCACAGCTGATTGATTCCGCTGATGTAGTTGCTTTGCCTTACGTCGTTCCTTTATAATGTGCTCCATCATGGTACGCCTGGTGAATGGCTTCCAGTGTTTGGGATATGATCTGAAAGTGCAGAAGACGGATTTGCCTGTTCGGTTTGCGTCTACCGAGCTGTTCGATGTACATCAGGTTATTCAGCTTACTCTCATGCTGTTTGTTGGTCAGATTTCTCTCTACTCATCATTTGTGGGATGAGGATGGAACGTTACCTGTGCCATATCAACACCTATCAGTGGCTCTGGCTGACGGTTTTGTTGGCTGTCAGGTTGTGCTGTATCACATGATACGACAGGGACACATAGATCCTACACATCAAGCAATTGAATTCAGCAGAAGTGTTACTCCTGCTGCATTACCACGCAATTTTGGCATTGTATCATGTAAATTGTTCTAATGAAGAATGCATAGAGGCGCAAGAAAGGGAAACACGGAAAGCAAGACATATCTGAAACTCTAGTCAGATCTTGTTCTTATGCTTGAAGAACAGCTTTTAGCTTAGGTGGCTTGGGCTTGTTCTGTTTACTTGCAATGTGCATGAGTAACCACTAAGGGCTTACTTGGGAGGCCGAAAATCCCGGCTTCTCCTAAACAAGGCTTAAGGATTATATTGCGGTGGTTTATGATCTGCAGTTTTAATTTTTCTGTTTTAGTCATATAACTAATTGGTAACATATTCTGCAAACCTATAACAGAAATATTTTGTTAAAATTAGTAAAGATTATATTAAGATATATAACTTTTTTAGTCGGTTCCCTTTTGGTAATCAACTGGCTGTTGGGCCTTGTTAGGCTCAAAAGTTCAATTGTTTAGGCCCTCAAATTAGCCTTCAAGGTTACGTATCTGTATTTTTCTCCTTTTTTTCCAGATTTTATTTTTTTAGATTCTGAATTATCTAATCCTAAAATTCCTCTTTATAAGAAACAGTGTTAACAAACAAAAATGGCTTCTTTCTGTCAGCGTCGTCGTCGTCCTCGCCACCTTCAACAGGAGATGGCATACCGGAAAATGTGTCATACAAGTGGTATCACTTTCATGCCATCTCAAGTTGACCTAGTGGAGCTTGACAGATACCCTACTTCTCGCGAGATTGATAGGTTAAGTAACAAAGATGGTGTTGAAAAGACAGAATGTAGATATAAGTGCAGAGTCTACTTCTCATGTGATAATGAGGTGCGCAGAATAGAGGTTGAAGAAAAGCAGCAGATTGAAGATATTATTATTAGTGTTATGCTCTAGAAATCATAGAGATGATTATATCACTTCTATATTTATAATAAATGTTATTATGCTTTTTGAATGAATTATTATTTGTAAATGTTAGCAAGTATGAGACTTGTTGGTGAAGCTATTTATTTGTTATATGATATCATTTTAAAAGGATCTCTAGTTGGATGTTATTAGTCAGAACACTAGTGACTTATATACCAGCATATGTATTGATTGATGATCATATTTCACCAGTCATAGATATGGGAATATCAAATTAATAATTTGGACATATGTTAGAGAATATAGTGTTAGATTGACCCATCTTGAGACACTGTTGAGATTTTTATGTTTCTATGTGTCATCAATTAGTCTCAAGCAGTGATAATGTATAATCCTTGTACCTGAAAACAATATAGTTTTTTACATGTGTAATAGTGCACTTAAGGGCTGTTAAATGCTACACCGTAACAAGGTAGTTATAAAGGTAACTTTCAGATATGCTATGAAACATGCAGAGAGATATGAAAGTTGCCCCTCCTACATAACAGGAGAGATATATCTAGGCCCCTCGGTGTGGTTAAATAAAGAAAGGTATGGTCATATCACAAGTAATCGAAGAGTCGACCATATGAAGCTATGCATAACTAGATCGGAAAAGATTGTACAGACCCTGGATAACACATTTCTTATATGGAGTTTGATCGGGTATCGTGAGGCAAAAGGAGAATACGTAAACAGTTGATAGGTCCAACCGGATGCGAAAAGGTAGTATGAGTATACTGACTGGTCATGACCTGGTCAGACATACCACAGACTAATCTGCGATCTGCTCGTATGAGGATACAAACTGGTCGTGACCATATACGATGTGATTGTAAGGAGTTATGAGCTGATCGTGGGTGTCTGGGACCTAGTTACAGATTATATTGCATAAGGTTCGGCCGAATTCGTCTTTGTGTATATTTAGGGATCGATATGTCCTGTTCGAGACCGCTATTGACTAGTGATCAGAAAGGTGTTTCTGAGTTACAACCAAGTATAAATGAACCTAGAGGGTCACACACTTAACATCTTGGAGCAATAAGGATCCAAATGATAGACTATGAGTGGGATACGATCTCTACTCGTATTAGATAAGGATCCGGCCAGAGAACCTCTGAGTTGGATACAATATCTAATCGTATCAGATGAGGATCCGTTGGAGAATATTATTTGAGGGAGATGTGGGGCTGAGGATGTACGTGAAACCAAGGATATAGGAGATCCCAATACACACCCATCGAAATACAAGCCACCACCTCTTGAAACCTCTGTTGTGCTGGCTGGTGCTAGTACACCGGCACACCGCGTTCCATCCCTATATGTGTGGACTTCGGTAGAGACGCTGTGACTGTGGCGCTGATCGGGACGATCACAAGGAGATAGTTGGCTCATGGAAATTGACTACCCAAGGTTGCCACAGCGCTCCAGCAAGTCACGGCGAGCCTGGAGCGCCTAGATGCCTAGTTGACTAGGCACCTGCCATGGCGATAGTTAGACGATATTAGTTAGATGGTAGTAATTAATACAAGTAATACCTTATATGACCAAAAATTAAATAATCATGCAACATAATAGCATAAATTAATGGGTTGGTATACTACATACCATTTGTAAGATCTATTAGGAAGGTTCAGCTGCCAGCCTGTCAAATGAAAAAAATGTGCATTAGCTCAAGCCTCAAGCAATTATCTTCATTGCAACAATTATATTAGAGAACTGAGTCAACTAATAGAAAATAAAACACTTAATAATAAGGTCCACAATAGCAAATAGCTTTAATAACAAGGTCCATACTCCATAACATAAGTAGATATCCACAGTCCACACAAGACACAACATAAGAGACATAAAATGTGATAGTAGCATGAGTGCATCACATGACAACAAAATAACTCAAAAGTCTTCTACTTTCATGCTAGTCTTACATTCATTATCCAACTCTAGCTCATTCCCATGGACAAAGCTCAATTTGAGCATGTTCTTCACCACTCTCATGAGAAAGTGATGATTGTCCTAACTCATCTTTAACATCTTCATCATCACACACCATTACATCTTCTTCCTCATGATCACGAATAAATGGAGATGCATGTCGACTATAAACTTGAACATCCACATGAGCTCTCCTAGGAAAATTGCACCCATGAAGCAAGCATATTGCATTGAGAGCCTCATCAACATGCGACCATAGAAGATCATCCTCACCGGCATGCACTTGTTTAGTTGATGCAGCATCCTTGTATCCATTATCCCATTGGAACTCTTATAGAAACAAAGGGTTGGATTTGTTATCTTATTCACTAAGCCTTTGAAACCTAGATGCAATCTTTTTGTTATATGAGATATAAACCAAATCATCCAATCTTTTAAACTCCAACTGATTCCTCTTCTTGGTATGGAGCTACAAAATAGAAACAAAAATAGCCCATAAATGAAAGTATGAATCATAAACAACCCATAATTGAAAAAATATAATTAATGAACTTTTGTTTGCTTTACTTAATATTTACAAACTCAAATGTACTCTAATTGCATTCACAACCGAATAAGGACCAACAAAGACCAACAATGCACTTCGCAACTTTTTGTAATGAAATAGCTAGGCCACTGTTTAATTTCCATCAATCCACTAAAAGTAAAGTGTGAAACATAATACCCCATATTAGAAATATTAAGAATGGAGTAAAGAACTAATTGAACCATAAATTATTAAAGTTTGAGGACTCATAAGGACTCTTCTTTTTTCCTTTGCATCTTGGCAAGTGTGGTATCAAAGCTAGCATGAGTGTTCTCATAGTCATCGGCTAGGGTATCAATTTTAGAGAGCAATTGTTCATCATCACTAAATATCTTCATCATCACTTAATTAAAAGTATTCCTTATGATTGTTGCACGATCACTATCGCTTTCTAAGATATCCAAAAAAACTTTGTGGATTCAAAAATAATGCAACCCCATGCAAGTTTTGCTCCATTTGATCCTCCCATCGATGGTCAACAATCTCCATGATCCTCCCCAACAATCTCTCATCCCTATCGAAATTCTCCTTGAGCTTCTCTTTACACATATCCATAGCAACCGTAAGCTCTGCCATTGCGAGCTTCTCATCACCATCACAATCCTCAACACAATAAGAATGGGATGCGTTGCTCTTATGCAATCTTCCACAACATTCCAGAATGTTGTGGAGAGCACAACATTGGACACATTCTTCCATGTTTATGTTTTCCTCAATTTAGACCTACACCAATTCTCAGTAATAAAAAGCTTTCCCAAAGCATCTCTATGTCTATACATATTTTTGCAAAGTGTAGAAAGAGGTCACAGATCGAGTAACCGCAGGCCTTACAAGATCTTTCCCACCTGTCAACTCTCTCAGTGTGTTGAGAAGCCTCAAATGCCTATAGATGAATGTTACATACCTTGTTTTGGATATCTAACCCTTGAACTCTACCATACCTCCAATGTCCTCACGCATTAGATCCAAATAATGGATAGCACATGGAGTCCAATATAGACTAGGGAATCTCTCCATTAGAATCCTTCCCGTCACTTTGTAGTTAGCCCCATTGTCAGTGATTACTTGAACAATATTCTCAGCACCAATCTCATCAATTTGTTTCTCAAGTAAGTTGGCCAAATAGTTAACATCATGAACCTCATGTGATGCATCCACTGACCCCAAGAAGAAAGTCCCGTCTGGATTATTGACAAGGAAATTGATCAAGTGTCTTCTCCTATTATTTGACCTTGCATCCGACATTAGTGAGCAATCATAGTTTTTCCAAGACAACTCATGCTTAACCCTCAATTGGCTAACTTCCATTCTTTCTTCCTCTAGCAATGGAACTCTCAACTCATGATAGCTAGCCAGCTTTAACCCATGCCCATACTACCCAATTGCTTCAACCATCTCCTCATAACTCCTCGAGTTTGCGGCATTGAATGGAATGCCATTATCATAAAGAACTTAGCGATGTACTTGATCGCCGTATGTCTTTCTTCCTTACTCTTTTCACTTCTATACGTGCTAATTTGGTTAACCACTAGGGTATACCTTAGTCTTAATACTTCTGTAGGAGACTTCAATAGCATTATAGGGATTTTAGCTTGCTTCGATCGCCCTGACTTCTTGAATAAGGCAGTAGCTGCAGCCTTCCTTTTGGAGGCTATCCCGGAGCTTAGAATCACCTTTGTCACTGTCGGAGATGGACATGAGGCCATGAAGGATGTCTCCTCTTGCTGCACTTCATGGACTTCATCAGCACCATCCTCCTCCCCTCTAGTCTCTTCTTCATGGTGACCGGCACCTTTCGACTAGTCATACTCATCCATTCTTGCATTTCTCTCAATATCTCAATAGTGGTTTTCGGGCACTTCACAATATCCCCAAAACCCCCCAATGAGATGTTGCTCTAACCTCTTGATGCCCGAGTGCACATGCCTCCCACAAAGGGTACATTCCACCATATCTTTGTCTTTAGTTGGCCAAAATACGCATTTCCATCTCGGGTCCTTTGACTTGGCCTTTCTCTTCGGATCCTTTGTGCATCATAAGTCTCACTCTCACCGCCTTCCCCAGCTTGTGTAGACATTTGTTACTCTATAAGCACACAAAGAGCATGGGCCATAAGCACATTTGCACCAAAACCTAATGCATTTTCTTACTACAGATCCAAACATGGTGGATATTGAGTACATGTTTGAAAAAAAAACTTATCAATTGTATTAGCATCAAAACGGCTAATAATTCTAAGATGTAGTTCACAAGATTATCCAACAGAGCACAACATAAAGGAGGAAAGTAGAGTTCATGTGCTTCCAACAGGGCACAACACAATAATACACTAAAACACAGCACAATAATACACTAAGTCACTAACACTAGTACACTACTATCATGAATGGTTCAATCGTCTCCAACTCTCCATCCACTCTCCACAAAACAGAGAAATATTGCCCCATTCCTTAGTTGTCCCACAAAGAAGGCAGAGGAGAGGGAAGCCGGAGGAGGGAGGGAGATCACCTAAGCATTGGCAGTGGAAAGGGGCATCGACAGCGCTGGAGAGGGAATTTGGCGATGGGAGAAGCAGCAAATCGGCGCCGACGGAGGGAGGAGGTAGCAACTCGGGGAAGGCGGCAGTAGAAGCAGCAGATCGATGTCGGCGGAGGGAGGAGGCAGCAGCTCAGGGAAGGCGGTAGGAGGAGGTTGCAGATCGGCGGGAGGAAGCAGCAGTTCGATCGCTAGCTGCAGGAGATCTCCCTGTGACCGTGAAACCCTACTAGGGCACTAGACTGGAGAAGAGAACTATTGGGTCGGGCTATCGTGGCTGAGTAAGTAGACTTCGGCCCTTTCAAGCCCCCATCCCCCACCCCCAGGCGGCCACCACAACAACCTGGCGACGCCTAGAAGCCTAGGCGGCACTGTCTAAGTCCTCACGTGCTAGGCGACCATCCCCAGCGTCCCCCTCCGGCCGCCTGGACACCTAAGCGACTCCTTGATAACCATGCGACTACTACTCGAGGATGATCGCCTTCCAAGGACGCTGATCAAGACGTTGGATGATCGACTACTTCCACTATATCATGCTACGTTGAACCGCTTTGCTTCAACTCTTCTCCACTGAACTACCTGTGTAGTGGTAACAATCCTCATGGGTGGATTCTTTTGGGCTATAGCTTTGGCTTTCGGCTTATGGTTTTAGAATTCTGGCTATTCGCAAGAGACAGAACAAAGAGGAAAAAAGTCGCATGTGATTTTGGCCGATACAGCTGAACTCAGTACAATATGTACTACAATCTACTTGTAGACCCCGCCTTGAAAAGATGTACCGTTTAAAAGCTAGTTACTGTAGCAACAAAAGCCAAAGTGGAAAAGAACCCACCCATGATCTCTTACTTACATGGTGTACTGGTTTACACGGTAGAAAATTTTATTTTGTACTAGTGTAGCTTAGCCATATCCCAACAGTTACTTCAGGCACAACTTCTCATGAGGCCAATGCAGTGTGCAGTACAGGTAATTTTGGAGAAAATAAGCATAATGAAGAAATTATTGCAGAAGCTGGTTCTCACAAGATCAGCATAGTACGGAGTACAAGTAGTGTTGAAGGAAAGAGGCAGAATGAAGAGATCACTGCAGACCCTACGTGTGAGATCAATGCAGTGAATATCCCAAGTAATGTTGAGTAAAAGAAGCAAAATGAAGAAACTACCAGAGACCCTACTGCTTGTGAGATCAATATGGCGAATATCACAGATAATGTTGAAGAAAAGAAGCAGAATGAAGAATTTAATACAGACCGTACTCATTCTATCAATGTGATATGCAGCCCTGACAGTGAAGATAAGAAGCCAAATGAGGACACGACAAGGGCCCTAGTTCCCATGAAATCATTGTGGTACACGGCACAGTAATGTTAAGGAGAAGAATGAAGACACTATGTCAGACCCAACCTCATACTACATTGCGGTAAGCTGTACTGACAGTGTTGAAAAGAAGCAGAATCAAGAGATAACCGCAGACCCTACTTCTCGTGGGATCAATGTCGTACACACCATTGATAATGTTGAAGGAAAGAAGAACGGAGAGCCTACTCCAGACCCTAATGACGTTGAAGAGAAAAGGCAGAATGAAGAAATTGCGGCGGACTCTAGTTCTCATGAGAATAGCGTCCTACAGGGCACGGATAACGCTGAAGAAAAGAAACAGAATGAAGATGTTGCTCCAGACCCTGCTTCTGATAAAATCACTGCGGCGCAGAGCATAGATGATGCTGAAGAAAAGATGCAGGAGGAAGAGACTGCCGCAAAGGAGATCAACACCACACAAAGCACATATGAGCTGAAAGGAAACAACAGAACGAGGAGATTGCTGACAAGGAGGTGATTGTAGATTCAGACAAGAACCATGTCTCATTGAAGGTCCTTGCTGAGAAAGGCGTGGAAACTAAAGAAAAGAAAGCAAGCACCAAGGATCGAGTGTCGTCATTCAGGCGCCGAGCTTCGAAGGACAATGCGTCGCCGGTGAAGCCAGGCTCCCCCAAAGCAGGTTCTGGGCATCAAGATTGGAACTCTCCAGCCAGGTTACCTATCGAGAAGAAACCCGAGGGGAAAAAACAGCAGTGGGTGCCGTTTATTTGCTGCCCGTCCAAAAATTGATGATGCTCTTTCTCAGCTCAGGGTCTTCCAGTATGCCACATACTTGTTTTGTTTTTTCGATCTTGTTCGCCACTCGCTACTTGAATTTAGGGACTTGGCTTTGCTTGGATTCTGTTAGCCTACAGCTATGTATCTTTGTAACTAAAGTTGTCAAAGTTTGTGAATAGTCCTTGCAGTTTGATCTTCTAGCGTTGTGTACCAGCATCGATGTTCAGACTTCTGGCTAATCTCTCAACGAGTGAGATTTTGAATATCAGGTGAGTTGGCATTAGCATCAGCCAATACACACCACCTCACCTCATGTTCGCATCTTAGTCTTTTAATTATACCGACTCAACAAGAATCAAAGAAGACACCATACAATTACCTACGTTACAGCCTTAGCCAGGTGCGACGGCACGCTCCAGAGTTGCTCCGGCGCCGCCACGGCCGCGCAGGGGCAGGGCCACGCGAGATCGTGGCCGCACTGTGAGCCTCTGCTTGACTGGGCGTCCAGGACACGGAGGCATGCAGCGTACGGCCGTCGCAACATCAGCACAACATAGATTTCTTTAACGAGAATAGACATTATATAAGATGGAAGGTTCAGTTCAAATATGCAATAATCTCAACAAGAAAAATTGTCGCCTGACAACTTCAAAAGTACTGTTTCTCAACACAGTTTTAGCAACTCCAAGCATCCGTGTGCGCCACTAGATTAAAGATTAGCCAGCCCACAAAAGCAAAGAGGTGGAGCAACAGGCGAGTCCTTAGGCAGCACTGACAAGTTTCGATCCTTGCTTCAATTCAGCCCCAGTTCCAGCTTTCTGTGATTCAGGAGAAAATTGAATTAGATCGATACTGGTGATTTTAAATTAGACGGGTGTGGGTTCGCAGTGAAAGATGCAGAGATGCTTACGCTGTCTTATGCCGGCTGCTTGGTCATCTTAGCAAACATATTGCTGTAGAATTTGGCATCCTTCTTGTTGTACTCCTTGACCTTTTCCTTGAGGGTCTTGTATGTCAATTTCACATCCCTGAGATTAGGAGCGGCATTGTCAGTATCAAAGGGAAGCCACTGTTGAGTGAACAGACCCTCCTAGGGTATCCATTTGTGAAACTTGCCTGTTATCAGGATCGATTTCCAGTGCCTTCTTTATGTCGACCTCTGCTAACTCAAGGTCCGCAAGTTGAATGTAAGCTTGGGCCCTCCTGTATAAAGCCTTGACATTTTGCGTGTCTAGCTCCAGAACCTGGCAACAAACACCCACAATGCCACCTTGGTTTACTACTTACTAGAGATACCAAATGTGTCTTTCCAGGATTAGATGTTGGTACCTTGGTGCAAAGCTTCTCAGCTTGCTTGTAGTCTTTCAGCTTCAGCTTGCAGGCAGCATTGTTCAAGTTGCAGGTGATCTTCAGCTGCTTGGATTGCTTCTTCTCATCTTCACTAAATGAAGTATCATACTCAATATACTTTGCAGCCTGGGATTAAATATATTTCTCATCGGTCAATCAGGCACAATAGGAAAATGAAGCAAACCTTAATTAGCAGCATAGTGATATTTACAGTTGTTAAACAAAAGGAAAACGTCAGACCTTCTCATATCGCTTAGAAGCTCTGGCATATTTTCCCAATTTGAACAATGCATTCCCCTCTTCTTTCTTTGTACCAGCAGCCTCAATCTTCTCAGCATTGTTCAAGTCCCATGACTCCTTATCCTGTGTGTCAAGAAAAATTGCTGTTCTTTAGACTGCACTCAGGAGTCAGGATGTTGGATCAGAAAAGCAAGCAATAATATTGCTTACAGAGAAGCGCACCTTTACAAATGATACAAGCTCGACTTCATAAATAACAGTGCTGTTAGGTGGAACTACAGCAAGATCCTGCTTCACCTCAGTAGAACCAAATGCATATTCAGGAGGAATTGTTACAAGGGCAACCTCGCCCTTCTTCATGTTTAGCACAGCACGATCAAGACCATCAATAACCTCCTCTGGAAACAGAATATGAACCAAAAGGAGCATGTCATTCTTAATGTATCATAGAGTTAAGTTCAATGCATTACTTATTTTAAACGAAACATGCATGCAAAGAGGAAAGAGAAAAGGCACCTTCATCGGTCTTAAATTCAAATGGCTCTTCTTCATCATGCCCCTTCTTCAAAAATACTGTGCCATCTTGGAGTTTTCCAGTTATTTTGACTGTCAACAGTAAAATATAATTTGGTTATTACTCACTACAAGACAAAGTAGTTCATTAATCAGATAGTGACTTGTAGGAATACACAGGAGTTAGAACAATAGCTATCATGGTTTAGCATACCTTTAACAGCTGCACCCTCATTGGGACGCTCGTATCCTTCACCCTCCTTAAGAACTTTCTTTAGGATTTTCTTATCATCCCCTATTTCTGTAACAGTCTTCCATGAAACCAACTCAAGGTCAACAAGAAGAGCAGCATTTGGGGGTACAGCACCTTCCTCACCAACTGCTGGTCTACCCTTCTCACCAAATCCATCTGCCATTGCAAAGCTCAAAAACCCATCATCTTTCTCAAGAAAAGAAAGAGAAGAGTCATGCAAAAAAGGGATTGAAATCAAAGAAGCTTACATTGTGGCTTAACCGTAAGGAGCACCTTCTCCGCTTTTTTCATGGTTTTGACAGCTTTGGCCAGAGCAGGACAAAAGTACCCTGACACCAGATTTTTATTTTATTTAGTAAGCAGTTCATTGAGCTCAACAACAGGACATGTACAGAGAGCGAGAGAATCACCATCTTTAACGGTAAACTCAACCCCATCAGACTTTGAGACAACAGCACCATCCTCGAGCCGAGCCTCATATTTCACTACATCAATGCAAATAGTCAGCGACACAAATAGCAAGGGCGATTCATATGATAGGAACCTGTTTCAATTAGCAAAAATTACCAAATACTTCATCGGGATCCTTCGGGTTCTCCCATTTTTCTCCCTCCTTCAGTATCTTCTTGAATATGCCACCATCTTTGCAAATGTCCTTGATACTGGTCCAAGAAAGCAGCTCAACATCGAACTGCAGTGTGGCATTGGGCGGAATAGTTGGAGGTGAACCAGATTCACCGTAAGCCAAATCAGGAGGAATGGTGAAAACAGCATTTTCCCCTTTCTTCATGGTCTTGATGCCTTGATCCCAACCCTTTATTACTTGACCTGGACATAAGTTGACAGAAGTCATTGAGCATTGAACGGACACTATAACATGCAGTATCACCATCGAGAAACATAAAACAAACTTGTAAATTGTCGAATGACAGGCAAGACTGAAATGAGAATAAAGCAAAATTATCTCCAAACTTGAATTTACACAATCATCAGCAAATTTTCTCAACCACTACGGTCCATTCTACACCAAATAAAATCGAGAAGTGGTGCAGCTACATGAATCTACAGCTAACTAACAACTTGTTCACCTGAATGGTGACAACACCAGCACAAGAAGAAGCTAAAATGCTCCTGGGGAGTGGTACAATTGAGCAGCCCTGAGTCTAAAGAGATATCAGCCCACAGGCGCATTAAAAGGCTCCAGGGCTGGACAACATCCAGGTTCATTTCCCAGTGGCATCAGACCAGTTACCAGAAAAGCCGGACTCCACTGGTACGTACAGAGCCAGCCGAAACTAAGGGATGTTTTGTTAGAATCATTTCAAATTGAGAAGAATATAAGGTATAGAATTAGAAGGTTAAGTAAACAGCAACATTTCGAACAATGACTGGAATTTAGCAGAAAACAGTAAGTGGAGCTCTGGGCATAATCACATCATTTATGAGACATCTGTATCTAAAATGAGAACGCAGAAAAAAAACAAGACAAGAGAAAGAAATGCACCTTGTCCCAACTTGAACTTGAAGGGTGTCCCGCGATCACGGCTTGAATCAAACTTTGTTCCATCAAGGAGCGTACCCGTGTAATGCACTGAAACATCAACACAAGGGCATGTCAGCGCGAATGTACTAATCTGCATTCTTCCACAACAAGATGAAGCTATCTAAAGATCACCAATTACCAGCATGGCGCAATAAATTTCCCTAAAAACCCAATAAAGCATACAGCAGCAGCAACAACATTATAGGTGACGACCCTCTTTCAAACATCTCTCCTCGTCTCATCAGTAAAGCATCATCGCCAACAAAAAAGGAAATGAACCCTATATTTTCTTCCCATAGAAATTCACAATGTTGCAATACAGTAGCAAAACCCAAAAACTATGCTTAAACACATCAAAGCCAAAACTACCCTAATGTCCCATAAGCAATTCGAACTTATAAATGGCAGCATAAGAGAACTGAACTACAAATTTCTACTAAATCCACCACTAACTCCGCATCCCACACCGAACCATCAAAACCCAAAGCAGGGCATGGACCGGATCAAACGGAAACACATCACTATCTACGGATGTGAGAGGAGGCAGGAGCACGGGTACCTTCGACCTCGTCGCCAACCTCGGGGGTCTCCCACCCCTCGCCCTCCTTGAGCAGCTTCTTCTTGAGGCCCTGCTTCCCGACCTCCTTCTCCTCGCCTACCTTCATCACCGGCCCGTCGTCGCCGCCGAAGTCGCCCATCCCGTCGTCGCCCATCATCATGTCGTCGCCACCGGCCGCCGGGATGTCGAAGTCTTCGTCCATGGCGGGGGCGGGTGAGATCTGCGGCTAGGGTTTCGAGCGGGGTGGAGCCGAGCTCACTAGGGTTTGGACTTTCGAAGGTTCGAGAGAAAGCACGAGAGGAGAAATAATGAAGGGACGGGAGGAGGGTTTAAAGAGAGTGGATGTGAGGGAATCAAGTGCGCTTCTAGAGTGTTCCGAGGAAAATTAAAAACAGGAAGTGAACGGCCAGGATGCTTCTAGATGTGCTGGGATCATGTGATTGACCAATATTAGCTTTTCGTGCCCGCAATTAGCATCGAAATCCTATATTATCTACTATATAATGATTCCCACTATTTTGAATCAATACTAATTGGGTGATGCTAGTGCCGAGCGTCCGACGGGAGCTTTGGGCTCCTCACCTACCGTTGGATCTTGGTGAGCTATTCATCCCCCGCCATTCGATTCCCTCCGTAACACATGCAACAAAATATCCCTGATTGTAACAAATCGAACAAAGAAGAGCAAAAAAAAACATTACATTGCAACAAAAGTATGTGGGAGTTTAGTTGCGCAACAATTGAGACTAACTTATGAAATATTTTAATTTTGTATGTGTAACGTTGTGCAACATCAAGAAAAATTTAAATAAAACAATTTAAATAATCTATTGCAACCAAAAAAGTGCATTTGGCATTGGCATCATCAGCAGCAACGACAAGCTTGACCTTGAGCTCCTAGATGTTACCATAGACTCGTCTTGTGCCGCGTCCACTCCTCCGCTCGCAATTTGCCACTCCGACTCTTCTGCTCGCCATCTAGTGTTCCCCCACGACGCCCACTCCTCATTGTCATAAGCGACGGTGGTCTCGGAAGGGGATGCCTCACCACCAAGGGGCGGACCAAATGAAGTTCATGGGGGGTGTTCAGGTGAACGCCTAAATTTTTTTTACGAAATACTATGTATTTAGTAGGTATATTTATTATGTATATTGATAATTGATCCAAAATACTTCATATTTATATCCCTAAATATTTCAGTCCACTCTCACACCTTCCCCTCTCTAATTCATCCCAAAAACTATAACCCAGCTGAAGATTCAAGAAGGCTGACTAAAGGGAGACGGGTGAATAGATAATTTAAATTTCTTTTTGGCAAAAACTGAGTTTTTATGTAGAATTTAAATTCAAGATTTCAAATTCCATATTCTTGATTCAACAAATTTTTTCTTAACATTTTTGTAATTTTTAAAAATTATTTGAGATATTATTTCTGCTACAAATAATTTATACTTTGATTTTTGTTACTATAGATCTTTACTTTTTATTAAATAATATTTTATATTACCGTTGAACGACCGTTCTGAAAATCATGAGTTCGCCCTGGTCACGACAATGTGTGGTGCGAGAGGGCAGGGAGGTAGATAGAGAAGCATAGATGTGCTCTCGGCTCTGGTCAAACGTGGCCATGTGCGGCAAGCGTGAGTTTGATGGTGACTGTAAGAGAAGAAAGTAGTACATAGATGGACTGTGCTCATTTGGGCTGAATAAACCTAGCTTATGGTTAAATTTATACTGTAGTAGACTTATTTTGCACTATAACTGATAGTAGGCTTATTTAGCATAATTAAATTTAAAAAAATTAAAACAACAACAAAACCTTCTGTCCCAAACAAGTTGGAGTAGGAAAAATATGTTAGCCCATCACGTATAATGCAAACAAATACGAAAAAAAAGAACCGACAAAAAATTTAAAAACTAAAAGTTCATAAAAATGAAATTTTTTGAATAGTAAAAATTAAGTCGAAGTTAGAAGATCAAACCGAAATGAGCTGACCGTGAGCTGAAGAAATGAGATTAGATGATTTTAGGTGGTGGTAGTTGAGACACGTGAAGCTGTGAACGTGACGTAGGAGAGTCATTCTTATTGTGATGATCGGTGACGTCCGGATAAATCTTCTAGGATCGGACGTCCTGCAGGAAGCATCACCGATACTAATTTTGTCTTCACATAACCTCTGTTATTTTAAGCATTTGGAAAACACGAGATCACAAGAATCGCTAAAAATAGTATGGGTAATGTTCTACTAGTATAAAAATAATTGAAAACACACCGTCAATTGGTATTATCAGTTGTTACTCTAATGTTTGAAAAACTAAAGCATCTACGCCCTTATAAATTCCCTCAGCTTACAAGCTACCCCTGTAGTTGATCTTTTAGTTAATCATTACGCAGAACATCAACAAAGTGAAAACAGTGGTTGGCATACATATCTCGTGCAATGTCTGCTTGCACTGGAATTAGAAACCACATCCACAGTGCTTGGCATATGTAAAATGCAAATGAATACTACAGTATTGACAAGTCAGAACTCAGAAAGCCACGGTGCTTGGCGTACGTAAAATGCAAATTGACAGGGTAACCTGAATGATATTCAAGTCTATTGAAAGCAAAATAGTGCAGCAAGCAGAGTAATAAATGTGGTCAAGCTTTTGTTGTGAATTGAGATGGATCACAATGTGTAAAACAACTCCAAAGTTCAGCTTCTATGCTAGTATACGGACAGTAAGTGATTTTGAGGTCTTGACTATTCAGTCTTTAGAACGAGCCTTTTATTTTGGAACAGTGAATTTCTCCACTATTTCCATTACTGGAGGTTGAAGAAGCTACATTAGTTCATTACAACAATATTAGCATTACCACAGGCATTTTACAAGGAATAACAACAATCTAGTGCACCAAAGGCTATGAAACACGAGACAATGTTGTCACACTTCAGCGTCCACTCCCCTACCACCCACTCCCCAGCCCTGTCTTACGTGGTAGCTGAACTGCCTGTCTTCAAAGCATTCTTCATTTCCCCCTTTTGCAGCCTTGCTCAATGTGTTGATAAGCTCAAACAAGATCTCAGTTACTTTTGAAACAAGCTCTGATTCTGAGTTTCCAGGTATCCAAAGAGAACGCAGGCAGGCCAACATAATGAAACTTTTACTTCACACCTAAGTACCTGCGCACCAAATCATAGGGAAATTCCTCACATAACATGTTCAGGAGACAGTGCCCAGTGATCAGCTTGTAAGCATACTACCACCCAGGGTTCAAAATCCCGGCGATTACCGGCTGGTAACCGCCGGTTACCGTTTTTACCGGTGGCGACCGGTAACCCAAAAAACCGGCTGGTAGCAATTTTTGATTTTCGAATTTTGACCGGTTTTTCCGGGTTTTCCGATTACCGGCCGGGTTTTCCGGTTACCGGTTTCAAAATATCTTAAAATTCAAATTTTAATTTTTCAAATTGTGACCGATCTTTTACCGGTTTTTCCGGTAACCGGCCGGTTACCGTTACCGGCTGCTGACGGGATTTCTTCCGGTCCTGGTTTTTGGAACCTTGCTACCACCACATACCCGGTTGCTTTGGCCACATGACATTCAAAGAACATACATTCATTCAGTTTTGATCCTGTTGGATGCACCGTGATGGATTTTTCGCCAGAAGATTATATCTTTGAAGCAATCATTGTTCTCCTGATCATGCTGTAGCTTAGCTTAGAACATCTTAATAAATCCAATTCTGCATTGTGGAAGAAAAGCTGTGGTAGCTGGACCATCCAACAAGGCACCAATTGCAGAAGAGTCGAGTATTGGATGCTCGCCAAGGCAAGCTGAAACTCTCTGCAAGAGGAAAAATCATAAAGCAACAACTGGGAGATATCCAAAAGAAGCACAAACTTCATAATCATTTTAAAAGACAAGTAACCATCATTTCATGCAGTACTTTGATTCACATGGGGCAATCGAACATGTTGAGTCTCGAAAAAGAGTGCTGGTAAAGTGGTGCAAGAGATACATGAATCAATTTCAACATACCAAACTATCTACAAAGTGATGACTTGGTTGTGGATGATCAACCAAACACTTCCATTGTATTTTGATTCCAATACTTTAAACTGCTAAGTGCTAACTTCTTTTGGTATCGCTTTGTGAATGTTCAGAGCACAAAAAGGCGAAGCACTATCAATCTCCAAATTTGAAGATTTTTCAAGCTCAAACTATCGAAACAATGTAGACAAGACTTACACAGCAAATGTAAACAAGTTTTCCCTTCATTAATATTCTTCCTTTTTCCAAACCAATGCCATTTGTTTACCAGAGGACAGCACATGTACCTTAACCTTACAAAGCTAAATGATTTGCTTGAAGTTTCAGAAGACACTGTCAGCAGTCAGCAGTCAGCACTCAGCACCATTTCGAAAATGCTCAATGTAATCTACTCAAGATGCAAAATACTGTTAAGAAAGAATTAGCATAATCACAACATCCTAGAATTAGCATAATCACGCCGCGCAAAATACTGCAAAGTGATGTGGGCTTTTGGTGAATAGTAATTACCGGAATAACAATAGACATAGTTTGGAATGATATCTAGACTCGCTAATTTTTTTATCAGGATCTTTTAGGCTAAACGGGAGTGAAGATGAACTTCATGACTCAAAATAGTCAAGACGGGTATATAGGTTTCGGCAAATAATAGAAGTTTGGATCGTTTGGGGTTTAAAATAGTGTTTTGGTGGTTTTGGGTTTTTTATCGGCGTGTGATATGGGAAAACAAAGTTGAAAAATGGGTAGACGGGTTCAAAACGGACTAAATGGATGTATATGTGTGTTTTAGGGTTTTATGAACATAACGGGTATGGCTACTATTCATCACGAGTCTAGGTACTATTCATCACAGATCTTCTACTGTTCATGCCGGATCTGGTTGCTACAGTGCTACACAGTGAAGGGCCAGCCCAGTTTACTACAGTGACT
Source organism: Dendrocalamus sinicus (assembly GCA_036346575.1). Lineage (NCBI taxonomy): Eukaryota > Viridiplantae > Streptophyta > Magnoliopsida > Poales > Poaceae > Dendrocalamus > Dendrocalamus sinicus. The sequence goes on from CM070664.1 coordinate 6,936,580, forward strand.
CAGCCTTTTACTGTTTCGGCCCACGAGCGCTATTGTTCACCTTCTTCAGCCAATCGCTATGGCAATCGAAAATAGAGCAAATGAGCGGTGGTGATTGGCAGGGCTACAGTGGTTTACAACGGGTTTTGAGGCCATGGACGTGTTCCTGGTGCTACAAGGGTTCCATTTTTTGGGTTACAAGCAGCTAGAAAATAGGCAATAGCCAACGGCGAGGTTCTTCTTCCTCGTGACATTTGAACGGCATAGGGGCTATTGCTGGGTCAAAAGGACAATAGCATTAGCATTTGGGCATCTCTGGGAGTAGGGAAAGCTTAGGGGAAGGCGGCTCGAGTCAAGGATCACTAAGTTGGGTTGTCCATGGTGGTGGGCTGTGGCTGGGCGATGGACATAGGCACTGGTGAACTAGGGGGGATTGGGGGTTCTAAAGCAGTGCTTCAGGGGTATTTCTAGGAGCATGATGAAGCTTGGCAAAGCAGTTGAATTGAAATGGATCGAATAGAAAGAATTGCAATTTGGGCTTACTTCGGGTGTCTCTGATGGTGACGGTGAAGCGGTAGTCGATATAACATGCAACATCATTGTGGAGGACCACATCAATGGTGAGGTTAGCTCACCGGAAGAGGGAGACCAACCGAAAGACGCGGTGGAAGAGGATGTCAAGATGGCAGAAGGTGGCCTTCAACTGCTTTGGCAAATTCCCGTACATAGGATGGAGGACACTGACATCCGCTAGCGTACAGCCGGTGAGATGCTCGTCCAGAATAGCCAAGTTGACCATCAATGCCAGTGACAAGGAAAAATAGTGAGCCATTTATTTGGCTTGAGAGATAAGGAAGATTAGGAAGATAGCCAATCGGTGAGGTGCTTGTATAGGATTTATATCCGGTGGCGAATGCTCATTTTTAAACAACAAGGAATACATCTAGCTCGTGAGACAAAGAGACGCATCTGGGAGCTGAAACGATCAAAGGCACACATCGGGGAGATGAAGCACGCAACGTGCTACATATCATAGATGGTTCCAACCACAAGCCTTTTGTGATACACAACTAGCACAGACGAATTATATTAATGACTGTCTATGACTTATCATATACGGTTCTAATTAAAAACCATTTGTGATTTCTGCAATTATCACAAATGGTTCATATTAATAACCGTCTGTGCAATATAACAAATGGTTATTAACAAGAAATGTCTATAATAGTAGGGTATCACAGACGGTACATGGGTCACGCTTGTAAAACCAACCATTTATGATGCGGCGTCTAGTACAACCTTTTTTGTAGAGTGATCTCTTTCCCATTTATTCTCTCTCTAGGGCCGGTGGCGGCACCGGTGGTGCTAGCGATAGGTGGCAGTTGATGCGGGGGTGCGGCATGGTCGGAGAAGCCAAAGGAAGTGGCACGGCGTAGGCGGTGGGCGGCCCGACCGCACGTCTGGTGAAGCCGAAGGAGGCGGCACCGCACACGGCATGTGGCACGGGCAGCGAGGCATGGCGGCACGGCACGGGTGGTGACTGGTTTCCACGGCCACGTGATTGGGTTGGTGGGGGCGCAGCCGAATCATGATTCGCACGGTGTTTTGTGGGTTCTCACAGCGGATTGTGGTTCACACGACTGAACAGCAAGTCGTGCGGCCGAATAGCGATGCGCACGATGAAGGCTTAGCGAACATAATCTTTTCTAGCCAAATGCAATTCCATCCGTCTTTTCACAACATTGTCTTAACCCTGATCTGATTTGTCTCTGTTCCACCTTATAGATTCGCACACGGCCTTTGAAGGAACGTTTGAACAGTTGCGCACCTCTAATCCTTCATACAGCGAGTCTGCCGAACATGCACAAGGCAAGTACCTCATAGCTGTAACCTCTCCGTACTGTATATCACATCTTTCATGATTATTGTCATCACTGTCACCGAGTACAATTATCACATTACTAATGCTTACTTTGTTATAGACTTCTAACATTGTATTCATACCATGATCTTCTAGGATATATTATACTACATGTTGTTAGGTCTATTAGAATACTCAGTTAATGATACTCTAGAATTTATGCTGTTAATGGGGTGTTTTAGAATTAATTGCTTAATTCATTAATGGGGTAGCATATGAACATGTTTTAAATTTAGGGTTAAACCACTAGTAATCTTGGAACCTTACGGCTTTGGGTTTATTTCTTCCTGTTATCATGATCCATTATATGACCTTGTAAGTGACTCATGACTTATTTATACATTTAATACATGTTTATCAGACTAATAATCACTTATCACGTAATAAAATTTGAATGGTTGACAACTCTTGTGTGAACTATGTTATGATGCCCTTGTTAGAATAATTCCTAAATCATTATTGCTATAGTATCATTCCACACTGCCTCCTATCGGGAATTATGCTTTTTCGTTTCCGTAAATCCTTCACTTATCATTACTTTATCCTAGCCTTCCTTTAGTTACCTTAACCTCTTACCATATAATCTACTAATAACATGATGGTTACTTGGTCTAGGGTTATCCATATATAGGGGATATTTTCACCTACCTAGTAACGTACGAGGGGCTATACACTTTCGTTGCTCAAAATATTACACCCTGTCTGCGGTTATACAGTCGAGGACAATGACGTGCCTGACTACTCTCGTATAATCGTGTATGTGAGAAGTAATCACTAGTACCATTGCCATGACTTGCTAAATAACAATGATCTTTAATTCCACTAATCCTATTATTACTATCTCCAATCTTTATCAGTGTTTCTGATAACTTAGTTTCATTACACTTAACCTATGTCAATTTCTTGTTAGAATTAATTGGCCTTTACACACTTTGTTGAGACCGTTATTAGATACTTGCTAATATTTTCAAATCTCACGCTTGTTCTTTCCATTCTCAAGTAAAAGGTCAGTGGAGTAATTGTACCATGCATAGGTGGAAACACTCGAGTTTTCAGCACCGTAGCTTGTTACTATTTATGTTATCTTATTTACTTTTTATTTGGTTAGAAGTGGATCGGTTCTATATTTCAAACATTTATTTCAGCTTCCGCTAGTTCTCTAATAAAGTATTATTAAAGTTTGTATTTTCTTCTGGTTTCTATTGCTGCTCTTTTTTTATTCTTTGTTTTAGCAATGACATTTTATAGTAGTGTTTTATATTGATATGTAACGTGCTACAGTGTTTAAACAAATGTGAGGCTCTACATCACCTCACAAACTAAGGCCCCGTTTGTCACAGCTCCACCACCGGCTCCTGGAGCTATTTGGAGCTGTTTTGTGCCAAACGGGGTAAAACAAAATAGCTCCACTCAAGGAGTCCCTTAAAACATGCTGAGACAAAAGATATGTACGAGATGGAGCTGAAAAAAGTAGCTCCACCCGGCTCCATCCGCAGGCCCGCATGCCACTGCCCTTGTACTTTCGTGAATTTACGCGATCTGCCACCGGCTCTTCTATACTCCCGTTCCCGTTCCTCTGTTCGGTCTTCTCGTCTTCGACCGTGAAGGGAGCGCCGCTGCCATTAAATATCGGTTGCTAATACTTTGTGTTATTTTAAATTTTAATTTTTTTTTGAATTCAAATTTACTCGGATGAAAAATCATGTAGAAACATCTGACTCTTGAAGTTACTACAAGCCAAATAGACATGGGTATATTGGACAATTGACATCTCTCAACCATGCATGATAAAGCAGTGGAGCTGTTTTGCCAAACGATCTACCAAAGCGACTCAGCTCCACCGGTGGAGTGTTCGTGAGTCAAGCAAAAAAAACAGCTCCACTTGTGAAGTGGAGCCGTGCCAAACGGGGCCTAAACCTATAAAAAAAGCAACGTGTGCAATAATCAGATTATTATGAGGGGAAAATACGAAACAAATACCACCATGCATACTAGTTAAATACTTGCACATTACTAACATGAAAAAAAATCAAATACCCAACAGCCGCCTTTGCCAGATCGGCCTGTGCCATGCTAGGATGACGGTATCGGCCAAAAAGGCATACCAAGCCACCACGATGCCGTAGCGTAGCAGACGAGCACGAGGCGCTTTTGGTCGGGAAGGGAGCGAGCGCCCGCGCAAACGGCACGCATCGAGACAAGCAAAATGCATATGTCACGTCAAATCAGGCAAGAGCAACTTATTGGCCTTCTTTTTAGCTGCGATTTATGATATGACTTTTAATTGTGGTCTTTAAACTATTCATATGAGAGATTATAGAGTAACAGAAACTCACGTGCAATTTTTGTCGCTATAAATAAAGTTAGTATAGTATGTACTACAACTAACTAGTAAACCCTATTTTAAAAGAATAATCCGTTTAAAAGTTAGTTACTGTAGAAAAAACTAATACTCGTATATGATTCGAGCGGATCGACCGATGGCATGGGCGGCACTGCGGCCGGCAGCGCGGCCCGACGAGCGCTCCACAGACGACATCCGGCATTTGCTCTGCTGCCTCGCAAAATTATTGCCCGGCCGCGGGCACAAGGCCACTGTACATTAACGTTGCAGGAGCTGTACTGTACTTGGCCTGTTGGCCAATGCAGCATGGCTGTATGCTGCTGCTGTTGCTGCCCCTGCCCTGCTCGGTTGGCCTACCTCTGCTCTGTGACGTGCACGAAGAGGAGATCGTCTGGTGAAATCATGTGATCGATCCATCCGGAAAAAGTTTGGTGGCCATGTTGGCCGGATGTACAAGGTGCGGTGTAAATGTTGCAGTGTGTACAGTCTCCCTGCACGGGTTTCCTTTCATCGTTTCTACAATGAGAAAAACTAAGCAATGGTATACCGATGCATCACTTTGCAATGGTATCTGTTTCCACCATTGGATGAAAACTGTTGTGGTTACAGATCAAACAGAGAGAGTAGTAGTAGGGAGTTGAGTAAAATGAATGGTTAGACCCCTTTCTTCATGGCCTAGTCTTATATTCCCTCCACATGGGAGTGCATTTACAGTTATACCCTTATACATGAGTTCTCCCCTCAGAGGTACCTATGTCACTATACATGTCCCATTCTGGGCCTTGCACTCCTGAAACAGCTCTTTGGCTTAGGTGGGGGCCACCCCTACAACAGGAGCCTCTCATGGTGAAGGGCTTTACGGGCCGAAGCCATATTGCCGAGCCCTTTGGCCCCCTCCGTCCCTGCGGCCTGTGAACTTTTTTCATCGTTCGAAGTGCAGTCTTGTACCTGCATTGTGCGCGCGGATAGGTACTGCACCCCTAAAATGTGCCTCTTTAGTACAGCCACATTCCATGGCGGCACCACGCCGCCCGGGGGATGTTGATGTACTGAAGGAGGCCTATTTTTCTCGGGAGCTTGGTTAGCGTCATTTTCAAAGAATCGCTGCGATTCTTGTGCTCGCTCTGCATTTACGTATACAACGGCAAGGTTTGCCCTGTTCTCTTAGACAGGCTCACCTTCAGTCGGGGCTTGTGATCAAGCCCGCCTCCTGAGAAAATCTTGGTGGACTGAAGGTGGCCTGTTTATGAGAACAAGCCAAAATTGGCGTGACATGACCTGCGCCAGTGCGGTGTGTGGGGAATGCCGTCGGATGTGCCACCCCGCGGAGGCGGTGCCTACAAGACGAGCAGTGGGGTGGTGTTCCGAGACCATTGTTCTCCTACCTTGGAGGATAGTAACCACGGAGGGCAGGCGTTGGCAGGGTGGTCCGGGGATGCTGAGCGGTGGCAGTGGAGCTGGCGCCTAGTGGAAGCAGACGCGCGAGCGCTCCGTCCCTTCGCTGGGGTGAGCGCCTCTGGCAGTGCGCTTTAATGGCCCCGGGAATCGCGTCGACCCCCGGGCTGGCAGTCGGGCTGCTATATCCGTACGCATTTGTCCACTCAGGGTGAACACGCGACGAGTCATGATTAGAGATGGCAATGGGTACCCGATACCCGAATACCCGACGGGTTTTACCCGATAAAGAGACGGGTATGGAAAATTTTATGTACCCATGGGTACATTATTGGGCGAAATCCTCTACCCGCTGGGTAGACGGGTGCGGGTGTGGGTATATACTACCCATACCCGCCTACCCGCGGGTAATGCATACCCGCATTAGACAACTAGACATCTCACTCAAATGTTAATTTTATTATCTACTTGTTGTTGATTGTTTATTTGTTTGTCATATGTTGATATGGTCATGTCAAGTATGTTTATGTGATGTACTAATTTTGATCATTAGACGTTTTTGTGCTTGGCATGTATGATTAATGAATGTCTAAATTGATAATATTCTTATGTGTTGAACCGGGTATACTTGTGGGTACGGGTTACCCGTCGGGTAGTAATACCCGCGCGGGTACGAGTATGGGTAAATTTTCCTACCCGCGTGCGGATACGGGTAACCCGACGGGTAAATTTATACCTAGCGGGTACGGGTATGGAATGGCAATACCCGATGGGTATTTACCCGTTGCCATCTCGGGTCATGATTGGTATGCCAATGGGCCGGCCGCGGTCAAGTTCCTTCCTTAGAGAAGCGGGGCACGTGGCGCGGCGTTGTAGGCGTGCCGCCCGCTGGCTGCCCCCCTTCCAACGCGCGTCACCCGCTGTGAGCGGTTGCAAGGGGCTTGTCGCCGAAGTGCCGGCGCGCTTCTTCGGGCCCGAGGACCTGTCGCGTTCACTCCGGTGGATTAGAGAGGCGGCCGGCGTTGCTCGTGGCGCCGCGGCGATCTTCGGCAGTCACTGCGCATACGTGGCGTCGTGTCTAACGTGCGCGCTCCTGCGACACCGCGGTTGTGAGCACGTTGCGGGGTTAGCCGATCCCCGACTGGAGATGCCCGCGGGGGGCGGCGTAATGTCCGGCGTCGTGCGAGCTGTACGCTGTGCCGTGAGATTCTTCCATGAGCGGATATGGGAATACTGTGGCGAGGCCGCAGCCATAGTCGAGCTACGGAACAACTTATACGGCGAGGAACCTTGGCGGTTTACGGGCGAGGTCCTCGGCGTGGCGGCGATGGCGCCACGGCTCGGAGGACACCGTGGATCCACAGTGTGATAGGAGGTTGTCGCGTGTTGGTGTGCGTTATGGCAAGCCTTGGTTGTCTTCTTTGTTTTGTGTTTGCAAAAATACGAAGTTGTTTTCCATTGCTCGATTCTCGCCCCTTGTCCGAGCGGCTACCCAACCGGGCCGGCCTGCGATCTCGACCTCGCGACCGACGGCGGCTTCTTGGCTGGAAAGAGCCGAGAAGCGTTAGATTTACGGGCGAGTCGGGCGTCTTGAGTGGGCCTCGATGCAGGCGTGCGGGCGCATGTTAAGGATGAGCCTGCCGACTAGCAGCCTGGTGCGCCGGGGGTGTCTGTGCGCCTTTGTAAGCGTCCTTAGCGAATACAAAGAACAGTCTTGACCAGATCTTGCGAAGTACATCGCCACCCTCCGGCTACATTGTCCCATGGTAAGCTCGGAGGGTTTGTACGCGTGCCCATACGCGATGAGTTGCACCCTGCGGGGGCAGTGCGATCGAGGTATACTCGTAGTTGCGATAACCGCACACGCTCAGCCCGATATCCCCTCTAATCGGCGGCGGAGCTGGCGCCTAGTCGAAGTAGACGCGCGAGCGCTCCGCTCCCTTCGTCCCTACCGCGCCTGGTGGTGGCGCGCGCGAGCTCCGCGCCTACCCTCAGTGGTGGCGCGAGCGGCGCCTGCGAGTCGCCCGCCCCCCCTACCCTTCGAAGTGGTGGCGGCGGAGCTGGCGCCTAGTCGGAGTAGACACGCGAGCGCTCCATCCCCTACCCTTCGAAGTGGTGGCGGCGGAGCTGGCGCCTAGTCGAAGTAGACACGCAAGCGCGTGGTAGCGGAACAGCCTCTGGTGCTTCTCGCTCATGGGTGTGCTCGCGCGGGAACCAGCCTCTGGTGTTTCTCGCTCGCGGGTGTGCCCGCATGGGACCCAGCCTCTTAACACGTCGCCTTGGTACTTTGCAGGCGACACGTGGGAGTGGGCCCCCGTGGTGCACTTTGCCCGCCGTAGGATTAACCGGGTAAGCTGTGCTCTGAAGTACGTGGGGGCCAATGCCCACGCCTTGTTGATACTCTGAAGAGTGCGCGGAGACAGCGTCCGCGCCTTCTTTATACTCCGGGGAGTGCGCGGGATCGACATCCACGTCATATTTATACTCCGAAGAGTACGCACTGGGGCAACGCCCGTGCGTGCGCGGTGCTCGCGTCTTGTTTATACTCCATAGAGTGCGTGGGATCGGCATCCACGTTCTATTTATACTCCGAAGAGTACACACTGGGGCGACGCCCGTGCATGCGCGGTGTTCGCGTCTTATTTATACTCCGTAGAGTGCGCAGGGATAGCATCCGCGTCTTCTTTATACTCCGGAGAGTGCGTGCGGAGGCGGACCTCGACGCTACGTCTTATTTTAGAGTCCGTAGACTGCGCGCGGAGGCGAGCCTCCGCGCGTTGCGGGCGTTGAAATTGCGTGCGGAGGCGAACCTCGACGCTACGTCTTATTTATACTCCGTAGAGTGCGTGCGGAGGCGGACCTCGACGCTACGTCTTATTTTAGAGTCCGTAGACTGCGCGCGGAGGCAAGCCTCCGCCCGTTGTGGGCGGTGAAATTGCGTGCGGAGGTGAACCTCGACGCTACGTCTTATTTATACTCCGTAGAGTGCGTGCGGAGGCGTCCCCCCGCTCGTCTTTGTTTATACTCATGCCCGTATCTTTGACGGAGAGTGCGCGCAACGCGTGTCTTTGTTTATACTCATGCCCGTATCTTTGACGGAGAGTGCGCGCACGAACGCGTGTCTTTATTTATACTCATGCCTGTATCTTTGACGGAGAGTGCGCGCGCGAACGCGTGTCTTTGTTTATACTCATGCCCGTATCTTTGACAAAGAGTGCGCGCGCGAACGCATGTCCTTGTTTATACTCATGCTCGTATCTTTGACAGAGAGTGCGTGCGCGAACGCGTGTCTTTGTTTATACTCATGCCCGTATCTTTGACGGAGAGTGCGCGCGTGAACGCGTGTCTTTGTTTCAAAGAACAGAAATTTGTGCAAACGATGAACTTTATTAAATTCCCGTTTGCGCGGGTGAGCACTTACAAAAAAGGGGGAGGAATACCGACCACTAACCGCTAGGGGGGTGGGGGGATCGTTGATGAGCCGCTGCTGCTGGGGCAACCTTGCGCGCGAGGAGCGCGGGACGCTCTCGGGGGGGTGCCCGAGGGCTTCGCGTCCGCCCTCCCAGCTTAGGTGCCTTGGCGAGCCGCGTGGCACGGACCTCTGGCGCCAAGCTCTATGCGCCAGGCCATGTCCCGATCGCCATGAATGGTGATGATGGCCCGCGCCGAAGTTTTATGCACAGAAGCCGTGATGCGGATCGCCGAGGGTGTTTAGGAGCGGCCGCCCTATTATGGCGTTGTACGGGTATACAATGTCGACTACGTCGAAGATGACGTCCTCGCTCTTGACGTTGTCGTTTTGGCCAAAGGAGACTTAGAGGCATATCTGGCCTAAGGCGCGCAAAGACTGCCCTCCAAATCCTTGCAGCGGGATGCCCGAAGGGCCCAATCGGCTCGAGGATCCCCATTTGGTCGAAGGCCACCGCGAGCGGATGTTTGCGAGCTTCCTCCATCGACTAGGGCGCGCCGACGCCGCACCCGCCACGAGGACCGGACGACCAAAGGGTCTTGGTGGGAACTCCACGCCCTCGGCGTCGTGGCGTGAATGTGACTTCATGTTGCGCCCGATTCGGCGGCGCTGCGCGGTATGCCGCGACGTGGTGCAGCCTCCACGCGTAAGCCTTCCGTTGTCTTGCCGAGGCGAACTCCGGAGAGCCTCGGAGATGACGTTGATAATCTGCGATGGGGCTCCTCCGGGCTTGTAAATCGTAGGAGGCCTTCCCGAGGTTGCTTTGTACATGTGCTGGATTCACGGGAAGCCTTCTGAGGTTGTGCTCCTTGGTCACGGGGTGTTGGACGTGAGCCACGGCGGCGCGCGCGCATCCGGGTTTTGTCCTCGCAACGCTCTGCGTAGTGCCGCAATGGTGGCACAAGCACGCGTGTCGTGGTTGCCTCGGCGTGGATTTCGCACCACCGCCGCGTGGTGCTGGTCACCGTACTCCTCGCGGTCCGGTCGTCTCGACCTCGCCACGTCCCCGTCCTCGGCCTAGGCGCCCTCTGCCTCCGCGACCTGCGGAGGCATTGTCTTCGGAGCCGCCCTCGATGTCGAGAACGTAATGAGGTTTCCTGGACTTGCGCTGGTCGCGCTTGGGCCTGTTGCCTGGCTGGTCATTGTGTTGGGGGGTCCTTGCGTTGGGCGCCCCCGGCGCTCTTGCTTACGCTTACCTTTCGAAGAGCCCTGTTTCGGTGAGTCTTCGCTCTTGACCGAGCCTTCCACCTTGTTGGAGTCGGAGTCATCGCCGTGTCGCCTCCGCGCGTCCTCTTCCGCTCTGGCATACTCCTCCATCTTGTCGAAGAGTCTCCCGACCGTCTTAATGGGCTTGCGCGCGTTGTACTCGGCCATTGGTCCCGGTCGGAGGCCTTGTATTGCTGCGTTGATGACTGTTGTTTCGTTGACGTCCTTGACTTGGCAGCGCACTTTCGCGGCGCAAAGTAGTCCGGAGCCTTTCCTCAGGTTTTTGCTTGACTGCGAAGAGCTGGTCCGCATCGACACGCTCGATGTAGTTTTCCTGAAAGTTGTTGTAGAGTCGGTTGCAGACCTATTCCCACGCGTAGATGGATTGTGGTTCAATGGTGAAGAACCAGGACAACGCCACCCCTTGTAACACGAGGGGGAGCCCTTTTGCCTTCGTGGTGTCGTCTCCGCCAGCGACTTCGATGGCGGTCTCGTACACGCGCACGAACTCTTGCGGGTCGGAGTCGCCTTTGTAGGCCTCGATGACGCTCGGGAACTTGAAATTTTCAGGCCATGTCGCCTGCTGTAGGCCCGCAGAAAGCGGGGACTCCGGGTCTACGCACCGTAGTGGTGTGCGGCTAGACGTGGGGGCGTCGCGGCTATCGCGGCCAGTGGCGGGGTCCTCGGTCGCACCTACACCACTGCTCATACCTGCGGCTGCTAAAGCCGAAGCCCTTGTGCTGACGCGAGACTTCGTCGCCTCCGCCTTCTTCTTCGCCGCCGCCAGTGAAGCTTTCTTTGGTGCCATCCTCCTTCAGATCTGGAGACTTGCCCTTGTCCTCCCCACGGATGGCACCAACTGTTGTGGTTACAGACCAAACAAAGAAAGAGTAGTAGTGGGGAGTTGAGTAAAATGAATGGCTTAGGCCCCTTTCTTCATGGCCTATGTCCTATATTCCCTTCACATGGGGAGTGGCTTTACAGTTATACCCTCATACATGAGTTCTCCCCTCAGGGGTACCTATGTCACTATACATGTCCCATTCTGGGCCATGCACTCCGAAACAGGCCTGCTGGGCTTAGGTGGGGGCCACCCCTACAACAAAAACCATCTCAAACCTATGATTCCAACTCACCAGCTTTATCCATACTTATCTAGTCTTTCCCTTTGTTTGTATATCCGTCTCTTTCTCTCCATTCATGGCGTAGTTCCCGTCCATTCTCCGATGAGCGATGGCCAGCGGCCGGTGGGAGTGGCCTATAGCGGCTTTGACGCCGCATGGCCGATGGGAGCAGGGGCGATTGGGCTATTATGGGTGTGTTTGGTTGAGCTGTGGCTTATGAAAAAGCTGATGTGAGTCAGTCACTGTGGAAAAGTCTTTGTAGGTTGTGGGTGTGGAAAAGTCAGTAAGTCGTTTGGTTCAAACAAGTATAAAACTTACTTCCTATCTCTATTTTCCTTGAAACAATGTGTGAAACAGCTCTCTACTTTCACCATTTCAAAAGCGAAAGCCAAAAGCCAAAAGCAGGGTCCAAGGTGCTTTCAAAACTGTACTACCCAAAAGTAGCTGCTTCTGAAAAGGCATCTTCTGGTTTCCACCCTTTTGATTGGCTTTTGACTTTTTGGAAGCAAAAGTAGCTTCCAAAAGCTCAACCAAAGGCACCCTATGGATTGCAGTGACACTCAGAGGTGCAACAGCGGTGTGCGGCCGGTAGGAGCAGCCGCATTGTCGCATCTACATGCACCGCCACCAATCTCGAGCCTGATTTGGATGGTGTTGCTGCTCTCTTGTTTGATCATCTTTACTTATCTGAACTTGCTTTGCTTTTTGTTGAATTTTGCCAAAATTTTACATTTGTTTAAAATTTCAGAGTTGTCGGTGTTTTGCATCGAATTGACATGTTTCATTATTTCCCCCCTTAGGCCCATTGAAATGTTGTTTGAATTATGAAATCTTTTGAAACTCACATGAAATTTGGACTTCTAACCTGAAACGTAACTTAAATTAACCATGCATTTTGGAGCATTAAACCTTTTGAAACTCACATGAAATTAGAACTTGAAACCTAACACTTGAATGAATCCTGCATTTTGGAACCTACAAACACTTGAAACTCACATGGAACCTAAACTCAGACCTGAAACTTAGATGGCACTTGCATTTTGGAACTTAAAACACTTGAAGCTCACATGAATCATGAACTTCAAACCAGAAACTTGGATGAAACTTGAAGCTCTCTATCCCATTGAAACCAATAATTCCAATGAGATACCATTGTATAGTCACCTTCGAAAGAGAAACCTGCTGAAACTTGCCAAAAAGTGAGGTTTGAATCCTGAAACATACTAAAACCTTCTTGAATCTTAGATTTAAAACCTGAAACTTGCCTGAATCGTGACTTGAAACCTGGATCATATTGAAACTCGCTTATAATGTGAGACATGAAATCTGAATCATAATGAAACTTGCTCATAACATGAAACATGAAATTTGAAACGCCCTGAAACTTTTATTCGGTGACTTACTTGGAACTGCTAAAACTTGCCAGAAGTGAGACTTGAAACCTAAAACATGGTGAAAATTTCTTGAACCTTAGATTTGAAGCATGAAACTTGCTTGAAATGTGAGACTTGAAATATGTTTCAACTTTCATGTAATGTGACACATGAAATCTAAAACTGCTGAAACATGCATGAACTTGTAACTCGAAACCCGCTAAAACCTGCCACAATGTGAGGTTTGAAATATGAAACATACTACAACTTGCTTGTAACGTGACACACGTGAAACCTGGTGAAACTTTTCTGAACCTGTAGGTTGAAACTTTTATCTATGTTACCGCATTGTGTAGACGCTCCCAATTACTACTGAAACCTTGGAAAAATTGATCTCTTGCCCCAAAGTTTAATGGTGTTTGCTCATTTGCCCCATGATGTCTCACTGACATGCGGGTCCAGGAACCACATGTCAGTGAGACATCATGGGGCAAATGAGCAAACGCCATTAAATTTTGGGGCACATGAGCAAATCCCCCTGAAACCTTCGTTGACAAGTAAATTATATTTGTGAATTTCTTATCATAGCTTACATAGTTACATGCTGAAGTAAAACGTGTATCTTATAGGAAAAAAAGGATGGAATATGTATTCTACAAGTACAACAAATAGAACATCAATGTCTCCCGGGCACCATTCCTTAATAGATGGATGCTGATCCCAAACCAAACATGCAGCAACGGAGTAGGATGGCAAGCTCTCACGTGCACCGGTGGAGGAGGCCGACGAGGTCCCACGGGCTTGTGGAGGATGCGCAGAGGAGGTCGGCAAGGTCTCACCAGCAAGCACGGGGTCGGCGAGGTCTTATGATCAGTAGCATATAAATAAAGCTAAAGAAGACATAAAACCAAGAATCCAATACATGCCATTACAATCATTGGTTCAACACAAAAGTGATCATCATAGACACAGATTGCATGGTTGTAGCAACAACAATCTACATACACACACATTAATACTAATCTCATCAACAATCGCATTGCACATGATTTTCCAAAGAAAGAGCAACTTCAAAGATCCATGAGGTGAATATTGGAAACTTGTTCTCACTGAAAATATAGTGCGATGATGATATCAACCACAGAGGAAGATAATTGATACTTCGGTATACACTATTCTTAAACAAATCAAGTTGAGAAAAACACAGTTTGGTCTAGTTGGGTATCTTTGCTTTGATGCTTTCATTATTATGTTTAGGTTTACTTATTTCATAAAAGTCAACGCATGCCCCATCATCAGAGATTCAGTTTCACCATGAACATAATTTAAAATTAAAAGAAATCGCAAACATTAATCTGCATAAGAAAAAGGGTCATGTTTTCTTGATTTACCTTCACCTCGTATTTGCGGTGAAATATCGCCTAATAGTCCGCCCATCTTGCACTCGCACCACGCCATCTTTGAAGCACCCCATCACAGATTCTCCAACCGACTCATAAGTCTCGACATCAAGAAACACGAGAAGGAGATGACATCTCCACCACAATACTTTACAAGCCACTCATCCTTGACATCTTCAAGCAATCGTTGTTTACTGATTCAGACCTATCGGAGATGCAATTACTGTCTCCAATGTAGCATTTGAAGGTGGAAGAGACAAAATTATTGCCTTCCGGACCTCCTTCACAAATGAAACAAGGCCTAAATCAGACAATCATATGCAGCAACAACAAATCCATCATTCATATTAGGGCTGTTAAAATGAAACAAATCTGAAAATAATAGGAAGAACCTCACACCTTAAAGTAAGGATCCCATCGATGATTCCCTGCTATTTTTGTTGGGGTGTCCAATGAAGGTCGCCTAATTAGTTTATCTCGTAGCTCACCAACAGCACGTAGTACTATATTGAAATATCGGCTCACTGTTTCTCCTGATCTATCAAAATTAGTTCCAATTAACCTATTCCTAAGATTATCGGCTCACAAGTATTTACTGTCAACAAATCAACACATATATCAACTAAAACATCACACAATTACTTGCAAGAGAGCAGTGCCCAGATATCACATATATCACACAAATATCACATATATCTACTGGAGTAGAGAATACCTTGGAGCAGAAGCGGCGGTGGAGCGAGAAGGCCGGATCGCTTGGGCGGCCGCGATGGGCGCGAGGAGCGGAAGAAGGCCGCAGATCCGGCGATGGAGGCAGCGGGAAGGCGCAGGCAGCGGAGCGATGGAAGGGCAGAGAGGCCGAGGCAGCAGCAGCGAGAGGACGACCGGCCTGGTGGAGAGAGGCCAGCGAGGAGAGGACGACGAGCACGCGCGGGCGAGAGGAGGGCGGCGACGACGACGGCGACCGAGCACCCGGAGCGCGCGGGGTGATGGGGAGAGCGCGAGCGCGCGCGGGAGATGGAGGAGCGGCACGGGCGATGGGGAGATGGGGCGGCGCGGGAGATGGTGGAGCGGTGCGGGAGATGGGAGGCGGCGGGGGAGATGGCGCGCGGGAGATGGGAGTGGCGCGGGAGATGGCGGCGCGGGCGATGGGGAGATGGGGCGCGCGGGAGATGATGGAGCGGCGCGAGCGTCTTTGGAGCGGCAGGCGGCGCGAACGATGGGGAACGATGGGGAGTTCTCTCGCGGCGGGATTTTAGGGTTTATTATTTTAGGAGGGTTCATGGCTACTTCATAATGACCTCATTCGCCTAACTTTTTTGACAATACTTTTTCACGTCGTGCTGTACATGTGAAGGTGGTTGAGCATGCAAGTCGGTGAGACTCGCGGCACACGTGAGACTGTCAAGACGTCGAAGTGACTGAGTCATCCGATTATAACTAATCGAACGGCTAATCCTGTTCGATGGGGTATGAACGGTATAGGGCTGTGTAGCCGTGTCCTTGTGCAATCCGGAGTCACATGGAATGTTTTGGCACGGCGCTGTCTTTGCTGCCCCCTGGATTTGGAGCTTTATGTTTGTTGTTTACGCTACACCAGCCAGGCGAGGTACGCTACGCTCGAGCCCTTTGCCTCGGGTCATGTGGCATGTGTTAATTCCTTCGGATTCACAGTTTGGAATTTTGGACGTATTTGGACCCTAGACATCCGAAATTTCATTTTTGGATCTCTAATGTAAAAAATTCCGCAAATGGACCCCCGTCCGACCGCGCGATCCCCGCGTCGCGCCATGTACCCCGGTCGTGCGATGTGGTACCGCATGACCGCACTGTTCACGGGTCGTGCGGTACCACACCGCACGACCGAACTGCCGACTGCACGTCCAAAATACTGACTGCACGACTCAAAATACCGAGCGCACGGTCAAGTATTGCTGTTAGGTTAATTAAGCCCAAGTGGCTAGTGGTTTGTTTAGGATTGGATCAAGCAAAGGTTATCTTGTTCTGACATTGTTTAATTCCTTGGATTTGCCAAGGATGAGTAGTAATTTTCGCTCTCGAGGCTCGGTCTCTGTATGTGTAGATTCCGCAGGGGATGATTAATGGTGGAGGCATTCAATGCTTGTCCAGTCGTTCGCAAATTTCCAAGAACTGAGAGGGAATCAAAGCCAAGATTTTTACACTGGAATTCTGAGACGTGCGCTCGGCATTTTGAGTCATACGGTCTGGACGTGCGGTCGGCAGTTCGGTCGTGCGGTGTGGTACCACACGACTGTGAACAGTGCGGTTGTGCGGTACCACACCGCACGACCGGGGTACGTGGCACAACGCGGGGATCGCGCGGTCGGGCAGGGTCCATTTGCGAAATTTTTTACGTTAGAGGTTCAAAAATGGAATTTCGGATGTTTAGGGATCCAAATACGTCCAAAATTCCACAGTTTGACCTTACTGCATAAAAAAATCCTTGAACCAGGAAAAATAACCTAAGGACGGGCAAGGTTTTCTTTTTCTTTCACGGTCACTGGCAACACCCAAAATGAATTTCGTACTACTTTTAATAGGTTTTATCTTGGTGAAACGTCTGTTCGTCTGACCGACCAGCCTATAGCTACAACGTTGGGTATCATTGCTGGCAGGCAAATGGCAAGACGATACTGTACATCTACAGCGTTGGCTGTGAGGATCTTAGTGCCGTATGAGTCACATGTACATGTCGCAACGGCGCTTGCATGCTGTGCTTTCCCGGGACTTGGAGCCTTGCGGTCTAGCGAAGAGGAAAGCCACGCACGTACTCTCTTCCCCCCTCCTTCGACTCGTACGTGGATACTCCTACATTACAGCGAGTCGGCGACACCACATTTACCAAATTACCACCGTCGCTCGTTTGGGATCGATCCCCGTCGACGACCTTCGCCGTCGCTGGGTGAAGTCACAGGTAGCAATCCACAAACACCGTCGCGTCGCGCGTCACCAAGGAACATGGTTAGCACGCGCGCCGGCCGGCAAGTCGATCGGTAATGCACGTACGGACGGTGGAGCTGCTAAGTTAGACTCTATACGTGACATAGGCCCGCTCGTTTCAGCTTCAGACTCTGATTTATTTTTCACTATTCATAAATTTTATTTTTTCTGATTTTTTCGCTTTTTTGCCGATTCTTTTTTCTTGTATTTGTTTGCATTGTCCGAGATGAGCTAACATATTTTTCTATTTTTAAATTTTTTAAAATTTAATTACGTCAAATAAACTACCTTCAGATTTAGTAAAATTTCAACCAACTACAATATATTTTCAGTCATAAGCCACAGTTTTTCAACCCAACCGAACATGACCATGGACCGGTAGACGGCTGGCCAATCCGTCAGATGCCTTCCCGGCACGGTTCCAACTACGTGAAACGGTAGGGAGTGACGGCGCACAGCTGCAATAGGCAGCGGCACACTGCATGGAAAGCAGCTTCTTTATTTCCTTCTTTATATCCCTCTCGTATTTTTGTCAATGTGACAAAGATCCAAAACACATGTCGATGGAAGCACAAGGAGATAGGAAAAAAGAAATAGGAAAGCTGCCTGGGCAGGCAGGCAGCGGCTGAATCTGGAGCAGGAATTGAAGAAACGGAGGTGTAAACGTACTACACGGTCTCCGCTACAGGGTGACTCTAGCAAGTGGACCCGCAGCAGACAGTGCAGCAAATCAAGCCGTGGAGCCGCTCGCGCCATTATATGCAGGGATGATGCTTGCTTGCTTAGATTCTCCATGATGCACCATTTTGTTCTTTTCTGATTGTTTTGATCACTGTGAACTAGTAATACGTGCGTCTCTTGATGCTACCACAACCTAGTAATTTCCTTCTAAGATGTACTGCACGTCGATCATTGGTATCCAAGAAAATCTCACAGTGAAAAATTCATGCAAACGACTCATCCTAATCGTGGTCGATGAGAATCGAATTATGGCCATTAGCTAAAAAAATTGGAGTGCCACACCAATTGGGATATGTAGTATGTATTAATCTTACTATATATTTACCAAATTAATGCATTTTTGATGAAATTACTAGATGCTGTGCATGTTGACATATAATGTTTTTCTTTGCGAAGACAAATAGTGTATTTGATCAACAGTGAAATGAAAACTTCTGTACATAAGCAGTATATTTAATTTACATGTTACACGTACAGTCGATCATTTTTTGTTTGATGCGATATTCTGGAGTTCCGCAAATCCTGAATTTTTTTTTTGAAAATTAACACCCGCCGACTCTACCAATTAATATTGCCAATGGCCATTAACGGAAGAAAGATCAAACGGTACAAGTTACCAAAGCATCCAAAGAGAACTATTCACGAGTACATGCATGGTGGGCAGTTTTGTAATTTCGGGAAGTCGCTAGAACCATACAGCAAACAAATCGTGCACTATATGCCCTGGGCTTCTCTGTCGATACCATGCATGCATCGGCGCTTTTACTTTTCTCCCCCCTCTGCCTGTTTATCATCTGCTTCTATATACAAATACACACATTACATGCATGGTCCAAGTTATATATGTGTACCGTGTACGGCGCAAAGTAGGCTCTCTTCTTCTTCTTCTTCTTCTTCTTCTTCTTCTTCTTCGAGTGATCCCCAAAGCAAAATGGCCGCAGATGGAAGAAATAAGCTACACTTGTTGTGCTACCTCCTCGTTGCTATGCTTTTGATTGGTACTTCAGGCGCACTAGCTTGCTGGCTTCTCTTATCACGCGTGTGTTCATATGTGTGGCGTGAGCATGTGGTGTGCATGCTTCTTGTATTCTCTCAAAGTTTAACAAGTCATGGATGGTGATGACTCACTACTGATTTTTTCTTTGTTCTCCCTCTCATACTGCATACACAAAAGGTGACGTTTTAGCTGCTCGGCCATTCTCGCCATCGACTCTCCCGGAGACACAACAGCAGGTGATAGCCAGTGCAGTAGCATACTCGATCTCTGAATATCTAGCTCCAATAATGCATGCATATCATGATTAATTGGCAAGTCAACTACAATGGGAAGATCTTAGATTTATGAAACATTTTTGCCTTCCTTCCATCTCTTCCATGATTAGTGCGATATATATTGACAGTTTTGCATGTTGCAGGGCTTACCGAGATCAGAAGAAGAAGCAGTACCAGCAGGAAGTTGGACGTTGAAGGAGTCGATCAGTGTGAGGAGACTGCTGGTGGGCTCGAGGGCTCCGACGTGCACCTACAACGAGTGCCGGGGTTGCCGGCACAGGTGCAGCGCGCAGGAAGTCCCCGTCGACGCCAGCGACCCGATGAACAGCGCCTACCACTACAAATGCATCTGCCATGTGCATTAGGTGAGAGGATGCTATACGTGCGTGCTTGTCATCGTGAATGATGATGGAAATGAAGTGTTCTGTGCTAGCTAGATGGCATGGACAGTAGTATTCTTGAATAAATGTGGCGGATACCCTCTTGGTACTTTTGATGACTTATGAGCTAGCTAGTTCTAGCTTTATCGTTCCGTGTTGTTTGAATGAAGAGGGATTGGTGTACTGTATTGTAGTTATCAGTTGCTGCTTGTTTAGTAGTGTCGGCTCCGGATTTGCAATCCAGAAGTGATTTCACTGTATCCTAGATAAATAGTTAGTGCACACAGATACATTGCTAGAACATACATATTCATCGCGCGAACCACATCAGACATTAATATTACACATCATAGTTTAAATAACTCGTATCGGGTAAAGTTTTACATAACAGCCTATCAAGTCAAATGTTACATTACAAATAACCTAAAGCGAAACATAAAGCAAAATGTGAGGTCGCACCTTACCACATCCAAGCGACTAGGGGTAAAGGATGACAAGCTGCTATCCAATATTTGGATAATAGATGTGTACACAGTCATCATCAAAGTCTGTCCAAGCAAGGGTAAAAGCGAGAGACTGTAAGAACAGACTAGACTCCTCCATCTTCTTCTTCATCTGGTTCAGACGTGGTGTAGTATACACATATGTCTTGATTCAACGGTTCCGAGTTATTTTAGTGAGTGAGGGTGAGCACAAACTACGAGCCAACACACATAATACAATTATAGATACAAGGCTTAACAAGGAATGCTCGGATTCATTTATTTGCGAAATGCCATAGTTGAATTACGGTAAGTAGAAAAACTGAGGCTTAGCATTTTTAAATAAACTATGTTTCTAAATATTGTAAATGTGCAATAATGATTGAGGTGTAGATTCTATCCACCTATTATATAGTTGCATCAACCATATGCTATTTTGTTACTAGAATTCTATCCACAGATTATAATCACTGGGTTCTATCCACCTAGGGCAAATCAACTTAGAGTATTATCCACCTATTATAATCATTGCTTTCTATCCACCTAGGGGAAATCAACTCAATGTTCTATCCACCCTTTGTGCTTTTTCATCCTACTCACAAAGAATAAGTTCTCATGCCCGCTCACGACTGGGCATAATCGTTCGAACAGTTTCTACTCTATAGATGTCACACATTTTTTCCACAAGAGATGCCCAACTTATTCTATCACCACGCTAACTTTGGCATGAGGCTCAAATCATCACCACAAGGCTTTTACAATGCGTCTTCCCGATGTGGCTACACCCGTTAAGGTTTCCACCATAGTGAGGTTCTATCCACCTGCTTCAAAGGCGTCATCTTGCGCGCACGTCAAGAGGCTTCTATCCAGCACTTTTACCCGTGTTCAACCGAATGACACATCAAGCGCTGGGTCGATGTAAATTAATTAGTCAGGTTGTACCCATTATTGACTTATGGTAGCTCTTTGGAAGATCATCACAAGATTCAGTGCTTAAAACTACTTGGGCGATTCTACCACATACCACACTCTTGTACTCCATCCGAACTAGTTCCACTTACTATCCACCCAGGTATAAACAAGTTTAGAGTTTTTGGTATCCTTTCAATTCAAATACCAGTCATTTTCATCCAATGTCTGTCCAAATCTAAGTTTTCATGTTTGAAATGATATCAGGGCAAATTAGTGCCCACATGTATCTAAACAAGGTTAAGCATGGTACTTGAATATGGACATATCATCTAGTATGTATATTATTAATTCTAAGGTGGCAAGAGTTTACATCCAAAGTCAAGGAGTGGGATGGAGTATGAGAATTTACTAGTAGGGAATTAACTATGTTCTAATACAAATATAATTTGCATAATAAAGTAAAGTCAGCATGCAATTTAATAATTTAAGACAATATAATTTGCATTTAAAAAAGTAGGTACGAAATGATCAAAACATTTGACTCGCTTGCTCATAGTCTTGATGGTCTTGGATTGGCTCAAATTGATACTCTTCTGGGTCTTTGGAATCTAATAGGATGATCGCATCTAAAAATAAATAAATACATAATAATACAAATAAATACAACTAGAAATCCTAATAAACTCTAAAATTCATGATTTTCCTCATGTTAGAAATAACTTGAATTTAGAAACAAGTTAAATTCAATTTGGAGTTAAAACGAGTGATAACACACCTTCCAAAGTTGAAATTAGGGGGAAATCCCTAAAATAAACAGAGGAGAGAATATATCACTGACAGCTAGGGCCCACATTTTAATTTCTTTTCTAAGTTATTTTCTTATTGGAAAATTATGTCGGAGGCTGACATGTGGGGGCCACCAGGGTTTTTAATTTATTTTTGAATTATTTTTCTTAATGAAATCACACGAGTGACTGATAGGTAAGGCCGGCTTGGTTTTAATTTTTCTTTTTGAATTACTTTCTTGGAAGAAAAGCAACGAGTAAATGACAGGTGGACCCAGGCACAATGAAGGACCCACATGTGAGTGACTCAAAGTATAAATCCGGTTTCAATAACAATCCTTAATGAGTTGGGCCCATATATCGATGGCTAATTAACATTAATTAATGAATACCATTAACTTAACTTAATTATGTCCTAATGACATCATTACTACTAACTATCTTGCTACAGTGCCCCTCTCTAAAGTGTTATTTCTCTGCCAAAATAGAGTAGAGGTAGCGACGGCGTTGCCGTGCTTGGTGCCGGCGAGCTAGGTGATGTCGGTGGTCCGCGAGCACAAAAATGTGTTGTTGAGGCCTTGAGGGGTAGTGGAGGTGGTGGCATGGCTTGAGGCGGAGTAGAGGTAGGTGCGTGACAGTGCACAACAATTGGAACAGGGAGGAGAAGAGGACGGCGGCATCGGGGTGGAAGAAGGGCACATTCGGGAGGGCATGAGCATGATGAGGTGGAGGGGAGCTTACCGAAGTGGATGGAGAGGGTGGGGAGGAGTGTTGACACCGATTTTGTTCTAAACTTAAAACATGAATAAATAAATTTAAAATAAATAAATAATAAGCATCAAATTATGTTGACAACTGAAATACATTACAATATAAAATAACTAAAGTTTAAATGCAAATCGCCACGACATACATCTGCCAAGAAATCATCCAATGGCTAATGCTCTACCGGTGTTAAGTACCTACTACGCTGGTTTCGACCACGTTGTCGACCATGTTGAGTCGACCATGTTGGTTTGATCATATTGTTTCGACCACGTTGTTGCGACCACATTGATTCGACCATGTTGCTCGACCACGATGTGTCGACCGTGTTGGTCGACCACAATATTTCGATCATGGTGTTCTCTTCGATATCAGTTTGAGTAGGTGCTATGTAACATGCCGAATTGCTTGCGACTTCTCACATCTCAGTCAAAAGTTGGACTATATATGTATAAGTGCAAGTAATAAAAAGGAAAGTGACATCCTTGGTCATGTGCATGCATAAGGAATTATGAGCTTCTCTAATCAATTGAGTAAGCACTTCATGGGACGCACAGGTTAGCCAAACGCATGCATAGATTCCTCTCCCATGTCGATAGGAAAGTGACGCTATAACTGCATGCATGCAGAAGTTAAGCACATTTTCCAACTAAATAGTAATCACTAATAGGGCCATGGAAATCAAAAGAATGTTTGGAAGTCCCAGATAATGCACGTTTAGCAACTGTGGCTAAAGCATTGCGTGCTCAGTCAAGTAACCGATCATTATCAAAAAAATAAATAAATGAGAGGAAAGAAAAGAAGAACGAGGGGAAACTTCATGGCCCACGGTTCAGCCATTGCATACAGCACGTCCTACACGACTGCAAGCGAAGCCGACTGCAGCACTTGAATTGCCCATTAGTAGAGAGAAAAATCAAAGAGAGAAGTTGTTGTAACTTCCCTCAAAGCAACCTCTCTCTCTCATCCTTTCTTTATAAAAAGGGAGTGGAAGGTAGGGTGGAGGACCTTTGGCAAGCTTTTAGAAGAGGAAACGCTGAAAAAACTCTAGGAGAAAGGGAGACACATAAACACACTTGAGAGAAGAGAAAGATAAAGTAGCCAAGAACACTTGAGAGAAGAGATAGAGAAGCAACCAAGCCGTGTAAGAAGGTGAAATTCTTACTCTTCTTCTTCCTCTCTCCCTTCGTCCTTCGGTTCGGCCATCGCGGTATGAATCAAGGAGCGTTCTCCCTATCTCCCTTCGCCCTTTGGTTCGACCATCGCGGTACAAATTAAGGTGCTTCATTTTATGTTTTGCCCCCTTGGTTCGGTCCCGTTAGTGGATACAAACCCAAAGGATGGGTGCTTAATCTCTTATTCCTTAGGTTCAGCCTCCTACAAATAGATACAAATCAAGGCGAGACATGAAGACCCCATTTACTCAATCCGGTCCCCTTAAATGGATACGGATTAGGGGTGGGTGTATGCTACAAAAAAATAATGCGTGGAGAAATAAAAAACAACATTCGCTTCGGTTACGCTACGTGCAAATGCTCAACATTTGTAAGCGCTATGCAGTGCTAGTAGTAATACAAGGTAGAGTAAAATAATAAATAATGAAAAAAATAAAATACTTCTATACACCATGTGTATAAAATCTGTGTCACGCTAGTTGTATTAAAAAAAACGTTCGCTTTGGTTACATACATACAAGCGCTCGATATTCAAGAGCATTATGTAATTCTAGTTGTTAGGCATCAATCATGCACTGTAGTTACGACCATCTACAAGCACTGTAGCTACGACCATCTGCTAGCGCTGTAGCTATGAACATCTGCAAGCACTATAGCTACAACCATCTGCATGCACTATAGCTACAACCATCGACTAAGCACTGTGGCTATGACTATCGACCATACACTATAGCTACGACCATCGACCATGCACTATAGCTACGACTATTGATCAAGCACTGTAGCTACGACTGTTTGCATGCACTGTGACTAAGACCATTGATCATGCTCTGTAGCCACGACTATCGGTCAAGCACTGTTGCTATGACCATTGACCATGCACTATAGCTACGACCATTGACTAAGCACTATAGGTATGACCATCAACATGTATTGTAGTTACGACCATTAACCAAACACTGTATCTACAATCATCTGTACATATTATAGCATGACCATCTATATGCACTATAGCTCTAACCATCCGTGCACGTTCAACCGTATTAGCTGCAGCGAGAAAGGAAAACACCCGTTTCTCACTCAAGCCCTCAAGAAGACACGAGGCGCGAGCTATTCTCCGAGCTGTCTCGCCTGGTCGCGCACCACCCATCTCGCTCCAACGAACAACGAGGCGCCAACTCACGGCGCATTAAGGAAGGAAGGCGGGCGTGCACGCACTACCTACGTACAGCGCAGCCACCCCTCCCACCGACACCCCAGCCCCGCCGCCGAACTCCCGAGCCCGCAGCCCCACCCGTCAGCCACCGACGAACAGAGCAGCCGCGCGTGCCGCTTGTCCTCGGCGGCCTCCATCCACCGCCGCCGTGCCGTTCCCGTGCGTGCGCCCCACTAGTCTCCCACTCGCCTTTGGTCGTTTCCCTCACCACCCCACCTCACCGCGCCGCGAGTGGGGGGCCCCCGTGCCGAGCCGAACCGACCTGCGCGTTCGGTCAAAACCCACCGCGCGAGCGCCCCAAGACGATTAAAACCTCGCACATTTCCAGCGAATCCAGACCAGCCGCTCGCGCGTCCCGTGCCGAGACGGCGGCAGCTAAAGGTGGTGGTGGTAGCTTAGAGGGAGGAAGAGGAGGATACCATGGGGGACGAGTCGGAGGGGGAGACGGAGGAGTACCTGTTCAAGGTGGTTATCATCGGGGACAGCGCGGTAGGGAAGAGCAACCTGCTGTCGCGGTACGCGCGCAACGAGTTCAATCTCCACTCCAAGGCCACCATCGGGGTCGAGTTCCAGACGCAGAGCATGGACATTGACGGCAAGGAGGTCAAGGCCCAGATCTGGGACACCGCCGGCCAGGAGCGATTCCGCGCCGTCACCTCCGCCTACTACCGCGGCGCATTCGGCGCGCTCCTCGTCTACGACATCTCGCGCCGCTCCACCTTCGACAACGTTGGCCGCTGGCTCCAGGAGCTCAACAGTACTCACCTATCCATCTGCTTCTTTCTACTTCTTTATTTACTCAACTAGCTACCATGCTTGCTTGATTACTGCTTGTTACTTGATGGCTTGGATCAATTGATTCGTTAAGATCGTGTAGATCTGGGTTGGTTTTGGACGTCGAAAGGGGCAGTTAAGCATAGCTGGTAGAAATAGCATCCAGTGGGGGATTTTGCGAAAAAGGACATACCTTTTTTTTGATGCTGTAGCTTGTAAATGCCTATAGATGGTGATTGGATCGGGTGCTTTTGGATAGCATGAGCATTGTTAGGCCGGATGGACTGGACGACCTGGTCTGAATCTGGATCTGAATCTTGATGCTTAGGCTTGTTGGGGAATGTTTGAGGAGTGGATGGGAGGACCACTTAATTCGGGGGAGTGGAATTTGTAATACCCCGCCCATCCTCCGGGCCTAGAGTGCTATCATCACTTCACAATAATACCACTTCTAGTCATCTGCCAAACAATTTAAGCAAACTCTATCTTGATCATGAAGCAACAACCACTTACACCATACCATTTTTAAACAACTTTTCTAACTTACTAGTGGAATTAAACATACTACCAAAAGCTAGATATGTGAAGTGCTGCAAGAACGTGAAGTCATTCATGTGCTACACCCGCCCGTGCAAGACGTCCTCAAAAGTTACCTAAAAAAACAACAAAGCAAGGGTGAGTCCAAAGACTCAGCAAGTACATAATAGAACAATAGACACTACCAACATAAGTAAGCATATAAACATAATGCACATATATCATCATGTTCATAACATCATTCTCATAGCCAAACAATGCAATGCCATCAATGCCATGCCTCATTACTCTATATGCTCATATGCTCTTCATTTTGCAAGTACCGGTACTGCCGAGTGAACACCCGTCGATGTTCACCTATCGTGGGCCCGCCCTCATAGGCACGGGACCCCTCCACTCCCGTGGAGGCCTACCGAAGTAGGTCTTACTCAAGAGCACTCCGGATTAGTCCGCTAGCTTTACTCATAGCTAGAGACTTTCTCACCGCCCTCACTCTTGAGTGCTCCTCATGCAAATGCATATGCCCATGATCATAATCACGCTCATCACTAGCATTACTAGTAGACAAGAATCTTTGCCTACCTCACTCCATCATCATTGCCATCATTTACCATGCAACCTTATGTCAGGTAAATATCACATTTCCACATAGATATCATGCAATCAACGTATTTCTACATAAATATCATCATACCAGATAAACATCGCATATTCATAAACCTTGGTCTACCGCTCTACCATGTACTTGCCTGTCAACCGAGCGGAGCGGAACGACGTGCAGAAGGCGTCGACTCGCGACCTCCACCTGGGCAAACAAACAGTCCAATTTTAACGCATCATACAAGACCAGAGATTAAATGGGCCACGACGATACTACGCATATCTCGTTTCTGGCGCAGGAACGCACGGGTTTTAGGGATCTGCCGCGCAGGTCCCGAAAACCCCCTTTTTCCCTCTTTCTTTTTCTCCTCTTTTCTTTTCTCCTCTTCTTCTCCTTTCTCTTCCTTTTCTTTCCTCTTTCTTTTTTTTTTCCTATCTTCTTTTTTTTTCCTTTCTCTACCAGGTCGGCCTCCTTTTCTTTTTTTTTCTACCTACGCCCCCCATTCTTTCCTCCTCACCTACCCATCTCCTCTCTCTCTCAATCGCATTCGGAAACGGCCTCCTCCTCCTCTTCTCACTTTGGGCGCGCAGGCCGGCGCGCGTGCGCGCGACTGTTCTCCCCGCCCCTTCCTCTCTCTCCTACCCCACTCTCTCCTCCCACGGCTCTCGTCCAGCGGCTTAGGCGCGCGGGGTGGCACACGGTGAGCTCGGGCTCGCCGGCCCGAGCTCGCCTCCGCCGTGACTCCCCTCGCCTCCTCCCTCTCCTCTCATCTCACTCCCTCCTCTTTCTCTCGCATGCGGCTGCGCAGAGCTCGCCGCCGCCCTCCTCGCTCGCCTCGCCTACCTCGCCTCGGATCCGGCCGGCCCGACCGAATCCGCGCCTCCACGCGCGCGCGCGCGGCGCGCGGGCGCCGCCGCCCCACGATCGGCTCGGCGGCGCTGGCCGCCGCCTCGGCTCGCACAGTACACTCCCTTCCTTCCCTTAAAGCTAGGGTGAGGGGACCTACCCGGGTATCGGCTTGGGCGAAGAAATGGGTGTGGCGATGGCTATCTGCTGGGTTGATTTAAGGAGGGGGCTGGGTGATGACTTCTGCAGGGTGCAGGGCATAGGTGGCGTGCATGCACGCTAGGGCAAGCATGCAGCTGGCCACGTCTCCCTGGCAGAGGAAAAGTGGGTGAGTTGTCCTACTGGGTCTCCCTGGCATTACAGAATTACTGTGCGAGTTGCTTGTTTTGGATTCGGCAGTGAAGTAGTAGACATCCTTGGGACTACTAATTTTGCATTTGGTGAGCTGAGCTATTTGCAGTTATAAAGTTATGAAGTTGGAAGCTGCTTAGCTTGACTTTCGTTAGTGTTTAAGATGTTCAAAACACGGTCGCTGTCTGGTTGGTTTTAATTATGTGTGGAAGTGTTTATAATGAACTAGGCTTTTAGAAATGTCCTTAGTGATATCCTCAGTTACTCTGATTATGCTTTGTCGATATGGTTGCTGCAAGCATGGATGCCACTCTCTTGTCACAAACCATTTAGAGCATGATTTCAATCACTCTTAAAAGTTTACTTTGACAGTTTGAGGCCAAACCTTTCTTTTTCTTTTTCTTTTTTGTGCGCTGCGCACCTTTTCACCCCCTCCCCTTCTTGGAGGCAAAATTTGAGTTTTTTTGCTGTCGGAACCAGTCAACCAACATGGGATATATGCACGGCTAGGTTGATTCCTTAATTTTATGTACATGGGGACTTGTAGCTAGAATAATGCGGTTTTGTAAGAACAAATGCAATATCTGTTGAACTGTAGCCTTGGTTCTACACATATCTTGTCTACTTTTTGGTTCTCCATGTATATTACTTTAACACTTCTGATCTTTTGGGAGCTGATCATCCATAGGTGTGTTTCATATTGTTTCCCCAATCACCAATAATGTTAGTTGCTAGTGTTTTCACAGAATTGCTGTCATTAAATAAACAAGTATCGTCTAATGTTATGGATGAACCAATATAACACTAAATGAATACCGCACATTTTCTGTGGCATGTACTGTTTCTCAGAATTTGGCATGTAGCTTATGTATTAGCATGCATCTTACAGACTGAACTGAAAATGATACAGATTCTGTCTGAAAATACCATGCTCCGTGCCCAAAAGTGTGTAGTGCTCTTTTGAACTATCTTTGGATGTTGAAGATAATTAATTAGGTTGCATGGATGTATTGAAAGGTATTGTATATGATGGGGACTATTGGATGGCTAGGATTGTGCTAAAGATGACAGTATGCTTGTGTGTGGATTGGTCTTGATGATTTTCTTTGTGCAAGTTTCTTGCACTCAGATGATTTTATTGGTGCTACTTTCTCTCACCATTCAAACTACTAACGATATCCTTGATTACCTGCTTTCATTTCACTAACTGAAAAGGTCAGATAATGTAGGAATTCGGTTGGTTGTAATATTGTATACTCCATATATGTTCCATCTATTACCAAGAATAACCACCTTTCGCTTCAAAAGAACTTCCGGAGATGGAGAGGACTCAACAAGCATAATCCAGTTGTTCCAAAGCATCTAATCCTATTTCCTTGGAAGCAACTTACTAAGAACTAATAATGACGTGTCATGTGTGACCTTTTGTTTCTTGTCCTCAGGCGCATCTCCTTAGTCCTTACGATTTTCTATCAGAACACATTTATTTTTTCCTTTGCGTAATGGGTGTATTGTCTTCTGCTGGAGTAGTGAATCACTATTTTTAACTTCAATGCAGCACATTCTGACACCACGGTAGCCAAGATGTTGGTGGGTAACAAATGTGATTTGGAGAATATCCGTGAAGTGCCGGTTGAGGAAGGTAAAGCACTCGCCGAAGCTGAAGGGATGTTCTTCATGGAGACCTCAGCCCTCGACTCGACAAACGTGAAGACAGCATTTGAGATTGTCATCAAGGAGATCTACAGCAACGTGAGCAGGAAGATCTTGAACTCCGATTCTTACAAAGCTGAGCTGTCCCTCAATAGGGTAAGCATCGATGGCGATTCGAAAGACGAACAGAAGCAAACGAGCCGATTCGGGTGTTGCTAGGGATTTTAGTACATTATTAATCATTGGATTTTAATGAGATATGAAGTTTTTTGTTCATTATATTATTTGTAAACTTGTAATGCAAAGTTGGCTTTTGGTTTGTTACACGTTGAGTTACGGAGTGGAAGGGGGAATAGCTGTTACTGGAGAGTGGAGGCAAACTGTTTGTTCGCTGTTACTTGAAAAGTCATGTAACTCACCTTGTCGTGTTCTGCAAATTCAGTCGGAGCTCAACTTTTCTCTCTCTCTCCCCTTTTACCACAAGATTAGCGGTAGAAAACAATGGATATGATAATGGATTCTTGCAGTGAGAACTGAACTGAACTGAACTGAGCCCCGTAAACGTGACGGACCGGGATCGAGGGTGAATGTCTACTGCCAGTTTTGTTCTTCGCTACGAATTGGATGGGTGTCGGGGTTGACAAGACAAGCCGATCGAAATGGCAGCCTGCGGGCCCAAGCACCGTGCGCGGTGCCGCCCGAGCTCCTGTGGCAACTGCGCTGCGTCCACGCCCGTGCGCCTGGTTTGCTTCCCCTGGTGTGCCTACACGCCCGCACCCGTGCGCCCTGTCTCGCCTGAGTCCCCTCCGCCGACGCGCCTCGCGCTGCGATGGATCAATCTTGCCCCCGCGGTGCGGCTCTCTCTGCCTCAGTAATGGGGCTAGAATTTAGTTACGCCTTAGACTCAGTGGTAAAATGATCTAGATTATCTAGTCTGAACTATGAAAATGTTACTCGGATTAAATTGAATTTACCTGATCTGTACACTAAATATTTTTTTATATCCCGAGCTAAAACCTATCCTATCCGAGATGTAACTTTGCCCTGCTCTGCCCGGGCATACCGGCCGTACGGGGCGGGGCGGGAAGCCGTGAGTTGTGCGCCTCGTGCCTAGATATTGACCGTGACACAGGCCTGCCGGCTGCGCGGCACGGTACGGGCGCAGCTGGGTGGACACGGCTGCTTGCCGCCGAGTTAACCTGCGCGGCGTACGGGGGAGAAATTGGGAGTGGAGCGGATGGGCTGCAGGAAACGTGGGCTGATCCGCCGGGGGCACTTTCATATTTTTCATGGGTCATAAGTCGCTGGCGGCCTTGTGCAATGGGCGCCTGACTTGAGAGTTGCCATCGACCTCTCTGAAGCTTCGAATGCTGGGACCAGCGTTTGCACCGGCAATCTCGATCGACATGGGTGCCTGAAGAAATTCGACTGGAAATGCAAGTTAAATCTTCGGAGTGCACAGCCCGTCCACAACATGGCATTATCTGTTTCCCCAAGGATACAAGTACATACTAAAGTATATACGGTGCAAATGTAGACAAGTAATGGTAGTGCCAAGCACGTACGTACTAATCGTCCGTAGTTGACTTTTGCGCTATACCGCAAACTCGTGCCTCTCCCATCCCATTCAGTTCCCATTTCTAAGGTCCCGTAAGGCTACACGTACCTTCATTGCAGATATGGTACGTACACGTAGAACGATATATCCGGTATTTGCCAATGTTCTCATCATCTTTTTGATCTTAAGGCGCGTCTTGTGTTGTGTTCGGAGACGAAATGCAGCACTCAGTTCAGTCAGTTGCGAGGATGGGGCCCTGCAGCGGCGACGCCAGGGACATGGACATGCGCGGCGTCAACCGTGTCGTCAAGGTCGTCGTCCGCCACGGAGACACCGTCGATGCCATCTCCCTCGTGAATGAGCGGAACGACCGGGAGGAGTGGACCGACCTGTGAGCTAGGTGGACGAGGGGGAGCGCTCTCTGTCTCTGAGGTACGCAATGCGATGCAACTCATCGCCTCTAGCTCATTAACGATCTTAATTACGCTGAAAATTAATTAAGCACAATCAAGATGTATATACAGTGTCGGTTCATCGAAATCGCTCGCACGTGTATCATAGAATTGCTTCCGGAAATGACATTTTAACACAATGATGTGACTTTTTTGCTGTTCAGATTTGTCTGCAGCCAGACGAGTACTTCACCAGCGTTGTGGGCCACTACGGCCGTTTCGACGGTAACTTTGTCGTAAGATCTCTCACTTTCGTCAGCAACCTTCGCGGTTTCGGGCCGTTCGGGAAGGAGGACGGCGTCCCGTTCGCGCTTCCTGCAGCCGGCGGTAAAATCCTCGGCTTCCCACTCGCGCTCCGGTCGCCACCTCGACGCGCTCGGCACCTACGTCAAGACAGAATGACACCGACACTCCAGATCGAACGTGCATACGTAGAATGTAGTTAGTCAAGGCTCTTTGAATCTATCATTTCATCCCTTTGTTTCTTTTTTCACCATCAATCCTAAAGTACTGCTGCGTGAAGCGGCGTCATGGATTAACAGTTACCATCTCTCCTCATCCTACGCGAACAGGTTTCGCTTGCTGTCTTCAAGAAAGACCACGTGACCAAACATGCATGCGCATGTAGGCACTGATACGTAGACCATCCATTCGCGTCATGCATGCACAGTGCGTTGTTCGGACGCATGACTGCTACCACATAGGCCGATGAACAGAGCCGCCTCCGGCATCCGCCGTCTCAACACGTTCCACGCGCAAAGCTACAATCGAGAAGTGACTAGCACCGTACGTGTTTGCATGCATCCAGCAAAGCTAGCCAACCGAGAGAGCTCACATGCGCGCGCGCGCGCGGCGCATCAGCCGTACACGCTCGCCGGCAGGCAGGCGCACTTGTGAGCTATGGCACGGTACGTTTGGCGTAATTCGCGCTCGCACATAAGGACTCGGAGACGGCCGGGACCATACCGAAAGCAAGCGACGAGCTAGCCTAGCTAGCTACACACATGTACAGTACTAGCTAGGCAGCCTAAGCTTGAGGCTTCTTCACCCCACTGCAAACCACAAATGGCCAGATGGCCCAGCGGCAACGATACCAGTAGGATGCTCTAGGATCTGCCCTTGCTGATGCTAGCTGTAGGTGAAATGAAATCGTGAGCTGTTACAGACGAAGCTATCGGGCGGCCATCTGCTGCGGTTGTCACTGCGGCTGCAAATCTATGTGCAACCGCGCGGAATCGGACCCGTCCACCGTTCTGTGGCGGTTGATCTGGAGCGCTCGTTTTCGATCCAACGGTATTCACGGCGTACGGCCGGTCTTGGTCCCAAGCTAGCTAGGATAGTACCCTAGGCCCTAGCTAGTGTTAGGTTGTGCTCATTTGGGCTAGGTCTGGCTCACTTTTACTGTAGCTAGCTTATTTTACACTGTAGCTCAAGATGATTTATTTAGCATAATTAAACTTAAAAAGATTTAAAAATAGAAAAACATATTAACTCATCTCGTATAATGCAAATAAACATAGGAAAAAATAAATGGTAAAAAAGCACAAAAAACCAAAAAAGTAGAAAAGATGAAATTTATAAATAATAAAAAAATAAGTCAGAAATCAGAACCTTAAGTCGAAATGAGTGGGCTTTAATTATAGACAAGTGTCCTGTATCACCGGGATGGGGAGGCCGGAGGCATGCATTGGAAGGAGACAGCACACCAAGAGTTCAACTTGTGCATCCCTTTCAGTTTCAGCTCTGCTCCTGAGGATCAGAAGGCGATCTCCTACGGCAATGGAGTGGTACCAGTAGACCACTACTGCTGCTAGTAGGTGCTCCTCGAGAGATGGGGGGATCTGTCAGGGGAAAGTGGCGTGCCAACTGTTGCGCGCGCCCACCGTATGCTGGGCCTCGCCGGTAGACTTGTCTAACGGTGGCCGACCACTGGTTTTCAGTGTCGCTGTTCCTCTTGCTCTCTGCTACTAGCTTAGCTTAGCTTGGCCCAATGCCTCATTTAATTCGAGGAGATCTTTAAGGCCGAAAGCTTAGGGCCGGTTACTTGCACTTTAACACAAGAAAAGTTGGCTCTGGTCTCTGGACTACATGCTAGCAGCTACTAGTTGGTGGTGGTAGTCCTTGAGCTTGAAAATTCTTGGGTATGATTAGTTCTCATGTGATGCTGCCATAGAAATTGTGCGCACCAAAATCTCTATGCATGTGGTTCCATTAAGAGAGAAGTCAATGGTGAGAATGATAGATAGATGCTAACAAAATTAGAGTTCACAGGCCAGATTCAACTTTTTCTGAAACTTTCGACGAGCAACAACATATTTTGGCCTTTGAACCAATAGCCATTAATTCACATTAGGTAGTCTTCAACTCTTCATCCAAAAGTCCAAAAGACCATTCACATTTGGTAGGATCAGAAGCGACTTGCAAGGCTTGGGAGAGGACACATCCGTTTATATTCAGATATCACAAATCACAACGATGGTAATCATGGCACCATTAACAAAAAAGGGAAGAAGATATCCTAACGAGGGCAGTGGCAGAGGTGTGGGGAAGGCACACTCAACACCAAAAAGAACGAAGGCACCACAGCCATGAGACGTGAAACAAAACCATGGATCTTTCATTAGCTGCTACCTCCAATTGCAAATATAAGTGGTTTTAGACGATGGCACGGTCGGTCCCGAACCACCTGACTCGAACACAAACCGCGAAACCAGCAGCGCCACCACAACGACCCATCCACCATTTCTGGCTCCCATTTTCGTGCGAAGAACAGGGACGACCACGGATAAGAAGACCTCCATGGACATGGTTGGTCAACTGCCCCCATGGCAACCACACTTGGTCTGGGCCATGGCACTACAAGAACTAGTTGGCACTGGCCCCACAAAAAAGCCGGGTAATGCTTCCAGTAGATAAGCTAGCAAGCCCACCTCTTAACTGTTTACATGGCATCGATGCCCTTGTGGACCAGACCTCATAGCACAGCACACCAGTGCTCATCTTTTGGAACATTTTTCTTTACGTAATGCTTATGAACTGTCACTGGTAACCGGGCTTATGTATAATGCATCAATCGACCGGATCTGTTTGTCAGTGACTGTCTTGTAACGCCGCTCCAAACCGAATGGTTCGTAAGATAGGATCACCCAAATGGGAAGTAGCTGTGGCATCTCCGGATTCCACCAGATTTTCTTACTTTGCAGAGAGGATGATCGATTCGACAGGGACGGCTGACCTAACAACTAAATTTGTATTTAATCATTGCGACTTATAATCATTACTTCGACCTATCCACTTTTTGGGTTTCATTTCTTTTCTTTTCGCACCTCCTTTTGCGTGGGTCGACCGTCGACGCATCAAGTATGGAATGACGGGGATGGTGGTGCCTCCAAGGGGTACGCCCCCAATGCACGCCCTGATAATTCGACCCCGCAAAATTACCCGCATCTTTTTCCTCTAATTAAATCTTGAGCCCGACTTTTCTGTCCCCGACGACTACAAAATTTTCATATCCATCTACGATGAATGAGCTCATTGCAGGTGTAGAGTTTTCTGCACTATATAACCAATAGTAGAGAAGGAAGCAATGGAAATGCTCGTTACAATTGAACTGAGGCAAGTAGATTGCTTTTATTTTTTTTTATTTGTAGGATTGATGCTAGCAATTAGATGGGTGAATAATTGTTCAACCTTTTCTCTATAATGATATTCAAAACTTCACTCAAGTGATTATGATAGTTATCAAATTCAAACTGTACCAACTAAAATCATGGTCCCTGTAGATGCATCCCTAAACGTGATCAACTCATTGCTGGATGCACATGTGAGGGAGAAGAACCATCTAAAATCTCTGGTCATATGCCGAGAACACCCATAGTCAACAAGCAATACGCTCTCCTTCCTCGCATACCGGACCTACAGGGCATAAGCAGGAAACATCTATGCCTCAGTACTTAAGTTAGTGATAAAAGACTTGGGAATCTAGTACTGAGCCACACGATGTCTAGGAAATAGTAGAAGTACAACAAAATGGTTATAAAGATAATTCTCTTCGAATTGGCCTACCAAAAGGCTGATACTCCCCTGTCTAGATGCTACCTTTGATCCACCTACACGATATCCTAACTCAAAACATTGCCTAGAGCCACCAAAGGAGTAAAAAAAAGTTATCTACAAATCTAGTCCTATGTCTAGAAGGAAAGACATGTTGCCTAGCTCTAGAGACACTCATGGGTAAAGGAACTCTTGGTTGCTCGAGCCTGGCTATCATGCTTTGGAGTTTTCGCGTGATCCCTTCAGCGAAGTGGTCGTAGCCTGGTGCTCAAGCAAGCCCTTGAGTTGGATTCTCGAGTAGATCATTTATGCATTGAAGCTCCTGAGCCTCTTCGGACTAGTACTGGACGCTCCCAAGCAAGGACCGTTGGGCAGCCAATCTTCTTCTTCGAATGGTCTTGGGATCCTCAATATCTGAGGCTAGTTGAGGCCGCCTTAAAGGAGAGCAATTATTTCAAGGATTTCTCCCACGCTTATTAGAGCACTCACCTGGCTTATCACTGGAGGCCTCCTCGCTATTACCATGAGGGGTCACAGTGTGTGATCAGCGGGGAATACTATCAGCCCCCTCCAAGAGAGTGATCAGTATCTGTGGAGAGGGCAAAGACCTCCCGAATATGATCTCCACTCGCGTCAAATACCTCCTACCTTGAGGAGTCGTCAACTGAGAGAGCCGCATGGCATGGAATAGGCCTCTCCAGAAAGGGGAACTTTGGGTTATAATTGTCTCCGACTTGAGTTGAACCCTGCGAGAGTATGTACGGACTCGCAAGAAGCCCACCCATATTCTCTGCGGGGACAACTGAAGGGTCATGACCACCAAGGGTCATGGCCACCAAGTGTTGACAGATTCCCAGAATAATAT
The DNA here is from genome assembly GCA_036346575.1 of Dendrocalamus sinicus. Classification (NCBI taxonomy): domain Eukaryota; kingdom Viridiplantae; phylum Streptophyta; class Magnoliopsida; order Poales; family Poaceae; genus Dendrocalamus; species Dendrocalamus sinicus. The sequence goes on from CM070664.1 coordinate 6,973,170, forward strand.
ATTCCAGGGGTTGCTGACCCAAATAAAGCGGCCACTAAGGGACTCGAACGCTTGGGGGAGGCCCCTTGTCATGTTGCGAGTCCTGTTTGTGGTCGAGTTGACCCTTGCCCTTTAGGGAAAGTCATTCCTCCACTGAGTATAACGCTGTGGGGGATAAGGATCTCTCCTCATCCCTATCCATGGTGCGGTCTCTAGGATCTCGTGATGGATCTCTAGAGATAGTATCACAGTCGGATGAAAGCATGGTCTACTCTTAGTCGTAATGGGCATCTATATTGAGATCTGCGTAGTCAACCAAGTCAAACCAATTCTCCCCATTCTACTATCCTGCCATGAGGACATCAGAAAGAAGAAACTTGTCGACAAGGAATTACCAGAGTTTGGAAGAAAAGTTCCTACTGACAGCTCCAACTATCGATGTTCTAGTATTGATCATACGTATGATTATTTAGATTCAGGGTAATTCTTACTACGACCTAGCTACGATCACACGGAGAGAAGACACATTGATTTTTATATAGGTTTGGGCCTTCTTCTAAGAGAATAACAACCCTACTCTTGTGTGGCTATTGCTTAATGAACCAATTACAATCGAGAGAGGAATGTGAAATGTCTTGTTCTACTCCTATTCTCCCTCGGGTATGTCCCCATGATCCTTCCTTCTCCCTAACGTCCATCTTTATATAACTTGCAAAGCGGTAGCAGTTGTTCCATGCCAAGAGATGCCTTTACGTTTTGGATGATAACCGTCCAGCGGGAGTTTTTTTCAGAGAGACATGGTATCTTATGCATTGTGCGGTGGTTATTATTAGAGAGAGAGAGAGATTATAAGCAGTTATTATATAGAATAAATACATGTGCTAACTGTCTCATCAGACAAATCTATGATGCAATGTGTTGTCATAGACAGGTTAGTCGAAGATTGGCTTAATCGTAGGAGGATATACGACCACAAGGTGGTCACAGGATTACTTATAACTATGTTATGGTTGTAGAAAAGCTTACGACTATGAAGCGGTCGTAAAAGAGTTTACGATTAAGGAGTGGTCGTAGAAGAGCTTATGACTACTCTGTGAAATCTCTTCCTTATAGATAAGAGGTATACTAAAGGAATATAATGACGTACGAATATTATTTACAAATAAATAATAGTTTGACAATCATTATATCATCATCAAATTGTATAATTACAGACAATGCAAATAAATAAGAGATAGAAAATACAAAAAAACTAAATAGATAAAAAAAAATTTAAGAAGTTAAAAGCAGAAATTTCTTAGAGGAGATTCAATCCCACCGCATGCAACCACTCTTGCATGCATGGCGTTAATTACTTCCTGTTTCCATTTGACTTGACAGCATATGCATGCATAACAGTAAGCATATTTTTTTATAACCCAATCAAGTACTGCTCACAGATAACATTGAAGGCATCCTCCTATTATTACGCCGACTTTGATGACAGTTCTAAAGATCCAATAAACTGAAAATCAAGTTTTTACTTCTCCTAAATTATAATAGTTCATCATAATATAGTTCAGACTCTCTCATATGCCTCTTCAGACACTGACGCCGACGCGCCAGGAATCCCTTTCCATGGAACAGAATCCATTTGGGTTTTGGAGGCGCCAAGCGGGTAATTCTTTCGTCTAAAACTCTACGTAATATCGCTTCATGTATGGTGCAGCTCCCTTGCGTGTTCTCAAAAAAACAACTGTTGTATGATGCGTGCGATTAACGTCGTACGCGTGATATCGATATGCACCTTCAGACCACGAGGGCATCACAAGGAAGGATGCAATTTGGTGGACCAAAGGGTGTAGGCTGCAAGCTCTGCTCCAGCTCGACGAGATGTACCTTGTGCTTGACCAAATGAAGCGTAGGAAAGAGCATGTGATGCTTGTGCCGATTCGCATGGCGGTGCGTGCACCGCCGATGCACGTCACGTAACTGCTCGCCGCTCGCCAGAAAGGATTTAATAGGATGGACTAGTTAAGAACTTAAGATCAAATTCTCTTTGAGGGAAAGGTTATGATCAAATTGAACGTAGAATCAATGAGGTGAAAGAGTGGTAGCCCTTGACCTGACTCCTGACAGTAGCTAACGAGCAGTGTTACTTCTAGAGTAAGTTAAGATGGTGCTCCAATTAAGTTTATTGCAGTAGTTTTTGACTAAAATTGTGCTATAACAGATGTTAAATAAATCCAAATTAGAAACCAATACATTCCAAGTGAGTTTTAGTTTAAATAAATCGAAAGTAAAAAAAAATCAGAATCTGAAACCGTTTGGAGTGGGGAGTGCTGCTATATGCCTCTATGCAGCAACATTTTCTTACAAAGTTTTTACAAAGAATAACCGGCAAGGGTTTAAACAGATACTGGTTTAACTTTTCGGTACGGTTTGAAGCCACGGGCTACATCCAGATGTCTTACCAGTTGGACTACCAATGGGCAATGGGTTGGCGTGCATGTGTAGAAGAAACCGGTCATTGCACCCTTTTTCCGCCCTAAAGAACCTCTTAAATATTCTTTTATAATCAGAAAAAGGCATCACTCTTAATTTTTTTTGAAGCATGGGATGGTTCACTATGAAATTGGGTGAGCAAACAGTACGGGTGCCTTTACAACTGGCATCGACGCCGCATCTAAAAAACAGAACCCAACAGTCTGCATTGCTCGCCACATCCAGGGCACGCAATTTATTGTGATATATCACCGGCTGCATCTTTAAGCAGACTAGTACAATTACACAAGCTGGTATGCACATCTGACATCTCCATACAGGCACAGCAGCACGAAAGAGTTCAGGAGAAGAAATGCCGAGGCATGGCATTTATCACATCCTGCGTCCCGCTGCTTTCGCTGCATGATTAAAAGTTTGGCGCCTCGCAGCATGTTTAACCTTCAGAATGTCGAGCTGGACAACGACCATGGAGCCCTGAACTTCCTGGCATTTCCAGCTTCGGCTAAAGCACAACAAATCTGAAGCCATCGATTCAATTCGAGTATAAATACTTGTAGCCTTTCATGAAGCGTATGAATGGAGCATTAGCAGTGGTGGAGTATTTAACTTGTAAGGTTCGTAGTACTACTGTACTGAACTGCTGTGAAGTGACAGATCCTTTTCCTACGAGGCTAATGAGCTATACCTTTCAGTTATCAGCTTTTAACAGCCTGTCCAGTGTCCATTCTCTTAGGGCAGGACAAAATTAAGTGGTTGCACAGTGTACAGTTAAATGGCCTTTTCCCTGGAGTAAGAAACGGAGCCGAAAGCGACGCGGAACCTAACTGCGGAATTAGCAGGGAAGGAAAATACGCTTGCTTTTAGGGTATCTATAGAAGTTGTGCACATGAGTCGGAGAAAGACAATAAAGGCTGACCTGATGCTGACACTGACCAGAGGACTTGGTACTACGGTGGAACACCATTTGGAGGTTTGCCTCCATGATTGTCCATAGAAGAAAACCGCACGGATCCTAAATAAACTATTGTCGCTAACGGTTATATGAGTGGTTTTTTTTTTGTTTTGCGGTCTACGCCGTTTCTGTTTATGACTTTTAAATTTTATCTGTTCGTAAGAGATTATGAAGAGAAAGACAGTTAAATATAAGTTTGGCCGGTACAGCTGAAATCAATATTGTATGTACTACAATCGACTATTAAACCCTATTTTTTAAAAACACGTTTAAAAGCTAGTTAATGTAGCAAAAAAAAAGAGAGACCAGAGTTGAAATCAAAATGAACTCAGCCTATATCGGTCACTCGATTTTTTAGAACCAGTGGCGGAGAGAGGGGGGCGGGGGCCCAACCTTCTACTAATCCTCCATTATATGGTTAATTATATGTGTTTAATTAGTGGCTTGGCCCCTCCCAATTTAGCCCAAATGTAAAGTATATTTAAAGCCCAGTCATATGCAACCCAATTAGGCCTAGTGGTTAAGGACTGACGCTTCATATTTGAGCCTTTGGCTCTTTGCTGGCTTGCCACACGCTCTGTCTGTTCATCTTTTTGCCGCATGCTCTGTCTGTTCGTCTTCTTGCTGCATGCTCTGTCTGTTCGTCTCCGTGAAGGTCGGCCTGACTCTCTTCCGGCGCACCGAGAAGGCCAGAAGGGCACGTGTGAGTTCTTACTTCGATCTCCTTCCGTTCCCAATACTGTGGGATTCGATCACTACTTACTATTATCTGAATCAATTAGTACAGGAGTACAATTCGTGCGAAATTGGAATTCTCAGGATTCGAGTGTGTTTCTGCTGTGAATGTGATTTGCAGTGTGCTTGGATGGGAGCGCGCCATCTGCAGAGAGGGTCTGGGAGTGGATCTCAGAGCTGGTTCATAGAGCTAAGTTTAAGTTAACAGAGATGTAAATTTCTTTGCATTGTAATTTGCAAAACATATTACTCTGATATGCGACTATTGGATCGGTAAATCTGGTATGGTTCATTGGTTCTACTCTACTTGTTGTCCATGTTGCCCCTCCCATATCCAATTCCTGACTCCACCCTTGAATTAGAACTAATTATACAGTCTTCTTTTTAGGATGATAATTTATTTGCGGGGAGTCGTATCTTAACATGAAGTGCAATTGAGCGACTACTTTGAGCCGCCTTGTTAAAAGGAAAATTGTGCAAAACGTCCGTAAGAGTCCATGTTCGAAAATTTCGCTCGTACGCATAGCAGTGCTCATGGCGTGCACAGGCAACAGGGGATGCATGGCACGATTGATTTGAAGGACAGGGGATGGCAGCAAGAACGCACAGTGCTGCAGCACAGCACACAGTGAGATCCAGCGAGGAGCGGAGAGGGAGGGGTCGTAGAAAAGCGACGTGTAACCTACCAAGCTTCGGCGGAGCGTGACGTGCGTTTGTTCTAACCGCCGGGGGAGAAGGTGACAGCGGAATACGTAGCAACAGGACACGGGACAATTAAGGTAGAGAGGGCCATGCGCCTACGTAGACCAGCTCGGATCGTCAGCGACTGAAAGGGAAATAAGTTCATCCGTAGTGAAGCTCAGCCGTTGTTGCCAATCCTACTGTAGTTAGTCCAACCAATACGGCAACTCGATTTTCTGGCTAACGACCAGAGTTTGATTTTTCACTAGCTGTAAACACTTCGACGTTAACCACTTCATGTTTGTGAGTCGTGAATATCACATTAATAACTTAGTCAAACATGAAATATCAGACGTAGGCTGTTTCAGAAAATAGTTAAACAGTAGCTATGTGGCTTAGTTGAAAGAAAAACGATGATGGGAAGGTGAGGATAGCTATCATATCATAGACAAAATGCAGCAGTACATGGTTCCATACAGCTACTTTGCCAGCTCATACATACTAGGAAGAGGTGCTTGTAATATCTGCACCATATCTTATACACAAACTATTGATTGTTACGTTATATTAATATAATCCCAGAGATTTTGAAAGAATCACATCGCCCAACAGGCAGAATATGACAAACAAATTCGTCTCTTAGAGCCTAAAGACTGTTAGATTAAGAGTTCAGAGCTTCACTTGCACTGCCACTTATGTTGTACATCGATCTTCCTATGTACAAATAATCAAACACTTCCTTGATCAATGATCTACGCTGATTAGAACTCCATTTTCATGTGGCCTGCTTGCAACTGACCTGTGCCAATTACATAATTAACACACGTTAATTAAATGTCATACCAAAGGTGTAAAAGATTTTAGCAGACCGTTAGCGATTTTTACTGACCATGGAAGCTCTGTGCTGAAACCCCATTCTCCTGGCTCTGTCCATTGTCAATATGGACAACACTCTGGAGATCATCCTCCCAGAAGTTCCTTTGCTGAGAGGTGTACAACGACTATATTAGGGTAAGATTCCTTATGATTCTTCATTAAGTGGATAATAAACTCTTTAGGCAACAATCACCTGCTGCAAGTTTGTGCTGGCTGCTCCATCCTGAAAAGCGTACTGTGCATTTATGGCCTGAGATAGAGCCAAATCTAATTGATTCAGGGTGCACTGGCTCTCCATGATGTTTGGAACAAACGATTGGAAAACATCTCCTTGGTCACTAAACGGAAAAACCGAATTGGAACTTTCCAGTGAGAAAACCGAACTAGCTGAAGGGCCACAGGCTTGGTACATCTGAATTGTATTAGGGAGGATATAAGTAACAACTCATTCAATACATCACAAGACATGGTAAACAGGAGACAATTCAAGCTCACATCTTTGTGTAGGAGTGTAGGCAGGTTACTGAAGTCAAGTGGATTCACAGTTGCCAGCTTCATAGACAGGAACTGAAGCCACAAAACAGCGAAATTGATCAGAATTTCGAGTGACGCATCCCATGGCATTAAACAATTTCAGCAGGCATGCTCTTACCTCGACTTGCTGCTGCAGCGACTGCACATAGTTTATGATCTCATCAAGCATGAGTGCCTTGCCAATCACCTACAATTACAAATAAAATTTGGCCTAGCAAATTATTAACCTTGCGCATAAAGACTATCAACTACTCGTTCTTTTCGGTTTCTCATTCAGAAATCACTAATTGATACCTTGCTGCATCCTGGAACCAGGTCCTGGAGAACCTTCATCCTCTGGCCGATCCTCTCTCTTCTCACCTACCAATGTAGAAAGCAATTCAATATGCCGCGAACGAATTCGACAAACTGGAAAAAAAACATAGCAGCATCATGAACAGAATTGTACCCTCTCCGCGAGGCTGTGGCTATCAGTTGCCTGCCCTCTCCTCGCCCGGACATGGACGTAGTCCTTGGGGGGCTCCACCGGCTTCGAATTCTTCCCCTTGCCCTCCTTCTGCCCGCCGTCCTCGACGGAGCTGTCGCTCCCGGCCTGCTCCGCCTTTGGCTTTACAAGGCTCTCCTTCTTCTCGCCCTCCTCCGTCTTGCACCTCTTGGCATCCGATTCCTTCTGCTCCCCTACCTGCAACCATAATTGACGCACCCGTCAGTGTCAGTGGCACGCAGCATGAGCGAGCCGGCCCAATTAGCTAACAAAGCGAAGCTCACCTGGCAAGAGGTGCTCAAGGAAGGCTCCTTGCCTTTGCCTTTGGCCGCCGGGGCCTTCCTCTTCTTGGCATTGGCGTCCTTCACCGCCGACGCCGAGGGAGGGTCGGACACGGAGGACGTCTCCCGCGAGCCGCCCCCACTGCCGCCGAACTCGCCATTGCCCGAAGAGCCCGGCATCCCGAAGAGCCCGGTGGCCCCGGCGAAGCGCTGCCCGTTGAAGCTGGACAGCCGCGCCGCCCGCTCCGCGAACCCCGGGTCCCCGCAGAACTTCTCCAGGCAGTCCCCACCAGCGCCGGCCGCGGCCATCGCCACGACGCCGTCCAACACCGGCATGCCGCCCAGCACACCAAAGTCAAGCCTCGGCGACGAGTTGAGCAGGCTGGCAATGTAATCACCCCCGCCACCGCCGCCCGCACCGGCCCTGCCCTCCATCGCGGCCGCAAGAAACCAACCACCAGGGCACCGTCCAAGAACCGCCCTTTCTCGGCCGACTCAAGCAAAGGCGCCTCCTTTAGGTGGCGAATCGGGAGCAGAGGCGCAGACTTTATAGTGGAGCAAGGAGAGGAAGAAGAGCGAGGGGAGAGAGACTTGGGGAGGAAGGAGAGGGGAGGGGAGGAGAGTGGTGGATGCTTGAGGGATTGGGCTATGGGCTGGAGGTCAAAGCGGTGGTGGTGAACTGGGGATGCCCCGCAGCAGCTGGAAGGGGGATTTCAATGGAATCCTTGTTCGTTCCAGCCTTTTCGGTTGGGATGGGAGGATGCTTCTTTTCCAGACTGCGCCACTGCCCGTCCCCTTTTAAGCTCGTCCCCCCGCCGGCTCGGTAACGGGCAGTAGTAAATTCGTAGCCCGGCGGTGTGGTGGCCACGCTCTCAGACGACGATGGAGAGGTGAGGATTGCCTAGAGTTGGCTCCAATGCATCCACAATAGGTAGCCCTTTGTACCAGCGTGGAGAAATGTTGTATCACGAGAGGTTAAGATTGCTTGATCCCTCTCATGCAAATTGTTTAGCATCCTTCTCTCTCCAAGGGTCAGACCCTCTCTCTCTCTCTCTTCCTAACTCACACTCATTATTCATTAATGTTTTGTTTGGCTTTAGAACCGATACCAAGACTAGCACCGGTGCTAGCTCGACGCCTCCCCATACAATGTGGCATCGGTACAAGCATGTCATGTGAGCCTGGTACCGGTAAATCAATAACTTTATTCTTTTCGGCTTTTCAATCAACTTTTGATTTCAACTTTTTTCAGTGATTATTATTTATTAAGTTAATAAGTTATAGTCATAGAACATAAACTGTAGCACAGAAAAACAGACCAAACATATTATGAATGACCTAATGTCAAAATTGGTGCAAATAGTCACTCTTGACTTTGGTTGACATGGTATCCTAATATTCAAATGTGTGCTGAAGTGGCACACTAATCAGTAATACAGGTACCCAAAAAAACATGGTGGGTGTAACACCCCTATTTCTAGGGTTATTAGGTTTCTCTCGCAACTATCCATGATTGTTCAGCTGTAAGTACTGTAGATGAGTGTACATCATTGCCATCATAAGCTTATGCATAAAAGCCAAAATTTATTGCAAAATTAAGGCTTAGTACCCAAGTTTTACACAGAGGAGCATGCGACCCAAAGTTATACTACAATGCAATAGAACTCCACAGGCATGCCTGAGTGTATAATAAACCCTAACACCAGACATCATTTACTTCGTAGTATTCCTCAGTGTCACATTCATAGATTTCTCCATTTTCTTGCCAAACACCTTCTGTTTATGATTTTAGCAAGTATGAGTACAATCAACCGTACTCAACAGATCACATGGGGAAAATGATAAATAACCACTTGCTAGGATTTTCAAGAGATGGGGATATCGTGGTTTTATTAAAATATTTATTGATACAATTTTATTTTTAAATATTTTTTAACACAAAATAACAAAGTATAAACTTTTTAAGGAATTTGAGTTTCAACATCTTGATTACCAAACTTTAATATTTACAAATCATTTACAAATCTACTTATGTCTCACTGTTAGAATCACCATTAAACACAGCTTCATTTACCAAAAGCACAGCGTATTCGAATATCATTTACCAACTTTACATATAAGATCTCTTAACCACTGTGACTGAGTTAAGAAAATAAGGTTGTTCACTGCTCATCTCTTTATATAGCCTCTACCCAGTAAGTTATGGGACCAAACGCCAGGAATATGGTCGTTGATAGCGAGTGGAGCCTACAGTTGTGAAAGCATGGTTTTATCATTTCTATACCACATTCTTCGCCAGTTGTTCCCTTTTTTGAAACAGTATATTATATTCTTATAGTAAATATTCAATCAATTTGAGCAGCTACTAGATCAGGTTTGACAAGTCAACACTTGTGGCTGAGTAATTACTATATTCTTTACTTTAGCATAAGGTTCTAGTACTTTCTTTTCACCAAGTCACTTTTAAAACTCTACTGGAAAAATACCGTTTCTTAGCAGCGTAAAACAGTGAGTTCTTAGTCTACCATGATTATTATTTAAATAGTATATTCATTGATACTAAGTCTTGTCAAGGTGAATATGTGTATCAAAATTAAACAGGGCCTTTTATGTGGTAGGGCATAGCTAGTATAATGTCATTCTAAATATTTATTATATAAGAAATAACAGTGCAAATATTGAAAATACTGGTAATTAAATAATTAAAGGAATTTAGGTTCAATATAATAAGAAACATGTGACTTGCTTTGTTGTTCTATATATTCTACTGGTTCAAAATCTTCGATGCCTTGAGTTTGCTCTTGATGATCTCCTTCCTGAAAGGACTGCTCAACTACGTTAGATGCTAGCACAAAAACAGAAAAACTCAATTATGTGCTCGAAGGAATGAGCTAGGAAAAGAAATAAATAAAGAAATAGAATCCAGAAAATCAAATGAAATGGGTTTAGGGTTCACAGAGGTCTGGTATGGGGAAGTGGAGCTGAAAAATGGGTAGACGGGTTCGAAACGGATGAAATGGATGTATATATGTGTTTTAGGGTTTGGTGAACAGTCACGGGTAAAACACTGTTCATTGCGAGTTTCTATTGTTCACACCAGGTCTGGTTACTGTTCATACTGGGTCGATGGGTGACAGTGGAATGACTGGCTTGGCTTGCGATGGCTTGCGTTGGTGTGTCCATGGCATAATGGTTTTGGCCAAACAGGATAGTGGTGGCGGATGAGCTACGAGGTTTGGCGAACCATGGCGGTGCTTTGTTTGAGTTCTTAGGGTCATGAGGATGCTACAGGAGTAGGCAATTGAAAAGTGATGAACTGAATAGGAAGAATTGAAATTCGAGCTTACTTGAGGTTTTTAGCGACGACGGTGACACGACGGCCAGTGTCTATATAACTCAATGGAGGGCTCAGGGTGTTTTATAGGTGAGCTAGGGTGGTTTGGCACCGGGGAGGTGTCCGCTCGGGTTTCGACGCATGGCCAGGGTGGGAGAGCTCGGGAGGCTTTGGCCATGTTCGGGGCTACAGGGGAAAGGTCGATGATGGGGTGGCACCTCGAGCTTGGTATTTCCTCGGGTGGAGCAATATGGCTGTCAAGGTGGCAGGGGTGACATGTCGGCTGTGAGCAGAGGCGGCGGTTTGAGGATGTCGGCCTTGGCTTGTCCGGCAGTTGTCAGGAGTATTAATGGTTGCTCAGTGGTTCTGCAGTCGAGACGTAAGGCGGCTAACTTGGGTGTTGTGGCGCTGACCAAGCAGTGAGAGAGACGGTGGGATTTTTTGGTGGCGAGTTCCTTTGTCGGATGATGAACAGTAGTAGCCAGCTGACAGTTCGCACAAGTGGCCGAAGAGGGCGATGTCCACATGAGAGAAGAGCACTAATGGGTGGGAAAGGTATTGAATTGGGCAGGGATTCAAATCAAATCGAAATTTGATGAAATTCAACTTGTTTACAAATTCTGGATTGTTTAAGTGGGATCCATCTATCGACCTCTCTATTCGCTCCTTTCTTTCCTCTCCTTATTTTCCCAACCGCCAATAGACCTAAGAATATCTTTTAAGTGGTAACTTCAGAAGAGGGAGTGCCACATTAGCTGAAGTTATCACCAAAACTTCTATTCCAATGTATAGTAGCTTATAGACACACAAAAATACAAGGCAAACCTACGATGTCTTTCTAGCACTCTCCAAAAAGGAATTGCCCCAAGCTTGACCTGCACTATTTAATTGAAGCTATTGTTAGCTATCAACAAGCCATAAGTTATCATCCTTCCTGATCATAGTTATTAAAACCTTATAGGTGAGTGAACTGGCTACGTGTCTGGTTTGCGGTTCACCAGTCTAACCGTTGGTTCAACGGACGAATCGGCGGCTCAACAAATATTAGTATTTTAACTTTTTGTGATTATCTTTTATCTAAAATGGTTCATTCATGAACACTTGTGGGCAAAATTAGTTCTCATAGTTGATATTGTAGGCATTAAACATGATAAAGAACACTATGCAATCAATGAAGATATAGGTTTAGGGGCAAGTAAACATCAATCACAAACGACACTGAAGAACCACCGTAAACCACTTAACACCAGCTAGTGTGATGCTCTCGATGGCGTTCACAGCACTGATTCCGTCATGCCACAGCCGCCAAGGACACCAGTTGCTCGGGATAGCCATCAGCCACAAACGACACTGAAGAGCCACCGTAAACCACCGAGGACGCCTGTAGGCCGTCGCACGCGAGCAGTGGAGGATGCCGATAGGAACCTTGAGTCAGAGAACAGAGAAGAAAGAGAGAGAACTTGGGAGTTGGTAGCCATGGAAGAAATGAGTAGAGAGTAGAGGCTACATGGTGGCGGCTGGGTATGGGTGAGCCCTAGGCTATCCTTCTTCACATGGAAATGGGCCTATTAGGCCAGGCCAAGCGCACATTCTCTTCCCTTCTTCCTTTCCTAATTTTCCTTGCACAGCAACTGTTCAGTTCGGCGGCCAAAACCGTCCGGTTCACCAGTTTTTAAAAAACTGCTGGTTCTTCTGGTTTTTTCCAGTCCGATTGTGGGGGCGGTCTCTAAAGCAAACCGAGCCACCGAGGCCGCCAATTCCCGCTTTTTTCAGTTCGACCGGTGGTCCTCTTCTCATAGTTGGAGCTTATTCTCAGAAGGATGGGACCAGAGCTAGTTTTTTTCACCCAACTGGTAACAGTCCTTGAAATCACATTGATCATTTGCTTTTGTGTTGGTTGATTTTAGCGGATGGTCAAGATTAGTGATTGATTGCTATGTACATTCTACATTGCCTTCAGGAATACCATGTTGTACCTGCTATCAGGAAATTTCAGGAATACCATGTTGTACCTGCTATCAGGAAATAAGAAGTAAAATGGAAATAAACAAAAAAAAAACACGTGTGAAACGCAAGTTGTCATAAGCATCGTGCCGTGCACATTGCAAGCACTTGTCTGAATTTAAGGATAGAGAAACTTCATGAGAAGATCCTAGTTTATGATGTGATGAATCATTATAGTTTGGAAAATTTAAAATTTTGATTGGCAGTGTTGCTGGTCGATCAAGGGAAGACCGGTCAGATCAACATTGTGCCACCGATCTGACCAGTTTGTGTTAGCGGTCTAACCGCCTGAGGGCTGGCGGTTTGATCGGCTGAGGAATGTCCAGAAGGGACTTTTGGCCAGAATTCACATTTGTGGATTTTGAATTGAGGAATGAGTTTTTGTAAGTACTGTCAATGGTTTTATGTTACATGAGTTATGTTACAACTAACATGGGTCAAGTCATGAATAACTTGTGTCTAGAAATGATTTCTTTGTCTTTGAATGTGCAGAGTCACTTCGAGTCAACTGTGGTCAACGGTGAGAATCGGGGCTAGGTTCATGGAGAAGTTGAGGCCCAGAACGATCGAGGAAGCGGGGAGAGACGGTGAGCTCAAGTATGGCATGAGAAAAACGGAAAATGTTGAAGACAAGTTCGAACGGCGGGATTGCATCATATGGCTTGACGTGCCAAGTGAGCCATGGTACGGTGGACTGAGACAGGAGAGACTTAATGATGTGTGGCAAGCTGCACTAGTGGTGCACCTACACATAGCAAGCATGGTAATTACTTGCAATGGATGGTGATGATCGAGTCAATGAAGAGTATTTTGGTAGTTTAGCCAAAATATCGGAAACTACCTTGGATCAAAACCACGGCGCATGAGTGATGCTTGGGAGAGTGGTTTAGGTTAAGGTAGGCTGGTTTGTTCAAGACGGATCAAGACTAAGAATTTAATGGATTCAGGATTATACGCTTTGAAAAGAGTGCGTATGTGAATATATGTGAGTAAAACCCATGTGTGGAGTTAACGGGTTTTTTCTATTGTGCTAAGTGGATAGTATCCATTAAGAGGTGGATGTGGCTGGTAGCCCATCTATAAAAGGGGTTGGGATGGAAGCTTGTGGCTAACCATCCAACCAACCTCTCTTGTGCTTTGTTGTTTTAGGGTTAGGGTTTCGAGTATGTGGTGTGCTCCCTGTCCTCTAAGGTGGAGCGACTGTAAAACTTTTCTTCTCAAGCAGCAATAGATTCAATCTTTGATTATTCTCATATTTATTTCTTTTCTTGATTAATTTGCTCTTGTTTCGGTTGGTTTTTCTCTCTTCCTTCCCTTTCTTAATCTTGCTGTGCCAAGGACATGTAAGAGATGGCGAGAGTCTCTAGGAATCATTCTCCACCCATTTAGGCACGTTGGTAGTAAGTTCATCAAGAAATTCGATTTTTGTATGTTTTTGACATTCTAAGTGGTTTCTTGATGTGAGGGTTTTTGGAGTGATTTTTCAGTGTTTTTGCTTGCTGTGATATGTGAGAATATATCTATAACCATCTTAGCTATCCTTTGCTCACGAGCAAGCCTTCATCATTGATTTTGGTTTTTGTTCAATTTTGGTGTAATCTTGCTTAAAACTCAAAAAAGGTCTAAACTTTAGCATAGGTTGTTGCGATCCATGGATGGAATAGTTTCCGAGAGCTTAAGCTATGTGTGTACAAAGTTTTATGACTTTTAGATCATCCAATCAAAAGTTATGTGCATTTTAAAATCTCGCACCCATGCTGATTTTACTGTTTATAAGCCTGAAAACAATGTTTATAGTAGTCAGACCACCCCCTTGGTTGGCGGTCAGACCACCAAGGAGAGGTTAGACCACCCTCTGGTTGGTTGTCAGACCTTCAGGAGTTAAGTTCTTCGAGATTTTGTGTTCTTGGGTGATTAGCTTTGGATTTTGGTAGTGGATTTGATTATTAGTAACTCTGTAGTTATTTGAGAATAGAATCTGGAATGCTTAGAGAAAATTTTAATTGGCACCATTCATCCTTCCTCTATTGTCTTTACGGTCCTATAGTGATTGCATATTTCAAGTGAAATGTAGGCGCTATTTAGACATGAGAAAATTAGCTATGATATGCAAATTCTGTACATGCATGCTAATAGGTATTAGGCAGTAGGCATTTATACATGCATGCTAATAGGCACTAGTAGCTGCTTACTACTTCTCAACGAGAGAAAATAGATGGATTTTGGAGAACCTTATGCCTAATTGTTTAGCCAAAAATAGCATTTGAGATAGGACCATCAATTCTTTTGTAGAACTCGATGGCCCACACACATCCTGTGGAAGATAATCCTCGTGGATAATTCGATCTGCCTAACATTTCATCACCTTTCCGTGCATGCACGGTGTTGAGATTCAGGGAGCTGTCGAGATTACTTTCTATGAAGGGAAGAGGAGGCCCCATCCTTGCTTGATGTCACGGCTTCCACGAGCTCAAGAAACTTAATGCATCAATGGAAGGTTAGATCCCACAAAATTAACTGCTCATAGATTAAAAAGAAAGAAAGAACATCGACATACATAAATACCTGCACGGTTTCATTATTGTCTGGTAGAAATGCAACTTTGAGGCTTTAATGAAGGCTAGTCAAGTTAATCATGTCTCACAAAGAAGGGAAAAATATGAAAGTTAGAAAGGATACAACGATGCCTAAGATAGAAGAGGCGCGCCGCATATCTTTGTTTGCAAGTAGCAGAATGTGTGTTTTGGATCCACTACAACCACCATAGCTTTCTGATCTACCACTACTATACTACATGTGCACCTCTCACGTAATGTGTTTTCATTATTCGGTGGTAATTCTCATTCTTACATTTACCCTTACCTTTTTACCCTTCCTGGTGAGTCACATTTCTCCATCAATGCACAAGACACATTGCAAGCCACTGGTCACAACCGAAGCCATCCAAGGTCATGAAATAGAGCCAACAGAGAGAAGAAGGGAGAAAGCAACAACACCACTGCCCATAGCCACCAGTGAGGCAAGCTCACTACCACAGCACATAGACAGGAAGCCAGCCACCACTGGCAGTCACTGCGACACTAAAGCACTGCACCACCATACCATAGCATAGAAGCATTCATGAGCCACCACCAGTAAGTCGACAACCAAAGAGAGGTAAAGCTTGCCCATTTAAACCCCCACACAAGAACCCTAAACTCAGCTGAGAGATGGAAGTCAAGGGAAGAAGCCAAGACCAAAGGACACCAGAGGAGAAGAGCGCCACGACTAGAGGATGGCAGCCACAGGCCACCATAGAGCACTAGCCATATCAGGAAAACACAACCACGTGAGAGCAGGTACATCACCAAACCAACCTAAATCAAGCCCAACAACGCCCACAAGGTAATACTATAGCCAATACCATTCCATTTGGCCAACTTTAGAGATCCAAGAACCGGCCAACATAGCCATGGCAGAGCACCGCCTATGGCTCATGTCACTAGAGAAAAAGTATGGGTGGCCATCCATAAGCTCCCAGGGCCATTGCCATTGCTCCCTAGCGCACCACATGGTTGCTCACCCACAAGCCCCAAACCCGTAAACACCATTTCGGTTACTCATGTAGCCATATACCACATTCCACAACTAGCTGAAGATAAAATGAACAAAAACAAAATAAAGCTAGAAGGGAATACGGTAATGTAGGAGTAGGGGAGAAGATAGAACTAGAAAATCGAAGAACTAGGGCCATGGTGTTGGCGGCATATAGCCATTGGGATGCAAGGCACCGAAGAGGAATAGTTGTAGGACAGGCTGACAGTGTACCAGAGCACAGCGCCAGTGGCATGTAGCCTCCAAGACACCATGCGTCGGCGACATACAGCCATCGTGACGCACAGCTTCGATGGGGGAGAAGGGCCGGCAAAGCAAAAGGGCGCTGACAGGGTTTTAGTTCCATTGAGGAGTAGGGCGACGGGGTGGAGGCACCGCTGAACAGCTAGCAAGGTGCATGACGTCGGCAAGGTAGGAAAGCCCCGACGAAGATGCATAGCACCGAGGAAGACAGGAGGAGACACGGGAGACCAGCTGTGGATCTGGTGAAAATGACACCGGAATAACTCACCTCGTGACCCGATCCGATGAAGTTGAGCCTCAAATCACCACGAGGCAGCCAAATTTGAGACCGGCGGCGAAGGAGACAATGCGAGAAGAATGGGCTGGACCGAAGCACCGACGACATCCGGAAAGAACGGAAAACCGAGGAGAGGTGAGGCGGAGTATGGGGGCAGCATGAGGAGGCGTGCCATCTGTAGCATTGGGCTAGCAAGGCTGAGGTCAATGAGGGATCCGAGAAAGGGGAGGATAGGTGAGAGGAATCGAGTGATGTTGATGGTGCAATGGGAAGAGAGAGAGAGTCGGCAAAATGGGCTAGCAACTAAACAAGATTAAGTCCAAATCAACCTTAGGAAGACAATAAGAATTGATAAATACCCTCATGAAAATAATAAATACCTAGAAACTAAACCAGAAAAAACCTCAATAAATATTGCGAAGAAAAGCAGTAAAACATAACTTCCTGAATAATATAAAGGACTCTAAAAACCAGTGTAAATATATTCAACAAAAGTTGTTGCTTCATTTGGAATATAATAGAAAATCCAAATAATTTTTTTGATCAAAACTAAGGCTGGGAAGAACTGGTCTAAGGGGAAGAGACCAATTAGACCACCACTAAGGAGGTGTTTGGGACTGCTCCACAAACTCTACCGTGGAGCAGCTCCACAAAAAACCTGGAGTTTGTGGAGCACCCATTTAGGTGCTCTCACAACTCCACCTTTTTTTCCTCGAACAGAGTGCGTGGAGCTGAATCTGTTTGGCTAAAAAACGTGGAGCGGAGCTGAAAAACGTGGAGTGGAGCAGTCCCAAACACCCCCTAAGTTAGATACCCTATATTCAGACAAGTAGAGCAGGCTTTTTAAGTATGCTGTGATACATGAATTACTTTAGTATAATTATTTTCTATGATCACCTTGCATCAAATTAATTTCTAAAAGAAAAGAGAAATGACAAGAAGAAATGAAACATGATAAGAAAGAAAGAGAGTAAAACCACTAAATGAGTGGTGGCCTGCAAAGGTAAATAGTAAAGGAGGATAGAGGGTGCTCTAATAGGGATTTAGCGGCAAATGAGATCTTCTACATATGAATATAATATAAGGATTATAAACAGTCTTTATTCTAGAATGAGTTGTAAAACAATATTAACCATATTTCCCGCTTCAGACGGGTAGAACAGTTTACTCTCTTATGTTGCTACTATCTTCATAATGAGTAAGTAGTATAGGACTAGGGAAGGACTCAGAACTAGTATAGAGCCCGAAAGTGAGGGATTAAATACACATGTTATCGCGGTTGAGTATTGAGTATTCAGACCCACTCGTCTAATGGCTATTCTATAGTCAGATGGAGATATAGTGATGAAAGTTGAGAAAATATTATGAATTCTAAATTTGGGATCACATCAAAGGAAATGCGAAAGACTCAATGTCCATAAGAATTTGAAATAGTTATGAGTAAAGTGACACAAGTCTGTGAAATACTTAATAAATCATGAATTCATGCCAGTCTTTTAGATAAGAATCTAAGGGAACCAATTGGGGGCATTCTGTTCTCTAGAATAATTGTTAAAATAATTTTAGATACTAAATACTCGCAAACTCTTAAAAATGATAACAAATGGATTTGAAATGAAAGATCATATAAGAGTTTAAGAAATATGAGAACAAATGTACATCATTATTTGAAAATTTTGCTATGTACTTTGTACTCACTCTTGCTATTAAATCTCCCCTTTAGAGTCATATTCAACCGGGTTGTACTTGAGATTTGACGAGGGTGGGGTGAAAAATGAAGGCACCCAGGGGTACGAGGTTGAGACTAACTAGGAGTTTGACAAGGTGAGGATCTTATACAATAGCTGAGAGGAGTAAACGACATGTAGTTCATCATCCAGGACCAGACGGGTACTATGTTATACTTTTCATTTATTTAGGTGGTGATCGGTTCGGCTGAAAAGCTCATGGCTTATGGCTGAAAACATCTTGTAGTTTGGTGAAAAAAGCATCAGAGTGACAGAGGCTTATTTAACATAATTAAATTTAAAAAAATTTAAAAATATAAAAAATATGTTAGCCCATTACGTATAATACAAACAAATACGGGAAAAAAAGAACCGGCAAAAAAGCTCAACAAAAAGCCAAAAGTTCAGAAAAAGACGAAACTTATGAATAGTGAAAAATAAGCCAGAAGTCAGAAGCCGAAGCCGAGTTGATCGGGGCCTTAGAGTACTATGTACAATTAATGGTGAAAAATAGGTAATATTTTATTATTATGGAGCTATTGTGTCCCAAGACCTTAAACCCTACGTGACTTGGAGTTTAAATAATAATAAAGTATAAAGCCTCTAATTATTGTTCTGTCACAACTATTTTGATGTGCTTATTATTCGTTGAAGCGGTGTTGTATCGAACAAACGAATAATAATCCGTTGACTGATGTTATTACCTCTTGATAATGATACGGGTCACCACAAAAAAGATATGATTGTAAAAACCAATTGCTTAATGTCATTCGTGAGCTAGAATTTGGCGATTTTTCATACCCAAAACACGTGGTCGTTGAGTCATTGAAGTACTGTAGCAGGCCGATCCGAAACATGTCATGTATACTGGTGTCCTAAAAATCTACCGTCTTAGAGCATGTCCAATACAGGTGCTTAGGGAGATACTTAGTAATAAAAAACTGATTTTTCTTGCCACATAGGATAGATAAGGTGCTTATTTTGAAGCATCGATGCTTAAATAAGCACCGGTGCTTAGTAGGTGCTTATGTGTATAACTATATCTATTAATAGATAATATAGCATCTAAGCACCTATGGAAGAGATGCTTGCATTGGAGGAAATAACTTTTGCATGGATGCTTGATGATGTGGCTATATTCTCTCTCTTTAAGCATTTATATATAAATATCTTGCATTGTATATGCTCTTAGTTGCAGCCTCGCATTGCCAGCTACCACTACTGCCCAAATCAAGACTGTTGTGCTCCCCTTCCCGGCAACCACCGTCGAAAAACTGGACCACGAGGTGAAGTGAATCACGCACGGTTCTTGATTATAAATTGCTCGAGGGGCTCCCTCTTTATCATTCACCCGGGACATTATGAACCAAGTGTACGAATGAAAGATCTTCCAGGAATATGTAGTAATAAATAGTAGATTGGGTGCATCTTACGAGTTATTCTAGTACAAGCCCTCTGTACTTGTTTAATCAAGAAACCGTGGACAAAGTTGGCCTCTGGTTATTCGCTTGATATTTTACATGCGGCCCATCGATTTTGGTTACAACCGTTTAGCTTATGGCTGTATTTTTTAAAAACGATGAAAGATATTAAAGACGTTATAGATGATGCATACTAATAAATTTAAAAAGCTATTTGAAGAAATATTTAGAGAACCCGTTGAATTTATTTTGGTTTTGAGAGAAACTGAAGTAAACAATCACACTAAAAACTAAGAAAAAATAACGATTTACTCCGCCTGCTCAATCATTTGGGCAGTAGGAAATGGGGATCCATGGGCGTCCAAGAAGTGCTAATTCTTGCAGGTCTTCCAATTTTTTTGCAAAGTCACTTTTGGTATAACAACACAACAATGGAAACACAAGTTGAGCACCCCTGACATGTCAAGTGATGCTTGCGGCTTGTCAGTTACCAAAGGAGTGCCACGCTGTTGCTACGTCAGATAAATTCGTATGGCCACCTGACCATCTGCAATCGGTGTGTTCCTTTAACGTTGGTGTTTGTTTGTAGTTGTTGGATCTGAACTTGCAGCATAAAATTTGGTGGATCTGAACATAGAATAGGAAGGACTTGCCTCATATATATTCCCTCTCTGAGGTCAATGATTGCTGCTATTTCTACCCTTCTCGACCTTCTTCCCGGTTTTCTTGTGGGTCTCCTCGCCTAGCACATCAAATTATTTTAGAGAATTGATAAGCCATTTCACTTGAGCGCACTTCCTCTCTAAACCCCACAGCTATCTCTCCATTTCTGCTCATCTCCTCTCCCACCTCCTGCCTCCCACCCCAATCCCAAATCCCTAGATCCAACCCCACGGCCACGTGTGCCGCCCAATTGTTCCGCGCATGCGGATCCGCAAGTGTGCCTCCCGCCTCCTCGGCTCCGTCTACTCCCCCACAGCGCCGGGCCCCGATTTGAGCTCTTGCTCCTGTCCCTGCCGTCGGCCCCCAATCTCGCGCCGAGGGCACCGGCTTTGTGGTTGCGACTGCCACCAGGGAGTCCGATAAAATCAGTTGCAGCCTCTATGAGTTCTGTGGTATCCTGACCTTGACCGCCGCGGCCTAGTGAATACTGCACAAGCTCCGTTGCCTTCTCCTATCGACGCTGGATCCACCCGCCTGCCGCCGCCACACCCGAGGCCTCGCTGTCGCTTGCCATGGGAGGTAGATGTTGTTTTTTGTTGCAACATTTTTTATTTCATGTGTGTAATATTTTGATTTTATGCATACAACATTGATATTCTTATCAATTTTTTGTTGCATATATGGCCAAAAAAGTTGCATAAATAGATAAAAAAAATATTGTGACCAACCATACGAGTATACGACCACGGCTGTTACGACCACGGTTACTTCGACAACGGCCGTTATGACCACGACACTTCGACCACAGCTGTTACAACAACGGCCGCTATGACCACTGCTACTACGATCATGATTATGGTCGAAGTAACCGTGGTCTTAGCAGCTATGGTTGAAGTCGTAATGGCCGTAGATGATAAAAAATGTTATAACCAAACGTAGGACGTCCAGGCTAGTAACTCCCAATTTTTTAACAGAAAAACCGTACCTACAATCAACCATTTCTCATTACAAACTCCGTGAAACCGTTAACAAACGGTGCTTTCAAACCTGGCTCGTTCTCATTCTCTTCCAAAAACTAAATTGGGCAGATCGTAATACAACACACCGACTTAACAGAATTCGTTCGTTCGCACGCGTAGCAGACCCATTCCTGGCGTGTTTGCGCCACCCTCCCGTAGGCCATAGTACATTGATCCACAAGTCATCGAGGTCTCTGATCGGCCGCAATTACAAACAATTACGTCGTCCGGTGCCATGACGGCTCATCGGCCAAGTTGGCCGTGCCGTGCTGCACCGTCAAATTCTTGGCACCAACATGAATGCGCGGTACGGCGAGCACAGTGCCGCGTTTTTTAGGTCAATTGCGAGGATCATGGCGGTGGTACGTCGCCGGCAATAGATTCTGTTGGCGAAGAAATAACCCAATCGCTCACGCTCCCGACGAACTCACGAAGCTCACGCTCGTTGAGGCAGCAGAAAACTGATGAATACACAATGTATTTGCTGTGCTGCGCTGCTCTAAATCGCTGCACTTGGTTCTCTTTATATACACCAATACAATGACCGTACCGGTAGCAAACAAAACACCAAAACAGACTTCTCAACGGAAGTGGACTCCGACTCCTATACAAACAGCATCGCGGATGCAACACGGATTATTACTAACAAACTCCCCCTAATCCTGTTGCATTCACTTGATCCCGATTACGCCGATACTGTCGCGTAGCTCTAGGAATCGAACGCGCCGAGTGGCCGTCGGGATGTCCGCGAGCTGCCGCCCGATTTCAGTGAACTCGAGAACAATTTTTCCTCCATCGACCGCCTCACGGATGAAGTGAAACCGGTGTCGATGTGTTTGCTCTGTCATGGAGGACTGGATTCTTGCTAAGAGCAATGGCGGACTTGTTGTCCACCCCGAGTTCCGCGCGGAAGCTTGCTCCAAGAGCTCTGCAGCAGCGGTGAAGCTAGACGCCCGACACGCTGCTTTGTCGCCGCGGCGATGTACTCGCCATACGAGGAGAGCCACAACCCGCTGTTTTGCGATCGCCAAGAGATCGGGCTTGTGCCGAGGAAGAAGAGGATACGGTGGTGCTCTTTCGCCGTCAAGGTCGCCGCCATGTCGCTATCGCCGAGTCTCGACAAAGCCACCCCGCCTTCTTCTCTCGGGTAGGTGATGCCGAACCCCCGTGTCCCGGCGATGTACCGGAGGATGTGCTTCACCGCGGCGAAGTGATCTTCTCGCGGATCCTCCATGAACCGACTTACGTACCCTACGGCGAACATGATGTCCGGGCGGGTATGAGTCAGATAGCGCAGGCTCCCTACAACGCTCCGATAGCGAGTTGCGTCCACAGGCGGTGCCGTTGATGCCTTGGACAGCTTGAGCCTCTCTTCCATTGGCGTGTGACAAGGGTTGCACTCTGCCATGCCACTCTGCTCCAGGAGCTTCCCAGCATAGGCGCTTTGACAGAGCGTGATCCCACTGTCGCTTTGACATACCTCAATGCCGAGATAGTAGGTGAGCAGTCCCAAGTCGCTCATGCGAAACATGGACATCATCTCGCGCTTGAATTTGTCAATGCCTGCTTGCGTTGTCCCGGTGATGATCAAGTCGTCGACGTAGACGCCAATGATCAATGTTCCTCCGGGTGCCCGCCGCGTGTACAGCGCGTGCTCATCCATGCACCGGCTGAAACCCAGCTCCTGGAGGCTGGCGTCCAGCTTGGCGTTCCAAGCGCGCGGGGCTTGACGCAGCCCATACAACGCCTTGCGCAGCTTGAGCACCTTGTGCTCCTGCTTGTCGACGATGAAACCCGGTGGCGCTCGACGAGACCTCCTCGATGAGGTCCCCGTTCGAAACGCGACTTCACATCCATGTGGTGCACGGACCACCCTTGGTGCGCCGCCAGAGCAGCAGTCGCGCCGACTCCATTCGCGCGACAGGCAAAGACCTCCTCGAAGTCGATCCTTCGCGCGCAAGATACCCTTTCGCCACAAGACGCGCGCTGTGTGCGGTGATGGCGCCATGCTCATCTCGTTTTACCTTGAAGACCCACTTGAGCCCGATCGCGCGATGCCCGGCAGGAAGCTCAACGAGGTCCCAAGTGTTGTTCTCCTCGATAGCTTTCATCTCCTCCAGCATCGCTTGGCGCCAAGACGGGTCGCGTTCCGCCACGCCAAACGTGGCCGGCTCTTCTGCACTCACCATGTGCAGCTCGGCAGGGGCGATCGATTCTGGCTCCAAGAACCGTGTCGGGGCACCAGCGGGTGCGGGGCCGATGATGTCCCGCAGCGTCTTGAACCGATGTTGTGCGCCGCTGTCGTCGTCGTGATCGAGCTCGGCAAGCGCCTCAGCCGTTGGCGACACGAACCGCCCACCCGGTGCGTGATCCGGAGCGCCAGGTGGTGTGTGCAATGCTCTCCGAGCGAGGACCTCCACGGATCGGCGATGATCTCGTGTTCGATGACGAACGTGCCCGTGCTAGACGTCTTCTCCAGCTCGCGGGATTCGCCCAATCGGTGGCCTTCTCGTCGAACACCACATCGCGGAGACGTGGGCGCGCGCGCAACCGGTCGAACAGCCGTGACGCTTTCGACCCGGCTCGAACCCGAGGAGCACCATCTTTACGCTGCGATCATCCAACTTCTTCAGATTTGGCGAGTTACCTTGGCGTGAGCGATGCATCCGAACGTCCGCGCAGAAAGAGACGTCGGGTTTTCTCCCATGCCAAGCCTCGAGCGGCGTCATGCCGTCCAAGCTCTTGGTGGGTGCACGGTTCAGGAGAAAGACAGCGGTGGTCACCGCCTCCCCCCAAAACTCGACGGCATCCCTTCGCTTTGAGCAAGCGGTCGCCATACCGACGATTGTCCGGTTGCGCGCTCAACAACGCCGTTCATGCGCGGCGAGTATGGTGCCGTGAGCTGCCGTGCAACTCCACGATCCGCGCACATCGCCGAACTCGATTGAGGTGAACTCTCCTCGATCGATTCGCGACGCGCAGACGCCGCCCGGTCTCGACCTCGACACTGGCCTTGAACTGCTTGATGACGGTAGGCGCCTGATCCTTGCTCGTCAGGAGGCGAAGCCACATGTAGCGGCTGCAATCATCGACGAGGAGGAGAAAGTAGCGCCGGCCACCATGAGTCGCCGGTGAGATGGGCCACACAGTCACCATGCACGAGGTCGAGCGATCCCCAAGACGGTAGTAGGCTGCCGCTGAAACGGCACGCCTTTGCTTGCCAATGAGGCGGTATCGCAGATCTCACCGGATGATGATCACGGAGTCCGCGCACCATCCGTCTTGAGCCAACTTCTTCAAAGCGCCGAGTTGAGGTGGCGTAGCGTGCATGCCATAGCCAAGCCTCATCATCTTGCCGCGCCATTAAGCACACCGCCTCGCAATGTTCAAGTTGAGCATGTACAGCGGTTTTGGCGCGCTTCACCTGGCAAGCGCTGACGTTGCCGATCGCGAATCCGTAGCACTCCGCCGATCGGCACTGCAACCACGCCGTCGAGTGGCCGATCGCGATGATGTTGCTCTTGAGCACGGAATGTAGTAGACGTTGTTGATCGCTCGGTGTTCACCGCTCGGCAGTGAACAAAGACGTGCGCGCGCCGCGGGATGTCGACCACCGAGCCGTCACCAAACTTCACCGGCCGATGATGCCCGTGTCAGCTCCGCGAAGAGGTCGCCGGCCGGTCATGTGGTTGCTGGCCCCGGTGTCCGAGATACCACACGCCGCTGCGCCGCTTCTCCTCGCACCGAGGTTCACTTGGGCGTGCGTTTCATCGAGCTTGACGAAGTTTGGCGGCATCTGCTCGACGTCGTCAGTGAGGGCACATACCGCGCCATGAGCAGCGTCGATCATCATCATCCTCCGGGTGAGATGGACTCGCCGCGCTTTGGCGCCGGCAATCCTTGGCCCAATGGCCAATCTTGCCGCAGTTGCGGCACTTGTCACGACTGACGTTGCGCTCGCGCCCGTCATGCCCGGCGTCGCGGCCACCCTCGCCTTTGGGTCGCCGATTGCCCCTACCACGGCGACGGCCATGGCCACCCGACTTGCTCGACGATCTCTCGCCGCTTTGCTTCTCCTTGAGGCGCGCCATCCATTCCTCCTCGGTCGCAAGAGTTTAGCTTTCGAGGTAGTAGTCGGTGGCGCCGCTCGCGAGATGCAACGATCATCGGCGCCTTTCGGCGCTCGGTGACCTCCTCAATGGACAGCTTGAGAGATCAAGCATGGTCTCTATGGTGTAGACGACATGACCAAACCGGCGGGCGACGCGGCGAAGGTACTTTTCGGCGGCCTTCGCTTCGTCGACGGGTTCGTCGACTCGGAAGTCGGCCGACCGGGCAGCTCAAGCGGCGCAAAATCCTCGTGATCTTCGCCTTCCTTGAACGCGAGCAACTCAAACTCGGTGCGCGGCTTCGGAGCCGAGTTGCGGACGTGATCGAGCCAATTCGCATAGACTTGACGTAGTCCCATGCTTCCTTGGCCGATCGCTTGATGGCGGCGCGCGAATCATCTCTGCGGACCGCTTGAGGAGCGCTCGAGTGCCGTGACGATCCTCCCGCAAATCGGCGTCGCCATACTCGACGGCGTCCCCACAAGCCCTCGCTCGAGCATGACCTTCATTACGAGCGACCAATCCGTGTAGTTGTCGCGCGTGAGCATCGGATAGGACGCGCCTCAACCTCCCGCATCGTCTTACGGACCACCATGTCGCGGCGCGAGTGCGACCACGACGAGGGACGAACGGCGAGGCCAAGCGCCGCCCTCGGCCTCCATGGCGCGGCGACATACTCCGATCGCCGCCGTTGTCGGAGCCGACATCGCGCAGGATCGAGTCACCTTGCTCGATACCAAATGTTGGCGAAGAAATATCCCAATCGCTCACGCTCCGATTTAACTCACGAAGCTCACGCCGTTGAGGCAGCAGAAAAACTGATGAATACACAATGTATTTGCTGTGCTGCGCTGCTCTAAATCGCTGCACTTGGTTCTCTTTATATACACCAATACAATGACCGTACCGGTAGCAAACAAAACACCAAAACAGACTTCTCAACGGAAGTGGACTCCGACTCCTATACAAACAGCATCGCGGATGCAACACGGATTATTACTAACAGATTCTACTCCATTTCACTTTGGACTTTCACTGTACTGGCTGCACGCACTCATCGCCCTACGAATCAACAGCGGCAACGGCAAAGGCGATGAGTCGCCGCGGCCTCACAGGTCAACTTGCTAGTCTACCAAAGCTGAAAGGACGATAGAAAGTAAAGCTCGTCTACGTGCTACAAAAGTTACTGCTAGAAATTGTGATGATCTTTGCACTCGGGCAGTTAGTAAAGTGTGTGTCCATGTAAAGCAAAGTTACTAGTTTTTCAACCTTGTCTCCTAGCTCAATTCTCTTGTGTGTAACTACTAACTGCTAACATCTGTTAACCCTTTGTAATCGGTTGTCTCTGAAAAAGGAAAAGAACGAAATGGTAAGCCGCTGCCACTAGTGTCTGGAGAACTTCAGTGTGGCACAAATCAGGCTTTGCATTTCTGCTTCTTCTTCTTTTTTCCAAAGAAGAAAGGTGACCAACTTGCTGCTAGAACTCGTATGTTGCATCGCTGTTTTGCATTTGTAGCAGTAGTTGGAAGTGCTCGGTCTGAACTTTGAGGTGGAGTTTGGAACAAAATCAGTATTGGGGCTTTGGGGTTGAAAAGCTAAAGCATAAGTACTAGTATCTGTTTGTGTAGCGAAGGAAAGAAGGGGGAAGGAAACTTTGGTGTGGAACTTTGTACGAGTGCTACTGTGGCCTTACAAGTGTACGCATTAGCAGCCGTGGAGGGCTCATCATAAAGCTTCTCGACCTAACATGCAACCGACGAAGATTTTTTTTGTGGAACAGTGCAGTTCGGCTATGCAAAGTGAGAAAAGCCATTTATTCGTTTCACTAATTCTTAAAGGGCAAATTCCTGTTTTTTTTAAACTTTTCCTACTGAATTCTTTCATTGACATGTGGGTACAAACCCCGGAGAGAGAGCCAGTGGCAAAAGCAAGACGAGGGCACCATTTAGTTGTGGGGGGATATGAAATTATCCTTTTTCACCTATTTCTAAAATGAGTACATAAAACATTTACAAATCTATTTTCTTACACTAGAGAAATGATCATGTGGCGCTAAAGGCCAAGGTTTAAATCATGTCAACTATGCAGTAGGTGGGCTTATTTGTGATCTTTTTAAGATAATCCCATCATCTCTCGGTTGCTGATTTGAAAGCTACGATGTAAGCAATCACACCAGCGAGGAGAGGAGAACTCAGGCTAACTGATGGGATCTGAATACGTATCACAAGGATTTCAAGATGGGCCTTACAGGTTTTTGAACCGTGCAAGCCGATATAGCCCGAAACACCCAATTGGGCCACGAGGCGGGAAGGCCCGAGACGCCTAAGGCACCTAAATTTTCCAAGCCGACTACGACGAGCCCACTACAAAAAAAAAAGCAATCAGAACTTGCATGAACAGCTGGGCTACCTGCATACAGCCCAGTCCTCAGCCCATGTACAACACTACTTGTCTAGGTCGACGCCACACAGGCACGGTGCAAATTGCTGGAAAACACCTTGTAACACTACTTGATGATTCAATCACATCTGAGACTTCTAAGCATTAGTTCATGGCAGAATAACGCAACAGCTATCCTACACCAGAATCGCCAATGAAAATGGCAATGCAATTTAAACCCACGAGGTAATAGTAGATTTTGTCACATTAGTGTCGCTGCTGATAGCAAAAAGGTTGGTATAACAGGTATCCTTGACAGTGACACAATGAAGGAAAGCGGAACACTTGGTGATGGGATAGTTTCCTAAAAACGGACCAGACCAAAACATCATACTGAAGAACAAACAGTCTACTCGTCCTCCTGGCTACGGAGCCTGGCAAGCTTGTTGGTGACCACAATGTCCAGCTGCGCAGCACGCTCGACGATCTCCTTGCGCTTCTTTGTGGAGACATTGTGGGCGATCTCAGCACAGTAGGTCCTGTGTGTAGGAGAGACATTGCATTAGTAAAAGCCCCACTATTCCAAACTGACATAGGCAACAGATACATTGAATGACAGAGAACACACAGCGCCAGCAACAATCAGCTTGGCAAATACATACCTGTTGTGCATCATGAGCAGCTCCAGCTCAGATACATTGTGCACCACAAACTTCTTGAATTTGTTAGGAAGGTAGTGCCTGGTCTTCTTGTCAGAACCATAACCAATGTTGGGCATCAAGGTGCATCCCTTGAACTTCCTCCTCACACGGGAGTCAATACCCTTTGGCCTGCGCCAGCTTGGCTGCACAATGATCGACAGAAGTGGAAATTAGTCATTGCAAACATGCAAAATAGCATGTTCCATGAGATAATAATGAGTTGCACAAAACTATGCAAGTAAATCAAGCCACCCCAAAAAAAATTCATCACATGCTCACGACCCATATTAGTGATCACAGATGTAGCGATATGCCAACACTCACACAAGTAGTACCATAATCCATCCATGGAACAGCCGGAAAACATAATATCAACAGAACAAAACAAAATTAGAAAAGTAACAAGTACATAATCTTATTTAAGCTAGAGTCTGGCTAACAATTTAAAAGTTCAAACTCAACAACATTTGCACCAGACACAATACAAAAAGGCTTGAGTACTTCCAACTGATTTGACATATAGAATTAGAGAAATTGTTTATTCGGAATTACAAAAATATGCTTACAATTTAATTTTTTGCACTTTTGACCTCAAGTCGCCCAACCGTTGGGCGACTACTCCGTCCTTTTCTTTTTGACCCGACACCCTCACAGCTCATTTCTCTCGCAAGAAGAACGAGAAGAGCTTGAGAGAGGCGAAAAAAAGATGAGAAAGCAGAGAAGCTCGAGAGAGGGAGAGGCTGAGACAGGGAGAAGTATAGGTTCTCGTGATGTTAGAGAGAAAGACAAAGGAAGCTCGTTGATAAGAAGAAAATGTCTTCGTGTGAAGGAAGCATGTATAATTTTGTATTTTCGAATAAAAAATTGATTATTTAAAAAAATTCACGAATTATCTATTACACCGCAATAGCACTTACCTTTCTACTTATGAATCATTGCTACCTTAATCGTCCTCACAAAATTTTTCAGAAAATTTATCGCACTACAACATACTACGATCACAAAATATTATTGTGAGTCTAACAGATTTTGTACCATTCACAATTTACGAAAATTACAACGGATCAACCAACAATGTCTGCCCTTTTAAAAAACTTAGAAACAAGATTTGTTAAATGTTACCTACCTACAACAATTGTCATTTACCCCCCACAATTATTTCCATCGGATTAACAAATAATTACATATATTTTTTAACAATCGCCCAACGGTTGGGCAATAATCTAGATTAGTGGATTATCGCCCAACCGTTGGGAGACACGTGCCAAAGTCGCTTGACGGTCAGGCGACTTGGCCACGTGTTGCCTAACCATTGGACGACTAACCCAAGTCGTCCAGCAGTTGGGCGACATGAGGTCAAAAGTGCAAACAATCAATTCGCAGGTATATTTTTGTAATTCCAAATAAAAATTGATTATTTAAAAAGTTCTAGAATTAGAAGCTTGGTAAAATGGACACAAGAGATTGTTATCCTGCACGAATGAAGTTAGTCCTTGTTAGAATACTACAATTGCAAAGTCCTACATGACAGCAGTTCTCCTGTGTTCAAGCCAAAGACATATTTCCTAAAGCCTAAAAGCAAGCACACTTAAAATCAAAAATAAAGCCACAAATTATTGTAATTCATTGTTCATTCAAAAACTCTAATATCAGAAAATATGAATAGAAGCATTAAGCTACAAAAAAACAGGATGTGTTACACAAATGGCAATATATGACACTCTTGTCTCATTGTACTGGTAAACGACCACAGCAGTACTAGGAATTAGACTCCAATGTTGCATCAAATAACAGTTTCTCAGTAGATACCCTAAGGTTCATCGTCTGTTGCACCCCCAAAATTCAAGAATGATAAAAGCTATCATAGTCTAAAACATCATGCAATAGGGTAAATTTAATTTTCATAGAAGCATAGATAAATGAAAGGAAACTACATTCTGCTACGGCAAAAGTGGCATCGATTTTGCTGTGCACAGTACCAAAAGTCAGTCATCACAGAGCTAAATGCTCCCATGTATCAAAACAGAAACCATTGTCCCAAAGCAAATACGCCATCTTGCTAGTTGCAAGATGAATAATCATGGGATGGGAGCCCAACTCACCACCTATCCCCCAAGCAGTAAGCATACTACCATTGTACCACACATTTGTTGTAGCCAAGTATCATCATATTTCAATAACTTATTTGTGCTACTGTGTATACCAAGATCACCAGGGCACTACGGCACAGTAAATCGGCACTCCTATTCATCAACAAAAACGCTTACTCATTATGACGAAGAAATCCATCCATCGTATACTAAAACGAAACAGCAAGAGTCTACCGATGCAACCAACGAACATGACTGAGCGAGGCAGCGTAACCTCAACTTCACGTATATTTCCGCGCCAAGAAGAACGCAACAACGAGAGGACGGCCAAGGATTCCATTCCAGAGGAGAAAGGGAAAAAAAGGTGCAAATTTGTCACCTTGAGGCACTTGTAGCGGTCGCTCTGGGGTCTCTTGAACTGCTTGACCCGCTTCTTCACGATCTTCTTGTTCAGCAGCGGCACCGCCATCTCTTCTGATCTGCCTCCAAAAAACAGCAACAACACGCGGAGTTGAGACGAGATCCACGAGGTGACAAGGAAGAAAACCAGCGGAAAAAATACTTGGTACCTTCGGATCGGAGCACACCCACCGAGGGAGGATCACGGGACAGGGCGACGGGGAGCAGCGGGAGTCGGCGGCGGAGGAGGCGCTCGAGGGATGAGGAAGGGGTCATATATTGGCTAAAACCCTAGCGAGTGGGCTCAGATCAGATCGACGGCTAGGATCGAGGATGCTGTGGCCGGACGGTGGGATCAACTTGTATGGGCCAGTATACCCTCGGCCCGCGGCTGTGAGGGAGTAAATGGGCTGTATGGCAGTAGCAAATGGGATTAGAAAGGCCGAGTTGGTATTACAAACTAAATGGGCAACCTTAGTTTGGGCCGAAAGCATGGCTTGTATGTGCCGTATGGCCTAAAGCCAGGTTGGCCCCAAGCATTCAGGGTTCCTAGCTACCAGGTCTCCTCCT
The DNA here is from genome assembly GCA_036346575.1 of Dendrocalamus sinicus. Taxonomy (NCBI): domain Eukaryota; kingdom Viridiplantae; phylum Streptophyta; class Magnoliopsida; order Poales; family Poaceae; genus Dendrocalamus; species Dendrocalamus sinicus. Next base: position 7,004,706 of record CM070664.1, read on the forward strand.
CTGAGAAGGAAAAAAAAAGGCTAACAGGCCACCACCTCTTCTTCGTCAGCATCTTCGTCTCCTCCTCTGGTGAGGTTACAGTTTCCTTGGAATAAAAGAATGCAAACTCATAAGCAAAGCTGTTCAATCAAATATGTAAAGGATCGTTACTTCGCAAGATCTACATCTCGTGACATTTAGGAAGCTGGTGTTTTTCTAGCGTCTCATGGTCGGACGACCAATGATGCCCCTTTTTTTTTTGCTGTTGGAAGGAAGGGATTTCCCAAAAGAGAGTACATCGAGATTGTATTAGAGCTGTCCAAATGGATTGGGCTCGTTGTGCCGATCCAAGGCACAATATTGTTGGTCTAGTCGACATGGCTTATGGCTAAACGGGTTGTGTCAGCCCGATCCGATCATCCGTGTTGTGCTTAGACCGGAATCTCGACGCGGTGGGTCGGCTCAGCATGGCACGAACGGTATCGTGCCCGGCCCAGCACCGTTGCCTCCTCCTAACCCCTCATCTCCACATAGTACTATGCCATGCCGGGTTGGCCCAGCACCGTCGCCTCCTCCAGACCCCTCATCTTCGCCTTAGTGCCTCCTTCCTCCCTCTCAGCCGATAGCGCCTATGTGTGACAACGCCAGTGCACTACCCATTGGCCGCCTCCTCCTCCTCTCAGGCTCCTCTGTCCCCTCTTCCTCTAGTGAGCCTCCTTGGCTCCCTCCTATATCTCGCTGACGTCGCCGCCACTTCCTCGCGCGTTACCGAGCCATCATGCCCTTCCCCCCACTGAATTAGGTGGGTAAGGTGGGGACCAACGAAGACAGCAAGGTTGCTAAGGCTGCGGGGATCGAAGGGGGAGGGAAAGAAGGGAGGGGGCGTCGAGGAGCTCCTCGACGAAGCCTCCAGCGCAGAGGGCAGAGGAAGTCACTGTCAGGGAGGCAAGAAGCGGGATAGAGATGGTGTGGTTGCACTCGTGGCAGCAACAGAGGTGGAGACATCGACAATGACATGGCCAACGCCATCATCATCGCCATTGAAGGATGGATGGGTGGGGGAGGGAGGGAGATCGAGTGAAATAGCCGATTAGGGTTAAACCGCTCTTAGGCTAATGGGCTAAATGGGCCGTATGTGACTTGTCGAGCTAAATGTGCCCAGGGCAGCATGACATGGCCCGTAATCTCTTTGGGCCGTGTCTAGGTCCGTGGTTGAGCTCATGGATTAGCACAGTATGATCTATTTAATTAATCGGACCAATCAAACCGTACCTATCGGGCTCATATCAGGCTATGCCAAGTGACCCACTTGGCCAGATCCACACAGTATGCATTATCTGGACCACCCAAAGTGCTCCAAGATGTGCTGCACTTAAGGGAAGAGTTGGATTATACACCGGTTTATCTTTCTCTTTCTCTCTCCTTCGTCTCTCTTCTACCTTCGGCGAGCCGCGTCGTGGACGGAGCCCGCACGAGAGTACACGCTGTCGCGGCGAGGAAACTCTTCGTCGTCTCGTCGGATCCGAGCGAGAGATTAAGAGGAGCCCAAAATATACTCAATCCATCTCCTTCCCGAGTTCTTTGGTACGGTAAGAAAAATTGCACAAAACGTCAGATTTTCACAAACTTTTTTGGATACAAATTTTGCACAAAACGTCAGGCTCGCGCAAATTTTGCACATTTTTGGATCCACATGAGGCAAAACATGCGAGATTTGTTCAAAAATTGCGAATTGGGGTATTCATCCGAACTAAACATATTCAATCCAAGAGGTGGAATACAAAAATCAATTCCAATTCGCAAAAAAAAAAATCACGACCGGGGTAGTGCACAACGTTGTCGATGAAGAAGCCATCGGATCCAAAGCCCGGCGGTGCCGGTCCGGACGAATGCGGTGTTGGAAATGACATTAATATTTTAATTTAAAGCTTTACTAGAAAACTAATGATGCAATAAACGAATATAACAACATATTACTTATTGTACTTTAAAAAATACACAAAAATATTATAATATTGTAACAAAGTAGATCGATTATTCGAACGATTTACAGTTGGCCTCGATGAAGAACAGAAAGCGCGTAAGCTTGATATAGTGCAAAATGTAGAAGAAACAGTGAAGCGAGTGATCGTGCAGATGTGCACTACCTAAAAACTTTATTGTCGTCTCTACAAGTGTTCTCTATGGCAACAACTCGGAGATAGCGCTCACTCTCCTTCTTGGTACATGTTGAGGAGGAAGGCCAATGTGATTTAGCTGCTCAACACCACAGTATAGCTCTCTAGTGAGGAGGAAGAAGAACGAATAAAAAAATCAGTTGTATTTAGGTCAGAATGTCTCCAGATCCTTATAAAGATGTGCGCCAATTGCTTACTAAGTAACTGGGGACACTAACTCAATGTAAACCCATTAACTCACTAGTAATTGATGTTTAAATAGCATTTAAACAGAATAAATGAGAGAAATGATACATGATTTAGCAAAATAAAAAAATAAATTTAATATACCAGTAGACACGCTACAACATGATGCGATAGCAAATCAAGTGTTTTTTCCTGCGAAAATACACAAATACGCTTCCGCATGCGTGTACGTGTATTTAACCAAAGTCCTCCTGATACCATTTTCATACCATGTGTCATAAAGAGTTGTAAGACCAGCGCAGTGGTTTAAGAGTTGGATCTTTTCTTCGATCATGTGCAGTGCAGTCTATATTGTTTCTTAGCGAGCGATTAGACTAGCGTGGTTAGTCCAGCCAGCGGCCAGGCCACCTCTTAGTTGGCGATCAGACCAATTGAAGCGATCAGACCGGTTGAGACAGAAGTCTCAAACGATCTTTGTGATTCTTAGCTCTTGGCTTTTGTGTGTTTAAGAGTTTGTGTTTCTGCTACACATAGTTGTTGATACTTGGGGAAAATTTTTGAAAGAGTTATTCATCCCCTTTGATTCACTGTACCTGATCCTACCAATAGTAGTGTAAGGAGTGGCCTAATTTGTTCTATAGAAAAACTGTCAATCAGAATTTAGAAGTGAGAACACTGACAAGCTGAAGACCCTGTTCGTATTAGTTTCTAAAAGCTACTTTTTCTACTGTAAATGATGTTTCTATAGTATATAGCTTTCAAACAGGGTGTCTTTTCAAGGCGAGATTTACTAGTCAATTGTAGTACACACTATAGTGACTTCATTTATATCAGCCAAAATTGCACATGAATGTCTCTCTCTACAAGCTTCTGGATAAGCTATTACTATTCATAAGCCAAAGTCAAAAGTCAATATTAACGGGTCCAAAGTCTCCATTGATATGTACCTTTCGATTATGTCCTAAGAGGAGATCGTATAACAGATAGCTCCTCTGTCTTTCATTTTTTTTGTGTGTAGGGCTTGTTCTTTTGGCTTTGGCTTATGGATTTTAGGTTATTCATAAGAGAGAGTATGAAGTAATAGAAACTCACATGCGTTTTTGGTCGATATAAATGAAGTCACTACAGTGCGTACTACAATCAACTTGTAAACTCCGCTTTAAAAAAATACTCCGTTTGAAAGTTAGTTACTATAAAAAAAAGCCAAAACTAGTTTTTACATGCTGAAAAGAAGAGACCCTGTGTGACGGGTGTTTGCACTGTTTACCTCATTTGCATGTTCCTGTGATCATGTCCACAAGGCATGCTATAACAAAAGAAGCTACCATTGTTGACTGAAGCTTGGTCGTGCAGATATCACTGTACCAGGGCACAGGAATCCATTCATGTTCAGCATCCTTCGTACTAGAGGTAACGCCGTTGGACTTTAAAAGGTTGACCCGTGAATTACGCTGATGACGAAGGGAGTGACAATTAGCTGATGCAATACATTCTAGGACGCATATTTGCATGTTAGATGCTAGGGTGTGTAGTATCTAACCGTATAAGCTTAATTATATACTGACAAGTATATAACAGAATGAACATGGGGAGAAGAGATTGATTGGAACTGAGAAAAACAGATGGAAGCACATGAGCAGTCAATTATTCATGTGAACCGGTATGGCAGAAATTAGTAAAGAAAACACCATTTCGTCATCTCTAATGTATCAAAATATCTTGGAGTCGTACTACCGATTAAAAGTTGCGAATCTGTTAACCGTTTCATCTTATTATTCATGTGCAGGGACAGCACTGTGGACAAGACGGAAAGTTTGAAACTCCCATACCCCTTTGTCTCTTTAGTCTTCACTCGTGAACGGTGAACCTGCACTGAAGTTCGTCGTCATCAAAATCAATCGTATCATCGTACCCTGCGCAAAATTGCGAAGGCCGGAGACATCAAGAACAGGCAAAGGAACAAACTCATTTTAGTAGTACTGCGCATTTGGGTTCCATACGTGGAGTACTTAATTTTTAGACAATCCGTCCCGTGATCATTGATTTTTTTCTACCGCTTATAATTTTTTATCCTAATAAAAATATTTATATAAATGAACTGAATGTTGATAAGCAGATACACTTTCACAGAAAAATTCATCACAGACAGTTCCTTGAACCGTCTACTTCATAGATCAGTGATAGTAGGGGTTATCATAGACGGTTTTTAAACTGTTTGTGAAAATCGTGTCATAGACGGTTCAGAACTAGAACTGTATGCAATCGTCCATTATCACAGATAATTTAGAATTAGAACCATCTGTAATAATTAGTTATAACAAACGGTTCTTGGTAAAAAAAACCATCTGTGATAGTTGTATCATAGCTAAAAAAAAGTGGGTATTTAAAATTTGGGCACTCATGAGCTTCCCATGATGTCTCTTTATAGCTAAGGGTATATTTTCTTGAGCACTCATGAGCTAGATACGAGGATATGACCGTAACGTCCCAATCCGAGATGAAAGGGGTAAGCCGCCTAGTACAGAATGTGACTTGGGTGAAAATTTTCACACCAAGGCATTGGATCAAGGCGAATTCCTCCTTTGTCCATGCAGAGTCGTAGTCCTTGTCGCTAAGTTTTGGGTTCAAACCCGCAAGGGACCCATCGTCGAACAGCTATATATTAAAGAAGATAGTTGAACGTCTTTATCAATTGATAAATTGGTGGGGATTTTTTGTTTCTGCAAGGGCATTCCAGTAATTTTCCAATTGAAAAAGGGAAAAAAGGAGAGAGAGAGGTAGGGCCCACCTGTCAATGGGTCGGCCGAGGTAATAAGGGGAGGAGACTGCATCTTCTCATGTGACCGTTTGCATGCATGTGCACTTCATTTTCTCGTGTGTGGCGCGGAGTGGCTTCGGCCGTGTCTCTAGGCATTTGATAGGACCGCTCTAAAATAAAAAAAAAAAGGTCTTGTTTTTGTACCGGAAGGCTAATGCCTAAATTGTATGGGTATTGGACAAATGGTCATTGGGGAAATTAGCAAACAACTTATAAGCTTCACAAGAGGTCTTTCTTTGAGAAACTGTACTCTCTAGTTTGTGTACATGCATGACACGGAGCAAATGGGTGGAGTACAGTTTCTAGCTGCACGGATTGTTCTGTCAGCGACGGGTCTGCAACTCTGCATGCTTGTTTATCATAATCTCACTAGCAAAGACATTGTTTTCCCCTGTTAGCCTCGACTGATTGTTGTTTGCCCAGAAGTGCCATGCCAGTGAGCGAGCGATGATCTTGTCATGTTGCCTGTACAAGCGCGACGTAATGCTGGCTTCACCGTGGCGTCACCAGGCCCATCTCTGTCGAGCGCGACGACTCGAGAGTCAAGAGAGCACACCACACGATGAAACGGTCCGTGCTTTTCGGCTTTCGAGACGGAATCGCCGCCACGCCTTCTCGCCACACGTGACACGCCAACCTTCGGCTGGGACCCGGCGCGTGGTGCGTTTTAGCAGTACGAGCTGCCAGTGTGCACGTCTCGTCCCGCGTCGTCCGGGCTAAGTCAGCGGTAATCTGAGGCCGACGCGCCGAGGAAATTCCGGTCCAAATCGACCCGAAGCTCACGTCGCGGGAGGGTCGATATGAACTGGCCCGTGCTGAGCGGGCACGGAGGGGGCAGGTATGAATGGATCTGGACGCCGGAACGGGGACGTCCATGCATGCGCAACAGCTTCCTGATGGTAGGTAGGTGCTAACTTTTTTCTCCGTTTTAGCTCGATTCTTGAAATAAAATTGAATTTTAAAAGTAATTTAAATCTTTGTTTAATTTTGATTTCTATTCATGCTTGGCTTAAACCCGCACATATCCCAACCATCCATGCCTTGATCTCCCTACTGCATCGCCCCCTTCAGCCATTTTTCGCGCGAACACTGTTCACCATCTGAAAATATCGCCGTCGTCCCAATTCTTCTGCTCCCGCGCCTTCCCGTTGCTTCTCGCCGCTGCCACACTGCTGCAATCGGTCAGAAACCGTACCACCTCGCCCTTCCCACTCTGACACCCTCTTAAATGCCCTTGCTGCGCGTTAGATTTGCCGACAGAGCTCACCACCGCCTCTGCCTTTCTACTCTCCCTACCCTGTTTCACAGCTGACAACCCTGCACCGTAAAAATCCTGCGCCTGAGATTTCTTTGCCGCCAGCACAAGCCGCCGTATACCCTCCCATTAATGCCGTGATCCTCATCTGGACGAGCGCCATAGCTACCTTTCACCACCGCCTCACCGACCTCACTGCTCTCTCTGCTGTCATCCTCTCACAGCCAACCTGACACGCCTCTGACCACTTTTGATTGTCGCAATGTCGCGCCCAAGGCAGCCTGTACCTCCCCCTACCAGCCGTGCCACGCCCCCTGCATCTTCTTGACCGCTCCACCACTTGAAATCTCCAACCAACTTGTAATCAAGAGAAACTTCGACTGCACCACTTTGAGTCCTGAGCAACACCACTCGGACATCGTCTGATGCTCTTAAGCCACTTGTACGCCATCCGGTGCTCTTAAGCCAATCGGAGATCTCCGTAGCAACTCATACATCGTTCGATCTCTGTCGACTTCACACTCGAAATCAAACCTCGACCGTCCACCCGATTTCGTAGTCGTACCCAAAACCATCTGAGTACTTGAAACTCCTTTGTTCTCTGAGTACGCAGTAACAACTCGATAAAGACTAAACCCGTTGTGAACAGTAAAATCTGCTGTGAACAGTACCTAAATCTGTTACTGTTCATAAAACCCTAAAACACCTACACTATATGTCCATTTTGAACGTCTTGAGCCCATCTACACTATTCCCAACCCCATTTTTCCAATTTAGACTCCGAACCACCCAAATTATATTTTGACTCTAAACGCAATACCATCCATGCCTACAGCTATCATGAAAATCCATGTAACACATATATATTTCTTTGACCATCTTGGACCCATTAACCCAATTCCAACAACAATCAACCAAAGCAGCCAAGCCACGCGCACCACCTAAACCCTGACCACCCAAAGCTATTTTATCTCTATATTTTTTATTTATATTTTATTTCCAGTTTGCATTCCGCAAAGCAGGAACTCATTTGCATTCATTTTCTACACTAGTATTCGGACCACACGAGTTGGTCAACAAAAGAACTACAAGAGTAGTTTAACCAGAAGACTACAGTGAAATAATTAGAGACTATGGACAAAGAGGCAAGTCACATGTTTTGATCATATTGAACTACATTCCTTTAATTATTTAATTATCAGTATTTTTGTTATGTTATTTGTGCACTGTTATTTCTTGTACAAAAACTATTTACAATGACATGATATTAATTATGTCCTACCACCTGATAAAGCCTAGATTAACTTTGATGGCCGTATTTACCTTAACAAGACATAGTATTATTAAAGATACTAACTAAATAATCATGGTAAATCAGGAACTCAATTGTTTTATACTACTAAGAGACTTGATACTTTGCCGGTAGAATTTCAAAAGTGGTTTTACGATAAGGAGACGTTATGGAAAGCCACGGATGGTCGGGTTGCATGACCTTATCTTAGGATAGAGGCTTAGACTGGAAAGGTGGCAGTGGGGATGGGCACTGAAACAGTGCAAAAGGGTACTGAAACAAGGATTTGTGGATGGAAGTTGTCTCGATGAAAAATATAAGGACTAGAACATTATGCCAAGTAAAGGACATAATAATCGCTCAACCACAAGTATTGATTCGTCAAACCTGATTTAGTAGCTGCTCAAGTTCGATTGAATATCTACAAAGGGTCGAGGAAGATGACGAAGTTTTTGTGGTATGGGAGGGGGCATGGGACATCCGAGTTTGTTGGGAAACAGTACCTACTGGGTAGAGGTTATATAAAGAATTGAGTAGTGAAAAGTTTTATTTTCTTAACTCTGTTGCGGGAATTAAAAGATCTTGTATGTAAAGCTGGACAGCTCTACGGAGTCATAATTAATGGTATTCAAGTACGCCGTACTTCTATTAAATGAAGCTGTGTTTATTGGATGATTTCAACAATGAAACATAAGTAGATTTGGAAATGTTGAAGTCTGATAATCAAGTTTTGGAACCCCAATTCCTTAAGAAGTTATTGTTCTTTTGCGTTTAAAAATATTTACAAATAAAACTGCATCTACCTAAAATGTTAAAACCCATATACCCATATCCCTTGGAAATCCTGGCGAGTAGTTATATAGCATTTCCCCATATGACTTGTTAAGTATGTTAGTTATACTCAGTCTTGCTTCATTTTCCACCAACACAGAGATCAGAAGAAGAAAGGATGTTACACGTTTTCGTGTTGGGGCTACGACCGCACTCAAGCGTTCCTGTGGAAATTTTCTTTGGATCTTCTGAGTGTAGGTAAATTTTGGGTTTGGACGCCCTTAAAGCTGTTAAAGTTGACCATGATGTCTTACTTTATTCAAACTAACTTTTAAAATGCTTGTGAGCATGCTGTGATACTTCTTTTATCCGTAACTGAACTCTTGGACTGTTACGGAAGGAAATTACGTTTCTGTTCCTAAAAACGGTGGCATTACAATTTTGTATGCAGCATGAGATGTAAGTAGATTGAGATTCAAGGGGGTGTTTTTTGTGGACTGCATACCGTGACAGAGGTGTTGTAGTTTCGAAGGGGCTATTTGGTTGATGGCCAACACAAGCCAAATCAAAATTTTAGCATAGCTAAAACCAGGGCAAAGCCTAATATTTATAAAAGGAGCATTATTTGGATTATGACCAAGCCAAATTCTAGGGTTACCAGAATTTTGGTGAGCGATTTTCTTACCTTTGGATTACTGTGTGTGACATTGAATTTCATTGGGGTTACCAAATGTTTGTGAGCATTACCAAACTTTGATAGCAAAGCAAACAGCAACCAATTTTTATTGACATTACCAATATTTAATTTGGTTTATAAGAGTAGCAAACCAAACAACCCCTAACTATTTTGGGTGGGGGTTTTTTTTGTGCTGATGGTTTATGGCTTATAGCTTAAATATTTGAATTCTGGCTATTCGCAAGAGGTAGTACATATAGGAAAATAGTCGTATGCGGTTTTGGCTGATACAACTGTACACTTTTTTACTACAATCTTTCTATTAACTCTGTCTTAAAAAACACACTGTTTAAAAACTAATTATTGTAGACAGTACGAGTATAAACCGTATATAAACCAAAAGGAACCCACCAAAGGCTCTTTTTGTCCCTTCTATTGCTACGAAGTTGGTGTTAGACTGGTAGGAAACAAATCTGTCGAGTTCATCTAATGCTGTGAAGTGGAGCCTACTTATTGACATTTGACGTCCGTTTAGAGCAGGTACAATAAGGTTTAGTCAGCAGGCTATAGTAAATATAATATCAACAAAATTTTACGTGGCAGAGAGAAGGAAGCTGGCTACTAAATTACAGCTAGCTATAGCACGTAAAAATATGCATTTCACTCTCTTACACGTGGGGCCAAATAGTTATTGTAATAGCTACCTTATTGTATAAACTATTTTTTTGAAGGTTATAGATGAAATGGACAAGTGTTATAGCCACTAGTTGGCTATACTATTGCACTTGCTCTTAGAAGATAGGTAGTAGGTATTAGAGGCGAAATCAAATGGCATACGTAGCTATTACTACGAGTGGTTCACAATTTCTCACTCGTGGGACAGAATGCACGCCCACGCCTAGCTGTTGAATTTCGAGCTATCAACCGCTGCTTTAGCATTGGTCGCTTTCCCTTGCTAGATGAGGTTATTACAAAAACCAGTGCGAACCGAGCACGCATTCGAGGAAAAGAGAAGAGAAACTGACGAGTTATGACTTATGAGTCATTAAGCCGTCCGGTAACCTACACATCTGACCGTTTCATCTCTGCACTGATGACAGCCTCACCCACCAGTCTATTAACTTCTAATCAAACGTACGTTAATTCCAGATTTCAGTTCTGACGTTCCAAGCTGTTGAACGTTGATACGTACGACACACTCGCCGTTTCCTCTAAGTCTATTTGATCTGACGAAACAGGCCGTTTTCTCTAAGTCTATTTCCGTTCTGACGTTCCAAGTTATTTAACGTTGATACACGTTTCAGTTCTTGACGTTCCAAGTTGTTGAACGTTGTGGAGCAGTCCACCCCACCGGCGCGGCGGCCGCCGAGCGCGCGTGGCACCGTGCATGGTGGGACGCCGAGCCGCGCACGGTCCAAACCAGCAACAACCCCCTCATTAACTCGCTAGTCAACTCGATGAAAACGCGGCAAGTGCCCGTCAAGTGAGTGCCCCCACTGGCTACTGCCGTGCGCCCGTGCCCACCGGGCGCCGAGTGCGCGCACGAGGCAAACGCCGAACCGAAGCCCGCGCGGCGCGTATGGCCTGACGTCTGAACCGCACGGGAACCGTTTACACAAATAGTACCATAAAGAGCAACTTCAGCAGGGCCCCTACTTGAGTCCTCATCCTACTTTTGAGGGTTGAGGGTAAAAAACTCACTCCAGCAGGACCCCTACTTGAGCCTTCAAAAGTAGGGGCCCTCAAATCTCCCTCGAGCCCTCATTCACTGGTTCGGAGGAGCCCCTACTTTGAGGCTCAAGTAGGGGCCTCTTGAGTGAGTTTTTGCCCTTCGGCCCTCAAAAGTAGGATGATGATGAGGGTGGGTCCTATGTGTCATCCCCTCTAAGAATGAATTTGAGGGTCCTGTTTTGAGGGCTCCTGCTGGAGTATACCCCAAAAAACAGAGCTCTCAAAAGTAGGGAGAGCCCTCAAATAAAAAGTAGGGGCCCTGTTTTGAGGGCTACTGCTAGAGTTGCTCTAACTATTTTAATTCGAATTTACCTTTTAAATCTAGGGGCTGTTTGGTTGCTAGCCACACTTTGCCAACAAAAATTGCCACACTTGCCTAAGAGCAAGGCTAATAATACAGCCTTTAGCTGGCTGTATGGACACTTACAACCCACTTATCAGCCCATTCATATAGTAGTTTACAGCCAGCTGAAGGCTGTGTGACCCAACCCTTTCTCTCACAAAGTTTCTTGGTTCTTGTGCTTCAGCTGTCTGTAAACTTACAGCCCACCTCTCTTCTCTCTCCTCCTCTCCCTCCTCCACCTCAGCATACAGCTTACTAAAACAACCTCTTATTATACTTGCTCTAAGTTGAGGTGCTCAAATTCTTTGCCACACCTTAGCAAGGTTAAGGGAATTTTGCCACACTTTTTTGAGTCATTGACGCGTGGGACATAGTTTGCTGGAAGGGAATCTTGCCACAACTGTGGCTGCAACCAAACAGCTCCCAAAGTTGATCAAACTTGCCCAACCTTAGGCGTGGTAAACTGTGGCTGGCAACCAAACACCCCCTAGCTTTCTTCTTAAACCTACTGAGCAATCCGTGCATAGCAGGTCACGTGAATGCCGACTTTGCATACTTAATCATTGTCTTAATTAAAAACTAATCAACCTCATTAGCAACCGTGCACGAAGCTCCTCTGGCTCGATAAGTCTAGGATAGCTTGGTAGCTACCTATCGGACTCAGTAGGTCTACCAGGAAGCCTCGCTCTAAATTACTTTAACTTCTGGCTTTTTTTTAGTTTTCAGCTTATGTAAACCAAAAGTCACTTGAAACACATCGGCTTTTAATTTCGACTTATTTCAGCTTTTTTTTTTATATTTTTGGTTTTTCTCTTATTTCTTTACATTGTACATAACGATATAACAGTTTTTTTAAAAATCCTCTTAAGTTTCTTTTTTTCTTTTCTAAAAAATTAAGAGTCACTACAGAGTAATTTCAGTCAGAAGTAGAAGCCCACAATCAAAGCTGTGAGCCACTCAAAGCACCGCTTTAAGTAAATGCATATATTTAGAACCAATTTTTTTTTAAAAAAATGGCAGTTCACCGCGCAGGACGGGAGTCCGCGCTGAGCCCACCGCGGTGTACTTTCGCGGCTGCTGTGGACGTGAACAAGTTTGAAGTCTCCGTGAGCTGATCAGACGCCGGTGGGGGCGATGGTCGAGTGGGCTGACGCTCACCAACCAGCCTTCCCAGATCGATCCCATCGTTCTGCTACTGCTAAGAAAGAAAGCACGGCATGTGCTTAGATTCGGTGAAGCGATTTGGCAGCGCTTTCGTAGACTAGAGATATATTTCATCGGGTTTCCATCGATCGGTGTCGAACGTAGGCATTGACCGCACTGGATGGTGATGTTCTAGAAGGATTTTGGGGGGTCGTGCGGTGATGTGGGGTTCGGCCTCGAGATGTGCTGATTGTCTTGGCGTAATCAAGGGGGCTCTTCAGAACTTCAGCTTTTGGTTTTTAACATTTTATATTTTGTTGTTTTCTGAATTTTAGGTTTTATTTTTTTTATTTTTCTCTAATTTCTTTGTATTACCTGTGATAATATAATATTTTTTAAAAAAAATTAACGAGTAAGGTGGTTCGCGCACTTGCACAGTCATCATCTATAAAACACATTTAAATGACTTGACATTACCCTTAAAACTCGTCACGCTCGCGTTCCTCTGGGTCACCGCCACCTTGCTCATCAGCCTCTCCAACACCTTTCCGCAAGCCAGTGGCTTTTGTTGTGCGTTTCCATGGATACCCACCTTGTCCTGTACCAGGTTTAGATGTCTTGGGTGATGCAATGCAGATGGTAGAGATGACGGCTTTGAACGGCCTTGGGTGGGTTGTAGATTCCAAAATCTATGCGTTTGTCGATGACTCCGTCGACAGCGCAAGCAAGGGTGTGGCCTTTGGGTGGCTCATGGTGGCAACCAAGGGCGGCACCATGGGTGGCACCTCCCTTGGCCTCCTCATGGCGCCCACCTCGTTCTTGAGATTACCGGGCTAGCACCTTACCTTCATCCTGCTCGTCGTTGTGGGCGCAATGGTTGGTGTATCCATCTGAGCATTCGCCGCCGCCGCCAACGCAGCAAGAGACCGCATGGTGGCCCCGACCCCAGCCACCAAGCTGGTGCAGCAAGAGCTACAGGAGTCCGCAAGGGAGGCAAAATCCGTGTTGCATATCCTGTCGTTCCAGGTCATCATCGCGTAAGGCCTCATGGGCTCGTCCCCTTGGTCAGTGCTGTCCTTTAAGGTGTTGTCGATGGAGCTCGTCGGGTTCTCCCACGGTGAGATGGCGATGCTCATGACTCTGTTCAAGGTCGCCATGTCGCTGGGCGTGCCCGTTGGCGGCAAGATGGGGGACGCCTTCATCTAGCGATTCAAGAAGTAAGGCCGCATCATCCTCGCGCAGATCAGCTCCGACTCGGCGATCCCCAAGGTTGTCAGAATCTCAATTCTATCATACAGTCGTAAGATTTTACGATCTAAGATTGACTAGACCGATCCAATTCTATGGTATAATCTTAATGTTCTTACGATTCTACTCAAAGTTTTATAGGATCATGATAAAAAATTTTATGCGATCCTACTCGATCCTATTGTTTTATTATAAATAATTACTTGTGTACTTCTTTTAATTGAAAATTTAAACTTTTTTCTCTTTATGTTCATTATAATTATCATAAAATAACACATGATCCTACCTTTACTCTACAATTTTGTAAAGAAAAGTTGAAAAGACATAATTTTAAAAATACAGTAGTGTTATAATACACTATAGAATTTAATTATATTTTTTGGTAGAATCAGGTAAGATCTTAGATTTTATATCGATCCTATGATATGTGATTCTACTAAAGAACCTCCAATTCGATCTAGGATCATATTTATCACAACCTTGGCGATCCCCCTCACCGTCGTCCTACTCCTCGCACTCCCCAACCATCCGACCATCACCGCCAAGCACGGCGTCGCGCTATTCGCCATCGGGGGTCATGGCCTCCTGGAACACGTCAGCCACCAATAGCCCGATCCTGGTGGAGATCGTCCTGCTGCAGTCGAGGACTAGTGTGTACGTGTTGGATTGGACCGGACGTTCGAGGCTGTGCTCGCCTCGTTCGCTCTCCCAGTGGCCAGCATCCTCGCGAAGCGCCTGTACGGGTACAAGCTGACACGTCCTGTTGCAAGTGGCGACAGCGCCGCCACCGCCGTTGAGATGGAGCGGCACAACACGACCTCCCTTGCTAAGGATTTGTAGAACTCTACGATTTGTTTCTTAATAAGGATTATCATTTCTTCTAAAGTAGGAAGAAATATATCGTTAGGTAATGATAGGTAATGATATTTTAATAAGGATTATCATCTCTTTTAAATTAAGAAAAATATATATCTTTAAAAAATAACATCTGATGGTTGGTATAATTTTGCTTAATTAGAACCCACATAATTAAGAGTCGAATGTTTTCACTTTTTGTGAGAATTTTTAGCTTTTTCACTTTTCTCTTAGTGACTCTAAAACATCTGTTATCGATTTTTAGTAATAAATAGATTACACTGAAAAATCTAACAACACCTATAGTAAAAACCCACAGCCAAAACTTATAGGTGCCACTCATTTGAGCTGAAAAAATTGGCTTACGGCTGAAATTTCACTGTAGTTGACTGAAATTACACTGTAACTGATGGTGACTTATTTGATTTAATTAAATTTAAAAAAATTAAATGGAAAAAACATGTTAACCCATCATAGACAATACAAACAAAAACAGGACAAAAAAGAACCGACAAAAGAGATAAAAAACTAAAAAGTTAGAAAAGACAAAATTTAATAATAGTGAAAAATAAGCCAAAAAACAAAAACTCAAGTTCAAATGAGCGACCATAAGCTCTAATGAGCACCCGACTTGTTGCAATCAGATTGATGGACCGGCTCATGTCATGTGTGACATGTCTACCCTTATTTGAGGACAGAGGTGGAGAGATTAGGGTGCCACGCGATTGGGCTGAAATAAGCTGGTTTGTGGCTAAAATTATACTGAAGTTGGCTGAAATTATACTGTAACTGATGGTGGCTATTTGATGTAACTAAATTTAAAAACTAAAAATAGAAAAAACGTGTTAAATAAATGCAAAAAAAGAATCAGCAAAAAAGCTAAAAAAACCAGAAAATCACAAAATTTTTAAAAAAATAAAAAATAAGTTAGAAATCAGAAACTTAAACTAAAATGATTGGACATAGAGAATGATGACGAAGATGCCTTGGCGGCTGGCAGCTGGTGCCCGAACGGTGCCATGTTTGGGATTGCAAAGCTACCTTGCGTGAGCCATCTGGTACTACTTAAAACTCCATAAAAACCCAGTGAGAAAAATTTGGAGAAAGAGTGCATGATACATGTGATGTCGCGATGCACGAATTGCCTCATTAAAAACCTTGGTCGAGAAACTTCATGGAAAACTCGTCAAGGGAAAAAGAGTACAATTCACCCAAATTCATTTAGTCTGCAAGACTTTATTTTTGGGTACTTAATCTTCATGATCAAGATTTATTAGCGGGCTTGTGAGAATTCTCCCCAGATTCGCACTTCTCTAAGTCTCATCATTCCATTCCACGCACGCACCTTTCAAAGCTAGATGCGGGAATGACTTAGTGAATAAATCTGCGAGATTTTCACATGACTTAGTATGCGAGACTTTAATCTCGTCCATCCTTTGCAATTCATGTGCATAGAAGAACTTGGGGTTGATATGCTTTGTGAGATGACTCTTCACATAGCCCGCTTTGCACTTGTGCAACGCAAGCGGCATTATCTTCATAGATAATTGTGGGGTTCTCGCACAATGTTCATCCCACATGACTGCTGGATGTGGTGAACCATTCGGCGGGCCAAGCGCATTCTCGTGCGGCTTCATACAGGCTATAATTTACGAGTGGTTCGTTGAAGTAGCTACAGTGCTTTGCTTAGACGATTTCCATGAAATTGCGCTTCCACCACACAGAATACATAGCCTGTTTGTGACTTAGCGGTATGCGGTCCGACAGATACCCAAAGATCTGCATAGCCAATCAAGTTCAGATCTTGATTCTTTCAAAACAATCCGAGGTCCTTGCTACCTTGGAGGTATCGGAAAATGTCCTTTATGCCCCCCAATGCCTTTTGGTGGGCTCTGCACTATACCTTGCTAACAGTTCACGGCAAATGCAATGTCCGGTCTAGTGCGCTTTGCTAAATACATGAGTGCTCCCATGCACTCAAATATGGGAATTCGGTCCCAGACTTCCTCCCCTCTTCCCTTGGTCTGGAAAGGATCCTTTTCTTCTCAGTAAAGACCTCACCGATCATCGGTACTTTCGAGAAATACCTTCTCGAAGCCAAACCTTTCAAGCACCTTCAGGTGTAGGTCGATGATGTACCAAGACTCCTTCAGGACATGCTCAAGCTGCAAGCCTAAGCAAAACTTGGTCTTGCCCAAATCTTTCATTTCAAATTCGACTCCAAGTAGGAGCTTGCTTCTTTTATGTCTTCTACTGTCCCGATGATATTCAGATCATCTACATACACAGAGATTATACGAGAATCCATTCAGGATCGCCGTATAAATACACAAGGACAGTCTTCATTGTTCGTAGCCTTTCTTGCAGAGAAAGTCGCTCAGCGATTATACCACATTCTTCAGATTGTTTCATCCATACAAGGACTTTCTCGAGTTTCACATCAGATAGATTTCTATTTGCTCTGTCTTGGTTCGGGAGAGAATTCCTTCAGGACTTTCATATAAATCTCGAATCCAAGTTACCGTAAAGGTATCAAATCACAACATCCATCAATTTCATTTCCAAATTCAAATTCACTGCCATTGAGATCAAATATCTAAAGGTAATTCCACTCATGACTGGGAGTAGGTTTCTTCATAATCAACTCCGGGCGTTGAGTGAAACCTTGGGCTACTAGCCTTGCTTTGTATCTCACTACTTCATTTCTTTCATTTCTCTTTGAACAAATACCCACTTGTGCCCAACGGGTGTATGTGGGGAGGTGTGTGACATCTGAACCAAACACCTCTCTTTTATTCAGAGATAGCAATTCGATTGCTATTGCCTTCTTCCAATCTTCCCAATCTGATCTTTTCTTACATTCGTGAGCGATGCGGGCTCGGGATCAAGATCGATGATGGTGGCAATTTTCTTTGCGAAGTAGATATCGATATTAGCCGTTGTCCTATTCGGGGACTCTCCTGTGCACATAATTTATAGCTATTTCTTCATGAGTTGCTTCTTCCGGAGCTTCACCTTGCGCTTCGCTTCTTTCAATTGCGTAGCAAGTCCTTTAGTTTTTCGGCTCCGATGTGTGCGCACACATCCATGCCGATGGGGATATTCAGATCCGGTATGTCCTTTTGGAAGGTGTCATACTTGTGCTAGGTCTCAATCGCTCCCCTTCTCATTCGGGGACTTCAATGATCTACCGTGATAAATCCCTTTGTCCTTTTTCACGGCGCCCCGGGTTACTTTGGACTCGAGGAACCTGAGTTCTCGCCCTTTATTCCGAGGCCTCCGGGCGGGATTAGGGATACCTTCAATTTTCTTTGGTATTTCAACCTCTCCAAGGCATTGCGTGCGAGCACATGCGACTTAATCACGCTCTTCAAATCACTAAAGTGATCGGGTAGTTGATTTGCTAATGCTTGCAAGTCGATGATCTTCTGGACCTCTTTTCGGTTTCACTAGTGCGGGTCATGTGCATGAATTCCGTGGCTTCCACGTAATTTCGACATTTTTCATCAACGGGTTGATTTCTCCCTAATGACGAAATTATCTTCATCAAAATGCAATCGTAGCGAAGCGGCAAGATGCAAATCTCCGGACATGGGTTCCAAATACCGATTATGGATGCGATCTCATAACCAACGTATATCCCGGTCTTACGGAGTGGGCCCATTGCGTTCACGCGGAGGTGGTATCGGTACATAAACCTTACACCCAAACCTCCTAAGATGGGAAACTTTGGGTGGTGACCCTTGCGCTAGTTGCATAGGTGAATGGATGTTGTAGGTCGAAGGTCTAAGGTTGATGAGATTCGCCGCATGAAGGACCGCATGTCCCCAACATGTAGCCGGCAAATTACTTTTATGCAAGAGGGTCTGGGCAATAAATTTAATTCTTTTAATTAAAGCCTCTCGCCAAACCATTCGGGTATGGACATGCGAGTGCGAGTGCTCAACTGCAATTCCCATCGCCATGCAATAATCATCAAATGCCTTCGAAGTAAATTCTCCGGCGTTGTCCATTCTGATGGACTTGATATGATGATCAGGAAACACATTTCTGATGCGAATGATCTGCGAGATCAATTTTGCAAAGGCGTGGTTTCTTGTGGACAACAAACCCACATATGACCACTTCGAAGAAGCGTCAATGAGCACTATGAAATACTTAAACGGCCCTGAGACGGGCTGAATGGGACCGCAAATGTCTCCCTGGATGCGTTCCAGGAATGCAGGGACTTCATCCTTCACTTTCAGAGTGGAGGGTCTAGTAATTAGTTTCCCGGTGGCACATGCAGGGCACACAAAATCTTCATGATTCGGGAAATCCTTCACATTAATATTATGCCCATGTGAGTTATTTATTATGTTTCTCATCATCCTAAGACTTGGGTGGCCTAATCTGTCATGCCAGAGACAGAAGAGTTCAGAGCTTCTAAACACCGCTTTGAGCATCAGCAGCGCAGCGCTTTAATTGTGGTATAATATAGCCTGCTTTCAAGTGAAGGAAGCTTTTCTAATATTCTTTTGCCATTCTCTTCGCTTCGTGATGAGCAGTATTCCTACCGCACTCTTTCGCCGGCCTCAACGTGGAAACCATTGCGCGAATATCCTTAAAACTTAGGAGAGTTCTGTCGATTCTGGTACAATAAGGCTTCTTCAATGACCAAAGTTGTGCCCATTGGAAGTATAATTGTGGCTCTTCGAACCGATTATACATGCATCGCTTCGCGATTGTCGTAAAGTGCCGGTGCTCTTGGATCGATCGAAATACTTAGTCTCTCTTAAGATGGTATTCATTGTGCCGCTTCGGCAAGGCATACTTCCTCCATAGGGCGCCACGTGTTCTAATATAACGTATTTAATTAACATGTATTAGAAGGCATTCAACACATAAATAAAATACGCAAATATCGAACATATAATGCCAATATAAATGAATAAATGAATGCTTTATTCCAAAATCATCCAACCATTACGAAAGCAAAATCCTAAAGCACCAACCATGCAAGTTCTAAACTTGTCCATTTAACACAAAATAAATGACAATTAATGTCTCATGCATTCTGCATCGACGGAATCAACTAGAAAATCATCGACTTCTTGGCTATTTTCTCAGCAGCGATGACATTCTCTTCAAGAGAGATCATAGCGGTGGCCTCTAAGTCATAAGGAGGTGTCTGGATGGACTCAATTTCCATCATCTCCGTAGTCGCCAGTCGTCGCCAGCCGCTCCCTCAATGGTCGCAGTGGGCTTCAGTTGCCCTTTGCCATTCTTCTTTGGGCTTGGTGGGCATCAATGACATGTTGCGTTCTTTGCATATCCGCACCAATGTCCCCACTTGCCACACTTGTAGCAACCCGGTTCTGCTGGCCATAGTTCTTGCCACTCTTCTTAGCCTTCTTGTCATTTGGAGCATCCGACTTGCCTTCTGGGCAACGATCTTACCCTTCTTCCCCTTTTCTTCATCAAGGGCTTCCGCACCTTGAGGTCTAGCGTTATTTTCATGGCGGCGGAGTGCTTTGTGGTCGAGAGACGATTTTTGCGAGAAGTTCGTCCCGAGCCTCGCCACTGCATCATATCAATCAATTCGCGTACTCCATGTAGCCGCTTTGACGATAGTTCACGAAGGCTTTGTCCTGATAAAGACTGGGTGGAAAGTGGACAGGGTCTTTTCGATCTTACGGTCCTCTGTGATCTCCTTGCCACGAGTTTAAGGTTTGTACAAATCTCGCAAGGCAGTAATTGTACTCCCGACCGCTTTAAAGTCGGCAAACCTCGCCCGATCCACTCGCTCGCTTGAGGAAGAATGGTGTACTTGAGCCTCTCAAACCGCTTCTTGAGTGCGGTCCAGAGTGCTAGCGCATTTCTCTACGCCATATACTCATTCTTGAGAGTTGAGCAGAGATGGTGCCCGAGAAAATGAAGTGCCCGATCATTCTCCTCGGTGTGGGTGTAGCGTCTTTCACCGCTTATCCCAATAGCTGCGAGCTTCCGCTTCTACAATCTCGACATCGGATGCCCATGTCGATAGTTTCGCCATGCTTGGGCGACTCCCGAACTCCGGTTGAAATTCCAATCATCTACATGTGTATGAACGAAATAAAATAAGTTTATCGCAGTAAACATGCATGGAAAATTTACTACAGTAAATAAAGTGGTGTAATAGTTTCCCATAATGTTTCATAATTTTCATGCATTTTCTATAATTTTATGCTAATTTCAGTGATTAAAAGCAATTAAAACAATTACAATTAACCAAAAACAGTAAATAAATACAAAAATACAGAGAATAATAATGGCATAAATAAATAAGCTTCAAATGCTAAAATTGATGCAAAATTCGGATTCCCGAGGCCCTTTATGCTAAAATACGAAATTTCAAAGAAATTCTCGCAATTCCAGAGGGTTTTACGTAAATTTTCAGTCCAGAGAAAGATTCGCGTAATTTTCTGATTTACGAGGGTTTTCTGCAAAATTTCAATGCCTCCCACCACTGGCCATTTTTCTCCCCTTGGCCCATTTTTCTCCCACGCCCATCTCCTTCCTTCCACCCCTACCCATGCGCCGCCTCCGCCCATCTCCCATTTTCCGATCGCCCAACCTCATCGGTCCATTAAGACCCGGTGGCTAGGGTTTACCCTAGCCACCTCACCGTTGGCGCGGCGGATTAGCCCGCCGCTTGAGGGGAGAGCGGCAGTTCGACGCGTCGGGGGTTGTGCGGTGGCGTCGGCACAAGGCGGCGACGCGTGTTCCTAGCGGCGGGCCGGTGGCCGGTGAGCCGGCGGAGGGTGCGCGGCCGGAGCTAATCCCGAGGGAGCGGCCGGCGGCGGCGACGACGGATTGCGCCGTCGGCCGACACCCGAGCGCAAGAAGCGGCGCATGCCGTGCGGGGCGACACCGGCGGCTTATCTCGCGCGGCGTGAGGTGGCGGCCGGAGTGGCGATGGCGGTCGCAGGCCGGCGCGAGCGGCTTGGCCGCGCATGGCGGCGGGCGGCGCAAGCGGCGCGATCTCGCGAGCCGTGGCGGAGGAGAAGGTGGCCGGCGCGCGCTCCATGCGGAGGCGGCGTGGCGGAGCCGCGGTCGGCGCGGCGTTATGAGTCGGAGCGCACCGACGGGAGGAACGGCGGCGCTAGCGGCGGCATCGCGTTCGGCGGAGCCGGCGAGGTGCACGAGGCCGGCGGCGAGATGCGAAGCAAGTGGCTAGAGCGGCCAAGCGGCGAGATGCCGACCGGGTCGTGGCTAGCGGCTCGGCCGGCCAAGGGCGGGCGATGGCGGCGCTGGCGGGGAGGCGCCAAGGGCGATCATGCGTGGTCGGACGCCGAGCGCATGCGCGCGAGGCGGTTGGTGGCCATGGCGATTTCACGGGTGGTGGCGCTTCATGCCGATTCGATGATTTTTTCGTGGTGCTCGTGCAAAACCCAACAGAGTGCCATGCAAAGATTTTTCATGCAATTTTCTTATGCGAGAAATAAACAAGAACACAATTCATACTTTCCGCATGGTGATCATGCAGATCAAATCATGCAAAATAAATAGAATTCATGCGGTATTTTTCGATTTCCAATCTAGATGCAATCGAGATCTACCTGTTTTAATCTACCGATCGACATTGTGCCGCGATTTCAGATCCGCCGTGGAGATTTAGGGCGGATTTGCATCGTTCTGATGCAATCAACATCTACCTCGCTTTCACAATCTACCGACGGCATTGTGCAGCCGCATCGCAAGTCCGCCGCATGGTAGATTAGGCGGATTTGCACCGTAGAAATTCAATCTAGAACGCCTAAAAGAAAATACAGATTCAAAAGCGATCTAGAAAATTCAATCTGGCTTCGATGATTACCTCGTTCACCGAGCGAAGTCGTCTCGATAACGTGTTGAGGAACCGACGCCGAGACCACCCGAGCGATTCCTCGCTTAGAACAAGAACGATCAATCACGCGTAATCACGAATAATAGATTGAACACGAGAGGTAGAGAGAACTCCTGGTCTTTCTTTATTGCTTTAGATTGCATCGGTACATAATGAGGGGGTCTAGGTCCCTATTTATAGTCTACTGTGGGGTGCCCAATGTATAAGGACTACTTTTTTAAAAAGACATCCGGTGCAACCTGGACTGTCCATGCTACTAACAAGTAGCAACAAACAAATAGTTCCAAGCCCTGGCTGAGCTTAAAGGAAAGGGGAGAAATATCCTTGTCCTAAAGAAACTAAAAGGAAAAAAAAATTTAGCCTCAGAAACAGATTCGATTAGACCTGCCCGTTCTCCATGCCCATTGTATTGTGCATCTGTGATCTCCTCTCCGTAAATGTATGCACCAAAAGAATGGATTTGGTATCTTGTCACAAAGATTAGGGTGATCGGTTGGGCTTCAGCTTTTAGCTTCCGACTTATTTTTCATTATTTATAAATTTCGTCTTTTTTTGAACTTTTGGTTTTTTGTTGAGCTTTTTTGCCGGTTCTTTTTTCCGTATTTATTTGTATTATATGTAATGGGTTAACATATTTTTTATTTTTTTAATATTTTTTTAAATTTAATTATAATAAATAAGTCTCTATCAGGTACAGTGTTTTTTTCAATCAGATATAGTACTTTTTAATTATAAATCATCAAAAATAAGCCTAAATGATCACCATCTTATCTCACCGTTAACTGTCGATCAATTGCAAGTAGAATCGGCAAGCAGAATTTGGTAAACACCGACGAAAAAAGGGAAACGTGTAAAAGCCTTTCTCAAAGCTTCAGACCGCGAGCCTCCGGGCCTCAACGCGCGCCCAATCCGACGCCCCCACGTGTCCACCCCAGCCCCCACCGCCGCTTCCTTATTAACCGCGCCACCTCCACTGCTTCCCACCCGCTGCTCTCTCTCTCTCTCCGGCGTCCAAGTTCCAACTCCGAAGCCAGGACATTTAAAGCGCAGGCTTTCACCACCCACCCTCCTCCGACTTGAACACCATTAACTCCCAAGATTCCCCGTTCTTGGAGGGTAGCACCGTAGCAGTGTGCGCAAGAAACGCCGCGGCCATGTCCGTCGTACGGGTCCTCGCCCTGTTGCTCGTGGTGGTGGCGGCACCGGCGCCGGCACGAGTTGACGCGGCCGGGGGAGGCGGCGGCTGCGCGGCGGTGAGGTTCTCGAACAACCGCGTGTACGCGGCGTGCAGCGACCTGCCCCACCTGGGCGCGGCCGTGCACTGGACCTACGATGCGGCGGCGGCGTCGCTGTCCGTGGCGTTCGTGGCCGCGCCGCCCTCGGCCGGCGGGTGGGTGGCCTGGGCGCTCAACCCCACCAGCGACGGCATGAACGGCGCGCAGGCGCTCGTCGCCGCGCCCAAGGGCGGCGGCGCGTACGCTGTCGAGACGTACAGCATCTCGGGGTACGCGCTCGGCTCGCCGGGGCCCATCGCCTACCAGACGTCCGACCTCGCGGCCGAGCTCGGCGCCGACGGCCGCGTCCAGATGTTTGGGAAGCTGAAGCTCCAGAACGGCACGGGGGAGGTGAACCAAGTCTGGCAGGTGGGGCCGGTCTCCAGCGGGAGCATCGGGGCACACGCCATGGTCGCCGACAACAAGGCGGCGAAGGGGAAGCTCAACCTGGTGACGGGGGCGATCACCGCCGGCGGCGGAGGGGGCAGCCTCGTCAGGAAGAAAAATGTGAGTACTAGTCTCTTTAAGGATTTGTTTGAATTTTTATCTTTTCATGTTCACGTGTTTTTGCTTGTTTCTTGAATTTTTATGCTTTGTTGTCTGATTGCAATCTCACGCACAATCGAATCAGAGAAAAAAATACATTCTTCTACAGTTTTATATAGAACCTATAAAGTGCTTAAATCCTGGCAAATGTTTTTGTAAACTTTTCATCTTCTAACAAATGTTCTCCTTTTTAATTTCGCTTTCATGCGAATGAGTAACTGTAATTATTGAAGCGTTACTGCAGTGAGTAAAGAGGAGTAACTACTTGCGTGAATTTTGCTGTTTGCTGATGTAGTGTATAGAACATGGAAAAGCTGCTGATTTCAGCTGTGTTAGTCATTTTTTATGATTCTAGTTGTCATGTGTAATGTCTTGTGCATAGGTCTCCTGTTTTGTCCTGGTTGGTTTGAATTGATATCTACTTGCAACTGATTTTCGCTGTGTTAGTCTGTATAGCAGACGGCGTTTATTGACTACATGTATGCGTACAGTTCCCATTTTTTATTCATTGGGGCTGCAATTTTCTTGCGTAGTTAGTTTTCTTCCTGCCTTGGTAGACTTGAGCTTGGATTAGTCTAGTTGGTGATGGCTACATCTACATGATCTTTTCATAGTATAGAAGTTCTCTGGAGAGCCTTGGTGTGATGTTCTAAAAAAGAGATCGTCAGGAAAACAGGATGCAAATTTATGACAATCTTTTTTATTTTGCGAGGAAAATTATGATAATCTTGCCATCTGTGCCTATGCTGTCTCATGATAATTGTAGTCTGCATGATAAGAAATGTTCTTTCCGTAGTGATCCTCTTAGCATCAAACAGGTCACATACCTGTTATTACAGTTCTTGTGCATACTGACCCATTTCTCCTTTTTTTTTTGTGAAGACACATGGAATCCTGAATGCTGTGAGCTGGGGTATTCTATTACCCATGGGAGCTATATTTGCTAGATATCTCAAGACATTCAAATCAGCCGATCCTGCATGGTTCTACCTTCATGTAGCTTGCCAGCTGATTGGGTATGGTGTGGGAGTATCTGGCTGGGCCACTGGTATTCATCTAGGAAACATGTCCAAGGGAATCACCTATTCGCTTCATAGGAACATTGGGATCACAGTGTTTGCTCTTGGTACCCTGCAGGTATGTTCTAGTATATATTCTCATTATGCTCTCTTTATTTGCCGAATTTCATGCCCATATTGTGCACTTGTACCTATCAGACTGAATAGCAAATGTGTAACAACTTCAGTCTTGAAAACAACTTATAACATTATTGTCGCCTATAAGATTGATAATATATAGTTAGCTTGGAAGCTAGGGTTTATATCATTTTCTCATTGATGTACAAGTTGCAATATCAGTAGCCTAGTGAACTTACTGATAGTTTTATTTACAATTTTCATCCAGATCTTTGCGCTCTTCTTGAGGCCCAAGAAGGATCACAAATACCGCATCTACTGGAACGTGTATCACCACTCGGTTGGCTACACGATCATCATACTGGGCATCATCAACATCTTCAAAGGCATGTCCATCTTGGACGTGGAGCAGAAGTGGAAGACTGGTTACATCATTGCAATCAGCATCCTGGGTGGTATTGCCGTGATCTTGGAAGCTGTTACATGGAGCATCGTCTTGAAGAGGAGGAAGTCGGATGACAAGTCCTACAATGGCACTTCAAATGGCCACTTGCCACTCTCTATGTGATTCTAGTTAGGTCCATGGATCTTTATTTATCTTCAGTTATCTGTATGTGCAGATATAGGTTAGATCTTGTGATCTCGGTCTCTCTCGTTGTATGATAGATGTGTATACTGCACATTACACTTGAGATGAGAGATACCGATACATCTTTTGTGCGCATTTGGGCTTTGCTCGTCTTGCTCTACTGTTAGTGCTGAGTTGGTCATCCACTTGTTTTTGTGGCCATTTAAAAGGCCGCTTTTGCGAAAGTTGGGCATCGTGTCCCTAGTGGTTGGTGAAGCAGAGAACAAGATACAACCGCTGCGCTAGTTGTCAGTGGAAGCATGATCTCTCTAGAAAGGTGACAGGTAGCAAACGTCGAGGGTCCTGAATGCTCCATTGTTGTGGTTTTGTGTTCTTAAAGGGAGGGGAAAACGAGGTCAAACATAACTTTGGCTCAGTGGGAAGGAAGCAAAGCGTTTCGTTGTTGGTTCGTTATTTGTAGAAGGGTAGCATGTTTTAGAATGCAGAAAGTTTCGACGTCCCCCGTGCAATTTGCCAAACCTTCGGTGTCGAAAAATGCTCAACGTAAAGAGTGAATTGTCTGCTTTTCGTCGAGACTCTTAACAATATAAGCTTTTAGTGAATTGGTCCATGCACAAGAGTGACTCGACAGGAATAGTAGGAGCGTGTATGTGGTTCACTCAGCCAAGAGGACTGAACAGAGGAGAAAAGGTTTGTGGCGCTTGATTTGTGCCGCTTAGTTGGGTTGAAATAAATTAGCTTATGACTAAAATTATATTGTAGCTGGCTGAAATTACACTGTAGCTAATTGTGTCTTATTTGACGTAACTAAATTTTAAAAAATTTAAAAATAGAAAAAAACATGTTAGACCATCATGGACAACGCAAACAAATACAGGAAAAAGAACCGGCAAAAAAGCTAAAAAAAGCTAAAAAGTCAGAAAAATACGAGATTTATAAATAGTAAAAAATAAGTTAGAAGCCAGAAGATCAGGTCGAAATGAGCAGATCAGTAACAACGTTTTTGGTGGCAGAAAAGGTGTGGCAAGCCAGAGAAGCGCAGAAGCAACGACTTCAACGAAACGTGTGGCTAGTGCAAAGACGTAAGCAGCAAACTCTCACATTGTCACGCAACTTGCCCACCGGGCACCGATCTCACGGGGCGCGTCGGCACAAAGTGTTTCCTAGTGCACCACCCGGCACGACAGTACCTAAGACGTCACCGTGCGAAACGCCACACGATCGAAGCCGCGCACGCATGCCACGCGCAGCGGCACGACTCACAAAGTCATAGCCGTGCGCGCGACATCTTAGCTCTCTTGCCCGTCAGTCTTGACCATGGAGAACCTGTGAGCCGTGGGGCACACATGCGCACGCGCGTTACTCGCATCGGGTATGCGCTGCACCGCTAGCTCCATGCATGTCGCGTTGTTGCATCCTGAAAGATTCTTCTATCCCTAATTCCATATCCGCTCTCCCTCCTATATTCCCTTGTCGAAAGGGGAACCCGACGGTGGACCACTCAAAAGGCAGCAATCATGGTGCCACTCGGTTGGGCTAAAATAAACTGATTTATAGCTGAAATTATATTATAGCTGGTTGAGATTAAATTATAGCTGATGGTGGCTTATTTGACGTAACTAAATTTTTAAAAAAAATAGAAATAGAAAAAACAGATTAGCCCATCGCGAACAATGTAAATAAATACGAAAAAATAACCAGTAAAAAACTAAAAAGAATAAAATTTAAAAATAGTAAAAAATAAACCAGGAACTAAAAAGTTAAGTTTAATGGAGCGGACCGAGGTTTCGGGAAATCTGGACACATTTGGACCCCTAAACACCCGAAATTCCACTTTTGGCCCCTAAATCAAAAATTCCGTTCCTGGACCCCTCCCGACCGCGCTCGCGAAGCCGGTGCCACATGCCACGTGTCCCGGACGCGGCGCGGACGCTTGGCGCGGCGCGCGTCGCGATGCGCGCGCGGCGGCGCGCGACGCGCGGCGCATGGCGGCGGGCGCGGCGCGGGCGAGCGAGCGGCGCACGCCGGCCGGGACACGTGGCGCCATCTCGCGAAACACGCGGTCGGAAGGGGTCCAGAAACGGAATTTTTTTGATTTAGGGACCAAAAACGAAATTTTCGGGTGTTTAGAGGTCCACATGTGTCCAGATTTCAGGTTTCGGCTCCGGCGCCGGATGGGGTGGGGTTTTGCGACCGTACAAGCCAAGTGATCTCGCCGAAACTTTCGTACAGGCATACAGCACAAAAGAACTCCAGTTTTGTGGGATATCTCCGTGCGCTCTAGCTACCTTTCTTGCAATGATGATGTGATTTCTTATCAAAAAAAAAAATGATGATGTGATTTGGTGGAAAACGCACTTATGTACGCACGCAGGCAGCATGTGGAAATCCAATAGGTGCCGGAGTCAGTGTTGAATGTAAAATCATTTCATTGATCATCAAACTGTATATATACATGAGTACGGACGCCATGGACGTCGGTTCAAGAAAGAGGAACAGAGAGCAATGCATGCCGGTTGGATGAGATCATCCGTAACTTCTCAAGTTGTAACACTCCCCCTTGATCGAATCCATCTTTGAGATCAATGAATAATATTAATCCTACAAAAAGTCCTGTAGGATAAACAAAAACGAGGAGAAATATTTGATAGATACGTTGTTAAAAACTCCTTTAAACCCAATGGGAAAATAAGGAGAAATTGATATAACATTTAATGAGTATTGTCTCATTGTAAACTCATATGAGAAAAACCTTTGCAGGAGAAAACTCATAGATAGTTTAGAAGACAATATATGTCATTGATATCTCCTAAAAAAAACCTCGATGGGGAAAAATAGGAAATACGACATATGCTTATGCTAATATTGTCTCATTAAAAACTTTATATGAGGAACCTTGTGAGTAAAACTCATACAAAGAAAAGAGTACAATATGATGCTTTGGACAGAGTAACATTTAGGAGATTTCTCCCCCTGAAGTTTGCAAATCTCGAAGTCGTCGCATACCAATTCCTTGAACACATTTCTGAACGAGGAAGCTGGTAAGGACTTAGTAAACAAATCAGCGAGATTATCACATGATTTGGTTTGCAAGATGTTTATTTCACCCATTTGTTTTAACTCATGGGGGTAAAACAACTTAGGAGAAATATGCTTGGTTATGTTGCTCTTGATGTAGCTGTCTCCATCCTGTAACACAAGCGCAATTATCTTCATAGATAATAGTTGGTGAATCGATGACACCAATGCCACACGATTGTTGTATGTGGTTAATCACTCTGCGAAGCCAAACACATCCGCGTGATGCCTCATATAGTGCAATTATTTCAGAGTGATTTGTTGAGGTAGCCACCGAGTCTGCTTTGTAGACTTCCATGAAATGGTTGTTCCTCCGCAAGAACACAAAACCATGCAGGATCGGCCATTATGGGGATCGGATAAATAGCCGGCATCGGTGTATCCAATCAGATTAGGATCTGGGTTCCTTTGGAAAAATAATCCAAGATCTCTTGTACCATTAACATATCTGAGGATATGTTTTACTCCCGTCCAATGCCGTTTGGTA
Source organism: Dendrocalamus sinicus (assembly GCA_036346575.1). Lineage (NCBI taxonomy): Eukaryota > Viridiplantae > Streptophyta > Magnoliopsida > Poales > Poaceae > Dendrocalamus > Dendrocalamus sinicus. Next base: position 7,034,156 of record CM070664.1, read on the forward strand.
GGAGTAGCGCTATGTCGAGCTAGCAAGTTCACCGCAAATGCAATATCGTGCCCGTGCAATTTGCAAGATACATTAGCGCTCAATGACACTCGAGATAAGGATAATGAGATCCTGAATCTCTTCTCCATCATCCCGTGGTCTGAATTGATCGTCTCCATTTCTAGAGATCGAACAACCATAGGAGTTTTGGATGGATGTGATTTGTCCATATTGAATTTCTCCAATATTTTCGGATATATGCCGATTGATGCACTAAAATTCCAGTGGGAAGATGCTCAAGTTGTAAACCTAAGCAAAATTTGGTTTGGCCCAAATCTTTCATTTCAAACTCCGTCTTTAGATGATTGCGTGCTTCATCAATATCTTGTGGGTTGCCTATGATATTTAAATCATCAACATATACTGATATGATGCAAAATCCCGCTTGGGACTTTTGATGAAAACACATGGACAATCATCATTGTTAGTGTATCCCTTCGCAAAGGAACTCACTAAGTCGGTTATACCACATTCTTCCCGATCGCTTTAAGCCATAGAGTGACTTTTGAAGCTTTACACAATACATGTTGCGATTTGCGTTTGATTCGGTATAGAGATCCCATCAGGACCTTCATATATATGTCCGAATCAAGTAACCCATATAGATATGTAGCAAATACTACGTCCATCAACCGCATAGATAGACGATTTTGAATAGCCGAGATATAAGGTATCGGAATATTATTCCACTCATAATCGGAGAATATGTTTCATTGAAATCAATGCCGGTCTCTGCGTGAACCCTTGTGCTACAAGCCTCGCTTTATGTCTCACCACCTCATTGTTCTCATTCCGCTTCCTGACGAAAACCCATTTGAATCCCACAGAAAGATTCCTCGAGGTGTAGGTATTGCATGAGTGAATACCTCTCTTTTAGTGAGCGAGGTTATCTCCGCTTGAATTGCATCTTTCCATTGATTCCAGTCCGAGCGCTTTCGCACTCGCCATGGTCTTAGGATCTGGATCATTTTGGATGATTTCTGCAATTGCTTGAGAAATAGATGTCGACAATTGTAGACTTTCGTCATATGATTCTCCGATTCAATATAGTTGATGGAAATTTCAAGCACCCTTGTGATGTATCATTATTTCCCAAAATGATTGCATCGGGGCTTTCCGATGTCCCAACATCGAATTGAGTGCACTGTTGATGTGGGATGTGAAGGTTGAACCTTCACAGGTGTTTCTCAACGTAAGGTTGAGTTACATTTCATGCGTTAGAAGATTTGTTCTTCCCTTTCCTTTGCTTGCTAGAAGTCGCATCTGTGGAAATAGCCGTATTTCTCCCCTCTTACCGGGAGTTGAGTAGTTTTATTTGGTACCTCTACTCTTTCCAGCACATTTCTCGCAGGATTATAGGATTTTGTAACACCCTTATAATCGTGAAATGCATCGGCATGTTATTTGCAATGTGTTGCAAATTAATGATCTCTGAACTTGGAGTTCAGTTTGAATCGTGGATCGAGTTGGAGATGTCTATGGCATCCCAATTGATTTCCGGCATTTATTGTGGTTTTCAATTCCTCCCTAATGCCGGAAATGATCTTCATTGAAGATACAATCAGCGACGGCGGTGAATAGATCCTGTAAGGGGTTCCAGTATTTAATGATCGACGGAGGTTGATATCCCACATAGATCCCCAATTTCTGTGTGGGCCCATAGATGTACGCCATGCGGTTGAGAGATCGGACGTATGTAGCGCAACCGAACTTCCGCAGATGGGAAATATTTGGTGTATTTCACGCACTAGTTGCAACGGGAGGTTGCATGGTGTGCGCTGGACGCAATTGAATCAAGTCAAGCCAGCGTGTAAGATCAAGTGACCCCAACATGATGTTGGTAGATTGCAATTCTGTAGTAAAGGTCTTGCAATAAGTTTCACTCTCTTAATAAGAGATTCGCCAACCCATTTTGAGTATGAACATATAGGACCGAGTGCTGAACTTGAATTCCTAAAGCCATGCAATAATCATTGAAGGCACGTGAGGAAAATTCAGCAAAGATTATCCATTCGGATTGATCGGATTTGATGTTCGGGATATTGTGCTTTAAGTTTGATAACTTGTGCAACAATTTTAGCAAATGCATGGTTCCGTGTGGAAAGTAGATACACATGAGACCATCGTAGATGCGTCTATTAGAACCATGAAATACCCGAACGCCTGCACCATGGTTGAATGGGACCACATATGTCACCTTGAATGCGTTCAAGGAACTTTAGAGGTTCGGCATGAATTTTGAGGTAAGAGGGCCTCAAAATTAATTTCCCAGTGGCACATGCGGTGCACATAAAATATGAGGATTGGAGAAATTTTGCATCACTTAAAGTGTGACCAACAGAATTGTTTATAATTTTCCTCATCATCCCTATTCCAGGATGGCCAAGACGATCATGCCAAGTTTGGAATGCGTTAACATTCTGGAAAATTACTTTGTAAGCAACATGTGGTACGGGGTTGATGTATGTGTAGTACAATCCAGACGGGAGTGAGGGAAACTTTTCAAGTGTCTCTTTTCCATATCCGTGATCTTTTGTTATGAGAAGGAATTCCTCATTGTTGTCCTCATGAGTTTCAACATGAAACCCATTCTTACGGATATCTCTATAACTCAATAGGGTACGAGTTGAATCGGGATACAAGAGTGCATCCTCAATCGTTATTGATGTACCCATAGGGAGCAGAATAGTGGCCCGACCGGTGCCAACTATTACAAAGATCGCGTCAGCGATTGTTAAAACATTTCCTTTGTTCTTTGTGAGAGTTTGGAAATATTTTATCTCACGAGTATAGAGTTAGTAGTACCGCTATCCACTAGGCACATTTCTCATCCATCGATCGACTCGTACAATCTATACAAAATGGAGAATTTGAATATGTCATTCTCAACAAATATATATAGAATACATACAATATATATATAGGTATCAATTGTGCTTAATACAAATTACAATACCCATTGTGCGTAAATGAAGTACGGACAACAACTAGTTTATGACAACATTCACAATTAAACGACATCCACATTCAAGGGATAATGAAATAAGGTATCTCAAAGTGCAGGAGCCTAATTAAAGTCTCCAAACGGATCGTTAGAAGTGAACTCCACGATCATGTTCTCCATATCGTCAACGTTTCCATCAAGTGGAGGTAGTGCCTTGGTGTTGCTTGTTTCCGCAGCAAATTGTAGGAGCAGAGTAGGAGCACCAGGGCATCTTTCTTAGTAATGTCGTGTTGGAGGAATTCTTCCATGTTGACATCAGATTGGGAGTTGAAGTGTGCTTCAAATTGTCCACCTTTATTGGAACGCCCTTGATTGGAGCGTGCTCGTCCCACGGAATTCAAGTACAACGCCACCAAGTGCTTGGGAGTGCGACATTTCTCGGCCGGGTGGTTGTAATGACCACACTTGACACAAGTGTTAGACTTGTTCTTTTCGACTTAAAACATCCTTTCCCTTGTTAGCACCATTAGATGTACTGCTGTCTCTTGCGCTTGTTCTTTCCTTTGAAGTTCCCGTGATTGCTAGAGTTAGTAGCATTCCCTTTGGGTTTGTTCTGAGTGTTAGCATGTACTTACGGCAAAGGTTTAGTGCCCAAAGGGCTAGATTAGAGTTCCAAAGGAGGAGCTCACTATGCCTTTCGCCTGAAGTAATGTTTTAATTAACTCGTAATAAACGGTGAAACCTCTTTCACGGTATTGTTCTGAAGGATCATTTGTGCGGGCAGCATGGTAGACAATGTCTTCTCAATTTTCTCCGCATCGATGGTTCTTTCTCGCAAAATCGCAGCTTAGAATCGATTTTATGAACAGCATGGTTGAACTCTCCCACGATTTAAAATCTTGTATGCGGAGGTGGTTCCACTCATTGACACCCTCCGTAGGATGATCGCTCACTGTTCATACCGTGTTTGAAGAGCAAGCCACAGAGTGCGTGGGTCTTCTTCCATCAGATACTCAGCTTTGAGATCAGGATGGATGTGGTTCCTTATGATAAATAAGGTATTGTACTTGAGAGTCTCAGCCAAAGGAGCTACACCCTCTTGGGGAGCTGCAATTGCCTGGTACATTCCGCGCAACGATAGACTCACTTTGAGATCCATCGCCCATGTGGGGAAGTTGTGGCCATCAAGAGCGAGAGCCTCAAACTCTTTAGTAGCCATTGTGCCTACATATGTAGGGCCACAGATTTGTTAAAATCTTTGGCAATGTTAAATAAGCAATGCGAAATGCAAGTAATCAAGGTAAACTTGAAATACATAAAGGGACATTCTCCTATTGTGGAACAACATAGTTAATCACTAATGGTATGAACATGATTTAATTCATTTTTCAACATTGAGTGTGCACTTTGAGGATGATAATCACACAGTAGTATATTGATACTACCTTGTGTATGGCCAATGTGAAAAAGAATCATGGTAATCACTTAGGTGTAGACCTTGTATAATTTATAATCAAATTGGGTACGCACGTTGAGGAATAAATCCCGCAGTAGTACTATGGTACTACCTTGTGTATGGCCAATTTAAAAATAAATAAAGGTAGTCACCCAAAAGTGTAGACCAAATTGTTGCAAAACTTGATATTAGGTACGCACATTGAGGAATAAATCCCGCAGTAGTACTATGGTACTACCTTGTGTGTGGTCAATATCAAAGTTCAAAAAAATTTGTGTTATTCCCAAATGAGAGAAAATCAAACTAAGGCATTTGCATTAAAAAAATATTAAATGCTTGTATGGTAAGCTGGGAAACGAAATATTGAAATTGCATAAGATAGATTGCAATAATTGATGTATAATGCATTGCATGGAAACACATATATTTGCAAATATATACAATAGCAATTTATTTGACATAAAGTGCTGCAATTACATTAAAACAGAGGGGGGAGGTTGCAAATTTTTCGGCAACCTGGGCTAAAGCCCGGTCGGCCTTGTGGCCCATGTGGGGAGGGGGGGTTTATTGGGCCAAAAGCCCATTTCGGCAGCATGTATAAAAGAAAGGAGGTGGGGTGGTTAGGGTTTCCAACCCTAACCCCCAAAGCCAGCCACCGCATGGGGTGTTCCCATGGGAGCCGCCGCCGCCTAGGCGCTACTGCGCGCCGCCACCCACGCCGGCCGGGCGCCACACCGGCGCCGCTGCCGCCGCGCGCCGCAGGCGCTGCCTCCTCCGGCCGCCGCGCGCCGCCGCGGCGGCTGGCTCCGCCAGCGCCGCTTAGCGCCACTGGCCGGCGCGCCGCGCCCACGCCGCGTCGGCCGTCTCGGCCACGGGCGGCCGCGCCTCGCCGACTGCCTCGGCCACGGCGGCCGCGCCCGCCATGGAGAGCCACCGCCAGATCTAGGCGCCGCCGCGCGCGCTGAGGCCTCGGCGCGCCGCGCGCCACGCGCGCCGGGTCGCCTCTCGCCGGCCGTCGCCGGGCTTCACCAGCGTGTGCGCCGCCTTGGCCGCCGGCGCCGCACCAGCCGAACCGGTTGCGCTGCCGCGCGCCGCTCCGGCCGCGTCGGCCGAGCGCGCCACAGGCGGGCAGCGCCATCGCCACCTCCGGCCGGCCGGCGCCGCTCTGCTGGCCGTGCCCCGCGCGCGTTGGCCCTCCTCTCGTTCTTGAGTCAAGTGGAGGAGAAGGCCTCTCTCGCAGAGGGGCCGACGGATCGCGAGTCGTGGCGGCGGTTTGCCGCCGGAGGCGTGCGCCGGCGCCGTAAGGGCCATAGCGCCAAGTCCTCGCCGGTGGGAAGACGCCGGCGCCTCCATGGACGACGACGAGCCGGCGAAGATCCGTGACCAGTCGCAATGAAGGTATTGGTTGCCGGTGTGTGTGGTGGGTCTTGATGGCAAGGGGTAAAAAGAAGTTGCAGGTAATCACACAAAGAATCAATGGAAGCAAGAACACCAAGTAAGGTGTTGTGATGCTTCTCACAGAGATTGATCTGATCGTTCTCCATACCTTCTGTTCTTTGTTGTATGCTGTTTGTGTGTGAATGGCAGAACGCAGTGCTGATAACGTGTTGAATGTAAAATGGAAACAGAAAAATAACAGTGAACTCGTCATTTCATTGATCATCAAACTGTATATATACATGAGTACGGACGCCATGGACGTCGGTTCAAGAAAGAGGAACAGAGAGAGCAACTGCTGTCGGTTGGATGAGATCATCCGTAACTTCTCAAGTTGTAACAGTCAGAACTAACGCAGCCCTGTCAGTCCGTCACGAACATTATGAGTAGCTGTAACGAGTGTAACCAACACTTGTCTCAATACATGCCCGTTTTAAACCATATATTTAGGTTAATCTTATTTCGATTTAAGTTTCTAATTTATTTTTTATTATTTCTAAATTTTGTTTCTTCTAAATTGTTTGTTTTTTTACAGATTCTTTTTTGTATTCGTTTGTATTATCCATGATAGGCTACTCTGTTATTTTTATTTTTAATTTTTAAAAATTTAGTTGCGCTAAATAACTAAATAAGCCACCATTAGTTACAGTGTAATTTTTAGCTAACCACAATATAATTTCAATCATAAATCAGTTTATTTCAGCCCAATCGAGCGGCACCTTAACATGGTTGAAATGTTGAATGTATAATATCCATTTAGGATAACTACTACATTTTTCAAAGAAGGGAAAAAAAATAATATCAAAACGTGCAGGCAGAATCTCACTTTCCAGATGGTAGGAGCGTCTGGACTGGTAATCCCACCTTCCAGCTCAAATTGTTGATGACTTCTTTTAACATTAAAAGTTTTCAGCAGTAGTGGATCCACAACAAAATGGCTTGATCATTGGGAGTGTGCTAAGTGAGCCTGGCCAAACCCAACTACAACTGCTCTTTATAATACTATCATAAAGGTGCGACTATACTGATCGACACCAAATTATGACCAACCTTTACATCACTGAGCTTAGACAGTCCACCAGATCATCAGATTTGACCTAGCCTAACTGCTCGTGTGGCTTGTTTCTGGACTATTTTCCATTACTTGTCATGTTCAAACCGAATTTCTGTCCGATTGTCAAAGCTACCGAACAATTTGGTTGTGTGAGTACGACCCATCACTCGATGAGGTTCGCAAGGTTAGTTTTGCTTGCACTTGGCTCAACTTCGTACCGCAATCAGAACTTTTAAGTGGTCTGCTACTCCTTCAGTTGGTGGGTACAAGGACTTGAGAACTGAGATTTGAGACCATATCTGAAGAAACTTGCAGGCAGGTCAGAGGGTGAGTTGAGCTGTATTACCTGCAAAATGTTCAGGGTTGAAGTGACTACCGAGCATCAAGCGATTCAAGATGCATGCCATCACAAAGGTTGATAGAGTTAATCTAATTATCTTTAGACTTGGTCGAGTCCACGACCAGTCCTATGACCACAACGGCCTTTACGACCAGTGTGTATGTTCGAGTACTGTAGCAGTCGTAAGTCAAGTAGCAGTTAGAAAAAGTACTATAGCAGTCGTAGTTATAAAAGCTTAGGATTCAGAATCTGTATAGGATTCAGAGCAGTTGTAAAGGAAAGTCAGGATGTGTCCGTGTAGGATTCTCAACGTGGGATGCCGCGTTGGTTATGAAGTCTTGTATGTTGCATCTCTATATAAGAAAAATGAAAAGGACGCAGACGTATCGCGTCGCCAAAGAACTATCTGTGTTTACTCGTGTTCGTGTGCATAATATCAAAGTTCAAGTTGATCGCTTGTCTAGACCCTATGCAAATTCCCCAACAATTGGTATCTGAGCTTAAGGGGCGAAGCGATGGCCGGCAACTTTGTTGATCCATTGAAGTCAAGAGGGCTCGTCAAGACCATGTGCAACAAGCTCGATCCATCGAAACCAGGCGTGTTCATCAAGCCGACAACAAGAAGCGCCTCGATCCCGATTCAATACCCGATGTTGAGCGAAACAAAGTACGACATATGGGCTGTCAAGATGAAATTAATCTTGCGTTCGCTAGAGGTATGGTCGGTGGTCGAAGATGGAGATGACGATGGCAACAAAGATCAAGGCATGATGGTGGCTATCTTGCAAGCGGTGCCAGATGACATGATGATGTGAATCTTCGAAAAGAAGACGGTGAAAGAAGTCTAGATCGCACTTAGGGAGATGCGAGTAGGCGAAGATCGCATCAAGAAGGCACACGCTCAAGTACTGAAACGGCAACTGAGCAAGTTGCAGATGGGGGACTTGAAGACAATCAATGAGTACTCCATGAAACTCACAACGTTGGTGGGTGAGATCCGTTCGCTCGGCACGAAGTTGGAAGAAAGCGAAGTCGTGGAAAAATTGTTCAGTTCAGTTCCAAATTAGTTCCTCCAGATTATCGGAATGATTGAACAATTCGGCGATATCGTAGCAATGTCACTCTTAGAGGCAATTGATCACCTCAGAACATACGAGGAAGGACTCAAGGGTCAACGACACTCGAAGGACGAGAGTGATAACCTTCTCTTCACCCAGAATGAGTGGGAAGAGAGGAGCTCGAAGGCATAGAAGCATGAGGGCTTTGCTAGCGCCAAGAGAGCAGGTGGTAACAAAAGAGGTTGGGGACGCGGTTGCAATGGCAGAGGCCGAGGCGATGGCAATCGTGTCATCGATGGACAAATGCCGCTAAACTCTAACAAAACCAAGGTCAAGTACTTAAGTTGCAATGAGTATAGGCACTTTGCGAAAGAGTGTCCAAAACCAAACCGAAGAGAAAGGGCCAGCCTCGTGGCGAAGCAAAATGATGGAGATCCTTAATTGTTGATGGTCGAAGCATGTGAACTCGTCCATACAGTCCCGATGCTTGAAGAGGAGGTATTCCTGTACGAAGATAAGATGATGCCGAAGCTTAGCAGCAATCAAAACAAGGCTTGGTACCTTGATACCGGCACAAGCAAGACTGTCTACATAGAGAAATTTGTTGAGATTGGCATGAATGTGAAAGGCTCAGTCAAATTTGGAGATGGTTCGGCTGTAGAGATACAAGGAAGTGGCTCAGCGCTGTTGGAGTGTTATATGGGAAAACATCGTATCCTCATGAATATTTACTACATCCCGAAGTTGAGAAGTAATATAATTAGTCTTGGTCAAATGGATGAGAATGACTACAAGTTCGTGGTCGAAGGAGGAGTGATGTCGATCTTAGACAAAACTCGTAGGTTGTTAGCCAAAGTGAGCAGGTCAAGAATCCAGATATATGTGTTACATATCAATCTGGCTCTTCCAAGTATCTTTTGGCCAGAAGCATAGAAGAGGCATGGCGATAGCATGTCAGATACGAACATATGAACTTTCTTGTTCTGAAGGATGAGAACTTGCGGCTGATGCAACGCTCCCCGTCAGCTGTTGATGAGACAAGAGCACGGCTTAGACTTGACACGTGTGATCAATAGTGATTTTGTTCACGCGCGCCACTCGTCTTAGTGATTTTGTTCTGTAAATTCCATTCTGCAAGGTGCATGATTACATACTTCCGTGCGAATTATAGCATCTTGCCCTGTTTTTGTATAGACTGTTCTTCAACCGTGATACGCCCTAATCCATACAAGACAAATCCATGGCGACATGCATCTGCACTTTGCTTTGTGCGACTCTCCAGCCCAAAACGTTAAGGCCTAAGGACGCTTAGAGTGCTGTGGAATCGGCCGAGTCCGACGAAGTGGATGTCGGCGCGGATACAACTCCGCAGTCTACGAACGAAAAGGCCCAGCCCATTTGAACAGGCTGCACAGGCAGAAAACCTCGGCAAGCCGGCATCAGCTCGCGAAGTCGTCGTACACCGCGGCGGGGTCGCGAGACGTGAGGTAAGGCACGGTGAGGCGTCGACGGTGAAGAATGTTTCAAACCTGACGATGACACCGTCCTCGATCATGGCATTGCCACGGTTTGTGCCAGATGAAACATGTCTTCTATCTGTTCCGATTTGACCAAGTTCTTTTACTTCTATGTTACTCTAGGCAGAACTGTTAGACCATATGGTTAGATCTAAAATATTTTGGTTATAAATAATTGACAATGGTTACTTTATGATGAATATTTTATAATACTGTCTATCGGTGTTATGCGAGACGTATGGTGTGTATGGACTGACGTTGGTTAAGTTGGGACAAATTTGTACCGGAAAAATATTTTTTGGTCTTTGCATGTACAGATTTAGCATGGAGGCGATTATGGTCGGTGACGAGGTGGACCGGGACTATGATGGGAGATCCGAGGTTTAGACAGTCAAGAAGGTCACGAGATGATCGGACTCATGCTTAGGACGCATGAAGATCAAAGATAGATGATACGTGTTGGAACTACGGAGTGCGGTCCGGAGGTTATGACATATGGTGGATGATGCGTCGAGAAGATGCGGGAGGTGCGGTCCTGGAGGCTTCGTTACGTGACGAGTTAGAAAAATTGGAATTGGATTATAACTCGTGGGTTTAGGCTCAACTCATGTTTTGGGCCCTAGACTATAAATAGAGATGGGGTTAGAGGCTAATCCTGTGGCTTTTGGTGAGACTAAGGCCCTGTTTGTTTCAGCTTCTAGGCAAGCTAGCTACTTCTAGTAGCCAAAATCTCTCCCAAACAGTCCAACTTTGGGCCACATGAGAATCTGAAAACTGGGAGGCACAATTGTACTAGGACCGAGAAGCTGCAAAACCCAGCTTCCCACAGATTCTGGACTTAAATACCACAATGCCATTAAAGTTCATGTTATTTACCCGCAAAATGCCATCGGATAAAATAGCCCCGCACCCCGCGCCCCTTCCCGATTCATCCGCACCCCCGCGCCTCTCCCCACGCAACTCTCTCCTCCCCCCGCCGCCGCCCACCCCGCCCTCCCCGCCGCCGCCCGCCGCCCGGCCTGCCGCCCCCCTCCCGCCGCCTCCTCCCCCGAGATCCGCCGCGCCTCGCCGCCTCCCCCGTCGGCCTGCCGCCTGCCCCCGCCGCCCCTGCCGCCGTCCCCGCCGCCCGCCGCCTCCCAGATCCCCGCCGGCCGCCTCCTCCCGCCCGGTCTCCTCCTCACGCCCGCTGCTCCTCCTCCCGCCCGGCCTCCTCCTCTCGCCGCCGCCTCCTCCCGATCGGCCTCCTCCTCACGCCGCCGCCTCCTCCCGCCGGCCTCCTCCTCACGCCGGCCGCTCCTCCTCCCGCCCGGCCTCCTCCTCTACGCCGGCCGCTCCTCCTCCTCCTCTAAGTATATTACTACTGTCATCTACTCTTTAACCTCTTGAGCCAATTACTTTCAGTTGTGATTTAGCATGCTCGGTGATGTTTAGCATTGTAATATCTATTTACTGCACTTTGGTTGGCCATAAGGCTTAATTTATTGCTAAACTTGAGTTCTGTGATCTATTTTCACTGTGTACTGTTTAAGTTGGCTTACTTTAGACAATGGAAGATAATGATATTGGACAAGTTCTGATGGCATATGATATTAGGCCATATCTAGTTATTTATTCCATGCTGATGTCAACTTGAGATGCTAAGCTGTGTTGTAATATTTTGCTTATGATATATCCGACAGAGCCTCATCGTATGAACTGAAAAAAGTTTATTTTCAGCATGGTATCCAGTATTTGGTTGGGATTTTATTGTTTTCATAAGCCTAGATGATAAAACATGTATTGCACATGTATATGCTTATAGTCTGATCACCAAGACTACCAAACATGGCAAAAGATCAATTTACGGATCCTCCTCGGCACTTATTGCTCGCATACCGATTGCGCAGTGAGATCGAGGTCCAAGATAAGTTTTGTTCGGTCAGTGGTAACCCAAGATTATTTTGGGTCTTATTTGTCAACCATTAAATTGTTGCTTTATACATTGCAAGCTTTGATTGCATTATAACTAAAGATATTGCACCACCTGTTGGTATTGTTGGGCCTTCAGATGTTGTTCATGCTATTTGGCTAGCTGGTAGTGCCCTGTCAGAATTAAAAGAGCTACTGTTACCAGTTATGGTTTTATAATCAACGGTTAGAAATATTCTCTTCAATTATTTTAGGGATGCTGTACACAGTTCAATACAATGACCTTTGTTTTCAGCAAGGCAATAATGTGGTTACTGACCCTACCTTTGTCTGCCCAATATGTGCTGGTTTGACTTAATTTCTAATAAATTAGGCTTTTTATGCAAACTAGATGGAGAAAGGGAAGACACCAAAAGCAAGTTGGGATGCAGGGCAACTGAATATTTTGTGAAATATGTAGGGATGAAGTACTAGCTGGAAATAGGCCAAATGCAGCCTTGAATGGCACTGGTTACAAAAATCTACAAGAAAAATTTAATGCAAAGACAAAAAGAAACTATGACCGGACCAAGCTAAAGAATCGTTGGGATACTTTGAAGAGGGAATACAGCTTATGGATTGAGCTAAAAAAGAATGCAACCGGTCTTGGTTGGGATGTCCAAAATGGAACAATTGTTGCAGATGACGATTGGTGGACAGAAAAAATAGCGGTATGCCATTGACATTTGTAAAATTATTTTACATTCAATGCTTTCTGGCACCATTTTGTAAATAATTTTGCATATCTTTTTTGTAGACCAACAAAGATTATGTCAAGTTCCGGTACACACCAATGGAGAACCTAGATGAGCTGGAAGTTATGTTCCATAACACCCATGTATCTGGTTCGTCTTCTATTATTCCCGTAGTCATGAAAGCACAACTCAATTAATGTTGACGATGATATCGCCGATATTGGGGATGATGACAACTCTCATGATAAGAAGACCAAGGTTGGAAAGCGTAAGGAGGTAGCATTGTGTCTAGCCCAAATAAAAGAAGAGTCCTATGATCAAGGAAGTGAAACGTCTAGTTGACGTGATTGCTACTAGCAATTCGTGACATCCGATCGGAATGAGAAATTGGACAATGAGATCATAGAGCACTTGCGCATGGTCGTGAGATGTGGAGCCAAAGAAGGAAGTGATGAACACTACATTGCAACCAAACTTTTATTAAACAAGAGTATCGTGCGGTGTTTCGTTCATTTGAAACCGATGAAGGGAGAGTTGCATGGCTTAAGAGGATGTATGAAGATAGGAAGAAGTAGAACCTGTTTTGTAATCTTGTTTAAGAGTATCTCATCGGCTTGTTTCAGACTTTGCTTTTTATGTAATCTTGTTGTGTTTGATACTCTATTTAGACCTATGTGTTTGATACTCTATTCAGACCTATGTATGAGATTAATTGTTATCCATTTTTTTCAGACCTATTTTTGTTATGTTGATGTACATTTCTCATGTTATCAATTTTCTTATGAACTGTAGATGAGCACATCCAGTGAGAGTTATGACTCAAATGACAGTGATGGATCATCAGTTGAGGTTAAGCGTCATAAATTAATTCTGCAAGCTGCTGCAACAGTTGCTCTCAACAGTTGCTCTCTTCGTAATGTGATTGAACGTGCGTTTGGCGTGCTAAAGATGAAGTGGCGAATTCTATTGCATATGCCAAGCTATAAGGTTGAGAGGCAAAAGAAGATCATCATTGCTTGTATGGCGCTTCATAATTTCATTCGAGACAGTGCTTTGAGTGACCATCTCTTTGAGAGGTGTGATGATGATGAAGAGTACATGCCACATGTTGATTCAAACACAGGAGGTGGTTATATTGGCACGGCACAAGATGATGGTGATATGTGTGCATTTCGTGATTCCATAGCTAACGGCTTGATGGCTTCAAGAATATAGATAGTACCATAGAAGTTCCTTTTGATGGTGATATGTGCGCTTTACATGTCTATGAACACATTTTGTACGTTTCTTTTGTATGGAGACATGGTAGTTATCCATATTAATATTTAAAATTATGATTTGGAGTCAAATTTATTGTCATGAAATTACAATGTTTGAACTAAGTACTACAAATTTACAAAGATAGATATCTCTTCTATCAATACATAATCGGGACATCAACTCACCTAAGGGCATTTCAGGTCAATACTTCTATCAGATACCAAATGCATGCCTAGAATCCAGGATGCCAAACAGGCTAGCTACTCGCATCACCGCTACTCGACTAGCCACTACTCAATCTCCACTAGCTACTGGACCACTAGCTACTCGAATCTACAAATGAAAGAAACAGGCCCTAATTTTGTGTTAGGGTTTAAGAGTGCTAAGAGGGCACTTTATAGCTATTATAATTTAGAAATAAAGTTTAGATCTATTTTAAAAAATAAATTGTTGCTCGGCACTGTTGTTTCGCGTCATTCTTGTCGTCGGCGACGTCTAGATTTATTCCCTCATCCTCGGCCAGTCTCATGCGCGCAACAGATAGCACGTTTGGTTCCCTGCACCAATCCTTGTCCTTGTTGAGGAACCGACGCTGGAGACCAGTCCGAGCGATTCCTCTACATAGAACAAGAACGAATTAATCACAGAATCACAGAATAATAGATTGAACACAGAGAGGTAGAGAGAACTCATGGTCTTTCTTTATTGCTTTAGATTGCATCCGGTACATAATGAGGGGGCTAGGTCCCTATTTATAGTCTACGGGGGGTGCCCAATTAGATCAGACTCGGATAGAGTCCGTGTTTCCTAACACTCCCCTTGGGCACTCACCCAACATGCTCATGCCTCGTCAAAACTCCATAAAACCCAGTGGGAAAATTTGGAGAAAGAGTACATGATACATGTGATGTCACGATGCACGAATTGCCTCGTTAAAAACCTTGGTCGAGAAACTTCATGGAAAACTCGCCAAGGGAAAAAGAGTACAATTCACCCAAATTCATTTAGTCTGCAAGACTTTATTTTTGGGTACTTAATCTTCATGATCAAGATTTATTAGCGGGCTTGTGAGAATTCTCCCCCTGAATTCTGCACTTCTCTAAGTCTCATCATTCCAATTCCACGCACGTACCTTTCAAAGCTAGATGTGCGGAGTGACTTAGTGAACAAGTCTACATGACTTAGTGTGCAGTACTTTAATCTTGTCCATCTTTGCAATTCATGAGCATAGAGGAACTTGGGGTTGATATGCTTACAAAACCCGTCTGCACTAGTGCAACACAAGCTGCATTATCTTCATGGATAATTGTGGGGGTTTGCACAATGTTCATTCCACATGACTACCGGATGTGGTGATCCGTTCAGCGGAACCAAGCGCACTCTCGTGCGGCTTCATACAGTGCTATAATTTCTGAGTGGTTCGTCGAAGTAGCTATTAGGCTTTGCTTAGACGATTTCCATGAAATTGCAGTTCCACCACACAGAAATACATAGCCTGCTTGTGACTTAGCGGTATGCGGGTCCGGCAGTGCCCAAGATCTGCATAGCCAATCAAGTTCAAATCTTGATTCTTTCAGAAACAATCCAATGTCTTTTCTTCCTTGGAAGGTGTCCTTTATGCCCACCAATGCCTTTTGGTGGGCTCAGACTGTACTTTGCTAACTGTGTTCACGACAAATGCAATGTCCAATCTAGTGCGGTTTGCTAAGTACATGAGTGCTCCCACTGCACTCAAGTATGGGAATTCCGGTCCCAGGACTTCCTCCCCCTCTTCTCTAGGTCGGAAAAGATCTTTTTCTTGCTGTAAAGTCCTCCCGATCATTGGTACTTTTGAGGGAAATGCCTTCTCAAACCTTTCAAGCACCTTCTGGGTGTAGGTCGACTGATGTACCAAGACTCCTTCAAGAACATGCTCAAGCTGCAGGCCTAAGCAAAACTTGGTCTTGCCCAAATCTTTCATTTCAAATTCGACTCCAAGTAGGAGCTTGCTTCTTTTGTGTCTTCTACTGTCCGATGATATTCGGATCATCTACATACACGAGATTATACGTAATCCATTCGGGATCATCGTATAAATACACAAGGACGTCTTCATTGCTCGTGTAGCCTTTCTTGCAGAGAAAGTCGCTAAGCGATTATACCACATTCTTCCAGATTGTTTCACCATACAAGTGACTTTCTCGAGTTTCACACTGCATGATTTCTATTTGCTCTGTCTTGGTTCGGAGAGATATTCCTTCGTGGACTTTCATATAAATCTCCGAATCCAAGTTACCGTAGAGGTATGCAATCACAACATCCATCAATTTCATTTCTAAGTTCAAGTTCAGTGCCATTGAGATCAAGTATCTAAAGGTAATTCCACTCATGACCGGGAGTAGGTTTCTTCATAATCAACTCCAGGACGTTGAGTGAAACCTGGGCTACCACCTTGCTTTGTATCTCACTACTTCATTTCTTTCATTTCTCTTTCGAACAAATACCCACTTGTGCCCAACGGGGTGTATGTGGGGAGGTGTGCGGCATACGGGCCCAAACACCTCTCTTTTATTCAGAGATAGCAATTCAGTTGATATTGCCTTCTTCCAATCTTCCCAATCTGATCTTTTCTTACATTCAGCGAGGGATGCAGGCTCGGGATCAGGATCGATGATGGTGGCAATTTTCTTTGCGAAGTAGATATCGATATTAGCTGTTGTCCTATTCAGGGACTCTCCCGTGTGCACATAATTTATAACTATTTCTTCATGAGTTGCTTCTTCTGGAGCGATTGCTTCTGCTAGAATTTTACCTTGCGCATCGCTTCTTTCAATTGCGGTGGCAAGTCCCTTTAGTTTTTCGGCTCCGATGTGTGCGCACACATCCATGCCGATGGGGATGTTCAGATCCGGTATGCCCTTTTATTGAAGGTGTCATACTTGTGCCAGGTCTCAACTGGCTCCTCTTCTCATTCTGGGGGACTTCAATGATCGGCTGTGATAAATCTCTCTTATCCTTTTTCGCCAGGCGTCCCCGGTTACTAAGGATTCGAGGAACCGGAGTTCTCGTCCTCTTTTTTATTTTTCTGAGGCCTCTGGACGAGATTAGGGATACCTTCTGCTTTCTTTGGTATTTCAACCCTCTCCGGTGCAGTGCGTGCAGGCATATGCGACTTAGTCACGCTCTTCAAATCACTAAAGTGATCAGGCAGTTGATTTGCTAATGCTTGCAAATCTATTGTCTTCTAGACTTCTCTTGTCTTCTGGACTTCTATTGTCTTTTGGACTTCTCTATTTGCTTCACTAATGCGCGGGTCATCTGTATGAATTCCCGTGGCTTGCCATGTAATGTCTTCTGGACTTTTCTAGTGCGTGGGTCATCTACATGGATTCCTCAGGCTTGCCACATAATTTCCCGACATTCTTCATCAAGGGGTTGATTTTCTCCCCCTAATGTTGGGAAATCTTCGGTGCTGACCATTGCGCTAGTTGCATAGGTGAATGGATGTTGTAGGTCAAGGTCTAAGGTTGATGAGATTCGCCATGCGGATCGCATGTCCCCAACATGTAGCCGCTAGATTTCAATTATACAAAAGGGTCGGGCAATAAATTTAATTCTTTTAATTAAAGTCTCTGCTGCACCATTCTCGGTATGGACATGCGATCAGAATGCTCAATCGCAATTCTCATTGCCATGCAATGATCATCAAATGCCTTTGAAGTAAATTCTCCGGCGTTGTCCATTCTGATGGACTTGATTTGATAATCAGGGGACACATTTCTGATGCGAATGATCTGCGAGATCAATTTGTGCAAAGACGTGGTTTCTTATGGACAACAAACCCACATACGACTACTTCGAAGAAGCGTCAATGAGCACCATAAATGACCCTAAGATGGGCTGAATGGGACCGCAAATGTCTCCCTGGATGCGTTCCAGGAATGCAGGGACTTCATCCTTCACTTTCAGAGTGGAGGGTCTAGTTATTAGTTTCCCGGTGGCACATGCAGGGCACACAAAATCTTCATGATTCGGGAAATTCTTCACATTAATATTATGCCCATGCGAGTTATTTATTATGTTTCTCATCATCCTAAGACTGGTGGCCTAATCATCATGCCAGAGACAGAAGAGTTAAGAGCTTCTAAACACTATTTTCAGAACAGTGTACGCTGCAGGCGCTTTAATGTTGGTATAATATAGCCCAGTGAAGGAAGTTTTTCTAATATTGTTTTGCCATTCTCTTCGCACTTCATAATGAGCAGGTATTGCTTACCGTACTCTTCTTCAGTCTCAACGTGGAAACCATTTGCGCGGATATTCTTAAAACTTAGGAGAGTTCTAGTCGATTCTGGGTACAATAAGGCTTCTTCAATAACCAAAGTTGTGCCCATTATGGCTCTTCCTGAACCAATTATACATCCATCGCTTCTGGCGATTATCGTAAGGCTGCCAGTGCTCTTACAAATCAACTGAAAATACACAATCTCTCTTAAGATGATATGCGTTGTGCCGCTGCTGGCTAAGCACACTTTCTTCATAGGGCGCTACACGTGTTCTAATATAGGGTATTTTATTAATATGCATGAGAAGACAATCAACACATAAATAAATACGCCAATATCAGAACATATCATGCCATCATAAACTGAATAAATGAATGAATTCTTCAAATATCATCCAACCATCATGAGAAGATAACAATTCTTAAGTACCATCCATGCAAATCCTAACATATTCTTCCACACAAAATAAATGAAAATTAAAGTCGAAATGCATTCAGTGCACTGGACTTCTTCTGCTATTTTCTCGGGGTGACATTCTCTTCAAGAGAAATCATAACGGTGGCTGCTTCTAGGTCGAGAGGGGTGCTGCTGTCGTAATGGTCTCAAACACCATCGTAGCAGTAAATGCCGTAACGCTCCCCCTCAACCGATGCAGAGTGGGCTTCATGTGCCCTTTGCCATCCCGCTTTTGGCTTGTTAACCTTATTCTCTCGTGGAGCATCTGGGCTGCGGTCTTACCCTTCCTTCCTCTTTTCTCTATCAAGGGCTTTCGCACCATGTTGCTCCCAACGTTGGCTTCACGGCCAGTGGAACTCCCAGATGGCCGAGTGACTTAGTTTTTACGGAGAACTTCGTCCTGAGCCTCCGCGACTTGCATCATATCACTCAATTCGGCGTATTCCTCATAGCCATCTTGACGATAGTTGCGCGCGGATTGTGCTATATTGGGGTGGAAGGTTTTTCAATTTTACAGATTGGGGTACAAATCAGTGCAAGGCGTAATTGTATTCCCGACTGTCTTAAAGTCGGCAAAACCTCGCCGATCCACTCGCTCGCTTGAGGAAGAATGATGTACTTTAGCCTCTCAAACCGCTTCGGAGTGCGGTCCAGAGTGTCAGCGCGCTCTTCTCCGCCATATACTCATTCTTGAGAGTGAGGCAAAAGTGGTGCTTGAGAAAATGAAGTGCCTGATCATTCTCCTCAGGTTTTGGTTGAGCGTCATTCAGTCCGCCAATCCCAATAGCAGCGCGGAGCTTCCTAGCTCCAAGCACAATCTCGACATTGGATGCCTCCATCAGATAGTTTTGGCCATGCTGGGCCAGCTCCTCGAACTCCCAGTTCGCGATGCTAGTCATTTAAATGTGTATAAGTCTACTGCTGGTAGACATGCACGGAATAATTCACTGCGGGTAAATAAATGGTACAAAAGGTTCTCGCAATGTTCCAGATTTTTCTATGTATTTTCTATAATTTTACTGCTATTTTCATTGATTAAAAGCAATTAAAACAATTACAATTAACCAAAACAGTAAATAAATACAGAAAATACAGAGAATAATAAAGGCATAAATAAATAAGCTTCAAATGCTAAAATTAATGCAAAATTTGGATTCCCGAGGCCCTTTTATGCTAAAATATGAAATTTCAGCAAATTCTGCGATTCCAGAGGGTTTTACGCAAAATTATTCAATTCAGAGAAAATTCGCGCAATTTTCTGATTTACCGAGGGTTTTCTGCAAAATTCTGGACCCGCTCGTAAATTCGAGGGCTTATACGTAATTTTCGGAACTACGAAGCCTTTTATGCAAAATTCAGGACTCAAAAGTAAAACCCGAGGGCTCTTCGGTAATTTCTAGCATGTTCAGGCCTTTTTCGTAAAATATCCGGCGCCACCCCCCAACCGGCCGGCCTCCTCTCTTTTTATCACCGTCCCTCGGCCCATTCCCTTTGCCCATATGGCCTCACCCTCCCCCATTCCGACTCAGGCCGGATCCCGGCCCGCTCCCACCTGGCCTCATATGGCCCACGGCCAGCGCGTGAAAGAGGGGAAGGGGTAGGGTTTTCCCTACCCCGTTCACACCTGGCGGCGGCGCGGGTTCAGTCCCGAGAGGCGGCGAGGAGACGGCTTTGCGCGCGCAGCGCGGGCCGAGCGAGTGGCGCGGAAGACGGAGGCGCCGGATGCGCGTCGGCGCGGGAGGCGAGGAGGCGGCGGCGCGCGTGCGGCGCGCGGAGGCGGCCGACCGGAGGGAGCCAGCGGCGGCAGCGACTGCCACGGAGGCTGCCGGCGGGGCCATGCGGCCGGCGCAAGGCGGCGTGTCGGCGGGCCGACGACGCTACTGGAGGCGCCGGCTACGGCCGGAGCTCGTGGTGACGGCCGGTGGCGCGGTGCGTGGCGCGGCGGCGGCGGCACGCGCCGCGTTTGCGTGCCGCACGGCAGCGGCGCTGCGAAGCCGAGGCGCTAATCGGCTCGCAACCGCGAGAAAAGCTCGGCCGCGCGTCGTTGATAAGGCGGCTACCGGCGGTGGCATGGCGCCGAGCGCATGCGGCGCGGTGCGGCGGGGCCGTTTAAGCGGCGGGCCGGCGTCGTGGCCGAGCGCGAGCGCAGCGCCTATCGCGGGCGCGGTGGATGGGCCGAGGCGGCGCGGCCGGGGCGCGGAGCGCAGCGCGTCTGGCGCGGTGGCTCGCCGGGGCGGCGAGCGGGCGGCGCGCGCATGCGGCGCGCGATGGCCGGCCGCGCGCGGTGGTCGGCGGCGCGTTTCGGCGCAATATCGCGCCTCCTTATTGCGAGAACCATGCAATTCGCTTTCTTCATGCGCAGAGATCGAACAGAAAAATCAATCTCTTTTCTCATGCAATGATCGTGCGTAATCAAATAAAATTATACAAAAATTCGTTTTCAATCTACTTGCAATCAACATACGCCTGCTTTTGCAATCTACCGATCGACATTGTGCCGGCGATTTCAGATCGCTCGCGATAGATTGGGGCGGATTTGCATTGTTCTAATCTGATGCAATCAACATCTACCCGCTTCGTAATCTACCGATCGACATTGTGCCGCGACTTCAAGTCCGCCGCGGTAGATTAGGCGGATTTGCACCGTAGAATTTCAATCTAGAACGCGAAAGAAAATACAGATCCAAAAGCGATCTAGAAAATTCAATCGTGCTTCGATGATTAACTCGCTCACCGAGCGAAGTCGTCTTGATAACGTGTTGAGGAACCGACGCCGAGACCACCCAAGCGATTCTCCGCATAGAACAAGAACGAATCAATCACAGAATCACAGAATAATAGATTGAACACAGAGAGGTAGAGAGAACTCCTGGTCTTTCTTTATTGCTTTAGATTGCATCTGGGTACATAATGAGGGGGGCTAGGTCCCTATTTATAGTCTACGGTGGGGTGCCCAATTAGATCAGGACTCTGGATAGAGTCCAGGTTTCCTAACAGTCCTGACTCTGTGTATGCATGGAACCGCGTTTGGTTGCCCTCGTCCTGGCTCATTGCATGCAAAAAACACCTTTACGCCTGGCCGCGCGGAAACGAAAATTATTTTCGTTTCTCCCTGGCCTGGCTGGCGGGAGCCAGGGAAAGGAAGCCTGGGTGGCAGGAGCCAGGAACCAAACGCGCTGAAACTGTGTTTCTCGGTCGTGCGAAAGGCAACACGACGCAACAAGTCGATCTAAGTGTTGCCTGCACCTTGAAAAAGACTGAGCCAATACACGCCAGCGCATCACGGCGCCACACGTCGTTCCGGGTGAAAAGCATCAACGTGACATCCATCACTGTGCACAAATTTTTCATCTCGACTCTCAGGCCTGTTCTTTTTAGCTTCTAAAAGCTACTTTTCGACTCTTATACAGTAACTAGCTTTTAAACGAAGTATTTTTTCAAGATATGATCTACTAGTTAATTGTAATATATACTTTACTGACTTCATTTATATCTGCAAAAAATGCACATGAGTTTTTGTTACTCTGCAATCTCTCGTACAAACAGCCTAAAAACTACAAACTGCAATTAAAAATCACAAACTACATCAAAAAAGAACAGACCCTCAGACAGCACAGGAAGTAGCATGCATTAATGTTTAATTAGTAGACTAATGTTGCATGCAGGATTGAATACCAAGGAGAGAGAAGCATAGCCATCACATCCAAGAAGCCTTCATCAACTTGCACATCAATCAAGACTAGTCAAATTTGCATTAAGACAGCATGCAGCGTTGCTATTAAAAATGAAATTACCGATCTTTTGACCTTTTACAATAACCGAATATATATATATATATATATATATATATATATATATATATATATATATATATATATATATATATATATATATATATATATATATATATATATATATATATATATATATATATATATATATATACTCTTGATGTGATTGCCGGTGAAAAAAAATTAGAAGATACTAGATTTAAAAAGAAAATTTTTTACTGTGCACTATAATTATTCATCCTTACCATCGATGATCTTACAAGAACAATCTTTATCCTGTCTTGTCCTACCAGAACTTTGTATTGCGCCATGAAATTGCTTCTTTACCTACCATTTGACTGCTTATTCTTTTGCCTGCAGATTTTCTTCAGCTCTTGGATTTTGGACAGTTGCTTTTTGTCCTAGTTCGTTTGGAAGTGAAACTCCCGAATTGAACGGTGAGACTCATGCATAGAAAATTGGCCAGGCCAGGCTTGAGGTATGTCCAATTTCTAGTTGACCAACCTCATAAACAATCGTATCTGCCGAATCGTATCATTTTTCCCTCTGATGTTGAAGTCTGCAAGTTTGGCCGAACTGGTTTGGCGCTTATATGGATATACAAATACAACTGCACTAGATGCCGACTCCGGCTCTGAAGTCTTCTGCTTGTTGACTTGTGAATATGGAGTACATTAAAGCAGGCTTAGGTTTGTTGAAGTTTAGTAGGCCGGTATACCTAGCTTAACTAACCCATATAGCAGAGAAATCAAGTATCTGAATTTGTCTTTGGAAATCTACGCCTGGATTAATGCCTTTTCTAAGTGCAAATTTGCCAAATGTCAATTCCTACAATCCAAACCTTAAAATTTTGGCATGATACACAACCCAAGACGTCAAATCTTAAAACTGATCCAGGTGCCTCGTAGCAGAGTTTTCATGGCAATATATAATAGTAAAACACTAAAACTGCAAAACCACTGATAACCAGGCAGATTTCACATGATAGATAACATGATGAAGTTCACATTTAGTCACCACCAAGTTAGGTTACTAGTACTTAAAGAGGCGCACAGATATTCAAGTGGTGATTGGTTCGACTGAAAAGCTCATGGCTTATGGCTGAAAACATCAGAATTGGTGAAAAAAGCATCAGAATGATGTGATGCTTATTTAGCATAATTAAATTTAAAAAATTTAAAAATATAAAAAATATGTTAGCCCATTACGTATAATACAAACAAATACGGGAAAAAAGAACCGGCAAAAAAGCTCAATAAAAAGCCAAAAGTTCAGAAAAAGACGAAACTTATGAATAGTGAAAAATAAGCCAGAAGCCGAAACCGAGTTGATCAGGATCAATCTTCTCATCGAATGATGCATGGACCAAAGGACCAAAACTAGCCACAGCATCCACCCTCTATTTCAAGGCACACAGATAGTCGTCAGCCACTCACTTATATACCGTGGCAAACGGACGCAACCGCAACAGTCATGTTTAACGATTTGACACCCAAACAGATGAAAAGGCTACATTTCGGGCCTGTTCTTTACTGCTTTTAAAAGCAACTTTTAGTTTTACTACAGTATCTAACTTTCAAACAGAGTATTTTCTCGAGACGGGATCTACAAGTTCATTGTAGTACACGTTAAAAGCCTAACATCTGTATCAACCAAAATTACAAGCGAGTATCTCTCTCCATAATCTCTGTCGCAAACAACCAAAATTCAAAAATTTCAACCAAAACAACAAGCCGTAGCCATATCAAACATGCCCGAATTCATCTTTCCTGTGAACCTTGTCAGCCGGAGTACGTAGCATGCGTGCACGCTGCCCTACCAAACTGGGGAAATTTAACTATTTGCCACCCTTAAGAATGTCACCTATTCAAATGTCATCTTCTTCGTTGCAATTAACAATTTGCCACTCTTAAGATGTGGTTGACTAATTTTTTGTCACTTTCGAGCCCACGAGGCGCCAAATTATGCCATGTCAGGGCCTCCCCGCCCCGCTGGCGCGGGCCAGCGCCTGCGCCTCCATCCCTGGCGGCAGGGCGGGGACGGAGGTGGAGGCGCGGGCCAGCGGGGCGAGGAGGCGCTGACATGGCATGATTTGGCGTCTCATGGGCTCGAAAGTGGCAAAAAATTAGTCAACCATATCTTAAGAGTGGCAAATTGTTAATTGCAACGAAGAAGATGACATTCTTAAGGGTGACAAATAGTTAAATTTCCCACCAAACTGCTGCTGCGATTGGCCTCTCGATCGATCTGATCACAATCACCTAGGCAGGAACAAAGGAATATCACCGATTGCCGCGCCCTATGGATGCGGGCACTGTTTGAGCCTTGCCCCCAAGGGAGAAATTATGCCAAACGACACACACACGCGGCTGCAGCAAGCAACCGTCTCTCTCGGATCGGCGGACGACGCGCGCGCGCATGCGTCCAAGCCCATGAGAGAATGACAGGAGGATCAGCTTGGCAGACGACGGACGAGATGGGTCACGGATCAGACGACAGGCGATCGAGAGCGAACGACGATCGACCGGCGTTGTCTCCGTGCGTCCACGGCCTCGCGCGATCGGCTGTCTGGCTGCCAGCCCGTCAGATCTGAACTCGATCGCCTTCTGATCTGCACACGAGCTAGCGTTTTACTTGGCCGGAAACTACTACCTGCCATTAATCGCAGTTACGTGCGCGGTTGGTGCATGCATGTGCCGGCCGGTGAGAGTTTGTTCGGACGCTCGCACGAGGCTTCCATGCGGCCCGTCGAACATGGTGATGCTTCACCTCCGTGCCAACTTGCCCGTGTTTTTTTGATCCAAGATAAGCCACGGGCTTGTCGGTTTCCGCGGTTCTTTCGGCCAAGGAAAAAGGATAGGATTATTTTGTTTGTAGCACATGCAACACGACACCCTTCCATGTCGCCCACTTATCTTCCGCGCGAACTGATGATGATCCTCCTCGAGACCGAATAAGACATGAAGCAGATGAGATCGACAGACAATCAACACGTTTGGAATCGCGTAACCGTCTGGAGGCACGCACGACGTCTCACCGCAAGGCAGCCTAAGCCCACGTTTGGAATTTTTACGGAAACTAACTATATGTCCATGCGTTACAACGAAATTTATTAGATGTATAGAGAATTATGCTATAGAAGAGAATTGATCTGATCATTTGGAAAGTAGAGAATGATGAGAAGTTAAAGAAATAGAGCGATTAGAGAAGAATAAACATATGACCACCAACTCATTCTTTTATAATAGTAATGATTTAGCGTGAACTTTACAGAAAATAATTCGGTTCCCTCGTAGGAATAGGGAAAAAATTTCGCCCTCAAGTCCAAACGGGTCCTAGACTCGGCGAGTTGAGCCCAAAACGCCCCTTTGGTCTTTGTTACGGTACCAACCAAATTTAAGTCTGCTAAATCTAGTGCAAGCACTGTAGATTAGTGATAGTTGATGGCAAGTGGTATAGTGTCTCATACTACAAATGAATCCCCCGTGAGATGCGCAATAACACCTGTAATCTTTTTTACCGCCGTGATATATTAAGCAATATCCCCGTAGGACCGAACACTCTGCATGTACGTACCGCTCCCCCTACATGAATACGAATACGTACGTACGTATGTATAGCTAGGCAGGCATAGCCTCTCGCTGCCTCCGCTGTCGATTGATTCGCAACGGAGATGCAAATTAAATTAACTTCCCATCCAAAAGCTAATTAGGTCTCTCGCGTCCGTCATGATGCGTAATGATGGCTCTTTCACCTTTAACCCGAGGTCCTAAGCCTTAATTAAGCGCTTGGTTCGTAGTACGTGCTAATCGCGTTGCCGCGGGATTAATCCTGCTTCCGGGGACAAGACTATGTATCCGCCGGTACGCACGTTAATTGGCTACGGGACGAACTGTATTCGTCTGCTAGTAGCCATGCATGCAAGCATGTCCTTCTACCTAGTGTAGTACTGTGCGAGTACTTGGCTGCTAGACGATGCGCTAGCTAGCATCCTAGGCTCCCGTGTGCGTCTTCTACCGTCATATTTGCCAAGTGTACGGCTCAGATGTGGATGGATCATAGATGCGGTAGTTCCGGGAGTAATCATATATGTATACATGGTGTACGTGCCCCTTGTCCTCCGGCAATCCTCGACCGTTTGATCGGAGCTCGGACGGTCCAGGGCGAGGCAAGAAAGGAATCGGGCCGTACAGTAATCTTTCAAGATCATGAATCCCCCCACCCACACCCACTTCAATCTCGACTTACTATCAACTCCGGCTTTGTCGAGTTGTTTGTGCATTTTTGACACACGAACTGAGCAAATATATGGTCATGTAGTGAGGTTATTCAGCTGTTGTCATTTTCACACATCCTAGACAGATCCCTTAATTATTCATCTCAGCATGAAAATCTTACTGATGGGGTAATTTATATTCTTCTTTTATGCAGCTTAACGGCTCACGAGGTTGTAACGGCGTGCGTTAAACTGTGTTACCCGCCATACATAGCAGCTAAACTGTCAAAGGCACATCAGAGTACATACTTTACTCGGATTCCGAGGCGCTACCTTTCCTCATGCATAGTAGAAGGTATCTTTTCTTTTCTTTCCCCAGCAGTGATGGATGTGGATTTAGATATTTGCTCCACATCATGATGCATCCAGAGAGAGAAGAGAACCCATACACCCCAACTGTCGAGGACCTCTCTGGTTTTGCGAAAAGTCCCTCTGCAATTTTAAAAATCGCGGCGAAGTCCCGGCCAAACCCGTGTCTTTTTGGAGAAAAGCTATCGTGGTTTTTTACAATTACGTCGAGGTCCAGTAAACTTTTAGCCGTCCGATCACGGCAATCAAGCTAACATTGGATGGTGGGGGAGGAGAAGGGAGTAGAAGCATCAGTTGACAACCTTTCTAGCCAGCTGCAGGCTTTTGGTTTAGTTCTGCTCTGCTAGCAGAGGAGATCATCCTAGATGGGAGTGGCATGGCATCCTATGTATTGTATGCCTTTGGTGCCTTCTTCTCCTGTGCAGTTGTGCCCAAAAGGCTTTAATGGTCAAAAGCCTAAAAAAGAGAGGGAGGGAGGAACATGGCATTGCTTGAGTATCAAGATATGGACCTTTGCCACTCACTGGACAGAGCAAGTGGGATCACCTCTCATGAGTGTTGCTTCAGCTGTAAGATGAGGGGGTAAAAGGCACTTGCTACATGTTGCTGAAAGTACACATAACTGATAGCTGCACTGGCTGAAAATGTTTTGGGAGGCAAAAAAATTAGCACTAATTACTAGTACTACATGTTTTTTCTTCTTGTAATACATTGGCTGTATTTCAACTTTGTACTAGTAACAGTGTCCATTTTGCTTTAGCCAGTACTACAGGGATCTGGTGGCTTGGCTTCACTTTCCACCTAATCTGTCCTGGCAGGGCTGAAAAGTACCACAGTCCCAGAAGGCTAGAACACTGATGCTGTGATGCACCTTGTGTGCTCTGCAGGTTTTTTATATGTTAAAGAAATAGAAGGGGGAAGATTTGTGGGAGTGGGTCCCTGTGACTGTGAGCAATGGCAAGTCGCAGCTAACCCTCGCACAGAGCTGCCTGTTTGTTTCCTTCTAGATCTGCCACTTTGGTCATCCATGGCAACTCACTCCACTGCTGCTGTGACGTGGATCTACTCATGTCAGTTCACGACACCCTGAGAAGGGCAAACGCAGGATCTGATGCTAGTCCCATTTCCATTTGCATCTCTGTTGACACTTTGCAGGAACAAACCCTGAAAAAACATATACTACATGACTTTTTCGTAAAATTGTGTAGTACCTGCTGATACTGGTAGATAGGCACCATAAGCTACAACCCGTGCATTGCACGGTTGCACCCAAATATTAGTTGACTTATTCATAAAAATGTTGCTCGTACGTGTAGCGACGTCTCTTTCTCCTAGTATTTCATAATGTCTTCACAGTGCCTTCCAAAATGAAAATGTATAGGATCGTAGGCACCAAAATAAACCGCATCGCATGTACAAGATTTTCTAGCATCACAGGGTTCCCCTTTTTTTTTTACCTTCCGTTGTGCATACGTACAAGTGCATAAACATGCAAAGATACCTTGGCCAACTACTGGCTATCTTTGGAAGGAGAGTGGCTGGCTGGCAGTGGTTGGGCAAAGTGGTGACATTTGGATCTACACTGGCTGTCTTAACCAGAATTTTTATTGGGGTGAAGGAATCATATGGGGGTGGTTACTGTACAATTGGCTCCTTTTTAATGCTGCATTGGATGCAAAAGTAAGCCCAAAAGGAAAGATAAACAACCAGCTCAGCTGCTCTCAGATCCAAACTTGCTGATAAATTACTCTCTAAAAAAAGGAGAAAGAATTGGTTGGCCGTCTGGGTGCAAATCCAAATCCAAAACTGTGGCTGTACCTCCAATGATGCCAAACAAGTTCTTTTTAGGGGTGGTGAAAAACATTCTCCTACTACCATGGATGTAGTGTGTTCTGCTTCAATCTGTCAAAAATTCCTAAGCAAAAAAAGCCTGTAAAATATGCGGCAGTGGTAATTAGTAATTATCCTGTACTCTTCTGATTGGGTTTACATGTGTCAGTGACCAAGCTGATAATTTAGGGCAGACAGCTTAAATGAGGCTATTATTAAGCAACATGCCACATTTATATTTTTACACCGTATGATCTGATCCCTAAACATATTGAGCTACGGTACACCAGTAGTAGTATCAATATGCGGTGTCAGAGAGAGATGAGCTGTGTGCGCCAAGTAGCGAGATTGCGTTTGTCAGAGAGAATGTAGGGGACTGAACAGAAGCCAAGGACATTAGGTAGGAGTAGAAATCTCGTCTTCTATATATTTACTGCCTCACCTGGTACGTACGTACCTTGTATTTTTATTACTCGCACGCTAGTAGTAACAGATCGAGAGTTACTCACTGTCTACAGTGTGTGTTACCGCTAGCTTTTACTGCTGTAACGTCCCATTCGTGCAATGGAAAGAAAGGTCAATGACGCATTATCTCATTGTTCCCAAGAGTATGGGACACTGTTACGTAGCAAACTAGGCCCTCTTCGTTAGAGTTTCTGCATCAGATTCTAGCTGTTTGCTTTCATCTATTTCTTGCGATATAATTTTTTATTTTTATTTTGTTTTTTCCCTTTTTTCCTTATTTATGATGATATAATTATTTAATTTTTAAGTTTAGTTACGTTGAAAAATATAACAGTAGATACAGTGTATTTTTAACTATTATATAATAAAATAAATATTTTAGCCACTATATTGTAAAATAAGCTATAATCTAAAACTTTTTAAGCTCAAGTGATTTGTGTGTGTGCCGTCCTAGCTACTTACCATTTGGCTTCGCCACTCTGACATTTATCGCCTCTTTTATTATGATTAGTGGCGCAACCAAATTTCCTGTAGACACATATAGTTCATATTACCAGCTTAGGACGTGCTGTTTCTATCCTCTTTTCTCGTGTTCTGCTCACCTGCTCCTGATATGGGAGAAATTCTACTGTGTCACCGTTGCACAACCAGCTTTGTGTCACAAGCCAATCCGGTGTTGCCATGTGGACAAAAATTCACTGTAGTAGTACGGAAACATTATTTTTATTTGTTTTTAATGGTTGCTACAGTGTATATTGCTACATGTCACAGCCCTATTGGCTTGTTACACCAACTCGGTTGTATCACCGTTGCATATCAGAATTTTTTTTCCTGATATGGGGCCAGCAGCTCGGGGTCCAGTCGGTGCTCTCCAATTGCTGTTTCTTTTTCATGCTCCATGTTGGCAAATTCGTTTCAAATATTGTAGTACTCGGAGTAATACCTTTTCCAACAACAATGGAGTTCTTTAAGAACTTCAAGTGTTTTCAAGGAGAGAAAAATTTTATATAAACAGCATAACACAAGCAAACATCCGTACCCATGATCCATGCCGACTAGTCTCGATCTATACTATTCGACCGAACTTGGTACGAAGAATTCGGTAAGCATAGGCATAGCGGTGCTCCTTCGATTGGGAATACTCATGATTACAGGGCAATGCAGGGGGAGGAGATGATGGCTGCTTTTTCTTTGCGCCTCTCCTCTGCCACCCCTCCTCCTCCTCTGCCGCGTCCTCCCCTGCCGCTTTGATTTGATCCCCTGCACATGCCCCTTGTCTCCACAGGAATCTCTCCACCTCCTTCCCTTCCCTTGACGTCGCCGCACGACACAACACACACAACCGTAGCAGTGCCAACCATCCATGCCACACCCGCTCCAGTACGGTACCCGTTAATTAAAGTGCCCTCTGCAGAGCACATTATCAGGCCTAAGTACCGATATACGACCATACATCCCGTACTCCTGCCTGCCATCTGCTGCTCTCTCATAATGGCTTCCTAAAACGAGGAGGGCTGAGACCTATTCCTGAGGGGGCAAGAGCAGGCTGTAACAGCAAATGTAATAGCCATTTCCTGCTCCGCATTTCAGTTTATACTTTTAACTTATTTTTTACTATTTATAAATTTTATTTTTTAAATTTTTTTGTTTATTTTGAGCTTTTTTTGGTTGATTCTTTTTTCCTGTATTTGTTTACATTGTCCGTGATGGGTTAATATGTTTTTTCTATTTTTAATTTTTTAAATTTAGTTACGTCAAATAAGTTATTAGTAGCTACAGTGTAGTTTCAATTAGCTACAGTATAATTTCAGCTATAAAACAGCTTATTTTAATCCAACTGAGCGGCACCAAAATTTCAGCTTTAACTTCCGCTTCTTTATTATGGATCTTCAATCATGCACAACTCCCTCCTTCCTTCCTCACTCCCATGGATCTGAATGCTTCCATAATTACATATGCCTGTGACAGTGAGAGTGCTACTGCAGTACTGCTACCTATGGAGGCAAGAGAATTCATCATGTGAACTCTGCCTGCCACTGGGACTGGCTGATCATATGGAGCCTTTACCAGTAGCTCAGTTGTGAGTAGTGGCTGGGCATGTAGTTAGCTGAAGAACAGCAGTTTTACAAATTGGGTTTTTTCCAAGCTAGACTGCTAGACAGCAGGATGTACTGGCATCAACAGCAATCAGACAACCAGATTTTTACAGAGATAATGAGGAGGAAAGGTCTGGAGAGGGAGGTGAAAAAAACTATGCCATGTTGTTCTCATGAATAGAAGATTCTCTGCTGCCTATCTATCTTCTTCCCTCGCCAGCGCTGGGACTAACGAACCAAAAGTACATCCCAACCCACCCACCAATGGAATTTTCTTCACCTCAGCTCTCCATACATAGTAGTAGTACTCCCTCCATGGATCCGTCCTTAAGCTCAAACAATTCTGCAAATCTGAGTTTTGCGAGGCGCGCAACGCAATGCGCATTTGGATCAACAACCTTAAAACATGTCAGGATTCAGTTAAATCTGGCAATTCTGTGTGTGTTCTTCATGTGCAGAAGAGTTGGGTCCACCTAAGTGCCTGCCATTGGTCACAATGTTCTTCAAGTGCTAAAATTTGAGCTGCAATTGACACGAGAATCAAGGCTAATGACGGCAGAACAACAGAATTGAGCTCATAATCTTGATAGCTGTGAGCTATAATTAATAATTAACAAGATCTCTGGGAATTCTCTTACAACTCTTTAAACTTTTTCCCATTCATTCCTATAAATACTAACAACCCTTTTCAATTCTACAATTTCTCCTTCACACAAACCCCCTCAAAAAGAGAAAGAAATAAGTAAAACAACACATTATTTGCACGAGATTTTACCATGGCCGTGGGAACCAAGAAACTAAAAAATAGAGACAGAAGAGGAAGAAAAAAGAAACACAAGAACTCCAAGAATTCGCCGGGAAATCAACCATGGTACCATGGAGCTCATAAATTACGGCCAACTGAGCTACAGCGCCGATCCGTCAGCCCGCGCGGATCCGCTTCTTGGGCGGCAGGGACCGGAACACGGCGGAGAGGTCGCGCGGGACGGCGAAGAACATCCGCCGTGCCGATGCCGGCGAAGGCGGAGACGACGACGACGGCGACTTCCGCTTGGCAGGCGTCGTCCACGCCGGCTTCCGCGGCGCCGGCGGGCACTCGGTCAGCGTTCGGAGCTTGCTCTCCTCCGACGTCGGCGTCGTGGGCTCCGCCTCCTCCTCCGCCGGCGGCGGCAGGGGCTTCGCGTCCGGCGCCGTCGATGGCGAGGCCAACGAAGGCTCAGGCGCAGGCGCAGCAACCGCCGCCACCGTCGTCTTGATCGGCGGCAGCGGCGGGAGGACGTCGCCTGCGGCTGCCGGAGAGCTCATCTGGCGAGGCGAATTTTGGTTTGCGTGTGGGGATCAAGGGCGAGTCGTTGAGTGCAAGATAGGAGAAGAGGTTGGGGACTTGAGGCGGAGAGAGAAGACAAGAGAAGGAAGAGAAATGAGGCCGAGGCGGTAGCGCCAAGGCTATTAAATAGTCGTCTAGAGAGAGAAAAAAAAGATAAACGGTTTGTGTGGGCCTGTGGGGTAACTTAAATCCATGGGACCGGCTACAGTCTCTTGATTTTTTTTAATCGCTATTGATTTTCCCACCGCTGGATTAGAATGTTATGGCTCAAATCCCCCTCTCACCTATATAACTCACCTACATCACCTTCTACTTTAACCCTAACCTCACTCAATCCAATCATCACCACCGCTCTAAACCCCGTGACGCCTCCCATCGACGAGCTCCTCCCGTCACTTTGCCCCCCTCGTCCTTCACCCCATCTCACATTCCCATAGGCGTCGCCGCCTCCCTTCTTCCTCTCCAATGAGATCCTGCCACTATCTCCCTTCCTCATCTCCAGTGGATACTGGCGCCTGCTCCGCCACCACCTCTCACCGCCTCCTAACCACTCCGTTCGTCACCACCCCCCGCTGACCCCGCCCACCGACCCTCCTCCTCGCCCGCGTCCGGCAGCGCCATTGTCGCCTCAACAAATCATCGCTGCCGCTACCCACCGACTGTCCGCTGCCACCAGGGGCGGAGCTAGCCACGACCCAAGCCTAGGGTTGGCCAGCTATTTTTGGGTTGAACCTATATTTTTAGTGATTTTCAAGAGAATTTTTATTGGGCCTTTAATCCTAAGTCTCGGGCTATAGCCTACTTAGTCTAAGTCCTAGATCTACCACTGGCTGCCACCCCGGTCTCCCTCTAAGACTGAGGGCACTAGTGAATATGAACCCTAGACGGGCGAACTCTAACCCTAATCCACCGATCGCCGCCACCATCGTCGGGTGTCAAAGAGGAGAAAGACAACTCGCCATAGCACGAATCTCCACACTGATTCGAAGGTGAGAAAATCGGCTATGTTTTTGTAAAATTTCAGGTGCATGTGAAATAGCAAATCTGTAAGTTCATTTACTTTGGTTGGCTGACCCTGCTAAAAACCAGGAGGAAAACAGTGATAATAAAATTGGTATTGATTGTCCACCGTCGGATTAAACAATTGGAGTGCTAACGTTGTTTGTATGAGGGACTTGTAAGGTCTCCTGTGGTTCCACGATACTAGACTGGTTTTGAGTTGTTCGATCAAAAATCAATGTATAAGTAGGGATAAACCAGAAATTAATGTGTCGACGCCTTCTTGTAAGTGTGTATAGATTCTTATTAGTCTTCATCTTATGGTCATTTGGGCTTATTTTTGGTGGCTTATGGCTGAAAAGTATTGTAGCTGGCTGAAAAAATACTGTAGCTGACAAAGACTTATTTAGCATAATTAAATTTAAAAAAATTTAAAATATAAAAAATATGTTAGCCCATTACATATAATACAAACAAATACGGGAAAAAAATAACCGGCAAAAAAGCTCACAAAAAGCTAAAAGTTCAGAAAAAGACGAAATTTATGAATAGTAAAAATTAAGCCGGAAGCTAAAAGCTGAAGCCTAACCGATCACCTCCGTATACATCCGACCCTCTCCTACAAGGACATGTGGGTTAGTTTTTATTTGTGATGGACAACATTTAACCAAAAAAATGGTATTCCTCCCAGATAGTTAATCTATACTTCTGTAGATAGGATTTTGTTTTCTCATGTAGGCATGAACAGTGCCAAACCTCATGTGTGTGGGCATGAACATTACCGGATTGATGTACACAGACATTGGATAAGTTCCTTTTTACTGCGGCTTATTGTTTATGGCTGCAACCGATGTCTTTTAATCCTAGCGTGAGTGTTTGTATAAACGAACTAAATTCTGATAAAGTACTTCAAAAAGACTATCCCGATAAGCCGTTTTGAAACGGCTACGAAGAAACCGTCTCGTTTATTTATTTAGAAAAATCATAAGTTATAAGCTAAAAATAACAAGGCCATTATTGGCGATGCTAGCTTGTGGTGAACCCAATTATTTTCTTGTGTGAAATAGAAAACGGAGCAATGCAAGCAAGTAGGGGAGGCAAAGATGGTGTGAGGAAGAATAAACAGGAGGGAGGAAATCAAAAGGCACAGCGTGCATGCACAAGGTACAAAAGAGAAACAAGTGGAAAGGAGTAGCCTGGAAGCAGCACGCAGTAGTAGCATGGATTCATCAACGGCTTGGAAATAACGCTAGTTGGTTGCCGTCTTGCAGAAGTGACCAGTTAAGTGAGCCATTCGGTTTTGTAGAGTAGGGTGGGAATAAAGCAAAGCGCAAAGAAAACAACACGGGGAGGAATAAAGAAGCCTAGTATCGATCTATCGAACAACACCATTGATCTGGGCTTCTCTTCTGCTGCTCTGATCAAATCTAGCCGCTGCTGCAGCAGCAGCAGCTTAGCTTGACTTTTGGGCATGTGGTGATATTGCATCCGTGCAGGGGGGGCCCTGTGTGGTCTATGAGACAAATCAGGTCTTTTTTTAGTCTTAAAAAAGGACTTTTTTTTTTCTTGTGGGGAAATTGGGGTGGTTTCATTTGTGCAGGTCTAGCTGATGGATAACTTTACTTCAAGGTCCGTTCAGCACCTCGAACTATAAAATTAGATATTTAACTTCTGAATTTTGCAATCTGATTCAAATAACATTCTAACCTGATTTCGTATGATGGTATTACCCGCGTGACGCGATAAGTATGAGGTTTTATCACGTAGGATGACATGCTGACCAAATTGGGTCGGTGATATGTGGAGCTACAGAGGTTTGTCCCCCACCGAGCTCACGACTGTGTTTTCATGGCCACCGCCCCTGTAGTTCCCTCTCTCTCTGTTTCGATTAGGAAGAGAAGGCCATGTGGGTCCACATGTCATTCACCTAAACTTGTTCATGCATCATCCTATATGGTAAAACCACTCACTCATTGTGTCACGTGAGTAATACCATCACGCGAAACTGGGTCAAGATATTATTTAAACTAGATTGCAAAGTTTGAGGATTAAATATCTGTTTTCATAGTTTAAGAAACTAGATGAACTTTTGAACAAAGTTCCGCATGTTATGGATTTAGATATTTTTCCTTTGTTTTGCAATTTTGGTGGGCTATAGTAGACAAAATGATTGGGAGCAGAATTTGTGTAGACGTAAATGTCTCTGAATAAAGACAGACGGATGATGTAGCACTAACGAATCCCGGCGTGTACTAATCCCTGATATATTGGGTCTGTTCTTTTTGGCTAAAGCTTATGATTTTTTGCAGTAATTTTTGGCTTTTAGATTGTTCATACGAAAGATTACAGAGTAACAAAAACTCACGTATGATTTTTACCTATATAAATGAAGTTGGTACAACATGTATTATAATTAACTAATAGACTCCATCTCTAAAAAATACTTCGTTTAAAAGCCAGTTACTGTAGAAAAGCCAAAAACTGAAGACTCTTGATGCTGAGTTGTCGATTTAGAAGGAAAATCTACCACTATTTTTGCAACACCTTGATTTAGCGGTAGACATACAAAAATGGAGTGATTTGGCTTAGAAGGGTTTTTAGCTAACGGGCTGCTCATTTGGTTTTTTAAAGTGGTTTATGGCTTATTTTTTTACTATTTAATATTGCAACTGATTTATTTTTCACTATAGCTACTTATGACCTTTTTGATATAATTAAATTAAAAAATTTAGAAATACAAAAACATGTTAGCCTATCATAAACAATTCAAATGAATATGAAAAAAAGAAACAGCAAAAAAACTCAAAAAACCAAAAGCTAGAAAAAAATAAAATTAAAAATTAGAAATTAGAAGTCAAAAATCCAACGAAGAAGTCGTTATGAGCGGGGCAATTCTGAGAAGAGACGTTTGGAAGAAGAAAATATGCCCTTCAATTATGAAGGAAGTACTAGGAATGCCATTGGCTTGGATGAGAAGGGAGCAGGTGAGGGAAAGGAAGGGAGGATCAGATCTCCTCCTTCGACCCGGCCCACCGCAAGGCCGAGTTGGTTGGCGACAACAAAGGCTGATGATGCCACATGGGGTCTGTTGGCTTCCAAGGGGATTTATTTAGCCTTTCTAATGCCCTATTTAATCACCTTTGCTTTGGACACCTTTTGCATTGATTCATCATCAATTCACATTTATGAATTTTGGTCATAAAAAAATGGGCCATATTCCTCTGACTGTAATTCATAGCTTATCAGTTATCACCTCCTAGCCAGTGCTTGGTCTCAATTAAAACTGCCAACAAAAAAATAGCTATAAGAATTAAGTGAAATCTCAGACCATGCATGTTAGGTGCATTATATATATTGTTTGCATATACATGCTTGGTACTTCAAATATCGCGAGGCTTTAAATTTTCCGCTCATAAGTAGCTGCCTTTGTTTATATTTTATTGCTATGCAATCAATTTTAATATATACTAATATGCTGAATTTTTATAAGAATGCATTTGCTTATTGTTTATATTGATTGCTTGCAATGGTACGTCTGGTTTGTTGCAAAGCTAGCTCACATGCAACATGACGACTTAATACGGATCTCCACTTTGTGAACATGCTTAATCAATTTAGCATCCAAGATGGGATTAATCAGAAAGATTAGTGTATATATGTAGTTTATGAGTTGATCAGAATGAAATAACAAAGGTGGTGGGACAATCGCATTCTCATGGTTATCATGTAGGCCATGTGGATACGTCATAATCATGGCCATGTGTTGCCTATGTAGCATTTGTCTTTCCATGCAAGGATCCAATGTTTATGGCACGTAGACAGTAGACTTCAATAAAACCCAAATGGATTAGTTGGACCAAAAGCTTAATAATTTATACTTTTAAATATCGATCATATGTTGGTTAATTAATATTAATTGGTGACTCCGCTCCTGACGTGTGGCGTCGTGTGTGCACATGCATACGCATGCATGTGTACATTGGAGTGGATTTGTTTTTTTTTAACGAACTGTGTTGGAGTGGAATATTAATTTTCTGATCGATGTACGCTACTCATGTGGATGAAGCAGCAAATTTCACAGATCGACATAGGATGCATTCGATATCTATACGGTATAATCAGAACAATAACTTGAGCGATACTGTATCCGCAAACGGTGCCTATCATTTACACGTGATCTAAACTAGCTACTTTTTTGTTCTCATTGAACTAATGCTGTGTACTGTGTTGTACCATGCATTTACTACGCCACCACACTGGCACTCAGCTAACATTCCTGAGTCCTGACGTATACGCTTTCTACCAATACATATATACGTTCAAAATACCGATGAGGGGAGAAGCTCGACTCTGTCGAGACACGTACATGCGCACAGCCATTCAGCTTTTGGTCTGTGATGCATCGATCTTTCCAACATCTAGACAACAATGAGAAGAAACATGCATGCATGCATGGCTGCCTTTTGGAAAACATGGAGAGAGAAAAAAGTGACGGTAGAACAGGGCTTTCCTCTGCGCAAATCGCAGCACGGCGAGGCTGCTTGTGTTGCACCGGCCGACCGCGCTCAGGGCTGCAGCGGCAGTCACACACTGCCGGTGATCCCCCCAAATGATCGATGACCGAATTCGCCACAATTATTGGGCGGAAGAGAGCACCAATTGGTCCGATCGCGCCGTCCATCTTCACGAGATGGCAGTGGGGGAGGAGGAGGAAAAACAACTCTTTATGGAGACCGCTCTTGGCTTCTTGCACGATCCGAGTGTTAATCTTAATCTAAGTCTACACATAAACATTAGTCTTGATCCTAGGCTCTAATCAAGAACACCTAGCATAAAACATTAGTGCGGAAGCATCAATGTACATACCCGAACTGCATGACGCCGTGAGTTTGCTCGGTGGTGACGGTGATGCTGAGGTGGCCGACGGTAGCGGAGGAGCTCGCCGGAGTTGCAGTGGTTGCCGGGGACGGAGTAGGGCGTCGGCCTTCGCTCACCACAGCGCCCGTGAGAGATCGGGTCTTGTTAGGGTTAGAGAGGCTTAGGACAACCGTGTTGCTGTCTTTGCCGAAACCCTCATTTTATATGTGGCGCTGGGTGACCGGGACCGAAACCAAACGGGTTGGTTGCCGTCTCCGATCAAGACGTGCGAGTGGAGGCGTGCCTCCCTGAAATCTCGGGGTTGGTTAGCCGAGATCAACCCAACATTCTCCCCTTTGATCGTAAGGCTAACATCATAAGCCCATTCTCAATAAAACAGCATACAAAGGCAATGTGTTGCATGGCTAATTAAGTGCCGTACAACCCCAGTACCTATAGTGTACTATCCTATCTTGAAATGGATATTCATTATACTTAATGGGAGTTGGTTTGCTTTAAGGCCCTTTTATCCAGAATCAGAGGCTTTCCAATAAACCCATGCCGGCAACATGATCACGAAAAATATTGGGTGGTAAGCCTTTAGTAAGCGGATCCGCAAGCATTAACTTAATACTTAATATGCTTGATACTTATGGTTTGATCCTGGATTCTATCTTTCACAACATGATACTTAATGTCAATGTGTTTGGCAGCACCACTTGACTTGTTGTTATTTGCATAAAAGACTACGAGTTCATTATCGCAGATAAGGTGAGTGGTTTAGAGATGTCGTCTACCACTCTAAGTCCCGGATAAAGATCTTAAGCCATACACCCTGCCCCTGTAGCCTCATAACATGCCACAAAAACTCGATTCGCATCGTTGAAGATGCCATAAGGTTTGTTTGGAGCTATTCCACGAGATAGCTCCTCCAATGAGTGTGAAGATATAACTGGACGTGGATTCCTTAGTATCAACACATCCCGCAAAATCTGAATCAATAACCAATAACTTCAAAGTTATCAGAAAACTTAAATATGAGCATGAAATGCTTAGTAGCTTGCATATATCGCAAAGCTTTCTTAACGGCTTTCCAGTGGTCCGGTCCTGGATTTGACTGATATCTGCCAAGTATCCCGGTTACAAAAGGTAAATCAGGGCGCGTACATACATGAGCATACATAATGCTTCCGACAGCTGAAGCATAAGGAACCGACTTCATCTGATCAGTTTCATATTGGTTCCTTGGACATTGAAATGTCCCAAACTTATTGCCCTTAACAATAGGAGCAGGCGAGCTAGAGCACTTATGCATATTGTATCCCTTCAGTACTCTGTCAATGTATGCCTTCTGAGATAAACTTAATATTCCTTCGGACCTATCTCGATGAATTTCAATGCCAAGAACATAAGAGGCATCACCGAGATCCTTAATATCAAAATTAGATGAAAGAAATCTCTTGGTCTCAAAACAGCATGTCCTTATTGTTTGTGCCAATAAGATATCATCCACATAAAGTACTAAGATGGAGAATTTACTCCCCTTGAACTTAACATATATGCAGTTATCAACTTCATTTTCCTTAAAACCAAAATTCCTTATGATCTTATTGAATTTGAGGTACCACTGCCTTGACGCTTATTTCAAGCCATAAATGAATTTCTTAAGTCGACATTTCATATGTTCCTTGCCTTCCATGACAAAACCTTCCGGTTGAGCCATGTAAACATTCTCTTGCAAGTCGCCATTAAGAAATTCCATGATAGCATCCATCTGATGCAGCTCTAAATCATAATGAGCTATAAGTGCCATAACAATTCTGAATGAATCTTTAGTTGAGACAGGAGAAAGGTGTCATTATAGTCAATCCCCTCTCTTTGTGAGAAAGTCTTTTGCTACGAGCCTTACTTTGAACCTTTCGACATTTTCCCTTAGAGTCACGCTTAGTTTTGTAGACCCATTTACAGCCTACTGTTTTGACTCCGTCAGGACTTTCTACTAAGTCTCATACATCATTAGTGCTCATAGACTTTAGTTCATCCTCCATGGCTTCAAGCCATTTAGAATAATGTTCACTCATTATGGCCTCTTTATAAGAGGTGGGATCGTCTACCTTCCTATATCATTAACATCTTCATTCATATAGACAACATAATCATTCAGATGGCGATCTTCTCTCCCGCTGTGATCTTCTAATAGGTTCATTAGATATTTCAGAGACTGGGGCTCTTCATTAAGTATAACATCGAAATTTCAGAGACCTCAACAATGGGTGCAACAACGATATTCTCTCTGGAGGTGCAACCACTGAGGCACGAGAATAAAGGTCTCTAGGATGAGCGGTGATGGAACATAAACCCGCTTCTCCTCAAGATCTATTTTCCTGGGCTCCAGGTCCTCGTTATTTTCTGAGAACACAGCGTGTAAACTTAGTTATCCTATCAGGATAATAAAATCGATACCCTTTAGATCTGTCAGGGTATCCAATAAAATGGCAACTTACTGTCTTAGGATCTAATTTCCCAATGTGTGGATTAAATAACTTAACTTCAAAGACGACAACCCCACACTCAGTAAATATTTCATACTCGGTTTCCTCCCACCATAATTCATAAGGTGTTTTAGGCACGATTTACTGGGAACCCGATTGAGTATGTGTGCAGCGGTCTTTAATGCTTCCATCCATAACTTTACAGGCAAAGTGGAGTAGCTCAACATACTTCGAACCATGTCCATAATTGCGGTTTCTTCTTTCCGCTACTCCATTTTGCTGGGGATCACCAGGCATTAAGTACTGGGCGACTGTACCATTTTCTTGTAGGAACCTAGCAAAAAAGACAAGGAACCTGCCCATAAGTTGCGTGTCGCCCATAATACTCTCCTCCACGATCCGATCTTACCACTTTAATCCTTAGGTTGTGCTGATTTTCAACTTCAGCCTTAAATTTGTCAAGTGATTCAGATCGATCTTTAATTGGGAAAGATATAGCCATAACGGGAGAAATCATCAGTGAATATGATGAATATATCAAAAATATCCACTGATGTCACAGGAAAAGGACCATAAATATCAATATGAATTAATTCTAAAAGTCCCGTCTTTGCGAGTAGCTCCCTTCTTTATTTGCGTAACATATTTTTCTTTAATGCAATCAATGCAGTGGTCTGAGTCAGAGAAAACTAATGGGTGGAGAATTTCTTCTTTAGTGAGGCGCTACATTCTCCCCCTCGAAATGTGGCCTAAACGACAGAGCCACAGTTTCGAAGAAGTCTCATCATTATTTTTATGCTTAACATCACACACAATCTTTCTGAAATGCCCTGGCTGCTTGCAGAAAAGACATTGCCCCCCTTTAGATGCTCCGGCGGGAGCAACATGAGGCTTAGGCGCATTGTGCACTTTAGGCCCCGACTTGTCTTAATTTGGGGAAAATTGCAGCTTTTTCTTAAATTTGAAGTCCCCTTGGAACTTCCTTTTGTTTGAGCCACCAATTTGAAGAGCATAATCTTTCTTTTCTATCCTTATTTTCTTTTCCTCCTGGACACACATGGCGATCAAATCGCTCAGGCTCCATTTTTTTTTGAAGTATTGTAATTAATTTTAAAAGTCATGTACTCAGAAGGAAAAGAGGTCATAATAAAATGGACAAGGAGACCATCAGATATTGCCATGTCCATGCCCTTGAGTTTTTCTCATATATCGGTCATCATCATGATATGCTCTCTTTATGCTGCCGGACCTATCATACTTAGAGGTTAAGAGCCTCTGAATCAAAATTCTGGCATAAACTTTAGTGGAGCCTTTAAATTTCTCCTCGATTGAAGCCAAGTATTCTTTAGCAATTTTCGGAATCGGGATTGCTCCTAATCCCGATGAAATAGAGGTCTTCATAATCATTAGTGATAAGCGGTCAGACCGCTCCCATTTTTCAGCATTAGCCTCATAAATTTTTCTTTTCCTCAACAAAATTCTCTTCACCTTCGGTGGGAGGAATAGGAACGGCTACCCTTAAGGTATAGTCAAGGCCCAAAACATCAAGGACAACATGAATTCGTTCTTTATGGCAGCAACGTTTGATGCATTAAGAGCTAAATTTCAAAATACAGGGCAAAACTTAGAAGTATCATAACTATATATTGCATGTAATTAACCCTACGTTGGTCTGATTAATAACATGCAAAATACAGTTCCAATTCATATCACCGTTGGGCAGAAAATGAAAAGGAACTCAATAATTTTATATGTCGACACATGATTACAAACAACGTTGGTCAGAATGTAATCATATGCATACATAATGCCAAAAACATAAAAATCTCCAATTAAAATATCTCGTTGGTTCAATTTTAATTAGAGACAAAATATAATAATATGGCGACATATGATTATAAACAACGTTGGTCAGAATATAACCATATCTTTACATAATGCCAAAGTTAATCATAAAATCTCAAAATTAAAATATCCCGTTGGTTCAATTTTAATTAGAGATTATACATAATAATATGGTAAAGATACATTAAAATTTTGGGCCACTGAAAATAATTTAAAACAGTGCATAAAGGAAGACTTAAAACATAATAAAATGCACTGAAAAAAAAGGGATAAGATCACTGTTGCAGTCAGCCCCAAAAAATTCGGCCCAAAAACAATATATACGCGCGGCCTAAATCCCACTCGGGGCCCAAACACGCGCGCAGTCGGCCCGAAGGCCCAAAAGCTCCCGCACGGGCGGAAATGCCGCACAGGCTAAAATGCCGCACGGGCAACCTTATGCGCGCACGGCCCAAAAACCCACCCGCGTGTGGGGGCTTAAAAATCACGCACGCAGGCGCGGCCTGATTCATTCGCGCGCAGCCCAAAACATGCACGCGGCGCGCCGTTAGATCCTCATCGGACGGCCACGCGCGCATCTCATAATCCCGCAGCCGCATTACCCGCGCTCGGGCCACCTCACGCGTGCGCTGCAGCCGGCTAAAAACGGCCCACAATACCTGCGTGGCCCAAATTCCCGCACGCCAAAGTCATGCGCGCCGTCGGATGAGATCTGACGGCCGATCGCGTGCTCGGCGGGAAATTAGCCCCGAAACCCTAACCCTTGGTCATACTCGCCCGCCTCCTCCCGAAAATCACGGTGCGGCGACAGGAGAGGCGTTAAGCGGCGGCGCGGCTCCGCGAGGGCGGCAGCGCGCGCGCCAGACGGAGCGGCGCGCGCGCGGCGGCGGCGGCGGCGCGCGGCGGCGGATGCGCGGCGGGCGGTCGCGAGCGGCGACGGCGAGGCGCGCGACGGCGCGAGCGGCTCCAGCCCACCGAACGGAGCGGCGGTGGCCCGTCACGGCACCGGCGAAGGGTCCCGCGGGCGGCGGCGTCGGCACGCTCACGGCGGCTAGACGTCACCCGTAAGACCCTGATCCTTTTTTTTTTGTTTCTTCCCCTTTGCCGTTCTTTGTTCATTTTATTTGGGGATAACATTAGGGTTCTTGCGAAAATTGGATTCACCTCCTTCTAATTTCCAAAATCCGAGCCATAAACATAAAACTGAATTCAAGCCTCCAGATCCAAGTTCGGGAAATACTAATAGGGTTCATGATCGAGTCTAGGTTGCTCTGATACCAAATGTTAATCTTAATCTAAGTCTACACATAAACATTAGTCTTGATCCTAGGCTCTAATCAAGAACACCTAGCATAAAACATTAGTGCGGAAGCATCAATGTACATACCCGAACTGCATGACGCCGTGAGTTTGCTCGGTGGTGACGGTGATGCTGAGGTGGCCGACGGTAGCGGAGGAGCTCGCCGGAGTTGCAGTGGTTGCCGGGGACGGAGTAGGGCGTCGGCCTTCGCTCACCACAGCGCCCGTGAGAGATCGGGTCTTGTTAGGGTTAGAGAGGCTTAGGACAACCGTGTTGCTGTCTTTGCCGAAACCCTCATTTTATATGTGGCGCTGGGTGACCGGGACCGAAACCAAACGGGTTGGTTGCCGTCTCCGATCAAGACGTGCGAGTGGAGGCGTGCCTCCCTGAAATCTCGGGGTTGGTTAGCCGAGATCAACCCAACATTCTCCCCTTTGATCGTAAGGCTAACATCATAAGCCCATTCTCAATAAAACAGCATACAAATGCAATGTGTTGCATGGCTAATTAAGTCGTACAACCCGAGTACCTATAGTGTACTATCCTATCTTGAAATGGATATTCATTATACTTAATGGGAGTTGGTTTGCTTTAAGGCCCTTTTATCCAGAATCAGAGGCTTTCCAATAAACCCATGCCGGCAACATGATCACGAAAAATATTGGGTGGTAAGCCTTTAGTAAGCGGATCCGCAAGCATTAACTTAATAC
The DNA here is from genome assembly GCA_036346575.1 of Dendrocalamus sinicus. Classification (NCBI taxonomy): domain Eukaryota; kingdom Viridiplantae; phylum Streptophyta; class Magnoliopsida; order Poales; family Poaceae; genus Dendrocalamus; species Dendrocalamus sinicus. Next base: position 7,078,921 of record CM070664.1, read on the forward strand.
TTAATATGCTTGATACTTATGGTTTGATCCTGGATTCTATCTTTCACAACATGATACTTAATGTCAATGTGTTTGGCAGCACCACTTGACTTGTTGTTATTTGCATAAAAGACTACGAGTTCATTATCGCAGTATAAGGTGAGTGGTTTAGAGATGCTGTCTACCACTCTAAGTCCCGGGATAAAGATCTTAAGCCATACAGCCTGCCCGGTAGCCTCATAACATGCCACAAAAACTCAGTTCGCATCGTTGAAGATGCCATAAGGGTTTGTTTGGAGCTATTCCACGAGATAGCTCCTCCAGCGAGTGTGAAGATATAACCTGACGTGGATTCCTTAGTATCAACACATCCCGCAAAATCTGAATCTGAATAACCAATAACTTCAAAGTTATCAGAAAACTTAAATATGAGCATGAAATGCTTAGTAGCTTGCATATATCGCAAAGCTTTCTTAACGGCTTTCCAGTGGTCCGGTCCTGGATTTGACTGATATCTGCCAAGTATCCCGGTTACAAAAGGTAAATCAGGGCGCGTACATACATGAGCATACATAATGCTTCCGACAGCTGAAGCATAAGGAACCGACTTCATCTGATCAGTTTCATATTGGTTCCTTGGACATTGAAATGTCCCAAACTTATTGCCCTTAACAATAGGAGCAGGCGAGCTAGAGCACTTATGCATATTGTATCCCTTCAGTACTCTGTCAATGTATGCCTTCTGAGATAAACTTAATATTCCTTCGGACCTATCTCGATGAATTTCAATGCCAAGAACATAAGAGGCATCACCGAGATCCTTAATATCAAAATTAGATGAAAGAAATCTCTTGGTCTCAAAACAGCATGTCCTTATTGCTGCTGGCCAATAAGATATCATCCACATAAAGTACTAAGATGGAGAATTTACTCCCCTTGAACTTAACATATATGCAGTTATCAACTTCATTTTCCTTAAAACCAAAATTCCTTATGATCTTATTGAATTTGAGGTACCACTGCCTTGACGCTTATTTCAAGCCATAAATGAATTTCTTAAGTCGACATTTCATATGTTCCTTGCCTTCCATGACAAAACCTTCCGGTTGAGCCATGTAAACATTCTCTTGCAAGTCGCCATTAAGAAATTCCATGATAGCATCCATCTGATGCAGCTCTAAATCATAATGAGCTATAAGTGCCATAACAATTCTGAATGAATCTTTAGTTGAGACAGGAGAAAAGGTGTCATTATAGTCAATCCCCTCTCTTTGTGAGAAAGTCTTTTGCTACGAGCCTTACTTTGAACCTTTCGACATTTTCCCTTAGAGTCACGCTTAGTTTTGTAGACCCATTTACAGCCTACTGTTTTGACTCCGTCAGGACTTTCTACTAAGTCTCATACATCATTAGTGCTCATAGACTTTAGTTCATCCTCCATGGCTTCAAGCCATTTAGAATAATGTTCACTCATTATGGCCTCTTTATAAGAGGTGGGATCGTCTACCTTCCCTATATCATTAACATCTTCATTCATATAGACAACATAATCATTCAGGATGGCAGATCTTCTCTCCCGCTGTGATCTTCTAATAGGTTCATTAGATATTTCAGGAGACTGCTGGGGCTCTTCATTAAGTATAACATCAGAAATTTCAGAGACCTCAACAGTGGGTGCAACAACAGTATTCTCTACTGGAGGTGCAACCGCCTGAGGCACAGGAATAAAGGTCTCTAGGATGAGCGGTGATGGAACATAAACCCGCTTCTCCTCAAGATCTATTTTCCTGGGCTCCAGGTCCTCGTTATTTTCTGAGAACACAGCGTGTAAACTTAGTTATCCTATCAGGATAATAAAACCGATACCCTTTAGATCTGTCAGGGTATCCAATAAAATGGCAACTTACTGTCTTAGGATCTAATTTCCCAATGTGTGGATTAAATAACTTAACTTCAGCACGACAACCCCACACTCGTAAATATTTCATACTCGGTTTCCTCCCAGTCCATAATTCATAAGGTGTTTTAGGCACTGATTTACTGGGAACCCGATTGAGTATGTGTGCAGCGGTCTTTAATGCTTCCATCCATAACTTTTACAGGCAAAGTGGAGTAGCTCAACATACTTTGAACCATGTCCATAAGTGTGGTTTCTTCTTTCCGCTACTCCATTTTGCTGGGGATCACCATGCATTGAGTACTGGGCGACTGTACCATTTTCTTGTAGGAACCTAGCAAAAAAACTAGGAACCTGCCCATAAGTTGCGTGTCGCCCATAATACTCTCCTCCACGATCCGATCTTACCACTTTAATCCTTAGGTTGTGCTGATTTTCAACTTCAGCCTTAAATTTGTCAAGTGATTCAGATCGATCTTTAATTGGGAAAGATATAGCCATAACGGGAGAAATCATCAGTGAATATGATGAATATATCAAAAATATCCACTGATGTCACAGGAAAAGGACCATAAATATCAATATGAATTAATTCTAAAAGTCCTGTGCTGCGAGTAGCTCCCTTCTTTATTTGCGTAACATATTTTTCTTTAATGCAATCAATGCAGTGGTCTGAGTCAGAGAAAACTAATGGGTGGAGAATTTCTTCTTTAGTGAGGCGCTACATTCTCCCCCTCGAAATGTGGCCTAAACGACAGAGCCACAGTTTCGAAGAAGTCTCATCATTATTTTTATGCTTAACATCACACACAATCTTTCTGAAATGCCCTGGCTGCTTGCAGAAAAGACATTGCCCCCCTTTAGATGCTCCGGCGGGAGCAACATGAGGCTTAGGCGCATTGTGCACTTTAGGCCCCGACTTGTCTTAATTTGGGGAAAATTGCAGCTTTTTCTTAAATTTGAAGTCCCCTTGGAACTTCCTTTTGTTTGAGCCACCAATTTGAAGAGCATAATCTTTCTTTTCTATCCTTATTTTCTTTTCCTCCTGGACACACATGGCGATCAAATCGCTCAGGCTCCATTTTTTTTTGAAGTATTGTAATTAATTTTAAAAGTCATGTACTCAGAAGGAAAAGAGGTCATAATAAAATGGACAAGGAGACCATCAGATATTGCCATGTCCATGCCCTTGAGTTTTTCTGTCATATCGGTCATCATCATGATATGCTCTCTTTATGCTGCCGGACCTATCATACTTAGAGGTTAAGAGCCTCTGAATCAAAATTCTGGCATAAACTTTAGTGGAGCCTTTAAATTTCTCCTCGATTGAAGCCAAGTATTCTTTAGCAATTTTCGGAATCGGGGATTGCTCCCCTAATCCCGACTGAAATAGAGGTCTTCATAATCATTAGTGATAAGCGGTCAGACCGCTCCCATTTTTCAGCATTAGCCTCATAAATTTTTCTTTTCCTCAACAAAATTCTCTTCACCTTCGGTGGGAGGAATGGGAACGGCTACCCTTAAGGTATAGTCAAGGCCCAAAACATCAAGGACAACATGAATTCGTTCTTTATGGCAGCAACGTTTGATGCATTAAGAGCTAAATTTCAAAATACAGGGCAAAACTTAGAAGTATCATAACTATATATTGCATGTAATTAACCCTACGTTGGTCTGATTAATAACATGCAAAATACAGTTCCAATTCATATCACCGTTGGGCAGAAAATGAAAAGGAACTCAATAATTTTATATGTCGACACATGATTACAAACAACGTTGGTCAGAATGTAATCATATGCATACATAATGCCAAAAACATAAAAATCTCCCATTAAAATATCTCGTTGGTTCAATTTTAATTAGAGACAAAATATAATAATATGGCGACATATGATTATAAACAACGTTGGTCAGAATATAACCATATCTTTACATAATGCCAAAGTTAATCATAAAATCTCAAAATTAAAATATCCCGTTGGTTCAATTTTAATTAGAGATTATACATAATAATATGGTAAAGATACATTAAAATTTTGGGCCACTGAAAATAATTTAAAACAGTGCATAAAGGAAGACTTAAAACATAATAAAATGCACTGAAAAAAAAGGGATAAGATCACTGTTGCAGTCAGCCCCAAAAAATTCGGCCCAAAAACAATATATACGCGCGGCCTAAATCCCACTCGGGGCCCAAACACGCGCGCAGTCGGCCCGAAGGCCCAAAAGCTCCCGCACGGGCGGAAATGCCGCACAGGCTAAAATGCCGCACGGGCAACCTTATGCGCGCACGGCCCAAAAACCCACCCGCGTGTGGGGGCTTAAAAATCACGCACGCAGGCGCGGCCTGATTCATTCGCGCGCAGCCCAAAACATGCACGCGAGCGCGCCGTTAGATCCTCATCGGACGGCCACGCGCGCATCTCATAATCCCGCAGCCGCATTACCCGCGCTCGGGCCACCTCACGCGCGCGCTGCAGCCGGCTAAAAACGGCCCACAATACCTGCGTGGCCCAAATTCCCGCACGCCAAAGTCATGCGCGCCGTCGGATGAGATCTGACGGCCGATCGCGTGCTCGGCGGGAAATTAGCCCCGAAACCCTAACCCTTGGTCATACTCGCCCGCCTCCTCCCGAAAATCACGGTGCGGCGACAGGAGAGGCGTTAGCGGCGGCGGCTCCGCGGGAGCGACGGCAGCGCGCGCTGCGCGGAGCGGCGCGCGCACGCGGCGGCGGCGGCGCGCGACGGCGGGATGCGCGGGCGAAGCGGTCGCGAGCGGCGGCGGCGGCGCGGCGCGCAGCGCGAGCGGCTCCACCACCGAACGGAGCGGCGGTGGCCCGTCACGGCACCGGCGAAGGGTCCCGCGGGGCGGCGGCCGTCGGCACGCTCACGGCGGCTAGACGTCACCCGTAAGACCCTGATCCTTTTTTTTTGTTTCTTCCCCTTTGCCGTTCTTTGTTCATTTTATTTGGGGATAACATTAGGGTTCTTGCGAAAATTGGATTCACCTCCTTCTAATTTCCAAAATCCGAGCCATAAACATAAAACTGAATTCAAGCCTCCAGATCCAAGTTCGGGAAATACTAATAGGGTTCATGATCGAGTCTAGGTTGCTCTGATACCAAATGTTAATCTTAATCTAAGTCTACACATAAACATTAGTCTTGATCCTAGGCTCTAATCAAGAACACCTAGCATAAAACATTAGTGCGGAAGCATCAATGTACATACCCGAACTGCATGACGCCGTGAGTTTGCTCGGTGGTGACGGTGATGCTGAGGTGGCCGACGATAGCGGAGGAGCTCGCCGGAGTTGCAGTGGTTGCCGGGGACGGAGTAGGGCGTCGGCCTTCGCTCACCACAGCGCCCGTGAGAGATCGGGTCTTGTTAGGGTTAGAGAGGCTTAGGACAACCGTGTTGCTGTCTTTGCCGAAACCCTCATTTTATATGTGGCGCTGGGTGACCGGGACCGAAACCAAACGGGTTGGTTGCCGTCTCCGATCAAGACGTGCGAGTGGAGGCGTGCCTCCCTGAAATCTCGGGGTTGGTTAGCCGAGATCAACCCAACACCGAGATGTCCCGATCCCTGGCCGTACGATCAAGCGGCTCGATTGACCTGATCAGACGGTCAGAGATCAGGTTTCAGTTTGAAGTTGGTGATCACGTATAGAGAAAATGCGTTGGTTTGGGTTCTTGCATGGCCTTGATCGATGGACCACCTGAACAAAGGCAAGATTTGCAGCTGTTCCCGTTCTTTGCTTGCACTGCAGCTGCGTGCATGCAGAGATGCAGCTGCCGGTTGCAGACGCTGTGGTGTGCTTGGACCCCCACCCAAACGCTGCGAGCTGATGTGTGTGAGAGAAGAAATTAGGCGGCTGCATGGCACTACGAGAAGGGTTGGCATGTGCTCGAAATTTATGCGCTGCCTCCAAAAGTATGTGCCAAGTGCATGCCGCCAACTGGTCTTTGATGGAGTAGATTTCTGCTTCTTTGATGGAGTTTCTGCTTGCCTTAACTTCTTTTATTTCTCTCTCGTTCCTTTCTCTTGTCACACTATCAGTTTGCTCATTTCAGCTAAAAAAATAGCTTATAGGCATATTCTTTACTTCAAAAGCTGGTGGCTTTTGTTACAGTATCTAACTTTTAAACGGAATATTTTTTCAAGACAGGATCTACAAATTAAACGATCTACACGTTAAAAATTCAACATCTGTACTAGCCAAAATCGCAAGTGAGTATATGTCTCTCCGTAATCTGTACTGTAAACAACCAAAATTCAAAAATTTCAGTCAAAAGCCATAAGCCGCAGCCGAAAAGAACAGACCCTATAGCTAAAATTACACTGTAACTATCTGAAGTTATATTATATTTAATGGTGGATTATTTGGCATAATTAAAAGAACCGGCAAAAATAGTGAAAAATAAGTTAGTCGAAATGAATCGGACTTATATGTAGGCGTAGCTAGCGTTTGATTGATGGTTTGAATGACACAGCAGTGGGTCCGTACACTGGGTGGTACAGTTGATTAGAGAACAGGGACCTTTCAGAATCTGCCTGGCACGATTCATGTTCTTACAAAATCAGTGCATAAAGATGGAAGCAGCGTTGGCCAGGCATCATTAACTCGATGTTAAATTAAGGGAGACACCCGTGTAATCCTGACAAGAACAGAGAGAGCGCGCGCGCTGTGCTTGGTTTTTTTAATGACTTTTAGCTTTTTAGCTAGATTATTTTATACTATAGAAACTAATAGTTTTTAATTATAATTAAATTTAAAAAATTGAAAATTAGAAAAAAAAGATTATCCTATTACAGATAATACAAAGGAACACGAAACAAAAAAGAAAATACAAAAAAGCTGAATGTTATAGGGGTGACCCAACTCCAAACGACTGGACCTTACAGCAGACCCAATAGTATAAAGAAATATACTAATATATCTTTATCTTTTGTAATTATTAAGGGGTAGGATAGAAAATTTTCATCCTACCCTACTCATGTATATAAACCCCTAAGAGGGATATGAGAGGGCCAGATTCACTTATTTTTAGACACGAGTCTCACTCTTGTTGTTAGCTCTCTCTAGCTCTACCTCCCATGAAGAAAAGGATACCTGTCCCTAGTGTTGTGCTCATCTACAACACCTAAAAAGTTAAAAAGTCAGAAAAAGACAAAATTAAGGAATAGTGAACTAGAAACTAAAACCTAGAAGCTGAAGACGAAACGAGGGGGTTCATGCATTCACGTCATCACCTTTTTTTCTTCTTCAACTCGGTACATCATTTTTTTGGTGGTGATCAGTTTGGCAATGGCTTATGGATTTTTTCACTGTAGCTGGTTTTTTTTTATTGTGGCTAATGGTGATTTATTTAACATAATTATTTAAAAAATAAAAATAAAAAATAAGTTAACTCATCACAGATAATGCGAAGGAATACGGAAAAAGACAAAAAAAACCTCAAAAAATCAGAAAAAATAAATTAAAAAAATAATAAATTAAAAACCAGAAATTGAAGTTGACGACGTCTGTCCGATCGATGGAGCAGTTGATCCCCGTCTTGATCTGACATCCGCATTGAATAAATAACAGTGGCCGGCATCTCACAGCTAGATAGCGAAGAATAGAATGACTAGGTGTACAACCCACTTCGTCTTGTAGAAATTTAGGGCACAAAAGTGACAGAAGGGCTGGGCCTCCTGAATTCCAAGCTTAAAAAATCCTACCGATCGAAAACCTTGTTCATATATATGCGTAGCACTAGCAGTGCTTCTCTTGCGTTCCCTTAAAAAAGAAGATAGCGATCTCTGAATCTTTTATCCAACATATTTACATCTAGCTTACATGCATGTTCAGTTAATTACCAGTAGATATCAAGTCTTGCACATATCAAAAATTCAAAACCATGCATTCGGAGTTCGATCACTAGTAGTACCGTTTGGAGCATCGATCTGTACGAGTTCAACTCTGGATGGATGATTTGTACAACGATTAGAACCGGCCGGAGGGATCCACTGCTCTACGGTCTCCATTCGTAAGAAGCGTTCATGTGTCGATGTACTCACGGGCGGGCCTAGCACCTACTTAATTTCTAGCTCACATATATATCAATTAAAAAAATTATCATTTTGTGCTCCACTGATCTAACAAAAGTGCTTCAATTAGATCTAGAATTATGATATGTTCATATTAGTTTTTGCTCATGGCTTTTGATTTTAGCCTATGAATAGTAACAGTTTGTAGAGAGCCGTATAGAGAGAGAAAGTCATGTACAATTTTGATCGATATAAATGAAATCACAACAGTGTGTATTACAATCGATTAACAAATCTCATCTTTAAAAAAATTCATTTGAAAGTTATATAATATAGAACAGTTATTTACTGTAAATAAGCATTTTTTAAAAATTAATATGAACAAGTCTTAGTCTTAAGAAAGTAAATCCAAACCAAAAGTTATCTGTCAATTTTCATCGTAAGTCTGTTCCTCATCGAATGAGGCAGCAGCGCTGTAGCCGCTGTCCTGCCCATCGACCCATTGCATGCGTGCATGCATGCATGCTAGCTCCACGCTACCGGTGATTCCTTGCCCATAAGGCGGACGGCCGGGCGCGCGGGTCAATCGTCTGCGGCAGCGGCGGGTACGTGCGTGCCGAACTGCCACATGCGGCACGGCAGGGACGCGGCGCGTACACCGCCGAGGACCGAGAACTGGCGAGCAGCGCCGTGCGCTGGTGCGGCGTACGCGCGCTGCGCAACCCCACAACCCAGCGAGGAAGAAACGCGCCGGTCTACTCTTGGGCGCGCACGCCGCCGAGGACCGAGAGGTGCACTGCGGCGCGCCGTACGTGATGCCGATGCCGTGCACTGGCGCGCGCGGCGTCCCCCGCAGCCCAATCCACTGAGAGGGGAGAAAAAAAACGCCACTTCTTGGCCGCGCCAGGTGGTGGTGGTGGTGGTTCGGCGCATGGAACGCGCCTGCGCAGATGGTGAGCTAGCTCTTGACCGGGCGGGCTGTGCCGAGGCCGTCTTTGCGTAGTTTTGGGCTTCGTTTTGCGCTGCGTTTGGTGGTGGGCTGCGAGGCGTACATGCCACGTTCGGACCGGTGAGCCTCGTGATCGAACGGGAGCGGGGCCTGTCACGACGTTACAAAACAAGGTGAAAGTGTTTTTATCTCTCTGACAAGAGTAACACTAATTCAGAGTTTAGATTTTAGTCTGAGGTATGAAAAAATATCTAGTATATAGCCCGGACAAATTCAGTCTAACTTAGGTAACATTTTCATGGTCTAGACTAAATAGCCTAGATCATTTCACCATTGAGTTCGGGACGTGACTAAATCCTGACTCTTCCACTGCACTAATTCTAAAGTACATAAAAAATAATATCTATTTATTATTTATTATGATTTAAAAATTATACAAATGATTATTAAAAATGGGCTTAAGCGTTCATGCCCTTGTTTTCAAGCGAAATGGTGATTTTACCCTCATTTTTTAAACTTTGTGATTTTACCCCTGTGTTTTTGAACCAAAGGAGAGTCCGCCTATTCCGTTAAAGCCGATTAACGGTGTTAACTTTGCACGAATAGACAAGTTTGCCCATGTGATTTTACCCCTGTTTTGTTAGAGAACTTTGTGATTTTACCCCTATTTCGAAATTGAAGTTTTGACATATTTGGTAGGGATGTTGTCAACAGAATTAGACACAAATTTATGCATTCGTTTTATTAATATAAATCTGGGCAAAATTTGTCAAATTTTGCAAAATTTGGATAGCATTTATGCCAAAATTCAAAGAAACACAATTTTTTTTATCACACAACTTGCATGTAAACATCAAGAGATTACGGATAACCATGAGATATCATGCCATACATGTACATGTCACATTAATGTCAAGATGACATACCAACATATCTATATGACACAGCAACATACAGGTCCGCATGACATGTCAAACAAAAGTAGCGACTAGCATTGGGTTTTTAGATCTCTATTGGCAAACATCACATTCAACCATTAAGACCTAACAAACTAGCAAGTCTCCCAGTAGTTCCTCCTCCTCTCCTTCCCCTTCCTGAACCTCTTCCCCTTCCCCTTCCTGTAGCAGCACCACTTGCACATCATATGGAGAGAGTGAAAACAAGTTAGTACAGTTAGAAATGTTATAATTTCCAAAAAAAAACTGTAGTGGACAGCAATGCGTTCATGTATTATATTGTCTCATTGTTGTCGTCTCCTGACCCTCCTCCCCTTCCTAACCCTCTTCCTCTTCCCCTTGCTGTACCAGAACCACTTCCCCTACACATGGAGAGAAGAAAACATGTTAGTAAAGTTAGAAATGATTAATCTGAAAAAAAATAAGAATGGACAGCAAGGGATGCATGACTTACATTGGCTCATTAATGTCCTCTTGTGACTCCCTTCCCCTTTCCCTACCCCGTCCCCTTGTGAGAAAAGAATGTGTTACTACAACTACCGATTAGTAAATGAGGTAAAAAAACAGTAATACATGCATGACTTACATTGGGTCATTGCTTCCTTGTGTAGATCCATCTTGTGGTGTTGAGAGCCTCTTCTTTTGACTAACTGTAGGACCTCCTTGGCAATGTTTAGCTGTATGGCCTAGTTCATTGCACTCAGGATATACCTTCCTTTTCTTACTAGTGCCAACCTCATCATATGGTTTGATCCTAGATTTTCTTGGTTTTCCAGGTTTCCTTCTCAATTTGGGCTTGTTGATTTTGTAGCCTAAATCAACATGAGGCCACTGATCTTTGGATGTCATTGGATTGAATTTGTATGCATATGCCTTCTTGAACCTATCAACAGAGAAGTACTCATGGACAAAGTCATCCATCTGTACCTCCCTGCTGATCTTTGCAATGAAAGCCAAAACATGGCTGCAAGGTTTTCCAGTCACTTGCCAAGCTCTACAAGTACAAGTCGTTTGCTCCAAGTTGACTGCATGCCTGAATTATTCACAGTGACTTCAGCTTTCCTAGACCCACATATTAGAATCTCATGGTCTTTGATACTCTTGCTTTTAGCATTCAAATCATTGGTAATAGCTGGGATTATTATTCCTGACATATTACTACCAATCTTGGACCTCAAAACAAACTTCTCAATAATCATTTGTCATATCTTGTCAAGCATTTCAACAATATGAAAGTCCTTTGATTTCGACACCCAACTATTGAAACATTCATAGAGGTTGTTATTGATATAATCTACCTTGCAGTCTTCACTGAATTTGCTTCTACTCCACACATATGGATGATTCTCATCCAACCATTCAATGGCCTTAGTATTCTTCTCCTCTATTTTCCCCATGAAGTAGTTGAAGTTGGAAATTGTGAAGCTCTTGGCAGCACACCACATATTCTTGCCATAAAGAGTACCACTGAAACTTTTCTTCATGTTCTTCCACAAGTGCCTCATACATTCTCTGTGTTCCACTCCAAAATAAACATCATCTACAGCCACTTCTATTCCTTTGCTTGCATCTGTACTAATGACCAAGCCTGCATGAACATTTTGCTCTATGTCAGAAAATATTAGAAACTTGAAAATTGGAAAACAGAGTTAGAAATGTATATACCTGGAGGTGTACCAATAGCCTTCTTCACATTATTGACAAACCAAGTCCAACTTTCCTTAGACTCAGTTTTAATCACTCCATATGCCACTGGGAACAACCAATTATGACCATCTACTGCAACAGCTAATGCCAACTGACCTCTCGACCTTTCTGTCAAGTGTGTTGCATCCATGGCAATGTATGGTCTGCACCCTTGTAAAAAGCCATCGATGCATGGTTTAAGAGCAACAAAGAACCTCATAAAACACACATCACCATTGTGCTCTTCAGTCTCTAGCTTGATCACAACACTACCAGGTACTGATCTCAGAAGCTCAGCTTGATAAGTAGGCAACAAATCATAACTATCATCCCACTTCCCATATATCATGTCTAGTGCTCTCAACTTCCCTCTAGCAACTCTGTCATATGGAACATCCACCGAGTATTTCTTCTTCAGTTTGTCCCTCAACTCAGCCGGTCCCATTTCAGGGTCTTCCCACAACAAGTCAATCACTCTGTCAGCCACCCATTTATTAGAAGCCATTGTCTCACCACACTTGTTGAATGAACCACAGGTATGATTTGGTCCACTTGTCTTAACCTGCAACACAAAAATGTGCAAAAAGAAACCATCAATGTTCTATGAATACATTATGTCATCAATGAACTCAAGAGTCGTCATTTACCTTGCATCCAACGTATTTCTTGCTTGTAGATGCAAAAAAAAGGTCCACTTGCAACCTTGTTCAGCTCTCTTGCATATGGCCCTAAATCTTGTCTTATCTTTTTTCACAATATGGAAAGCATGATCATGCAAGATAGCATGATGTGTGACTGCTGACTTGCACTGATCCACATCTGGGAATACCACATTTACATCAATACATGGATCATCAGCATCATATGAAAACATGGGAGGATCATACTCATCATCCTCATCAACAATTTCACCATCAGGATCAAACTCAGGGTCAGAGCAATCATCATCAGAGTCAGATGATGCAGCCAAATCAGTGTCATAGCTGCTATCACTTAGTGCCGCAAGTGAATCCGTATCGGAATACATCCCCTCTGCATCAACCCCTACAACCTCATCTTCAGAAGAACCTTTCTGGGTTGTGGCTCTCTTTTTTTGGTGGTGACTCTCTTCTTTTTAGATGTGGCTGTGGCTGTTTCATTTGTGGTTGTCTCAGTGGTGGCTCTCTCATTGGTGGCTCTCTCATTGGTGCCTCCCTCATTTGTGTCTCTCTCATTGGTGGCTCTCTCATTGGTGCCTCCCTCATTTATGTCTCTCTCATTTGTGTCTCTCTCATTTGTGCCTCCCTCAATTAGGAGTACACTACTCGTCACAGTAGGGTGAAACCTTCGCTTTGTTGGTGAAAATTGCAGTGGCCCCTCAAAATCATTTATCTGAGCATTGATGCATACTAATCCCTTGTCCACATTGATTAGAAACCACTCTAACATATTTTCATCAGATTTTATCTCCACAGAGTCAATCTCCAAATCACGCCACAAAGTTATGAATTGTTTAGAACCCCATAAGCAGTGCTCAGCAATGAAATCAACTAGCTGCAGCAGCCCAAAGCTATGCGTGTCAACAACCTTGGTTGGCAAAGTTCTACGTTGCCACCATGACTTTGGACCACATCTGGCAAGCTAAAAAACGATCGAACTCTAACAACAAGTTTCAATTCTCTGTGATTTGGCCTACAAATCACAGCAGCGAATATACAGGTTAACAAATCTAGACACCGCTGTTATTTCACACTATACCACCCATCTCAAAGGTTGAAGAAAATACCTAGGCGCTTCCATGGTGGCTGTCGTGATGGTGGCCTGGAGGTAGCTGCGCCCACTCGTAGTTGCACTACAAACATTAAAAATGTAAGCTTCTTTGTTTAGCATTAAAAATTTAGAAATTCAATTCATAACAATTTATTAACAAAGCTATTATGGATAAACCAAGCATTACAGTGGTGCATATTCCGTGACTATTAAGCAACTCCTAGACTCAATTTACTCACATGTTGTAGTACCATAATCCACACAGTCGCACTCCCGCATGTTTTTGAGTCTGATCTAGTGTTAATTCATTTCGCTCCTCACCTAGTATCTCAATGTAGCCATCAAAACAACAACAGAAGGCAACATCATCGCAATATTTCTCACTAAATCCACTCAATAATACAAATATGCAACACACGATCCAACCGCTAAACACTAAATCCTCCAAACCCAGTGCGGTTGACATCATAAAAGATCACGACAATATGCTGGCCTACAAGTTCCCTGAGGAGTATTTACAAGCACTCAATATTCAAGTTTATGATACAAAAGGATGCACACATAAATATCAACATGTGGTTACCTAAATGTCAGCATAACTACACAAGTAGAAATAAAACTCAATAGGATGGCAAATCTCAGTCAACCACAATCCACAGTTCCTGTAGGACCAAAGAAATATGAATACACCGGCCTATCACTCTTATCAATTCAACACTGCTTCAAGAAGTAGAAATAAAACTCAATAGCATATACATGTTGTCAGTGATATACTTCAATAGATAGTGCTCTGCTCACTGGATAACGCAAAATCACAAGGCGCAAACTACGAGGCGGGCAATTGCTCACCGAGGTGGAGGCTGCGCCGGCGGCGGAAGGTGGAAGCTCAGAGTAGACGGCGCGGCGACGGACGACTGCCGGAGCGAGGCGGACGTGGGTGCCGCGCTGGGGCCGGCCGTGAGTCGCGCCGCTCCTAGAGGCTGCCGCGCCGAGGCCGCCGCCGCTCTGAGGCCGTGTGTGCGCGCACTGGTGCCGCGCCGCGCCTAGGGGCGGCCGCAAGCCCACTGGTGCGCGCGCGCGCCTCTGCAGCTCACCGCGCGCCCGCCTCTGCAGCTCACCGCGCGCTTGCCTCTGCAAACCCTATCATGGGGAGGCCAAACCGACCGAGAGACCGAGCGAGCTGGGTGTGGGTGGGAGCTGAATGGATAAGGTAATGTAAGGGTATTTTTGTCTTTTCGCGTGGTGTTTCTTTTCTTTTTACCATTTAATCCTCCAGTCTTAACGGTGTCACAAAACAGGGGTAAACGGAGTCTTCATTTCAAAATCGCGAGGGCAAAATCACAAAGTTAAAAAAGTAGGGGTAAAATTACATTTGCAGTCGATAACAGGAGCAGAAACACTAAATTTCCTATTTAAAAAGGCATAGAAACACCTTCAAACCTTGAAAGGCCATATTTTTTTTTGCTTCGTCACATCACGATTGACAAATCAAAGGCCCATTAGTACGTGACGATTGTTACCCTTCCTGCGTGCTCTCTGTGCATTGCGCTAGCTGGGTCAGTTTGACTTTGAACTAATAATGGCTTCAGATAATCAGATGGGGAGTAGCAAACGTTATCAATTCCTCTGATGATCATGTTGTGCTTGGAATGATGCATGCTGTAAATGAGGTACTGGTACTTTTGGATAAAACATAAACTGCAAAAAGGTGTTTAACCTGCACATTACATTATCCGCCCAAAGTGAGGCTGCTCTTTTCGACTGCGGCGTTTGACTTTTGGTTTAAAATTTTAAATTTTGGCTGTTTACGGTACAGATTACGGAGAGATAGATACTCACTTGCGATTTTGGCTGGTACAGATGTTGGGCTTTTAACGTGTACATCGTTTAACTTGTAGACCCTGTCCTGAGAAAATATTCCGTTTGAAAGTTATGTACTATAATAAAAATAAAAAACTATCAACTTTTGACTTAAAGATCAGGCCCTGAGTCAAGATTGGAATGGGCTCACCAAGCAAAGATTAGCAACAAGAAATGACAAGAAGAAGACCATGGATAACATTAACTGGATATCCCAGGTGCCACATGCCTAACCCACCAAAGTCAAAACTCAAAAGAAGGGCAAATTGTACACCACACCTTCTTGGGACGTAGTGCTTGTCTTGTTGACTCGGTGCCTACCGAATACTCCAACTTGCACCGCACGCTGTCCACTCAGCTGGCCTTCTTGCCCTCCCCATCAAAGCTAGATCTTCCAAACAGAACTTCTCATCTTGATGCTTCAAGGGAACACTGACGCAGACCTTTCCAGGCCATGCACTCCAGACCAGATGCAGGAAATCTTTGGGCACGTAGTTTTCATCTGTTTGGTGACTATTGAATTAATGACGATGAAGTGGTTGGAAAACACTAGACAAGAATATCCTAATATTCCCAAGAGGAAGAAATGAAAAGATTCCGTCACCGATCTGGTCAGCCTAAAGGGGGCCGTAGCATGTGACAGGAAATGGACAATGGCAATATCAAAAACCTTATCCTTTTTGCAATCCGCAAGAGCCAAATCCCATCAATTTCCGGCCCCTTTTCCCCAAGACTCTTCAGGCGATTTCCAATTTCTCTTCTTTCTCGTTTGCGTTTTTATTTGCGGTTCTTGGGATTAGATTCTTCACTATGTCCGCTCGACATCTTTGACCATCCGTTCCCTAGCTACCATCTGTGTAGGTTAGAATATTTTGGACCGGCAGGATGGGTCACCTCTCGCGACTGCTCAATCGCAGCCGCCCATTCTCATGAGATATTTATTTGCAGAAGCTTTATCCAAGAATTTCCTGTGTGTGATTTATGTTCGAGAATTGCGAGTTAACAAGTAAGATTAAGATACCCCATCTTGTATATTTCCTTGTTCAAGAATGCCTAGTAGATGTAACTGCAAAATATCCATATCTTTGTATGAGGGATGTTTAAATCGGCTTTGAATTTGAATACCTCGGCTTCTAAAAATAGTTTTTCCAAACCGCTTCCAAAAGTCACTATCTAGTCTCTGTCGACTCTTCCGTTTCCACATCTAGCTGTTACTATTCTATTTTAGCCAGAATTCAAAAGATTTAGCCACAATTTCAGTCGATTAAATCACTCGGTAGCATCGTAGCATATTGTTTGTTTAGCAAGACAAAACAAAGCTGGTGTGGGCGAATGAAATGAACCCATCCACAGCAAATGCTTTGACAAGATAGACAAAGATCTCACATGACATCTGGCGCAATAAGAGGTATAGATACTTGTAGCACCTCACATACCAATATGAGATGCTATTATAGAACGTCATCGTCAAAGTAAAGAATTAAAGCAATAATAGAAATCGTAAGGAATTAAAATTTTAAAAGTACTTTAATAAAGAACCAATGGAAACTGAAATAAATGTTTGAACATGGGACCGTTCCACTTCTAACCAAAAGAGGAATAAATAAAATGACATAACTAGTGTCAAGTCATGGTGCTAAAAACCTGAGTACTCTCACCCATGAATGATGCTATCACTCCACTAGCCTTTTACGTGAGAATGAAAAGAGCAAGCGTGAGATTTGGAAATCTCAGCAAGTACCCAACAACAGTCGCAACATGGTGATTAAATGACAAGTAATACAAGTAAAAAATTGGCACAGGTTAATTGTAATGAAACTAGGTTACCAGAGACACCAATACCTATTGGGGATGGAGATAATGGAAATGTGGAACCAAGGTAATTGTTATTTAGCAAATTATGGTAAAGACGCTGGCGATTGCCTCCCATATACCTGATGATACAAGAATAGTTAAGCACATCCTTGTTTTCGACTGTATAACCGCATATGGGGTGTAATATCCTGTGTAACGAGAGTGTACAGCCCCCCGTACGTTACCAGGTGGATGGAAATCTCCTCTATATGTGGGTAACCCTGGGCCAGGTAACTTGTTACACGCGACGGCGGAGGAACGACGAAGTAAACAAGATCAATCGCAGAGAGACACGAGATTTTAACGTGGAAAACCCTCCCAATGCGAGAGGGAAAAAACCACGTTAAAATCTCGTGTCTCTCGCGATTGATCTTGTTTACTTCGCCGCTCCTCCGCCGCGCGCGTAACAAGTGGTATCGAAGCCTAGGTCTTTCGGATCGGCATCGCGATGGCGTCGGTGAAGTTTGATCTACCGCTACTCGACTACAAGACGAGATTCTCGCCGTGGCAAGTGAAGATGAGGCGATACTCGCCCAATCACGAGATCTGGATGAGGCCCTAGATTGCTTCGGGAAGAAGGAGAAGGATCAATGGACTCCTGAGGAGAAACGTAAAGATCGTAAGGCTCTTTCGCTCATTCAACTTCATCTTTCTAATGATATTTTGCAAGAAGTGCTGCAGGTGAAAACTGCTGCAGAACTTTGGGTGAAACTGGAATCGATCTGCATGTCAAAAGATCTCACCAGTAAGATGCACATGAAGATGAAGTTGTTCTCGCACAAGTTGCAGGAGGGAGGATCGGTGTTGAACCACATATCGGTCTTTAAGGAGATCGTGGCCGATCTGTTATCCATGGAGGTAAAATTTGATGATGAGGATTTAGGTCTTCTGTTACTATGCTCACTGCCTAGTTCACATTCAAATTTCCGTGACACCATATTGTTAAGCCGTGATGAACTAACTCTAGCGGAGGTTTATGAGGCGCTCCAGAGTAAGGAGAAGATGAAAGGTATGGTGCAGGGTGAGTCGTCGTCCTTCAAGGGCGAGGCGTTGCGTGTCCGTGGCGATCCGAGCGAAGTCCTATGATAACAACAATCGCGACAAGAGCCGGCATGGTAGAGGACGTTCAAAGTCCAAGGATAAGAAGTTACGCAAATCGCAAGAAAACGAACCACTTCATCGAGGATTGCTATAAGTTAAAGAATAAGGAGAAGAGGAATGCCGCACACCAACGAAAAAATAAATCAAGGTAATGCCTCTGTTGTCTCCGGTCTTGATAGTAATGATTCGAGATTGTCTTGTCGTATTTGCGGTTGTGTTCTTTGGTCATGATGGATGGTTACTCGATTCGGCATGTTCGTTTCATATCTGCATTAACAGAGAATGGTTTAGTTCTTATAAGCCTGTGCAGAGTGGAGATGTCGTTCGCATGGGAGATGACAACCCATGTGAGATCGTGGGCATTGGATCTGTTCAGATCAGGACACATGATGGCATGGTTCGCACACTGGACAATGTGCGACATATACCAAGGATGGCAAGAAATCTCATCTCCCTCAGCACACTCGATGATGAAGGGTACAAGTACTCCGCTTCAGGTGGAGTTTTAAAGGTATCAAGAGGTTCTCTCGTTTACATGATTGGTGATATGAATTCTGCCAAGTTATATGTGCTTAGAGGAAGTGCATTGCGTGTTTCGCCACTACGCTCTCTCTCTCGATAATAATACTAACCTCGGCATAAGCGTCTTGGACACATGAGTGAACTTGGTATGGCGAATTGATGAAGAGGAACTCTTTGGATGGCTGCACTCGAGTAAGATGAACTTCGTGAGCACCGCATTTTGGTAAGCACAAGAGGGTAAAGTTCAATGCCTCGGTACATCGCTCCAAAGGTATACTTGAGTATGTACATGCTGATTTGTGGGGCCTTCTCGTAAGACCTCGTATGGTGGTGCAAATTATATGCTTACTATCATTGATGATTACTCTAGAAGAGTGTGGCCTTATTTTACGAAAGGTAAAGATGATACATTTCTTTGCTTTTAGAGATTGGAAAGTAATGATAGAAAGGCAAGCCGAGAAGGAGGTAAAGTCGCCGTCATCGATAATGGTGGTGAATTTTGCTCGCATGAGTTTAATGATTATTGCGGGAAGGAAGGCATTGTGAGGCATCACACCATCCCGCACACTCCGCAGAGAATGGTGTGGTGGCGCATGAACAGAACCATCATATCGAAGGCTCGTTGCATGCTTGTCCAACGCAAAGATGAGCAAGCGTTTTTGGCGAGGCCGCCAACACCGCATGCTATTTGATCAACAGTCGCCTTCTATTCCACTCAATAAGAAAACTCCCATTGAGGTATGGTGCCGTACACTGCGATTATTCACACATGAAAGTTTTTGGTTGCACTTTGCTTATGCTCATGTTGATAATGGAAAATTGGAGCCTAGAGCTATTAAGTGTCTGCATTTCTTGGTTATGGTTCGAGTAAAAGGATATAAGCTATGGAATCGATACAAGAAAAACTTTCATGAGCGTAAGTGTTGTTTTTAATGAATCGTGATGTTTAATGACGGTTTACCCATAGATATTGTACTGCATGATCGATGATGAGCGTGAGAATATGGCGTGCGGTGGAGCACGTGGATGATCGGGAGATGAATTTATTGATGATACTATTGATCTTGTTCAGCACTTATCTCTGTTTTGCAGCAAGACGATCGACCTATTGCACTTGCAGAGAAAAGAGGAGTTGTGCTCCTCGATCCCGATTAATTGAAGAGTGTAATTTGATTCATTATGCTCTTAGTTGTGCTTTGAACAGTGGAGAACACTCATGAGCGATTCACATAACTGAAGCCATTGTTTCGGAGATCATGAGAAGTGGATCTCACTATGCAAGAAGAGATGCGATCCACGGAGAAAAATGGCACATGGGACGTGGTGCGCTTGCCTAAAAATAAGAAGACCGTGCGTTGCAAATGGATCTTCAAGAGGAAGGAGGGCCTATCTCCTAGTGAGCCTCCAAGATTTAAGGCAAGGTTAGTAGCTAAAGGTTTTAGTCAGATTCCGGGTGTTGATTACAATGATGTGTTCTCCCCAGTTGTGAAGCATAGCTCAATCCGTACATTCTTTAGTATTGTTTCTATGCGTGATCTTGAGCTTGAGCAGCTAGATGTGAAGACAGCATTTTTGCATGGAGATCTTGAGGAGGAGATATACATGGACCACCGAAGGGTTCATAGTGCACAGTAAGGAGGATCATGTTTGCAAATTGAAGAAGTCCTTATATGGTTTGAAACAGTCTCCTCGTCAGTGGTATAAGAAGTTTGATTCATTTATGTTATCAAATAACTTTAAAAGATCTGATTATGATAGTTGTGTCTACATTAAATTTGTTGATGGATCACCTATATACTTGCATTATATGTTGATGATATCTTGATTCTTGCCAAGAGCAAGAAAGAAATCACTACATTGAAGTCTCGATTGAGCGGTGCATTTGAGATGAAGGATCTTGGTGCTTTGCTAAGAAAATTCTAGGTATGGAAATTACTAGAGACCGTGCTTCGGTTTATTGTTTCTTAGTCAGCAAAATTATATTCGAAAGTGCTTCATCGTTTCAACATGCATGATTCAAAGCTCGTGAGTACTCCCATTGCACCTCACTTTAAATTGTCGACTTCACAATGTCCTAGCACCGATGAGGAGGTTGAGTACATGTCGAGTTCCGTATGCTAGTCTTTGTAGGGTCTTTGATGTATGCCATGGTTTGCTCTCGTCGATTTATCTTATGCTATGAGTTTGGTCGGTAGATATATGGCTAATCTGGTAAAGAGCATTGGAAAGCCGTTCGATGGATTTTCGGTACATGCGAGGCACATCGAATGCTTGTTTGAAGTTTGGCGGGACTGAAAAAGAACTCGTTGGCTATGTTGATTCAGATTATCTTGGTGATTTGGATAAGCGTAGGTCGCTCACAGTTATGTATTTACCATTGGAGGTTGTCTTTGTGAGTGGAAGGCACATTTGCGAGGATGTTGTTGCGCTGTCCACCACCAAGCGAGAATATATGGCTATGTGTGAAGCAAGTAAAGAGTCGGTTTATTTGAAAGGTTTGTTTCTTGAGCTTGCTTTGAGTTGATTCTTGCATTAATCTGTTTGTGACATCAGTGCAATTTATCTCACTAAAGATCGATGTTTCATGAGAGGACAAAGCACATTGAGATTAAATATAACTATGTCGAGATATTGTTGCAAAGGGTAAGCTAAAGGTATGCAAGATTAGCACTCATGAAAATCCTGGCGATATGTTGACAAAGCCAGTTCTGTTGCTAAGTTTGAGCTTTGCTCAAGCTTAGTTGGTATTGACTTAGCCCAAGAGGTGTGTGGCGCCGAAAGTATTTCTTTCTTTGTTGTGTTCAGGGTGAAGGATTGGTTTATGCTACAGGAAGGAATTTGTCTCAAGGTGGAGTATGTTGATTTGTGATCCAAATTCTATACATTAGGCCAGCTTCTGGACGAAGGCAACATCATCGCAATATATATTCCCTGTAAGCCGCCGTTTGGGAAGGGAGATTAGAGTTGTAAATCCCCGGCATTGTAACCTCACCCCGATATAGTGAAGATTGTTGCTGGCTGGCGCCCGTGGTTTTTTCCCTCTCGCATTGGGAGGGTTTTCCACGTTAAAATCTCGTGTCTCTCTGCGATTGATCTTGTTTACTTCGTCGTTCCTCCGCCGTCGCGTGTAACATAACTGTTATTTCTTTTATTAGTGAGTTAATTGGAAGCACTGATAACAGCCAGAGATAGAGGTAACAGAAACAATGCAATTAAGGATAATCATTATTTAGCAAGTTATGACAATGGCACTGTCGATTACTCCCACATACCCGATTATACAAGAATAGTCAGGTACAACGTTGTCCTCGACTGTATAACCATAGACGGGGGTGTAATATCCTGAGTAACAAGAGTGTACACCTCCTGTATGTTACTAGGTAGGTGAAAATCTCCCTTATATGTGGATAACCTCAGGCCAAATAACCGTTACATTGTTAATAGGTTATATGGTGTGAAATTAAGGGAATTAAGAAAAGGTTAAGATAATATTATGATAAGAGGAAGGATTGGCTAAGGTTGGAAATGGAGAAATGTAATTCCCAATATGAGGGCGATGTGAAATGATAATATGATGATGGAGGATTAGGAATCATTCTAGGAGTATTATAACGTAGCTCACATAAGGTTATCAACCATTCAAGTTTTATTATGTGATAAGTGATTGTTAGTCAGATTATCAGGTTTAATACATACGTCCTTCATGGCTCAAATACAATATTATACAATTAATGAATCATGATATTAGGAAACTAAAACATAGCAGCTCTAATGTAAAAAAAGTGCTAATAATTTAAACCTAAGTTAAAACATGTTCCTATGCTACCCCATTAATGATTTAAGCATTAATTCTAAAACACTAATTAAAACATGAATTATAGAACATTTTAACTGATCATCCTAATAAACATAAAAAGCATGTGAAATAAAATAACTTAGAATATAATGGTATGAGTATAGTATTAAAAGTTTATAACTAGGCAAATATGAGCGATACGATAATAACCAGACAAGCATTAGTGATACGACAATGACCATATAAGTTTTAGTGATATGATAATAGCTAGGTAATTTTAGTGATATGATATTAGCCAGGTAACTGCAATGATATGATATCAAACAGGTAACTTTAATGATATGATATCTGCCAGGTAACTTTAATGATATGATATCAGCCAGGTAACTTTAATGATATGATATCAGACAAGTAACTTTAATGATATGATATTAGCCAGGTAACTTTAAGGATATGATATCAAATAGGTAACTTTAATGATATAATATTAGCCAGATAACTTTAGTGATATGATAATTATATTCAATGACAAAGTGATAAGTAAACTGGAAACACGTGATATGCGAAACGGAAAGGTCACGGCCGCAAGGTACTTGCCTTGAGCATGCTCTGCGGACACGCTGCACGAAGGATCTGGAATGCACAACTGCATGAACGCTCCCTCAATAACTGCGTGAGATCCTACACGATGGAATGGAAAGCAGCCGATCAGGCACAGATGAGTTCGATAAAGGAACAATAGAGATAAACTTGGTTGGAGAGGAAATGGGTTCGCTAGCCCCACGACCGTGCGAAACGCCGTTTGGTCGTGCGAACGGCCGTTCAGCCGAGTGAAACACCATTTAGCCATGCGAAATACCATTTAGCCAAACGAACGGCGTTTGGCTGAGCGAAACACCGTTCAATCGTGTGAACGGTCGTTCGGCCGCGCCATTGCCACTGGCCGCTCGCTAACCGTCGCGCTGCACGCCGTCGTGTTGCGTGTCGCTGCCATGGCCGCGTGCTCGCATGCAGCCGCACACGGCCGCTGACACCGTGGCCTACCGTGCACATGGGAGAGAGAAAGAGAGAGACAGTTGGAGAGAGAGATATTAAGGGATAGATGGAGAGAGGAAAGAGATAGAAAATGTTAGAGATAAAGATGGAAATGTTTAGAGATAATATGCACCTTTCAAATCTTAGGTGCTACAATACTAGATAGGGAGTGATAAGTGGGGGACAAACCATGGGATGGACCATGATCCACGGTAAAATGCTTTGACGAAACCTCAAGCTGGAACGTGATTAATTAGTCCAAAAAATGTTTCACCACAAACTCTTGTCATGTGCGTATAGTAAGTTCATTTCCCTTTAAAGAGAGAGAATATATGATTAAGGGAAGAAGCCAAGAGTATGCAGCTTTCTGATAGGTGATTTGGGTTTTAAAAATAAAGAGCTGATTACAAAATTTACACACATCTTACAAGCACATACAAGAAAATAGAGGGAGTTATGAATCAAACTCATGATAGTCTTTTGTGTTGGTACATGCTCTAACCGTCTTGGCGGATATGCTAATTATTAATCAGCTGCCGCTTGGTTAATTATGGTTGTTCACGAATCATGATCCTTGATCCAAATCCAACCGCACAAACAATTCCCTTTCTTTTGACAGCACCACTGGGGGAACAACAATATTAAATGTACAAGGTGCTTGGAATATCTCTGCGTCAACATCCATACACGAAAAGTCACCGATAAGCTTACAATTAACCACACTGACTTTACTTTATCTTACTGTTTGGCTTAAAATAATGGCTACACTTTGCGTACTGACCTCATCCATCAGTAGCTGAGAATACAACAACTACTATGCAATGTCTAAACGCACAGGAAATTTCAGACTTTTGTTTTACATCAATGAAATTTGACAGAGCTGACCAGGTAATTTTGGATTGCTTTTGATAACCGGCATGACTATTTTTCTTTTTGAGAGAACAGGGTATGAGTGTATGACTGATTAGAAAGTGTTAAGTGCCTTAAGGCTATGAAATTATTTCAGAAATTTCCACTTGGTTTTCTGAAATCTCCAAAAGACAAAGTGCATGCGAATAAATTAAGATTAAGATGGGATTCTCTCGCAGATTTCCCAACATTGGGCACCACCTAACTTGCATGCGCGGCTTATTGCAATTTACTTAGTACAGGCCTGCGTTGATTTAGACCAAGACTAGAGAAAAAACAAATGCTAACGCCAATTGGGGTCAAAGATAAATAGTGTATGAAGATTAGCGCTTGATCATTATGTTTATCCATCCATGTCTCTAGTCAAATTGTAAAACCGATAATCTGGAAACATGAACCGTGCAGGTTAGCTTGGTAACAGTTTACTTTCAACTTCTCGTACTCTTGTGGTAAAAAAAGAAGACAGTGGCAAACGGTTCTTTTTGGTGCTGAAGCTATGGTTTGTTCTTTACGATTGTAGTTATGATTTATAGCAGTGGTTTATAGTTTTTAATTTTACTGTAAATATTTATGTGAATAAATCGAAAGTTGATAAACCACTTTTAAAAAGCTATTCTGATAAGTCACTTTAAAACGACGACAGAGAAACCATTCGTTCGTTTTGAATGGAAACTTTTTTTTTAACGCAAACGATATATAACCGTTAATTAGTTCTGCAAAACCGTTGAATGGTATGCAATGTATCATGCTGATTTGTTGGCATATAGCATGTAGTATACGTATATCACACCGTTTTTCCAAAGTCAGCATCCACAACCTGTCGGCCGTCACCCTCTTGATACCATCCAGGAAACCTACAGCTGAACAATGGGTTAGCAGAAAGCGATCAATCGAGTGCATGTGTACTACTCCCATTTGTCATCCTAACGCTTCTGCAAACAGCACCACAGCCGCAACCGAAGCAACAGACCAAGCCACGTAAGCCGTACACAGTATCGTATAATAAGTATTATACTACCTACAACTTCTACATACTGTAATAGTATACTTTTATACAGCTCAACCGCGTCCATCGCGTTTTCCGTGGGCCGAGCCCATCGAGCGGGCGGGGGCGTGCCAAGGCCGTCTCACCGCCACCGTGGCCCCACGCGTCAGGGCGGACTGAGGCCGGCCACCTTCTGCAAGACGTGCGCCAGCATCGGGCGCGTGGACCAGGCGCATGCGCCGCGCCTAGCGTTTCGCTGTCCTGTAGTACCAGCTCTCCCCCACTACTATAGAATTCGGCTTGCCTAGTCTGGTCTAGGCTAGGCTCTAGGCTCTTATCCTACACCCCCCAAGATTTATTGTCCGCGCCTGCGTGCCTTGCTGTGGTCTGGCTCTTGGCAGACGCACCCACCCGCCCGCCCGCCGATCCATCCATCCATACGTCGTCCGAGATTTGGTCGGATCTTGCTGCGGGCTGTACGCATGTCCACGGCTGTGGCGTCCGGGATGCCGCCGGCGCACGGCTTCCGGGGGTCCGAGAAGGGGAAGGCGGAGAGGAACACCAATGGGTTCTTTATAGAGGAGGAGGAGGCGAGGGAGGCGCTGACGGAGAGCTCGTCGATCGGGGCGGCGTCGTCGGACAGCTCGTCGATCGGGGAGAACTCGTCGTCGGAGAAGGGCGGCGCGGCGGCGGCGGAGGAGGAGGGGGAGGAGGTGGAGAGCAAGATGAAAGGAGTGGAGGAGGGGTTGGGGGCGCTCGAGTCCTTAGAGGATGCCCTGCCCATCAAGTAAGCTTCTTGAAGATGTTTTCTCTGTTCTTAGTCAATCTTCGCAAAATGGCTACGCAATGTTGCTGCTGCATCTATCTTTAGAAAAAGAAATGGCTTTTTTGTCTTAAAAAAACCAGTTTTGAGTGGTTAATGTTCCTCGGGTGAAATTATTAAGCTTTAGATCACAGTAGTGGTCCTAGTGGAGCTAGGAAAAAAGGTTGCGTTTTTTTTTCAGCCAAAATTTTAAAACGAAGTATACAGAAAGTTGGCATCTTGCTGCTGGTCATACTGATAAAGTTCAAGGATTTTGGTGTGTGTAATCTGCTAAAAATCCAAGCAAGTGATGAGCTAAAAATCCAACTTTGCATATTAGCAGTACATCAAGAACAGATCAAATGTTGTGTATAAATGTGTAATTAATCCCCATGGAATCTATCCTGAACAAAAACTGAATGATTCATTCATCTCTGATGAAATAAACACAGGAGGGGCCTCTCCAATTTCTACGCCGGCAAGTCCAAGTCCTTCACGAGCCTCGCCGAAGCGGCGGCTGCCAAGGAGATCGCCAAGCCGGAGAACCCCTTCAACAAGCGCCGCCGCGTCCTCGCCGCGTGGTCACGGCGAAGAGCGTCCTGCAGCTCGCTGGTCACCACCTACCTGCCCCCTCTCCTCGCCCCCGACCACGCCGTGGTGGAGGAGGACGAGGAGGAAGAGTGCTCGGACAACGAGGAGGACCAAGAACACCAATGCAACAGCAATGGCGGCAAGAGCAGGAGGGAGAAGAAGGCGCCCACATTCCCACCACCGAGGCTCAGCCTGCACACCCAGAAGAGCGCCATGATGAGTCGTCCGAATGCAACCTCCTTTAGATCTCCTAGGTCGTTCTCCCTGTCTGATCTCCAAAATGCAAGCTATAACTAGCTAAAATTAGACTGCTTCTCATCTTAATTTAGGTGTGAGATGCTGTTACTACTGCCTACTATATAATCAAGATATATATAAGAACCTTCATTTGTTGTGTTTGTTTGTCAGTTTGTCTGCCTCTGGCTAGCTGGTCTCTCCTCTTGAATCTTGGTGGCATGAACATTTCTATGAACAAACTGACAGGTTATGACAGTGTATATATGCGATATATCTGCTATGAACGAACTGCAGATTATGACAGTGTGTATATATGTGACATTTCTGATTTCTTCCTTCTCATTAGGGCTAATCTTGTTGAGCTTTGTTTAAGTCATGAAGGTGATGAGTGGTTTGGTGACCTCTGTTGGTGTGGCTCGTGGCAGGAGACAAAAATGGTGGGTGATAGAGTCCTATATGCCTAATCTGATAAGCATCCAGTTGTTAGTGACCATTTTTTCGGTTTCTTTGTTTTTCAGACTCCTTTAGGTTTATTTAACCAAATGAAATGGTGGCTGATTGATTAAATCAAATAGTGATTACTAGCCAGCGACAAATCCAAGCATACATAGCACAAGAAAAGCGTTCCTTTCAGATGGTAGCTTTCCCTCCGAAAAAGCTGCAGATAAGAAAACAGCAAACGCCTTGTAGATCTAGCACAAGAATCAGTTTTTGATCGTTGGTAACTTCATTCTTACAAAAACAAATTGAAAATTAAACTCTTGAAGCAGCAGCGAGTTGCCATGTGGCGCAGTTCAATTCAGCTTTTCCTGAAAGCTTTTGGTTGAAATAACATTATAGCGGATGTTAGTTTTTTTATATCATTTTATTAAAAAAATAAAGAAAAAACCGTTATATTTTCATGGAAAATACAAAGGGAAAAAGTTACGCTAAAAAACCAACGTATTTCAAACAATTTTTATTTTCTAAAAGTTAGAAATCAAAAACTGTTTGGAACAAAATATACCATGTTCTTTTTGCCTTTTTTATGACTTTTAGCTTTGGCTTTTCGAAAGTCGAAGCAAACACAACGTCTTCTCTAGACAACTTCTCAAAGCCACTTTTCCAAACAGCTTCCCGAACCCAAAACCGTGTGTGCCGTCTACGTCGGTGGCTTTGTCGCCCACCATCGTCTCAAAAATGTAGGCAAAAACTATCAGCTGCAGTCTAAGAGAACTTGGCAGTTACTCCATATGTTTATTACTGGATGTCATTCTACGATTTTGCTTTACAATCAAGACATATATCCAAAAGACTTACTCTTTTAGTAGCTCACTTAGGGCATGTTTGGTACAGCTCCTGCTCCCAGCTTCTCTGTTGAATCAGGTGGAGCTGTGCCAAACAACCCGCTTCCCAAAATGACCAGATTCAGCTTCTCGCGAGGAGCAGGTTCCAAATGAACTGTTCAGGAAAAGCTGGGTTGAGGTGGATTCTCGTGGGGAGCCAACACACCCTAAATACAATAACCCATTGAAGTTCGTAGTATTTACCCGCAAAATGCCACCATATAAAAACCAAAAACCCCCTGTTTCGGCCTCCTCCCGTACCCCGTCGCCCGGCCGCCTCCCTGCATCCCTCTCGCGCCCGCCGCCTTCCCCTCTCCCCTTCCTCTCACGCCCGCCCTCCTCCGCTCCTCTCGTGCCCGCCGCCTTCCCTCTCTCACGCTCGCGCCTCTCCTCCTTTCTCCCGCGCGCCTCCTCCGCCTCTCGGGACCGCCGCCATCCGCCTCCTTCCTCTCCCTTCCCGTCTCCCGACGCGTCGCCTCCCCGCCTCGGCACCGCCGCCGCCCGCCTCCTTCCCTCTCCCTTCCGTCTCCGGCGCCGCCTCCCGCCTCCTCGGCCGCCGCCGCCGCCCGCCTCCTTCCTCTCTCCCTTCCCGTCTCCCGCGCCGCCTCCCCGCCTCAAGACCGCCGCCCCCACCTCCTTCCCTCTCCCCTTCCGTCTCCGGCGCCGCCTCCTCCGCCTCAAGCCGCCGCGCCGCCTCCTTCCTTCCTCTCCCCAGCGGCCGCTCCAGCCGTGACAAACTGCCGATGGCTTCTTCTCCCTTGACGGCCGCGGCGGCGGCAAAGCTCCGTGCTACTAGTCTCCGTCTCGCCTCCACTCGTCGAAGCCGCCCACGCCTATCGTCTCCTTCCCGTGATCCACCTCCAGTAGGCGACGACGACGGGACCTCGCGCTCCCTAATTTCATCTCTCGTCGGTGTTCTGGAGCTTCGTTCATTTGTTTGCTTGCTATGCTTTCTCCTTCTCTGCAGGCCGGCATGCGGCATTGGTGGTAAACTCTCGGGCGACGTGGCGCCCCGTCGCGGCATCCGCTACCGCGAGGCACCGGCGGCTGATGGGGTCGCTGAAGAACACCGAGGGGCTGAAGTTTGGAGTGGTGAGTGTTCGCTGATCAAGAAACCATATTTGTTTCGCTTGCGCAAGCAACATCATGAACGTTACGAATGGGAGATGAACCAATGCTTCTCAGGACAAAAATGGGTTAAGAGTATCCAATAGCCCTCCAACTGTTCCCAATTTGGGAGGGAATAAGCTTATCACAGCTTTCAAGATTAAGCATAAGCTCTCACAAACAGACAATCAAGGAAGGTGAGATTGTGTCATTGTGCGAATTTCAGTTGACCTTCTGTTCTTGTATGACATTGACACATGCAGGATGGTATAGCCTTTTTCTTTTTGGTTTTCAATCACCAGTTTTCCTTTAAACAAGTGTATACAGCTTAAATCAAAATCTCATGGTTACAACTAGGGGTAACATGATCTATTTCCCTCCAATCTCTTCTTTTAAGAATCTGGAGCTAACTCACTAGCCAAACGCTTTTCAGAGGTAGCTCCAGATTCTCAGAGAAGTGGATTCTTACAGAATCTGAAGCAGAAGCTGAAAAATGAGAATCTGGAGTTCTGCCAAACATGCCCTTATTGTTCTTAGAAGATGTGTGTTACTTTAGCCTATACTAATAAAAGATATTAAGAATAATAAATGAGAAGGGTACACAAAAGAACAAATATTATAAAGTTACCTCAAAATTGTAAATAACATATATTTAAAATAAAAATTGAAAGCTAGAATAACATGTATCTAATGTTGTTTATGTTCAGGTTTCATTTTTGTTTTATAAAAAATGTTCTTTTAAGGTTTCCGAGGTGCAATCAAACTTGGGAGAGATGGATGACAAGGGATGTGTGAATGTGACGAAAGAGCTGTTTTTTAAGCTTTGTGTGACTTTTGATTTTAGCTTCTTTAAAAATAAATAAATGAGATAATTTTTAAAGTGGTTTCTCGAAGTCTCTTTTCTAAATAATTTTTTAAACTTAAAATTATGTATATTATTTATATCGATATCTTTATCATCTATCACAATCTTAAAAGAACATAAATAAAAACTATAACCTAAAGCTAAAAAATCATCTACTACGGTCAAAAGAAATAGCAGGCCGAAGCATCCTATGCGGCTATGCCCAATGGTTTGCTAATATGGTGAGTTGTATCCCATGGGCAGTATGATTAGATAAGGATTTCAAGTACTAGCACTCTGGTAGTACTAAAGTAGATTTATTATTCATGAGAGAGAGGGGTGCAGGTGATGAGCGGATGAGGCCACGAGGGTCTGGTCTTGAAAGGCAAGAGGAAAGGGACCGGACGCTGCACGTTGTGCGCGTCTGGCCCTGTGCCCCTGTACGTGCAGTGTTTGTATGAGAGCAGAGAGAAGGACGGGATGGGAAGGTGTGTACCACCCTAAGCTTATCCTGAGACATTTTAGAAGAAGGG
The DNA here is from genome assembly GCA_036346575.1 of Dendrocalamus sinicus. NCBI lineage: Eukaryota > Viridiplantae > Streptophyta > Magnoliopsida > Poales > Poaceae > Dendrocalamus > Dendrocalamus sinicus. Next base: position 7,109,675 of record CM070664.1, read on the forward strand.
TTGATTTAGATTGATAGTTTATGGTCTAAATATTTAAATTTTAATTATTTATAAGAGATAGTGTGTATAAAAAAAATGATCGTATTGTTTTTTATCGGTACAGCTGAACTTAGTATATTTTTACTATAATCTTTCTATTAATTTTATATTAAAAAACATCATTTAAAAACTAGGTTGTACAAACATAAAACAGTTTTAAACGCACCTCAACTCAACTGTAGCTCTAGAAAATCCTGGATCTAGAGTTGCAAGCATGTTAAGTGTATTTACATGACTCATTTTATTTATATTATATATTAAATAAAAATATTTAAATCATTTTAATTTAGTCAACAAACTACAGATCCAGCATAAATCTTGGAGCTAGAGCTGTACGGTGGCCGAGCTTCTCTGCCTCGTATTTTAATGGCCGGGAGGCCCCACCAACCAGTCTTTCCAGCCAGAAGTAGGTTGGCTTGGCTCCCTGGCTAAGCTGGAATAAGGAGACTATTTTTATTTTGTAACTTGGAGCATTTTTTATGGATTGGATAGGGCTTGATCGCAGCTAGGTTTGGATGATTAATGATACGGATGGAAGCTGGGAGAATAACTTTTGAAAATAATGATGGAAGAGTAACGTGATAATGCTTAGTGCTATTATGACAGCTAAAATTTACAGACCTAATTAGTGCTTGTTTACAACGCAGAGGTTCACATGAATTTTGTAGAGAGCACAGTGCGATCATTTTGTAGAGGTTCACATGAACAAAGCTATGGGGTATTTTTCTTATTTGAAAAAGAGGCCAAATTCTTTTTAACTTTTGGCTTCTCTACAGTAACTAGCTTTTAAACGAAATGTTCTTTTAAAATATGATCTACTAGTTAATTGTAGTAGATAATGTACTACTTTATTTATATTGGCAAAAACCGTATATGAGTTTTTTATTACTCTATAATCTCTCGTATAAATAACCCAAAAATCAAAAACCATAACTGAAAATTATAAACCACAGCCAAAAAAAACTCAGAGCTTCCAGCACAAAGCAGTATGGTCAACACTGGGATTACAGATTAGGCTATTGCGCATGACATTCTACGGTAGTTCACTGTTGGATTGTACTAATAGCTAAAGTCGGTGAATAATACTAGAAAAAGACGCTCGGCTTGCCGGAGAGTTTTTGACTTTGGACATATTTTACATTCGTATTTACAAGAATAGCTATAATTGTTTGATAATTGTAAAAATATCATTTCTACTATACGATCAATGAGCGGTAGCACCATGAAACTAATATATGGTCAGCGGAGCTCCATGACTGTGCGGTAAGAGCCTGCCGCCTGGTCACCGTGTGGCTCGTCCTTGCATACCACCCTACCACCAAACGGCAGGTAATTAAACCGCATCGACCACTCTCTAGTCTATGACTCCTCCAACCGTATTATAACCTCCAATTCTTTTGACCACTTTATAACTCTGGACTCCTCCGACTGCGTTACAGAGCATTCAAATACGCAAGTGTAGTGCATCTTCTACTACAAGAAAACAGTCGCTGGCTCCGTAGTTTCAACTGCACCCTCAAATCTTTCTTTATTGCTTGCTCCATTCATTCAAAATCCAACAAACACAAGAAGAAATACCACAAGCCATGGATGGCTATAAGCCTACAACTTATGTCCTAGCTATATCAAATTTATTTGCATCCAAAAAATGTGACCGTTCTGTAGTTAATAAACATTTACAAATTTACAATCATTTTAATAACAAGGTTAGAGACTGTCCTCCTAAGTTAAAATTTTGATTTATATTAAACTCCAAGTGAAGCCCATAATCGGCAGCAAGGGTTGCACACTTGCACTTGACCCGTCGCTGCATGCAAAGCTTGTAGCACAGGGGTTTGACCTCTGCACAATCTTTCACTGCATCTCCTGCAGAAATAATTCGCAGCTTGTCCGAAAGCTGCTCTCCCCAGAGAACCAGTGTAACTGTGTAAGTGTCTTCTTCTTTGGTTGACCCATGTCTATTTACACTAGATATTTGCCGCGTCTTAGCTCTGGCCGCCCTCTTCGTCTGCATCACGGGATGCATGCATGGTAAGCTTCTAGGATAAAAGTAAACAAAGATCAGTGGCTAGTTACTATAGAGTGGAGACTAGCTTGCCTCGGCGTGATGTTCTCCAACAAGAATTAGGCTTCAAATAGTCCTGGAGAGGTCTTACAGGCACAGGAATGAATTTCCCCAGATATGCCAGAGGCCAACTGGAAACATCACAAAAGAGGAAGAAAAAAGGGAGGTCAAAATTCACAGTAAGGCCCATGGGGATTATAGTTGAAAAGTCTATTTTGTTACATGCCATCGTCATTGACATTTAATTTCATGACAAAAGAAAGGGTAAAATGAATTTGACATTGTACATGCGAATGTCAATAAATGTGTATCAAGATCAAGGGTTACAACAGTCTGGGAATGTCTCACATGCAAGTTCGTATAAATCTTAACCTATCACAGAGAACCAAGGGCAAACGATATCGGGATTCATAAAATAACTGTACGACACATTAAGTACATAAAACATGTACAGGGTTAATAAACTATTGATTGCAAACCTTGCATAATGGATAAATTTTTTAAGCGCATACCTTACTAGGCCAATAACAACTGAAATCAACCATAATCTCCAATTAAGTCTCACAGTTTTGAAGAACTTCCCCAGGAACTCAATTATTAGTATCTGCCAAAAGGGAGAGCAACTTTATCAGCATTTCATCGACAAGGTTGATAGGACCTTCAATGGAAGAATTCTGTATTGCTTGTTACCTGAAATACAGTAGTTATACCAATTATTCCCATGAAGAGGTGGTTCTTTGTTACTCCTTTGAAGACATTCCTTTCCTCGGGCTTGCGCGCGTTGAACTCATTGAAGATCTGGTATGAAATGCACATCAATTTTTTTAAAAAAGGCCTTTCTTTCAGAAGTACGTAAAGTTATGTAGTAAGTAAATTATGAAACATTCCTGTGTTTTTCATATTTTTGGCAAGTGTTTGAATCATAACAGGCTCACTTCAGGTCTATTAAAATTTATAAACCCAACTACACCAATATATCCTTTTTTTAAGCAGCAACTCTAAAGTTTACATGATGGGGCTGATATGGCCGAAGGCGGAAAAACAGCCGAATGGTAAAGCGAGATTGCCCTTAACGCCGGCAAGGCTTGTCCTTGCAGCTGATGAGGCTCTGACCAAGCTGAGACTAAACTGATAATTTCTTCTTATTCCTTCTCTGAGCTAATTCGGCTACCTTTTGTATTCGGTGCCTCTTAACAAAGGAACTATAAGAGTTATCATACTAATACTAGAAGAGTACTTTCTAAACATAGGATTCCTAATATAGATATCACACTATTACTATGGGGTATTACTAATTATACAAAAGTGTTTCCGAACAGCTAACTCTTCCCTTCTTGTTTTCCTTCTTCAGACGTCGCTGTGCTGTCTGCATTACTGCCGCTGTTGCCTTCAGTAGATATTGCATTGCCGCCGTTGCTGCGTACTGTAGTTTGCCCAGCGGCTGATGTAGCTAATCCAGCCGCCGTTGCTGCGTACTAGTTTGCCCAGCGGCTGCTGTAGCTAATCCAGCCATTGCCGATGACGCTTCCGGGCGCTACTGACGACGCCGATGATATGTTCTACCCACAAATGCATCTATAACAGGGGCGGTTTACTTCAGACAAAAAAACTACTGCCACTATACTGAGTCAACATTAATAGTTCTTTAGAATAATCCAATGTCAATATTCATCTGTCCAAAGCAGGTTAAATTTTATCGCCAAAAACTGGCAGTTATTGGTGTTATCAGCGAGGACGGGTAAAAAGTCAAACCAGGCAGATTTCGGATTTGTCTATTTTTCATAAAGGAATTTTGCAGCACTAAGGAAGGCAGAGGTGTGCAGATGGCCTGGTGGGAAGGCACTACGTCTTGGTGTGGCAGGTTGCGATCACGTGACGAGATTTCTGAAAATTTCCAAAAACTGGCTGTTACCGGTGTTATCGGTGCGATTTTTTTTCAAACTGGTATAGTTTTCCCTGGTCTAAAGAGCAAAACTAGAATTTAGTTGCGGTAACATTTTGTTGCAATTCTTGAATGAGAAAGCATCCAACCCACCTGGCAAAAGACAAAGGCGTTGAAAATAAAGGTGTTCTTCATTTTCTCGGCGTTATCTCGACTTCCATTCTGCAGGCGCAGAATCCTTATTCCAGCAAAATCAAATATAAGGAGGATTGCTATTTGGTAAAGGGCCTGCACAAAAATCCATATAAATCAGAACAACAAAAGAAGATCGAACAAAATTAATTGTATGCTGTAGGCATACAGGTGAGCCACAGAAATTCAACCTGGACAAACAAGTTTCTCCACATAATGTTAGTCACAAGAGGTTCCCTGAAGCACCAAAAATAGGGGGAAATGTGGTCAATTATGTAGAAAGCAGTTCAATGCATAATGATTAATGAAACATATAAAATACAACACTCTCAATAGTTAGGGTAATTTCACATGCCTTCGACCAACGGGCTGTCTCTTCATAAGATTGTCTGTTGGTGGTTCAGTTGCTAAAGCAAGAGCTCCCAGTGTATCCATGATAAGGTTCACCCAGAGAAGCTGCAAATTAAAATGGAACAAAGTGCATGAGAACCAACCTGGGCATATAACTATTCAGATTTACAGTTCAGATTTTCAGCATATCTTTTATGCAACATGACATCAAAATGCTTCAATGGAAGAGGCAATGGCTAACTTAAGCAATAGCAAAAATATTAGCAGTTAAAATAGTTGCAAGAAACAAGGAAAATTGTCCCAACCTCAACAGCATTTAGAGGCACGTCACCAGAGGACACAGCTGCAACAACATTAATCACAAGTGCAGCAACATTAACAGTAAGCTGGAACTGGATGAATTTCTGAATGTTTGCATAGACAGACCGTCCCCAGCGAACAACCTAAAAGAGAAAAGAAATTGTAAATCCTGTTATGAATATTGTGTGTATTGATATGAGACCCAAAGGGTCATATATATAGGAGAGTACAAGAGGATATGCCATATAGAGATAAGGCATATATGGAATAGAATACAAACTCTATATCCTAATACAACTCTATCTCTAATACCCTTAACACCCCCCACAAATGCAAGGCGTATGCAATAGCATTGCATTTGAAAAAAGGGTTAATACTAAAACAAGAAATACCCAACATCCGAGTCGTGATAAAGTCGTCGTTGCGTGCAGGCGTTGAATAAACTGTCAAATCAAGCCGAAGAGGAATAGATAGAAGCATGACGGCACAGATCGAAGCTCGAGACGCGCGCGCGCGATGCACAAAAAGCGCAACGGAGGCGCGGTGCGAAGAAGCGCAGCCGCCTTAAAAACTTCGGGCGCGCTCAAAGAGAAGCGGCGGCATCATAAAGACTTCTACGATCTGCAGCGGCTCAAGGAAAAGAGCAGCGGCTGCAGCCATGCAAAAGAAAATTCCTACACTTCTATGACCGACAATAAATTTGTGGACTCGCACGGCTTGGACGAACTGAATAAAAACTACGGACTTGGATGGACGCAATGGAAGACTTACGAGAGAAAAAAACTCGAAGACTGACTCAGGAAATCGGGAGCAGAAAATCACACTCCCTCAAAACCCCTTCTCTCTCTCTTTTTTTCGGTCAAGCTGACCGTCTGACCGACGGTCGGTTTACAAAACCGACCGAAGCACACACCTAAGCGCCAAAACCCAGAGCACCTAGGGTTTCTTCACCGCGGAGGCGACAAGCGGCGACGAGACTCCGGCGGCGGCGTCGGTGGTCCGAGAAGAAGAAGAAGCCTTCGGCGACGGCCCGGACCCGCCCAGCGCGCGCGAAAGACGGCGGCCGACGGCAACGACGCTGTGTCGGCGGAGACGGACTAAGGAGCGGTCGGCGACGGCCCTCACAGCACGCGCGAAGACGGCGGCCGACAGCAACAGCGACGCGTTGGCGGAGGCGAGCCGAGGTGTAGAAGCCGTCGGCGGCAGTTGAGACGCCTGCGGTGCGGATGTCGGCTCGGCGTCCTCGGGCGAAGAGACCGACGGATCCGGCCAGAGGCGACCGGATCCAGAGATAGTCGGTGACCCGAGGACGGCGGCTGAGGGAGAGGACCGGATCTGGGCGAAGAAGAGCCAGCCCGAGCAAAGGGACGGCCAGATCCGACTGCGGTCCAGCGTCGGCCCGGCGATGATCCGGTGGCGGCGGCCAGCAAACACGGGCATCTTCGAGAGTGCCGTCGGTGGTACCGTATGGCCGGCGAGCAGCGCGAGCACGACGGCCGGGAGAGGTGGCCGCCCCCGGGAGAGGAGATCGATCCTCCCGGGGGCAGGGGCAACAGCGGAAGTAGATTGAGGTTAGGGTTTCAACCTAACCTCTGATACCATGTTATGAATATTGTGTGTATTGATATGAGACCCAAAGGGTCATATATATAGGAGAGTACAAGAGGATATGCCATATAGAGATAAGGCATATATGGAATAGAATACAAACTCTATATCCTAATACAACTCTATCTCTAATACCCTTAACAAATCCATGCCCTAAATCTCAATTAGGAAAAAAGGTCACGCTCCCAGAATCATTGCCTGAGAAGTGCACAATCTGAGAACTCTCTTGAGATGCAATGATGGACACACAAGGTTGTAAACCCACCCACCTAAGTTCGAGTCTCACCTCTACCTTATATCTGAAGTGTGAGGGAATAAGTCTTATCCCATCACATCTCCAAAAAAAAAAGGTGCACAATCCACCAAGGTTATTTGCATATACACTATGTTTAAGTCTTAATATGTAACAGCCAAATGAGCAGCATAGGGCAGACCTTTTCTTTTCGGCTTACAAAAGCTTGTTTTTGACTTTTTCAAACGGAGTGTCTTTTCAAGACGGGATCTACAAGTTGATTGTATTACACATCATAGCAACTTCATTTATATCGACCAAAACAGCACACGAGTTTCTGTTACTCCGTACTCTCTCGCACAAACAGCCTAAAAGTCATAAACTACAGCCAAAAACCATAAGCCAAAACAAAAAAGAACAGACCCATATACGAGCTTCTCAATTAACTGTATTGTCTATCTCATTGTGTCAACTGATAGTAATCACCACAAAGCATGATATCACACTCACAAGGTGCTTTGCTAGGACGTCATCAAGGCACCATGCCAGCTTCATATGGTGTAATTTACTATAAACAAAATCCCATGCTGGTGCTGACCGCAGTTATCCTTCATTAGAGCTTTGTCTAATTTAGAAGGTTCTTTTCCAGGATTCTTTGTAGAATAAACTAACCTTGACAACAGATGTGAAGTCGTCATCCAAGATTATAATGTCGGAGCTCTCTTTAGCAACTTCTGTCCCTGAAACGCCCATTGAAAGACCTATATCGGCCTATACAACAAATCGAAAATTTTGATATAAGAACAAAATGATAAGCTCCGCAAGATCAAGATAAATGACTAGTGATAGCTCATCAATATCACAAGTTACACATGACACCTCATGCAATGCAGGAGCATCATTTGTTCCATCACCAGTAACAGCTACAACATGGCCCTTTCTTTTCAAAGCTTGGACAAGCAATAGTTTGTCATTTGGAGATGATCTACCCATTACCTGAAAACCTGAAGTTAATTAGTTCTGAAACAGTCAAAAAGCATATAAGGAACTTACCCCAAAAAAAGGTGCTGCTGAGAAGGATAAAAAACGCTAGAACATACCATTGCCTAGACAATTTGTAACCAAAGTTATACAAAAGAACTCACCACTTAAAAATGACTCCGCACTAATCACAAGCATTGTTGTGTTTAACAAGTGTTACTACTATTCAGCACTCTAGAACACATGTACGAAAAGGACTAAAGAGAATAGAGTGTGTGAGAGAGTTACAGTTATCTTGTCAGCAATCTCTCCTCTTGCAATTTCAGACATCTCACGGAACACTTTTCCCTCTATTACAGATGAGTCCGAAATTACATGATTTGCATCTAGTATTCCACACTCCAAAGCTATGGCCTTAGCTGTTTCAATGTTATCTCCTGTGACCATGCGCACCTGCATGTACGAAGACAACAACTATCAAGCACAGCATAAAAACAAATATCATTCACAAAGGAAAAAAATTAAAAGCAATATCTGTTTAATGGAGAAATGCAACAGATGTAACGACCCACGTCGTTAATTAACCCTAATTAGCGAATTAGGATGTTAAGTAGGATTGATTACAGAATTGGCAATCTAAAAATACGAGGGAATTTAAAATTTTTCTTTGTAGTTGTTTAAATCGAACTCGGCAAGCGACAAATAATTTTAATACGCTTAGAATTTTAACGGCAAGGACGAAAGCAATTTGTAAAAGAATTTCGTGAGCGAAAGCATTTAACTTAATTAAAATATAGCTAACAGTCTGTAGTACAACTGTAATTAATTACAACATGTTTATGATAAAACCAATTGCATCCATTGTGCGACAAATTAAAACTTATAACAAGATAAATAAAAATATTGCGACTTGTATTACATGACCATGACAATACAAATTACAATAAGTATACAAATTCATGTCTCCACCAGATAAACAATTCAAAGCTAAATAATGGCAATATAATTGCATTGAGTCAAGTAGTGCATGATTTAATTTACATCAAGTTCATTTCATACATAGTCTTTTGCATCCGAATCAACAGAGGATATAAATTACATTTACACAGCATACAATATTATCTATAACTCGATATTAAGAAAAAGCCGAATTACAATTTAGGCCATTTCATACATTAGAAGATGTCGTCGAGCTGCCACCACATCGCCATTTCATTTGTGAGCAAATCAGTAATTATAATACTTGAAAAGACCGAACAAAAGAACGAATAAAATAAACAAAGGACGAAAGAGAGAATTGCCGCCGAGCCCTAGGGGTTAACTCAAGTGGGTAATCCGTTCACGGAGATACTGACCGTCCGGGGCGATCGGCACCTCTCACAACCATAGGCTCATCACACGGTATTTTATTATACAAACTGTTTTGAGTATAGGGATCAACCAAGGCAAAGCCAAAATGCCATAACCCCATTTTCAAGCTCAACCCACATCGAGAGGCACTGGTCAAAACTATGCCCCATATCAAAACATCCCCAAATAGCACACGGCCGGAGCCAGGGAGGCCAGATAGCACCGCCAGCCAGCAAACCCTCAAGGCCAAGACCATAGCAACACAGCCAAAATATCCCACTGCCATATACCAATAGCCACACCGAGCAAAAGGGCACAGAGAGGCAGCAAGGCAATGTAAGCAATCCCCCCAACATTCTCCAGTCAAACCCAGCACCACAGAGCAGCCAACCGCCGCATGGAGCCGAAGGCCAAAGAGGTGAAGGCAAGGCAAGCAGATCGGGAGCAAGACGACGGCAACGGCAGGGGTCAAACCGCAAGCCCATTTCCATCAACCCGGGGAGATTACCATCCGGCGACATCCACACAGTCAAGAAGGCGGCAACCACCGGCGCACCCTAATCCCTTGTTCCACCGCAAGCCCATCAACCACCAGTGAAGGTAAACCACACAATATTCATGGCAGCATACTACATTCAGCCACTATAGTTAATACTGAACTAGAGACTAAGTAATCAAACCTCAGTAGAATACCATGAACCAGCATAAGCATATTACCAGAGGAGAAGAGAAGTCATGAGGTTTACCGAAAAGGGCGGCGATCGTGTTACCACGGCCGAGCCACGCTCTAACTACCGCCGGTACTCCCACAGACGGGCGGCGGTTAGCCGTGATGGATGGCGGGCCACTCGCCTCCCACCTAGCACCTCGAGCAAACCGAAACTAACAAATCAAAACAAGTAGATTGAGTTAGATTTGAGAAAAGACACGGTCGGGCTTTAGGCCACGGATCCGCCGGGTTCTCCGGCGGCGTCGAGCGGCCAGAGCGAGCGGCGGCCGTGGCTCCTGTCGCGCGCGCGCGCGCGCGGCGAGGCGAGGCGCCGGCAAGATGGCGCGCACCACCGCGGCGCAGGGGCGGCGCGTCGGAGCCGTCGGGGTGGCAACGAGGCGGCGCTGAGACCGTAGGGGCGTGGAGGCACAGGGCCGAGGAGGCACCAGCGGTGGAGCGGAGCGGAGGCGCCGGCCGGCGCAGCATCGGGGCGCGCGAGGCGCCGAGAGGTGGCGCCGGGGCGGGGAAATCATAAGGGGGCGAGAGAGCCGAGAGAAGAGGAGACGGGAGAGGAGAAGTAGAGGCGTCGGCCGAACCAAGAAAAGGGGTTGGGTGGAAGAAAAAGAAAGAGAAGGGAAAGAAGAAAAAGAAGAAGAGGGAAAAAGAAAGGGAAAATATGGGAAATTAGAAATGTGAAAGGCTAGATTTGCTAAAATTAGGAATATTCATCAACATGCAATATAACAAATTTGCGATAGCAAATTTAGCAAAGTTAAATAAATTTACTGTAGGTACTTAGAAACTGTGTAAATGAATATTAGTCACACCAACATAATAGCCATCTGTTAAAAGCGAACTGAGAATTAATATGACCTTCGATGTTAGTGTAGTACCTTAGATCGTTATGAATATACGCAACGTTGAGCGGATTATAAGCGAAGCGAGAAGCTGGAAACCCCCGCAAGCATACGTGGTAGGATTTGCTCAAGTAAGTAGGCCCTGTTATCTCTTCAACACCATAGATTAAGTCATAGACGCCAGAATATTTCTCGGGTTCTTATAATAAATGTAATACCGTTAGTGGATTAAACTGGTACGCAAGTGGATTAAAAATTGTACATCGTCGTTTAGACCATTCCATGGTATATTTAAATACTCAGACAATTTGGTTAGTAGCATTTAGATTATAAAAATTCACCCTTGATTATTCTTGGTAATTAGAACGAAGTAATTGGCTCCGAGGATTTAAATATATACATGATGATTAACTTGTACGTGTACGGATTAAATTAAGGGACTGTAGTCGTAGACCATTTTATTGCGAGTTTAAACACCATATAGCTTGGTTAAATCCATCTAAATAATAGAAAATCGCTAATCAATATTTACAATGATTAGAATGAATGAATTACCATCTGTAGAATAAAAAGGTAGCGTGTACCGTTTTAAATGATGCATTGTTAATTAAATCGTTCGAAGTTGTAACTAAATACCTGATTAACTTGGATAGTGTTAAATCATAGAACTTTCCTAGGAATTATTCTTGGATATTAAAAATAATGTAAATGAGGCCTGTAGGCTGGAAATGACACGCATGCGAAGTAGAGGATCATAATATCATTGAGATCAATGTTGCGCTTTTAAATGCCTAGTTAGTTTTATAGTCGATTATGAATCGTAGAAATCCATCGTTAAATATTTTGATTTACTAGAATAAATCCATAGCCGTTAGAAGATTAAAACTGTGGGCGAAGATTAGGATAGCACATGCTGAGTTAAAATAGTAGTCATCAATTTAAAAGTACATGTAGCGATTAAAATTATACATAGCGATTAAATAGGATTTAAGCTGTAGAAATATGTAATCGACTAAAGAAGGAATTATAAATTACATAAGAATGCCTGAACATATTTTACTTAAAGAATTAAATACGTGATTAATTAAGAACTATATTCTTTTGGGTTTATCATTTAGCTAGTAGCGCGTACTAGTATGAGCAAATGTAATTGAGCAACTTTAAGACCTAAAAAGGAATTAGAGAAGTGAATAGATACATACGCATATGAGAAATTAAATTGGTATAATTGCATGCACGAGATCGGTTAGGATTAATATTCCCCAATTATTAGATGTGTATATATTTAATCGTATCGCAACGATAGATAGTTAGAAATCAACAAAAGGCGGAGTTTAACTTTTAAGCAAACAACTCAGCCATGCTAGGAAAATAACGTCCAGTGACGATTATAAAATACAAGCTAACTAGGACTAATGCAATCGGATTAAAGTGAGCGAGATTTGATCTAAGGAGCACAAGCACGTCTACACCCCGTCATTTATTATGTTTTCATAAAGTAAGCCATAGTCGACGTATTTTAATTGCAGACGGCGATCCAAGCTACGGGAGTGACTTCATTTGATCCTACTTGAATCCGAGTTTATGGTTAAAGTTCAGGCAAGCATTCCTTTGAACACCTCTGCGGAGTATATTCGTAAAAAAAGTATTTTGTATTAATCTAGTATCACTTGCATGAAAGAAATAAAAAGGGTTTTAAATCAAGCAATGGCTATATGTGAATGAAAAGGGTTAGATGGCAACTGATGGAGCAGTTGGCCACTAAAGTTAAGTAAAAAGGTGGGCAGAGGTTGCCAGGGGAGGCAGTGAGTGGGCAAGGGAGGGACCTCTGCATAAGAATAGAATATAAGGGACTATAAACTTCATCCGTATGGACAGACCGTACCAACTCGTATCAACCAACATTCCGTTTTCACGGGCAGTCGGTACTCTAGTGAGGTGTTATATTCTCCACAGGAGTGGTTTATTTAGGGAATAGACCCAAAGGAACCGGTAGAAGACCGAAGCGTAAGAACCCACAGGCGGGTTATGCATGGGCGTTATATTACGCGAGTCAGGGGGCTGGGGAAAGATTGAATACCCTACCAGCCAACGGTTATGTCATTTTCAGTGGGTCTGTGTGAGGGTATTACACCGCTCCAGGCTGCTGATTGTGTATAACCGGGTGGAGATATAATTACTGAACTAGAGATAATTGTATTGCACTGCAGTGCGCGCCGCTTCAAAGGAATTGCGGATCATCCCGAGAGCCAACACGATCAGAGTGATGATGGGTAAAGTGATACAAGCTTGTGCAATGCTATCAAAATCATGAATTCATGCCTGTCTCCGGGAAAGGAGAATTACGGAAACTTATGGGGGTTTTTGTTGTTCATGCGTATGTTCAGTAGTTTTCTAAATTAATAAATCGGACTTCCTTTAAAACCAACAAACCTTATTTTCTGTAAGTCCTGGAAATGACATTGAAAAAGAGTATAGAAAAATGAGCAAGAGATTTGAGGATAGGAATTGAGATTCCTAATGGTGTAAAGGTTAAGCATATTGTGCATTTTTGCTATTAACGCTTGCGGAGTACTTCTGTACTCACCCTTGCTATAATCCTCCCTTTGCTTAGGAGCATGTCAGACCAGAGGATGGCTAAGATCAGGAGGAAGCTACCTGCATGGAATACCGTAGCCTCGGATTTCAGTGGGTATAGGGTGAACACTCCGTGTGGCCGTTATTGAATAGGAAGTAGTTAGAATATGTTTTTTTTAAAGATTGTATTATTTAAGCCCTTGAGGCGTTGTAATAAACTGTAGCCCTGCGTGGCGATATTCTTGTAATATTATGTTGTATCTCTAATTATTGTTCTGCTGCAACACTCTGATAGGCTTATTATTCGTTAGAGCGATGTTTTATCGGCTAAAACGAATAATAATCCGTTGACTAGCGTTATTACTCCATGGTAATAATGCGGGTCGTCACACAGATGGCTGGAAGACGAATGTGTCGCCGCAGACACATGCGTAGCGTATCAATTCTTTTAAAACTAATAATTCCTTCGAAATTCAAGCAGAAAGTCTAGCTGATACTGGATTGCTGGGTTGAAAGAAACAGAAAATGCCACTATTCAAAAAATGATGATCTTAGAGAGGAGCATCTAATAACTACAGTACTAAACTGACATTGTAGCAGATAATATATTGGTGAAAAAAGAGGTGATATATCTTCTTTTCATCACATAGTAGCAGGAAGGATTGCTTTCAGTAATTCCACATAAAAGCTGCTAAGGGAGGTATAAAACACTTCCTTCTGCACCTGCTAGTATCCAACTTTTCAACATGTTGCTTAATTCGAGGTGCCCTTGTAACACAATCAACAGGACTGATTCAGGTTTACATACCCAGCTTATGCAAGTCCAAAAAATCATGCATACTATACAAGTATTATAAGGTATCCCATTTATTCAAAATCTCTGCTCAAACTAGATCCTTGGACAAAGAAGAGGTATGTGAATCGCCCCATGCTAGATGGTACCGATTTTGCTTTTTGGAAGTGTCGGATGCAAGCTTATATTGAGGCTCAAGGTAGTGATGTTTGGAATAAAGTTTCTACACCATACGAGGTTCTGCTATTGTTACTAATTTAAATAAAGCGGATGTTGATTTAAATGCTCAAGCTCAGAATTTGCTATTTCAGGGATTTCTCGTAAAGAATTTGATCGTGTGGCTCATATTAATTCTGCCCATTTAATTTGGAAAACTCTTTGCGATTATCATGAAGGAACCACTAAAATAAAAAGGTGCGTAAAAATCTTTATCAAAAGAATATTCGATTTTGCTATGAAACCCGGTGAATCCATTGATGATCTCTTTGCTCGGTTTGAGAAAATATTGAGTGATCTGCGTGGTGTTGGTGTTATTCTGCCGATGAAGATAATGCAACTAAAATTTTGAGATCTTTAGGTTACGAGTGGTTGATGGTTGTTACAACTATTAATCAAGAATGCTCGATTCTCATGATTCCAAAGGTCAAGTGAGAGTTGTCCTTAGTTTCCTCCCACAGAACCAAAACCTTGTACAGCCCCAACCCCAATCCCTCTGATCATCTGCATAGTGCATACCGAATGAAGCCCATCCTTCTATGTGTCTTCTACTTCCTCGAGAAATTGAATCTGCTAGAACTGTTAAGTATTCACTCTTCAGTTTTGAGCAGCTGATCTTTTTTCTCGAACGCGCAGGAGAACTGCGCATCTTTATATAATATAGAGAGAAGAAAAAACAGCCCAAACAAACAAACAACACCACCCTTAACCCAAGAGGAAGTCAAGGGTTTATACCAACCACCCCTTAACCCAACAGAATGTCAAGGGCAGGAAGCCACAAAACGCCTAAAACTAATTTAGGCCGACCAACTCTTGTAGCTTTCGTGCTCCAGCTAGACTCCAGATCCTCATCTCTTCCTCAAAATATTGTTGAGCATTTCTGAGAGGAGAGGCACCATCAAAGACACTTGTTCCTCTGAATCCAAAGTGTCCAAGCACCCAAGATCACAGCAATGTTAAACCCCTTTTTCTTTGTCTTATCCATCTTCCGACTTGCCTTCCTCCACCAATCCGCAAAGCTCAATTCATTGAGTCGAGGAGCAACTCTTTCAAGACCAAGGCGAACTAACAGATTGTACCAGAATTGTCGAGCAAAGACACAAGTGGAGAGAATGTGCTGGATTGATTCTTCTTCTTGGTCACATAGCACACACTTCTCTAGATGAGGGAGGCCTCTTTGAGCTAATCTATCCGCTGTCCAGCATTTATTTTGAATGGCAAGCCATAAGAAAATCTTGCATTTAGGCGGAGCCCAGGATTTCCACAATCTTTTCCAAGCCATAAGAGCAGCTGATCTCAAGGCTAAGAATTTTCAAGACAAAACGAAGCCCTATACAAAGGTCAGTTCATCTTCCCCATCTCACTTATTGATCTCATTCCATGCAACACGCCTTACACATTAGACTTCTCTAGTTCATGCTTTTACCACAAAAGGCCACGAATCAATATGATCAAAAGAGGTATGTTCAGGTTGTGTTTGTATCAGTCTTAACTCTTAAGTTTGCAAGGAAAAAAATATTGAACAAACTAACTTTTTTTTAGGATTGAACAAACTAACCAACAAGGACAACTACACAAGAAATTATATGTTTCAAAGAAAGTATTAAGTATTAATATGGACACAAACGATTGAACATTCACAAAAAGAAACCACAAAACTACAGAAAGTACAAGAATCACATTATTGCATAAAAAGTAAGGAAAACTGAAAAATTGTTGCTTGAAACCTTTCCCAGCTACAAACATGATGAGCCAATTCTATGAGACAATTAAAGGACTAGATGTAATTGACAACATGAGAACTGAAGTACTGCAAAGGATTTAGCTTCACACTGTCAAATGACTTCTACAGTAGATTTATAGAAGATTTCCCAGCAAGAAAACAAGAAAAAACAACATAAGATATACCTTTACACCAGCATTTTTGCATAATTGTACAGCATTCCTCACTCCTGGGCGACAAGGATCCTACAAGAGAAGAAAATTTTATAGCAAAGTAATAGCTGAATGCTAATATGCTACCATCAAGCAATTATGCTTATGACTGTTAAGAGTCTTGTACATATTAGTGTCTAACTCCCTCTCTCAGCCCATGAGGCCCAACTAATCGTGTATATATATATGACTTCTCATAATGAATAACATACACAGTTGTGAGTAGCAAAATATATCTCATAGATTCTCTAATATGGTATCAGAGACAATCCCAAGTCTCACCAAGCCATCCCACCACCGCCTACCATCGTTGACCTTGATCTCGTGACTTCCTCGAGCTCCAAGAGACCTCATCGTCGCCGCCAACCCTTGTTCTCCATCGCCTACTCGTTTTCCTCGTCATTGGGGCCGGATCTATTCAATTCTGACCCTCTCCATCACCAACGGAGTCGGATCCACTCGATTCCGACCATCTCCATCGCCGACAGGGCCAGATCTACTCGATTGCAACACTGTCGTCCTCGGGTCGGCTAGATCCAGTCACGCGTCCCTAACACCGTCTTTGTCGTCGATCTGGTAGCCGCATCTCTCCCCTCGCCGGGATTCGGCCTCAGCGTGTCCCCAGCACCGTCGTCCTTGTCTCGTCCTCCTTCACTGAGGGGAGCCACACTTGCTGACAAGAGCGATGTTAAGAATAGCATTTGTATTCATCATGAGGTCAATGGGCCAATATATATACACGTACATGTATAGCATATATGCAGCTAACCCCTTATACAATAAGGAAAATACACAAAAAATAATACACATCTAATACCCCCCTCAAACTTATTGTGGAACAACATGAAGTTTGGAGAGATAGAAGCTGTGCTGGGCTCTGTTCTGTGCCTTTGAAAAGAAATTTGCCAATTGAACCTCTGAAGGCACATACTAAAGAGCAACAACCTGGTTCTGCAGCTGTGTCCTCATATAGGAAGCATCAACACCAATATATTTTGTAATCTCATGCTTCACCGGATCTAACGCCATACCGCGGACAACTAAGCATAGAACTCATCCACAGTGGCATCTCCCTGCTGCAGCGACTACTCCTGACGCACAAGGTACAAAGAATAACTAGATGGCTCGTAGCTGTTCCGTAGATGTGCCCACATTGCCTATGCAAAAGCCAAGCCAACCACATCACCAGTGAGATGCACCTCCATGCTAACAACCAGAATACATGTCTTATAGACAGCATACTTCGGCCAGTACCATGTACTCTAACAATCGTTCTACTACATCACTGTATGTCCTACGCGATCGTTCTTCTATTCAGGCACCAGAGAGATTGGGTTTTCCTCATGCAGGTGCAATATCTGAGTTGAGTACCTATCAAGAGGCAGCCAGTGTACCTGAGTGGCAGTTGGTTATGACTGAGAAGCTTGCGGCACTAGAGCATATAGGTACTTGGGATCTTATTCCACTACCATCTGGAATTGTTCCTATATCGTGCAAGTGGGTGTACAAAGTAAAGAGTAAGTCAGATGGTTCCGTGAAGCGATACAAGGCTCGTCTTGTTGTAAGAGGTTTTTAGCAGTCTTTTGATCGAGATTATGATGATAATTTTGCTCTAGTTGCTCATATGACTAGTCCGTACTCTCATTGCTATTGCAGCAGTACGCTCATGAAATATATCTCAGATGGATGTCAAGAATGTCTTTCGACATGGTGATCTATATGAGGTCTATATGCAACCACCCTCAAGTATTGAGACTCCTACAGGCTATGTTTGTCATCTTCGGCGTGCTCTACATGGTCCCAAACAGGCTCCTCGTGCTTGGTTGGAACGCTTCAGTTCTGTAATTAGAGCTATTGGTTTTTCTGCGAGCATGATCATGCCTTGTTCATTCACACTTCTCAGCGGGGTCATACTTTGCTTCTGCTGTATATGGATGACATGCCGATCACAGGAGATAATATGGATTATGTGACATTTGTTAAGAAGAAATTGAGAGAACAATTTATGATGTCTGGTTTGGGCCACTCAGCTACTTCCTGGGATTGAGGTTCATTCGAGTGGTGATGACTACTATCTCTCTTAGCATCGATATGTTCAGGATTTGCTTTCTCATACTAGCATGACTGATACGCCATTGCTATCACACCTATGGAGCTTCACTTGCAGCTTCGTCCTACTGATGATGTCGCTATCATCAGCTTGTTGGAAGTCTTCATCTTACGTTGAAGAAAAGCTTGTCCAACATCGCTTGAGATGGTTTGAACATCTCCGACAGAGGTTTTCTGAGGCACTGGTACATAGTAGAATTTTAAGCCGCACCGAAATATAAACAAGAGGCAGAGATCGACCAAGATTGATGTGCGAGGAAGCGGTTAAAAAAGACTTGAGGGATTAGAATGTATCCAAAGAGTTAACTTTGAATAGGAACGCATGGAAGTTAGCGATCCGCGTACTAGAACTATGACATAAGAAGAATGTTTAGAGGTGTTGTTTTAGGCTCTCAATTCAGATAAGATGTAGAGCTTAAGGTTTTAATCTTGTAGATTTTACTACAAGGCTCGCACTTCTTTGACCTTGAGAAGATTTCATTTCTAGCCTGCCCTAATTTATTTGGGATAAAAAGCTTTGTTGCTGTTGTTGTGGTAGAGCATTCAAATATGCAAGTGTAGTGCATCTTCTACTACAAGAATATAGTCGTTGGCTCTGTAGTTTCGACTACACCCTCAGATCTTTCAAATATGCAACTGGGTCACAGGCAATACTGATAGCACCTATACTGTCGGACAAAAGAGTCGTAAGTCCCATCACAGGCACTCCAAAATCTGCAAGTAGCTATCTCAACCAAATAACCTCTGTTGTCACTGCTGTCATAACTCTCAACTCAGCCTCTGCACTCAAACAAGAAACTATAGTCTGCTTCTTTGTCTTCCAGGCAATCATGGAGAAGCAAAAAAAAACACAGTAAGCAAAACGAGAATGGCGATTAGAAAGATCATTAGTCCATGTTGCATCGGAGTATGTCTGAAGCTGTAGTGAGTTGGAACTAGGGAAAATAAACGAAGAGAGATAGTCCCATGCAAATAGCGAAGAATACGAAGAATATGACTGTAGTGAAGATGGGTAGGACAAGCCATGAACTAAGATATGAACATCATGAGCAATATCAGGACGAGTACTCACAACATACACCAAACTCACAACAAGATAGCGATATCATATAGGATTCTCAAAAAGATCACCATCAATGGCACGAAACTGAAAGGAGAGTTCTGTGAGTCTTAGCAGTGCGAGTGTCAGTTAGACCAGACCGATCAAGAAGATCCTGAACATACTTCAGCTAACGATCAAGAAGAAAACTCAATCCCAAGTACGTAAGAGAACCAAGATCAGTCATCAGAAACTGCTCACTAAGATACTTCTTCACATATGTGATGAACGAGAAGTCATTACCAATGATGAGCATGTCATCCACATACAGAAGAAGCAGTGTACTATGAGGTGAGACATGGATAAAAAAAAGCGAGATCGTGGGAACTGACAGTGAAACCAACAACGGTAATCACTGAGGAACAACATTGGCTTTATCTACTCAAATTCAATGCCTCAGATCCTCCTGACTCACCTTGAGTTTGAGGGGGTGTTAAAAGTCTTGTACATATTAGTCATTGACTCTCTCTCTCTCTCTCAGCTCATGTAGCCCACAAGGCCTAACTAATCCTATATATATATTAATATATTATATAGGACGTTGAAATGAGGCACCATGGTGTCTGGGCACCAAGCCTCCCTGCCTTTGGATTGCTTTTAGATACGTGCAAGTGCAATGGTATATAATATATCAGGATGGAAAATCTTAATCATAGATGGAAAGTATTAATCATGAATGGAACATCTTAATCATGGATAGAAAGTCTCAATCACACTAGCACGCATCTAAAAGCAATCCAAAGGCATGGAGACTTGGTGCCCAGACACCATGGTGCCCCTGTTATTTATACTATATATAGCACCATGGTGCCCGGGTACTAAGCCTCTCTACCTTTGGATTGCTTTTAGATGCGTGCTAGTACAATAGTATGGAAAGGAAGTCATTAACATGGATGGAAAGTGTTAATCATGGATGGAAAATCTCACTCATAAATGAAAAATCTCACTCATGGAGCCTGGGCACCATGGTACCCCTGTTATTTATACTATATATATATATGACTTCTCATAATGAATAAGATGCAAAGTTGTGAATAGCAAAATATCTCTCTTAGATTCTCTAATAATAGCACCACATATAAATCGAAGACAAATAATTTGGAAAATACTATGGTGAATAAGTAGTATATCTCAAATGTTTTAGCTAAGTCAGACAGCATGGATAGGTTGCGAAATTAAACAGATGATGAACTAGCTCAACCATGTGCTATCTGATATGTACTGCGATATAGATACGGCTGCATATTGATGTATCAGGGTAACCTAGATCTTCAGTAACAAACTATCCTATGTTCCCAACACAAGCAACTATAGAATAGAACACTATACATAGTACTATCCTATAGTTAAGAATCTGAAGCGATACTCATTATTTGTGTCAAATTCTTGCACTCAATTCCCTCCTGTCAAATTTATAGCTAAGTCGATCTGAAAATGAATCTACAAAACAACAGTCACCAACCTTTATCCCCACGACACAAAGCAGAGTCAGGTCATCCTCAGGCAACTTCCAATCAGCTATGTCTTCCTTTGGTATCCTTTCAATCTCACAAGGACAATATGCAAAAGCAACACATCGTAATGAACTCATTGCCATGTCTTCAATTGATTTCTTGTATTCGTTATGCTGCAAACATTTTAACAATTTAAGTATCAGAAATTAAGCAGTTGGCAAGTTATTCATGGCAGTTACCTTCTCAGCGCTCATTGGCTGAACTGAACCATCCAGAGAAAGCCAACTTTTGCAAGATGAGAGCACTAGCTCAGCTGCACCTTTCCAGTGGACGTGAACCCCAGCATCTGACTGCAATTGCAGTAACCAAACAGCTCTGAGATAACATGAACCAAATCAGGGATAAGAAACAATATAACGCAGAAGTTTTCATCAACACAAGGCACTCATTGCATAAATCAGATCATAAATCTTTGCATGTTAAAAGACAAATGGCCAATCAACACTCTCCTGACACTAGAATCAGAGCAAATGGTCAATGGCACCCAATACTCAAAATCCCAGAGGCCACCAGTCAGTAACCAGTCACCCTGAAGGGGGGGGGGGGGTACTGTCTCAAAAAACCTTCTGGTTAGTATTATATTAAATTTAAATAAAAATAGAAGCCATCCAGAAAATGTGTGCCACTGGAAACCAGCCAGTCCCCATTTTGAAACACAAAGTAAGAGTATTAAATAACAAATCTGGCTGGTTTTTTTAAACCAATTCCTGCAGTTATCCAGAAGGAAAACAGCATCAGCCCACTGGCAGGAACCGGTACAGTTCCAAAACTGTTAAACTTGATGGCATCAACTCTCACAAGCTATGATATTAACCACCAATTAAAACTTACATGAAACTATAGCAACATATTGCACAAAAGGAACCACATATGAAATCAATGGGAAAGTTCAGGGTACATGATCACATCAATTTATGTGCCAACTACAAGTGTTTTAAATTACAAGGGATTAGTAAAATAAAGCACCGCAAATATAAATAAAATATAAATAATCAATAAAAGTGGTTAAACTCTTCATGGAGACACTCATTTCATTAAGGGATTTAGACACATAGATGTGCTTACTACCTGTACTGCAACACCACCACATTTCTTCTCCGAGTTAAACGGGGAAACATGAAGAACCAAAGATTTTGACCGCACATCATTGAAATTCATCCCTATCTGTGCAAGGTGGAAGGCCAAGTAAACAAAAGAAGCTTGAAGGAGATACTGACGTATGAAAGCAAAATCAGTAGTACCTTAAGGCCCCAAGAAAGAATGGCTTTTTCAGTTGGCGAACCTGTAAGTTCAGCAGCTCCCCCATCCTAGACATTAAAAAACAATGTATGTAATTGTGTGGAAACAACATAGCAATTAATTTATGTGAGCACCATGGATGACTCTTAATATCTCCCCAGACTGCCTCCAGGTGACTGCCCAATTCAGGTTCCTGGCTGGTTATTGGCAGGAACCAGCAAAATTGGGGTAGTTTGATTGTATCAGATCTTAGTGACTTAGTTCAAAAAAAGAAAAGAAATATCTTAATAGTGTCAGAACAGGAAACCAGCTCGTTACCACCAAGTTTTTCACTGCTAAGAACCTATTTGTGAAGCTCACTCAATTTTCATGGAGTTGGTGGAATTGACAAATTGTTGACAGCTGGTTGTTCTGGACTCCACTGGATCCTATTTGAAATGTCATTTTATCTCCAGTTGCAACTTTCAGAAAAAAAAAATAGCAATCTCCCGCTGCTTTTCCCAGTTAAAAGATAGGTACAAATACGTGAATTAGAGTGCTGCAGAGAAACTAGGCCACATGAGCTAGTTATTGGTGGAAGCTTGTTGTTTTGTGTTTAACACCAACATTTTGAACAAAGATACCATATGCCAGGTTCAAGAACTCATCCCCAGGCCGATTCAGTCAGAACTCAGAAGATCACCACTAACAGCTTCCAGCTGGTTCCCATTAGTAATCATTATGGAATAAGCTCTAACTTCTAATATTCACATAAAAGCGACCAAAGATTGGATGGGGAAAATGAGTTTTTTTGGGGTTACAAAGCCTTCTATACCTCTGCCAAAAATACTGTTCCTGTTGTGTTTTGTGCAATTCCTTCAATAAGAAGTGCTACTGCGCTGCTTGACATTGCCCTAGTATCATCACAAGGATCCAACATTGATCCACCAAAATATGCTTCCCCAACTGTCATCTACAAGATCAATTACACAAGGGTTACCAAACGAATTACTACGATGCCAGGAATTTTGAAAAGTCACAATTAAAATACAATTATCAGAATATATCCTCCTGTAACCGATAAGACAATAACAATGAACAAAGGTATGTTCCAGGATTTTAATTAAATTTTAATCAAATGGAAGATCCTGAAGTAGCATCCTGTCAGGGCAGCGTATTGGGACTTCAAATAGCATCATGAAAGAACTTCAAATGGCAATTTCATGGCAAATGCACCAGTAACTGACTTCACAAACCTCATTCAAGGTGAGAGTTCCTGTCTTATCACTGCATATTGTAGTTGCTGATCCCATTGTTTCACAAGATGAGAGTCGCCTCACCTAAATAAAAAAAGATGAAGTGAAATAATATTCTTTGTCTTGTCAATGCATCTACAAAAGTATAGGATTTTTTTACCAGCGCCTTGTCTCGCATCATCTTTCGCATTGAATACGCAAGTCTGAAACCAAAAAAAATATGGATAGTCATGTGACTGAAAATTCCAAGGAATTTGCACAATAAGTAGTAGATTCATACGTCAATGTTACTGCCAATGGAAGTCCCTCAGGCACAGCAACAACTACTATGGTTACCTATGGATAAATAAAAGACAAAATCAGGGACACCAAAAGAAGAGATACTATTCATGATATTAATTGTATACTAGCTAGATTATAATTACATACAGCAATTGTCAAAATTCTGATTGCCCCCATAAATCCTTGTTTTACACCAGTAGTTCCAACCACAAATTGAGTAGTCCCATCCAGATTCTTGGTATGCCCAGTAAAATATCTGCAGTTTAGTTGAAAGTGGTTATAAAGAGTACATTTGTGATCGTTGCATTATCATGTAAAATACCTTATCCAAAGCACGACAAGTACAGCACCAGCTACTGACAAACCCACCATACCAATAAAAGTTGCAACGCCATTCAAGCGCACCTATTCCATGGTCAAAAGGACAACAGCCGTAAAATCAAAGCAAGAAGTCAGTATTCATCCATCAAAGAATATACATGATCCTGAACAGAGATTAACCTGCAACGGGGTTTCTTCACCATTATCTTCAGAAAGGTTACCCATCAATTGACCCCATTCAGTATTGATACCCACACCTGTTACCTTTGTATTTGATAGGCAAAATGGATAAATATTAAGTTATAGTCAGTTTAGCCATGAAAAAGGCAATAGTAAAAAGAATAAATAAGAAAAAAACTATGCATAGTGACATAGAAAACAGGTATGCTCAACTCCACATGTTGCTGAAACACTTGAGATTGTGGTACTCACCAACATGGAACCATAGCCATCTGCAACCTTGCAACCAGACATCAAGAAGGGTGCCTTTTGATCCTTGTGAACCTAAAAGTATTATCACATCATGAAAAAACTAAAAAAGCTATATTTGAGATAAACAGGAAGGTTTTTCATAGAAGCTCACAGTTTTTGATTCCCCGGTCATACTTGATTCATCTATTGCAAGAGAATGGCCAGATATCAGGACACCATCAGCAGGAACCTAAAGGTAAAATAACGAATGTAAGCAAATTATTCTAGAGGAAAAAAAACATAGTCAACAAATAATATACCATCTTACTTGGTCACCAATTTTGAGGGGAACCACATCACCAACAACAAGGTCAAATATTGAAGCTCCAAATCTTTTACCACCTCTAACGACCTAATCGAAAGAGATAGTAAATCAGAAAGACAGCCAATGAATGACAGTTCATATGCAGAACTACACTGGGAAATGTTTATGTTATGAATATTGTGCATGTATTCATGAGGCCCAAAGGGCAATATATATAGAGATACAAGGGGATATACAGAAGGAATACAAGGCATATTAGGAAACAAATAACAGTCCTAATCTCTTTCCTATTCTATCCTTAACAACCCCTCCCCCTCAAACTCATGGTGGATCACACACATTGAGTTTGGAGAGAAAATACAAATGTTGTGCCCTAGTCTGTGGCTTCGTAAAGAAGTCAGCAATCTGTAACTCTGAGGACACAAACTGAAGAGCAAGTACACCCTCCTGTACCTGAGAGCGAGTGTATGAAGCATCCACACCAATGTGCTTGGTGAGCTCATGCTTCACTGGATCTCGAGCAATGCTGATAGCTCCTGTACTGTCAGTCATAATAGTAGTAGGTCCCCTCACAAGTACGCCAAAGTCTGCAAGTAACCATCTCAACCAAGTAATCTCTGTTGTCACAGCTGCCATAGCTCTCAACTCAGCCTCTGCACTCGAACGGGAAACTGCAGTCTGCTTCTTTGTCTTCCAGGCAATCAGGGAGGAGCCAAGAAAAACACAGTAAGCAGAAAGAGAACGACGATCAGATAGATCGCAAGAAACTGACCACGATTAGACATAGGGAAAGGCCAAGTAAAACGGGAATAGTCATCAATGAAAATAACATAGAATTTATGCCCGCCTTTAGAGATAATAGGCGCAGGTCCCCATACATCTGAATGGACTAAATCAAAAGGACGAGAAGACAATGACTCACTAGAATGATAAGGAAGTTGTAGCTGCTTGCCCAGCTTACAACCTCGGCAAAACATGGACGTGTCAACAGTAACACGTCCAAGGACACCCTGACGAACTAATGACGAAAGACGAGACCCACACAGGTGACCTAAACAGTGATGCCACTGCGCAAAAACTCCAGAGATGGTGGCAGCAGTGGCAGTGGAGGTAGACGTGGCAGGAGACGTGGTAGGAGCAGCTGAAACGGACGGAAGATGAAGACGGTCGAGAATGTAGAGACCCTGACGATCCCTACGGCGCGGCCGGTCCCAAGTATCGTCCCCGTCACGATCTGAACAAACAGTGTGAGAGTCAAAACCAACCCTACAACCAAGGTCGATGAGTGTCCCACCGAAAGAAGCCGCATGGTTAGTTGGGAACATGAGAAACAATTGGAACAGAAAAATCGGTGGACAAAGAGTGCCCGACAGCTAATGATAAGGACGTACCATCGCATGCGAGCAGAGATAGGGAGAGTAGGAGGTCCTACTGAAGTGAGAGATGTGGAATCTGGTGTCATGTGGAAAGTGGCACCGAGAATCTAGAACCCAAGAGATACACAGGGAGACGTCGAGCGAGACTAGCGAACCCGCCGAGCCGTGAGAGGCTGCCAAGAAGAGCTCGCAAAGCTGCCGAACAGTCACCTCGCCGAGATCCCGATGAGTGATCCATCCTCCCGTGGAGGAAGGGCCTCCTGCCCCTTGGATCGTCCATGTCCACGCGCCTTATTCCGCTTTTTCGCACCGCATGGCGCCGCGATCATGCCCAGTTCTTGCGAGTTGCATTGAACTCCGCTTGGTGCAAAGGTAGGAGCGCAACGAGCACTGGAAGGAACCGTAGTCGTAGCGAGAACCGTCGATGTAGTCGAAGGAGCAACAAGCACGGTCGGAACGGATCGTCTTTGCTAGCCCGAGACAAGCTCCTCGGCCGAAGTGTCGAAAGAGCCTCGGTGATGATCGGTCGTGGCGGCGGCTCAGCGGTGAGCTCGGCGAGCTCAAACTCGGCGAAGACGGCAGACGAAATCATAAAGACGGCGCGATCATGATCCGCCTTTTGAACTTTGTGGCACTCGCACGATGGAGAAGCTACTCATCTATCCGGCGCGAGACTAGCCGAGCTCGTAAGAAGTCGTCGACGGAAGAATCTCCTGGCGGCGTCTCAACTCACGCTGGCGAAAGAACTAAGCATCATCGCTCTGCGATATCGCTCACGCAAGTACTCCCGGATCTGCCGAGTAAATCGCGGACCAACAATATCCGGTGAATGGAGTCGTCCAACGCCGACCACCGTGATGGCACGAACACGGGCCTCATCAAGACACCGCTCCAAAGCGTCAATGGCATACTAAAGGCCTCATCGAGAACGCCGGCAGCAGCAGATCGGCCTCGCCTTACGCTAGCGGCATCATCCGCTCCAGGAGGTGCAGAAGTAGACTGCCTAGGAGGAGGCTGAACCGGCGGTGGCGGAGAAGGACGGGCACCGGTAACATGTCCCCAAAGACGGAGACCATCAAGCGTGATCTCCATGAGGGAAGACCATAACATGTAGTTCGTTCCATGGAGCTTTGTTCCCGAGAATGGGATCACAGCGAATGGAACGGAAGCCATTGGTAGGCGGCGCTGGACGGCGCGGCGACCAAGGCAACGAAGTCTAACAGACGGCGCGGCGGTTAGAACAACGTTTTTTTTTGCTTTTTTTTTAACTATATAAGCCGATCACTCCACTGGCTGTGAGCCAGCAGAGAGCTGCAGCCGCGATGGAGCTACGGCCGGAGGAGAGCGACGGCGGCGCGACGACGCGGGCGGAAGCGACGACGGCGGCGGCGGCACGCACGCGACGCGCCGGCGGGCAATGGCGGCGGCCCAGCTCATCGGGCGGGCAGCGCGGCGCGGCGGCGCGCGGCGGCGCGACGGCGGCAGCGGCGGCAGCGGCGGCGCGCGGCGGCGCGGGCGGCGCGCGCCCGGCGGCAGCGGCGGCGCCGCAGCCGCAGCGGCGGCCGCGAAGCGCGGCGGCGGCGTCGAATCGCGCGGCGCGTCGAATCGATGGTGTCGATGGCGGCGCGGCCGATCGGGGGCGGCGGTGGCTCGGTCGGTGGCGGCGGCGGCGGCCTCAGCCGAGCGGCGGCTCGAGAGGCGCGGAAGAAAAAAATTAGGTCAGAGCCCTAACCCTAACCTAGGCTCTGATACCATGTTATGAATATTTTGCATGTATTTATGAGGCCCAAAGGGCAATATATATAGAGATACAAGGGGGATATACAGAAGGAATACAAGGCATATTAGGAAACAAATAACAGTCCTAATCTCTTTCCTATTCTATCCTTAACAGTTTACACATGACCGGACTAACCTCTACTTGTATGTTCTGTTTCTCCTCATTCAGATGTCGAAACTGAAGCGATTGTCTGTAATCACTGATTGCTACACAGATCGTAAAGAAAAAAAATTAGAACATAACATGCTGAAACTGAAAGACAAAAAAAAGAAGCTAAAGGAAGAGGTAATGCGAAAATCCAAATCCACTACCTGTAACAAGTATCACAAGAAAAACAGCTAAGAAAATACTTCCACCATCATACCATCCTTCATCTACACCCTAAATAAAGAATTAAACAAAAAGCAAAATATGGTCATATCTATACTTAAAGCATGGTCATTTTTTTAGTTCAAAACTACCGAGGCCAAGGAGAGTGACAGAAAGCGAAAGCCCAATCTAAGGAAACAACTACAAGAAAAGGTAACAAAATACCTCCGTGGTCATGCCCAATGTCAGTGATATGGCCGCAGCTACCATTAGAATGATAAGAGTTAAATCTTTGCTTGCTTCAAATACAAAACGCTGCATATCAAACATTAATATGGTTAAACTTTGACATTAAAAACGTTGAAGCATCAAAATTGATGTCATGCTGTAAAGAAAGAAAATTACATAGGATCTATATGTACTTGGCTTTCTAATATATAAAATAGATTCATTTTAAATTCTGCAATAGTAATTTTGAAGTTCCTAAATTTTTCTTTATGCCTGCAAGATATAATTTTTATGTAAATTGGAAAGCTCAACCCCCCCTCGCATAAAAACAAAACATGCACAAAAGGAAAGAGAATGATTAAGACAACACGTGTTACACTAGGAAACTGAAATTAGAAATGGCTATTTGAAAATTTTCAAGAGGGCAAATGGACCTTGTGCAATTTACTTTAAAAAATAACTTGCAGAATTTATACCAGTATGTTTTTCCTTTTCTTGCGTGGATATGTATTTGCTCCGAAAACATCCCTCCTTTGTAACAATTCGTCCTTGTTTGGACTAATTCCCCTGTCTAAATTACTCTTTAATAAATCTGACAGTCCCTTAACCTGAACAGAAGGGTGTCATTAGACACAAATGAACAATAGCACGCGGCGGAGTGGGAAAAAATGAAAACTAGCTCAGTTTTAACTTACTCCTCCAATTTCCTGGAGAACAACACTATCATGATCCCTGTTTAAGGTTGTAAGCTTTTCCAGTTCAATTGGAAAACTGTGAGAGGCCTTTGCAAGTTTTATACCAGTATAAGCTTCTGCTCAGATCAAGGACATTAAAAATAACAGAAGAATATAAATTATAATGTATGTAAAATAAGCACAAAAGGAACAGATAGACTTATTGAATACAAGTATAAGCCGAATAGGCAGAAATAACACTGACATACTGGAAGTGACCTACCTAGTTGCTAAGAAAATATGACACAAGGAAAAATACTACATATCTAGTGCAATAATCAGGGAAAGTGTAGCAAATGAGCTGGTACGATAAATAAAGTAAGTGGTTGCATTGTATGAAATAAATAAAAAGATATTGTAAATTGTAATATTGGACATTTGAAGCAGAAATCGATTTGAAGAAACCAAATTAGAGAAGCTAATGACTGTGACTGTCAATGCAACTTGGGAACAGTGTTGCTTCTTTAGTGTTTACATAGAACTACACTATTTGGTACATTGTCACTAGAAAGCTGTCATGCAGTCTAGGAAGGAAACAGAAAAACTGAAGTTATTCTTCCATTTGGATCACTGTCCTCCCAAACATTGCATGCTGCATACTTTGTTACTTCGTATTTAAGGATGAAAAAAATCGATGACATGCTAATAGGGAACAATCGTCATGAATCTCACCATCAATGCCAATACATAAAAGCAGCAATATTACTTGAGCAAAGACTAAAATCAAAGATCAGTTTAATAATAATGAGCACTAAACAGAGGTTAACGATATGAAATAGTACCTCTGAGATCTTTTTCCCCAGCTTCTTTGAAAAGAAGTGCTGCCTGGAGAATCCAAATTTAGAATGAAGAAACAAATACAGCCAAAAGAGAAAACAGGGTACATCAGCTGGAGAATGACACACTACCCGTATCACTTGTGCATGTGCTCGGATCTTTCTTCTTATCATCTCTTTCTCTTCCTCCTTTTTAAGGTCTAGAGTATATCTAAAGCGACGTGAAGCATTGAGCACGAGAGCAGCTTGCTGAAATGAGAGGATACCATAGTTGTCAGAACTGAAGAATACATAGGAGCTCGCATTTGTCCACTGTCCATGGCAAACTCTACCCCAAAGACCTCTTCACCTCTTACAACAAGTTCTCATAGCCCCAACTTACAACAGTTAAGTCAAACGGGTATCTCGTTAGCTGTAATAAAAATGTTACTGTTTTCTTCTTTTCGCAATTCCCCAATCCATGAACTGGCTACTCCACTCATTTTTGCTTGAGCTTCTGGCTTCTGTCTTATTTTTCACTATTCAACATTTTCGTCTTTTTCTGGTTTTTTTGCTTTTTTGAGCTTTTTTGTCGGTTCTTTTTCCCGTATTCGTTTGTACTGTCCGTGATAGGCTAACCTGTTTTTCCTATTTTTAAATTTAATTACGCCAAATAAGCCACTGTCAGCTACATTATTTTTTCAGCCAGCTATAGTGCTTTTGGGCAGGGCATAAATCTGTGAAACCACAGAAATTAGTATTTTTTGCATGAATGGATCCATGAATGCATGATAGACCTCTATTTTAAGCATTGTTCTTTCATTTGCTGTTTTAGGAGAAGTTCTCTGTGATTCTGCGAATGTTAGGTTAAAAAAATGTCAGCAAACACCAAACAGACTCCAATGCCTTCACTCACAGGAAATGTAGACACAAAATGCTTGTAATATTCAAATCATCAGAACAATGAGGATGGCTGAACAAAAGCAATCAGTAATGCATCAAAACACTTCAGTACTTCACCGCAGTATACTATACTAGCCCAATAAACATAATTTCAATCCCCTTTTTCTGCACATAACTGGCACATGTATAGATTTCACACGCACTAAATAAATCACGACATGGCGCCTCCAGACTGCAGTCACGAAATCATCCCAGAATTACCGCATTTTGAGCATTTGCAAAACAGCACAGTTCAGCGTATACACACCAATCGACAATGCCCCATCGCCCATGAACAATGCGCCATTACCGACCCGATTCGAATGAAACAGCATCAACGATCACAGCGTCATAGGATAGGAGAGAGGAGAGGGCGAGCAAAGGATCCCGTACCCTCCACCGCCGCAAGCGATCGTGGGACGCGTTCTTATGCGGTATATCGAACGCGTCGCCGAACTCCTCCTCAGTCTCCGCATCCTCCGCCCTATCCCGCTCCGGCGAGCGGATCTCCGGCGGCGTCGGCGACCTCCCCAGCGCCATGCCCAATCAAGCCCCAGCCACCTTCGCAGCGCCGCCCTGCACATGCAGCACGCACGAGCACACAACCAATCACCACGGGATCGATCGATCGCGAACCTCCCTCCCGCAGGCGTACGCCGTACAGGCGGGAAGGGAAGGCCAGCCCCGGGGGGGGCGCGCTCGCGGCTCGCCTCACCTCGGTGCCGCGAAGCTTCTAGAAGGTTCGACGGGCCAGTTCTCGGGCTCCGCCCCGCGCTGGCTCAGCTAGCTTGCGGCTTCGCCACCCTCCCTCTGTGTGTGTGTGTGTGAAGCTTCGTGATTTGCATTTCTTTTTGCGCCCCGCTTTTTTGGTCGCGAGTTGGGATTTGCATGAGGAGCTTGTTTGGGGAAACTTCCACGAAGCTTCTGCGCGGCGCCTCTCGCTGCCACGTGGGCCCTGGCCCGCCAGCTCGCGAAGGCTTAACGGTAAAGCCCGTGCTCGTATTGGCGGGTAACGTGGGGTGGCCCACCTGTCGGTCTCTCGCGCCTCGCGCGGGAGGTAGGTCGGAGGCAGGGGAGTTTGGCGCGGCGGGTCCAGGCTGGCAGGTTTGAACCTGTAATGGAAGTATTCGTTCGTGCTTATCAGCTGCATGTGTTTGCTTGTTAGGTGTGTTTGGTTGAGCTGTGACTTCCAAAAAGCTTTGTGAGTGTGGTATGTGGAAAAGTTGCTGTGGAAAAAAAAAAATGCTGTAGGTTGTGGGTCATGGAAAAGCTATATCCTGTTTGGTTCAAACAAGTATAAAACTTACCTCCTATCTCTATTTTCCTTGAAACAATCAGAAATGACTCTCTATTTTCACCATTTCAAAAGCGAAAGCCAAAAGCGAGGTCCAAGATGCTTTCAAAATCAGACTACCTAAAAGTAGCTGCTTCAAAAGCGCTGATTTCTACCCCTTTGGTTGGCTTTTGGCTTTTTGGAAGCAAAAGCAGCTCCCAAAAGCTCAACCAAAGGCACCCTTAGTCGCCTAGACATGTGAATGTGCCAAAAGATGCGACGATGCTACGGGCTTGTTCTTTTTTGTTGTGTCTTGTGATTTTTAGCTGTGGTTTTTGACTTTTGGACTGTTTGTACGAGATATTACAGAGTAACAAAAACTCACATGCGGTTTTTGCCAATATAAATTAAGTCAGTAAAGTATGTACTACAATTAACTAGTAGACCCTATCTTAAAAAAATACTCCGTTTAAAAGCTAGTTACTGTAGAAAAGCCGAAAAGCAGCTTTTAGAAGCTGAAAAGAACAGGACATATGCTATGTCGACGCGATGTGATGATGTCCGGAATGAGATCGAAACCATGTCCAATGTCGTGAACACATGTTTGGGTTACCGCGATAGGAAACCACGAAAAAGCCATGCAAAGAAAATGAAAAGGGAATAAACCCCACAAAGATTGAAAATGGTTTATTAAACCCAAAGGTTTAAGGGGTGTTTTTTAGGCTACGGCCATTTGGTCTTATGCTTTTGGCTTTTTAGCTTATTTGACATTGTTTGAGGTTTTCATTGTAGCTGCTGTAATTTTTTCGGTGTAATTAAATTTTAAAAAATAGAATAATGAAAAAAGGTTCTCGGGTATCAGACAATACAAAAATACAGGAAAAAAAGAAAATGCAAAAAGTCCAAAAAGCTAAAAAGCCAAAAAAAAAAGACGAAATTAATAAGCTAAAAGCTAAAAAGCATAAGCCCAAATGGGCAGGACTGACTTTTGGCTATAGCTTATTAGTCTAATAAATATTGATTGCTAAAAGAAATTGAAATAGGTTAAAAAAAACTGGAAAGAACAAGATGTAAATCTTTTTAGTTCTACCTCTACTGCTACATAAGTGACTGTCCTCACATGGGTGGAGCTTCTTGGAGGTTGGTCCGCTCTCAACGGCTTTAACTTTTTTTTTCTTATTTAAGCTAGAAATCATTTAAAACACGTCGACTTCTATTCAACTTATTTTGGTTTTTTCGGCTTTTTTACCTTCTTTTCTTTTATTCCTTTGCATTGTCCGTGACGATATAACAGTTTTTATCTTTTTTATTTTTAAAAATTATATTTTAATTAAATAACTCAAAAAATAACAGCTGTTACAGTACACTTTTAACTAAAAGCCAATAGCCAAAGCCATAAATCAGAAGGTTAAAATCTTCGGAGCAGGGGCTATAGCCCCTCATTTGTCCAAATTTAGAAAAAAAAAATATTTCTCTTAGCTTGACCCCCTCAATATTGTTCTTCAAGCTTCGCCGTTGAGCTCTCGGTCGCCACACACACTAGTTAGCCACCACACACCCCGTGGGGCTAATTGACAACTAGACACGGACTGCCTGTCATGTCACCTTCAACATGAAATTTAGTTAACCGACGTGGAATTGCTTGCCTAGCTTTTCCGGTAACTTCATGCAGATCCCTGCAAGTCAAGAAGAGAGACCAAGGACAGGCGACAGGAGGAAGAAAGTTCAGATGCTGGCAGGTTACAGCAATAGAATTATTGGCACATGCTGCACTCTACATTGCTTGCTTCTCTCTTCGCCCCCAATTCTGGGTTCTTGCCTCTGCTGCGTCTCACTATCAGTAAGCAGTATCATGCATATATCTTTTGAATGCAGCTTATAACTTTTAACTACAACTTATTATTCTAATAAATAGTTATTATTGAAGAGCCAAAGACAAAAACCAGCTTAAAAATCAATTCTACTCTCGGGGTATTGGAGCCAGCCTGCCATGGGTGCTAGTTGACACGTACGTGCCGTGGCAGGTCGCCGACAGCAACCGCCGGCGACGAGGCCGAACCGATTCGTAGCCAGAAAGAAAGCGCCGCTCGGCGCGCACATTAAGCTGCCCGTTCGCTCGACAGCGAGTGCCGTCGCACGCGGCAAGCGCTTGCAGGAGCCAAACGAGATTCCCACGATTTTTCCTCAAGCTGCCAAGAACATCCGAGTCATGCGACCACACTAGGCCGCATGGCTGCACATGGTTTCCAGATCAGGTCAAAACATACAGACTGGAATGGGTCGGAATTAAGAACCGAGAACTTCTGGGCAGTTTCGATCATCAGGTCCCATCTACCAACCATTTGCACGTATAAACGTCACATATACAGTGGAGAATATTTGGACAGGATATCGCAGGCTTGTAGACCTTTGGTAACCAGATGGGGCATACTCATGCGTAAGACTTCGGTCATCGCAGGAATAAATGAACAGTTACAATTTTTGTTGAAAAGTGCGCACTTCACATCCTTGTTTCCCAGGTGAATGGGAATGTGCCACTTCCTTCGATTCCCTGTGATTCATTTTACACATTGCGACGTAACAGAACTCGAGACACAAAAGCCTATCCGTGTTCTTCCACAGTAAATCTAGTGATGAGCGAAGGTCTTGTTGCAGCGTAATATTACCTACAGTTTTCCAGAGACAAGGATCTTACAGCAGCCTCTACAAGCTTCGGTAGTCCATAACACTCACTTCATCTTCAGGAGCATCAAGGTCTTGATAGCTGCAAGCGAGGTGAAAACAGGTGACAAAACAGCTAA
The DNA here is from genome assembly GCA_036346575.1 of Dendrocalamus sinicus. Lineage (NCBI taxonomy): Eukaryota > Viridiplantae > Streptophyta > Magnoliopsida > Poales > Poaceae > Dendrocalamus > Dendrocalamus sinicus. The sequence continues at coordinate 7,144,495 of CM070664.1, forward strand.
TGGGCAGGAAAAAATATCTGGAATATCAGGTGACAAAACAGCTAATGGGCAGGAAAAAGTGTCTGGAATATCATCAAGAACAAATATTCATATAAGAAGCGGAAGTTCTAACTTGAAACAGAAAATTTATAACCATGTAAATAAGGCAATTGTTTATCCAAAAGCATAAAATTTGTAACCCTGACATGTAGCAGGGAACAACACTACAACAGTATCTTAACATAAACAGAAAACAATATTTGTAATCATGTAAGCATATAGGGAAAATGCTTTAGAAACCCAAAAACAAGCTCAACTTGGAAACACAAAATTTACACCCGAGCCTGTTTCCAAAAAAAAATCCTAGCGAAGCAAGCAATCTTAACATAGTACAAGGAACATGGTTTACAATGTTTCAGACTGCAGATGCTTAATGCAATCTACTTTTTGTGACCTTGTCATCTTTTTCAAGGTATACGAATTCCGAATTAATCCAACTATCAGCTCAAGTTTGCTAGCAAAGCGTTTGAATTTTGCACTGAACTTCAGAGAGTAAGATAGCCAGAATATGCACATCATGATAATGTACAACACAATACGTCAAAGAGAAGTCCAGAGACAAATAATCAGTGTTCTTTTTTTTTAACTATTCAGGCCTTGTTCTTTTCAGCCTCTAAAAGCTGTCTTTCGGCTTTTCTACAGTAACTACCTTTTAAACGGAATATTTTTTCAAGATAGAGTCTACTAGTTAATTGTAGTAAATATTTTACTGAATTCATTTATATTGGCAAAAACCGCACGTGAGTTTCTGTTATTCTAGAATATCATATACAAACAGCTCAAAAGCTACAAGCCGCAGCCAAAAAGAAAAAGAACAGGCCCTCAGCATACTTATTAAGTTGACCATGTTTCAGAATTTGAAAAAAAATCATATTCTTTTGAGCTGCAGGCTTGCAGCTAATGGCTTTTAGTTGTGGCTAACAGCTTTAGGCTGCGCTTTTCAAGATGGTGGCGGACGACGGGCGCTGATGCGGACAGCACACACGCCGGCAGGCTCAGGAAGCCGTTTGGAGAAGTAGCTTTAAGAAGCCACCCCATTTATTTTGGCTTCCGAAGAAACTGAAGCCAAAAGCTAAAAAGAACAGGGCCAATATCTTACATTGCATGGTGAGGGCAGCTTAGGGAACACAAGTGCAAAGAGATTTGAGATACAAGTATTAACCTTCGTATTTTACGAGGATCGTGCAGAAAAGGGGGAGGAAGAGGAGGAGCAAGGATTGGTGATGGACCACCCATTGGGGGACCACCACCCCTCCCAGCTTTCCTAGGACGTGGACCAGCAGTTGGCTCAAAAGGTGGTGGCCCACCCTGATCCCTCAACATACGCATTGCAACTTCAGGTGGTGCAGGAACAAATGGTCCTAATGGGCTGCAATGACAATGAAGAATGAACCAATAATGAGTACATCATTGTGCTGCACAATAAGCAGAAGTTGCAGACTTACCCAGCACCAGGTACAGGCATCAGCACTGGAGGCGCAGGAATATCCGGAGGAAAGGCGCCATGCATAACCGGATCACCATAAGAATCATACATTGGATCATCAGGGTTTTCACTAGATCCATCAAGGGTTGGTGAATCAACATTTCTGTCAAACCTACAATTGCCACGCTCATCTCTCAGCCGACTCTCCATTGGTGGCCGGTGTCTGCCTTTTTCCCTCTGTAACATTGACCAAAACAAACAGACAGGAACTTAAATAGTTGCCAATTTGCAAATGAATATAAACCAGGCAATTAGGCTTACTGGAGCAGCTTGCTGCATGATAGGTGTTCCGCCAGGTGCCTTGGGATCACTGCATTCAAGATAAAATAACCCATAATCGTCTTGCAATAGAAAACATTAGTTCAGTCAAAAGGATGTCGATGCAAAAAAAACATACTTCATATAGTTCTCAAAATAAATATCCTCTCTCACTTTTGAAGTCAGCTCCACCACCAAATCTGCATGCTTGAGTTTGAGATGCTTCTGGACAAACTCAGGAGCATGAAAAAGCTTTGTGCAGCCCTTGGCTCCACAACCATATTTCCATCCATACTTTTCATCCCTTATTTTTCTCACATGTGGATCCAACACTTCACTAGCAGCTGCGTCAATCTTCTCCCTTGCTTTCAATATTTCCAATGGATCTTGACTTTGCAACCTGTCTTGCCAAAATGAATCAAGTTTCTTCTCCCATTCGGCTGCATTTGAGCTAGCACCATTATACGTCCTTGAGTCTGATTTCACATGCCTTAAGCCTTTGGGCTCATTTGTCTCAGACATGCCATAATAATCCACACCATGGATACGCCACAAATAGGTAACAAGAGTGTCCAGCAACTCTACACCCTCAAGACCCTTTACAGTAGATGAGCCCCGTATTATTACAATTGGTTCTATTGAACCATGTGATTTATCCCTCTCTGCTTTGTCGTGATCCCTGCTCGATAGAACATTGTTCTCAATGCCCTTCTCAGAATCAAGTTGACAAACGAGAGCTTGAGTTTGTTCAATGTCAATTCTAATTCGCCGAGCCTCAGAACTAACTGGATGAGCCTTGGGAGCAGCATAATATGAATCATCAGGGCCCTTTCCAAGTTTCCGTTTTTTTCCATTCGCATCCACATCCTCTAAATTCAGACCACTATTATTTCCAGATTTGTTCACTGCAGAACTTGTTAATCCTGGACCACTGCACAGTGGCAAATAAAAATAAGTAAAACACATACTCATGTTTTTGTGTGTGTGTGCGAGCGTGCATGCGAGAGAGAGAGGATCTCACGTATCCAAACTTCCACTCTGCAACTCTTGGAAGAATTCATTTGCAGCAGTTCTTGCAAGTTCATTTCTTCTACTTGAAAAAAGGATAGTATAGTTATCACTTAAATTGACTGGGAGAGATGATAACGATATTATAAGAAAATGGCTAACCTTTCCATAACAGATTCAAGGTTAGTAGGATGGTACTTGTTTCTCAACCTACGACGAAAGCATGAAATGCAACAGTAAAAGGTTATTGAGGAAAACAAATCATTAGATGATACATCAAAAGGATGTAATCCAAAAAAGTATTACCAATCTTCATTCTTATGAAGGTCAAAGTAAGCTTTCTTCTGAGTTGTGATGTACTCTGACTTGTACTCCTCATATCTAAAGATTAGCACAATGAACGGAACACATTAAACATACTGAGAGTAGAGTGCACAGAACAGAATTAATTTTTTATCTCAATAAAAAGAAAGATAGAATGGTCGTAGTTGAAATATAAGTCTGCCAGAAATTCACAGTTTAAAGAAAAGACGCTCAGCTTAGCACACCTGCGTTGAGCTTCAACTGGCGAAACATCATCTTCGAGCTCCTGCATGAACTGCTTGTAAGACATCAGCCCTTCCCTATAGAGTATAAATATTGGTCACTTTGCTTGTGTCCCATAGCATATAAGGAAAAGAAAACAAAAGTAACACCTAGATATATAAGGTAAAATGTACTTTTAGCACTCTTCTTTACCATGGGTTAATTTGGTCCCTCTACTTTAAATTGTTCAAATTGGTCCCCCATACTTTCAAAACTCATCACAGTTGGATCTTTTTTAAAGAAGATGGATAGAGAGCTGAATTAGGCACATCAGAATGTTGCTTACATTTGAACGGAGATGATGTGTACGCAGCATATTTTTTTCCCTCTTATTAACTTGTGGAAGCATCTATTTATGTTCACATCAAACTTATTCAAACCAAAACCAATGAGAGTAACCATAATTTTTTGCACAAAATGTAACTTGCTGTTGTACTAACTTAATTTTCCATCCATCTCTTAAATGGAAGGACCAACGGTGAACCAGAATAGAAAGAAGATGGATCAAAGTGTGCCCTGGAACAAAGGAGAGGTGGCACTGAATGTACCATTTACCCAGAAATCTGTGTGAAAAGAGTGCTCCAACAAAAGATGAAGCAAAAACATCAATACAGTGAACTACAATCTCCTTAGCAAACGGCATTTGTGTGATTATCTAGTTGTATTTGCCATTGATTTTACCATCAGTGATTCATGTGTGACAGTGACAATGCTGGCAATCAAACAACCTATACAAGCTGTTTAGGCAATGAAGACATCATTGAGAATCAAATTTCCACATTCCAAGCACAGACAGTCAGACAATTGAAGAATAAAGAAGTTAAATAGATAACAAGAAACAATATGTGACCATGCAGTCGTTTTAGATATTTAAAAAGGTAAAATTGTGCTGTTCCCCAATGCATTTGCTCAGATTCTAAAGGAGGTATCTCAAGAGGTGTCAAAGATTGCTAATAAGAAACAATGTGACCATGCAGTTGTTTTAGATATTTTAAAAGGTAAAATTGTGCTGTTCCCCAATGCATTTGCTCAGATTCTAAACGAGGTATCTCAAGAGGTGTCCAAGATTGCATTTTGTTTCTTTTAATTTTCAGCGTGTAACAGTAAATTGTGAACAGTAACCAATTTCTTCAATGGTCCCTTTATTTGTCAACTACGGCGTACTGCTCAACAGATACAACAATACTATAAAAATCATACACAATTGTTCAAAAGGTCAGTGATAATTGTCACTTTTTACTGTTTAATTCACACAATGATCGAGAAAAAATCTTAAGTGTATACTTGACGTGGCTTGCAATGGTTGTTTCTTTGATCACTCAATGGCCATGTTCTTTTTCAGCTTTTGGCTTTTCTACAATAACTAGTTTTTAAACGAAGTGTTTTTCAAGATGAGGTCTACTAATTAATTGTAGTACATACTGTACCGACTTCATTTATATTGGCAAAACCACACGTGAATTTCTGTTACTTTATAATCTCTCGTATGAATAGCCCAAAAGCCACAAGCCGCAGCCTAAAGTTATAAGCCTCAGTCAAAAAGAACAGGCCCAATATATGGGAATGAGGATTGGTGTTTTCTTTTTCATGAGTATTTAGTTCAGGTCCTGTAGAGTACATTACTACATTAATCTTTTGCATTATGATGTTTGCACAAGAAATTTCTAAGTACATGTCTTATATTCAAAGCTTGCCACTCGAAAGATATGACAAGCCCAATTGCTCATAAAATTCGACAATGGACCAACCAGAAGTTCTGAAATTTGTATGGTACAGAATGCAAAGCATGTAACCATTTGTCACTAAATAAATGAGAAAGCACATCATAAAAATACATGAAAAATCCAGAATTACATACGTACCTACAAGAGTTCCCCGAGCCTTCATTCCATCCACCACGTCCCGAATCAAGCCAATCTATAGAACATGTTGGAACAACAACAAAATGCACATCATTAAAAAGCAATTCAATCGACCAGCAACTAGAGTAGACATGAAATAATTTATGTACCCATGTGCTACTATTTTTATCAACCTCTCTCTTTTTAGTGTCCTACACTTTTAAGATCAAAATTTACAAACATGAAACGTGACTTGACTTTGCTATGATTCAGGATACAGTCTGACTAGACTATCGTATTAGATACGAGGCAAATGAACTAGAGCCAGACTGCTTTTCAATCTCACATGGGGCTTAAAACTACTAGCATCCATACCAAATGATAATTAGTGGATACCGGACAACCCCTCATCCACCAATGCATACCTGGTCCGCGATTGTATCGGCCCTGGCCTCTCTCATCACCATATCCACCTCTTCCTCCTATGCCACCATGATCATTCCCATACCTAGGAGACAAATGTCAACAAGATTCAAAAGTTGCAAAGGCCCTCAAAACAATGTGCAAGCACAAAAACAAGAGACCAGCAGACACCCAAACCATCAGATAATTTCCTTCTTTTCTGATCATAGTTACAACAAAGAGCAAACTTTCCAAATCAAAACAGCACATCAAGTATTGTGAAGAGCTACCGTACGCCCATAAGAACTATTAGTTGCAACACATCAACGAATATGTTTGCTTCATATAAAAAAAAATCGAAGCCTTTGAATATCCAAGTTATCAACAGTGCCTTAGGTTGAACAGTAACAATCAATGCAGGAATATCATGTTTTTGAACAGTGTTATTGGGATTCAGGAGCTAAACATAGGAAAAACAAAACATCCCCGTATTATCAGTGTGATGAAGCAATGTTCTTCTAGCCAAAAGGACTAACAATTCTGAAACTATAATGAACCTCAAACCTCTTCACTCAATCAACCCAAATTCTAAAACCACTGTTACAGCAAATGGCATGCAGCAGCGCTTATCGCACACTGCAAGTCCGCAAAGCTACACTTAAACAGTTCCTCTAATTGTCATGGCTAAACCGATCTAAGACCACGATTTCTGATCAGCAACAACCGATTTCCACTGATAGCAACAAGCAAAGACCCTAGCAAGCTCCGATAATCCGATTGGGTCGTTTCAGATACCAAGCCGAACTCTCCCCCCACCCCGCACCAATATCCCCTAAGGCTCTCACCTCCTGTCGTCCTGCTCGAACCCTACTCCCCCGAGACGGCGCCGGTCGAACCCGCCGCCCTCGTCCCTCCGGTACCTCTTGCTGTGCAGCCCCGGCGGAGGGGGCCCGGGGGGTGGCGGCGGGAGCGCGGGCGAGGAGCGGCCGCGCTTGCGGTCGCCGCCGCCCGAGGGGGGAGGGGGAGGGGAGGGGGAGGCGTGGCGGTGCGCGTCGGCGACCTCGGCCATGGGAGCGAGGCCGTATGCTGCTTGATCTGGAGGATCTCTCGGGTCGGGAAGGGGAAGGGTGGTGCGATCGGCGAAGGGACGGGCGAGTCGAGCCAGGATGTGTAGGGAACGAGGAGGAAATGTGTGTGATGTGGGGTCGGGATGACTCGTCGTCTGAGAGGCCGGTCGGTGGGACCCACCAGCTCAGATAGTTTAGTATGAAAATCTTTTTTCTCAAACCGTCCAAGTATTTCGAGTATTTTTTAAGGCTGACGTGTAACGATTTGCAGGTTGAAAAGGTAAATACACGACGAAATACCGATTGTCCTATTCGGAAAAGCATGAAATCTTTAAAGAAACTGTTCAGTTCTCACATGAATTAGAGGAAACTTTCGTGCTCTCTAAACGGGGCCTTAGTTGGTGGACTATTTGACAGCCCATGAGCTGTCTGACGTTATCAAGCACATTCGATCGCCATAACCGAACATCGCACATTTTTGTATCTCTACTATAATTGACCAATTAAAATTACACTTAGTCCACCCAAGAATACGTCCCCGCTGAGAGCACCAACCTTCGTGCACCCACAAAAATGCACCCAGCAAATTGTCTTTATTTAAATCAAGGGCTAAAAAAAACTCTCCCTGGTTTCAACCCAATCGTGCGGCCTAGATGGAATGTAGGCTTCAACGCGAGGCTTCAACACGAGGCCCACCCGCTCTCTCGATCCCCACCTAGCTAAAATTCCGCCTGACTGCCGCTTCACCCCCCCTAACCCCGCACCGCGCGCCTCCTCCCACCTCCCACTCCTCCGCCGCACTCCGCCTCGCTCCCTCCCCGCTCCGCCGCCGTCTCCTCCTCCCACCCGCTCGCTCCGCCGCCGCCTCCTCCCCTCCCACCTCCGCCGAGGCCGCGCCTCTGCTGCCTGCCCCCCCCCGCGCCGCCTCTCTCTCTCTCTCCTACGGTTAGGGTTTCGCGCTTCTTCCCTACCCATGGCGGCAACCACGGCAATCTCGCTCCTCGCGCCTCCCTCCCGCCTCTCGCCTACTACAGCCAATCGCCTCTCTCCCGGTCTCTGTGCGCCGCCACCATCCCCATCTAGGGTTCCGGTTTCATGCGATCTCGCGCGCGCAGAGAAACCCTAGGGGCCTCTCTCGTTCGAACCTCGGGGCGCGACCAATGGGCAGGCGGGGCAAGTGCGGGACGGATCCGACTCCTCGGGTCGGGCCGGCCACCTCGCCTTCTCGGCGTGGAGTGCGCCGCCGAGCGAGTGCCTCGCGGAGTCTGGGCGTCCGACCAGCGCGCGACCGAGCCCTCCGAGGTGATGCACAAGTTGGAACCCTAGGTATTCCTCACTCGGTTCTCCTCCTCCGATTCCTCACTCGATTTTCGCTTCTTCATCCTCCCAAGTTGGAACCCTAGGTGCACCTTCTTTCTCGATTGATCCGGTGGCGGCGGCTCCGGGCATCTTGAGGAGGCTGTGCTTCCATCAATAGTCTTTGCGAAGGGCACCTCCGTGCAGCTCATCTCGCCGAGGTTGCATCCGCCGGTCATCGTATTCGTTCGTCGGCACCACCTTGTTGTACCCGCTGACACTGTAAGTCCAAGTGAGGCCGAGCTCCACTCCAACTAGGCACACACAAATTCGGTATAGCTAATTGTTTCTTCTCTGTTCTTTGGATGCATCAGAGGCAGTCCATGAGAATTTGGATGTAGGGGTTCTTGATTTTGCAGAGGATATTTGGGATGATTGGGATTTCCTGTGAATTATCAATTGATGTGATGGATGGAAGAATCTTATGTTAAATAAGGATGTGTTGATTTCCACAGAAGCCAATTGTGAATTCTATGGGATAGAACTGCACTTGAGATCAATTCATCTATCGAATATGCACAAAAATACAAAAATGAAAATTTTCCATGAACAAAGTGTAAGTTTGTTCAACTATGTCGATTCAATATCCCCTCCTCCCTTTGGTTTTACTCCACATCTTGTTTGTTGGCTTGATTCTATTTACTTTTCACTGTCCTTGTTCCATCTATATGTTGTTTTGGCTCATCAAACACATCAAAAGTAATTTAGATGTAGTCTTGATGGAAAAATTAAGTGACGATCCAAATAAAGAAGGAAGAGGGGAAAATAATCTTTCCATTAACGATACATTGTGTGCCAATTATGGATATTTCATACCTTAACACCATTACTCCATACGTCATTCCTTGCGGGATATGAACATAATATCAATGAAGTAAGACATTACAAACTTTGATTATAGTTGTACTTTGAATTTACTGATGAGGATAAATGAGCGATTCAATCTGTTGATGTAGCTACCTTTGCGGTTCCTTGATCTTTGTGGTCGATAGTATTCAATTTCGAATATGATGGCAAGATTCTTGATGATGTGCAATACACCTCAACCTTCATGGTTCAGTTTTGCTATCAATTTCTTATTATCAAAAAAACCAAGCGATACATGAGGAAATAGTGATCAAGTGAAGAAATTTCAGAAAAGTAGTTCAAGAGAAATATTTACTTTGCTTTTGGTAAAGTTCCAACAAAACTTAGGCATAGCTTCGTATTTCACCGCAATGTTTTCTGGGGAACTTAAGTTGTACATTTGGAATATGTCCTTTTGTGATTACGGAAAGTCGTTTGTTATTTTTGTGATTCATTGTACAATTGTATCGGGACTATTAATGATTTAATATGAAATATTCAATGTTAATTCTCCTCTTGCAAGGATTTTAGGGAAACTTAAATTTTCATATCTTTCCTTGCAGAGCCTGGTTACTATGAAGAATGAAACTTTGGTATAATCTTTGCAGTCAACAGTTTATTTTCTTAGCTTCCTGCATAAGCACTCTTTCTCATAAGAACAGCATCATCTTTCTTGATTCCTCATACCTGTGCATAGGGATCAAGGCCTTCAAGTGAATAACTGATTTATTGCTGGGTTTAGTGTAGAGTATCGTAACTGTTAATATTTGTTACCCTGCCATGTAGTTTGAAGATCCCCGTGATGCTGAAGATGCAATTCAGATCATAAGAATTGGCCAGTTGGTTATCTTGTGTGTTCCTGGAGGTATAGTCCCAATTCTTCACCCCTAGAATATCTGCCAAGCTTGAAGTGCATGCAATGTTTTAATCTATTGACATGTTTTATGATTACCTCTCTCTCTCTCTCTCAACACACACACACCCCGCCAACCCCTAAATTCCATGGTTATGTTTTGATGCAGAATTCACGACAATGGTTGGCGAAGCGCTACGTGATCTTGTCAAAAATGTACTTACAAGTGGTAGCAATGGTAAATTTAATAACAATATTCATGTTCTTCTTGAAATGACAAATACGTATTCTCGGTATGTTACAACTTTTGAAGAATACCAGATCCAAAGATACGAGGTTAGTATATTCTTAGGTCATCTTTTCTTTCGATTGATAACAAAATATGAAATGAAGCAAATAAAATAGCTTCATGTTCCTTGCACAATTTATTTGTAGTTATGTGCATAGACATTTTAATCTGTATTACTAGGTTCCTTTGGTCAAGACATTTTTAATCGCATTACTAGGTTCCTTTGGTTTAATATATGTCTAAATCAGCACTTCATCTATGTCGATTTACACCAATATCTTGAAATTAAGATTACCTTTCTTGTCATGTTTTTAATATCCCCGCTCAATCTAGAAGTATCGGACTATTATTAGGCTCGCATATCGGGGTCCTTCCATTTGTTTGCAAGCTTGCACTAAAATTATCTTGTTTTGAAGATCTCAGTGAAATGTTTTGCAATATTAGTTCTTTCAACCATATCCATTTCGTGTAGTGCAAACAAAGGGGAAAATCAGCCTTTTTAGACTTTGCCCGATTGCATCGATTGGCTTTTATTGATGTGTCCTAGCGACTATCTCATTATTTCTTTAACCCAAATTGTCTATGATTTTTCCGGAAAATATATACCATAGGATCACTCGGATATGCATAGTTTAATCAACAATTTATTGGAATGAACACCTTTTCACAGGAGCATCACCTTTTGAAAAATGGCAAAGGTTTGTACTACTAAATTCTGAACCGTTGTTCTCAAGATTTTCACATCGCACCCACTCTTGTACCTCTGAAGAAAGTGTACGCAGTTGTTTGATCCTCTGCACAGAAATTTCTTTTATGCTCATTTATTTAGCATAGTCTGGACTCTGGAGAAATCATAGTAGCACTTGGTCCCTTTAAAAAACTATTACTTTGTTAAGGTTAAACAAACTTGCGAGTAACCATATAGTTTGATGTTGTTTCTTAGTCATAAAATATGGTTATTCACTTGGACATATAGTCATATAGAGCGTCCAAAACTACTCAAGTACAAGTATACCCAGGATGTCAATTGTCTTCTTTGGGTGTTTGGCAGTACAAATTTGGTTAACTGTCTTCTTTATGTGTACGGATCAAAAGTTTGGATTTTTTCCCTGTTTGCGTTTGCTAGGCTTTTTGTTTTGTTATGGTCGAATACCGTGTCGTCTGATGTTATGATTCCCTATTTCTTTTGCAAGATTAGATCTTTTGGGGGGTAAAGACTTGTATTTACTAATGATTTGGTTTGTGAGGGAAGTTTTTTATATGGTTTGGCCATTCAGTCATTCACTCTTCCACCAGTTAGTTTCTATGTTTTTTGGTGTTGTGGTTCTGTTGATATGCCACAAATATGTTTAAAGCTGTCGAATCCTCATTTTGATTTTATGGTTCAGTCGAATCAGATTTATTGATGGCCTTTCTCCTCATGGGATGAAGATCGCGTTGAGAAGTACCTTAAAAGTATGGAGCTATTGAGAAAATTGAACTTGCCCAAACATGCCAAAGACGGGAGAAAGGATTTTGGGTTTGTTACTTTTGATACGCATAATAATGCTTTGTTGTATGTCTTGATGGGATAACTAATTGCGAGATTGGCGAAGGTGATAACAAGGTCTGTTTCCCAAGCGTGTTTGCTGTACCTTTTAACCGATTTTTACCATCTACTCTTTATCTGTTGGTCAATGGATGAGTGATCATGCAATTCCTTCTAATGGTCATTACTTCTGGTTCCTTCTAATGGTCGTTACTTCTGGTTCAGGCAAAAGTGAGAGCCGATTGTCAAGACCAATACGAGAGACCTCCTAGAATGAAGCATGGGTTAAGGGAAATTTTAGGATTGGGCATAGTGCTCCTCGAGGTGGCCATTTTCCATATGCTCATTGTCCTCCACCACGCCGGCCTCCACCACGTGTTATGCGACTGATGTTAGTCGCCTACCACCCATCGTGAGTCGCCCACCAAGAGGCCAATAGATATTAGAGATAGACGCCTGTTATGTCAATACCGGATAGAGTTAGGCGAATGCTTCCTCTGGAGAGATCCTATGATAGAAGGCCCCTAGGTGAGCTGATGTTATGTACAATCTATCCATTTTTGTTGCAGTCCAATCCACTCTAGCTGCCTCACTTTTTCTCCATTTGAGTACAGCTCCTGTTTACCCAAAGAGAAGTCCAAGGAGAGAATATGGAAGGCATGATGAACTTCCTCCTCCAAGGAGCAGAGCATTCAATCTTCATGCTGTTTTCAAAGAGGTCCATAATGTTACCCTCCAACTATCTAATATCCGTAATGTATGGTATTCTAACCTATGTTACCCTCCAACTATCTAATACCCGTAATGTATAGTATTCTAACCTGAAATTACTCTATGGCATTACAGGTAATGAGTTTCATCAAACCGATTGCAGCTATCAAAAACTTTCAGAGCGACTACGTTGTCCCAGATTTGCCTCTATCGGCCATTGGTGATGAAAAGCGACTCATGCAAACTATTCGAACATCCGTGGTAATCTCATGTTAAGTTCACCAAGGAGGGCCACATCTCACTCTTAGCTTCAATTGTGAAGTCGACTCTTTAAGAGACTTAAGAACCGTTGATTCCTCCGGTATGGCCCACCATGGCGATTCTCGTTCATCCGCCCGACTCTTAAAGAAGAGAGAGGGTCGCCTTGTCTCAAACCTAGATACCGGAGGAGTGTATGATGAGCTATGATATGATGTACTCTAAGCGATTGTTGATATGATATACTCCTAAGCATTGCGAGAGAGTTCCAAATAGGGGGGGCTCATTAGTTGGTTGTCCCTACTTCTGCATGGGTCCATGAGGAGTCTTCAGTAATTTTTCGAAGATGAACAATGGTGTGTTTGTGCGCGTGTCAGTGTGTGTGTATCGGTGGTGGTGGGCTCACTAACATTTAATTCAGGTACCTCTATTTATTTTCTAAGTGCTAGCTGATCTTGAAGAGAGTTACCATCCACGACTGCAAAATATCATTGTGCTGCACTTCTTACGTGGTGTTAGGAAGTTGAAACTTCGGAGTCCGGAAGTAGCGTTGCATGTGGGATTCTTCTACGTGTTTCATGTGGAAAGAAAGGACAGTTGTATTAAATCCCAATATCCATTTCTCCAGTTAAAAATGCAGCGAATAGAAGTTCTAAAGGCCGCTGGACTAGGCCCCCGACGCTGCCTCCACCACGCACACTTGAATCTTAATGAATCTGATTATTCGTTTTATTTTTTACAAATTTTATCTTATTTTGTATTTTATCGTAGCGTTAGCACGGGTATACTACTAGTCTGATAAACTGAGAAAGCATTCGCATCCTACGCTATTCTATTCAGTCCATACAGAATTGCAGGTAGGGCATGTTGCTAGCACTCGGATGCTGTGCTAGGCAAGGTTCCACATGCTAGGTGGGTAACACTCAGCAAGCCAACGATGTACCATTCTCAAGAGAGCAGTGTGTCTACAGTCTCACAAGCCAAAAAAAGTACTAGCGCACGAACAGCGCATGCGCTCATCCACTTGTTCAAAGATGTAGAGCATTTCAAATGCAGATACGGTTTTAGTGGTACCGAAACTTCTAGGCTTCTAGCTGACTTGAGACATGCTAACGATTCAAAATATTTGAGTCGATATTATCTTTACTATTATAAAAATATAAGTTGGTGGTCATCGATCCGTTCTTCCTCCTCTTTTCTCAGCCGTCCGATCAAAGATCAGCCGTCCAAATCCGCATATAGATAGTTCTCTCGCTCCTCGTAGAAAAGGTCGGGTCGACACGTGAGCCGCATTCCTCCTCTTCTCTTCCCCCGCATCATCCGCCTCCCGCGATCACTCCATCTCCTACAACCGCTGCCTCCTTTTCTCCCCCGAACCCTCGTGCCACACCTCCTCCTCCTCAACACCGCCACCAATCCCTTCCCCGTATGGCAGCGTCTGGTCGTAGTCCCCAACTTCCCCCAACAGCGTCGCCCGCCTCCCCACCTCCACCTCCCGCAACCGCCGCTCCTTCTCCCGTGAACTCTCGTGCCGCACCTCCTCCTCCTCGGTGCCGCCACCAATTCCTTCCCCATGCGGTAGCGTCTGGTCGCAGTCCCCCAACTTTCCCCAGGGCGCCGCCACCAATTCCATCTCCCATCGCCCCTCGATGCCGTGGTCGAAAGGGCGGTGGTCGAAGGGGGAAGTGGTCGACGTTGAAGGGTCATGGTCATCGAAGGGGATAGTGGTCAAAGTTGAAGCCATGGTCGATGTCAAAGGGCCATGGTCGAAGGGGACAGCGGTCGATGTCAAAGGGCTATGGTCGAAGGGCATAGTAGTCGAAGGGGACGGTTGTCAAAGGTGGAAGTGATCGACGTCGAAGGGCCATGGTCGAAAGGGATAGTGGTCAAAGGAGGCAGTGGTCGACGTCGAAGATCCGTGGTCAAAGTCGAAGATCCGTGGTCGAAGTCGGCCGTGGTCGAAAGAGGCCGTGGTTGAAAGGGAAAGTGGTTGACGTCGAAGAGCCGTGGTCATCGAAGGCCCGTGGTCAAAGAGGATAGTGGTCGAAGGAGGCAGTGGTCAAAGTCGTAGATCTGTGGTTGAGGTCGAAGATCCATGGTTGAAGGGGGAAGTGGTCGACGTCGAAGGGTCGTGGTCAAGGGGGGCAGTGATCGAAAAGGGCAGTAGTCGAAAGTTGAAGATCCGTGGTAAAAGTCGAAGATCCTTGATCGAAGTCGAAACCGTGGTCAAAGGGGGAAGTAGACGGCGTCGAAGGGCCATGGTCGTTGAAGGGCCGTGGTCGAAGGGGACAGTGGTTGAAGTCGAATATCCGTGGTCATCGCCGAAGTCGTGGTCGAAGAGGGAAGTGGTCGGCGTCGAAGGGCTATAGTCGAAGGGGACAGTGGTTGAAGGGGGCAGTGGTCGAGGTCAAGGGGCGGTGCTCGAAGTCGAAGGGGGCAGTGCTCGAAGTCGCGGTCATGGTCGTAATCATAGCGCCCGTGGACGTGGTCGTAGCGGTCATGGTCGTAGTCGTAGTGCCAACCCGGAGGGCACCTGCTGGTTTATCCACAACCTCCACCACTACAAGTTCCCCCTCCAGTTGGACATCCCCGTCGCCTACCCCTAGGTCACCCCCAAGATCGAGCTCCCCACCCTCAGCGGCAAGACCTACAAGGTGGTCAAAATCGAAACCATGGTCGAAGGGGGCCGTGGTTGAAGGGGGAAGTGGTCGACGTCGAAGGGTCGTGGTCGAAGGGGACAGTGGTCAAAGTCGAAGGGGGAAGTAGTCGAAGTCGAAGGGGGCCGTGGTTGAAATCGGAGCCGTGGTCGAAGTCGAGTCGAGCATGCTAGAGCCGGCAGTCGGGCGACAGGGCACAATCACACCGGAGGCTTACCAACGTACTACCACTAGCGATGGTCGACCGCTCCCGACCTACGATCACGTGCGATGGTCGACAGCTTCTAACTTACGACCACGAGTTGTGATCGACGGCTTCTAATTTACAACCATGAGCATTGGTCGATGTGTTTCGACTTACGACCACGAGGTGTGATCGATGTCTTCTGACTTACAACTATGAGCGCTAGTCGATGTGTTCCGACTTATGATCACGAGGTATCCTTGATGGCTTCTGACTTACGACCACCAACGATGGTCGTCGGCTTCCGATATACGACCATGAGCCATTGCCAAAGACTCCCATTTATGACCACGATCGATCGTCGACTGCTGCCAACTTACGACCACCAGCGATGATCGACCGCTCCAAACCTACGATCACGCGTGATGGTCGACGACGAGGTGTGCTCGAGGGCTCCCAACCTACGACCACGAGATGTGGTTGATGTCTTCCGACTTATGACCACGAGGTTGATCGACGGCTTCTAACTTACTTGACTAATTTAAAAACTTTTAGAACATATTTGTATGCATTCTCTAAAAAAAAATTTACCACTCGTGAGTTTTAAAACATGTAGTATGATAAATTTTAAAAATCTGTAGTAACGCACGAGCATTTAGCTAGTAAGACAAATATGCCACACAATTGAATAGCGTCAACACCATTAGACGTTATTATTACACAATCATGCTTACATGTTGAGATGCGGGAATAATCCATTTCCTCCACCAACAAAAATAACCAGTTTCCACAGGCAGCATCAGCATCATTATTGTTATGAAAAGAACACCCGTGGTCCCTTAACATTTCAATTCGTCTAATTTTTATCTCTCATTTACAAAACCAGATATAACCAGTATTATTCTAGATACTAGTCAGATGGCAGCCTGGTGCCTAGCGCCTAAGCGGGCCAAATCGGCAAGGTGGGAGGGCGCCGCCTAGGTGGGCTAGGCGACCGCCTAGGGGAACAGGGGTATAGCCCATCCTCCAACTTGCAAAAATAGCGTCAATCGTACCCAAAGATGGTTTTACAAGTGGTTTTGGGTGACTTGGTGCCAACCGGGATCCTCGCCATTATATTTTATGTCCCCTAGGCAACACCCTCATATGTCAATGACTAAAAGCCTCTTTCTCCTATTCATCTTATTCACCTTGACTCAGGCTTTGGTGCCATGGCTGTCGCCGAGACACTGGTTGTAGGGACGAGAAGGTACATGAGGATACAGTTGAGGATGCATTAGTCGATGGGGGGTGGAGAAGATGAAGTCGAGCTTGTTGAGGCCGAAGTTGGGGCCTGCTTGCTTCCTTCTTTGCTCTCCATCGCCACCAAGATGAATAGAGGTCGATGATGGCCAATGATAATGATGAAGCACGAGATCGAGAAGATGAGTCGGAGTAGAGCAGTAACATCTGGTGGAGGAACCTGACGACGACAGTGCTTGGTGGTTGCCGGATCAGGTGATGAACAAGATGGTAGTGTGAGGAGGATGTTGCCGAAGATGATGGATACAAGCTTGATCTGGTAGATTCCGCCGCCCACCACCCCGCCAATGGATGGATGAAGCCAAAGATGGCAAAAAAAAGGCGCGCAATGATAGATCTAGCGACGAAGAAGCCATGGCAATGAGTTGTTGGGATCGAGCGCCGCAGTGATGGAGATGATGGATCCGGTGGTGATCAGTTGGGCTTTTTTTTGGTGGCTTATGGCTGAAAACACTGTAGCTGGTTGAAAAAAAACACTGTAGCTGACAGAGGCTTATTTAGCATAATTAAATTTAAAAAATGAAAAAATGTTAGCCCATTATGTATAATACAAATACATACGGAAAAAAGAACCGGCAGAAAAGCTCAACAAAAAGCCAAAAGTTCAGGAAAAAAACAAAATTTATGAATAGTGAAAAATAAGTTGGAAGCTAAAAGCTGAAGCCCAAATAATGAGGGCCAAGCCAGTGATGAAGGAGATGAGCTCGAACGTGCCGACGAGAATGGGGATGGCTCCCACCGGTGCCCACCTCCCGGCCAGCGGCCAAGCCGCGTCGCCCCCTCCCGCTCACCTGCTGCTGCGTCGAGACCGAGTCCCACCGCTTAGGCTTCACTCTTGATGGTAGGTAAACCGCAATTGATAATTGGTAAGGATGTGAATTGTGAAATCTTGAAATGTATTCTTATCTTATACAAATGCAATCTGTCACTATTTGATTGAGATCTTTTAACTGGATTGTACACTTGTTGGATATGTCTGCATCCACTTGGACCTTATTGCATGAGTTATTTCCAAAATTCTACTTGAGTTTAAAATGTAGACCATGTACAAAAGAAAGTAATATACTTGTTCTCGGATATTAATTGAACTCTTAATTAAACACCGCAATGGAGCACTCTCATGATCTCATCTACCTTTGTAGAAATTCATCTTAGTGATTAACGATTATGTGATTAATTGTTGGGTAGCATAAACTGAAACAATCACCTTGCTTAGAAGATAATTTAACAATTATATTGTCTTATGATGTAACTATTCGATTCATGAGATCGATAAACCCATCGAGCTCTCATAGCCATTAGCTTCACCACGTAAAATATGCTTTTAATGTGACCATAGTTATCATGTCTCTCTTGATAAGTACAATGTCTAGTCAAGTGGTGGGTGCTAAACAAACACAAATTGCTCTAGCACTCTCATCTTTCAAATCAGTATAGGAATGCAAAAAAATATTATTTGTTACGACTTGGCAATCTCATAAACCAAGATCTTACGAGGAAACAACAAGCATTTCCATCTATCAAGAGAGTGTTGACGTTCTCAACCAACACACTGAAGACATCTCTTTCTTGCATTTGATTATACAAAATGAAGCGGGCGTAAATCCTCGTAATTTAGGTACTCAAATTGTATCTTTGTCATGTTACATTTTTATATTTTGATATTATGCCATGTTTTTCTTATTATGCTTCATGTTTACTTGTTTAGTATTAAACTCAAGTTTCATATCAGTAATACAATTAGCCAATTATGATATATTGTTGTTATATCGTGATATGTGTATAAATTGGAGTTAGTTTTAGGTTAGAGTTCAGCCCGGGACGTAGCCAAATCCTGGTTCCGCCACTGGCTCCCACTAGATCCAATTGGATTCAACTGAGGCAGCAGCTTGCTGCTTGCACGAGGTTGATGATATGGATGCTATATGGCTAACATGTGGCAAACCACATGAGTCAAAGTTAGTCAAAACCGTCATTTCCTAGCCATAGGGGCTTAACTGCTTAAGTGCTCTAGCTTTGCAAGTTGGGGGACGAGTTCTACCCAATTTTGTAAATAGGGGATGAAAATTAGACGAACTAAATGATCACACATAAATTATTTTCCTTGCTGTTATACCAATACGAGCATATATACACACTCTTGCCCACAAGGGGGGGGCTTTGAGATTCTCATTATTAAAATGATAGCCATCGCATTTATGCATGCTTCAATACATCATCCTTATTCTCTTTAAAGGATTGCAACACAAGCTTATAGTGCAGTGAAACTGAGTAAAAACGCCAGCTTGCGCAATCTTCACTTTACTTGCTGCTTGTCTTGATTAGCTTATGGAGTGCTCTCTTGGCTTCCTCTAGAGTCTCCACCTTGTGAGGCACATCAAATGCAAGCCTCTGAATGTTGAACTGCACAGAAGAATTTACAAACTGAAGGATGTGGACTGTGGAGAAAATAAAATTTCTTCTCAAGAGAAATTTGCCTTGATGGTGATGGTAGGCAATTATTCATATATTTTACCTGTGCACCCTGGCGAACCCGTATATCTATCCCTTTGCTGTCTACCGATATAAGAGCAGCATCATCAACCTCCCCTTCGGATGACAAGAACTCTCTAAGTGGTTTAGAGAAAATTGCATTCAACTCCTACATGTAGAGCATGCATCAGAAGCAGTTGAGGTTTTACTGTTCTCACGTATTGGAAGTACTGGCACATAGCTAACATTTTGACCCAGCTAATCTGCTGATAATGTTATATCATAAACAAGTAATCGGTGATTTGGTATGGTTAGTTGGTAACCTTTAAACTTTGTTCACCACCATCAACTGCTATCTTGTCAGGTTGAATAGCTTCATACTCCTTCACATCTACCCATGCAACAGTGCCAAAGCCTCCAATAAAGTATATGTCACTGTAATTATTGAAAATAGTTTGTCACAAATCCTAACTTACACAAGCATTTATGTCAAGCAAATATTGTTTTGTATTGAAAGGGGGAAGAAAAATATTTTCAGTTGTGCATGTGTAAATGATAGATGGGTCAACCAACATGAGATGATCGAAGAGCATAACCCATTGTCACAGACCTTATGTTCTGCATCCTGTAGTAGTAAAAATTCCCCACTGTTGAGATGCCCACTGTTGATGTTTTGCGACGTATTGCTTATGAGCCCATTCCTGAGGGATGCATGTAATCACCATTAGTTCATGAAATCATTAAACCACAAATGGAAGAATAAATCTGCAATCACTCTTAAAGGCATATCATACAATCCAATCATGTGTTCTGTAACAGCCATTCGAAAGCAACTATTCTATTTAAGCCCATGCCATGAGAAAACTGCAGCCAAAAAAAAAAAAAGGAAGACCAAAAACTAACTTCCAACCAAAAAATTACTAACTTGGAGAATTCATTGTTGTAAAATCTCAGTCCACATATGGCTTTCACACTATAGTAGCTTCACAACAGGACTTAGAGCCTAATTTGTAATGATTAAGATGCCACTTATCTACAGAAAAGTATTTACCGTGCTGATTGCAATATCAAACAACAAAGGCAGCTAAATATGAACCTGTTGTTCAGCTGGCAAAGGGTATACATCACCAAATATTGTAACACGCGCATTCGACAATCCACTCCATCCAGGTACCTGTGAAGGAGCTCATGCTATTGTTAATAAGGAACCTTCATGCTCCAGTAAAACATATTAAGCATGTTGAGGAACTTACATACCTGGACAACAAGTGTGCATCTTGGGTCAGAGAGCAAGTTTCTAGTGTGGATTGCTAAGGGTGACAGCGAAAATATTGGGTCTGCACAACACATCAAAACCAAGCAATCAACTATAGGATCTAACAGTGTGTAATTTTCATCCAAAAAGTAACCAAGTAGCTAACTTACGGCCCATTGAATCATTAGCAAAGTCAACAAGTGAACCAAACGGATATCCAGTACGTCGATGATGCATGCCAGACATGACAGTGCATAGATGAGCAAACCGCGCCTGGTAAGCACAGTGATATATACAAGACAGGAATATGACACTTCGTCCAGCATACCCAAAAAAACCTGAAGGGGCTAACTAACAGAAGTTACCTGTTCCATCAAATTGCGAACAGCCAAAGCCGGTGGAGGTAAACCATGGGCAAAAGTTGCGCTCTGCACACCACCAGATATAGGTGTTCTAAACAGGCCAGCTCTGGATCCACTTGAGTCAGGAGTGGTATGTGTTGATAGGGGCGTGCGTGACTTGTCAGTTGTGATCGGCACGATGACTCCATTTTGACTTGGATCACTTTTCGACTGTTACATATAGGTTAGTACGAATCGAACATGCATGACAGATCAAAAGGTAGATGAAATTAAAATGGACTAATTCATCTTTTTTTTTATTTTCTTAGCAACAAGGAGACGAATAACATCTTTGCGAACCTAAATCCGGAGACATGATTCCTCACCACCCATGCCTCGCATCCAATCCAGCATCTAACGAAACTCCCCGAGCACAAGAAAGCCAACCTCTTCCGGATTCATCCAAAATTCCAGACTGCCACACCCATCTACTCACAGCAACCAATACCCAAACAAAACCTCCATCTCTTCGTTCTCCCTCCCGTAAGCGGCTAAGCGTAGAAGCTTTGTTACCTTGATGACGGGAGACCCGTTCGGTATGGCGCCGGCCTGGGCGTCGTCCTTGCCGCCGCCGGGAGCGGCGGCCGCGCGGAGGGGCCCGCACGATCGGGCGCGGAGGGCTAGGCGGGACGGCGGCTGCTGGTGGTGGGTGGGAAAGGTCGGGAGGAGGGAGGAGGAAGTGGTGCCCGCGAGAGACTCCATCGGATGGGAGGAGAGAGGGAGGTGGCGGAGCGGCGAGGCGAGGCGTCGAGCGACGGAGAGAGAAGTCTGCGGCGGCGGCGGAAGGCGGCTACGGACGAGAACGGGGACGCGAAAAGCCGGGTGGGTTTGGGTTTTGGGATTTTGGAGGGGAGGTTGGTGAGAAAAAAAAAGGGGAAACGTGTCGAATCAGGAGGCGTTGGATTGGAATTGGACGGGGATCTGTTCCATCGAGGGATTCTTTCACCCTCCTTTTCCTGGGGTTGAATTATTTCCTTCCTTCCATGGTGAAAACATGGTCGTCCAAATGCCCTATTTCCTTCCTTCTTTTGAGAAAATCGCTGAGGCTGGACTGCAGGGACCAAAATACTGAAAACAAGCTTGGCTCACAGGATTCTCGTCTAAATTTCATAGAAAACCCTATATTTAATAGTAGATATTTCATTTTCTCCAAGATCCCCGTTTCCCAAACGGGGCCTATGTTAAAAACGGAGCCTAAGTTTTTGGAACATGGAGACAGAATTTGAGCCAAATTGGTACACAGGAAATTGTCACTTCTGTTTCAAGTACAAATTTGATGGGTGGTCACCAGATTACCAGTAACCTTTTCTGGTCACAAAGAGAGGCAAGAACAGCTATAATTTTACTGAACAACTACCAATAACGTCCATTGAATCATCAAGCAACGACACTTGAGTTACAATGTTTGCCCTACATTATTCGCTACACTGGTTATACACGATGATTCAAAAAGGTTATAAGGTGAAATCAGTTGGCTTATTCATTGACTTCGGCCTTCGAGTCCGCACTTGCAACATCGTTACCCTGCAATTATTCATCCATTAACAGAATAAGGGTACGAGTAACTGGTAATAATAAGAGTTCAACGAACAAGTTATATGATTGTGGCAAGATTGCTGAAGGCCAACCTTTATACAGACATAAATATAGTGAACGTCAGGTTTTGGGCCAAGAAGTCCAACAACTGATGTGCTATCATCATCTAAAGGCAATGGCTTCGTCAGTTCCCATGTCTGATTGGAACTGGTCTCCCATCTATCTGCAATAGTCCCAGTGTAGACTCAAAAGTCGTAAACAAATGAGTTTTAAAATAACGAGAATGGATAATAGGTAAAATGTTTATAGTAGTCACTAATGACAAAACTTTTAGTTATAGCTTGGCAAAATTAAAGAATACATCAAAAAGGTCAAGAGTACATGAATGGGAGACATGGTTAAGTTGAACCAGAAGTAAAACTCACTAACCTATGACATGAAGCTTTATTGTCCAAAGCTGCAGGTCCTTCATGAGACTCAATCGATAACTTGGATCCCCATAAGTGATCTGTAGCATTGTGGGACTCAAAAAATGTTATAGACACTAGACGAAACTCACATGGTTACCATGAGTAAATAAAATACTAGATCATTTACCAAAATGTAGACCCCCTTGTCCATGAGAATTCTGCAGTAAGAAGAAAGAAATAGAAGCTATAGTAAAATAAAGAGAGATATCACAAACAAATATCAGTGTACTCTTTGAAATAGAAGCTATAGTAAAATAAACAGAGATATCACAAACAAATATCAGTGTACTCTTTACCTGTTCACCTCGTCTAGCATCTTAGTTACATTCTCTTGTGAATTTTGGCCACACTGCAATGAAACACGATTCTGAGTATCATGCAGGAAGAATATCATAGTATCCTGGCAACAATTGACTCACCATAATTGAATCAAGTGTTCCTGCAAGCAACAAAATGGGTTAGAACCCAATGCCATGATGCATATGCGTGTAGAGGTGTCAGCAATTGGTAATGGTGGCACGTATTACATTGGTGATGGTACCTTTGTCAATAACAGCATCAAATGAACCAGACTCAAAATCTGACATGTTCCTTACATCCATCTTCATATCTGTGTAAATTGTAGGAAAATAATATCACATTAGTGAAAAGCCCCAAAATTTCAAAATCCAAAAAAATTTGTGATTTTTTTGCCGGTTTTGAGTGATTTTTTCATATCCTTTTGGGAAATGTTCCTTTCGCTCTTTCGCCTGGCGCTTTCTCCTCGCGTTGGCGTCTTCTCTTTTCCGTCTCCTCTCCCCGCTGTCTCCGCTCTTCTCGCGTTGGCGCGCCGATTCCGCCGCGCCACGCGCGCGCGGCGCGCCGCCGCGCAGCGCCGCGCCCGATTTCGCCGCGCGCGTCCGACCACCCCGGTCCAAAACTGGGCGCTCCGCGCCACGCGCCGCCACTCTCTGCGCTGGTCCCGCTTTGCGCGCCTCTCTCTCTCGCGCGACGCCCTCCGCTCGCGCTCGCTCGCTCTGCCCATTGCTGCCCGACCACCGCCGCGGATCCTCGCGCCACGCGCGCCATCCTCTGCGCTCGACCCCGCTGCGCCCCGCCACGCTTCCGCAGCGACGCGCGCTCCTCCCATGCCGCAGGCGCCACCCCGCCTGCATCGCCACCTCGCCATTCACGCCGCTCGCGCCGGCCACGCCTCGTCTGCGCGAGGAGACGCCCCAACTCCCGTCATTCTGTTGACTCCGTGCCTCCGCTGCCTTCTCCCAAGGAGCTCCTCCTCCGCTCGGGTATAAAATTCCTCCGGCTCCTCGCTCCTCCTTTGTTTCCCGAGCCACTCCACCACTTCCACTCGCCTCCAACCTCCGAGAAGCTCCCGGCGCCGATTGAAGTCTCGCCGCCGGAGCTTCCTTTGCCGCCCGTGAGCCGGCGGCACCCAAGCCAATCTCCTCTCCTCTCCTCTTTCTTCAATGGCATTTGCCCGAGCATCCTCCGTGTACTAATCCTGTTGGTGGGTCCCTGGCAGTACTCGCCCGTGGAACACCGCTGCCAGGCTCCTCCCACTGTCGCACCCTCCGTGGCGCCTCACTCGCCGCCTCCCGCTCCCACCGCCACCTCCAATGTAAGCCTCCAACTCCCGGATGGTGTAGCCGCCCCGATTGACCTCTCTCGCGTCGGTGACCCTCCACCGCGACGGACCGAATCACCCCTTCTCTCTCCGCCATCCCCGTTGGTCCTCACCTCCGAACCCCAAAATGGACTCCTCACTCGGACCTACCGGTGGTACCCTCGCTGCCGTCGGGACCTTCACGCGTGGTCGGAGAGCGAGGGCACCGCCGTCTCGAATCTCTCATTGCTGCGCGCGTGGCGGAGGTAGAAAACGATGGCGTGGCCTCCTCCTCGCCGGATCCGCGGTTGCCGCTAACCGCGCCGTTGATCCTCCGTCACGGCCGCCGTCTCCTTAAGTCCCACCGTCCGATCCGTAAAGACATCACCCTCGTCCGTCGGATCGCGCGCGCACGCCGCCGCCGCCGATCCGCCGCATGCGGACGCGTGTCGCCCATCCGCCGCTCATGGTGCGCTGCGCATGTGGCGCGACCTCCGCCGCTCATTCGCTCAGCGCTGCGTTCAAACCCCAGTCGGCCGCATCAGAGCAACCGGACCGCCCGATCTTGTGTATTTGATTTTCCCGGATTTTCCAATTTCCAATATTCGGAAAATCCAAATAAATCCTAGAAAATCACGAAAATTCCAAAATTCCCAAATTTCACCACTTTGCTCCAAATAATATTCCGCACCCTCTCGTGAACTCCATTCCACAGATTCTCCCCAAATAAATTCCTAAAAATCCATTTGGGGTGTTTATGCAATTTACTCCTTTTAAATAGTTTATTTTCCTCGCTTGATTAGTCTCAAGTGGATTTAATCTGTTTTGTATGTTTGCGCTAGTGTCTGAGTCTTGGAAGTTCGATTCTTGACCCAGAGCCGTGGAGGTTCTTCGTTCGAGCTAGCGAAATCATTCTGATTGACTGGCAAGTCCCAAATCCTTTGATCATATTGCAACCCATGATGTTTATTTATGTTAATACGCTATTTGCATTATGTTAATTGTGAAATGTTAGTTTGAAATAAAATAAAATGTTTAGAATGACTTGTTATGTAGTTAATCCTACCACCGTTAAATGCCATGTTTAA
This sequence comes from Dendrocalamus sinicus, assembly GCA_036346575.1. NCBI lineage: Eukaryota > Viridiplantae > Streptophyta > Magnoliopsida > Poales > Poaceae > Dendrocalamus > Dendrocalamus sinicus. The sequence goes on from CM070664.1 coordinate 7,169,987, forward strand.
TTTGTAGCCACGCCCTTGAAACCCTAGAATTAATTATGTGTTATTCTAGATAACTGTAGACTATTATCATCATGCAAAGTCTTGTCTTGATAAGGTCGTGGTGCGGCCAATAGAATTTGCAAACCCGACTCTAGGGTAGGGTGGAATGGGACACCGTGCCCTAGAGCGGAGAGTGATTGCGGGCACAAGGTAGGGTAAGGGGATTGTGGTGCGCCGTGAGACGGTTTTCGCCCATCTCTTACCCTAGGATTGGAGTAGGGTAAGTGGGGTTGAGGCGCGCCGCTAGACGGTTTCGCCACCGCTTACCCTAGGTTGGGTCGCGGGCACGCGAGGTTGCGGACCATGTGAAATTAAGGACTAAAACCCTTATCTTTGAGCAAATGTCATAGAACCCGCTCAAACCACGGGAGTTGACTTGTCAACACTTGTCTAGTAGCCGCTCAACTCGATTGAAACTCTGCGGTGTGGCGGTGGAGGAGGTTTAGCAGTGAGGTTAGGCAAGCCGTGTTTGGGTGCCTAACAACCAGAGAGTTCACTCGAAGCGGCACCGTTTTTCTCTTGTGTGTGTGTGTGTGTGCGAGCCAGACCCGAGTGAATTCTACCGGGTAGAGCCTATATAAAGAGTTGAGCGGTGAAACGACACGGCTTTCTTAACTCTTTAGCGGGAGTTAAGGGATCGTGTGGGTAAAGTGAGCAAACTCGCAGAGTCAAATAAATGGTATTCGAATCGCCGTGCTCCGGTTATTGGAGCCGTGTCACTTGGGTGATTCCAAAGAAGAAAGCTTAAGTAGTTTTGTAAACGTTTAACTTGCTTAGGTTGGTTAATGAACTCTTGTGGAAAACCACGAGATCTTAAGAAGTAAGTTTTGAGTCCGTTTTATTAAAATGATTGTAAATAAAAGCGCATCCACCAAAAGATAATAAACCAAATATATTCCCTTCCTTGAAGTTCCGTGCATGTAGTAGGTTAAGATCCCTTTGGGATTTCTTGAGCCAGTTGGTTGGCTCACGACTTGCTAAATCTAATCTTTAGAGGATCAAGACGAAGGAGAAGGCCTCCCGTTGAAGAAGTCCCGAGGACCTTTTCTTCGACGAGGACCCTTGGTCAGTAGGTCTCGGCGCGCCAGCGGATTCTGGAAGACTTTTGTAATGTAAATATGCTTTGGGCTTGCACGCCCATTGTAAAAACCACGGATGTTAATCCTTATGTCAAGTATATCTTTGGACTTTTGTTGTAAGCATGCGATGGTATACTCTTAGCGACACTCCATAACTGCTCATGCTTGGATAGTTACGAATGTCAGTGTCGACGCGCCGAAACGGGCGTTACAAGAAGTGGTATCGAGCGGGCACTTGACCGTAGGTTGAGACCTAAGGCAAACTAGGAAGCGATTTTATCGCAAAACTTAATTTAAGCCATAAAAGCGGTTTACTTAAAAATATAAGGTTTATTCTTTGTCTTTTTCCTCTCTTGTTGCTACCTTATCATCTTAAATTTATTTCGCTTAAGATTTACATTTGCAAAAGTTATTGTCTCGCTTGTCTAACTTCAAAATTTCGTTTCCGCAGATGGTGCACTCGTTCTCTCCCGCCGACCATATGGATGGATGGCCATACAAGCTTTGGGAGATGAGGAGGTACCTTGGTTCGAGGAGCACTGCGCACCAGTGTTCCATGCGATGAGCCGCACGTGGAGAGCGGCTCTACGAGTGGAAGGCATGGGTGGTCCTTACGCCCTGCGTCCGCCCGACCGTGAGCGCAAGTTCATCGCGGAAGGATGGGCGAGACGACGCAGCTCAGATGCGCCCGTAAGGTCGCGTTTACTTGCGCTGACTACTGACCTCGAGCTCTCCTACACTCCTTTGACTGGTGCGCAGCGGCCGCCGCGAGGGCTGGCGAAGCCTCGCCGGTGAGGATGACGATCCGCCTCGCGGCATCGCCGCCCTTTGGGCACAGCAGTCGCTCGCTACGACAAAGACGATCGAGAGTCCAGAGGCTTCGGCGGCTCGGAGGACTCGCGGCGGTTCGGCGGCTGAGCCTCTCCGCGCCGAGGAGATCGAGGCCTTGGACCACGTTGAGGCGCCGTCGGCCCAGCCTCGTGCTCCACTTGTGCGATCTAAGCGCAGCGCCGGTGATGACCACTGATGAGTACCGTGCGATTCCTCCCGGCACCCGCTTGCCTCCCAAAGACGAGGGGCGACGAGAGAGAGACGCCACGCTAGCGTGTCTCGACCTTTTGTAATAGTGGTACTTTTGGATTGTAATGCAAGTAAAAACTCAACCCTAAGTGGTCTGCGTGCGCTTGCTTTATTAATGGAACTTATGTTAATTAATCCTTTATGTTGCTTGTTTAAATTGTCGATATTTCCTCTGTGTATTCAAAGCTTTCTCCTGTCCCTTTCGTTCTTATTCGTATCTTTGTTTAGCCTATACTTACCTTGTAAATTCAAGTCTTACTTACCGCTCTTAATTGTCAAAGCCACGCAAAATCTAACCTCAAGTTCCCAATAAGCAGATGGAGCAGCAGGCGCGGAGTCGAACCAGCCAGGGCGGGTGCACCGCCACCACTGCAACACACTTGCCAAGGTTATTGAAATGTTAGAAAAGAATCGATATCAAGGAGAGCGAGAATATCTTGAAAGTGTTAGATCAACAAGCTCGGCTTCTCGAGCAGATGGCAACCCGATCCTCCGTTGTTCCTAGTGGGAGTAATGCTCCTCGGGATGGTTCTCAAATTTCCACCCGATGGGCGATTTTTACAAAACACGCCCACGGTCTTCTCCGCCTCCGTGACCCTACGGTGGCGAGGATTGGCTTGTGGGCGTGGAGAAAGCTTCAAACGAGACGATGCGATGACCAAGAGAAGGTGCAGACGCATCCCACTTGCGGTGCTGCGCCTCGTGGTGGATCAACTACCAACGCACCCTACGAGCAGAGAAATTAGTTGGGAGGACTTTTCAAAGGCCTTCCGCAAGGCACACATACCGATAGCGTCATGGAGGCTAAGCGTCGGGAATTTCTTGCGCTTAAGCAAGGAGGACGACTGTTATGGAGTACTTACATCAGTTCAACCATTTGTCGAGTTTGCCCGGAAGATGTTGACAAAGACAAGAAGATGAATAGATTGAGTGGATTACAGCGGTCTCAAATTTCATATTTCAGCTCTGAAGTTCGGGATTTACATGACATGGTGAATGACTTAATCAACTCAGAAGAAGCTAGAGGAGAAATGGAGGACTATAGGAAGCGTAAGGCAGTACACAAATCCCAATCCTCTTCACAAAATGCTCAACGAATCAGGACATCGGGATCGCCTCATATCGATCCCAATCCTCCCGCCGATTTGTGAGGTTCACCGAGACTCGGTCGGCCAATCACAAAGATATAATTCTCCTTTGCCACTAGCGCTCAAGTGTCCCACTTTGTGGTGGGAATCATCTTGCTAGTAGCTGCCCAAAGAGATCCAATGCTTGTTTTCACTGCGGAGAAGTTGGACACTATAGAGACCAATGTCCTAGAAGGAACTTGCCATCGATGCGGCAAGACGCAAGTCCAAAATCAGCAACCGCAAGAAAACAAGACGCATCAAGCCCTAGCACTCCCAAGGAGGATATCTACAGATCAAAGCGGTGGACCCGGTCTCGGTAAGCACACCAATTTCACGTCGATGGCGAGGCGGGCCGTGCTGCATCCACCTTCTATGCAAGGGTGAACCATGTGTCGGCAGAGGACGCAGCAGGAGCCAGCGACATCATTGCTGGTATGTTTCCAATCAACTCCATACCTGCATTGATTTTGTTTGATCCTGGTGCAACACATTCATTTGTTTCGAAGAGTTTTGCTTCAAGAAATCAATTGCCTTCTGTTACTTTACCGAGACCATATGTGGTTGAGACCCCTGGGGTTAGAATGGAGTCCCACAACGGGTGTGCGGGACTTAGTATAAAAATCCAAGGGGTAGATTTTAGAGCAGATTTGTTGCAACTAGATATGACAGGATTAGATGCCATTTTGGGCATGAATTGGTTGGCCAAGAACAAAGGCAAGGTAGACTGTGAGATCAAGACAGTGTCATTGGTCAATTCTGAAGGTCAGAAAGTGATAGTAGAGACAGATCGAGAAGTATTAAAAGATGCCAAGAAGCGTATGATCAACATGATAGCAGCCACACCTAATCAAGTACTAGTGGTACAAGAGTATCCGATGTCTTTCCTAAGAATTACCAGAAGACCTCCCGACAGAACAAGTGGAACTTGCTATTGAATTGGTACAGTACCAAGCCAATTGCCAAACATCAAGATAGAATGTCACTAGTGAGTGAAAGAATTGAAGAAGCAACTAGATGAACTCCAAGAGAAGGAATTCATTCGACCAAGTACTTCATCAGTGGTCACTTGATCTTATTTGTGAAAAGAAGAATGGAGAATTAAGGATGTGTGTTGATTACAGAGGCTTGAATCTGTCACCATCAAAAACAAGTATCCTCTCCCGAATTGATGACTGTTTGATCAACTCAAGGGTGCCAAAGTGTTTTCCAAGATCGACTGCGCTCGGGTTATCATCGACTTAAAATCCGAGAGCAAGATCGAGAGAAGACGACTTTCATCACGGATATGGATTATTTGAATTCACGGTCGTGCCATTTGGTCTAACCAATGCGCCAAAGATATTTCATGAATCTTATGAACTCGTGCACATGGACCAATTGGATCGATTCGTGATTGTCTTCATTGATGATATCTGATATATTCCAAGAGTGAAGAAGAGCACGCACAACATTTGCACATGGTATTGTCAAGATCGAGGAACATCGCTATATGCAAAGTTTGACAAGTGCGCTTTTGGCTAAAGAAGTGGCTTTCTTGGGTCACATTATATCGAAGATGGAGTAAAGGTCGACCAAAAAGATATCTGCGATTATGGAATGGAAACAACCCAAGACCGTGGTCAAGTAAGGAGTTTCCTTGGATTGGCGGGCTATTATCGCGATTCATTGAAGGCTTCTCGAAAATTTCGACCACTCACTCAAATATTGAAGAAGGACAAGCCATTCACATGGACTGATGCATGTGAAGAAGGTTTTCGATGTTAAAGACCAAATTGACAACCACGCCCGTCCCGATTTTGCCTAATCCGAAAAAGGAATTCGTGTTTATTGTGATGCTTCAAAGCAAGGTTTGGGATGTGTACTTATGCAAGACGGAAGGTTGTCGCTATGCCTCAAGACAATTGAGGCGCATGAGAGAATTATCCCACACACGATTTAGAACTAGCACCGTAGTGCATGCACTAAAATTTGGCGCACTACCCTGGGAATCGATGTGAGATATTTTCGATCACAAGAGCCTAAAGTACCTATTTACGGCGAGAATTAAACATGAGGCAGCGCGGATGGTGGAACGATAAAGGATTATGATGTTGATCTTGATATCACGGGCAAGGCCAATGTAGTTCTTACGCCCTTAGCCGCAAGGCTCGTCCAAGCAAAACTAGCAAATCGTAGTATCCGCGAATTGCAAAGGGACATATCGATGAACTTGGTGATCACGAGCGGGGTGAAGAAACAACATTAGAAATTCAACCATTCTTGATGGATCGATTAAAGCGACAAGATGAAGATGAAGAGATTCAAAAGCGAAAAAGGATATTGAAGAAAGAGACTCCTCGAGTATACGATGAGCGAGCATGGAATCCTTACCTTCCGTGGTCGCTATTGCATACCCGACAAGAAAGAGTTAAGGGAATTAATATTGTCAAAGCCCATTCGTCCCAATTCTCAATTCACCCGGAGGTACTAAGATGTACCAAGATCTCAAGAAGAAGTATTGGTGGAACCGGATGAAGAAGGAAGTGGCGAGTATGTAGCTAAATGTGATGTCCGCGGCAGATCAAGATAGACCACCGAAACCATCGGATTGTTGCAACCTCGCCAATACCGAATGGAAATGGGACGATATCGGCATGGATTTTATTATCGGACTTCCCAAGACTCGTGAGGATATGATGCTATTTGGGTCATTGTCGATAGATTGACCAAAGTGGCTCACTTCCTCCGATCAAGCAAGCGTATGGGAAAGATAAACTTCTTGAGTTATACTTGACCGCATTGTGACTCTACATGGAGTTCCAAAGAAAATTGTGTCGGATAGAGGAGCACAATTTACATCTAAGTTCGGGAGAAATTACATGAAGCAATGGGCACCGATTTGAATTTCGATTCAGACTATCACCCCAGACGGATGGATGATGAAAAGAACGAATCGATCTTGGAAGATATGTTGAGAGCTTGTGCTATTGTGTATGGTGCGACTGGAATACTTGCTTACCATTCGCTCAATTCTCATATAACAATAGTTACCAAGCTAGTATCCAAATGGCCCCGCTTGAAGCACTTTATGGCGAAAAATGCGAGAACCCTCCGAATTGGGCGAAACAGAGAGCGACAACTTATTGGTCCTCAGTTGTTCAAGACACGAGAAGAACATGTTAGAATTGTCGAGACAGACTCAAAATGGCACAAGACCGAAGCGGAAGAGCTATGCGGATAACGCGGAAGGATTTGAGTTTTGAAGTTGGAGATTTCGTCTACATCAAAGTCACTCCATTCAAAATAATTAAGAGATTTCAAGTTAAAGGCAAATTAGCACCAAGATATGTGGGACCGTTCAGTTATCGGAAGAGTTGGGAAGTAGCTTATCAAGTGCGGCTCCCACCCAACTTGTCAAGAATGCACAATGTGTTCCACGTATCTCGGCTTGAAAGTGTCTCGTCAACCAACGGATGAGGTGCCATTGTCGGATATTGAATTACAGGATGATTTGCACGTATCTTTGAAGAACCACTACAAATACTTAAAACATCGAGAGAAATCTCGAAACAAGAATATCGATTTTGCAGAGCGCAGTGGAAGAATCACACAATGGATGAGTCCACTTGAGAACGAGAATCAGACTTGCAGCGAGATTTCCCCAACTTACTCCCTGGACCAAGTTAATCTCGGGGTCGAGATTCTTTTAAGGGGGGTAGGTTGAAAAGCCCCAAAATTTCAAAATCCAAAAAAATTTGTGATTTTTTTTGCCGGTTTTTGAGTGATTTTTGAAAACTTTCCTTTTTGGGAAAGTTTTCCCCGCCGCCGCTCCGCACCGGCTGGCGCTTTCTCCTCGCGTTGGCGTCTTCTCTTTCCGTCTCTCTCTCCCCCGTCTCCGCTCTTCTCTCGCGTTAGCGCGCCGGATTCCGCCGCATCGCGCGCGCGCGGCGCGCCGCCCGCCTCGCCTCTTCGCGCAGACACCGCCGCCGCCGCCGCCTCGCCGCCGCCCCGACCGCCCCCGGTCCAAAACCGTGGCGCTCCGCGCCACGCGCCGCCACTCCTCTGCGCTGGTCACTTTGCGCGCGCGCCTCTCTCTCGCGCGCGACGCCTCGCTCGCCGCTCCTCGCTCTGCCCTGCGCTGCCCCGACCACCGCGATCCTCGCGCCACGCGCGCCATCCTCGCGCCTCGACCCGCTGGCGCCCCGCCGTCGCTTCGCGCGCGCGCGCTCCCTCCCATGCATGCAGCGCCCCCCGCCCGTCTTGTCACCTCGCCATTCTGGCGCTCAGCGCCCGATCACGCCGTCTGCGCGGAGAGAGCGCCCCCCAACTCCGTCATTCTGTTGACTCCGTGCCTCCCGTTGCCTTCTCCCCCGGCGAGCTCCTCCTCCGCTCGGGTATAAAATTCCCTCCGCTCCTCGCTCCTCCTTTGTTTCCGAGCCACTCCACCACTTCCACTCGCCTCCCCTCCTCAGAAGCTCCCGGCGGCGATTGAAGTCTCGCCGCCGGAGCTTCCCTTTGCCGCCTCGTGGCCGCGGCACCAGCCAATCTCCTCTCCTCTCCTCTTTCTTCAATGGCATTTGCCCGCAGCATCCTCCGTGTACTAATCCTGTTGGTGGGTCCCCGGCAGTACTCGCCGTGGAACGCCGCCGTCCGGCTCCTCCTGCCGTGCCGCACCCTCCGTGGCGGCTCCACCTCGCGCCTCCCGGCTCCCACCGCCACCTCCAATGTAAGCCTCCAACTCCCGGATGGTGTAGCGCCCGATTGACCTCTCTCGCCGTCGGTGACCCTCCACCGCGGACGGACCGAATCACCCCTTCTCTCTCCCGCCATCCCGTTGGTCCTCACCTCCGAACCCCAAAATGGACTCCTCACTCGAGACCTACCCGGTGGTACCCTCGCTGCCGTCGGGACCCTTCACCGTGGCGGGAGAGCGAGGGCACCGCCGTCTCGTCCCTCTCCGGCGCGCGCAGCCGGAGGTAGAAGACGATGGCGTGGCCCTCTCTCCGCCTTGGATCCGCCGTTGCCGTTTAACCGCGTTGGATCCTCCGTCACGGTTCGCCGTCTCCTAAGTCCTCAGCCGTCCGATCCGTAAAGACATCACCCTCGTCGTCGGATCGCTTCGCGCATTAACCGCGCCACAGATCCGGACGCACCGCATGGGCGCGTGTCGCCATCCGCCGCTCATGGCCGCATGTACTGGCCGCGCTCCGGCCGCTCATTTCCGCTCTCCGCATGCGTTCAAACCAAACCTGGGCGGCCGCATCAGAGCGACCGGACCAGGCCCGATGTTGTGTATTTGATTTTCCCGGATTTTCCAATTTCCAATATTCGGAAAATCCAAATAAATCCTAGAAAATCACGAAAAATTCCAAAATTCCCAAATTTCACCACTTTGCTCCAAATAATATTCCGGACCCTCTGGTGAACTCCATTCCACAGATTCTCCCCAAATAAATTCCTAAAAATCCATTTGGGGTGTTTATACAATTACTCCTTTTAAATAGTTTATTTTCCTCGCTTGATTAGTCTCAAGTGGATTTAGTCTGTTTTGTATGTTTGCGCTAGTGTCTGAGTCTTGGAAGTTCGGTTGCCGACCCAGGAGCCGGAGGTTCTTCGTTCGAGCTAGCGGAAATCATTCTGATTGACTGCAAGTCCCAAATCCTTTGATCATATTGCAACCCATGATGTTTATTTATGTTAATCGCTATTTGCATTATGTTAATTGTGAAATGTTAGTTTGAAATAAAATAAAATGTTTAGAATGACTTGTTATGTAGTTAATCCTACCACCGTTAAATGCCATGTTTAATTTGTAGCCACGCCTTGAAACCCTAGAATTAATTATGTGTTATTCTAGATAGCAGAGACTATTATCATCATGCAAAGTCTTGTCTTGATAAAGTGTGTGGTGTGGGCCAATAGAATTTGCAAACCCGACTCTAGGGTAGGGTGGAATGGGACACCGTGCCCTAGGCGGAGAGTGATTGCGGGCACAAGGTAGGGTAAGGGGATTGTGGTGCGCCGTGAGACGGTTTCGCCCATCTCTTACCCTAGGATTGGAGTAGGGTAAGTGGGGTTGAGGCGCGCCGCTAGACGGTTTCGCCACCGCTACCCTAGGTTGGGTCGCGGGCTGGTGAGGTTGCGCACCATGTGAAATTAAGGACTAAAACCCTTATCTTTGAGCAAATGTCATAGAACCCGCTCAAACCACGGAGTTGACTTGTCAACACTTGTCTAGTAGCTCAACTCGATTGAAACTCTGCGGTGTGGCGGTGGAGGAGGTTTAGCGGTGAGGTTAGGCAAGCCGTGTTTGGGTGCCTAACAACGGTAGAGTTCACTCGAGCGGCACCGTTTTCTCTTGTGTGTGTGTGTGTGCGAGCGGCACAGAGTGAATTCTACGGGTAGAGCCTATATAAAGAGTTGAGCGGTGAAACGACACGGCTTTCTTAACTCTTTAGCGGGAGTTAAGGGATCGTGTGGGTAAAGTGAGCAAACTCTGCGAGTCAAATAAATGGTATTCGAATACGCCGTGCTCCGGTTATTGGAGTGTGTCACTTGGGTGATTCCAAAGAAGAAAGCTTAAGTAGTTTTGTAAGCGTTTAACTTGCTTAGGTTGGTTAATGAACTCTTGTGGAAAACCACGAGATCTTAAGAAGTAAGTTTTGAGTCAGTCTTATTAAAATGATTGTAAATAAAGCGCATCCACCGAAAGATAATAAACCAAATATATTCCCTTCCTTGAAGTTAGTGCATGTAGTAAGTTAAGATCCTTTGGGATTTCTTTGGCCGGTTGGTTGGCTCACGGCTTGCTAAATCTAATCTTTAGAGGATCAAGGCGAAGGAGAAGGCCTCCCGTTGAAGAAGTCCGGAGGACCTTTTCTTCGACGAGGACCCTTGGTCAGAGGTCTCGGCCGCTCGAGCGGATCTGGAAGACTTTTGTAATGTAAATATGCTTTGGGCTTGCACGCCCACAAAAAACCACGGATGTTAATCCTTATGTCAAGTATATCTTTGGACTTTTGTTGTAAGCATGCGATGGTATACTCTTGCGCGACACTCCATAACTGTTCATGCTTGGATAGTTACGGCATGCCGTGTCCGTACGCGCCCCTGGAAACGGGGGCGTTACAATTAGTAGGCATATACTCCAAAGGGATTCACAGCGAGTATACATTTCAGCTGAGGCTTATTGTGGTATTTCTTCTTCATTTGTTTGATCACCACCGATGATATATCGATGTTGACAACGTCCTGATAACCATCGTTAACCATGTCTTCACCAAAAACTGTGCAACACCCAAAGGTAGATTAAAAACATAAGTAATGTCAGCTAAACCTAGAATGGACACACTGACAACAATGTAGCAATTGTACCTAAGTCAGAAAGTGCTTAATGCTATGGTATGAAACTATATATAGAATTCTTGATTGAAAATTAATGGTTGAAAACATCTCAGCTCCCAACTATCAACAATACAATCAGCAAGCATGGCAAAAAATAGATGTACAGACAGCTATGCATTGCAACTTCAAAAGGGCTAAGGATAAAATTTCTTTATTTTCATTAGCCTATGCCCCACTGCCAACACAATAAGTACGCAGCAAAAAAAGATGAGCTTGAAAACATTGTGCAACTCAACCCTTTCCATGCCTGAAAAGATGAGACAGAAAACAGTTTTTCAAGAACTTAAGACAGTGCACCTAGACGGATCATGGAGTCCATGATGTCTAAGCTCATGCATCACATTCCACTTATTTCAATTCCCACCTTGAACCATTGTCAAGTGATTTGAGTCAAACAAAAGGCTAAAATAAATCAGGTGTCTTTTATGCATTAGAAGTTTAATGTTATGATCTAAATATTATTACAGTTTGCTTAGAGGAAACTGGCATATAAATTTCCATATCGACAGTAATTAATCTGAAACTCGTTGAATCAAGTGATAACTATCTTCCATTGAGTACAAGGTGCACCAGCACCTATCGTCACACAACTGCATTCCAAAAGATGCGCTCTTTTGCGAACTGTTCATGCAATGGCTCTGTAGCAACCTTTTTTCAAATTTGACCCCGAAAGCCCGTTTTTATAAATCTAGCTCTCTCCATAGACCTACCTAGCTCGACAGGTACCTACCAAGCTAGGGGAGCTTGGCAGGCATTCTGCCGAGCCCCACATGCGCGGTAGGCTGTTGTGCAGGTTAATCAGTGATTGCTAATTAAGGCACATACTGCATAGGGACGGCTCTTGCCGAGCTCGGTAGGTCCACGGAGAAGGCTAGATTTGCAAAAGCGACATTCGGGCCAAATTTGAAAAATAAAAAGAGAATGCTACAGTGACATTTGTGCACGGTTCCTCTTTTGCTGCCATATGCTGTTACACTGACAAGTGACAAGCAAACGGAACTCATACACAGTTACGCATGTCATTTCCGTACATGCTTTTTGAGCCAGACATTTTGATAGTGACAAGGGACAGGAGCCCATTATGCACCACATTTTGCATATGCTTCTAGCCAGACACTGATTGTTTCAGGCAATGAAGATCGATGCAGCATAATATGTAGGCCTGTGAAGCCTTTCTCATGATGTAGCATTTATTCACGCATATGTCATACCATGGAACAAACGCCGTGTAATCAAAGCCTTTGTGTATGGTAGCATTCAGTTTCATTCATTCTGCAGATATTCGAGATTCGAGAATCTATAAAGCACGGACGGCTACATTGCACTCCACGTTTATCCACTCAATAGCCTCCCAGGAATCCCAAACCACCTTGAAATCACATGAGCCAACGCCCAATTCTATCAACGGTGCGCTAGACACTACTACAGCGAAGAACCGCGAGAAGAACCAGAACGCTCCCTTCCCTACTCACCGGAGTTGCCGCAGCCGGCGAGGAGGAGGCGTTGCTGCGGGCGCACGTAGAGCCGGAGCAGCGGCGCGAGGGCGGGTTGCTTCTGGTACCAGTCGAAGGGCCCGGCCTCCTTGCGGTAGCGCTCGTCCCAGTACCACGCCTCCCCGTACGCCTGCGACGCGGCCCCTCCCCCTCCCGTCATCCTCCCCTCCTCCTCCGGCTCACCAAGGCCTCGGATCTGGTCGCGCGACGCCGGAAATGGCGGCTTCAATGGCCGCTCCGGCCGGGAAGGAGGCTTATTTGTAGAGTCAGACGCTAGAGGATTCCGGATGGGCGGCCGCCTCGGTGCGGTGGTGGTGGTCCGGTTCGCGCAGCGGTTGCGATTTGCGCAGTGCGATCCCGGTGTTGATGACGCGACGCGACCAGCGATGATGGGATGCGGTTTTGAAACGTGGATAAGATCGCAACCAGCGTTGGGACTCGCGACGGTGAGACACTGGGGCCTAGTCCGGCCGGGATTTACATGGGCCGAGTATTGGGTCAGATAAGGTAGTTGGCCCGAGAGAGTACTGTTGGGCCGGGTGCGGGGCTCCATTGGAGCCACTCTTGGACCGGGAGAGGATACTTGTTCATGGTCGCACCAAACCATCCGTTCAAAAAAACAAAAAACAAAAACAAAAACAAACATCATACATTTCCATATCTAGGCCCTGCTCGGTTGGACCGAAAAATAATGATTTATAGCTGAAATAGTACTGTAACTTGCTAAAATTATACTGTATCTGAGGGTAACTTATTTGGCGTAATTAAATTTTAAAAAAATTAAAAATAGAAAAAATATGTTAACTCATCACAGATAACGCAAATGAATACAGAAAAAAAACAGGCAAAAAAGCTCAAAAATCAAAATTTTAGAAAAAGATGAAATATATGAATAGTAAAAAAATAAGTTAAAAGTTAAAAGCTCATGTCAAAATGAGTGAGACGTCAAAAGAGGCCGGAGAGAAAGAGAAAGGAGCTAGTAAATACTCCTAGAGATGAACAGGCAGAACATATGATACGTTAGCTTGGAATCAGATTCCTCCGCCCGGCCGATGGTACGTACGTACATGCATTCTCTCTCTCTCTCTCTCTGCGACGAAATTAGGATTCATTATTGCAAGCGGCATCACGTTTGCACATGCTTTTTCTTTCGGCCGTCGTGTTTTTTCCCCGGTGTTCGGCCGATCACCGGCGATGCCGTAACTAAGTGGCGAGTCCCGCGAGGGTTGCGGTGCCGTGGTGGGTCGATCGCGGCCTGCGTACACGCGCGTCGTGCATGCATGGTCGATGCATCGTGCATGCACGCAGTTCGGTCGGTTGGAAGGAACATCATCTCATGTTACCTACGCGCCGCCGCGCGCGCCGGCCGGCCTGGACCGGGCCTTACGTCTTGTGTCTAGAGCTCGCTAGCTCGCGTCGTGCATGCATCTCGGCGTCTTGCTTGCTTGGTTTCTCAGTCACGTCCTCGTTCCGGCCGTCGCCGCGCGCGCAGATCAATTTGCAGTGTCACCCCGATCGTCGCCGTTGTTAGCACTAATCTTGACTTGTATGTGTTTTCCTCAAATTCATGCATGTGCGATATGTACGTAGTCTTGCATATTGGATAGAAGTGTTAGTCACTTTGTTGATTCATCTTGCATGAGCAAGTAGCCGGAAACATGCTAAGTTCATGTTGTGGCCAGTTGTAACGACCCACGTCGTTGATTAACCCTAATTAGCGAATTAGGACGTTAAGTAGGATTAATTATATAAATGATAATCTAAAAATACGAGGAATTTAAAATTTTCTTTGCAGACGTTTAAATGGAACTTAGCGAGCGATAAACTAATACGTTGTTTTCACAATTTCATCGACGAGAGAGAATATCAAACGGTATAGACTAAGCGAGAAATAAAATTCAATTGCACAAGTAAAAGTTTCCAACTCAATTAAAATATATATATATAACAGTCCGTAATACAATTGTGTAATTATTACAATTCTTGTACAACCAATCAAGCCACATTCCTTGAACTACAACTAAAACTGGCTTAAATTGAATAAAGATATTACAACTCTTTTTACATTAATAACGACAATACAAATTACTGTAAGTTTACAAGTCTCGGTATTAATCAAATGATCGTCTCGCTAAACTTAGATAATTGCAACACAATTGCAACATTAGAAACTACATTCGAGTAACATACAATATTCTGTATACATCAATATTAAGAGAAAGCCAAATTACAATTTAGATCATTTCATACATTAGAAGATGTCGTCGAGTTGCCGCCACACCACTATTTTAATTGTGAACAAACCAATAACTGTAATACCGAAAAAGACCAAACAAAAGAAAATAATTAAAAGAAGAAATTGCCGTCAGAGCCCTAGAGGTTAGTTTCGGGCAGGGTAATCCGTTCATGGAGATACCTGATTGTCCTGGCCCGGTCGGCACCTCTTTCACGGAGATACCTGACTGTTCCAGGGACAATCGGCACCTCTCACAACCATAGGCTCATCACTCGGTTTAACAAACCTGTTTTATTTTCGAAACCAGCAATTGTAACCCAACATTCCATAATCCCATTTTTCCAAGCCCAAACCGCAACAGGGAGACACCTGTCGAAGCCATGCCCACACATAACCATAGTAACCGAGACAGCACACGGCCAGAGCCAACATGCCCAGATAGCACCGCCAGCCAGCAAACCCTCAAGGCCAAGACCATAGCAACACAGCCAAAATATCCCACTGCCATATACCAATAGCCACATCGAGTAAAAGGGCACAGAGAGGCAGCAAGGCAAGGTAAGCAATCCCCCAACATTCTCCAGTCAGCCCCAACACCACAGAGAAGCCAACCACCGCGTGGAGCCGCAAGCCAGAGAGGTGAAGGCGTGGCAAGCCGAAGGAGCAAGGCGACCGTGATGACGGCAGGAGAACCGCAAGCTAGCGCCCACAAGCCAGCAACCGCAAGCCGTGAACCGTCAACCCCAGGAGGCCACCATCAAGCAACATCCCCATCACCGAGAGGGCGACAGCCAATGGCAAACCCTAATCCCTTCCCACTTCAAATCAACAGGCAACCAGTGAAGGTAACCCACAACATACTTCAATATTAATAGGCCCTGCATAACTAGAATCAAGGGATACCAATAATGGTAGCCAGCATCACTAGGACATCAAAGAACCAACGCCGTGTGGCCACCGGAAGTAGAAGAAGAGTCTCGCCGAATCAAAGTAAAATAGCCATCAAGCCACCTTAAGCAAACCTCAGATCGGGAGGGGAATGAAGGGCCAGGCCCAGATCCGGGCCCTAGGCCACGGATCTGGCCGTGGTCCACCGGAAGGCGTAGAGCGGCAAGGCGGGCGGCGGCACTTGGGGGAGGATGGCGTGTCGGAAAGCCGACTCGAGGGCGCGCTGAGACCGTAGGGAGCGGAGGCTCGGGCCGAGGCGGGCGCGCGGTGGCCGCAGCGAAACCGGGCGGAGGCGGCGCATCGGGGAGCGTCGCGGAGGCGCCGAGAGGTGGCGCCGGGGTGTGGAGAAATCGGGAGAGAGAGAGAGGCACCGAAAGAAATGAGGAGGCGTCGGGGTAGTGAGAGGAAGGAGAGGGGTCGGCTTCGGCCGACAGCAAGAAAAAGGGGAGGCCAGATAAAAAGAAAGAAAGAGAGAAAGATAGGGGAAAAACAAGAAAAGTAGGTAGATAAAATAAATTGTGAAAAACTAGGGTTATTAGTTTTAAGGATACTCTTAATCATGCATTGTACCAATCTTGCTATAGCAGATTTGTCAAAAAATTAAATAAACTAACTGCAAGGGTGTAAGAACCTGTAAATGAATATTAGTCACACCAATATAATAGACTTCCGTTAGAAACAAAGAATTAATATGACCTTCAGTATAGTGTAATACCTTAGATCATTATGCTTATCAGCGATGTTGAGTTGATTATAAGCAGAATGAGAAATTAGAAAACCGCAAGCACATTTAGCAGGATTCGTTTAACTACTTAAACCATGGTATTATTCAACGTTGTAGATTAAACTACTCAAGAGCATTATGCTAATTATGTTAACTTACAAAATATAACTCATTAGTAAGTACAACTGTTGGAACTTGATTAAGGACTGTCGGTAGATTAAAAGTTGGCGTGGATCGATGGAGTTGGTACATTACCGTTTGAATCATGAGCCCCGAGTTAAATACCTAATTAATCCTATTAATAGTATAAACTGGTGAAATTTTATTAATAAATCTTCATGATCGTTATAAATAAACCAAGCCATCAATGGATTAAAGCAGATACAGGAGTATATCAAAATTTGTGTATCTTCATTTAGACCATCTCAGGGTATACTTAACTACTCAAACAATTGGGTTAATAGCATTTAAATTATAGAAATCCACCTTTGATTACTCAGGGTCACTAGAACCAATCACGTAGGTCTAATGAATTAAAATATACACATCGATTAAACTTGTGCGCGTACGGATCAAATTAGGAGACTGTAACCGTAAACCGTTTTGTTACGGATTAAATACTCAGATAGTTTGGTTAATTCTATCTAAACAGTAGAAAACTATTAATCAGTATTTACAGTGATTAGAATAAACGAATTGCCATCTGTAGAATAAAAGCGTAGCGTGTCTGATTCAATCGATGCATTGCTAGTTAAATCATTTGGGATTATAACTAAAATACCTAATTAACCTAGATAGTGTTAAATCATATAACTGTCTTAGTAAATATTCTTGGTTAGGAAAGATAAATCAAAGGATGCCCGTAGGCTGGAAATGGCACGCATACGAAGTAAATTGTTATAATATCATTGAGACCCCTATTGCGTAATTAAATGCCTGGTTAATTTTATTAGTCAATTATAAACTGTAGTTCACTTATAAATATTCTAAATTGTTAGAATAAACTCATAGCCATTAGAAGGTTAAAACTATTTGCAACGAATAGAATAGCACATACCGAGTTAAAATAGCATTCATCAATTTAAAAAGTGCAGGTAACGATTAAAATTATACATGGCAATTAAATAGTAAAGCTATAAAAATACGCCAATGACTAATGTAGAAATTATGAATCCCATAAGGACGCCTAAATATATTTTAATTAAAGAATTAAATAGTTGATTAATGAGAAACCCTTTTTATTCTGGAATTATAACTTAACTCGTCAAGCGTACTAATTACAAAAAGGACCAATATCAAAAAGAAAGAATTTAGTTAAATAACCCAAAAACCTAAAACGAAGTAAAATGGTGAATGTATACATGTGCTCATATGAGGAATCAAATTGATAAAATTACATACGCAAGGATGGACTAGGATTAATAATAGCAGCTATCATCGTACAAAATCCAGATGAGCCGTTATAAATTGTTTATGCCTCTAGTTAATTCCATATAATCGGAAAATTGCTAGTAAACAATAAAATGTTGAACGTACCTACTATATCAACCATCTCTTGTGACTCTAGTGCGATAATGTTGAACGACGGGTAGTATACCGAAATTAACCTCGATTACCTCAATTGAGTTAAATGGAATAACCTTAAGAGCACACACACACCTACACCTCGTACATCATTACATTTCCATAAATTAAGTCATAGCCAACGTACTTTAATTGCAGACGATGATCCAGATTACGGGAGTGGTTTCACTTGATCCTACCTGAACCCGATTCTATGGTTGACATCCAGGCAAGCATTCCTTTGATCAAAGCTTCTGAGTATATTTTGTAAAATAAGTATTTTGGTATTAATCTAATATCACCCTGCATGAAAGAATTAAAAGATATTTAAATCAGACAATTGAGCTAAGAGACATGAGGAAATGAAATAAATGGCAACTGATGGAGCAGTTGGCCCTATTATGTAAGAGGGTGGGCAGAGGTTGCCAGGGCAGGCGTGAGTGGGAGGTGTGGAACCTCTGCATAAGAATAGAATATAAGGAATTACAAACTTCATCTGTGTGAACAGACCGTACCAACTCGTATCAACCAACGTTCCGTTTTCACGGGCAGTCGGTACTCTAGTGAGGTGTTATATTCTCCACAGGAGTGATTTTATTTATGGGATAGGCCCAAAGGAACCGGTATAAGACCGGAGCGTAAGAACCCACAGGCGGGTTATGCATTGGCGTTATATTATGCTGGCAGGGGGCTGGGTGAGGGTCGAAGAACCCTACCAGCCAACGGTTATGTCGTTTTCAGTGGGTCTGTGTGAGGATTTTACACCGCTCCAGGCTGCTGATTGTGTATAACCGGGTGGAGATGTAATTACTGAGCTAGAGATAATTGTACTGTACTCTGTTCTGGGCGCCGCTTCAAAGGAATTGCGGATAAACCCAAGAGCCAACACGAGCAGAGTGATGATGGGTAAAGTGATACAAGCTTGCGCAATGCTATCCAAATCATGAATTCATGCCCGTCTCCGGGAAAGGAGAATTACGGAAACTTATGGGGTTTTTTGCTGTTCATGCGTATGTTCAGTAGTTTTCTAAATTAATAAATTGGATCCTTTCAAAACCAACAAACCTTATCTTTAAGTCATGGAAAGGAAATTGATGAGGAAAAGAGTGTTAAGAATGAGCCTGAGATTAAAGAGAGGAATTGATATTCCTACAGGCATATCTGATAAGCATTCTATGCATTTTTGCTAATAACGCTTGCTGAGTACTTCTGTACTCACCCTTGCTATTATCTCCCCCTTTGCTTAGGAGCATGACAATTCAGGGAATGGCTACGATCAGGAGGAAGCTACCTGCATGGAATACCGTAGACTCGGATTACAGTGGGTACAAGGTGGACACTCCGTGTGGAGACGTTTTGGATAGGAAGTAGTTAGATAATAAATTGTCTAAAAATTGAAATATTTAAGCCCTTGAGGCTTTGTAATAAATTTTAGCCCTGCGTGGCGATATTCTTGTAATATCATATTGTATCTCTAATTATTGTTCTGCTGCAACACTCTAATAGGTTTATTATTCGTTAGAGCGATGTTTTATCGGTAAAACGAATAATAATCCGTTGATTGGCGTTATTACCCCATGGTAATAATGCGGGTCGTCACACCAGTGTCATTAGTCAGTGCAATGTGTTAGTCACATGCACGTAGAGCTAGCTAGTTAGTTAGCATGTGCGTGTGCTATATATGTTAGTGAAGTAAGTCTTCAGGTTGTTAGCTAGTTTTTAGGAGCTGCATGCATGAGTAGTGGAGGACGTTGCAGCATGGCTTGCGGCCAGTGCGGAGGACGACCAGTTCGTGTGCAAAAGTGAGCGGCTCATGTACAGATAGAACGATCGTGCATGTGTACGTGCGCATGAAGACTTGGCCAAGCTGTTGCTGTTCTATGCATGTAAGTAAGGCTATTTAAAGCCGTATACTCAGTTGCTTTGTGATAGCCCAGAGAATACAAAAGCCAAAAAAAGCAGGCGTTCATCGTTGTCGGCGTTCGTCGCCACAAAGCTCTTGCGTCTGTGTGTGTTCATGTGAGGTTAAGCTGAGGGAGTTAGCGTTGCTGCGCGAGCTGCATCCTGGGCGAATCCAACAGCCGTGACGCGATGGATCGCAGCGACGAGCGTTGCGAGCGGTCGCGACTGTGATGAAGGCGAAGCCCAGGTCGCGACTGTGTAAGCTATGGCCCAGCCGTGGGTTTACATGGGCCGGAGAAGTTACAGTCGGTCGAGGCGCGGTGTATAATGGCCCGGTGGAAAAGGCCCAAAAGTCCGTCGTATTGGGCCATCTACCGTTGAGGCTACTCGTGGGCCGTGCGTCGTATGCTCCTCGCTATGGCTTCGCCCTGGAAACAGGACACCAATCGAATCCATACGCTACTTTCCTTGCCCTGGCTGTGGCTATTTCTTTTTTAGCTTTTAGTTTCAGATTTTGATTTTTTTTTACTGTAATTAATTTTTAAATAAAGTATTTTTAAGATAAAGTCTACTAATTAATTGTAGTATATACTGTATTGACTTTATTTATATTGGTAAAAATCGCACATGAGTTTCTGTTACTCTGTAATCTCTTATATGAATAACCCAAAAGTCATAAACTATAGTTAAAAGTTATAAATCTCAGCCAATAAGAATAGAACCGTAGTTAGGCTTCTGTTTCTTTCAAACCTATCACTGTTGTAGGGCTCGTGGAACAATATACTCTTCGTTTTTCCACAGTCCCTCGCTTTTGCTGATCAATGATCATCATCCCGTGTCACTAATCATTAATCAATGTAGCATGGAAGCTCAAGTGCTGCATGATAGTCATCTCTAATCAGCCAGATTAATCCAAATTGGTGTAAATGGAGCCTCTAGATCCCTAGTGGTTGGAAGGTCAAAAGCTTCCAACATTGAGTACTACTTGTGATAGGAACTTCTATACCCCCACCTATCAGCCGCCTTCCATATTTATAGAAGGGGTAAAAAAACACATATGAGCTCTTGTCTAATCCATCGATAACGTTTGCTACGAGCGTTCCAGTGTGGAAATAGTGTTATGGCTATGTTCTTTTTGGTTTGTCTGTATTTTTCGAGATGATAGTGGATGATAAAGACGTTGACGTAAACAGTGTATACGATTTGAGCTAGAGAGTCCGTTTGAAGAAATGGTTTTTAAGAACCATTTGAAAAACATCCTTTTTTGTTTCGGCTTCTACAAAAGACAAAGCTAAAATTCAAAAAAAGCCAAAACGTATG
The DNA here is from genome assembly GCA_036346575.1 of Dendrocalamus sinicus. NCBI lineage: Eukaryota > Viridiplantae > Streptophyta > Magnoliopsida > Poales > Poaceae > Dendrocalamus > Dendrocalamus sinicus. Next base: position 7,190,884 of record CM070664.1, read on the forward strand.
GCCCTATATCCTGAGCCCAAGCCAACAAGTCACTCTCATTGTGATTTCAACGTTTCGTAGAAGCCTTTCAACGTTTCGTAGAAGCCTAGTAGAACTAATTAAGGTCCTGATCAACTCGGATTCGGTTTCTGGCTTCTGGCTTATTTTTCACTATTCATAAGTTTCATCTTTTTTCTGAACTTTTGGCTTTTTGTTGAGCTTTTTTACCGGTTCTTTTTTTCCTGTATTTGTTTCTATTATACGTAATGGGCTAACATATTTTTTATATTTTTATATTTTTTAAATTTAATTATGCTAAATAAGCATATATCATTCTGATCTTTTTTAATAAATTCTGATGTTTTTAGCCATAAACTATGAGTTTTTCAGCCGAACCGATCACCACCTAAGGCTCGTCAAGCTCACAGGATTCGGGTGTTTCGAATCCACCGATCTTGTTCGATTCCTGGATGAAACAAATAATTTTCTACTTATTTTCTTTGGTCTAGGTTCTAAAAAAAAAGGAGAGTACGTGTATGTAGGTATATTTATAGCTCAGAATCCGTACTCGTGCTTTGTGAGATCCCTCCGCCCTAATTAGACGTGTGCTAGTAGATGTCTACCGTTCTACTCCAAAAAAAAGATAACAAGCATCATTCCATGATAGATAGGCATTTGAGTGCACGGGGTGAGCTAGAAAACATTCTGGCCACTAGGAACTGATATGAAAGCCTATCTGCAAGTTTAAGGCACGCATCTGTTCGATCCAACGGAGCAGAAAGTTAAGCAGATAAATTCCTGATTTTCCTAATTAATTCCGCATGTGTAGACAACAAGTATTGTGAAAGACACGATCACCAGCGGAGTACGAGGCGGTTAGCTGTTCATGCAACTCCGACACCACAAGATCCTCCTCCTCCTCCTCCTCCTTCTTCTTCTTCTATTGAAACTAACACGATTCTTGGTGTTGGTACACTCCCAAAGAAAAAAAAGATTTCGTTTTGGAAGGTTCGACCTTGCTCTGAAGTCTTAGCTACGCTTTCGTTGCTTGTTTCCTTCGCTTTGCTTAGATCGGACTTGCCGTGGATTGGAAATCGACGTCGCTACTAGTACGTTTCGCTTCCAACGCCGGCGACGCGGCAGGGCAACTACGCAACGAGAAAACGTGGCTCGCAACGATCCGATTATTCAGCTTCAGCGTCCAGAAAACGCGTCTTCTGTTGTGTGCGTTGGGTAATCAGCTCAGCTGAACGACACGGTATGCACGCATGGCTAGCTCGTTCATGCAGAGCTAAAAGTAACCAGGCGACCAACCGAGATGTACACGAAACCGCAACGTTGATCACTGAGCTATCGTGTGCGTGTCACCAGGAAGAAAAATCTTACTCATTTAGGTTTTTTTTGGCTTATGGCTGAAAAGCATCATAATATTGAAAAAACATCATGGTAGTGAGAGCTTATTTAGCATAATTAAATTTAAAAATATTAAAAAAATATGTTAGCCCATTACGTATAATACAAACAAATACGGAAAAAAAAGAACCGGAAAAAACTCAACAAAAAGTCAAAAGTTCAGAAAAAAGATAAAATTTATGAATAGTAAAAAATAAACTGAAAACTAAAAGTTAAAGCTAAAATGATCACCACCGTGTGGTATGACATGGAATCGGAAGGCAAGATTCCCACAGAAAAATCCGTAGGAGACAGGGTACACGGGAGAGTCGGGAAGGGATGACCAATTGTCAAACAAGCAAGCGAGCAAATGGAGAGGTGCGTTTTACGTGCGCAGGAATTTAAACTGAGAATCGTTTTACATGTATGTAACTGGAGAAAACGTATCGGTTCGAAAATTTTATCGGAGTGCAGCGATACGATCAGTAATCATCGGTTGCTGAAAGTTTCGGATATTTTTGGACGAAAATTTTGAATTCTTTTATTTTTAAATGAATTTTGATGAGTCCGATTTTTTATCAATATAAAATTTTATCGATACCCACCGAGGTTATCAGTGAAATTTCAACGACATATACAGGGATTAGACATCGATCCGATCCGATTTTGATTCGAGTGCAAGCAGCAGAATGGAGGCAGGAGGCTTCCATATGGATGTGAGACATTCGATCGGCCCAGGCCAGTCAGGAGCAGAATGGAGGCGGGGGGCTTCCATATGGATGTCAGATGTAGGACTTTCGATCGGCCCCGGCCGGTCGGATACAAACTACACACCTTATTCAAAGCTACTCTTATCTTCTAATTTTTAAAAGCTAAAAATCATTTTAAATGTAATGGCTTCTTAATATAGTTTCTTGCTTTATTTTCTTTTTACTTTGTCCGTGAAATATAATAGTTTTTTATTTTCTCTTATTTTTATTTTTCTTTAATTGAATATCTCAATCAAAAGCTAACAACAATTACGATACTCATTTCAACCAAAAATCAACTTGTAGCCAAAAAACATTACAAAAGCGACCATAGCATGGTAGAAGTACTATATAATACTCATGAAATGTTTGGACTCGAATTGCCTGGCCTGCCAAGAATAGAGTTCACATGAACGAACATGAAGGAGACGACATTGAGAACCAAGCCTTGCTTTGGTGGCTAGTAGAGGTAGTTGTACCCTTAGCCTACCAGAATTTAAATCACAGGTTTGGCTCTGCATGTCTCATTTAGAAGGATTTTCTCTCAGTGGGAAACGATGTATCCGTCGTAACCAAGATGTTTTCTTTATCAAACTTCCTGTCTAATCTTCTATAGACATCGTGTGTATGTGTGTGCCTGGTGTGCGTGTGTGAACGTCCCTATGTTGTATTTGGTGTGTTAAAAATGCTGGGCGACGTGCTGCTAGAAGGAAAGGAAGGCAGCAAGAAAGAAAGGCGGATACGGACGCGCGGGGCGGCCGGCCACGAGAGAGGCAGAGAGGTAGCGGCGCGTATAAATAGAGGCGCGCACCACCAAAACTGCTAAAGAAAGGCGAAGAAGACGAGCGGAGAGGAAGAAAGGAGATATATCGATTATTTGAGCTAACTCGAGTATTGAACCCCACCCGTCCGCCCCGCACATACATTTCCAGCTCCAGATCAGAGAGAGAGAGAGAGAGAGAGAGAGAGAGAGAGAGAGAGGATTAAGCAAGAAATCAGCAGGCAGAGAGGAGGATCGAAGGAGATTATACGGTCGCTCGCTAGCTAGCTTGGAATCAGATTCGTTCGTCCAATGGTACGTGCGCCTCTTCTTTAATTCTTGCAAGCTGAAGCAAGCGTGCTTCATCTCAGTAAGTTTCCTTATAGCCTTAGGAGAGTGCCGCGCGTGTTTAATCTCCCCCCACCCCCCCACATCTGTGTTCGGCCCGGCGGCCGGCGCCGGCGCCGGCGATGCCGTGGCTGTAATCAAGGCTCGCGCGAGGGGGCGGTGCTACCTAGCTGCAAGTGGCGCGCGGGCCGTGGCCTGCGTACACGTCATGGTCTACGCATGCCTCGATCGGTTGCGTCGCGAATAACGTCAGCTGATGCCCACCGGCCTCGCCTTTTCGTTTCCCTGTCTCGCCGTGCCCTTTGAGTCCTCACATGTCCCGATGCGCGCAATGCTTGCTCTTCCTTTTCCGCTCCTCTGTTGGATGAATCTTGACTGCGTGTAACACCGTCTATGCATTCGCAAAAAAACTCGACTCTCCGTCGCACGGCACGAATATGGATAGTTTTGAGCCACCGACGCCGCCGGCCGGCAAAGCAGATCGATTGAAGTGAAGGGCAGGGGAAGACGGCCCCGTATGGATGGATGGATAGTGAAAGGCCTCTGCTTTTCGTTGCAGAGAAGAAGGGAAGCCGAAATGGAGTATCAATTTTCAACTCTGCTTCCCTCCCTTAACCGCGTTAGGGCTATGTGATTCTGGTGCTACCAACTTTGTGTGTTGGTGGCCAATTTACCTGGCCATAGCAGCCGGCAGCATCTTGACAAAAGCCGGCACTGATCTTTTCTCGGCTTTTACACCTTCTCCAACCATTCGGCGACACCATTAGCTGGGATTTTTTTTTGAAGCAAGGCTAGGATTTTCTTAATACAAGACTTTGTTCTGAAACAAGATATATGCACCGGTCCAAGTATACCTATTAGTGCCTAGTAGATATTCGACGGAATATATGTAATCGAAATCTACCTACTACGGGTTTGAGTCCTTCGTCAATTCATGCAGACCAGACTTTTCTTGGAACTTCCCCTCTTAAATCGATCCTGTCCTTTTCCACTCTCCTTTTTTAGTTCTTTCCAATAGGTTCCATCTGAAACTTCCACATGTACGTTTCGTTCCCAAAAAAAAAAAGGTTTTCGCATCCATTACGGCCATTTGTCCTCGTTGTTTCCATCTGTACACGTTTTCCCTTTTCTTTCTGACGTTGGTTCGACATTTTCGCTCCGTTTCTTCTGCATGTCTACTGCCCTGCTCTAACCTGTTTCTTCCTCATAATTTTAGGTCCCATTTCAAAAAACTTCCGGCTTTCAGAGCTAAGAGTCGATTGAAACTCTTTAATATAGTTTTACTCTTTTTTTTCCTTTTTGTATTATCTATAAAGATATAATAGTGTTTTATTATTATTTTTCTATTTTTGCTAACTTTTTTTAATTAAATATCTTAGAAAAAATTAATAGTCACTATAATATTATTTCAACTAAAAACCATAGTTAAAGCCAAAAAGCAAACACAACAGCACTTACCAGCGAGACGCCGGCACGCGCGCAGAGCGTGGCCACCTCGCGGCCTCAACTGCCTCTTCTCCTCCTGAGAGCACACCCAATGCAGAAACTATGGATGATTTCTATGGTATTAAATAAAGTGCCAAGTAAGCAAAATGCTGATGTGTCATTGGAGTTAAGGAGGAGAGATAAGGAAATGATTTCTTAAATAGACACCATGTCTACACAGGAACCAAGATAGAAAGAGTTGTGATAGGTAGATGATAGGAGAGAGAAGATAAATGATCGGATGAAAATTTTATTTGTAGAAACTATCCATTGGGAGTATAGTTTCTATGGGTAGTGTCTACATTAATTGACAAGTATAGAAACTATCTCATAGTTTCTGCATTAGGAGTGTCCTGACCGCGCTTGTCCATAGATAAAAATAGACCATACAAACTGTCACGTAAACCAAATAGTACCACTGTACCAGTGAAGTCTTAACTCGTTTTAACTCTCAGCTTTCTTGTTTCTGACTTTTAATTCACTATATTTCTTAATTTTACTTTTATCTAGCTTTTTATTTTTTTTATTCCTTCGCACGGTCTGTGATGAGCTATTATATTTTTCTATTTTTAAAATTTTTAAGTTTAATCACGTCAAATACACCATCATTAGCTATAGTAAAAATAAACAGCTACAAAGCAAAAAATATAAGCCGTCATCAAACAAAATGCCCCTTAAACTCTAGTACTGATTGAAAAAAATAGCCTAGTTTGGAACGGGACCATTCGTTCCATTTGCACACAACCAAACTAACCGTTGAGGGTTAGTTGCAAAAAAGATTGAAACTCGTGAGCTACTTGAGTTCGGCTCATTTTAGACTCGATGCGAGCTCGGTTGAAATTTTAAACGAACCGAATTCAAGCTTGATTTCGAGCTCGCGAGTTTTACCGAACCGAGCTCGAACAGTTCGTAAGACTAGATTTGAACTTAAATAGTCATACATATGAACTGAAAATTTTCTTATTATTGAAAAATAGTGCATAATAAATTATTTTAATTGTTGTCGAGATTCAACGAGCCGAGTTCAAGCCTACTCGAAGTTAGACCAAACTGAGCTCGAGTCCAAATTTAGACTCGAATTCTAATTCGAGCTCGACTCGAGCCGGCTCGAGCATCTATTGAGTCTGGAAGGCTGTTTACAGCCCTAGCCGTGAGCCCGTGATCACGAGGAACGTACGTGGTACGCTGACCATCTAAATATATACCGATGCAGGTTGAGTCGGAGAGCGAGGCGGCGGCCGTGGCCACCACAGCCGTGCCTACGGCGCCGCTGTCACTGGAAGGGGGGCTTGCGGCGCAACTCCGGCCGGCGAACCTTGTGCAGCGGGTGCTCAGCCTCTTCCGGAACGTCCGGCCAGGGTCCGACCTCTCACACTTTCAGGTAAATAATATGTACTCCTCCTTACTCTAATGTGCGCATCTACGAGTTTGATAGCCACTCTTGATCCTAGGCGAGCAGCCTTCCAAAGTGCATGCATGTGAAACTCCAATCTCGAGAGCACAAGTTGGATTACCACTTTACTTACTTCGAGTTAATTAGTGGCACTAAGCACCATGAAACCAGCATGATTTTTAGGGGTCTAACAATTAATCTCCTTATGGGGGAGAGAGGATAGGTGGGAGTCAACTAAACGACAAAACAAGCTTCAAGAGTAGGCTTCTTGCATATGAAAGCACGGCACAACATATGTTTCTCAGACTTATAAATTTGGATGCGATTGTTCCATCTCATCCGACCATGTTTCTCAGACTTACAAATTTGGATGCGATTGTTCCATCTCAACTGACCATATTAGAGTTGTCAGTTTCGCAAAATATGTTTATTAGGGTTTACTTGTGCGGAGATCATAATGATCGACTAGTCATTGTCAGGCACCTAACCGTTAGGTACTGTGCGAGGAACAGCTTGTCCGCGCTCCTTAAGTACTGGATAAATGATTTATCCAATTATCCCGCTTAAGTTTTAGTATGTATTTTAGTAAGACATACAAACATGTATGTGTGTGGTGTGTCCCCAAGATGTAATCTAAAAGAACTGTGAGGTGCTATAAATTGTACTTCACACTATTATCTTTTTTAAGAAAGAATTTCTGTGCTGGAAATGTTCTACATGGATAATCACCATCACTGCATTAATATTTCAACAGTGTTTAGCCATACAGTCTCCAATGCGACGGAATGACGATGGGTGCCATATGCATGCCGTTTTGTCTGAATTTTTTCAGCTGCCAGCTACGTTCAACCTACCGAAATCGCAGCTTCAGTTGTATGGGGAAGGAGTCTACTGCACTGGGGAGGATTACCTGAGCAGGTGTGCCAAGGGGAAGGACAGCCTCGAACGGTTCACGTCGGTCGTCGCGTGGAGCATCTCGACGACGAGGCCTCCGATCTTTGGCTTCGCGCCGTACAACCCGGTTCTTGGAGAGACGCACCATGTCTCCAGAGGATCACTCAACGTTCTTCTTGAGCAGGTATCTAACTTGGCAAATCACTCATTTTCAGTTGCTCCACGACATGCCAAGCAAAACTCTCCTCTAGTCTTTCTTGATGTAGATTAGTATTTTTTTAAGAGACTTGATGAATGGTGCCTCCTAACTTTTTCCTAAGTGTTCAACATTCTTTCTTTTTAATAGCTACAAATCTACAAATATTAGAATACGAAACCACCAATAAACAAGCAAAAGAAGCTGCTAAAATTTTAGAGAGAAAACAACAATATTGGAAGTACCGTTGATTGCACTGCGGTACTACCAATTTTCGGAAGTACCGTTGTTTACACTGCGGTACTACCATTTCCTTGATGAACAGAGATTTCAACATGAGTTTAAATACACGAAACGAGAGAACTTTTGATTCATAGATCCAAATGATATGAAATTTGACAGAGATCTATTCTAGAGTATTGTGAACATATTCCAACAAACGATCATAAAAATCATAGCCAAAGTTTAGACATTTTTCATTTTGTTAGAGGATTGCATCAAAACCATAATTTACTGAGTACTCGGTATAACTCACGCTTCGTGTACAAACAAGTGCAGACAAGCCAAAACTAAACCTATTCATGGGATGATGATGACCAAGAAGAGTCTAGATGTATTCTCACACATCACAGTAAACTAGAACACTGAAGAATCCCAGCAAAAAAAACTCGGAATAAGAGATGGACAAAAGAGGCCAAGATCAAGTAAAACCGGGTTTTCTCATAAATCTTGCTATTAAGGTGCCTAGATGGGTGGAGATGTATTCCTAAGGAATATCTTTATCTTTTATACGTCTACGACACAGCAAAATCACAAGAAGAAAAGAAGAGGGATTAAAATCAATAAAAAATCAAGCACATCAATCAAAAATAAGAAAGACTCAAGAGTTGCACAAAGATTAATGTATTGCTTACTTGAGAAGATATGTTTTACAGTCACTCCACCTTGGAGGACAAAGAGTACACAAGACACTTACTCTCAAACCCTAACCCTAGAGCTAAGAGCATATGAGATGGGTTTGATGGTTAATCTTACATGTCTTCATCTTAACCTTCTTTTATAGGTGGACAACCAACCACCTACACCCCTTAATGAATCATATCCACTATTACCATGGGAGAAACCCGTTAACCCCACACATGGGTTTTACTCTCATAAGTTCAGTTATGCACGATTTTAAAGCATATAAATATGTATCCGTTAAATCCTTAGTTTTGATTCAACCAGCTCCACCTTGACCTAAACCGCTCTCCAACGTATTTCCCATGCGCCACGGTTTTGATTTAAGATGATTTTCGTTATTTTGATCAAACTACCAAAATATCCTTTCTTGAACTGGTCATCATAATCACTGTAAGCAATCACCGTGCTTGCCACGTGTAGGAGCACCATTAGCTTATCACACATCATCAAGTCTCTTCTGTCTCGGTTCTACTGAACCACGGCTCACTTGGCCCGTGCAAGCTACATGGCGCCATCTCGCCGTTCGATCTTGCCTTCAACATTTCCGCCTTTTTCGTGCCATGCTTGAGCTCACCATCTCACCCGGCATTCTAGATCGTTCTGAGCCTCAACTCCTACATGAGTCTAGCCCCAATTCTCGCCGTTGACCACGGTAGACTCCAAGCAACCCCGCATATTCAAAGACAAAGAAATTATTTTCAGACACAAGTTCTTTATAACTTGACCTACATTAGCAAAGATATGCATTATGCACCCTTAATCCAATAATCCAGGTCAATCCAACTTAATTCATGACTCAATTCCCTAAAACCCTATTTTTCTAGGAAGATCAAAAGTACCGCACTTACCATGATGGTACTTCCGCTCTGTGGTACTACCACTCCCCAAAGCGGTACTTCCACACGTTGAAAACCTCGCCTGGTCCTCTCTGGAAAAGACGTACCGCAACTCAACCCGGTACTTATGTCGAGCGGTACTACTGCATTTATGCTTGCGATACTTCTGCAAAGTGGAACTACCGCATTAATACCTACGGTACTTTCGATTTTCCTGATTCTTATAGAGAACAGTCTGAATCAAATGCAATCTTTATAAAATTAATTGACCACTCTACAAATATTGCAATAGTTCATCACAACAATATCATGGACTTTCTCGCATGGTTTTTCAAGACTTGATGTAGAGTAGTTAAGAACATGAACAAGTGTGGCAACCTAACAACAAGAGACCAAAAGTTTAGCTATCCAATTCTGAGTAGTCATGTAACATTGTCATTTTCAGGTTTCTCATCGTCCCCCAGTCTCTGCACTGCATGCGACTGACGATAGCGGAAACATCGAGCTTGTTTGGTGCCAAAACCCAGTTCCAAAATTTCATGGTAGGCCACCAGAACGACAAATTCTCAAGTTTCGGCATAGCATTGCTCTTGAAAATAACATGAGAGCTTATCTGAAGTTATGCACCTTTTCTTTTTTTTTTTCTGAAGGTACTAGCGTAGAAGCAACAGTGAAAGGCAAGAGGCAAGTCAGGCTTCTGAAATTCAACGAGAAGTACGAGGTAGACTGTCCGAATTTGCTCATAAGGTTGCTGCCTGCACCTTCTATCGAGTGGTCTGGAACCGTCAGGATTGTTTGCAAGGACTCCGGGCTTGAGGCACAAGTGGGCTACTACAGAAGCCACTCTTTCCTGGGCTTGGGCGGCGACGCAAGATGTGTGAATGGCAAGGTGTTCCATTCAGGGTCACAGGAGACTGTCTTTGAGATTGATGGTCATTGGGACAGGACTGTTTCATTGAAAGATGTACATAGCGGGAAGGTTTCGGTTTTGTACGATGCAAAGCGCGCCATTGCTAACCTCAACACACCGGTGGTTAAAGACCAAGAGGTAAATTTTCCTTTACCTTTTATCTGAGTCTCATTCTTACTGATAATTGTTGGTTTATAAGGACAGTAAAATTTGCACATATTGTATATCGAAACTTCAGATGAGAGTATGAAGGAATATAGAATTTAGATTAGCACTTTCAGTTTAACATAGTTGCAACTTGCAAATTAAGCAGCAAAAGAGTAATACTTATTAATGTTGTCGATCATGTGACAGGGCTTGTCACCTTTAGAATCTGCCGTGGTTTGGAGCGAAGTCAATGAGGCAATTCTGAAGAAGGATTGGGAGAAAGCTCGTCAGGCGAAGCGACGAGTAGAGGACAGAGCTAGGAAGCTTGACAAGGAGAGGAATGAGAGAGGAGAGGTTTGGATGTCCAAGCATTTCTCGTTGTCTCAGGACAAACATGGCAATTGGGAATGCTGGCCATTGGAGAAATCAGTAGCGCCAGCTCCTATCATTGTCCCTTCATGACAGTAGATTACATGTAACAAATGTTATATAATAAAGCTGATCTTTTTTTTTTGTCACGTATAGTTGCTTCTTTTGCTCGTTTGTGATCCACCAATTTCTTAAAGAAACGATTTCTCCGAAAAAATGGATATTGGGGATCTTTTGGGATCAGTTCAGAACATCCAAACACACCTCTGAAGATCTAACCCTTACCTGTGGTGAAAATTCCAAGGCAAAAAAAAAAACAGAGCAGAATATTTCCGTCATCATTTATGGGAGTGTCTATACAACATTCGACTATTTTTTAGGATAAAAACAGTCAGATTTTGAGCTGTTAGATGAAGATCCAACGCTCTAGATCATTTTTTTTGAGGAGGGTCATTTTTTTAGAGGGGGCTTGTATGAGTGGATCCGTTGGATGGAGATCTAACGTCTCATATCATCTGACTGTTTTTGTCCTAAAAATAGTCAAATGTTATATAGACATACACATGTATAATTTGTACTATATTTTTATCTTTGATAATCTACATAAAACAATCCAATATTTACATCTTCCCCTTATTGAACTAGTAGGATCTAATTACTAAAACGATTTTTACAACTGCTATACACGAGGAGTTGGAACAACTGGCAGAAAATCCTACAAGATCTCTGCTTGATTGCAATCTCGAGCTCCTTTTCCTTTCTCTCATGTCTCCTATACATCCCACATTCCCACTGCACCCAAATCCTTCATTCTGCTCTCCGCGGCGATTCGCGGTTGTTCGGTCTTCGAATGCTCGACGCATAGCACAGACCTTCCATGGAGGATGATCAGAAAAGGAACAAGAGCACTGCAGGTAGCATCATCCACGGCTGCTGATAGATACCTCCAGCACCATTGTTGTCAGTAGGAGGCTGATATGCCATTCCAGCACCACTGTTGTCAGGAGGAGGCTGGTAGGCACTTCCAGCACCATTGTTGTCAGTAGGAGGCGGCTGGTAGGCACTTCCAGCACCACTGTTGTCAGTAGGAGGCGGCTGGTAGACACTTCCAGCACCACTGTTGTCAGTAGGAGGCAGCTGGTAGGCACTTCCGGCACCATTGTTGTCAGTAGGAGGTGCACTGTTAGCGCCACCACCATTGCTCTGTCCATTGATCGGCGCGCCGAGTGGAGTGACGCCAGGATTGTTCAACCTTTGCAAACCATCAGATAGTCAATATGCCAGTCTCATTGCAGTTGTACTTGTATCTGATGAACTTTGGCATGTGTAAAGTACGAGTTCTTGGTTCATCAGAAGCACATTTCAGTGATTCTGAATTTCTGATCACTGTTACATGTTAATTACTAGCTAGCCGAAATACATTTTAGTCGAAGTGAGAAAAATGCTTGATTACCCGGTGGGAGGGAGGCAGAAGGCGATGGTGTAGTCGACGGCGTTGCAGGTGAAGGTGCTGGTGGCGTCGTCGTAGGCGTAGCTGTACGCGCGGGGGCACGCCGACTTGAAGATGGACGAGTAGGCCGTCGGGCGGCACGTCGTCGGCGTCGCGTACGCGCCGCTGCAGCAGTATTTGTCCTGTCCGAACGCCTCGCACGCGCTCCGGCACGCCACCGCCCCCCCGCCGCCGCCGCCCACCTGCAGCTCCTTGGGACACGCTGCCACACACGCACGATTCAATGTGTCAGAACAAACACAACAGTACAACACACTCACACGTACGACGACACGCATGCATGGCTGGCTGCTTAAATTTGTTACATGACACGTACAGAGATTGAGGTCGGCCGTGCAGCCGGTGGTGTTGCAGCCGCCGCCCTGCCGCTCCCGCGGGACGGCGACGACGGGCAGGTTGTAACCGTCGACGAGGCTCACGTCGTAGTAGTCCTGGTCGGTGGCGGCGCCCTTCCCCAGCGTGACCTCGAACAGCGTCGCCGGCGGCGTCCCGCCCATGCCGCCGCACTCCATGCGGCCGCCGCAGTCGCCGGTCTGGCAAGCGCCCGCGCCGCCGGCGTCGAAGTCGCAGCCCGTGCGCGCCCATATCCGGCCGGACCACCCCGTCGGCGCCGGGAACTGCACGGTCTGCCCCGGGTCGAGCCTGAACCCCGTCGTGGGCAGCTGCGGCGTGCCGGCGCCGGCCATCGTCCCCGGCCATATGGGGTGCGCGCAGTAGTTCGATATGGTGAAGGTGCAGGTCGCCATTGACATGCTGCACCAATGAGCCACTAGTGCTAGCACAAAGAGCAAGCATGGTGCACTGCAACTTCTTGGTGCTTCCATGCTGCAGCTCTAATAAAGTTGTTCTTGAATTGGTTGTTGCTTGTTATAATTCTGATCTTGATACGATGGGAGGGAAATGAGTAGAGATTGGGGACATGGTTGCAGGGTTTAAAAATGTTGAGTTTCTTGGTGACACGGTTGCAGATGTCAAAGAAGGGTTTCTTGGTGAGATTGCTTTGGCATTTTGCATGCATGGGGTGGCCTCAGAGAGAAGAAATACCTTATGTAACAATGCAAGGGATAAAAGTGAAAATGTTATTTTAGGAGCCTACTAATAATACTTTGTATATACCTTAATTCCTGACCAGATATACTTTCTTTTAGCAGTGTTAACCAATCCTTATTGTCCATAAGAACCATAACCTAAAGAGCACTGGTTCATGTGCTTATATGTCTGATCCATGTACCACTTATATGATTCTATCTCCTCTCTCTTGCAAGGCACTAGCATATGATAGTTTGGGTGGCTCAGTTGGAGGAGATTTAGGGTTTGGTTGAAAGCAAGGACGGAGAAGAATTCTGAAGCTTAGTCTTTCTAGCTTTTTTTTAGTCCTTAAGCTCTATTTCGTGCGGTTGTGTAATCCTCAGTGTTGAGGCTTTGAGCCTAAGAGCTCGTGTAACTTTTGGCTGTATATATCCCAAGTGGATATAGAGGCCGGATTTTATATCCTTTATCTAAAAAAAAATATGATAGTTCCAATCCACATGGACCAATCTCAAATTAGAGCATTCAACTAGAACCAACCAAAACAGGTACGATTTTCCATTTATGTATTCTATTTGGGGCACAGCCTATGATTCTCCCTGAACATTGCTTTCAGGGGGCAAACTTGTCATTGTGGCAGCAAGATCTACAAGAAAAGCATCAATTTCTCACATCTAGTGGTACTGATTCTACTTAATGTTACTAAATCAATTCATCAGTATAAACAACAGCATAGGTATCTAAACAGATGTCCAATGCTACCTTTGTAGATCCAGAAAACAAAAACATCTTTCCTATCAGATCAGATAAAGCATAGCATCCAATTGGGAATCACAAAAAAGAATAACCATCCATGGACAAAGAACTTTGTGCTTCAAAGAAATTATGATGCGGCTACTACAGTATCTAGGTCAAAATAAAATTAGATCTCTCAAAATTAGTACTCAATATAAGCCTTTGCTTACCTCTCACTCCACCCTTGAAGAATCCAATAACAAGTACATGAGAATTTAATAAGAGAAATATAAACCATGCAAAATTGTAAATTTCACATACACACACCATATGGAATTTATCAACTGAAAGACTGAAGAAATAGGATGGGGAGCCATATTAAAGCAAAGGCCTAATAAATATTTATCAAAGACTGAAGAAAAAATATGTAGGTATGCTTCAGGAAGTTATAAGTTTAAAGTTGCAAATAATACAGATAGAGAAATATTAGTTATAATTAATGCAATAAACTCATTCAGATTATATTTAGGCTTCAAAGAATTTACAATAAGAATAGACTGCGAAGCTATTTGTAGGTACCACAATCAAATTAATAGTAAGAAAAGTTCCACTAGAAGATAGTTCTATTTGAAGATATTATTACTGGAAATGGCTATAAGGTTATATTTGAATATATAAAAGGAAAGAATGATAAATTACCCGATTTACTATCTCGTTCTTCTATTCTGTAGGAATGAAGAGGTCAATGAATTATAATGGAAGCGAATTCTTCAACTTTGGCGTAGATAATAAGTTGAAAATACCCCGCCAAATTCATATAAGTTCAAGCCGAAAGACCACATAATCATTGATGAAGTATAAGAATGCATATTAGATAATTTCTGGTACCAATACAACAATAAACACGAAGAAAAAGGTTATATATTGTCCATATTAAATAGCCTTGCTGAATAATTCTATATGGTGAATGAATCAATACCCATATCAGAGAATCCCGAATTTATCGAACCAAAACTATTATATGTGGTGTTTGAGGAAAAACTTTAGAATGAATATATATATATATATATATATATATATATATATATATATATATATATATATATATATATATATATATATATATATATATATATATATATATATATATAAGAAATAATAGCCCAAAAAATAGACTCCAAATTAGTGGGAGAATATCTTGAAAAAAAAAATACAAATATAGAGGAAACATTGACACAAGCTAGAAAAATATTATGAAAAATTATTATATAGAACTAGCCGCTAAAGCTTATATTCAAAGTTTTGAACAAATATAGATCACACGCTTTGCTGATTTATATATAATTAGCACATACCTATAATCAAACTATCATTAAAAAATAACCACAATTTGAATTTTAGTTCAAATTTATTTGAACTAGTTAGTAAACTAGTTAAACTCGACATCCAAAAAAATTTAATTTTTTCACACACGATACATAGGGTAAATATCCATTTTAGATCGTGGTGCCCAGGTACTATGATATCTCAGTTAATTTTATATATATATATATATATATATATATATATATATATATATATATATATATATATATATATATATATATATATATATATATATATATATATATATATATAGACTCTTTTCTACTCCTGTGTAATTACACCTATGTCGTATTTCACAACGTAGGGAGTATCTCGCGTAACAAGAGGTATGTACATATAGTATACAAGTATTTAAGATCATACAGGTGGTATGAACAATTTTTTAGAAGTGGTATGTATATTTTTTTCAACATACTCCTTTTTATGTACGTATATAAAGGTATTTACAAAATACGCTAAAAACTATGGACTCTCTTGCAATTTTTTGTGTGGTTCACATTACAATATCTTATAATTAGTATACGAGTATACCTAAAGTGATAAAGGAGTATTTCAAGTTTGTTTAGATGGTATATTAGAGGTGGGTGTAATTACACCCGGGAGTAAAAAGTATTTTTCCTATATATATATATATATATTACATAAGGCACCATGGTGCCTAGGCACCAACATCCGATACACGTGTATGATTGATAATTTTTGTGAGTTTAGGTATGAAAATGTTTTATATCCTTGATATATTTATGGTAAGTAAGTTTTGAACTCAGTTCAAATTAGTTTGAACTACTTTTGAGTTCAATGCAACTACTGATGAGTATATACCATAAAAATAGTTCAAACTAATTAAACTGAAGTTGAATTTAAATTTTTCGAGTTTGACATCTCAAATATACTTTTTATGGGTATATGAAGATACCCACATCAAACGTTATGAATCTCAAGCAAATCAACGGTATTGATATTGGTGCCTAGGCACCATGGTGCATGAAACACTCGTGTGTATATATATATATATATATATATATATATATATATATATATATATATATATGTGTGTGTGTGTGTGTGTGTGTGTGTGTGTGTGTGTGTGTGTGTGTGTGTGTGTGTGCATGGGAACACTGCCATTATATGATTAAAGTGTAATATGCATATCATGCATTCCTCATAGTTAAGCACCTTTTTACTTAATCAAATATTCATAGATAAAGATACAGAACAATATGAAAGCTAGACCATGGACACTAACCAGCTAGTCTGATATTAGCTCTCCTAGCAAAAGATAATGATTGCAGGTATACTCACTTCACTCGGTCGAATTTTAATCCCATCCTCTTGCCACCATCCTGCCCTGCAAACAGCAACACAAAGCAACAAACTTTTCACTGCTAACTGTATAATGCCATAACAAATACTCTACCCATATCGATACAGCGTGCAATTAAACTACTGGTCCAAGATCTCTAAGATAAATCCTCCACTTGGCACTTGGACAAAAAATTACCAAGAAATGATTGGATCCGAAACAATGGCATATGAATACAAGATACAACAGAGGCAATAGGCTGATAGTACCGGGGAGCGGGCTGCAGTAGGCGAGAACCTTCAGGTGCTTGCCGTCGCGTGAGGAGCGGCTGTCAGCGGCCATTATCCAGTAGAACGGCCTGTTCCGACAGCCGAACTGTGCAAGCCAGATCCGGACCACCGTTTCCTCTCTCTCTCTCTCTCACACACACACACACTCTCAAACTCATTCGTTAGTTGGTCTCCTCCGAAATCCAGATTGGCTTCTCTCGAGTTCTTGGTGCGAATAAGATGGGGGTAGCCGGGTAAGCAGGGTTTTAGGGTGTGTTTACATGGCATTATAAATTGGCTCGCCACGGTACGCTCCATCTGGTTTTCGCTAAAACCCCGGTAGAAGGTGGGCACTAAAAATGTGCGCCAAAAAATTGTCTCGCACAAATAGCCCTACTGACAGTGTTATAAGTTTTCCTTAATCCTTTCGCTCTCGGATCATATGACTTCACTCGATGTCTCCTACTCCAGATGTGCGCTCCTTCTTCTTTGATGGGACCTGCTGGTCCTGCCCTCCGACGTGATGTGTGACAATCGCCTGTGTTCACGCAAGGAAATAGAGACTTCCTGTCACTCTCTGTTGGTCGTGGCACCTCCCAAGCAACACCTTGCCTCCCTGTACTTCACATGAATGAGCACATGCAGCACAAGCTTTCATGTAGCATCTCTATGCTGGAGAGAACTCGAAGCACACACGCACACAAAAAATTATCTAGTCGCTGGACTTGAACACGCATGAACAGATTATTTGCTGGAAGCCAAAAAAACACACACTTCTTTTTCTTCTCTCCCTCTCATCTGCTTGCTCGCTTCCCTCTGTCTCTCCATCTCGCTACATGCAAGGCTTTTTAAAGCCTGTCTACGAACTCATAGAAACCGACTCGAAAAACTATTCCTACCCACACACAGACAACCTCATACTCGGATACTAACTTGTATACGTATTCGTACACATGGACTCGCACATGGAAACTCAGATATGGCCAAAAAACAAGATTACTTCTAACAATTATCTCCTTAATCTTGTTTCTCCATTTTGATCACGCTGATCTTCTCTCTTGCTTCCGCTTCTTCCTTGCATGCCTTCCTGGGCTGGAGCACCTGCTCCCGCTCCCTCCATGAGCACCTCCTCTCACTGTCATGTGTAGGGGTGTAAATGGAGCGGATATTTCGCGACCGACTGTCCGTCCGTTTTAATTCGAATACAATTCGGAGCAAATTTTCGGATATCCACGGAAACGGATTCGGATATTTTTTGTCGGATACGGAAACGGATTCGTGTCAGACCCAGATTTTTCAATCCGAATCTTACTGTGTTTCACTGCACTAATCCCTGGATCAGTAGTTATTGCACACAGGAACATTGCTGAATCATTTCATACATCGCATAAACATTCATTATATTACATAACTTGAAATACACCACGTCGGGTGATAGAGTTTACAAAAGAGGCCGATCAGGCCAATTGCCTTATTACAAACATGCACGGTGAAGTACAAAAAAGTAAACCCAAATCCACGAGCAAGCGATCGGAAGGTGCGTGTGCATTATATGTCACGGCTAACTAGTAACATACGTGCACACAACGCGGAGGTCCACTTGTCCATGTCTAATCAACGAGGCCTACGCCTTAGTTTCGCCGTCATTCTTCTCCTCCGTAGCGGAGCTTCCTCGTGGCGTAGTGGTCTTGCGCTCCGGTTCGGATTTTTGCCGCAGCGGCGTGAGCACTCCGACCCGTGCTTCGCGAGCCAACACACAGAATGCAGTATATAACATGTATGGCTAATCAAAGGATGGCTCAGGTTTATTTTCTTTTGCGAAGAGTGCTTTTGAATACAATTATATAAAAATTCCTTAAGACCTAGCATTTTGAACACACGTATATGTTGAATGCAGAATAATAGTGATTGATTCCATCCACCATTACATGGCATCGCACCATATAGCCATTCTTCAGCGTTATAGCCGCTTACATTACCACTGGGACGACACCCAGGACAATTCCAAACTAGGGCCTTACACTGCCCTCCACTTTTCCATTCCCATCCACAAATCATTTTGAAATAGAACTATATCTGGTTAAGTTCCCATGTGCGCTTCTCCATGAACACGGCTATTCGAATAGTTTTGACTCTGCGAGTTTGTACACTTTCACCACAAGAGACAATCAACTCGTTGCCCACACAATTCCTTAGTCATGTGGTTGAGCGGACTATCACGATAACCGTTCAAAGTACCTCGCCCCTTCCATCATTTCACCCTATGGGTCGTTCCCACTGCGATGGGTCCCATACGTTGTGCGGGATGTTCTCCTTCGAACGTCTAGCACTGGCTCCTACCCTGCTAGCCCGCCACAGTGAACTTCACCTTCCACGGTGTCCCATTCAAGCCGTCACCGCATGCCGCTTGCACATCCTCACACCGCCTCCTGGAAGGATGACTTTCAGGGTCCGGTAATTCTACTAAGCCAAGTTGTAATTTACAGACTTGTGGTTGTACTGTTGTACACGGGTTGACATGACAAGATTCGGTCCTTATTGGTATCTGGGCGGTCTACCACTAATCCATTTTGTGCATCCACTGCACCACACTGTGCATCCACTGCACCACACTGTCACACCATCGAACCAATCCGCCCAGATTTTAAAGCATGTTGGGGTTTTTGGGAAACATACGATAATCATATTCATCATTTATCAGTCATTACCACCATGACTGCCCGAACAAATTTTCTCATGAATAAATGTGATGCTCGGGACAATTTCTTGCCCCGGATTCCTATTCAATGCTAAGCATGGCATATGGTTACGGACTTATTTTCGAAATATTACTATTATATTTTTGCTAGGGCAACAAGGTTCACACATTCAAATACTCAAGGAGGGGGTAATATTATTCAAGGTAAACAACGGTATATAACTAGAATATCAAATTTAGCATGCATTTTCATGAAACTAATAGCAATGCAATTTGTTAATTTAAAACAAAGTAATTTGCAGAAATGTAGGTTCAACATGATCAAAGTATTGACTCGCCTTGGTCACAGTGGTCGAGTGCTTGATTGTCCGGGGCTTCTAGTGCTGCGGCCTCGATCTCTTCTTCTTGTGCTTCGTAGGCTATTGTAATCGTGCGCGAAAATTTGGATAAAAAGAAAACATCAAATCAACAAAATATCACCAGAAATTCAAATGAACTTTAAAAATTATAATTTCAGTTCCATTGGATAGATATTGAATTTAGATGAATTTAGAAATTTGTCTCATTCAATTTGGAGTTAAAATGTAGAAGTTATGATCATTTGAAGTTCTCGAGTTTGAATAAATTCCAAAACATTAAATTTACGTGATGGGACCCACAGGTTATTTTAATCTTTTAATCTTTTATTTCGTTTCTTATTATGTGTGTATGACAGTGGGTCCGGTTCTTTGTTCATGCGGTCCACTTGTCGCATGGGTGAGTGCGAGATGTGCCATCGACATGTGGGGCCCAGTGGTCGTGACAGCTCTGTCTGCGATGGGCGACATGTGGGGCCCACCGTCGGTGCAGAAATTAAAAGAAACTCGACCGCTCACGCGCGAGCCGGCTCAACGCGCGCCAGCGGAGCGAGGGAGAATAGATTAGCGGTGGAAGCCACTCGGTAGCCGAGCGATGCTACCTATAAGGGTAATAAAACCCTTTGAGGTAGCTCGCCGAGGGGCGGACAGAGGAAGTCGGGGCGACGGTGGTCGGCGGCGGCGCGCGGCGGAGAGGGCTGGGTCGGCGTAGAATATAATCCCGCGGCGGGAGTCTTCGGTGTAGAGCGGCGGAGTGGAGAATGCGGTGGCGGCGCGGCGTCGTGCACGGAGGTTCGGCGGGGTGTCGTCGCCGTGGCTCAGCGACGAGACCCAGTGGAGGAGGGCTAGCCGCTGGCTCGGAGATGGCTCATGAGCAAGGAATCGAGCTCGGGTGGCTCGGTGTGGTGGATGGGAGCTCGCGGAGTTCGGGAGGATGAGGCGTCGGCGAGAGATTGGGGCACCGGACCAAATGCGTGGGGGAAGGAGAGTGAAGCGGGCGACGCGTTTGCGATCTCCGGTAAGGCTTTTATAGCCGGAGAGGGCTTGTCTGCGAGGACCACATTCGCCCGCCATTGTTCATGCCGCGAGGGGAATGGAGGCAAATCTCACCGGATTTTGCAGAGGAGAGAGGGCGGGAGGTGCTTCCCCTCCCGTAGATTCTTAGATATTTTCCGTGAGGTGAGAGAATGGGCGGCGGATTTGCTGCGCAGACGAGGAGAGGCGGCGCGAGGCGCGGCGCGTGGAGAAGAAGGGGAGGAGGAAGAAGACGCGGCGGGGTCCACCGGCCAGAGGCGTCGCGCGCGAGGGCCGGGCCCAGCGGCGGCGCGGGCGCGCGCGCGTGGAGGTGGGGCTGCGGTCTTGCGCTGGGCAGCAGCGTGCGTTGGCCTGTGGCGCGAGCTGCCACGCGCGTGCGTCGTGTGCGAGAGGTCGGGCGGGGTGATGGCGGCCAGTGGGTTATATTTTTTCTTTTATTGTATAGATTTTGTATGTATATACACTTGCACATACATCTTGGGTATATATCTATACACATACTTTCATCTCCTTCTTATGTTTGTGCATAAATATATATTTTATTTATTTATGGTATTCATGTGTATATATGTATATATGTCCTTATATACACATGGTTCTTTGCATATTTACATGAGTATTAATTTCCTTTAATTTGTTTACCTAATTTTTTTAGGGATATTATTTTATGCTTATTTTCATTTCTCAACTTGGTAATTTATGGATCATCTTTTGATTCTTTATCGATATTCGTGTTGTATCATTTTATATGTGGATTTCTTTCCTCTTTTTACTTTTGAATTCCCTTTACATTTACAAAAAGCCAACAAATTCCAAATTTAAATAAAAAGCAAATAAAATAATCCAAAAACTCCACAATATATTATTTATATTTTTCAGGATGTTACAATTCGGAACAAGCATTATCCGACGGATACGGAACTATCTGGATATTTTTCCGGATAGTTACCGGATAGTTACCCGGATAGTTACCGGATATGAAAACGGAGTCGGATTCCTGGCCTCTCCGCTGGCCAGGTGGGATCTCCGATTCTTCTTGAAATGTAGCATCATTTATTTATATAAGATTGCTTGTTTCGGTGGCTGTTGCAACGTCGGTACACTCGTATTAGATCTCAGTTTGCTTAATTTGTCTCTGTCACCATGTGAAATTTGTTTCGCGCATTATCCGATTAAATATTCGTGACCAAAACTAACCGTATTTGAAGCGGCATGTATTCGCTCCGTATTCGTGGCCGAGAATATCCGTATTCGTATTCGTATGTGGCACTATCCGTGTCCGACTCCGACTCCGACAAAAAATATGGAAAAGAATACGGGATGAGCAATATCCGTCCGTATCCGATCCGTTTGCACCCCTAGTCATGTGCTATTGCTTTCGACCACTGTCCTCTACGCTGTGCTTCCTCCCGCCACCTTGGGACCCATCTTCGACTTCCTTCTGCTACCCGTGTGAGAGCTCCTCCTGAGCCTCTGCTCGCCACCACCATGCCTGCTGCATGTGGTCGGTGTCGACCACCCGAGCCGACGCTTCGACCACCCGTGCCAATCCTTCGCTCCTCTCTGCCTACAAGCACTCGTCCGAAGTTCGCTGCACGCCTGTGCGCACCTCCTGCGCCACTTGTTACGACCACTACATGTCTGCTACATTCCCTTCTAGAGCCACTGCTCGTTACGACCTCAGGCTTGCCTCCTGCTGCTCGTTGATGAAGTCCTCTATGCTCTGGCTCCTCTAGACCGCTCTTCACACAAACCGGTCTACAAATTTTTAAAGGAACTTTGTACAAATGATTTGGAGACCTCTTCGCCTTCATCAACAAATCTCTGTTTTTGTCATACACTCGTAAGAACTCATCCTCCAGCACCACCTTGCACCCTCTCTCCGTCATCTACCCAAGACTTAGTATGTTGTTGCATAGACTTGGTATATAATAGATTCCTGTCAACAACTTCTTATCCCCATTCCTGTATTGCAGCATCATCGTCCCTTTGCCCTTTATCTCCACCGTGGAGCTGTCGCCAAACTTGACCTTGCCCCAAACCTTCTCGTCGAGCTTATGGAACATGGAGCGATCTCCTGTCATGTGGTTGCTTGCTCTATTATCCAAGCACCATTGATCAGTGTGATCATGGCTTCCTTCCTTTGTGTATAGTTTTGGAACTACATTCTTCTCATTCAGTTCCACCATGACCGACTCATTCTTCTCATTCAGTTCCACCATGACCGACTCTTTGGGCGCGCATGTTCGCCTTCATCTTCATTGCCCACACTGGATAATTATCGATCATCAGGAGAGGGTAATGGAGGGAGATTAGCTCACCCTGAGCCTTCATCTTGTTACCCATGTTCTAATACCACTTGTTACAAGTTTTCCTTAATCCTTTTGCTCTCGGATCACGTGACTTCGCTCAGCGTCTCCTGCTCCAGATGTGCGCTCCTTCTTTCTTTGATGGGACCTGCTGGTCCTACCCTCCGACGTGACGTGTGACAATCACCTATGTTCACGCAAGGAAATAGAGACTCCCTGTCACTCTCTATTGGTCGTGGCGCTTGCCAAGCAGCACCTTGCCTCCTTGTACTTCACATGAATGAGCACATGCAGCACAAGCTTTCATGTAGCATCTCTATGCTGGAGAGAACTTGAAGCACACACGCACACGAAAAATTATCTAGTCGCTGGACTTGAACACGCATGAACAGATTATTTGCTGGAAGCCAAAAACACATGCTCTTCTTTTTCTTCTCTCCCTCTCATCTTCTTGCTCGCTTCCCTCTATCTCTCCATCTCGTTACATGCAAGGCTTTTTAAAGCCTACCTATGAACTCTTAGAAACCGAATCGAAAAACTATTCATACCCACACATGAACGACTTCATACTCGGATACTAACTTGTATACATATTTGTATACACGGACTCGCACACAGAAACTTAGATACGACAAAACAAAGATTACTTCTAACAGATGGTGCCACCTTTTCCCCCTTCCCACTTTTTTCACCCTTCTGAAGCTGCGGCGAGTGACACAGACCGAGCTGATTGGTGCGCCCAAAGCTACACCGACCAACAGCTAGTGGGGCTTTGGTGTCTCCCAGTTGCCCTATGTCCTTCCCTCCTCTCAAGTGAAGGAGATCAGGACAAAAGGTCAGTAGATCTTTAGTGATGTTGGGATTCCTTTGGGTATAGATATGACATGCGGAAGCATCTTGCTGTGTTTGGGAATGGCTATATTTCGTGTGTCTTCAACCCCAGGAAGCTCAGTAGATTAGAGCCAACGGGGCCTTTCTTATTCCTCACTGCCGTCGTTCTTTGGCGGTGATGATTGCTGCCACAGAACCAAACCCCATCGGTGAGGAAGAAGATCTTCCATCTCTACTATTTTTCTTTGTTGTTTCTTGTTGATACAACACACTGTGTATAGGCGTGTATGGAGTTTCATACTGGGAGATTCTTGGGCTTGGAATGGAGATCTGGGCTTGTGATTGGGAACCGGGGGGGGGGGGGGTTAAAGGTTGGATTTTGCTAGCACATTATGGCCATCACCAACTAAAGATCAGTGGCGATCTCACGACTTTTGTCCTGATTTGGTGGTTTAACTCTTCTTTTTTAAGTGAGTTTTTGGTACGCATCTACCCATCATCATCTCTCTCCACCTAGATCTGAATATATGTTCCCTCTATTTGTATTACTACAATACAAAGAAATTTGCTTTGTACACGTGCGTTACATTTCAAACTATTTATATGAATAATCTGACTCATAATAATTTGCTCCTAGAATGCCAAGTTTATAGTATTCATTAAGTGTATCCATTTTCTAGTCTGCAGAAGTGATGGACATTAAAGGCGCACTTGAAATTATTAGTTGAGCAATGTGTTTGCAAAACAATTTCAATTTGTCACGCAGACATATGCAGATTATGGGGAACATAAGGTCATTGTCAAAAGTGAGGAGGACTCCAACTCTCATGAAAAGTACATAACCTAGACTGATGAGGCCACAAAGTTCATGCTTGAGTGGTACATTGAGCCTCGTAAGGATAAACCAACAACCTTCAAGTTCAAGAAACAACATCACCTTCAATGCGTAGATTCTCTAAATGCCAAGTTTGTGCTTGGTGCTACTCAAAACCAAGTGGATCGGCACTATCATCATGCAAGGAGAAGTGGGGCTGGGTGCGTCGGGCAATGGGCAATAGTGGCAATGGATTCGAGGCTGACACTTGCAAATTCACTCTTTCTGAGTCAGAGAAGCAAAATCTTACTATAAGTATTTAGTAGTGCATTTACAGCAATTCATATAATGTTATAATGCTTACAAGTAATATCTTTTTTTATCCTCGTGGTTGCCTTTGTACAAAAAATGACTATCAACTACCTTACTAGGCCTATTAGGTTCTTTCATCTATTGCAAGAGTTGTTCTCTGACCAGTCCCAAGCCGATGGATTGCTAGCAGCTGACCAGAGCACAATCAATGTTGCTGATGATAGTGATGATATTGAGTGCAGAAGGGAACTTGAGGGCTATGCACTTATAGTGGATAGTGATGGACATGACTTCGACACCATTGACCGTCACAGTCCTAGAGTTGCCTTAGATGACTAGCCATCAAGTAAGAAGCGCAAGCGTGTGCCATCACCTTGCAAGAAGGCAAACAAGTCCAAAGCAAACAGTAAGGAAAAAGTATCTAGCAATGACATGGCAGCAAGTATTAAGAGGCTCGCAGACTTGCTTGCAGCTATAGCCCCTTCGTGCCCACTGTGACAACGCCACCTATATGCGCTAATGCAAATCTTTGGAAGCATATAAATGCCCCCACCATCACATCTAAGGCCAAGCTCAAGATTGCAGCCTATTTATCTAAGTTAGATCAAGATGTCTTCCGTAATTACCTCAACTGTGCCAGTGATGCAACACTAGAAGAGTGGGTCATTGACTACTTCAATCATTGAGATGGTGCCGGTGATGCTCAGTAAGTATACATAGCTTTTTGGCAAGCTTTTGTTTTAGATAGGTGATATATGAACACCTTAGCAGCTAGTGGTGGTTACTGGGCACCACATATTATGACTGTTTGGCAACTTTCTAGTCAGACTTGGATGGATGTAGGTGATATATGAACACCTTAGCAGCTAAATAGGATGTGGCCTTTCATTTTGTTTTGCAGGTGGGTATGATGTACCTAATAGTGTTTACGCTCTTTAAATGTATGGAATAAACTTGCGTCGATGTGAAATTTTAATCTAGTTTCAGTTTCAATGATCTTCCTGAGACCAATTGCATATTATAGTTGTTGCTAGTTGTGCTCCACAGTTTGGTGATTGACTGGCTTATACAGTTGCATTGCACAAGAACTAAGTTTAGCTCAGTCGGTGGGATGTGTGTATACCCCACCACCTAAGTTCGAGTCATCTTTGGTTTCGATTTGGGTGCCTAATCTTCTTAATTAAATTGATATTTATCTGGTTCCATCATTTTATACATTTATACTGCACATTTGTGCGAGCAAAGATGAGGATATGTGGGACAATAGTACTACTATAGCTACTATCTCCTATGATGGTGAACAAAGGTTCTAGTGTTGAGAAAAACTTCATTGATCAATAGTTTCCTGTTCTTTTAAGAAGAAACAAATGGACAAGTGACTAGACTAGATTCCAATTTGCACGAGTGATGAAAATTACCTACAAAGGAAAATTTTGCCTTTTCTTTAAACCCATCCAATTTTTCTTACCATGAGACCGTGTCGTCTCAATTGGTAATCAGATTTACCAAAATTTTACTATGAATCAATAAATTTGTACTACTAAAACTGAGTAGCTCCATCTAGGTGGCTCCCTGTTCGATCCCACAATTGAATCAAATCAAATGCTAGCCAAGTAAGTTGCCAAAATTTTGGTAGGTTAATTGGCTTCAAACCAAATAAGGGCCTAACAATATTGCCAAAAGTTTAGCAACTAGTATGGCTACAATCTAAACGGCTCTTTCGTACCAAATTTTTGGTCATGCCTTGACTTTGATCATGCTCAAATTTTGGTAAGATTGCCTAGGACTCAAACCAAACACACCCTTAGCCTTTTAGGAGGTGGATGGAATGAATGGGAGATGAGAGTGGTAGACGAAGGGGCAAGTGGCATGGGCTTTCATGGGCCTGCCCAATTGCTCTCTCTGTTTCTTTTCTTTTCCTTGTTCCTTTTTTCTTAAGGTTATTTTTCCTTGTTCTTGATCTCCCACTAAAATTATTCACGAATCTCAAAGCTTCACAAAAAGAGCTTTAGCATGTAAACATGTCTAGGCCTCATTTTGTGGTTGTTGTGTTACGTTGTGCTTATTTTTTAAGCTGTCGTGGAAAAGCATTATAAAAATCTAATATTCTGATTGACAAATCAAATAAAAATTAGTGAAATTTTAACACTTATTTATGTGGTTATTTGGAAAGTATAATTAATAATATCTCTGTTTGAAACTTGGTTTAGAAAAAGCAGCTAGTCAAACACTAAAATATCCTATACAAATTCTAATAAAATAATATTATCATAGTCCACCGTAATGCCAAAAAATGAATCTAAGAACTTCTCTGTGCTATCGAAAAAGCAAATCATGGGACGGTGCTTCCGGCAGCTTCTTCAAGCATGTGTGTTTTTTTCAATCATAGATGCTGGTATTGACATCAGCATGGTCCATGCCAGGCGAAAGTCCATGGACAGGATCACAGGAACAGTCTGTCGAAGCTCATCAGCAAATTTGATGCTTCTCCCTGGTGTCTGCAGGCGCCGGCACACGCCGACCATGCCCTGAATAATGCAGCGGAGGCATATCGATCAGTGTCAATGCGCCATCAGGCTTACTTAATTATGTTCCAAAGTCTAGTATTATCTACGGGTACTAGTACTGTCTAGTTAAGAATTAGAATTACAGAGACCACAAGTTTAGCCGCATGTGCGGCCAACGCAGTAGCCTTCTTCTCTCGAGCCTTGGCACATCGTGTTCGTTCGTTTGCTTGCAGTGTAGTTTCAGAACTGGCTCTGTTGCTCATGAAACACGACATGAACGGATGTCAGGGTAGTCCTCATTCCCCGCCACTGTCTCGAGAGACCTGAGAGGTTGGAAGTGTTTGATGTTTTGTGGCTTCTGAACTTTGATTCATGATGCCAATTCGGAACTACACAAACTGAACTCATCGATCTAATACAGTCATTGGGCATTCGACAGTCCAACCGGTGTGACACTTAAAGTTCTCTGGCTGCTCGCGATTAGACCTTGATTCTTGCTAATTGTACATTCTAGCTAGATGGGGTTATTTTGTGTAAATTTTTCCCGAGATTTGATCCTATTACCTGTGGGTTGTGAGTTTTAGACGGAGAAACTAACTAATTGCTCACCCTCTGGCAGTTGTCTTGTATAGCATATCATACATAATTAAGGGGAGCTAATCCGTGTCTTCACGTGGTGCTCATTGCTCGCTCGGTGTTACGTACAGGCCCCCGCATGACTCAGAATAATTCAAGGTTTATGCCATAGTTTATGCAGAGCCGATCTGAACAAGACAAATAATATGGACTATAGAAAGGTCTTTTCTTTTTGGTTTTTAAAAACTGTTTTTCGATTTTTCTATAGTAACTAGCTTTTTTGGGCGAAAAGGTCTCTAACCCAATGGTTAGAGGCTTGAGTAGCACCCCCCAGGTCCTGGGTTCGACTCCCAGTGGGAGCGAATTTCAGCTTGGGGAAAAATCCTCTTTGTTACCACACCAAAGCACGTGTCTAAGGCCCGCCAAGGCGTTGATCCAAAGGATCCGCGGTAGTCTCACAAGGTCGGGCGATGGTGCCGCTGTGTAAGGGTGGAGCAGGGTTCGGGGGTTTTCTCGGTCTGCGTGAGAAGACCTTCTTCTTAAGCAATGCCCGGGGGGATTCTTCCCCCCCCCCCGCAGGTCGAGTTTTTATAGTAACTAGCTTTTAAACAGAATATATTTTGAAGACGGGGTCTACAAGTTAATTGTAGTATACACTATAACGACTTCATTTATATCGACCAAAACTGCACGTGAGTTTCTGTTGTTTCATACTCTCTATCATAAATATCCCAAAAGCATAAGGCACAGCCAAAAACCATAACCGAAGCTAAAAAGAACAGGCCCGAAAAATGCATTTGAGTGGTGGTACCAGTGGAACAAATTAGCCCAGAATATTAGTTGGACCAAGACGATCAGTGTCTTCTGCACCACATCCATTTGGCATTATAATTCTCCTTTTTGCAACAATAATGTTATATATGCGTGCATCAAAGTACAATTATGCATACATATGCAAGTAAGAACAACATATGTTCATGTGACATTTTAATTCCCGATTGTTATAGAACAATTATTGACATGTAGACGTCTACACTGATGTATTGCTTAGTAATACTACTATTCGTTAAGTAGGAGTAGTTTTGTAGAGCCGGTAACGACAACAAAGAGAGTGAATGATACCTTTTAAAACATTTCTCTATGTATTTAGAAATCTTTCACTTTAGAGCTAAGAAGATCAGATATGATAGGCTAAATCCAAACAACAACCTAAATCAGTAAGGTCTCACAAATTCAACACCTAACCAATCTGTCTGCCACTGGAGATACGGTTTGACCTGTGGGCGTTTTGACCAGGCTTGGAACAATGTGACTGACCACTGTTCCCAGAACAAAAATCAGTTTGGGCCAAAATCACTTTTGGTGTAAACTTCAAAATCTATGATCAAATGATGTGAAACTTTGTACACAACTTGATGAGGGTCTTCGGAACCCACTCCATCCAAAGATTGCATGGATCTTGTCCAATGTCCCAATATTTTCTTAAAACATGCAAGGTTGCACTAAAAATCGGGCAAATCTAAAAACCTTGAGAACCAACTTGTTTGTGGGTTAAGAAAAACCAAGATAGCTTTAGATGAGTTCTCATATATCACAACAAGCGAGACAACTCAAAGAATTGAAGCCAAAATCTTCGGATCAAAATTCTTCAAGAAAGACTCTAAATCAAGCAAGAATCAGGCAACTTCGAAATCTTGCAAACCCTAGTGTCTACATAGATGGGATTTGATCTATGTAAGTCATCTCCATCACTTATATGTCCTTGACACACAACAAGATCAAAAAGGGGAGAGAAGAGGCAAATAACAAATAAAGACAATAGCAAATCAACCAAGATAAGAACACTTTATGAGAGCTGAATAAAGTTAATCTATTACTGCTTAAAGGTGAAGGTTCCACGGCCACTCCATAAGGAGGACAAGAGAACATACAACATCACTCACTTCTCTCTTTTAAACCCTAAACTTAGAAATCAAGAATGAAATGGTTAGGATAATTGGTTTGCAAGCTTCCACCCACAATCCATTAAATAGATATAGCAACTAGCCCATATATAATCCTAATGGATGTTATTCATTATCACAATTGGGAGAGCCCGTTAACCCCACACAACACAGGTTTTACACTCATACTTAACTTATGCACGTTTTTCAAAGCACATGAGTCCAAACCCACTAAATCATTAGCCTTTGATCCACTTGATCTTCTTAACTTCTCCTTGACTTAAACTAATTTCCTAAACACCGCTCAAGCGACACGATTTTGATCCAATGAAATGTTTGGTATTTGACCAACTACCAAAATACTATTGCCTTTACATGATCTTCTCCTTCCCTTGTAAGCAATTGTCATACTTGCCATATGTAAGTGTACCACTAGCTTGCTATACATTAGCAAGTTTCTTCTGCTCCAGTTCCCACCGGACCACGTCCCACTTAGAACAATCAAACCACTTGGTGCAACCTATCGCTCGAACATTCTCTTCAACATTTCTTACCTTTTTGTGCTATGGTTAAGCTCAACCATCTCACCTAGTATCCTTAACCTTTTTGAACCTTGGCTGCTCTATGAGCGTAGCCACAGTCCTCGTCGTTGACCATAGTTGACTCCAAACTTCCTGTATATTCAACGATCAAGAAATTATTTTTGGACACAAGTTTTTCACAATTTGACCCACGTAAGCTCAAATATACTTTATGCAACAAGAATGCACTGATCTAGGACAATTTGAGTCAATCTATGATCAAATTCCCAAAATTTAGAACTCTTATCCGGAATCTAGAATTTAGCCGATCTGACTGCCACCAAGCGGTCAGTCGGACCGCTCAACAGGGTCGGTCGGACCGCTTGAGGCTAAAATCAGCAGGCTAAAAATCTAAATCTTTCATAAATTTAAATTTTAACTCAATATATATTAACAATAATTCATCATAAATAATCCTAGATATTATCATCTGGTGCCACAAGTGTGCTATATACTGGTATAAGTCGTTCTTTCTTTCTTGATGACGACGTCTCCTTCACTACGCTGGTGCCACAAGTTTACTATATACCAGTATAAGTGGTTCTTTCTTTCTTGATGACGACGTCTCCTTCACTACGCAAGCTGTAAGAATGCGATAGCCGTGTTTGAGGAAGCGATAAGCCTGATCTGTCCAGGTATGTACGCATGGCTATGGATGGAGCCATGGACGCTTCTTGTTTATCCTTCCCTTTCTTCCTGCAGAGAATTGTATTCTTGTTCCTTTCGTGCACTCTCTGCCACACTACATTTCTGTCCATCTCAGATGATGTGAATGTGAAAAATCTTCGGAGTCACATTTGGTGCTCCATATTAAGTTGGAGATCAGTGATTGGAATTTCTTCTCTGATTAAGTTCTATGAGATGATGCGATCACGTCTGGTTAGTTCAGTTTGGCCTTGTTCAATTAAAACATCAATTTTTTTTAGTTATTAATGGGCAAGAGATCTGTGGTTGAGAGGCATCCGTGGACCACTGTACTGTGCGGTGGTCCGCCCCAAATGCTGGTGATGCAGCGAACTAATTTGTTCCACATTGCCTACCTTACTTTTGTTCGCATCAGAAGTTAGTAACAACGATCATGAGTTCAGATATGGGTAAAATGTATGACCTACTACTGAAAATAACAATTGAAGCAATCAACCTGAAATCATGTGTCTCTCCTCATCACTAAACCCTCTAAAATCTAAATTGCCAATTGACTTGCCTTAGCAAGAAGCTATAGTTTTGGTCCGTTCGGAACAAAATTCATAAAAACAACTAAATTTCGATAAGAACAGAAAAATTCTAGTGTTTCAAACGGACCTTACATCACTAGCTCGCCGCGCCTTTTCTAGCTGTGTGACCGACAGAACAGAAACACCAAATTAACCATACCAAACCATAATGATTTTCGTTAGCCACACCGCAACATATTTAGCCGGTGGCCGAAAGCGACCAATGACAAAATCAGAGACCAGGAACTGTGCTCGATTTGGAGCTAAGCTAATTATTGGCATCATCGCTCGCTGATTAAAAAGTCCCACGCCGGTGTGATGTGCGAGACTGCCATTGGCTTTTAATATAGGATTGTTTTTTTTACTGTGACTTATGACTTTTGACTAATATCTTTTGAATTCTAACTGTTCATGAGAGAGATTATGAAGGGGAAAATAGTCGTATGTGATTATAGACTATACAGTTAAACTCGATACAGTGTCTATTTTGCGAGTGCCCGCGGTAAAAGTTAGCCATAGGAAAGCGGAGAGCTTGTTGTTTAGTTAATGAAACACTTTTCGACTGTATTTATATCTATTGTCTTAAAATAAACGTATTTCGGTATCTTGGTGCATATATAATTGGAGGAGAGTTCACATGCGTGGTTAAGGAAGCTGCCCCACTAGATCGATATGGAGTATATGTTCCTGGCATAAATTATTTTCTGATTGAAAGGATTGTGGGAATAATTCAACCAGACATGAATGATGTATATTGAACTATTGGATCTAACTATGGAAAAAAACAAATAATTGCACTAGGAATAGCAGTGCAGTGCACATGAGTAGTACTACTAGCAGTACAATCATAGCTAAATTGCTTCTGAAGTCGATCCGAAAAGCATTCCATAGCTCAGCTGACTGTTGATAGAACCGCAGCACAATTTGGTCAACTTTAATTAGGTCTATCAGTCTATGGAGAGTCAACCACTAATTAAGTAATTAGGTTGCATGAAAACCAAGTTTTTGGAAAATGGTTGTACTATTCATCTTATTAACACTCCAATACTGAAGAACTGAAGAAGATGTCACTGTAATCCTACTCACCAGAGTGAGTGGCAGTAAAGGTAGAAAATAAGAGTTGCACTTTGCATTTACCATTTTTTTTGCAGTCAATCATTGCACAGAAGTCAGAATGCTGCTACTACTACATGTAAGCATCAATCGTTATCAATCTTTTTAGTTTATGACTTATGATTCTTCTCAAACAAACAAGCGGGACGGCTTCTCTATCGCTATTTTGAAGCGACTTATTGAGACAGCTTTTTCGAAACGGTTTATCGCTTTATCACCATTCGATTCGTTTACATAAACGCTTACGCAAGAACGAAAAACTATAACATGGTCATATGGCATAAGCCATAGTTTAAAAAAATCTAACCAATGGCACTGGCATTGTGGGAGAAAGCTCGATGTGGAGTCAACCGGTCAACCCAACAGGCCGGTACACGTTTGCAAACAGTCACCACCAGCTAGCTAGACCCTGCCGAACGATGATTTAGATAGGCACTGTAAAAATGGGACCGATGGAATATTTTGATGTTTATCTATCATTCATTCAACAATCGATACCACTTCAAATCTTCAACGAAACATCAAGGTTATTACTGGCATAATTCATAATTCAGAGACCGGCAACTTTCTTATCCTAATTATATGTTTCCCTATCTTGACAGCCGACCGGGTTAATACTACGGAAGTATACGCAATTTGGCGGCTAAATCACAATCCTTCTAAACGCGGTCCTTGCCCGGTCCGATCCTCAGCCACGCAAGGAAAAAAGAAAAGAAAAGAAAAATAAGTCATCGCAACGTAGAGCACAAGTAGATACATGTACTCGTACAAACGATTCAACATGGCTGCTTGACCAAGTAACTAATAAGTAATCTTCTTTCCTCTTAACGTGTGGCAGAAGGAAAGAAAAATGCTTAATTCATGTGTTAGTATTACTTGCACGAGGGAGCAAAATTATGAGCAAGAGATCAGCGTACGTACGATAGCTTCTGGGCGTCGCGATCAAATGAGCTGGAGCGGAAACGTGCCGGAACTTGCCGTGTTCTTGCCGGTTTTGTCTTGTGTTTTCTCGAGAGGACATGGTTTTTGTCTGGTGATTAATTAAGCGTGTCTACAGTACAAGTACACACGCTCACTGTGCTCTGGTTGCCGGGCAGGCCAGACGATCGATCGTGTGGCTGAGATCTGATGCGATGAAACGAGCTGAGGTAATCTTGGCAATTAATTTGATCCAAACCATATATACAATTACACTTGCAGAACACAAAATAGCGAGCAGTACTCTTAACTGCGACTAATTCAGGTTCTGCCGTCGTGTGAGCAACCGAACTACTAATCAATGGCTGCTTAGCGTATAGGTATTCATCATTAATTTTATGCGTATGAAATATCCTGGTTAGGGCACTCCTTAGAGCAAGTTTAATAAGAACATAAGGGAATCCATTGTAGTCCATGTGGAGAGAGAAAAAGGAGAGAGAGCCAAGCCAGCTCCCATGCAAGAGTCAAGCTATAGCACAGGAAAAGAGGCGTTATCCATGCATGTACCAATATGACTAACTGCTATACCCATGCATGTATTAAATGATCACACTAGTAAATGATTGAGAGCTCTTGTGGAGACAACTTATAGCCAGCTTATTGTATGAGTTGGCTGCATCATTATCTTTTGATGACATAGAAGTGTATTGGAGGTAGCAGCTATCTATACTATTAAACTTGCTCTTAGGGCATCTCCAATGGTTATAGCTAGCAACTAACTATAAGACTTCCACATCATTTATATAGTACACACTAAAGCTAGTATTCTAAAGAACTATCTATAAAGATAGCTATTTGATGCTTACATGCACACACGAATTTATAGAGGCCTTATCGTTTGACGTTATAGACTAGTGCTTAAGGAAGAGCTGGTTCGGTTTTTTTTTGCATACTCTCTTTCCTCCACATAGGATATATGCTGATGTGTACATACATATAGCTAGCTGACTGAGACCATTGGAGATGCCCTTATAGATCTACATAAGTGGTGTCTATAGCAATAATTAGTCTGTTAAGTAGCATTTACGCTGGTGTGGAGAGAGAATTAAAGAATGGAGAGAAAAAAGCAGTGTCTCGCATACTGAGTACAAAATCCAATACTAAAAGAGAGGAAGAGAGAGAGAGCGAGCGTGCTTGGTGAAATCTATTATATGATTTCACTGATGTACACCACCTACTAAATTTGATGATGTCTATAGTTATTTCATGTGTAAAATATAAAAATAGCATAGCAGTATCTACCATTAGAAGTGTCTTTATTGAACCATTTGTCAATAACTCAATATCATATAGAAACAGGTTGCTACAGTATTCAAGATTCTCGCAATCAACCGTCAGCGACAGTAATGTATGAACTACCAATGGCAGTACAGCGCGCTCTATCGCTACAAGTTTATTAATTTCTCATTTGTAAAATGGAGCCATACCTTAATCATTACCTATTCATACAAGCAAACATGAACGAATGAAACAAAAACAGAAGATAGGATATATGTTAAAATATTTGATTGGCCGCATTTCCTAGCAATTTCTCTTCCCTTTTCTAAGGGAAAACAACCATTTTAGTTTTTAGTCTTTCCCAGTTTGCATTGGAAGTTCGATTCTACTGCAATTCTTTTATTTCTAATGTCTAATGAGATGTGCTAGTGTCAAATTACCCTACAAATGAACAATATAGAGAAGGTTTCCACGGATGGGTGTAGAAGGAGTCGAATTGGATGATTTTTCATCGGTGATAGCTAGTCCGTCAAATGCAGAGCAGAGTCTCAAATGCAGAGCAGAGTCCATAGGACATTGTTGTGAGATGATTGTACCAGCTATTCTTGATGGATCATATGCGTCTATAAAATATGATCCACACACATATAAAAGTCTAAATATGAAAAGATAGAAGCGACCTAAAGTTATGTGGCATTGCTACCCGAATAATGCATATCAAGAGCCTTAAATATCTCCCGCTCGGTGTAGCAAACCATCAAGTCGCCAATCATCACTATCTTGTTGCTTTAGACTTGATTATTTTCATCGCTGAGAAAACTCTTTCAATGAGTTTGTGGAATTTAAGGGCAAAATTCATGGAGCTCCTCTTGAACGACCCCTTACAGGTATTTCTTCATGCATATTTGGTACTGGATACCCTTGGCGTACAAAATTCTTGAACCTCACTAAAAAAGTGAAATTGGCAAAATTTAAAGCTCTCCATTTTTCTATCAAACTTGACAATGGATGGTATCTCACCACTCTCAAGCCTATCTAAAATATCTTTGTGATGGCTTTCTAACAATGCATCCATCCTTTTGCAAGATGCACTTAGTCTTACTAGTACAAGCCTATGAGAATGTCTACTCAGCTCATATGATATAGGAAGATGCCATTGGTGGTGATCACCATAATACACAATTAATTTTCCATAGCTGGTTGGCGTGAAGCCCGGCAGATCGCCCCCTGCCGGGAGGTAAATCCGCCCGGTCATTAGTCTTACTAGTACAAGCCTATGAGAATGTCTACTCACTCATATGATATAGGAAGATGCGAGAAGAAGTTGGGAGTCTAGCCACAATGTTGAGGCATAGGAACATATAGTATTCTTTCAACCATGACTATGAGGGTAGGTGATATCGACTCCATCAAGTGAAACACATACTAATTCTACAAGCTAGTAGTGAGTGCGGTGAGTGGGTGGCCTAAAACCTAGGGGCATCTGAAGCTATAGTTGAGGCATAGGAACATATAGGGATTGTAGATGAAAGTGAGCTGATTAAAGTCTTGATGGAACGAATGGAGCTCAAAGACCATGACTATGAGGTATTGTCAGGTGATGAAGCTTCTGATGATGAGCAGGGTGGAGGTGATATGCCTGTCCATCGAAGTGAAACACATACTAATTCTACAAGCTAGTAGTGAGTGCAGGTGAGTGGGTGGCCTAGGAGTACACGTAGAATAAGGTCAAGCTAGGAGCATTCTACAAAAGAAAGGAGAGGTGCAAGTAGTCAAGTTGTGGGCAGTGCTATTGAGGACGACGTTCAGGGTGGTGAAGTCCAATCCACACGTGTATGACGTGAAGTGTGAGATAGAGGGGTGCCATTGGCGAGTCCATGCATACCAGCCTATATGGGACACCCATTGGAAGTGCTTTATAGTCGTTACGCACACTTGCGTGGTGACAGTCCATGTAATCCCACATAACATGTTCTCACAGTTTGTTGCAAATGTCATGTACAGAGAGATTGTCGACAACTTGGATTTTGAGTCATGTTCCATTATTCTTACGGTGGAGCATAGGTTCCAATACACAATAAGTTATAGGTGGGTTCTTTTGGGTTGATGGCTTATGGCTTAAATATTTAAATTTTGCCTGTTCGCGAGAGGTGGTACGGACAAAAAAATAGTCACATGTGATTTTGGCCGATATAGCTGAACTCAATACACTTCTTATCACAATCTTCCTATTGACCCCATTTTAAAAAATGCACCATTTAAAAGCTAGTTACTATAGATAGTACAAGCATAAGCCAGCTGAAAGTCAAAAAGAACTCAGCCTATACTAAGGCTTGGTGGGCGAAGTAGAAAGTACTTAAGTAAGGTTCGGTATGTTTGAAGATTCATACCACAACCTAGCCGGTCTGTTCCAAGTCATACAACAAATGAATTCCTAGGACTACATGATTTCTTTGTAAAGTTGCCGTACTACATGATTTCTCCTACGAGCATGAGATAGCCTCCTTCTGAGCATCGCGATGAAGGAGTAATGGGAACAACACGCATCACGACAAGCGAGTCTATAGCCTTTTCAGTTAGAAAAAACAACACTGTGCCGCCTTCTTTTTTGAGGTTGAAGTGACAACACTACCACAGGACTCTATCGCTAGTCGAATTGGCAATAGAGACTCTGTTACCAGTAAAATTGGTGATAGAGTCGTGCACGTTACCATGTAGGACTCTACGTAGGACAGTCGCTAGTTCAGATGGTGACAGGCCTCTGTCGCATTTGAATTGGTGACACGCCTCTATTTCCATTTGAATTGGCGATAGAGGATTATTTCTGTAGTTTTTTAGCGATGGCATATTATGTAATATTAATAAAAAATATTATTTTTAAAAATATATTTGCAAATCACAAGCCTAGCCATCATTTCTCGCTCTAACTATTCTACTCTTATTAGAGAACAAAAATCCTCAGAACTAATCACGCAAATGGCACCGTAACAATTTTTTCAAAAATTAACCCCTAAACATCCGTTTTTACTGGCTCGGCTCCAAGCCTACCAACCAACTGGGGTGCAGCATGTGCCACAGTTGGCCGGCTTTAATTAGCAAATGTGATTAGCCATTCACTAATTACTCAATTGGCAAACAGTAAATACGTGCACATTGGCTGCCACATAATTGGGCTCGGCAGCATCAGACTAAGGCCCCGTTTGGCACAGCTCAGCTTCACTAGTGAAGCTGTTTTTTTTGTTTCAGCTTCACAAGCAGCTTCACCGGTGAAGCTAAAACTGTTTTGGAAAACTGTTTGGCAAACAAATTCACCATGATTTCATGCATGGTGAAGAGGGCAATTGTCCAAGATGCCCCTATCTACCTAACTTGTTCTAACATTTGGAGTTGTATGCTTGTATATGGTCATATGAATTAAAAAAAATAATATATTTGAATGAGTATGAATTAAAAAATTAAAATAAAAAATTAAAATCATTAGAGAAGTGCGAGCGGAGGAGAGGAAGCAGTGTGGGACCCAGTGG
Organism: Dendrocalamus sinicus; assembly: GCA_036346575.1. Classification (NCBI taxonomy): domain Eukaryota; kingdom Viridiplantae; phylum Streptophyta; class Magnoliopsida; order Poales; family Poaceae; genus Dendrocalamus; species Dendrocalamus sinicus. Next base: position 7,229,546 of record CM070664.1, read on the forward strand.
CAAAGTCTTTGTAATTTCACATCAACTACAAGGGCGGTGGGTTCCTAGAAGCTGAGCTGAGGAGAGAGCGTGAAAAGCTACTATTTTCAGCTTCACCCCACCCCATTCTCTTGTGAGAGCATGATTTAAGGAGCTTCATCTATGAAGCTGTTTGCAAAAAGGATGTTTGGCAAAAAACAGCTCACAACAGCTCATGAAGCTGTTGATGAAGCTGTGTCAAACAGGGCCTAAGGCTGTGATGGTTTTGGCTTCAGCTTTTAGCTTCTGACTTATTTTTTATTATTCATAAATTTCGTCTTTTCTGAATTTATGGCTTTTTGTTGAGTTTTTTTGCCGGTTCTTTTTTCTCGTATTTGTTTGTATTATATATAATGGGCTAACATATTTTTTATATTTTTTAATTTTTTTAAATTTAATTATGCTAAATAAACTTCTGTCAGTTACAGTGTTTTTCAGCCAGCTACAGTGCTTTTCAGCCATAAGTCACCAAAAAAAGCCCAAATGAGCACCATCTAAGCTAAAAGAGCTCGGCGGACGATAGGTGTCTACTAAGCTTAAGCTTAATAGAATCATTAAAAAATTAGATTTACAAAAAACAATCAATCAAATGTCAAATTTGAAGAAAAAACCTTAGCACGGTACCATTTAGACCAGTTCAAATCCTCGATCTCTTCTGGATCTCTCACCTAATAAAGAGAAAAATAAAAACTAGTAATAACAAAGAGGAGAGAGATAGAGGAGAAAATTGATGATTTGCCATCTTTAAGAATGGGTTTCGCACTTTTACCACTCTTAACGTTGGTTTCGCAAAAATATCATGTAGTACATTAATCTCTTGATTAATATGCCATTTTATCTCTTTAATTCATTTTCTTTTTCTAATTTCAGGAACTGAAAAAGACCCTTCTACCCCTCCATTCGGAGCATCCATCAGTTCATCACGGCATCCATTCGGAGCATCCATCAGGTCATCACGGCTAAATCCTCCAATCCCCAGCAAAACGCCATTCTCGCGAATACAGAAGAGGAGAAGAGAAATCATCCCCATCACCTCTCCATCCCCCAAATCCTCCACAAATCCAATCTTTATTCCAGAAAGATCCCCCTTTTCTTGGTTTATACAGATATACACAGCTATATATAGCGTTTTGGCCTCGTGGTTCGGTTCTTGGGCGGCTTCCGTTGTGGCTGTTAATTTGAGGGCGTCCAATTCGCCTGGGACTTAAGGGGGGCCATGTCGGAGGATGAGAGGCGGCGGTTCTCGAGTCTGCGTGGCGTCCGATGGCGGGTCGATCTCGGCATCCTTCCGGCGTCACCGGAGGCGTCCATCGAGGAGCTCCGCCGCGCCGCCGCCGATTCGCGGAGGAGGTGAGGCTGCTTGCCTTTTATTGGTGCCCCCGTGTTGTGTCATGTGTGGTGTGTTTTTGTCGGTTATGATGAATCTGTTCTGGTTTTCTTGCTTGGTTGATGTTGCTATGTTTCCCTTTTTCTTTCTTTTGGTTTGATTCTTGTGTGGTTAGGTGTTGTTTTCGCTTTGATGGATGGTTATGATGAGCAAAAAATTGTTTTTAAATAAAAATAATGCAATCGCTAAGAGCTAATGCCTGTAATTTGGTTATGGTTACATGGAATGGCTTGTAGATTGTTGGATTTTAGTTTGTGGTGGTCTTATCGTGCACATGGCGATATGTCATGTGTGTTTCATGAGATGGAATTTTGATGAGAGAAATTGCTGCTGAACTAGACATCTATAAATGATTGGAGCAATGGTTTTTTTTCTTCTTCTTGTATGCGTTATTTCTACCTAAGAAATTTCATGTTTAATTGGTTTCTTATTTGTTGTAGGTATGTTAGTTTGAGGCGCCGTCTTCTGGTAGACCCTCATCTTCCGAAGGAGGAGGGCAGATCATCCAACCTCGTTGTGGACAACCCTCTCTCTCAGAACCCAGGTATTTGATCCTAAACATGAACTTATGATGATGAAATGCTAAGCATAAAATTGCGATGATGATATGTTATAACATGGATGCGCTTGTTTCCTACCTTCTCATTTGGTGGTGTGAGACTCTTCAAACACTTGCATGATCATTAATAAAGAGGAAACTGCCACAAGTTGTTGTGCACTTACCATCATAGATTTTTATTGCGAGGTGATTTCCTGAAACATCATTTGCTACTTTATCAGGCAATGAACCGTGCTTGTCTAGTGGTGTTGAGCACAGTAGGGTAGAAACATATATTTTCTTCATTTCTTCATTGTTGATTAGTAGGACTTCAGGGCTCATATCTACTGACCACTGTGTAGTTATGCTAGAAAGAAGGATGAAGCCTATCTATCGAAGTGCAAATAGAATGCTCATACAAAACTGTATTTGTTTTTATGAAGGCAACTTATGATGATATGCAAGAATGTTCCAACTTCCAAGCCTCCATTTGTTGCTTGAATGCTTTGTGCCACAACTCTGGTTTGAAGATCTCCATTGTGATAATTTTATTCAACTTCTGCAGATAGTAGCTGGGGCCGGTTTTTCAGAGGCGCGGAGTTGGAGAAAACTGTAGACCAAGATTTGTCTCGATTATATCCAGAACATGGCAGTTACTTTCAAACGCCTGCTTGCCAGGCCATGCTTCGCAGAATACTGTTGATGTGGTGTCTTCGACACCCAGAGTATGGATACTGCCAAGGTAAGCGACTCCTTTTGCATGTATAATGAACTACATTCCTAAGTTGTTGCAAGGAATCTTGCTGGCTTTGCCCTTTTCGCTGAGAAGTTCCATGCGGCTGAAATCTTCTAGAGCCGTTTAGCTTTGCATGTTATTAAATTGTTAACAGTTACCATTTGATAAACAAGAACATATTTTTAGATGACATTATTAAGGCATATTAATAAGCTCTGAGATCTCTAAACTCTTAAAAGCTATTTCGGGTAGCACCAAAGTGTCTTTGGCATTAAAATTTTGACTGATTAGCATGACCACTTGGTTAGCAGTATCTTTTCGCCTTTTTGGTTTTATTACTGAATAAGGAATGACATATATTATTCTGCCACAGGAATGCATGAGCTATTGGCTCCTCTAGTGTATGTTCTTCAAGTCGACATTGATAAACTATCTCAAGTACGAAAACTCCATGAAGACTGCTTTAATGATGATTTTGATGGCGCGCCTTTCCCAGATACTGATATGGTTTTCAGTTATAAACCCAGAAAGGACCCAAAGTGGAATTCAGGAGCTGACAATGAGAATGACTCTGAAAGTGCTTCCACAATTAACACTCTTGATGAGCTTGATCCAGATACAAAAGAAATAATTTTACTTAGTGATGCATATGGCGCTGAAGGTGAACTAGGCATTGTATTGTCAGAAAGGTTCATGGAACATGATGCCTATTCTATGTTTGATGGTTTGATGGATGGAGGTAGTGGAGTGGTTCGTATGGCAGAGTTGTTCTCTCCATCCAGTGTAGGATCTAGCTCAAGTCTACCACCTGCTATTGAAGCCTCATCAGCTTTATACCATCTGCTTTCCATTGTTGAGTCATCTCTTCATGACCATTTCATTGAGCTGAAAGTGGAACCGCAGTGGTTCGCACTTCGTTGGCTGCGGGTCTTGTTTGGAAGAGAATTCTGCCTCAATGATCTTTTAGTAGTATGGGACAAAGTCTTTGCTTGTTCCAATAATATGCTGCTAAGTAGTGATGAGGAATACAGTTTTCGGATCTTGTGTTCTGCTAGAGGGGCATTCATTGTAGCCATGGCTGTCTCTATGATTCTTTATGTTAGATCGTCTTTGTTGGCTACTGAAATTGATGTTTCTTGTCTCAAGAAATTATTAAATTATCCGACAAATGTCGATGTGCAGAAGCTAATTGAGAAAGCCAAATCCCTACAGTCTATTGCCATTGATGCAAACACTTTATCCACATGTGTCCTATTAAAGAGGGATAGCTGTGATTATGACAGAGTTCACAGCAATCTTGCTACTTCAACTCCTCCGAGAACTCCATTGCATCCTTTATCCGAGAGTTATTGGGAAGAGAAGTGGAGAAATTTGCACAAGGATGGAACAGCTCACAACGATGGAACAGCTCCCAAGGAGATTGAAAAGGGTCATTCTTTAAGCAAAACAGTAAAAAAATCTTTGAGGCAGAGGCTTGGTTTGTCTAGGACAGAGTCAGATCCTTCTCCAGTGAAGGTAGTCAGTGTGAAAAGTGATGCTCGAAATTCAGTAAGACGATGCCTTCTGAATACTTTATCAGATGATGGGGAGAGGTCTAATGAAGTTGCTGGGAAAATTCAGCAAGATGCATTCCCTATTGTCTCAATTCACAAGGAGCCTCTAGTGAGTTCTGCAGAGCCTTTGCAGTTAAAAGGCGCTGGTGAAAATTTAACTGTAAGCCCATCAAATGTCGCAAAAGTCAGCCCACAAAAAAATTCACCAGTTGATGAGGATGCAACACAAAGGACGCAATGTGTGGCAACAACTTGTTCCAGCGGTGAGAACTCTCCGGTGTTCTATGCAGCCAGTTCTGGTAATGAACTTGAGAACAGCCAAGACAACGACTCTGAGAGGAGTAGTGTCACTTCAAATTCTTGTGCTGGTGACAATGACAGGGATGAAATCCTGCAAGACGAGTCATCTAGCTGTAACTGTGATGGCAAAGCTGCTCAAGATTCAGAAGCAGCATCTTCTGATAACAATCCAGATCCAGATGGATCATCTGAGAGAACTGCAGTTTCTAATGAAAGGAAGCCATTTATTAGTAAACTCCAGTGGCTGTTGAAGCTGGGCAGACCTTCAGGTGAAAGCAACATAGAGAAGGGCAGTGATACGACATCAGATGGTAAAGATGGTGTTGATCCTTCCTGCTCTTCACCTTCTGATGGGAATTCAAATAACTTACGTGGTAGCACAAAGTTGGGTTCTGGTGATAAGGTCATGGGCACATTTAAGACACTTGGACAAAGCATGCTGGAGAATATCCAGGTATTATGTGCAACATCGTTTGTTGTCCTGTGGTATTAATATTTCATAGTTTTCTTAATTTCTTTGTCATGTGTTGCTTACTGGTAGCCACTATATACCTTCTATGTTTAAAGATAGGCTGTTAATGTGTAGATAACCTTAGTGTAGAATAGCATTGCTTGCGTTCCGAAGTTCTCTATCGAGTCTGTTGCAGTCCACCACATTCAGTATCTTTAGTTGCCAACTTGTATTATGTGACTTAGATCATTCATATTCACGATGCTATACATGCGTGAGAGTAACAGTACCTGCATGTAATGTTTAGGTGATTGAGTCAGCGTTTCAGCATGATCGTGATCAGCCTGGCCCCATGGAGAACTTCTCAAACAACATTCTCGGAGGTAAAGGACAGGTCACTGCAATGTCTGCTCTGACGGAGCTTCGCAAGATCAGCAATTTGCTCAGTGAGATGTAACCATGTAAGGTGTACGCAAGTCGCTCATTCTTTCTCAACTCTCAAGCTCAGTTATGGCCTGGTAGGAACAAGTCAGGTGCCTAGGCCATTTTGTTTAGCAGTGCTTGTGCATTGCTTCATATGTATATATAGATTCCATTCGATTCCATTTGAGTCCAGTATGTAAGCGCTGCACCTAAGGATCACCTATCAATCTAGATGTCTCGTGACGAGGGAATAGCTCTCTTCGGCATTAGGAAGCTATTTTTTAGGGAAGAATCTTGTAAGCTCAACTGTTTTAAGGAAGAATAAATGGAATAAGTTCCAAAATTTGAGTCCCGGTGCATTTCCTTCCTGTTGATGTATGCGCTAGCCTGCACTTGATTGGTCATCATGTGGTTGCAGTGATACAGGTAATCGTCAGGTAGTATGATGCAACTAGATAGTTTGCGAAAAGGTTGTCTATATCCATGTGCATATCTGCATATCTCATCAAGAAACATCGTCTTCGGCAACAAAGAAAGCGTCAGTTCAGTGCTGTCCATCCAGTGCAACGTCCGGATGCATAGTTTTTGCCCTTATATACTCCTAAGAGAAAGTGCTCATCTTTCAATTCATTGAAGCTGATGAATGAAAAACAACATATTTTTTTCAGTTCGCAATCATTCTTCACTTCATTGTAATCAAGATCGTGCGAGTGTAGGATTTTAAGCTCAGTTTTGTTAGCTGGGTTCATGCTGTATCTTTCACCATCCAGGGATGTGGTAGAGTTTCTCGCACGCATGCTTTCCGTAGGCTAATATCAGGCTAAGAAAATGACGGCTTGAAGCAGTACTACTTAACGAGAAATAATTTCGCATGAGAATAGAGTGGTGGCCGCTTCGCGCACGCCTTTCCAGCCGCTGTTCAATTATTTCTGGGATTTGTCTGAACGACACGCTGATCGGGACAGACACAGTTGTAGTTTCATTATGTTGTGTGACGCGTGATAGCATGGAACCTACGGCACGGCAACTCCAACACCAGCGACCTTTTGCTTAACGTAATGTACGAGATCTCTTTTGTAAAATAGAGATATAGAACTTTCGAGTTAAAACCATTTATTGTAATGCCACAGATTACAGTTATGTCTATATTGAGTTTTAAAAACTGTTTTTATAGTAAATAGCTTTGGTACTATAACTAACTTTTAAACGAAATATCTTTCAAAGTGAGTCTACTAGTCGATTGTATTACACATTACATGACTTTATTTATGTCAGTCAAAATCACACGCGAGTATCTCTCTACAAGTTGTTACTATTTATAAACCAAAACCAAAAGCTAATATAAACAGTTCACATCAGTTGTCTATTACTATTGTTAGGTTAGTTTCAGTATTTCAGATAGACAGAGAAGAAACATAAAAGGAGGGAAAGAGGAGCAAAAAATGGGTCCCATGTGAGATCCAACCAACCCAAAAATGGGCCTTTCATTTCCGAAAACAGGACGACCGTAAAAACCATTTGTTTGATTTGCTTTCGGCTGTTTCTTTTTGCTTTATAGTTTCTCTCAATTAAATAAAAGGAACGGTTTCTTTGCCACCATTTGAAAGAGAAATTTCGATATTTGACATTTCGTCGACTCTCAACTTTTAACACCTTCATGCGCCTTTGGAAATTTAACCTCACTGCAATTCTTTTGATTCAGGATTCTCTTCATTTCGCAGATGACAAGTGTCAAAATAGAAAAGGAGAAAATGAGGAGAATCTCTTGAATCAAAAGAATTCGCGATGACACCAAAGCGTGCGGGTTGGGGTTAAAAGTTGAGAGGCGCATGTATTCAGTGTCAAATATCGAAATTTCTCATTTTGAAGCAGTCTCATTGGGACAACTTTTTTAAAGCAGCTTATCAGCTTATTGATATTCAATTTATTTACACAAACGCTCGTATTAATATAAAATCAACAAGTTATAGTCAAAAAGAACCCAGCCGAACGACTCCTCCGTTTGCTCATGTGGTGGGCGGAGTCAGGGTCCTGAGGGCATGACAAGCGGACGTCCATCGGTCGGACTGCAAAATTGGCCGCTCCTGTCGAATTCCATTGTGTCGTCGTCAGAGCTCACGGCATTATAATCAGCACCAGCGTGGTCCATTCCATTGGTCCAGGAAGAAATTACACGGCGATATCCATACAGTACAATGGCAACGAGCTGACCCGACCATCCAACCGCCAGGTCAGTAGCCTCACTGGCTGGCTCAGCAGTGACTCAGCAACCTTATCCGCTCACTCCTACCGATTGAGTTGACTCCAATAGTTAAGTGAACAAACCGAGCCCCAAAATTGGAGCAGAGATTGTTTGCTTCAGTTTCCAGAGCAGACCACAGGCACGAATTTGGATCTAATTGACCCTGACAAAAACGCTTGGATTGGAGGTTTGGGAACGAGGTAGTATTTAGCTGGAGCGTTCCTGCCTGCGACCAGGAAGAAGGCGGCGAGTGACGGCGCACGTGACGTGAGAAAGGCTGGACGGACGTGTGAGCGCAGCAGTAAGCAAGTGCACGTGCAGCAGCCTGAGCCAAACAACACGTGCAGCATCAAGCAAGTGCACAGCCTGAGCCACACTCGTGCGCGCGAGCTCCATGGCAGAGATTATGCAGCAACTTTTCCAATGTAACTTATGATTTATGATTGTAGCTTATAATTTTTTTATTTTAATAGAACGAGTATTTATATGAATAGATCGATAAATCGTTTAAAAAATATTTTCGATAAACGGCTTTGAAACGACGACGAATAAACTATTCTTCTTATTTATTAGAGAAAAATCATAAACTATAGAATATAAGTTAAAAAGTACAGAGACAAGAATATCCAAAGCCGAACGAGAGGCCGAGAGACGGTGCGCGGGTGAGGGTGTCGGCCCAGCCCGGCCCGGCGGAAGGCGGAAACCGCACGGACGGTATACCACATCACGCGGCGCGGCGCTGCGCTTGCCCTAGGGTGCGGCGGAGCACCGCGAAAAGGCCACGCGGTGGCATGCGTTTCCCATGGAGTTTTTGCTCTCGGCCGCCTGTGCGATCCGCGGCCTGAGGCTGAGGCCGCTGCGCGTTGCGCCGCGCGGCCCGGTCGTTCGTCAGGCGCGCCCCATTCGTCCGCAGGCGGGCGAGGAGCGTCCGCGCGTGCGTGCCAGCCTCCGCTCGTTCGTTCCCGCGCCGTAGTCGCGCGCTAGTTAATCGTGAGATACGAACGCATCAAGGGCACCTCTCAAATGTTTACCTCGATCGATCGCCGTCGTTTTGCACAAGCGGCAGTGGTATTGCTGCTGCTCAGCAAATGGTACAGATGACAAGCACTGAGCTGCTTCTGTTGCACCTAATTAATGATTAAGAGCATCCGAAACAAACTGAAGCGTCGAAGCTCTTTCTTGCCTGTGGCATGATGCAGCAACTACGGGCTAAGACAGAACATGGCATGGCTGATGGCCCTACATCTAAACTCTGCATTGTTCTCCTAGAGCCCCTTTCATAAGATATTTCCAAGTTCATCAAGCTCTAATATGTCAAAGCTCTAACTGAAAAGCATGATCCAAAAGTTCAATGCAAAGCCCACTGACGTTTGCTAAATCTTCCTTATGGAGTAATGAAACGCCCTGCGTCTTTGATTGACCTTAAGTTGCGAGTAACGATGTTAAAACGGGATTAAATATGTAACTAATGATCTAAAATACGGGGGAATTTAAATTTTTTGTGTACCCATTTAGACTGAAACCGACAAACGATAAACAAATACGTTACTTCGACAATTCCATCGACGAGGGCAAAGACCAAATTGTATAGACTAGAGCAAGAAATAAAATTCAATTGCACGACTAATAAAAGCATTCAACTCAATTATTAAAACATATTCAGGTAGGGCAATCCGTTCATGAAGATACCTGACCATCCGGGGTCAGTCAGTAACTCTCACAACCATAAGGTCATCATTTAGCGTTAAACAAACCTGAATTATTTTGAAAAGATGTAGAAACCAACACACTGTCCAAAAATACCCTCATGCATTCACACGGCAATAGGAAAGCCAGCAAAACCCTTCTGGGCGCCTCAATCATAGAAAGGAGCAGCAGGGCAATCGAGAAGGCACCGCACGGCCTCTAGCACAGCACAACAGGGCAACAAAGCCAACGAAGAAAATGGAGAAGAAAGCCCACATCACCAGCAAGCCACTTCTATTCTCTTTTCTTCTCTTCCCGTTCCAAATCTCCAAAACCCCATTACACAGCCAAGAATCACCGGCCACCATAAGGCCAGCATCAGGATAAGCCAACCAGGAGCAAGAAGGTGACAAGGAACCAAACCGCAGGCCAGCAAGCCGTAGGCGGAGGAGGCCACCACCAAGGCCAGTCGGCACACAAGCAACTAGGAAAACAACCGCCAAACACAAGCCACCATCTTTTCCCAAAGCAACCCAATCATCAACCAGCAAAGATAGCCCACCAATTACCCATAGTGATAGCATCAATTTCTTAATATTAGACCATGCATACCCGTAGCCAATAAGCAACCAATTGAGTATCATATAGCATCACTAGGGCACATAGCACCATCACAAAGATTACTAGCCGAAAATAGTAGAGTAGAGAGGAGGGAGCAAGAGTACCGAGGAGGTGAGCCACTATGGTGTAGTGGGGACACCGCGCACCCGACGGCTATGGCATGCTCCCCCGGCGCATGGCATGACCTTGAGCCCCGCCAGGAGCCACCAAACGACCACTCACGATTAGCTCCAAGATCAAAAATGGCAAATCAAAATTTAGTGTAAAATCAAATAAATCAAGTAGGGAGAGGGAGTGAGAGAAGAGAGACTAAGGGAACCACGGGATGGCACGGCCACCAAAGCCGAGCGGCGGTGCTTGGAGTCTGGGTGATGGCGGGAGACGTAGGCAACCGGGCTAATCTCGGCCGCCCTCATAGATCGGGCGGAGGGGGAGGTTGTGCCGCCAGTGCAGGAGGCGGTGGAGGTGCAGAAAACTATAGGTTTCTCACTCTTGTTAAGTCGTTATTCCCTACCAACTTAATTACTTAATCAATCAAGATTACTGGAGAATTCTGTTGTAAATAACGCAGTATTACAGGATAATTCCAGATTTAATTATGAATATAAAAGTGTAGTTCTAATAATAAACAAATGACATGTACACTACTAAAATGTATGCAATTACATAACCCTTTTCCACATCATCTAAAAGTGAAATTATACTAAACATATTAAACTTAAGAGAATAAACAATTAGCATATTGCTCAAGGCCTTCCTTCACAATTGTCAAATTTTATTATCAATCTGAGTGACTATCTCTCTAATATTATGCTGAATTTGACAATTAAATGTTACCACAACATAGTGTTGGTGACAAATAGTAAGCACTATTCAGCAACCGGCAACAGGTGAAATTACCATATCAAGATTTCAGTATGTAATCAGAGCACAAAATGACGATAGCCTATAACCAACAGTAAAGATAATATGACAACAGCATATAGCTAGCAGAATACTCTTAGATTATCACTCTAATTTCAATTTGAAAATTTATTCTCATTGAGCATAAGTTTTATGCCCCATAATAGATCATGCACAGTCACCCGGAGCAGGATAGAAAGGTATTTATCAAGTTTGGCCTAAAATTGAACCAAGTTTCAACTTTCAATAGAGAAACAACTCACCGAGAAATGTCACTCAAAGCCACCAAGTAGATAAACAAGGTAAGTCACATTGTGGAAGACGTTGTCCTAGAAAATATATCGTCGCCGCAATCCCACGGTGAGATAGGTGTGGTTCACAGAGACACAATGCCCAAATCCACAGTCGGAGCACATCAAAGTGGAATCGAGGACAGGAATCACCGCACAAGACAGCAATCAAGTGCACACCGGCCAAGTGCACACACAGAGCAATCTCCCAAGAGAATGCAGCAGTAACCAAATGAATCACCGCACAAGGCAGCAATCAAGTGCGCACTGGCCAAGTGCACACAGAGCAATCTCCCAAGAGAATGCGACAGTAACCAAGCGCGCTCAGCAGAGAAATCACCCAGATTGGATCGGAGCAGAGAGAGACCTGAATCAAGCAAAAATCCAATCAAACTCACCAGAACCGACCACTACCTTCACATAAACCGTTCCTAAGGCTCCAATTTGAACCTCAGTTGCAGGAGGGAAGCTTGCTCACGCTCAGTCATCGTTGTCGCCACCATCACTAGGTCAACGGCAAATGCAGAGAAGGCACTTGGATGATAGAGGATGGAATGCTGAGTAAGAAGTAAGCTTTTGATCTACCCTCTCGGACGAGGAAACTCATCAAATTATAGAGGAAAGGAGCCATGGCGACACCGCCGCACCGCCCGGCGAGGGAAAGCTTAAGGGCCGAGGAAGTGCACGATCTCGCCGGCGGCAGGCGGTCGAAAGGGCGGAGGAGAGCAACGCTACGGCCTACGAGCGCCCAAGAGCAGTCGCGTCGTGAGACGAGACGGACGCACCCTTGCAACGTGAGGCACATTTCACGTACGTACGCAAACACTTCCATCATGCTTCACCTCACCGATTGAAAGTACAGCACCAACTCATGATGTAGTGCGTGTGTATTTTCATGAACTGAGCTGCATTCATATCACGAGGGTTGCTGGAGAGCAATTGTATTACTGTACTGTTGCACGTAGCTAGGATGTAGGTCAGGAGCATAAACAAAACTAGCACGCATACGCAAATGAGGCATTAACAAAGTTACAATAACCAATAAAACAAACGCCGAGGTCTAACCCCGTAAACCTCAGCAAACTGCAGATACAAAAGGCCGCTGCAACTCAAAGTCCATACACTGGGGGGTAAAAGAAAAAGGAAAAATTCTGGTGGTGCACAGCGTTTTCGCAGAAAGGGTTACCCATGTCCCGAATCTCCTACCATCATGGCTCAGGACAACAGCCTCAGGGAAGAAACCGATCTGATTCTGCTCCAAGATCTGCACACTAACAAAAATCCATTAACGACCCAACACTTTTCTTATCAAAGATCAATAGAATCCAAAGGGTCAGCATAGTTCTTGTTCTTCCTCTGATAAAGAAAGAAACAGTCATACCTGCAACCCTACATAGCGGGCAAACACTAAACTGTCCGACAACGGTCTACCTATCAGCATGTCAGCGCTTGTCTCTCCTATGGCCATGGTTTGCGTTACCACCACGAGGGGATCTTTTCTGCTTTTTGGTGCTGTATGAACAAAAGGTTTTCAAAGCAACGGCAGAAAATATCAGTTCATATCAGGTCACAGTAGTAATTAGTAGAATTAATATTAGGGTAGCTACAAGAATAAAGCAAACTAACCAGACGGTTTCTACTAGAAGCCTGTATATAACATAGACAGGAAGAGCCAGCAAAGCAGAAGCCTGTAAATAAAGATGGTATGTTTGTTAGATGGCCATTAATCTTCATTTTCTGACTAAATTTTCCAGGAGTGCTTACCAGGAACCAAACCAACTCCTTCGTCGCAAGTGATTTTGTTATCTCATGTTGGTGCAGGTAATCCAAGATTGTTGCTTGAGCCTAGAAAAGAGAAGTTGTTGAGGTTTTCTCACATCCAAAATACATCTAGGAGTACACATCAGAAAAAGGTCATAAGGTGCAAATATTAACTACCTGATGGACTTGGAAAGGACCACAATTTAGTTTGGAAATGATGTAACAGAAAAACCTATTGTAATACCCCAATTATGCATAAGGGAAAATGATAGCGATTAAGGAGTGTAGTTTTTGCCGTCAGACCCATCGACTTGTAGAGTGTCGATTTAGTGTCGCTCGCAGAGGTTCCCAGACCATCCCAGGACGGTCGGCACCGTCTAGAGAGCCGAGTAGCACCCTCAGAGGTTCCCAGACCGCCTAGGGATAGTCGGCACCGTCTCGCGACGTGGGTTCTCGTCATTCGGCAGAACTCATATGCTTACCTTTTACCGACTTACCGCTGCAGTAGAGACCCCAAAACCCCTAGACCAAAAAGCCCTTAGGGCCATAGCCAGCCAAGGCAAAAAGGGGAGGGGCAGAAGCGACATTTCGCATTGGGTGTGATAGCCATGCCTCTTAAGTGGACAAGACAACACACAGCCACTGCACCACTCCACTTTTCTGCCATAGGCTCAAGAACAAAGCCAACCGAAGCACACCCCTCCACTGCCAAGCCAAGAGCCACCCCAATACCGTGCACATCCGTACCACCGCAAGGAAGAGGGAAGGCAGGAGCAAGGGCGGCAGTGAGACGGTGCCACGACAGACGGAGGGCGTCGGCGACGCATCATCACAAGCCAAGCCGCCAGCGAGGTTGTCTTCCTTCCCACAATCCCTAACACCACACACACATAGAGAGAGTGAGGTAGGGAGAAGAAAGCGGGTGCCAGTGGCGGGTCTCGGCCGGCGGTGCCGGCCGGGCTCGCGCACGGAGGAGCGGCACGGTCGCGCACGTAGGAGGCGCGATGGAAAGCGAGGTAGGCGGGGCGGGGCGGGGCGCGGAGCAGGGCGGGCAGGCCGGCGCCGCCAAATGCCGTCGTCGCCGCGCCGGGCCTCCGGCGAGCGAGCGAGAGGGTGGGGAGAGAGAGGAGGAGGCGACGTCGAGGCGTGGCGGCGGCCGTGGTGCGCGCACGCGCCGACGCATCACCTGAGGCCCCGGCCGGTCAGGCTGCCGCGCGAGGAGGAAGCCGTGGAGGCGGAGAAGGCGGCGGCCAGTCGGCCGGCGAGGGGGCGAGGCCGGCGCCGAGTGCGCGCGCCGCTGGAGAGGCCCTGTGGCCGATGGAAATGGGAGAGGAGAGAGAGTTGGAAGGGAAGAGAGGCCATTCGGCCGATTGAAATGGGGAGAGAGAGAGAGTGGGAGGAGGAGGTAAGGCGGTCAGTAACCAGTTGGGAAAAAAGGGAAGAAAGAAATAAGAAAAGGAAAGGAAAGAAAGAAGAAAAGAAAATAGGAAAGAGAAGGAAAAAAGGAGAGGAAGAAAAGAAAGAGAGAGAGAGAGAGAAAGGGGTTCAAGCACTGCGTGTGAGTCTCTCTAAACTCGTGCGATCACGAGAGTCGGAATACGAGTTTAGCGACGTTGTTCTCCGTTGAAGCTCGGTTTCTGTTTTGCCGTTAAGGTGGATTTATTGCTTGCCCGGTGGAGGCCCAGAGTCGACGCCGTCATGCGTCGTTCGCTCCGCTTGGTTAACGAGCAAGTGCATGGTAGAGCGGTGAACTGAGTTTATGAATATGCAATGCTTACTTGTTGTGATAATGTTTATATGGAAATGCAATGATTACGTGATATCTATGTGGAAATGTGATGTTTACATGACATGAAGTTGCATGGTAAAAGATGGTGATGATGATGGAATAAGGTGGGCAAGGATGCTTGCTTGCTGATGATGTTAACGATGAGCATGACTATGACAATGGCATATGCATTTGCATTATGTGCACTCAAGAGTGAGGCGGTGAGAAAGTCCTAGCTACGAGTAAAGCTAGCGGACTAATCCGAGTGCTCTTGAGTAAGACCTACCAGTGAGGCCTCCACGGGAGTGGAGGGCCCCGTCTTAGAAGGCGGGCCGGATGAGGGTGAACATCGACGGGTGTTCACTCGGCGTCTACGGTATTCGCATTATGATGAGCAAAAGTGCATGTAGAGCGAGAGATGCATTGCATTGTATTCATGATTTGGCAATGTGGAACATGAAATGCATGTGAAGTATGTACGGTCAATGTGGAGCCTTGAGAATGGTGGCACGAGCATGGCTATGTATGCAGTGTGATGGTTGGGTTAAATTGTTTTCATGTTGTGTTAATGTTTATCGTTCTGTTATGTACTTGCTGAGTCCTTGGGCTCACCCTTGCTTTGTTATATTTTTTTTAGGTGATCGTTGAGGACGCCATGTTCGGGGCGGGAGTAGCACATGAATAATCTTCACTAACTAGCAGCACTCCCTGCACCACCTATTGTCAGATTAGTTTAGCCTCTGCTAGACTGCTAGAGTAAGGGCTAGTAGGAAAATTATGATGTACCTATTCACTGCTACCTAAAATGATTAGCAGATGTTTTAGACTTGATATTGCATTGCAATGATGGTAGCACTCTAGGCCCAAGGGATGGGCGGGGTGTTACAGTTGGTATCAGAGCGGGCGTTAGGTCCGTGGTAAAGAAATGTGATAACCTAGTTTAATTATTCAACTAAAATTTGACTTAGGCCTAATAATTAAACTAAAATTTGACACACTCGTGCACCATAGGTTAGGGGATGGGTCTTACATTGCATTTACGCTTTCGCAGCATTAACGTTGATCTGTGCTGTTGAAATGGATGGTTGTGGGCTAGATGTGTGATTGGCTATCTGTCTTGAACAGAGATGCCGAGAGCTAGAGGACGCGGACGCGTGCACAGTAGGATGGGATTAGGTCAAGCATTGCATTGTCGCTTCTATTAGTCATGTTGTTGATTTGCAATGCTTGACGTTGATGCTTGTGAGTTGATAGCAAGCATTTGAACTTGTTATTTGTGTGTCCTACGGGACTTTGCCGTGATTGTGCTGTATACTGATGCAATAGAGACTGAGACCGTGGCCACTGGAGAGACCTGGTCATGTTGCCATTTGTGGCATTGAGGTAGTGATGTCTTGCTTCAGTTTCGGGAAGTTGGTTCCCTTTGGTTAGCAACTCGTTGAGTTGTTTGGTAAATACCCGATAGTGGAGAGTGTTCCATGCAAGTCTGGTTTTCGGGAGAATTTTGATTCTATGAATGATTGGAGTAACTTGTATGATGAGACCAATATTTTTTTTAGAGAAGGCAATATCCAATAGTGGTTGAAGTGTTGGGTTAAGAGTAAAGTAACAAGTTGGTAGGACATAGTGTTCTAAATTGTGAGAACCTAGGAGAGTAATTAATTTTAGTTATGGTTGTGGGATCAAAGTTGAAATGAACCCAATGAGGATTTTGTAGTAACATGAGAAGTAGCGGTGTAAAGCATATCCATTTCTGTTTAAAAGTGGGATTTGAATTATTGGTGACCCAGTTGGTGATTATAGTTGCGTAGATTGTTAAACCACAATGAATGACTGGTATCATGTTGGTCCCAATCGATTAGCCCAATCGTGCAATCTAGGCATGCTAAGAAGTGAGCTAATTTATTATTTTGGTGGAAAATTCCTCATAGGGTTATCCTTTCAAATGATAATAGGCGAAGGATTATAAAGCTAAGTCTGCTAATCCCGCATCATGATTGATTGTTATAATCACGACCAAGGTTTTGGAAGATTCTAGTAGTTGTAGTGTTAGAACTCTATTGGGATTAGTTGGGAGAGTAAGAATGAGGATCTTAGTGTCGAATAAATCTTCCAACTAAATTGAATGGAGAAAAAAATGTTATAGGGTTGTGTGAGACTCAAATTCTGAGTGATGAAGTTAATGACATTTTAGTGGGACTTTGGTGGCAATATTTAAGTATGAGTTGGTGGAGTTGCCACTGCATTTTGTAGGAAATCATGTGCACACCTACGGAGGTAGAACAGATGGATTCTATGCTTAATAGTAACTGTGGTTTATGAAAGTACATGCGATGTGTGCTAAAATCCGGGTGATTGATCATCCTTAAAGTTGAGCTGGCGGAGATTAATTAGCGCCTTAGAATTAGGTGCTCATGGGATTATTTATTGATAGTGGATTTTTCTATCAAAGAGCCTTGACCACATTTTGTGGTATGCGCGCTTGATAGATGTTATGATTGTGTTGTTCTGTACAGTAAAGTGGTAGTGTTTGATGAACTAAGGAGTAAATATGGAAGAACAAAGTATCCGGTGAGCCGTGGAAAGGTTCAAGATGGGATACTAAAAGTCAATGACTTATGTATTAGCAAATTGATATTTGCTAAAGCGTATAGTGATATAAGAGTGTGGCTTGTTGTGGTTATGGGGAAGAGAATTTTAATTGGTTTCTATGTAGTATTTGGAAGAAACACTTTGTGTTTCGGCGTGCATTATCATTTGGGGTTCATGACTTCGAAGGAGGTCATGTTTAGTTCTATCAATGATGAATGCTTGGAGGTGCGGCAGGAGATCCGCATGACTCACAGATTGATTTTTGTGCATGTGTCATGAGTGCTACGACTTCCTCACTGCATATGAGATTTCTGGGCGAGTGGTCCGTGGCGCTCCCGAATCGTAAGTTTGGGCGTACCTAGAGCGAAGTCCTAGGCATTCTCGAGAATGAGTCTGGCGTTTCCCAAACATGTAATTTCGGTTGTCTTGGGCTGAGAGTCTAAAGTGGGCCCGGACACATCAACTAGGGTAACGTAATATTTGGATTTTGTTGCATCTCTCCGTTTTCTTGGTGTTAATTGCCCTATGTGTTTGTTGTGATGTGATGCTATGGCGGAGGATTGGTTCTCCTGTCTAGGCGTTGCATCACTGAAAGAGTGAATCCGTGTTGGGGAGTTTTGCGATTGTTTTGGGAGCGAGTGATGAACTCATTCTAAAGTCTGTCTTATTGAAGAATGAAAGTGTTTGGGATTTCATTACTGTTTTGGATGTTTAAATTTGGTAGACTTCTTACCTTTGGAGGGTTCTTTGAAGGAATGGAATCCCTTGCTCTCAAAGCAAGGCTAAATTCATAACATGAAACTCTAGTAGGCCTAGATCTAGAGTGAGATGGTTGATATGTTGGCAATAGGGTGATAATAAAGATTTGTGTGGCTAATAGAGTTCGAGTTGATCTTAGGCCATGATCACGGTGGAAATTGATTAGGGATAAGATTAGCCTTAAAAGCGAAACCAATGGTTGTTGTGTCTTCGTAATTAGTAGTGTCTGTGGGAAATAATGGTGTGAGATGCCACATTTAAGTTGGTAAAGCATGGGTAGCAATAAGAGTATGACATTTTGGTGAAAGAGCTTCCCTGACTTATGTTTTGAGGTAATCGTCACTAGGTGTTAATGTTTTAGATTACTTGATTCCAATAACATAGATCGAGGCTAAAATTAATATCGGAGTTATTGGAGGAGTATTGGGAACCTTGGTTTATGAGCCTCGTAATTGTTGACACCTAGTAGAGGCTAAAAGATTGAGGTAAAGTTAAAGTAGAGCTATTGGAAGATTTAGTTATTTAATGTGAAATGGGATCCTAATGGAGTTTACCTTATTCTATGGATGTGAGAAGTTGAGAATTGGTGCATGATTTGTTTTATCCACCATGTTTGGTAATCATTACTTAAAGTAGTAGTCAGGGGTGTAATCCAATACATGGGTAATTGGAATGTTTTGATATGTCGAAATATGGGAACCTATTATTCTTGCTAAAAGAGTTAGTGAGAACTATCTTTGCGGGTTTAGTCACATGGATGTGTGATCGATACTGATTTAAGAGACACGAAGTAAAATATCTCTCGTGTTATCGACTGAAGTGAGTGATCGATAGTCAAAGGATTATTTTGGTTCCCCTGATTTGGGAATTCGTTCATGGCCACTTTGAAGGATAGTGGATTTAAGGGGAAAGTTGCGGTATTTCCGCATTTTACTTGTGGTCTATGTGGTTTTTGGATAAGGCGTTATCCTTATGCCTAAAAGAATATGCTTTCTTTTCTTGGAAAAGAAAAGACTGATTTGGGGAATAGAAATATGTCGCATGGTATATGCAGCATAAAGTTGTTGTTAGGATGAGGATTGGTTTTCTGTCCGATTTTCACTCTGAGTGGATTTATTGTGATGAAATGGTTTCCCGAGAGGGAACAAATTTCCTTTTGATTTGAGAGAAGGGTTGATGTTTGTGGATGAATGAGTTGATTCCATGAATGTTGCGTGATACTTCTCTTGTAAAAGAGAAGAGCACTCCTTGTTGCAAATAAGAGTGGCCTTGACTCTTTCTGAAGCAATGAGAGTGTTTTTTTTCTGAAGGGTTGGAGGTTTTCTTATGCCGAGGCATAAGACTTGAGTCTATGCACAGAGTGCACATTATGTTTCATGTGTCAATGTTGAGAAAGTACTGGAGAGATCCAGAGCATGAGAATTTGTTAGGACCGTTGTCCATAAGCAAGACCTCACCTTCGAGTCCCGTCCAGTTCGTATTCTGGAGGAACCCGAGAAGGTGTTGAGGCATAAAAAGATAAAGTAAGTTAAAGTGCTTTGGGCACATCAGTCTGAGCGAGAAGCGACATGGGAGTTGGAGTTTCGCATGCGCGAGAAGTACCCGGACTTGTTCTCCATGGGTACGAGTTAATGTTATGTTGTGCAGTTCATTTTGTTCATTTATGCATATTGTTGAATGCGAGTTGGGACGAATTACAGTAAGGGTAGAATGTAATACCCCAATTATACATAAGGAAAATGATAGCGATTAAGGAGTGTAGTTTTTGCCGTCGGACCCATCGACTTGTAGAGTGTCGATTTAGTGTCGCTCGCAGAGGTTCCTGACCATCCGGGGCGGTGGCACCGTCTAGAGAGCCGAGTAGCACCTCGGAGGTTCCCGGACCGCCTAGGATAGTCGGCACCGTCTCGCGGCGTGGGTTCTCGTCATTCGGCGAAACTCATATGCTTACCTTTACCGACTTACAGCTGCGGTAGAGACCCCAAAACCCTAGACCAAAAAGCCCTTAGGGCCATAGCGCCCAAGGCAAAAGGGAGAGCGAGCGACATTTCGCATTGGGTGTGATAGCCATGCCTCTTAAGTGGACAAGACAACACACACCCACTGCACCACTCCACTTTTCCCATAGGCTCAAGAACAAAGCCAGCCGAAGCACACCCTCCACCGCCAAGCCAAGAGCCACCCCAATACCGTGCACATCCGTACCACCGCAAGGAAGAGGGAGGCGAGGAGCAAGGCGGCGGTGAGATCGGTGCCACGGCGACGGAGGACGTCGGCGACCGCCGATCACAAGCCAAGCGCCATCGAGGTTGTCTTCCTTCCCACAATCCCTTAACACCACACACACACATAGAGAGAGTGAGGTAGGGAGAAGAAAGCGGGTGCCGGCCCAGCGGGTCTCGGCCGGCGATGCGGGCCGAGCTACGCCACCGGAGGAGCGGCACGGTCGCGCACGTAGGAGGCGCAGTAGAGAGAGAAAGCGAGGTAGGCGGGGCGGGGCGGGGCGCAGAGCGCGGCGCGCGGGCAAGCGCGCCGCCGCTGCCGTCAGCGCCGCCGAGGCCTCCCGCGAGCGAGAGAGAGGCGGGAGAGAGAGAGAGGAGGCGTCGCCGAGGCCGGTGGCGGCCGGCGGCGGCGCGCCCTGCACGCCCGACGCATCACCTGGGGCCGGCCGGTCATTTTGCAGCGAGAGGAAGCCGTGGAGGCGGAGAAGGCGGCGGCCACGGGGCAGGCCGGCGAGGAGGAGGCGGCGCCGAGTGCCGCGCGCGCTGGAGAGGCCCTGTGGGCCGATGGAAATGGGGAGAGGAGGAGAGAGAGTTGGAAGGAAGAGGAGGCCATTCGGCCGATTGAAATGGGGAGAGAGAGAGGCAGTGGGAGGAGGAGGTAAGGCGATCAGTAGAACAGGTTGGGAAAAAAGGGAAGAAAGAAATAAGAAAAGGAAAGGAAGGAAAGAAAGAAGAAAAGAAAATAGGAAAGAGAAGGAAAAAAAAGGAGAGGAAGAAAAGAAAGAGAGAGAGAGAGAGAGAAAAAGGGGGTTCAGCACCTGCGTGACAGGTCTCTCTAAACTCGTGCGATCACACCCGAGGTCAGGATACGAGTTTAGCGACGTTGTTCTCCGTTGAAGCTCTGGTTTCTGTTTTGCCGTTAAGGTGGATTTATTGCTTGCCCGGTGGAGGCCCGAGTCGACGCCGTCGCACGTCGTTCGCTCCGCTTGGTTAACGAGCAAGTGCATGGTAGAGCGGTGACACTGAGTTTATGAATATGCAATGCTTACTTGTTGTGATAATGTTTATATGGAAATGCAATGATTACGTGATATCTATGTGGAAATGTGATGTTTACATGACATGAAGTTGCATGGTAAAAGATGGTGATGATGATGGAATAAGGTGGGCAAGGATGCTTGCTTGCTGATGATGTTAACGATGAGCATGACTATGACAATGGCATATGCATTTGCATTATGTGCACTCAAGAGTGAGGGCGGTGAGAAAGTCCCTAGCTACGAGTAAAGCTAGCGGACTAATCCGGAGTGCTCTTGAGTAAGACCTACTTGGTGAGGCCTCCACGGGAGTGGAGGGCCCCGTCTTAGAAAGGCGGGCCATGAGGGTGAACATCGACGGGTGTTCACTCGGCGATACCGGTATTCGCATTATGATGAGCAAAAGTGCATGTAGAGCAGAGATGCATTGCATTGCATTCATGATTTGGCAATGTGGAACATGAAATGCATGTGAAGTATGTACGGTCAATGTGGAGCCTTGAGAATGGTGGCACGAGCATGGCTATGTATGCAGAGTGTGATGGTTGGGTTAAATTGTTTTCATGTTGTGTTAATGTTTATCGTTCTGTTATGTACTTGCTGAGTCCTTGGGCTCACCCTTGCTTTGTTATATTTTTTTAGGTGATCGTTGAGGACGCCATGTTCGGGGCGGGAGTAGCACATGAATAATCTTCACTAACTAGCAGCACTCCCTGCACCACCTATTGTCAGATTAGTTTAGCCTCTGCTAGACTGCTAGAGTAAGGGCTAGTAGGAAAATTATGATGTACCTATTCACTGCTACCTAAAATGATTAGCAGATGTTTTAGACTTGATATTGCATTGCAATGATGGTAGCACTCTAGGCCCAAGGGATGGGCGGGGTGTTACACCTATACATGTATAACTGCAGCTAAAAATAGAACAGGAATCACATGAAACTCATGCAACTTGGGAAGTTTATTCACTATTGGTTGACACTTGACATTCGTGTTTAACATATCCATGGGTGTGCTTGCCTACTATCTGACACAGGATTATTCAACAATCAGAACTCATGTTTGCTTAGTAATGCAACTACGTGATACATACATGATTTAACACCACTAGTAAGCTACCAATACACAAAATGAAGCTCCTGAACACCATCAGAAAAAACCGACCTAGCAAAACAATTTTCATGTCTGAAATCGTTTCGGGAATCCTAGAACAGGAAGCTTGGCACATGGGGAGAAGTCCCCAAAGCAATTCTACTCTGCTTCAATAGCGAGGAGAGTGGTACTGCACGAGTCGGGCACCCTATCTAGGCCATTGTGCAGAAGAATAAAGACAAATCAAAGAACAGAACTGTACCACATGGGAGAAATCCCACAAGCAATTCAACTCTGCTTCAATAGCAAGGAGAGTGGCACTGCAACAGTTGGGCACCCTCTCTAGGCCATTGTGCAGAAGAATTAGATAAGTCCAAGAACAGAACTATTCCCCAGCATCGTCCTTTTGGAAGGATGACTAAAATGAGGACAAATCTGTAAGGGGTGGAGGTAAGGCTGAGGGGATTAGCAGTGGCACTGGAGTTGGACTTTTTTTGGCATATTTTGTAACAGGCTCAATACGTCTCATTGAAAGAGCACAACCAAGAGGTCCATGACCAGATCAAGGTGTGGCTGGCAGCTACCAGAAAGGGGACAGGAGAAGGGACTGGGGCAAACTTAAAAAATCTTTGAAGGTCAGACAACAGATATTGGTAACGAAATATTGACATGAATAAAAGCTTGCATGTATTACAAATTATAATGAAAGAGGAAAAGAACCACAAACCTGCCAATGGTATGTGGTTGCTGATTCAAGAAATGTGCCATACACATGAACTGCTCTTTTAGTATACGGTTTAAGAGTTGTTCTAATTTTCTCAACATGTGGCTTTGTGACCTCAGCAACTTGATCAATGTAGGGTTTGGAGAACTTCTTTGCTTCCTAAATCAACAGTCAATTGAACACACATCAATGATTGAACATAGCTACCAGCCTACCGCAAAAATACCAAATAACCATAATCAACCAAGTGCTGCCTTTGAAGGAAGAGATGTGTGGAATTATATAAATTCTTGAAAAAGCATGTGCTGCAAGTACCTGAAGGTAGGGATCAGCAATCTCTTTAACTTTTACAACATGAGGGGTAACAGCATCCCTTGATGCCTCATAAACCTCCATTGATTTTGTTGAGACTTTTTGCACGTAAGGTTCTGCGTTTTTCTTGAGGACAACCAATTTTTCCTTAACAGGAATCCATTTCTTCAAGAATGAAAAGTTATATTGTCAGTGCAAAATAAATAAAAAAGGACTAAATTCATAGGCATGGTATGCTACCGTCTTGGCAGTCTCCACATGTGGCCCGGCCCATTTCTTTGCCTGTGCTGATTTTTCTGATGCCTGATGCAGTTTAATACAGATATATGTTGCTGGTGGCGTTATTTAAGGAATGTATTTTGAAAATGAAATAAAAACCATGTGATGAACAGGCACCTTCTGCAAAAATTTGTCCATGGCAGGTTTTCCATGTTCTTTCCAGTGACCTGAGATCACCTCCTACACAAGATGATGATGACAGAGATGAGAGGATGTTAGTAACTAAAAATATCATGGACGGATATTTTGTGGTTCCTCTTTACCATATAGCGTGCAGAATGTGTAGCTAACCAAGGTGGCAACCATGCTCCATGAACCTGGCAAAATAGAATGAACACAGAATCATACAATTGTATTTTGTTGCACGATCCCAATAAAAATACCATCGAAGCTATGAACAGAAACCATTCAGGGTATTAAAATCATGATAGGCAGTTCACTACTTAGCTTAGAATCAATTGTAAGTTTCGGGTGATCATCAGAAGTTTCAATAATGCACTAGAAGTGCCAGATAACAAAATAATGCCCAGGTGCGTGTGCAACTCCCTCAGTGCTCCACCAGCTGGTCACATAACTTGCATTTGCAACTCAAGATTTGTTGAAACCTCTCTCTATTCAAAACTGACGCACTGCCATCAAATTGATGGAAAGCCATATCTTTATAGATAAAAAGCAAACACCACTTTGGGCAGCCATAAGCATATTTGTGATTGAAATCCATTTGTTCATGTACTAATTTGTGCCTGGCAGATAGAATGGATCTGTTATTACACAGGTTTTCAATATGCTTGGCGTAACAAAGAAACATTGAAGATGACATCTTTGTAACAGGAATGCTACTCGTGAACAACCCCCCCCCCCCCCAAAAAAACCAACAAAAGGACAACCACAAATGGAAAGAAAGACAAGGAAAAGGATCCTGAGAATGTGTCAAGACATATTATCTTGTGAGAGTACAGCATTTGTGCTTTGCAAAAAAATTCAAGAAGGTTTGCCCCATGAGATCATAGATATACTTAAGATCATTGTATCACATTAATGACATTACTAAATTTGCATCAAGTTCAGATTGCTGAAAATCGTTACTAGCAGCTATAGTGACAGGATATATCTTTACCTCTGTCAGCTGTTTTGACTTGGATGTTGCTTCTAGCTGCATCCTCATCAATTCGTCCTACAAACATGAAAGGATAAATAAGGAACAAAATGCATCATAGAACCACCAGAAGGAAGTAAATTAATAGTCATCATTGTTTTAAATATCGCGCTATAGCTGTCAAGTTACCCGAGCGCTACGTATTGGTTGTTGTTGCGGTTTGGTACAATATCGCCGATATATCGGACCGATACATGTGCTATCCGCTACAAGCTATATCAGTGCTACTACCCAAGAACGTTCAAATTACCTTTGATATAGGAATGTGCTTCTTGATTTGCTAAGTTTCACCAATACCGGTCTTTCCATTGAATAGGCTTCCATATCCCCACCTAATCCAATTAATTAACCTTCCATATTCCCACAATCCGTAGCTTTACTAGTTAATAACATTACATCTCTTCCCCTACCCATTGAAAATTTCTCTCTCATTAGAAGAGGAAAGGGTCCATGAACACTTGAGGGCAAGGTAAGCCTAATCCTTGATTTATTTTCTTGTATGATTTACCAAGCAAGGAAAGCATGTGTTATTAAAGGATAATGAGAAGCCAAGCAACAAACACAAATTCTCCATGTGAACAGAAAAGAAGGAACAAAGGGACGTTGATTTCACATTTTCTTCATCATAGGATAAAGATTAATCAACAAAACACTACATGCCTTTTATGATTTTGATGTTATCTTAGATATAGACCTGTGGGATTTGATATTTTGGATGTTTTTATGCAAATTAAGGTTGAGACTTATAGTTTAAGTATCTTTATATTTTAAGTGTTTTATAGCTCAGCTTGTAGCACCCGCTATATCTCCGATATACACTATCCGCTATAAAAATAGTCTACCGCTACGCTTCCGCTACCCGCTATCTAAAATCTTGATAGTCATCAAACATATCACAAACCTCAGCAACTTTAAGAGCACGCTCCGTGTTCTGAAGCTTGCGCTTTTGCTCTTCATTTGCCTTTTGGAGCTAGCAAGGAGAGAGAAAATAAACAAGAATAAGTCCAATAAATAAGAATAAGCCCAAACAATATGTAACATGTTATGTTCTGTTCAATGCTTCTATCACAGCCCTCTATATTATTGAAAATGTTAGTTAGAAATTTGACTTTTGAGTATAGGTAGAATTTTGACTTTTGAGTATAGGATCAATTGAATCTATGAATCAATTCAATTTGTGCTGCTAGCATGAGAAGGTATTTCCATTACTAACTTTCCATGGACTGCTTTTTATTTTGAAATAGGCGGTTTCCCACCTGCCCACCCCTGGGGATCACACCCAAGTCAATGGCATGACCTCCCCACCATCCAAGACTCACCCAGTTTTCCTTTTTAGAAAAAAAGGTCTGCCAACTTTTGATGGACTCCTAAGACGTTCATTTTAATAAAGTTCATTGTGCACTTGTTTACATTCTCATTAACAAAAGAGAGAATATAGTAGTCCCTCATAAATGCACTACAGTTTTGTTGTTGTTGTGTGTGTGGTGTGCACGTTGAGAAAACGAAAATTATTGATAACTCAGAAAAGGAACAGAATCAGATTGAATTCCTACTTATCAGATTTATGTAGTTACAGAAGTACATAACATTAATGAAAATAAGTAATGATGTGCTTATCTACAAATATAAAACCAAAACAAAATAGTTCAACAGTACAAAAGGTAATGATTTTGTACTTACTGCCTCAATTTTTGAGTTCAGCTCTTGCACCTTCTTCTCTGCATCATTAGCCCTATTCTCCAGAGTTGCTCCTTTGCTACTTTGTGCTTCAACATCCTTGTTGAGCTTGTCAATCTGAAATAGAGAAGATGAGAAACCACAAGTTCCTAATTGGTATATTTTAATTGTTCATGAAATTTCATGTTCTTGTTCTAAAAAAAATCATATTCCACACCTGCTTTTCAAGCTCAACAGCCCGTGCATTGGCCTTGCCTGCCTGCTCCTCAGCAGCTACAGACCCCTTTGCCTGTACATGGATAAGAAAGAATGTGCAATTATTTTTATGGGCGCAAAGTAATGTTTCAGAGGTATCTCAGCATATTAGCTCACATACCTGGAGGAAGCAATCTCGCCCTGCAGAGAAGCAATCTTCTGTGACTTCTCTTCAATTGCCTTCTCCAGCTTTGCGATGCTGTCATCCTTGCTCTTCAGTTCCTGAGATCGTTCTGCGATGCCTGACTCTGTAGGATGAATACAATCAGACTCATCACTACTTAGGTGACGACTAGAAATTGCCAGACTTTTGGTCAAACTTGCGACGGAAGCAGTAGTACTACCAATTACCAAAGATATTACTTCCACCTGAAAACACAATTAAACTATTGGTAGTACAAGCTTCTTCAGGCCATTATAAGTTTACAATCTTATTTCAACCAAGGTTTGCTAATTTTTCTCCATGGATTTAAGCTAGCCTAATAATTATGGCAATTATTAAACGAAAAACCTCAACTTTCACTCGCCAGCAGAAGCACGACAGAACTATTATTACACACTGGACCACTATAGTAAGAGAATCCCCCCCCCCCAAAAGGGTAACCTTTTCTAAAGTAACACAAAATTTCAAAGCATATGGAAATAATATAGGCCTTTGCTGAAAATTTGCAAATTTTCCAAACAAAAAGGATCAGAACTACTCCCAAGTAAGTATGTCGGATCGAAATCAGCACCGGAACAAAAAAAACTGGGAAAATCTCACAACAACATCAAGCCGCTTGATCAATCAAGCACTGTGGCACCGAGCCACCTAAAATCAGCGGTCAATTCATCACGCAAGCATTGAACCCCCAACAAACGGATCCCGCACAGGCACAGCTCACCACAGCGCCAAATCCCACCTCATCGCATCGAATTGGCCCCTAAACCCCTCCCTCCACCAGAGCGCCATCAATCCAGCGAAACGGGACAGATTAACCTAGCTCCGCGGCACCGGGCACCAATCCAATCAACCCCCAGCCCCAACCCAACCCCCCCCCCCCCCCAAACTACATCAAACACCCCCTCTGATTCATGAGGCTCTTTGGCTGGAGCTTCTGGTTTATTTTTTGCTATTTCTAAATTTTGCCTTTTTCTGATTTTTTTTTTTGTTTTTTTTTGAGTATTTTGCCAGTTTCCTTTTTCCGTATTCGTTTATACTAACCTATTTTCCTATTTTTAAAATTTTTAATTACATCAAATAAACCGCGATCAACTACAGTACAATTTCACCCAACTACACTAAAATTTCAGCTATAAACCACTTTTTCAGCCCAATTGAGCGGCACCTCAAACCGAGGCGAGACGGGCACTGACCTAAGGCGGAGATCTTATCCCTGTGCTGCTCCAGCTCGGCCCTGAGCGCCGCCGCCTTCGCAGCCACCTTGGCCCCCGCCGCGATCTCCTCCGCCCCCAGAACGTCCACCACCTGCTCCTCGGCGGCCGCTCCGGCGACGGCCGCAGCGGCGACCACCAGCGCCACCAGGAGGAGCCTCGAGATCCCCATCCCGACCGCCTCCCTCGCCTCCTCCCAACTCGCCGCCTCCTCGAAGAATCCAATCTAACCCGCGCCTTTGGTTCTAACGACGCCGCGAGTCGCGACCGCGAAGCACTAGAGATGGGAATGCTCGGCTCGTGCTCGTGCCGGTGCGTGTCGTTCGGCGCGGGTCTTTCTTTTTCTACGAGGCCTCGGCGCACGTGACGTGGCACGCGGAGGAGGACACACGTGGCGGGGCGCGGTTGGATCCAACTCGTGGGGCTCGTGATGGGGCTGGGTCACTGTGCGGTGGGGCCCACGAACATCGCTGTCCGGTGGCTGCCGTCCGGGACAGGTGGCTGGCGCGTGCGGCGTGGCCGTGCCGGTATCGGCCAGTCGGCCGGCCACGCATCGAATTGAAATTGCCTTTCGAGTTTCGAGTACAGATCTCCGTGCTTTGGACGTGGATTTCTATTCCTATTTCTAAATTTTGATAAAACCTAGTGAAAATTTTTTGACATGTCACTGCAAATTTTCTAAATCACGGTGTATCTAGGATTTTTTCTTTACAGTGCCAAATAAGGAATTGCTCTAATTCTAATTGGTTCGTGGTTGATTCTCTTGGCTTAATTAATCACCGAATGATATGTACTCAGGAGTTTGCAAATGCATCATGCAAAGATTTATCCCTGCTTTTGTAGGAAAATGCAAAGATTGCTTTCTCAAAATTGCATCTGTGATGCTTAAATTGCATCTGTGATGCTTAATTGAAACAATGCCAAGGGCCAGGTGTATGTCCACGTGGTCCTATGCTTAACAGTTGCATCGCTACTAATTAGTACTTTTTAAATGATGTATTACAATGAAGCTTTCTATATTGGAAACATGAAATTGATATCATTATATTTGCTGTCAAAAACGCTTGTACAAACTAATATAAAGTTACACAAAGTGTCGATTAAAGTCAGATTTTTTTAATAATTCATTTTTAATAAAAATACAAAAAATATACTCGCGCGTAAAATTTTTAATAGGAATGTCCTCCGGTCACTCAACCGTTGAGCGATTGGATCCTATCGCCCAACAGTTGTGCAACACGCAGCAATAGGCGGGCCATTGGGCGACAGACTCCAGTCACCCAACGGTCAGGCGACTGCATCTTGTCGTCGAACCGTTAGGCGACTAGAGACTGCCGTCTGACTGTTGGGCGACTGCCGCCTCCACCCAATTTTTGTGCAATTGGCCCCCCGACCGCGCATGGGGGTAAATGATCATTGTTGCAAATAGGTAACATTTATCAATTTTTGGTTATAAGTTGTATTTTTTAAAAATAAAAGGCCAGAAAATGTCAGTTGATCCATTTATGATTTTTGTAGATTATGAATGGTACAACATCTGTTAGATTTGCAATTATATTTTGCGATCATCGTATTTTTGTTGTAGTGCAAGAAATTTTCTAAAAAATTTGTGAGAACAACTGAGATAGCAACGATTGGTAAGTACAAAGGTGAGTGATATTGTTATGCAACCGGGAATTCATACATGGAGGAGAACTTCGGATAAATGACGTCAGGAAAACAACACGAGCGTTCATCGGACATGGGGGTTTGATGTTGCAAAATGACAACGAGATTTGATATTGCGAATTAAAATAGACTTTATACTAAATCTGGGAATAACACGGTGCATAGGGTTTGGTTACGTGCATAAGAAATAGCAACATGTTAGATGCAACAAACCAAAATACTCCTATGATACATATGCGCCTTTTTGGAAATGAAAATAAATTCGCCCTTCGGGAGACTAGTGTAGAACATCACGACCTACTGCATGGATCGGAACCATTTTCCCTTCTTTGCGAGCTCAACGTTGAACTCCTCGGCTTCTTCTTTGGCCTTGGCCGCTATTTTCCTCTTTTTGTCATGCTCCCTCTCGCGAGCCTCACGCTCCCTTCGTGTGCACGCTTCAAAATGAGGTTTTGTCTCCCGACGTATATGCTTGGTTTGTTCATCGTTGCGGCGTTCCTCCTTATGGATCTCGTAGACCCTTTTGACATCCCACTCCTCGTAGTCAAGAGTCTACTTGTCATGTGGGTGGATTTTTAGGTTGATCCACTTGCGGTACCCACTTAGAGGTTCCAGGCTCTACGGGTAGACGGGCGGTTGTTAGTGCATACTTTAAAGAGAAATAATAGAGAAACACAATGTAACTGGTCTTTATCGGCTGCCAATAGTTGCTCATGTCCCAACGGTGGTCGGGATAGTTAGAGGAGTAGTTCGTGCAAGCCCACTGACGCACGCTTAGGCTAAGCCGCTGCTTAGATTTGAATAACTTGCATGAGTTCTTGCACCAACTTGCATGCTATGGCACTACATACATCAAATATAGCAACTAACAAAGTACATACGACAGTGTCCAATGATTTGTAATCTTGAAGCCACTTTGCACACTCGAACAAATAGTACCGCAAACTATATTGACTAAAATTTCTACAACTATAATATTTACTAATTTTCTACAAGTACAATCTTCTATGGATGCTAGTTTTCTATAACTGTATTGACTAAATTTTCTATAACTATTTACTTCATACCAAATTTATACTATTCCTTTTTATACAAATTTTTACCGATCCTAATTTTACACCAAACAAACTATTTATTTCATACAAAAATATTGACTACAATATAAAAAATTTACCTCACGAAGTAGCGGAACATCTCCTCTTCTTCTTCCGCTCCCTCTCCTCTCCTCTCCTTCCCTCTCCTCTCTTCTTCTTTCTTTCCCTTCTCTTCTTTCTCTTTGCGCAGCATCGGCAGATGGAATCGGTCAGATGCTCGGCTGAGTGGCCGATTATATATGATTTCTAGTCATCGAACGGTGAGCTGCAGTCGCCCAACGGTTTGGTGACAAGGTCAGGTCGCCCAACCGTTCATCGACTACAATTATGTCTCCCAACGGTCCACGGTGCGCTCAGTGTGTCGCGCTTGGTTGGGCGATAAGTCTGATCGCCCAATGGTTGGGCGATCGGAGCCCATTCTGTAAAAATTTACGCGCGTGTATATTTTTGTAATTTCAAATAAAAATAGATTATTTTTAAAAAATTCATTAAAGCCACTTCTCATACCCCATGAAAAGTTAGTAACACATTAAAAAAGAACGGTAGGAACTCATAGTGAACTTAAGTTAAAGGCTTAACACTTTTTTATCGAATGGATGTTGTGTTTCCCTCCTCGCTTAGCCCCACCGGTGCCGCTCCTGTCCACTGTTGCCCCTTCGCCTTGGCGCTACCAACACCGCCCAGTGAATTTAGTTTTGTTTTCTTTTTTTCTCCTTTTCTTTCAATTTCTTTCTTTGTTTCTTCCATGTCCGTCTAATCCTTTTTAATTTTCTCCGTATTTTTTCTTTTCCAAATCATCTTAGCCAAAAGTCAAATTGAATGTCCCTGCTTTTCAGTCGTGGCTTCTTTCAGCTGTTATAGCAGGTACAATAAGACTTAGTCAGCAGGCTATAGCAAATATAATATCAACAAAATCTTACGTGCGAGAGAGAAAGGAAGAGAGAAGGAAGTCGGCTACTAAATTACAAACTAGCTATAGCACGTAAAAATATGCATTTCACTCTCTTACACGTGGGGCCAAATAGTTATTGTAATAGCTACCTTATTGTATGAACTATTTTTTGAAGGCTATAGATGAAATGGACAAGTGTTATAGCCACTAGTTGGCTATACTATTGTATTTGCTCTTAGAGCAAGTACAATAATGGTCTTATAATAAGCTAGTCAAAGATTTTCTTGATGTGGAGGAGAGAAGAGAGGAGAGAGATGAGAGCTTGGCTCTCATGCAAGCAACAAGTGAGCACGGGAGCCTATGCAGTGGTGGGCCTAGATAATAAATGTATGTGAGGAGGAATAGGAAAGAGAATGTGAGACATAGTACCACATAATAATAAAAACCTTTTGTAAACAAATAGAAGATAAATTATTGTATAACTTGGCTCTTATAACTTGACTTATAGCCAAACACTTGGCTCTATTATTGGACTTGCTCTTACAGTGTTATTTCAGCTAAAAACCAACCGCCGCAGCTGAATTGAACAGGTCCTTAATGAGGTTGGCCCTGCATTTAAAATTCTACTGCTAGCACTCCTAAATTTCAGAAATTTAAAACCAAAAATGGGTAAAAGGACAAGATGTGGAATTAAACAAGCTAGGCACTGAGTACTTCAGTCCTCCTTTTATTTCCATGAGGTGAGTGACATTCGAATATTAACGAGAAAATAGCTGCAAACAAAAGAAAAAGAAAAAACAATGGCAACCACCGCCATGGCACCAACCCCATAAATGGCATATTGACCCTTTGATGGGAATCGGACAGTGGTGGGATGCACTGAAAATTAATGGGGGCAGGATGGGGGTCGTTGCGGCTGGTACAAGGGGCCGGGGTTAGTCGGCGACTGGCAAAAGATGCGACAGTCATTTCGGATCTCATGGGGCCGGTGGAATCTTTATTAGGACGACTAGTAGCCTTCATACTGTGCACATGAACAGCACACATCTGCAGTAAACCTCTCTCCGTAGAGAGGTACAGTGGTCACTGCTCAGTGCTCACCGTTCATGAATAGTCCCGTTTGGAATACGTATACATAACTATAGAGATGAATAGATGATTTGGACTCGCTCTCGCAGATGATGTAAAATTCCCGTGTGTTAAATGGGGCTCTCTTGTTCGCTAATTCCGGAGTTATTCGCCCTAGGTTTTTCTCATTTGTATACATCGAGTATTCCATTGTATTACGTCAAAGAATATTGCAAGGTAGAGAGCGATTGCATGTTTGTGTGAAAGCACTGAACGTGTTCTGTTTACCGACTTTTGGACTTCGAGATAGGCAACCACTGTTGGATTATGTGGGTCAAACCCATATAATAAGAATAATTCCTATTAAATCTCAAAGGCCCACTCATGCAAAGGAGGCATGCATGTGACCTTTAGTACCATATTGCTAGTTCTAGGAGAGGAAGACCACCTTAAAAGGGATGGTGCACTCCTAGCCACTTGAGGCATGTGTGGGAGAGAACTAGAGGATAACACGAGCGCGCTCGCTCGCCTTACCGGCGGGCGAAGCGCGGCGCCACGGCACTGCGTGAATGGTCGCCAAAATCGGCTCAGTGCTTGCGCGACGCGCTTCCTTTGCGCTTTATTTTCTTTGTTTTGAGTGGCGGTGAATCCGGATCGATTCTGCGCGACTAATCCGTTTGATTCACGAGTTATGGAGAACGTGCGAGCGTCTTGATCACGCGTCCGGTTTTCTATAAATACGAGTCGCCGCCTCCATACGATATATCGCGAAAATCAATCTAGGGTTTTGCCTCCTCCATCCTTTGTCTTTGCGCCGTCCCACGTAGTCTACTCCGTCCCCGTCCGTGGCGTGCGCTGTCGTTCGGGATAGCGAGTCTCGGAATCGCCGCCAAGTCTGCGCACCGAGAGGCGAATAAGGTTTTGGGAAGCGCTCTGCGCGCTCGCCGTAGCTCGCTCGTCTTCCTCGTCGTTCGGTTTGGCGAATCGTTATCGACCGTGTCATCCTCACCGTGCTGCGGCGTCTACATCGGCAAGCCGATCGAAGAGAATCATCGATGCGTGCGGTCATGTTCTCCGTATTAGATCTGTTCATGTACGATTTCTGATTTACATGTCTAGATCTTTTATGCCTGTGATGGTTACTCGTTATTTTGCGTGCATGATATCATAATTTATTTATGGAATAAATTGAACCTACATGTGCTTATATTTTCAACAACCACTACTAGGCACCGACGACTTTACCCTTTTTTTTTGTTTTCTGTTCTACCTTTTGCTGCGAGTTTTGACTTTGCTGCCTGTACACGTTCTACGGCGGAGAAGGTCCGAAAGGTGAAGAAGAAGAAGAAAAATTGGCAGGAAATCTTTTGGCCCTCGGGGGTGTAAACAGCCTGAGCTACTGCATGTTTAGTTGTACTAGTAACAGCATCCCGTATTCCCATGCATGAAGCATACAAACTTACAAGTTGCTTGCTACCATACCTGTACCTGTGGCGTTTGCCACAACCACAGTTTCTGCCAGACCGCCACACCTTTTTCTTGCGAACTTAGAGCGTGCTTGGTTACCAGCCAGAGCACGCCACCGTCACCGCCTAAGCTACGGCGCCAGTTTTGACCGCCACACTCGAGAACAACGGTGAAAAGCTGTGGCTGCCGTGTGACAATTTACAGAGGAATGTAAACAGCCGAACTCACCGATCTCGTCAGGATCGGTTGTACTTATAAGTTGAAGTGATTACAAAGTGTGCCGTGAGAGTCGGACATGCCCAACCTCCACGACGTGATCATCTAGATCCTAGTAATGCGGATACACCGCGAGCTTATCACGAGATTACAGGAGTTCGTTAGGCGATAAGCTAGGCATATACTAATCTTAACAGCCCCTCAATCACAACCTCGTGGAACTATGTTGAGATTGCGACAATTCGAACGAGCGGCGCCTTGGGCAAGGCCTTGGTAAAACATCGCTAGCTGATCCTTTGAGGAATGAACCAGAACCTTTAGGGCTGACGAGCTACCGCTCTCTAACAAAGTGAAAATCTACCTCGATGTGCTTTGTACGAGCATGGAATCTTGGGTTGGTGTCAAGTAAGTAGCACCGAGATTATCACACCATAACACGGGAGCTGAAGGTTGATAGATACCGAGTTCCTTGAGAAGAGTTTGAAGCCAAATCAATTCAGCCGCTTCGTTGGCAATCGCTTTATATTCAGCTTCTCTTTGGGCGCGAAATGTTCTTTGCTTTCTTGAGCTCCATGACACGGTTTGATCCTAGCGAGCAGCGAAGCCACCGTTGAACGCCGGTCTTGGTGACCACGCCCGATCGGCATCGAGAAAGCATGCAGCGTATCATTGTCGACCTCTGAAACCTCAAGCCATGTGCTATTGTTCCCTTCACATAACGAAGTATTCTCTTGACAACCTTCCAATGATCGGTGGGTGATTGGATGAACCCGACAAACTCGATTTACCACAAAAGAGAGGTCCGGTCGAGTTAAGGTTAAATCTCGAGACCTCCGACAATACTTCTATCTGGAACAATTCATCTCGACAGCGCTTCCTTGATCTCTATGCATCTTCTCACTGGAAGCCATGGGGGTAGATATTGGTTTGCAATGCTCCATATTAGCTCTCTTCAACGGATCTTGAGCATACCTCCTTTGTGAGAGTATAATTCTTCCATTGCAGAGCAGCTTCTATTCCGTGAAGAAATTCGATTTTCCCAAATCTTTCACTTGCAAAGTCCATTGTTAGCTCTTGAATAAGTTTGTCGGTAGCCTGCAGAGGAACCGACAATGATTATGTCGTCAACGTAGATTAACATGTACATTGTCGAGATTTGTTTGAGAATAAGCAGTGAGGCATCTGCTTGTGACGAATGGAATCCCAAGCTCTGCAGTTTATCATCGATCGTGAGTGCCAAGCACGAGGTGCTGTTTCAAGCCATCTGAGCTTTGTTGAGTTTACACACATAATTGGGTGGTACTTGTGTGTTCTCATACCGGAGGTTGAACCATATAGACCTCTTCTTTCGGAAGCCATGCAAGAAGGCATTTTGCACATCTATTTGTCTCATTGACCATCCTCGAGAGGCGCTAATGCTATAATGGTTACGATGGTTGTTGATTTGATGACTGGACTGTAGGTGTCTAAGTAATCAACTCCAAATCTTTGCTTGAACCCTTTGCTACCAACCGAGCTTTGTAACGTTCAATTGAGCCATCGCATTTCTTTTGACTTTAAATACCCATCTACAATCAATAAGATTCGGACCTTTGCGAGGAGGAACAAGTGTCCGTGTTTTGTTTTTCTGCGGTGCTAAGTATTCAGCATCCATAGCTTTTCTCCACCGATCATACTTCATAGCTTCGTATGGGATCTCGGCTCTGTAAACACAGAAGCGAAGATCGGGTTTGCACGGCAACAGAGTACCTAACGGTGCCATCGTATCTTTGCCGGCTTGACTATATTATTCTTGAGCCTTGTACGCATTTGATGGCTTGATTGCTGCTGCTCGGGATCGTGAAGGTGAAGTTACTTCTTACGTTGAGACATCCACTGCTCAGCGTGATGGCGAAGTACTGCGGTGACTTGATCATGAGCAGTGTCATCAAAAGCATTAGTATGTCCGATGTCGGTAGGAAATTCATCAATCAAAGGACCGCTTGCGTTTGTCTTGTGGGGAATATCAGGAGAGTGTCTGTTGTCGGATTTTCTTGATGAAAGGCTTCAATAGTACAAGTTCAGATTGGTGCAGATGGGAGAAGTGTTGGTGGTGAGAGGTTTGTGTGGGAAAGAGGACTTGATTTGATGTCCTTTGAAAGGGAACACACCCTCATCAAAGACAACGTCTCGGGAAATATAAATTCTCGGTTTCTTTGATCAAGGCATTTGTAACCCTTATGGCTTGCACTTGTATCCTACAAACACACACTCTCTAGACACAGTGAGTTTATTTGGATTATATGCTCGAGGTTAGGCAGTGAGCACACCCAAAGACTTTCAAATACTTGTAGTCGGGATTTTTGCCAAGAAGTCTATGTAAAGGTGTATCACCCTTGATCACTGCACTAGGCATTCGGTTAATTAAGAAGCATCTTTGAATTGAAAGCCTCATCCCAAAAGCGTATGGGCATGTGAGATTGAGCAAGAAGAGAAATGCTGTTTCAACAATATGTCTATGCTTCCTTTCAATGAGTCCATTTTGTTGGTGTGTGTGTGGACTAGAAATCGATGTGTTATGCCTATTTGAGCAAAGTATTTGTGCGATCGGTGGTACTCTCCACCCCAATCTGATCGGATGCTAGAATTTTTCTGCCTAGCGTCTTTCAACATGTCTTTGGGCGAAGGAAGATAGACTCAACGTCGATTTATTTTTAAGGAAGAAAATCCAAGAGAATCTGCTGTAATCATCGACAAAACTTAAGTAATAACGATATCCATTCATCGACATCTTGGCTGGACCCCAAACATCGGTATGGATCAGCTCAAGTGGATTAGAGGAAACATGAGAAGAAAGGGAAAACGGCAATTGATGAGCCTTAGCTTGTTGACATCGTCACACACATTAGGCTCTTTATTTGAGATTACTGACAAGATTATTTTGTTCTAAAATCGACGGACAACGGCGGGGCCGGATGTCCAAGTCGTCGATGCCAAAGATCGAAGTGGTTCTAGCCGCGGAAGGCTCGGCAAGAAGATGTTGGTGGAATGCGGTATAACCCGTCCTTGCGAGTTCCTCTAAGAAGGGCGTTCTTCGTGAATCGATCCTTGATAAGAAAACAATTTGGATGAAATTCAGCAAAGACATTATTGTCGAAACTAGTTTGTGGACCGAAAGTAAATGTCGTTGATTTCGGGAACATGAAGAACTTCATTCGAGTTAATGAGCGACAAGCGGCGATGATTGACGAATTACCAACGTGGACAATGGACAAACTGAGCCGTTGGCGACTGAACTCGATCATTGCCACCATAGCGCTCCTTCACCGCCGGGCGTTCGGATCGGGTGTGATGTGGTCGGTTGCTCCGATGTCGGCGTACCAATTGGCGTCCACGGCGTGGCTGTTGTGTGAAGTTGCCACTTTGCATCATTGGCGACATAGCTATGATCAAACCGGTGGTAGCGATTTCTTTGCATCATGGTTGTCGCGAAGCAAATTTGGCGAGTGTTTCGTCCTCCTTGACTTGAGTTCCCTTGATTGGAGTTTCTTCCGTACCACGCCCACGGAGTTGCGACCACCATTACCTCGGCCACGGCCACGGCCACGATAGCCGTTGTTGCCACCATTGCGTGGAGAGAACTTGCTTACTTGATTGACTTGAATACTTGTGTTGTTATGCTCGAGCACGAGCTCATAGCCGAGCATATGGGCATACACATCATTGATGGTGACAACATCAGTAGCGAGTGGTGAGGCTTGTCACAAGTGAGTCATACTCGGCCCGGGCCACGGGCATGTAGGCGATCAACTCGTCGTCTTCAAGGCGCTTGCCAATCATCTGCGGCGTGTCGGCGAGGCCCTTCACCTGCGGAAGTAGTCGGTGATGGAAAGATCCTTCTTACGGATTGTTGCCAATCGCATGCGGTTTGCATGATTTGGGCACGCGAGCTTCTTTGCAAAGCCCGTTCAATGGCGCACTGACTTCTCTTGCGGTGGTGCGACCACAACTTGTCGCGAGCGCCCTCGCCGAGACGAGAATCGCACTCATCACAAGCTGGTCTTGTTGATACGGATGTTGAATGCAGGTTAGCAACGACGCGCGCTATTCCATCTGCGCCGCTCTCGAGATTGTGGGCGTTGGGCGCGCAAGCTGCTCCGTCAATGAAGCCCATGAGCCTTTGGCTTCTCGGATAAGAAAGCATTGCGCGGTCCACGAAGATAGTTGTCGCGGAGAGTTTGACAAGTAATCATCGGTTGAAGGCGGGACAGGAAGAATACGGCTGCGTCGATCTGACGACGATTTGGAGGTAAGACTGCCGCCGCTGCATTGTGTTGGAAGGTGCCGGTCGTCGACATGGCAAAATGGGAAGGAAGATTTGCGTGGATTGGATCGGAGCTCGATACCATGTGACAATTTACTGAGAGGAATGTAAGCCGAACTCACCGATCTCGTCGGGATCGGTTGTACTTATAAGTTGAAGTGATTACAAAGTGTGCGTGAGAGTCGGACATGCCCAACCTCCACGACGTGATCATCTAGATCCTAGTAATGCGGATACTGACGCAGAGCTTATCACGAGATTACGGGAGTTCGTTGGCTGATAAGCTAGGCATATACTAATCTTAACATGCCGCAGTCAAATCACCAACCAAACACTGTAATTTTTCTGTGGCGCTGCCTAACGTTTGGCGTGGCATCCTTTGGTGTGGAACCAAACACGCTCTTAGTGAAGAGAGTGTAGACAGAGAACTGAAAGAGAAGTACACTGCACACAAAAACCAGAGGTACTTCCCAGATTTTTCAGCTAGTTGTCATCTAGATCAGAAATTCAGGCGGTGTTAATGCCGGTCAGAAAACCGAGCAGCTCGTCGATCTCTAGGCAGAGCTTTCGAAGGTCCCAAGGCTAGCTCATGGAGGCGACAAGGACAAGGTGATCGAAACAACGGCAGCAATGGGATGGCACGAGAGCTTGTGGAAGTTAAGGGGTCGTCGTCTCAATGCAATGTGACTGCATGCCTGATGGCTACATCGTCAAAGAACATTAGAACAACCACCTGATCTGACCTGACAAACCGACAAGCTCGTCACGTCACGGATTGGATCGTTCAGCTCTGCGTGGGCCTTTTCTCGTGTCATGTGTACAGAATGGTATAGATGATAGGTCGGCTTTTTGAACGTGGTTTATATTTTTTAAAATTTATGAATTTTTGCTATTCATATGAGAGAGTATGAATAAAAGATAGTTACATATGATTTTGATCGGTATAGCTGAAGTCGATACAGTATATACCACAATCGACTAATAGACCCGCTTTAAAAAACAAACCATTTGAAAGCTAGTTATTGTAGTAAAAAGTGAAAAGCCAAAACCAAATCCGGGTCTAACCCAGCCGATAGTTGCCTATAATACACCTATATGGTATGTAAATAGGATTAAAGACAACCCATATAATAAATTGTCTATATAGTTATCTTAATAATCTCATACAATTAATGAATTATCAGATTGTCTATATAGTTACCTTAATGATCTTATATAAGTAATGAATTATCTACATAGTTGTCTATACAATGAGTATACATAGTAGAAATCTGTCTATAAATCCGTCTATAAAATAGTAGATAATATCTTTCTTTTTCCTCCTCTCTACTTCACGTCACCAAAAAATCTATATAACGAGTCTTATAAACAGTTGATATATATCATTGCACATGCCATCCGGAGAAAAGATATTACAAGTTAGAACCATGAGCCTGTAATGGGCCAGATTGCTTGAGTTGGGCCTCATTTGAACTAGATTTATTGTCATTGCGCTCTTGCTGGACTGATCCAAGGCACTATCTCTCCTCCTAGACGAGGCAGAGGTCTTCTAAAAAAGAGACGGGGCTGAGGTGAGAGGTGTGCCCCACTCCCTGGGCAGTATAAATATTATATAATTACAAAGACCATGACAGGCGTCGTACGCTCCGCGCGATCTCCCATGCACTTCACTCCACTTCCTCGGTCCCTCTCCCTCCTCGCTTTGACCGCCCTAATCACCATTTTTACTGGTCCTAATCACCCTAAAGCGGTAAAGCTACTCGGCATCCACAACTTAAACCCCTCTTGTCCTTTTTTTTATTTTAATTTATAACTTTTAAACTATTTATAAAAGATAATATGAAATAACAGAAATTTATATACAATTTTCTCCTCCTTTGACCGCCCTAATCACCATTTTACCAGTCCTAATGACCCTAAAGCGGTAAAGCTAGCCCGCAGTTAAAATTCAATCTAGCTGCCTTCTTCTTTTTTACTTCATTCATAGCTCATAGTTTATAGTTTCTAGACTGTTTATGAGAAAAAAATAAAGAGTAACAAGAACTCGTATATAGTTCTTATCGATATAAATGAAGTCGTTACAGTATATACTATAATTAATTTATAGATATTACCTTAAAAGATATTTTATTTGAAAGTTAAATATGTGAAAAAGCTAAAAAAAATAAGTAATAAACTTGTAGACTTTATTTTTAAAAGATATTTTAGTGCCTACAAAAAACCAAAAAGAATAAGTTTTAGAAACGGAAAAGCTCGCCGACTCCTAAACCTCCCGTCCCCGCGAGCCTCACGAAGCTAATGAGAGCAGGAGCAAAAACCCACTAGTCTAGTAAACCCAACTCTCGCTTCACTTGCGTTGCGTCCCCTCGCGATCGATTTCGTTTCAATCCCCATCCCCATGGAGCTCGCCGCCGCATCGCGGCCGTCGCCGTGCTCGTGAGCCGCTCCGAGGTTCGCCCGGCGAGGTGGCGGGGCTTTGCGGGGTCCGGTCCGTGGATCTTGGTAGGTTTTGGAGTTCCCGTTCGCTGCTTTCTTCTTCCTGTGGGATCGATTCTCCGAGCTGAGGGTGGGCCATTTCTTGAGGTATTATTGATTTCTGGCGGTAGGCAGTGATGCGGGGTTGCATGCTACTGATTTGCTAGGGTTTTAATCTCTGGTCCGTCACTCCGTCTCGATCTTTTATCCATTCGGTTGATTCTTTTGCTGTCTGAAGGGAAACCAAAAGGGAGCGAACTTTGGAACAAGGAAAGGGAAGGATTGATATTCTTTTAGCGCTGTTTCGCTTTGGGGCTCTAGAAGCTTCCGGCTGATGGATTTCTTCAAGATCAAGAAGTTTGGGAAGACCCGGAAGAACGCCGACGGAGGAGGAGAAACTGTAGAATCTGATGATGATGCGAACACTGGGAATGTGGCCTCTGAGGAGCAGAAAGGTGACATCTTGGAGGAGAATGCTGAGGCGGCAGCGGCGGGTGAGGGTGCGGGCATGGCCAATAGGGGTGAGGAGGAAGGGGAGGAGGACGATGATGATGATTTCATCACGAATGAGGTGAAGCGGAGGCTCAAGGAGATAAGGAAGAACAGTTTCATGGTGCTCATCCCCGAGGAGGAATGTGCTGAGGTGGAGGAGGATGGGGAGGAGGAGGAGGAGGAGGAAGGGAGTAGCTCTAGGGAGTGGATGGAGTCGGACGTGGCTGACGGGTTCCCGCTGTGTGGGTTTGATTCGCTGTATGATAAGTACTGTGAGAGGATGCTGGTCTTTGATAAGATGATCACACAGCTCTTGAAGGATCCAGGTGAAATTTTCATCCCGTTGTAGTCTTTCTTGTACGGTCGCTTGTAGTTTTTGCATGTTGACATGAGTGCGAATGTGTTTTACTTGGTTGATGCTATCTGATTAGCCATACTAGTCTTAAACAACATTTTAGTTATCACTTTTTCTTTGTTTGTGTAACTAGATTAATTGACCCATGCAGTTGCACGCTTCATCGATTTTAGCATATGGTAGATTCTAGAAATCTGCATGGTGATTGGACATTGTACACGGCCAGCATATTGAATTATATAATTAATATATAGGGATTCATATGGTAACTGAAGGTATCATTTGGTATGATCACAATTGTCGTCTTCGATACCAGGAATTTCACCTTTTGGTGCTGATTGTAGGTTGCATCCATATAACTTTTGTCGTCATTCTCCTTGCACTTAAAACTTCTGTGTCTCTTGACTCACCTCTTTCAAATGCCAGTAAAGCCCAATATTTCTTGTGTAATGTTTCTTTTCTGCATACGTCGTTGATTATCAGTTTTTTTTGTGGGAGGGGGGCGCTTGTGGGTTCCATCTCCTCTTTCTTGTGTAGTACTGCTTCTCCTATGCATGCACATTTTGGTTATCAGATTGGATGATTTGTTTCTTCTGCTATTCTATTGTAATGTATTAATCGTGCATTTTGCATACTTTCAACTTTCTAATGGTTGGTGAACAAACTTGCTAGGGTCATTCGACATCTCAAAGAAGTCACCTAGATCAGCATCCAAATTGGCATCAACCCTGCGCAGCCTCTCATTCAAAAGGAGGGATGAGCACCAGGAGGATTGTGAGCATCTTCAGCAACAGCAGAGCGAGGGTGTTCCTTACCAAACACTTGACACCGCATATGTTGCACAGGTTTCTTTAAGCTGGGAGGCTCTCCATTGTACGTATGTGCATCTGAGTCTGATACTCGCAGCACAGCCTGAGAATCCGACCACCTATAGCTGTGCTGCTCAAGCATTTCAGCAGTTCCAGGTTCTATTGCAGAGATTTGTTGAGAATGAGCCATTTGAGCAAGGTTCTCGAGTCGAGATATATGCACGGTCTCGGAGTTCCTTGTCAAAGTTGCTTCAGGTCCCCACTTTTCAAGGTATGATTGTTTGGGTTGTAGTTGTTATGAATAGCGCGT
The DNA here is from genome assembly GCA_036346575.1 of Dendrocalamus sinicus. Classification (NCBI taxonomy): domain Eukaryota; kingdom Viridiplantae; phylum Streptophyta; class Magnoliopsida; order Poales; family Poaceae; genus Dendrocalamus; species Dendrocalamus sinicus. The sequence goes on from CM070664.1 coordinate 7,272,850, forward strand.
GTATTCATCCCAATGGGCCAGTATATATACACGTACAGGTATGTCATATATGCAGGAAACCCTCACACAACAGGGTAAATAAACAATCGTTCTGTTCTGTTCTTTATAGTCAGGTATTGCTCAGTGGTAGGTTCTATTGCCCTTGCCCAATAGTACATGAAAGTGGTACTAAGCTGTACCAGGAATATGCATTTAAAATATATAGATAATGCATTTACAATAATGTATGGAGACTCTGAATATAGGGAAGAAAGTATGAATATATTGCAGCTTAGTGTTAAAATTGAGATAAGTTTTTGATTTGAACTGTTCTGCTGTGTTGTTGGTACTTGGTACACTCGGTATTTCAGTAGCAGTTGGTATGTTTCAGCTAATAGTTTCTAGTTCAAATGACACTAATGCTTAAAACGTGTGTTCATGCATTGGTACAATTGAGATTTCGATGACAGCCGGTGAGTTTCAGCTAATCTTTAATAGTTTCCATTTCAAATGTAACTTATGTTTAAAATATGTAGGTCTCGTATGGTTTATAATTGTGTCCTAATAATATCCTAAAAGAAATGGTGAATGAATGCTCATGACATTATGAGGTGACATGTGTTAGAGATATATGTATAGTTTGTTATTCCCCATTGTTATAAGGGGTTCTTTGCATATTTCCCTCATGTACTTTGTGTATATATACCGGCCCATTGGCCTCATATGAATACATGCGCTATTCATAACATGGTATCAGAGCCAAAACTAGGGTTTTGGCTTACCTAGGTTCCGTCGCGTCCGCGCCATGGCTCCGGCCTCCGCCGCCGTCGCGACTCCCATCTGCCGCTCGGCCTTCACGGCCTCCTCCGCCGCCGCTGTCGGCCTCCTCGCTGCCGCGCCGCGCCGCTTCTCGCCCGAGGCGCTTCCTTCGCGCTGGCGACTCCTCCGCCTCTCGGCCGCTCGCGCCGCCTGCCTTTGTGCGCTGCTGCCTCGCCGGCTCCTCCGCACTAGGGTTCCGCGCCGCGTCGCCTCTCGGCCTCCATCCTTGGCGGCGCTGAGATCCCATCTCGCCGCCTTCCGGTCGCCGTCGGCCTCCGCGCGTCGCCGCTGCCTCCTGCGCGCCGCGCGCCTCCCGCGCGTCTCCACTCGTTAGCTCGCCGACTCCGGCGCGCCGCCGCCGCCGGAACACAGGCGATCTTGGCTCGGTGCCTCTGCCGGCCTCCGCGCTGCCGCGCCTCGGCCCGACACGCCGTTTGCTCTCCGCCGCCGGCCGTGCCGCTCCTCGCTCCCTCGCGGCGCTCCCTCTGTCCCCGAGCTCTCTCGATGCGGGAAATTTGCTCGATCGTTAGTGACTTTCGGTCGGTTTATAAACCGACCGGGAAAAAAAAAAAAAAAAAAAAAAAAAAACGTCGTTCTAACCGCGCGCGTCGGTAGCGCGCTGTTAGACTTCGTTGCCTTGATCGCCGCGCGCGTCGGTAGCGCTGTTAGACCGTTGCCTTGGTCGCCGCGCCGCCCGGTAGCCGCCTACCAATGGGCTCCGTTTCCTCCTCGCCTGCCGGTGATCTTTGATCGTCGAGTGGTCTTTGATGCATGTTGCCACTCCTCTGTGCTCGCCGCTTGTCCGCTGCTCTGCCGCCTCCTCGCCGGCTATCACGGTGGTGGTGGCGATCCTCCGTCTGGAGGTGGCGTCCTCATCTGTTCCTCTGCGACAAGGCCGGCCACATTGAGTTCGGTGCTATAAGAAGAAGCGGCATCTTTCACGCCGTTCTTCTCGGCACTAGTGCTTCTACGACGGCGTGCGCCGACTCCTTCGCAGCTTCTCACCGGCGAGAGATAGCGAACTCCGACGCCGCTTGCGTTTCGTGTTCTCCTCGGCGAGTTGCGCGAGTTACGCTCACGACTCTTCGTGGGACTCTCTCACGAGCGAGATAGCGGACTTCGGCGCTTTGCTTGCCGCTTGAGTTCTCCTCGGCGAGTTCTGCGGTTTACGCTCACGACTCTTGAGCACGAGAGACCACCCCTACACGATCGAGCACCTCCCGTGGATTCTTGATTACGGAGCATCTTTTCACATGACTCGATCCTTCCACTCTGTCTTCTATTACACCTCTTGATTCTCTGTCGGTGTTCTTACTGCGATGGTACATCTCTTTCTCTCTGCAGTCGAGGATCTCTTAGTAACTCATCCTTTCATGTTCCTTACATTGCTCATGTTCCTCGCCTTACCTTACGACTTCTTCTGTGGCGATTCGACCTTGGTTATCGGGTCATTCTCGACTCGACTCTTGTTGTGTTCGGGATCGCCACACGGGAGCTCTAGTTGGTTCGGCCCTCGTGCCGTGACTCACGGCGTCTCTGGGAGCTTCACCGCTTCACCTTCCTTCCGCCGCCACCACCGCCGCCAGTCTCTCCGCCGCCGCCGTCTCATCGGCTCTTTCCAGCGGTGGCATCACCGTCTTGGCCATCTGTGTGTGGTACCGTCCTGCCGTCCTTAGTTCGTCGTGGTCTTAAGGGTCTGTCTCGGAGGCGTATCTTTAGATTGTCGAGTGTAAGTTAGGTAAATGATTGACTTCCTTATCCTCATAGTGAGTGCGTGTCTCGGCGTCCTTTTGATCTTGTTCATTCGGACGTTTGGGGTCCAGCTCCTTTGTTTGAAAGGGGTCATCGTTATTATATTATTTTATAGATGATTTCTCTCGCCACACTTGGATATATTTCATGTCCTCTCGTAGTGAGGCCTTGCCTATCTATAAACAATTTGCCACTATGATACACACACGATTCTCCACTCCTATTCGTGTCCTTCGTGCGACTCTGTGGCGAGTACCTCTCTCGTCACTGCGCAGCTTCCTTCTTTGGCGAGGCACTCTCGCTCGATTCTCTTGTCACGGTGCTCATGCTCGAATGGTGTCGCCGGCGCAAGCATCGGCACCTCCTTGAGACGGCTCGTGCTCGATGATCGCTGCCTCTATTCCACCTCACTTTTGGGCCGAGGTTGTTTCACCGCCACCTATCTCGTCAACATCCACCTCTTACGCTCTTAAGGGTGCGATCCCCGTTGGCGTCTCGTGGTCTTCTTCCCGACTACTCGCCCTTCATCTGTTTGGTTTGCATTTGCTCGTTCTCTCGCCCCTCGAGAACGCACCAAACCGACCGCTCGATCTGTTGAGTGTGTCTTTACGGGATACTGATCTGAGCACAAGGGCTATCGGTGTTGGGATCCTGTTGGTCATCGGATGCGGGTTTCTCGAGATGTGACTTTCGACGAGTCTCGTCCATTCTACCCACGTCCTGCCTCTCCTTCGACTTCCTCTGTGGAGTCTCTGTCTTTCTTGACCTTTCCAGATACACCTATATCTCTTTTGCCCTCGCCCACTTTGTCCCACCGAGCCTCCACATATTCCTCCTGTGGCCTCTCCGCGTTGTCACCGCTGTGTCGTCTCCTCGACTCCCGTGCTCCTCCTACTATAGTACCTCCTCCTCTTATCTTCTACACTCGTCGACCTCGTTTGAGGATCTTCCGGTGAGCCATCTTCTTCGATGTTCCCTCTTCTTCGATGCTCCATCTTCCTCGATGGGCCATCTTCTCCTCGCTACGCTCTCGCGATCGCTTGATTGATTCGGCCTCCTGCTGTTTTGCCTTTCTTTGGCGCGACTACTCGTGAGCTTTGTCTCCTCACGGGATGTCATACTCACCCCGAGTGGCAGCTTGCCATGGCCGAGAGATTGCGCCCTTGAGCGTCTTGGTACTTGGGATCTTGTTCCTTGTCCATCTCATTCTCATCCCATCACTTGTAAGTGGGTCTATAAGATTAAGACTCGCTCGATGGCTCTCTTGAGCGCTATAAGGCGCGTCTTGTTGCTCGTGGTTTCCAGCGGGAGCATGGTGTTGACTACGACGAGACTTTTGCTCCGTGGCCCACATGACCAATGTTCGCACTCTTCTTTCGGTGGCGTCATTGCTCGCCATCGGTGCATTCTCGGCTTGATGTCAAGAATGCCTTTCTTAATGGCGAGTTGCGCGAGAGGTCTACATGCATCCGCCACTGGGTATTCTGCATTTCGAGGGCATGGTCATGCGCCTTCGTCGCTCTCTCTATGGCCTTAAGCAAGCCCTCGTGCTTGGTTTGGCGCTTCTCCTCTGTGGTCACTGCTGCTGGTTTTTCACTAGTGATCATGATCCTGCACTCTTTGTCCACACTTCGTCTCGTGGTCGGACTCTTCTTCTCTGTATGTTGATGATATGATCATTACGGGGATGATTCTGAGTACATTGCCTTTGTCAAGGCTCGTCTTAGTGAGCGATTCCTTATGTCGGATCTTGGTCCTCTTAGTTACTTCCTTGGGATTGAGGTTACTTCCACTCCGGATGGTTTCTTTATGTCCCAAGAGAAATATATTCGGGATCTTCTTGATCGCGCCTCTCTCATCGATCGTCAGATCGTTGAGACTCCCATGGGCTCAATGTTCACCTCCGACTCTCGATGGCGAGCCTCTTTACGATCCGACTCGCTATCGTCATCTTGTTGGGAGTCTTGTCTACCTTGTCATTACTCGTCCGGATATCACTTATCCAGTTCATATTCGAGTCGGTTTGTTTCAGCTCCCACTCGGGTTCACTACACCACCTTCGAGTTCTGCGATACCTTCGTGGGACTATCTCTCGCCGTCTCTTCTTTCCACGTTCGATTCGTTCTGACTTGAGCCTATTCGGATGCTACTTGGGCGTGATCCCTCGATCGCGGTCTATTTCTCGCTTCTTGTGTTTTCTTGGTGGTTCTCTTATTGCACGGAAGACGAAGAAACAGATGCAGTGTCCCGTTCGAGTGCGGAGGTGAGTTGCGAGCTATGACTCTCTTGGCAGCAGAGATTACTTGCTACGGTGGTTACTTGAGGATTTTGGTGTTTGTCACTACAGGCCCTCTCTTGTCGGACGATGCAGTGCTATCGTGTATTGCTCGTGATCCCGTGAAGCATGAGCTCACCAAGCATATTGGTGTGGATGCTTCTTTCATGAGGTCTTGTGTGCATGATCGGTAATTACTCTTGACGTGCCTTGAGCTTGGATAGCGGATTTCTTCACAAAGGCCTGACTCGAGCACAAAGATAGCTTCTATCTCTCCAAACTCGGTGTTGTTGATCCACCATGAGTTTGAGGGGGTGTTAGAGATATATGTATAGTTTGTTATTCCCCATTGTTATAAGGGGTTCTTTGCATATTTCCCTCATGTACTTTGTGTATATATACCGGCCCATTGGCCTCATATGAATACATGCGCTATTCATAACAACATGGACCATGCCTGCTACATATGTACTGTTGGTCTCTAGTGATGTTGATAATTGCTATATATACTTAGCACTTAAGTTTATGCTGTTTCTATACATGAAAAAAATATCTCCCAGAAGTACAACCTAATTGGCAATGGCTTAATATTGGTCTCACTTCTCCCTTCTACAGTCTTAATCATGGTGGAAATGGTTAAGGTCCATTATGTTGTGGGCGAATAGTAGGTAGATCTAGACATCTTGTTTACACACGTGGAGCATATTTGTCATATTAAATGAGATGCAGATAGTGTCCTCTTCGTAGGTTATTTCGAGTGTGATTCTCTTTGGCTTGTTCTAGGTGAATAGTACAGTAAATAGGTTAGCATTGAATAGCCTAGACATACTGCACATGCTACAAGCCAATTCAATCTGCGGTACACTATGGCACTGTTAATGGCCAGTGGTGTCCTAATGTTGAATCTGGGTTCTTTTCTTTTTCATGTTTATCTGTGACTAAGGGAAATATTAGCAGCAGTCAGTTTTATAACGCCATTAAGTACTTTTGTGAAGATGGTAACACCTGAACCCTATATATGCTTAAGAATTAAGAGACGCATGTTTCCGACAATTAAGTTCCATAATATGTACTCAGCCTATGACTGAAGTGGTGCACAGAAGTTTTAAGAGCACTTTATTTGTAATTTGTAAATTTAAGATATGTCTGTTTGCCATGCATGAACTTCGTCATTGATTGCTATATGACTTTGTCAAGATTTTTTGTCAGTCCGCACTGACAGCAGGAGATGGTACAGGTATAAATTCTATTAGCTAGATACAACTAATGGATTGGTTGTGTTGAAATATAAGTGAATTGCCCATTTCCTCATTAACTTAAGCTTTTGGGTGAACTGGCTGATTCATGCAATTCAATATGGTTTCAGAGCTAAGAGGTCTTGAGTTTAAGACCTGACTGGCACAATTAAAAAATTGCAGCACACTTCTACTCCACGTCTTAGGCCTGAGAAGCCTACATGTGAGAGGGAGTGTATAAGTTGAATACTCATCTGTTTAATCTTTTAGGTGAACTGGTTGGTGCATAAATATGGTATCAGAGCCAAGAGATGTTGAGTTCAAGATCTAGCTGGTGCAACTTTACAAAAATAATTGTAACCAACTTCTATTCTACGTCTTAAAGCTGAGTGAGCCTGCACGTGAGAGGGAGTGTTGAATTATAAGTGAATTGTCCGTCTTTCCTCATCAATTTAAACTTTTGGGTGAACGTACATGCAACTTAATTGGTTGAACCTAAACTTTGTGCTCCAGTAATGCTTGGCTACATGACCAACAAATTCTTACTGCTAACTGCAGCAATGTGCAATGCCTAATACATAAAATCCTGTAGCAAAAACCTTGCGTCAGATTTTACTCTGATCTACAAATAAGGCATAAGTCCTGAGTGCAATAAACTGAATTGTTTCTCCTTTTGTTGCGTCAGTGTATCATGGCTTCGTTTCTTTACTTTTTTGTTACAGAAAAGAAAGCCTGTTATGCTTTTATTTTTGAACAGAATTTTCTAAATTCAAATAATGTTAATGTCTGTTTTTAGGGAATGAACTTTGGTGAGTTAGTTCACCCCTCAACTGCTGTTTGTATGACATTCTTTTGACATGACTTTGTATAATTAATGCCATATGTGTTTTGATATGTAGTCTTGCTTTTCGTTTCTGTTTTTTCTATTCAGTTGCAGATAGGAAAGACAATGCTGAAGACCAAATGGAAACATCAATCTTTGCACCTGACCTCATCAAATTATTAGAGGAGTGCATCCTAACTTTCCGTGTTTTCCTTAAGAAGGACAAGAAAAAGAATAGTGCCCTCACGAATGCTCATGGTCATACTGGAAGCTCGATTCAGCAAGTTCAATCCTCTCTCGATAAGGTTATATTTTGTTCTGATACGTAGCTGTTAGACTCAATAAACCTCTCCTTAATAAGGTATCCATAGTTCATATGTGGCTGGCTATTCTGTGTATCCACAGGTATTTTTCAGTTTCTTGTTGCCATATTTCATTGCCATGGTTTTCATATGATCTCTTTCTTCCATGATACACAAACAAACTGCTAGCAGCAGGAACATTTTCCGTACGAACTTGTCTTGTTATTCCAATATGAAATAAAAACTTTCAAAGTTTATTTGCATAGATAGATGTACGTGGTTGTTAAGTCTGCATGCCATGAAAATATATCTTTACAATACATTACCAAACAGTTCACCTAGAAAATATCTTGTCGTCTTGTTAGCGTAACAATTGTTTTGAGCAATTTGAGCCCAGCTAGCTTGAAGTAGTCTCTCGTGCGCTTGCTCAGATGTTTTGTGTATATAGTTTGATGTGCATGTTTGTGTGAAACTCTTGCTAATGCAAATCTCCAAACCTGCAGAAGGAGGTGAAGGTGAAAGAGCTATTCAAGAAGAAAAAAGGATGGAAGAACAAGACCTGGCCAACCACAATGGAGGAAGTCCAGCTGCTCTTTGCATTAATCGACATCAAGGTCGTGTCTAGAGTCCTGAGAATGGCAAAGCTCAGCAAGGAGCAGCTGCTGTGGTGTGAGGAGAAGATGAGCAAGCTGGATCTCTCCGACAACAAGCTGCGGCGTGATGGATCCCCCATTCTCTTCCCCTGTTGACGTAGTTTCTGAGGCACTGCCTTCCCTTGTGTGGCATGCCATGTGTGGCACCTGCTTTATGAGCCGATAGAATTTGCGTACCTTATGATATGTACATGCCTTTAGGTTGAAATGTCTACACTAAAGTAATACCTAAAGAAGAGATTGTTGTTAGATCTCCATTCTGTTGGTCTGCAATGTTTCTAAAGGGTTATGTTTTAACCGGTCGCTACTGGAAATAGGCCGGTTTTCTGAAAGCCATATGCATTGGTGGTAATGAGAGTAACAGACAACAACAATTCAAAACCATTCAGTTCTCTCAAAATCTCGAAGCAGGGATACTAGACTACTCATCAATCATCCCATGAAAAGAATTGTACGGTCTTAGTTGCAACTTGCAAGCTGGAGAAAACTTTAGATGCTCACTCGACTACTGCAATCTCTGAATATTTAGGTAGGTGATGTACCCTCCCCTGCCTTTCCTTGTCTGAGCACTTTGCTTTCTTCAAGGATGCTCCATGCCCGCAGCTCCACAAGCTTTTCTATCCAGCCAGCTCGTGCAAGCATGTAACCCTGCAAAAAATCATGCTGCCTCATGATGCAACTTTAGAAGAAGCTGCCATGGCTTCCTTTCAGTACACGCACTGTGAGTGAAAGCTTGTCTAGCTAAGCAGAACATCTCAGAAGGTTTAGGGATAAGATCCTTAGCAAAACAACTTGAAAACAAGCTGATCGATCACGTGATAAACGTGTAATAAGCATAAAACTATTACCTTCAGGAAAGGCTTACACATACGAAAAAAAGCATCGATTTGTGCGGCTAATCATCACTTATTAATGAAAAATGGCATGAGAGAATTCAGATTAACATATATGCAGTACTAATTTGCAGAGATTGATATATGAAGATTGGGGCTTGAGGCCAGTGGTGTGGTGGACCCCTGCAAGTCAGTTTCTCAGTTGTATAAGCTAACCATAACCAGTGGGCCTTGTTTGCAAGTGAAGTCCGAATGTTCTGCATCAGCCGAAGTCCATGAACACAGAAAACGGCTGCCACTAAATTCCTACTGCCACAGCCATCAATGTGGGGGTCATCAATGTGGTTGTGTGCTCCTGTGTGTAGGCAAACTGATCATTCACTGTGCCCTGCAATTTATGTGCCATAAAACTGCACTGTGCAGATTTCTCTCCCTCCTCTTGCCATGGACCAATGCAAAATGGACCACATTCACACTATCACACTACTACTTCACTGCCGATTTGGAGACTTTGTTGAGACTTTTCTCAATCCTCACATCTTGAGAGGAGGTCATTTGACACATTGTGATGGCATCTGCCAACAACCTTAATGAATTCCTTGGTGTAATGCAAAAACTTCCTGCATCTGCCATTGCCTGGAAAGCAGGTGCAGGCAGATGTTCGAAGTAGGCTGCGTGGCATCTCTTTGCTGCAAAAGCCTCTTGCTAAGTATGTACCAATTAGATGCAGAGGAGTGAACTCTGGCAGCAGGTCATGTGATGAAGGCAGCAATTAACCATTCTTCAATGCAGACTGAAAGAGTAGAGCTCCTGTATATACTAGGTTCTTTCTTAGTTGCTCTACAGTTTTCACCAGGAAAAAAGCTTGATTTAAGATGGTGGTTTTGGTAGGCTATATGGATGGCAAAAGCCTAAACCAAATATGGACTGAAAAAAGTACAACTAAACTGCATTGGGATCTTGAATCTTGCAGCCATGAGCAGCCGTACCTGAAGCTTCGGACTTTCTGCCAGTGAGTGCGCTGTGTGTGCACCCGCAACGTGCAGTCCTACAATACACTAGTACATGCAGCAGAAGGGAGGAAAGAAGCATAGCATAAACAGATCCATTTGCTGGTTTCTCCAGTATTTTCTTGCAAGTTGCAGACACAAAAACACACTGCTATTATAAACGCATGCAGATGAAAGTCTGGTTCTTGATGAGAGAAGCTAGCTCTTCTTTAAAAAAATTCATGTCAGCTTTTCCTGCAGGGTTTTAAAGATCAATTATATCAGCTGATCTAGAGAGAAAAAAATACACGTCTAGTACTGTAGTACAGTAGTAACTTGTATTTTCAACAGGAAAAAGTGCTGTTAGAAAAAATGGGTCCGATGGACGAGAAATTGACCAGACTGAGGCTACAGTATGCATGCGTTTCATTGGACAGTGCTCGGTTAGTTGCTGTCGTGTATAATTGTTACACTCTAATAGTTTTTATGCGCAGCAGCCATCAGGTTAGATCAAAATTTATGAGATACGGCATAAACATGCACGCTATTAAAAATGAACAAGATGAGTCTCGTAGAGAGAACCAAAATAATGACGTTGAAGCAACCGCGACGAGAGAGAAAAGATCCAACAAAACTAACCGTAAATTGTTTAAACAGAGAGAAAAGATCCAACAAAACTAACCGTAAATTGTTTAAACACAATCTCAAAAGAGTATAAGGGATTATCGCTCACTTATAACCCTCTTAAAATTTTTAGGATTCTCGGATTCTTATCCTATATAAAAATCAAGTGCGAAAGAATAACCTAATCTTTAATCCTTTTGTGCACATCTACCTTTGGATGAATATGCTTGATGCTTAGTTGCTTTCCATGGTCCCCCTTGTGGTTTATATCGTCCCTCTTAGCTCTTCTTTAGTTTAGAGTAGGAATTTTAATTCAAATAGGAGTGGTAGTCTTAACCCTAGTATAATTCATCTAAGACTTTATATCATATATTTCCAAATCCTAAAAAACTAAATATGAATCATCATAACTCATCAATTTTCACCTTAACTCTTATCCGTAAAAGTTATTGTGCTTCTCTAATAACTCGTTCCAAGTCGGCTGCACCATTTTTTATTTTTTAATTTAGTTTTTGTTTTTTCTCGCACCTTTAGAAGTACACCCATCACAAGGGCTTATGCATATCACAACCATATATGTGTCAGTGTCTGGGCTAACATGGTTGGATCTTCCACTTAAGAGCTCTTTTGTTATATAGTTTAGTTAACCACACCTCTTATTTTTATAGCCTCCTATGCCATAGGTTTGTACCACTTTTAAGCTCCACTTGCTCCTTGATAACGCGTGGTTGGTCCCACTACGTCCTTCTTCCAACAGCTCACACCTTCGCTTTTGTATACGCTAGATTTTGTAACCGTTTTTGCAGTTCTGCACATAACTGTAATGAGATCTGAGTATTTACTGTTGACGATACGGTTTCCTTCTCATGACTAGGATTTTTACTAGATCTCCCATTGATCATTGCTCTGAATACTCTTTATAGCACAGCTCTCAAGATCCTAAAAGACTAGATATGCATCACCATAACTCAACTACAATTATGTCTTTCTTTCTTTTTTTTCGTTGTGGTGGTCCACATGGCATTGATGGAAAGAGCAAGATAAGGTTCTTGTTGTGTCCTAAGAATAGGGCATTTGATTAAGGTTAGCCCAGTACTGTGCATCTTGCAGCAGTAAACTAAGACAAAATGGCCATGTTTGCTAAGTTTGGGAGGTGATTTTATGCTCTTCTAAACAGTGAATTACACAAATATTAAATCACCTTCAAGGATGAATTGAGGTTACTTACCTATTTCGTTAGTCCTTTAAGATTTGTACATATCCATAGAGGTGAAACGCATTGAATCGCCGATGTAGTCCTCGGCGGCACTTTCGTTTTGCAAAAATGGCACCGGCGCCCGATGATTTACGGAGATGGCCCCACACAAACTGCGGGATCACGGGATGCCGAAGCATGGAGGTCTCGCGGCGGGGAGCGCGGAGCGGCGCTCGGGAAGCGTGGGAAATGGTTGCTCCTCGCTCGCTGTCCGGACAGCCGGTCATCGGCCGCGCCCACCGGGGTCGCGCACCCCCGGCCGCGGGAGTGGTTACCCCGCGCCCACCGTTCGCGGGAAAAGCACTGCATGTAATACTTCGTTTAGATGGATTACGTAGAACGGACTGGTTGATCCAGACTAGTTGATACAGATCATGGGTAGGCTAATTGAGGCCCTTTGCAACGTGAGAATTTTCGGTGTATTCGTATGGCTTTTCCTGCAGGGGAAATTTTACTATGTAACCAGTGGCGTAGCCAGGATTTATAACTATGGTGGTCCATTATCTAAAAATTATTTAACCGTTATAAATTTAACCTGTCGGTACACAAGTATATGAATTACGAAATACAATTAAGGTAAAAAGGACATACGAACTTCATAAAATAGACGAATATAGCTTTCTTAACATAGAATTGAAATATTACATACCCATAATAGTTGAAGAACAGTACGTCACTGCTTCTTCTTCTTGTCAGGCCTGCGCCTTCTAATAGCCATGAAAGTGTTGATGATCTCTTCTTCACTCAATTGTAAGAAAATATCCCGCTCAATAAAAGTGACTAGACAATCATCCAGAAGGCTATCACCCATCTTATTTCTCAACTTATTCTTGATAAAGGTCATTGCAGAAAATATTCTTTCAACAAATGCGGTAGCCACCGGTAGAAGCAATACCAATTTGATAAGTAAATAAATCCAATGATAAACTTTATCCCTCTTTGCAGAAAATATTACATACCCAATGATAAGTAAATACCAATTCTCAACAAATGCGGTAGCCACCGGTAGAATAACTTCATGGATTTTGATGTACGTACAGATTACTTATTTTGCCAGATGACAGACCAAGAATCATGCCTCTAAATATTTCATAGATTGCTCGGCCAAGTAAAATCCTAGCTTAACCACGGATATGGGATATCAAGCAAACTCGTTGAGGAAAAAAACTAAAGAAGTTCGTCTTGCCTCAGTTGCCTGGGAGCCGCGCGCGTAGATCGGTAGATGCGACCGCCACGGCGCCACGCAGTCACGCACGCAGACGCAGGTGGGAGCCGGGAGCGGGAGGCAGTCAGCGAGTCACGCAGATGGCGAACACGAGCGCCGCGGCCGGCGAGGCGAAGAGGCAAGAGCCGATTCAATCGCAGGCGGGAGCCGGGAGGCAATCACGATTCACGCAGACGCAGACGCAGGCAGACGCAGGCGGGAGGCGAAGAGCCGAACTGCCGAAGGAAAGGATCGAAACCGTCAGCACTCAGCAGTCAATGGGCTTTGGTTGGGCCGAGCGCAGGGTGGTCCGCGGCCCACAGGGATCACCCTGTAGCTCCGCCCCTGTATGTAACGGTGATACAACACAATTTGTATCATGAATAAATCAGAAAGTAACATGTGCTACAGTAACATTGTAGCAGTACTGTAGATTGTACGGAAAAAATTAATTTTTAATACATGCTCCAGTGCAATTGAATGAAAAAAATAATTTTTAATAGTTGCTTACTTGTCACAAGCCGTGGTTGTAAGTCGTGGTCGAGAGCGAAGTCGTAAGTCGCAAACCATGGTCGTATGCTGACTTAAGACCATGGCTTGCGACAGGGGCGGATCCAGCGGTGGGGCGGGGGGCTCGGTCCCCGCTATCGAACCCTTGGAGCCCCCCATAAATTTTTAGCTATGGATGTATGGTGTAGGAGGGGCATAGTGGAGTTATGTCGCTGTATCGCTTTTGTTCAGCCCCTCCTAAAATTTTTCCTGGATCCGCCACTGGCTTGCGACATGTATTAAAAATTACATTTTCGTACAATCTACAGTAGTGCTACAGTATCACCTTTCCACGTGTTGCTTTTCGATTCGCTCGTGACACAAATCACACTGTGCAACTGTGACACAATAAAATTTCTCTTTTCCGCAGACGGCAGGCGCGGGGTACCCATTGGCCACTCCCGCGGTCGGGGGGCGCATGACCCCAGTGGGCCCGACCGATGACTGGCTGTTCAGATAGGGGTTGTTTGGTTGCCTGCATGTGCTCATGCAGCTGCATGAGCGTGGCCAGGCTGAGGAGGGAAGCTCCTCAGCCACGTTTCTCCTCAGCCTGGCTCCAGTTGATTTTTTGCATCCACTCGTGCAGGCTCTCTCCTTCATGCAGGCAATCAAACACCATCTCCTTGCATGCGCAGATGCGAGCCACCCGCATGCAGGCAACCAAACAACCCTATAGTGCACGAGGGGCAGCCATTTCTCGCGCAGATACGAGCCACCCGTATGCAGGCAACCAAACAGCCCCATAGTGCACGAGGGGCAGCCATTTCCCGCGCTTCCCGAGTGTTGCTCCGTGATGCCTACCGAAAAAACTCGCCAATCATGTCTTCTTCTGGTCGATGAGACATTTGAGAAAACAGGGCTTGGTGTGTCATTTGTCATGTTTTGATAATGTCAACTCTAAGCAGCCTGCAAGGCTGCAACTAGAGGATCTAGATTAGTGCAGTACTGCAGCATCCGATGCGGAAGTAGTCAGTAGCCTTCCTTTTTCTTGTTTTCCTTTCAGTGGGACATGGGCACAAGGATAGAAATTCTTATTTCTTTTCCTATGGAAAGACCTTGTTTGTCTTGTTTTTAACATGTGCATTTCAATATGCATTATTCCTTTTAACCTCTTGTAATATCAAGTTTCAGAATTTTTAGACAAACATTTTTTAATACTCAACGAGGCTCCACTGAAAATTTACGTGATCATTCTATGTTCAAAAAGTCTAGCATTTGCAAATGCTCTATTGTTCTTCGTTGTAGGTGTTTTTTCCCACGATTATGTGATAATTTAGTGAAATGGCCATCTTTCATTTCTTGCTTAATTTCCTTATGGAGAAGATTAAGAGAAAGAACCTACGTAGTAAGAGTTTTTCAAGCAAGGGGGCAAGGGTTTTCACAGTAAATAAGTGTGATATAAGGGCTTCATTGAAAGAACTAGCACCAACCTAAGCAGCTGAGCTAAGAGCTCCTTTCTTTTTGACTTATGGTTTGGTTTTCTACGGTAATTAGCTTTTAAACGGAGTGACTTTTTAAGATAGAATCTATAAGTTAATCGTAATAGTCACTGTATCGATTTCATTTATACCGGCAAAAATCACGTGTGAGTATCTTTTCATACTCTCTCTCGTCAACAACAAGAATTCACAAATTTAAACCAAAATTCATATGCCACACGTGACAAAAGGGTGTCTAAAAAGAATCAGAGCATGGACATGTGGAAGAATCTTCTCATCTCTGAGAGGGAGGCGGACTAACAAACTGTGCTTTTATCTTTTTGAAAATTGCCGTGCATGCTCTTCTCCGTTCGTGCAAGGGCCCCTTTTCAATTTGCTTTGGAGTGCCTTTCTCTTCCTCATCAAAATACCCTCTCATTTGCAGAAATAATCTGTACATGATACTTTACTTGTTTAGTACTTACTTAAAGGGTGCCCTACGTACTACACATAGAACCAATTTCCATGAGCCATACAAGTATACAAGTATACAACACAATCGGTCAATTGCACCAAACTAATTTGTCAGGGCAAATTGGCTGTGATCGTTTTGGCTTCAGTTTTTAACTTTCAGCTTATTTTTCACTATTTATAAATTTCGTCTTTTTCTGAACTTTTGGCTTTTTGTTGAGCTTTTTTGCAGGTTCTTTTTTCTCGTATTTGTTTGTATTATACGTAATGGGCTAACATATTTTTTTTAAATTTTTTAATTTAATTATGCTAAATAAGCCTCTGTCAACTACAGTGTTTTTTAGCTAGCTATAGTGCTTTTCAGCTACCCAACAGGCCAAAAGTTACATCCACTCACGTAAGCCAGGCTTGATGCAGGCAACCAAACACATTCTTTAAGGGTTATTACTTACTAAGCTATAGAAGATAAAATAGGAGTGTTTCATGTCCGTGTGCTATGATAGCTATTTACTTGATTGTTATGCTTTAGTCACCATTCCCACTGTCTTGCCTCCGGATTAGCCCTAAGTTCGCCATTACATGTTGCGATAAGATTTGCCTTGCATGTGGTATCATGTAGAGAATTTCGTAAACCTAAAAAAACCAGACACGTCGCATCGCGATATGAATTTCCATTCAGTTTCCACCTCACAATATACAGAAAAAGAAGACAAAAGAAGTTTGTAGGTGAGACCAGAGAGGATAACATGGATTCCCTAGCCTGAAAGTACTAGCCAATTGCTTGGTGCAGGCATCTCAGGAAGTTTCATATCAATTGAGCAGCACCTTAAAAGAAAGAGGAGCATCTATTCTCTCAAGCCTGTTGGCATCCTTGACCACCTATTTTTGCACAAAGTTGTGTGGTGGCTCGCACCTTGTGCATGTTAGCCAGGTGCCGCATGCAGTGGCCGTAGAAAAGATTGATTGATCTCAGGGCCTGTTTGGCAACGGCTGCGGCTTATGATTTTTGGCTAAATTTTTTAAATTTTGGTTATTTATAGTAAAGATTATAGAGAGAGATACTCACTTGCGATTTTGGATGGTACAGATGTTAGGCTTTTAACGTGTACATCGTTTAACTTGTAGACCCCATCTTAAAAAAATATTCCGTTTAAAAGTTAGGTACTTAGTAAAAGCCAAAGTTTCAGAGGAAAAGAACATGCCCTCATTCTTTTCGATATCTCTGTTAAATATTTCAGGTCAGTTTTTTTTGGCGTGTAGGGCAAAAAAAGCTTTAGATTTGTTTTAAGGATGTGATTTGTTTTAAGTGGAAGCCTAGTCGCCCACGCGGCCTACCGAGTGCATGGCCCCCGCACGGCCCACCAAGTGCATGCCCTCGTTTTTCCTCCAGGCTTCCACTTCCAGGGCAACTTTTTATGCCCTGTAGCTTTTTATGCTCATAGGTGCCCTTTAGTCTTAAAGAACACTTACTTTTTTTTTTTTAGAAAATATTCTTATAAATATTTGATCTTCTATTCATAACATTTGCCACTAAATTATGTCATGTAACTCAAGAAATTCAAAAAATACAACTAAAAAAATAAAAGTTATCATCTGAATTTTTAATAAATTATCAGACGAATGTCACATAAATTATCATCTATTAGACCCTAAGTTACCACCGATAGCTTAACAAATCACCAACATAAGTTTAAAATTATCAACAATTTACGAATTTGAGAAAAATTTAGGAATACCATCATTCGAACCCTAAGTTATTATTATAGTTTTAAGAAATTATCACCCTAAGTTCAAAATTATCATCATTTCTATAAATTTGAAATATTTTAAAACTTACCATCGGTTGCACTAATGTTATCATCAGTTGCACCCTATGATATCATCTGCATTTTTAATAAATTGATGTCCTATTTTGTGAATTTATTATCATTTTATGGTATCATCACTTTTAACCCAAAAATAAACCTGAACCTTTAAAACTTATCATTAGTTTGGTCCTAAGTTATCATCTACAATTTTAACAAACTACCACCCTAAGTTCAAAAATATCATTATTTTTAATTTACAAGAAATATAGAAAATTATCATCTGTTACACCCTAAGTTACCATCTACATTTTTAATAAATTATCAGCCTAAAAACCGTTTCTTCACTATTGAGTCATGATGGGTTGTTTTTTAAGAAGCAAAAAGTGCAATTCACTTCTCTATATTCATACTTTTTATCATTAGTTGCACCTTAAGTTATGATTTGTAGTTCAAAAAATTATTAGCATAAGTTCAATTTATGGATTTTTTATATTAAAAATACCACCATTTGCACATGAGTTAATTAGCATCTACTTTGAAAAATTACCACCCAATATTCTGTGGGCTTGTTCATATTGAGTTTTACTGATGGTTTTTGATTTTAGCTTTTGAATAGTAACAGCTTGTATAGAGTCATATGGAGAGCAAAAAGCTCGTGTGCGATTTTGCAAGTGATGACATATAGCTCAGCTTCCTCCTGCATGCAGTCCTACCAAGGAGACAAAAAAATCAAGGGAGCAACGCATGCATACCACGGCTAGGTGCAACCAGTTTGTGAGCCTCATTTTTGTTTAGGTGCTGCCTATCACCTTGTGGCAGGAGGAAAAAAAACCAACTTTTTGTGCCCATAGCATGAACCAACAAATATCTTGGAGCCATCCAACGATATAAGGCTCACCGAACAAGGGTGGTCTCGTTGGTGGTATGCAACTATTCCGGTCTTTCAGATGCACGGTGCCTGAGACGCGTGTCGCAGAATGCAGACGATTACCGCGCGCGTTAACGAAGCCCTTGAATGCATGGCTCGATCGATGGCTGAAAAAACCACACGCCATAACACTAGCGCGCGCGGTAGAATTTCCGTTGTTTTTTTTTGATAAAGAATTTCCGTTGTTTTAATGGCGTTTCTTGGTACAACTGAATTGTCCCCTGGGAAGATGAGAGAGGTGTGAAGCGCCTGGAGCAGCATGCATGAAGACCAAACTGACTGACTTGAAATGTAGGGTATTACTGGGAAGAGTATTGCTATATAACATTCGACTGTTTTTGAGGATAAAAACAATCAGATTGATCTGGAGCGTTAGATCTCCATCTAACGGATACACTCATACAAGCCCCCCTCTAACAAAATGACCCCCTAAAAAAATGATATAAGACGTTGGATCTCCATCTAACAGCTCAAATGTGACTATTTTTATTCTAAAAAACAGACGTCTATTGTATAGACACTCCCGGGCTACTGGGAAATAACAACAAATGTAGGGTCATACCTCAATTCAGTTAGCCCCTCCACTTTTCTCTCTCTCTAGTCTCTTCTCCCCTTCTCTTCTCAGTGTTTTTTCCTCCTTTCGAGCCTTTTGACCGTTGTTACCTCTCTCTGTCTCTCTCTGCCGTTCACACTCTTGACAGATACTCTGACTTAGCGAAGGAAAGTCACAGCTCTAATCCTCCAAGAGTGGATGGGCTATTATGCTTGCCACCTTTTCGTGTAGAGAGGCATGTTGTGTGCGCATTTCAGCCGTCAATCGCCTTAGACATGACTCATGCATGATGCCCGTTTGAGAATTTGCTACGCGGATGCGTACCATACTGCTATACCACATGAATGATGCAACTATGCAATTAATTTGGAGCTCTCTTGAGTGCTTCTCGGTGCCCAGCCAAGTAGGCGCGGTCCGATCTGAGAAGAACAACTCAGGATAATTGGCAGGACGTTGCTTCCTGAATTGCGATAATTAAGGTAGTTCGAAGAAAGATCTGTCTTATTTGCAGTGAAAAGTAACGGATCAATCTGAAGTAACTTCTCCAGTAAATGGCGGAACAAACCAGACAATGAAGAGGATAGAGGAGACATTTGGGGAAGGAGAAAGTAGATAAATCTGGACGGTTTGTTATAGATGGACGGCTAATACAGAGGCAAAGTCACGCTGTGACTTCGCTTTGCTAAGTCAAGAGGATCTGCGTCCCACGTACACACCCCCAAAGGAATAGAGGAAGTATAGAGAAGGCCTTCTCTTCTCAGGTATAAATAGCTCTGATCTTATTTTAATCCATGTTGCTCCTCCTTTTGTTTCACCTTTCCTTTTGTTTTGTTTAATGTTCGCAATTGATGTGGTAGGATGGGAAGTTTTGTGGGGCCAAAGTAGAGAGAGAGAGAGAGAGAGAGAGAGTGAGTGAAAGAAATGGAGGGTTCTTGTGGAGCTGTTCTTGATCTTTAGAATTCTGCGCTTTGAGTGCTTCAAGAACATGTATGTCCCTGGACCCTCGTTTCGCCTTCTTTGTGTGTGCCCAAGGCTTCCTCTGCATATGTCTCGTTTCTTTGCCTTTGCTTCCTTCACACTTCAGAATGATCTGTTCCTGTCCACCTGATCTTTTCAATTTTTTTGCCTTTCCTTTAATGTGGCAAGAGGAGAATTGATCAGAGATTAGCCGTTTCTTGGTTCTTGCTGCAACAGTTATGCTGTTCTGTTTCTTCTCCCCCTAAGATTTTCATCCTTGTCCCTTCCCTGGTTCTTCATACCTCAGGGTTGTGCTTTAGTTTCTTTGAGTTTCTTAGGAGATAGTAGAAGTTGTTTGAAGTAATGCATTTCCCTGTTTCCAATATTTGGTCCAAGATTTTTGTTCTCCTTGCCTTCTCCTTGCTTCAGTTCAGGGATTCTGAATGTTTGAGACTGAGAATTGCGTTATATGCTTAGCAGTAGCCTTGTCTACAAGCGTTATATTTTTAGTTGGGGTCCAAGATTTCACCATTTGTTTCATATCTTCGTAAACCAAGATACAATGAGCACTTCTATGCTTTGTCCAAGATCATTTACTTAGTGAAACTACATATTTTTATGAATTCTTCCATTCCCTTCCATCTGTGGTTAGCAAGAGAAATCGAACATTAGGTTGGAGGCTTGGATCTAGTTTGTGCTGCCAAGACTTCTTTTTTACTTTTGGGTGTACCAAGAGACGAGTTATTATTACCCGTAATCATCACCTGAGATTTCGGCTTTGGCTTGTAATTTTGTATATTAACACATTTTACCTTTGCAGAACTGCTTAGACACCAGAAAATGAGTCTACCAGAGATGTGGGACATTAGTCCATCCAAGGGCAACAGTTTTGCATGTCTGAGATTTTAAAATAACTGTGTTAAATCTTCATAAGCTGATCCCCCATTTCACCTCTAAGATCTCTTTATATTGCATTTTCTCGTTGCTTATATTTTATACACATTAAGAATGATGTTGTTTATACTACTTTCCCTGAAAAAAGTGTTGCTTGGAATTCCAATGTACCATCACCCATGGATTTCATAGCATTGTCCTGACTCTCTCTATCTTCAGTGTACTGAACTGAATTTAGTTTAGTTGTTGAGTCCATTTACTGTACCATCGTTATGCAAGGAGGCAGTAGGGCCCTTCATTTCTTAAAACTCGACTGCGGGGGGAAGAATCCCCCCGGGCATTGCTTAAGAAGAAGGTCTTCTCACGCAGACCGAGAAAACCCCCGAACCCCTGCTCCACCCTTACACAGCGGCACCATCGCCCGACCTTGTGAGACTACCGGCGGATCCTTTGGATCAACGCTTTGGCGGGGCCTTAGACCTGTGCTTTGGTGTGGTAGCAGGCGAGGGGATTTTTTTTCCCCAAGCCTGAAATTCGCTTCCACTGGGAGTCGAACTCAGGACCTGGGGGTGCTACTCAAGCCTCTAACCATTGGGCTAGAGACCTTTTCGCAGGGCCCTTCATTTCTTGCTGGGCCAAGGATTATATTCCTTACTTTCTTGCTTCTTTAGCCCTCTTTTAGGCGAAAAGAATGTTGTTGCTACAGAACAAATGTGTAGTGCAGTGTAGCGTATTTTGCAGTGGGGTATTTCATTTGCAAAGGAGCATCTTTCTGTAGCCTTGTAGCTTTCACTTCCCTTTTGGTAAAGATATTTCAGGGCTTATGAGAAGTAGTTGCATTCCATGTTCTCTTGGTTTTCAACTTACTTTTGTCACTTGTTAAGTTGTCGATTTGAGGTTGTAATAGATCAATTTCAACACTCTTGATTGCCTGTTGCACCTGAATGACCTATGCCTGAGTTCCTTTTTGATACGCAATTTGATTGCATATAATCATTGTGCATCGTCTCTGCACCTCTGAACTCTCTGCGACTTGTCAGACTGTAGGTTGGTTCAGGTCATCTTCTCGTTCATTGGCTTCAGCTGCAATGTACTCGTTACCAACAATCGATCGTTCTACAGTATTAGGTAATTTCTGCAGCAATACATGTAGCAATGTACCTGGTTTCTTGAATCTGAAACTTACCTGTTACTTTCTATTTTTTTTCTTCATATATCAAACTCAGAAGTTCTGATCCGAGCATGACAGGGTCCTGAAATTATAAGGCTTTGGAAACATGGGATGTGCTGCTTCCAGGTTAGAAGATGAGGAGGCTGTCAAGATGTGCCGGGACAGAAGGGACTTCATCAAGCAGGCACTGGAGCAGCGCAACCGCTTTGCATCGTCTCACATAGCCTACATCGAGTCATTGAAGCGTGTTTCAGCGGCCCTGAAGCGGTTTGTTGCTGGAGATGATCACCGTGAGCCCATTTTCGACACATTCATCTCTCCTGTCAAGCATCAGAAGCCAGAGATGCCTGGCCTTCCTTATGGTTCATATGAGAAGAGGGCCGTTCATGTTGCAAAGTACTTGTGGTCAGGACCAAACCCATCAGTGTCAGTTGAAGAGCCCCCAAGACCCGTGCAAACGATCCGTATGGAGTCACATTACCCCATGGACAATTATGGTGGCATGGATAGCTTCTTCCCAACGCATTCCTCACCGATGAGGGCATCTTCTTACTACACACCACCTTATGACAGGCCAAGCTACCCACCTCCATCACCCCGGGAACCAGTGAGGAATTCTTCTTATTACATGCCTCATGAAAGGCCAAGCTATGCACCTCCATCACCCCAGGAACCAGTGAGGAATTCTTATTACCCGTCTTTTGACAGGCCAAGCTACCCACCTCCGTCACCCCAGGACCACGAATCATCACAGTGGGACTTCTTCTGGAACCCATTCTCGTCGCTGGACGGCTATGCATATCCGCGTGCTCGGAGTAGCTATGATAATGTGGTCACTGACGATGAATTGGCACGGTTACAGCGGGTAAGAGAGGAGGAAGGAATCCCAGAACTCGAAGAGGAGGGTGACGAGTGTCAAGAACATGAACAAATGCGCAACAAAGAGGAAGAGGAGGAGGAGGAGGAAGAAGATGATGATGACGACGACGACGAAGATGCGGATGAGGATTGTGAGCATTCAGATGATCAAAGATGTATGGCTTCAAATGGGGGTGCTCATCCGGTGAATTCTGAGGTCAATAATGCCAAGCAAGGAACAAAGGGATTTGAATCCAAAGGCGTTCAGTGTGCAGAAGTATCTGAACCGCATAACAAGGGAGAACTTGACATCAAGGCACATAAGAAAGAACTGATGAGGAACAAAGTAGCAAATGCAGAAGAAACGCCCGGTTTCACAGTGTATCTGGACCGAAGGCCAGCGAGTCTGGTCGAGGCTATGGAGGACATCGAAGGTCAGTTCCTGGGAATCTGCGACACTGCTCAGGAAGTCTCGGTGATGTTGGAAGCAAGCAGAGCTCAATACTCAACCTCAAACGATCTTTCTGGTACCACTTTTACAAACCAATACTGGAGTTGCTTTAAACATTTCAGACTTAACTCGTTGAACTTACTCATAAATTTCATAATGCAGTAAAGATGCTAAACCCAGTAGCACTTTTGCGCTCTGCATCATCCCTGTCATCATCTTCCCGGTTTCTTCTTGCTTCCACTAGCTCAATACATGATCTCTATGACAATGAGACAAGCAGCTCTTACTCTGAAGAATCTTGTAGTACAATGTCTGGAAGTCATCACTCCACTCTGGATAGATTGTATACATGGGAGAAGAAATTATACAAAGAAGTAAAGGTAAGATTCTTGTCAGGAACTTACACCTATAGGTCAATAGAAGCGAGACTCATGCTTGTTTTTGTAACTTGCAGGCAGGCGAGCGGTTAAGAATTGAGTATGAGAAGAGGCTGAAACATTTGAGGAGCCAGGATGTGAGAGGTGAGGAGCATTCCTCTGTCGATAAGACTCGTGCAGCATTGAGAAGCCTACATACTCGGATGAAGGTATCAATACACGCAGTTCAGTCAATATCAAGGAGGATTGAAGTTCTAAGGGATGAGGAGTTGCACCCTCAGCTTATGGAGTTGATCCAAGGGTATGCTTCTGTTCACTTTGGGGATCCTGCATAGTGATAATTTTCTACGCATTTACTACTTGTAAACCAGTCCAATTTTTTTTTCTTGGAGCTACGTATTAAATCTATAAGCTTAGGACAAAAATATGTTAATGGTTAAAACGGCGTCTCCAGTTACATGTATCCAACTTCATGTGCTTGAAGTTTACTATTGGTATCATTGAAATTTTCAGCAAATGTAAGGTGACTAGATAATGGGGGTAATGATGAAAAATAGGCGTGCTGTAGTAGAAATGCTTGTGAATTGAAGGGATGTGCCTGTCAGAAATGAATGATAAAATGATCAAATACCAATAGTTACTTGAGTAACTAATCAACTGATTACTAATTAGAAGGGGAGAAACTGCTGGAACTAGTTATATATACCCCATGTAGCATTAACAATCTTCATTTATGTAATCGTACAGCATGCATAACTAAACAGAAACATAAGTAGAGGCAACAAAAGGCTGGCATTTTCATCATACTGTCTTTGATCAGGTACAAAGCCATCTTTTCACATCATAACTGTTCGGCAGATAGTACAGCTTATGAATTTAGGTCCATTTATTTTTAGCTTTTAGCTTATAACTTTCTGTGAATAAATAAATAGAACTGTTTCTTCACTGTCTTTTTGAAACAGTTTATCGGGATAACTTTTTGAAATGGTTTATTGGCATTCGGTTCATTCGCACACGCGTTCGCGGTAGAGCCACAAGCTATCAGCCATTGGCTGCAGTCGAAAATAATGCATTTGTGTTTTACCATATGCATAGTGTCTAAGCTCCATTGAAAGTTGATCTTGAGTTTTTAGAAATGGCAAATGCAGCGATGCAACACAACCGAATCAGGCGGAAAAAAAGAACCAAGAGTTTTACATGGCTGCAACCTTAAGTAATAGAACTTGTCCTTGCATCATGCAGGCTATCACGGATGTGGCGCGCCATGGCTGAACGCCACAAGGCTCAGAAGCGCACTATCGACGACGCCAAGCTTCTCTTCGTCCACCACCACCCGTCGGCCGCCACCGCCATCGCTCTTGGCCCTCCGGAAGCAACAACGCCCCCTCCAGCCGCGGTTGCACTTGAGTGCGAGATCCGAGCCTGGCGCGGGGCCCTGGACACTTGGCTGTCGGCGCAGCGGGCCTACGCGCGCGCCCTGGCCGCTTGGGCGCGCCGCTGCCTCGGCATCGGGGGCGTGGAGCGCCCCCACGGCGCGCTGCCGCCGGCGTTCCTGGTGTGCATGGAGTTGGGGCGCGTGGTCGACGCGGTGTCGGAGGCGCGGGTGATGGACGGGCTGGACTTCTTCGTGGCCGGCGTCGGGTCGGTGTGCTCGGGCGCGACCACGGGCATGGAGGGCATGGCGGGGCGCGTGCTCTGCGCCGGTATGGCAGCGGTGAGCGGTGCCTTGGCCGAGTTTGCCGCGGCGTCGGCGGACTGCTACGACGCGGCGGTGTCAGCGGTGGACGCCGGCGCCTCGCGAGCGCCAGAGCGCGAGAAAGAGGAGAACGTGGCACAACCGCAGCATTAGGAAATCCTGAAACAATCTTCTCCTGTGTGTCCACGTTGGATGACATGCGGGGCCCAGGTGTCATAGAGTGACTAAAAAAATCCCTCAACTTGTGGTGTTATAAAATAGGTGAAGTCTGCAGTTACATGCATAGTCTTGTAATTAATCTCGTATGTATAATAGGGTGACATAAGTTGTCTATAAGAGGTGTCACATAGGAATTTCGCTAAGGTGAATAAAAGTGAAAGAGGAGAGAGGAGGTCGATTGCAATTCTATAGATAGTCGAAATGCGAGAAAATAGTTTGCTATAGATAACTTTCGTGCCATTGTATTAATGTTATCTATAAATAGTCTGTTTAGACGGTTTTTGTGCTATTTTATCAATGTTGTCTATATTTTACAGACAACCCATTATAGACAACTTACAGATAATCCATTATAGACAACTTACAGATAACCCATTATAGAATGTGTCTTTTGTGTTATCTACAAATGACATGGAAGGGTACTATAGACAACAACTGTTTATACCACTGTATGTGCCCTAATATAAAGGAGGAGTTTGGTCCGTTGTCCCCCTTCACATAGCATGAAGCACATTAAAAAAATAGCTCCCGAAAAAACCAATCAACCGGCTCTCTAGAAAACCGGTTCACTCGGTTCAATCAATCGACTCAGCCCATATGCAACCAAGTCCACACACAACATCCCCTCACTCTGTTGCCTGCCTCACGACTCACGCCATGGCCTTGCCTCACATCGACGCTGCTGAAATCGAGGCTGACATCGAGGGAGCCATTCCCCACCTTTCTCCTTCCCCACACCTCATGCCGCAATGATCATCGCCATACACAAGGCCGTTGCCGCTCCTATTGGGGCTGATATCCAAATTATAGGGGCTGCCACCTTGAATCACGGCGCCGCCTTGACTCACACAACCACCACCGCAATCAAGGACGACGGTGAAGGGCCCTTCTCCATGCCTCACATTGTCGCTGACACCCTCGAGGATGATGCCACTCTGACCGTGACATCGACGCACTTGATGACGACGACGCTTCGATCTAAGCCATTGTGGGGGCCGTTGCCTCAATTCATGCCGCCGTCGCTACCGCATTAATTGAGGCCGACTGTGAAGGGGCCCTTCCCCACGCCCCACGTCGCCGCCACATGCGAGGCCACTGCCGCTCTGATCGAGGCTTAGATTTGGATTGTGAGGACACAGTGATGGGGTCGGAGGTGGAGCTATAGGAGCCAAACTCACCGAAGGAGGGGCCTACTTGGGGGAGCTCAAATCGTCACGTATCCCCTGCTCATAGCTCATCCCATCATGTTCACGTCACCTGTCGATTCGGGAGTTGAATTTGCAAGAGTTGACAAGCTCCATGGGGCGGTTAGTGACCCAACTACCTAACTTTGACCACAGCGGTTGGAAGAAAAGAGCGAATCATGCAGACACCACGATTTCCTCCTACGACAGTACATATGGAGCAACACTTCTTTCATTTCTTCTTCAACTTCTTCTTCCACTTCTCCAACTCAACCATGAAAAAGAACCAAGTAAATATTTTGCTCCCCACTCTAAATTTCTAGATGTGCTTTGGTTTTGTCACCATGCTTGATTTCTAACTTTTGTGCAATCTTGTTTGTTGTGTTGGCAAATATTACTGATACTTGCTGGTTTTCTCACCATCACATTACATGTTGCATATTTGTTTGAGCCTGTTTGCACATCATCATATGAACGGTACTATACTATGAGGCTAATGTATTTCAATAAGACTCCAAGTAATGTAGATAGACAAACATAAGTGAGCAATGGTATTACAATATTACACTATCGGTATTGGGCAGATATGACAACAAGAAATGAATCAACTACTGACACTGACATACAAGGTGTATGTTAGTGATGTAGTATCATCAAATTTTAACTATTGAAGAGCCTTTTGATAGGAAAGTAATGACACGAGTTTTTTCTTTACATTCGAATTAGAGTGATATACTTTCCTAGACCTGCCAGTCAAATGTTAAAATTGTTGAATGTGTAGTTACAAACTAATGTGGGAAAAAACCAGTACATAGGGGTGAATAGTTGTAAATTGTTGAAGAGCCTTTTGGTGATAGCAAAATATTGAAAGGAGTTTTTTAATTTACATATTCCAATCAGAGTGTTATACTTTCCTAGAGCTGCCAGTCAATTGTTAAAGTTGTTGAACAACATTTTGGTTAATGAAGGCATAATTTTTCGAAGCCACTATCACAGTTACTAAAACTTACAAGAGCAAAAACAAAGCAATTTTCTTAAGAAAAACGAAATGATAGCCACAAATGAAATGAAACATCGACCACGGTATTTCAAGCACAGCAGCCGCTCAATGCATTTCGACCATGACAGAGTTCGATCATGACCACGACTGACTTTGACCATGGCAAACTTTGACCACATCAGACTTCGACCATGTTAGGCTTCAAACACGGTAAGTCAAACACTGCAGGCTTTAACCACGTCCGACTTCGACCATGTCCAACTTTGACCACGGCAGGTAATCGTAGATTTCAACCTTGAACAGTTAACTGGTCATAAGCGACAGTGAACCAGTCTTAGCTGAACCGATTGGTGGTCGTACGGTCATCTACTACAGTACTTTTTGATGGTCATAGCTACAGTACTTTTCCTTGGTTGTAGCTATAGTGCTTTAATCGATGGTCATAGATTTTACTAGTTGGTACTCGATAGTTATAGATTTCACTGGTCAATAATCGTAGATTTTACTGGTCAGTGGTCTGAGACTTTGTGATCGGTAGTCATAGAATTTGTAGTCTGTTGTTGTTGTCTTAGAATTTTCGATCTATTGTCATAGACCTCACTATCGATAGTTGATGGATTTTGTGATCAATTGTCGTAGGCTTCACGGTCAGTACTCATAGACTTCATGATCAGTACAAGTGCTTAAATTCTTGCTATCTTCGAGTACTCATGTTAGGCTAGTGGTAGGACTTGCTGGTGGTGATCGGTGGGTAGTACTCGAAGGATTTGGTACTTGGAAGATGGTGGTCCTCGATAGTCGTGGTTTTCACGGTCGTGGTTAGCGATTGGTTGTTAGAGACTTGTGGTATGTGATTGATACTCATGGATGGTAGTCTATGTGGTACTCGTTAGTTGGAAGGACTCGTTGATCGGAAGTACTCGGTACTCGTAGACTTTGCTGGTTGGTTGTCAGAGGTGTTGTGATTGGTAGTTGTAGTCGAAGTGATTAGTACTCGTAGGCGGTACTCGATGGCTCTGTGGTTGGTAGCGATGGTTGTGATTCTTGAGTGTTTTGGGCGGAGTGATGGTATTTCCCGAGTACTTGGTATTTTCGAGTACTCGTTGAGCTAGCGATCGTATTGAGTGATCTAAGGTTGAGTTTTGGATAGTGATAGAAAGTGTGGTAGTGGATGACCTGGTTGGTGGTCGTGGATGGTTTGGTTCTTGTTTATGGATAGACGAGGGTGTGTTTCAAGTGTGTGTGCTGATGACGTCAAGTTGTGGAGAACTTGTGTTGAGAAAACTTTCTTTGGTCGTTGCATGTGAAGGTGGGCATGGAGACGATCATGGTCGATGACGAGGAGAATCGGGACTAGGATGGGGAAGTCTAAGTTCCAGGCGGTTAAGGATGTCACGCGAGGTGGTCGGGCTCACGCTGGAGCACGTGGAGTCAAAGGCGGTGATTCGTGGAGAAGCTACAAGCGATGCGGTCCAGGAGGCTTTGACACGAGCGGTGATGATGTGTGGAGAAGTTACAAGAGGTGCGGTCCTAGAGGCTTCAACACGGGAGTTGATGGTGCGTGATGGAGATACAAGAGGTGTTGTCTTGTAAGCTTCATCACGTGTTGAGTTAGGTGTTGTGGATGAAGTCCATAACTTGGAAGAGGTAGAGTTTGCTTAAAATCTGTGTTCGGAAGGATTTCAGATCCCTTGATTTTTGGATGAGATAGGATTACGTGTCCATGTTGTTAAGGACACGGTTTGAGGTTCGTATTTGAGATGAACATGGTTTAAGACTCTAGCATATAAAAGCAGGGTGAGGCTAAGGGTTTTAGCCAAGGACTTTGAGTGGCTTTTGTAAGGATTTTTGTGTTAAGAGTTTTTAGGGGTGTCATGAGGGCGCTTTATAACTACAGAACATGATCCAAAAATAATACATCATATCTATTCTAAGAAAAGTTAGTCGACATCGGCGACATATTTTCTGAGCATCACTTTCTTGTGTCCTTGGCGGTGGCATGTTAACACATCTTGATCTTGCGAGCACGGTGTTGTCTTTGGCGTGTTCTCGTTCAAGCAGCTAAAGCTTTTGAACGTAGGGAGATTTCGACTACGTGCAAAGAACGTTGAACCGAGTGATCGAAGCAAGCGATCAAAGTGATCTAGAGGTTGGAGTACTAGAGCTGTCGAAGCAGTCGAGTGGTCGAGGAGCGGTCGAACGCCAAGTGGTCAGAATCTCCATTGAGCCTATGCACATGATCAAGCATCTTGTGGTATTCCACATCTGTAAGATAGATTGTTTTTCTTGTGGTTTAAGATTTGTTTTCAGGTGCCAAAAAACGGCGACAATCATTCATCCCCTCTGATTGCTATCTCTTTGATCCTACACTATTGATTTTCAATGATCGATTTGCACTCTTTGAGCTGGGTGAAAGCAACAATGCAAGGTACAGACATTAGGAGAACCTGGACCGCGTGATTAGTGATGGACGGTAATACGGGGAATATGACAATGTTTCGGTGAGAGCAAAGCCCTTGTTTTTAGCTTCTACTGAGGACAAATGGCCATCTTTGGATATTGCACCTCCTCCTATACTCCTGAGAAACGACAGCATGCATCTGACAATAATCAAATTGTCAGTTTGATGCAATGTGCCGGGATTTTCCAATAAGAACACGCCACATGACGCATAAAGAGTGCATCTAAATTATGTAACATCGACTCATTGAGCACTCTACATTCATACAAAGGTTCATCTAACGATTTTTTTTCCTTTTTCCCCCATTACTGAGGGAATTTCACAAGAACAGTGCTGGGGCCAATGAAAAACTCAGCCCATGGCTTACAAGATGTGTCTGTCTGTCAACAGTTGCTGGTAATTAGACAATCCAGGTTAGCTAAAGGCAATTAATTAATAGTACTAATCATTGGCACAGAACGGCCTCATTTATCTAAAATAATTGGCAGGTGTGGGATTTGAAAGAAAAAAAGATTGGAAATCCCACAAAGCACAGCAGATTTATTCTGCAGCAGTGTCTGCCTTGTTGAACAATCTCAGGCATGCTAGGTGTGGAGCCTTGGAGCCAAAAGAATATCCTTCCATGCCTCATAGAACATCCAGGTAATGCCGGATGTCGGCATGACCTTCAGGGAGCTTGCGGCCCATCCACGGTAAAGTCCCTTGAGGCCCTCCTCTTGGACCACCTCGGCTAAGGCCGCGATCATGTGGGGCGGGCATTTGCCTTGCAGGGCTCCGACCATAAGCCGCTTCCTTGCTACTTCCAGAGGGAAGCTGATTGTACTTGCAGTAAGGCCTAGAAGATCCAACAGCAACATGTGAAAATAGCGGCCTACTCAAATGCCAAATTTTACGGGAATCTCGAACATCCCATTTCCAAGGATTTTCAAGAAACTCGTAAACAGCAGGTGAAACAAATTACATTATAGGTGGCACTGAATCCTGACCTGAAAGAGCTCCAATAACTAGTAGCTCAGGACGGCTCAAAGACTTCTTTTTATGTGCACGGCAGTAAGAAGTCTTGATTGTGTCGTACATGAAATAGTAGCATGTGCTATAAGGAAGCATGCCAACTAACGTTGGGCAGAGGCCAGCATAGAGACCACCAATGCCGTCAGTTTGGTACAACTTGCTGAAGGCAAGGGTGATACTGGGATAAGCCTCACGATTGACAGTCAAGCGATCCTGTGATAGAACATCAGTACAAGGAGAATTGTTTGTCAGCAGAAGGGTCTAAAAATTCGTCAAATTATATTGAGACTACACAAAGCTATCATGAAGTTCATCAGTATTTGCCACTGATTTGGAAATACAACTGTAAAGAATACAGTTCAATAAAAAAGGAACTATGTCATGAATAGCATCCATGAAAATTTCAACAGCCAGAAAAGTCAAGAAATAGTTTAGTCTGTTAATACAGAGTAGGTTCTGAAGTACCTTAACAACCTCAAGAGGATGGCACATTAAGGTGCTAACTATTCCAGCAGCTGCACCACCAATAGCAATTGGAGACAATAAGTGAAATGGCAGCTCGATTTTCAAATTACCAAGTTGTATATTTGGGCACCCATCCTCTTGCCATTTCTCTTGTGCCGATGTCATACTCCTCTTGACACACTCAAATGTGCCAAGCTCAATTGCTTGAGTAGGAATAATGCGGAGCATATTTATTGTATTGCCCGCCCAAAGTCCTTGCCAGCCGTTTTGTTCAATAATCTCCACAAAACTACCAAAAATCTGTTTTGATCCTACCCCAACAACCATTCTTGTCCTGAAAATCAATCAGACACTATGACATTATTTGTTTGTTGTTAAGCTAAAAAGAGGGTTTAGAACTGAGGCACTTTCAATATTTCTCAAAAGCAATGGCAACTGCCACCCAATTAATTGTAGATCATCGAAATGCAAAGATGTTTCAGTGTATACATTGTAACGAGGGTAGTTGATAGTCGATGAACTACATACCTCAACAGTAGCACATTGGAAATAAGCTTTTGTAAATTTAAAACATTGTAACAATGTTTTACAGTAAAGACTATAACCTCCATCTGCAGCCAAAGCACAATAAGAATGCGATATGCATTACCACTTCTATTTATTTCACAACTAAGCATTAAGTTCATACGAGTCCTTCGTTTGATCAAATAACTGTCAAAGTTCATAAGTGAAGGAGCAGCAATTATCTTCAGATTATGCTATTCCGATTCAGAAAAGGGTGCATGTGACAGGCTGATAGTTACAAAGCCAACAAAATAATGATAAACCAAGCTCAACTTGTGGATTAAGAAAATCTAGTGCTTTCAAGTAAGTACAAACTTTAAGTTCACTTCCATGATATTAACTTCTTCGAATCCCCTCAGGTCCACCAATAAGAGTAAGATAAGCAAAACAAATATGAAGAGTGCCTGGTGCCTAATTTATTCATTCCACCAACCGAACCTTAATGTATTATAAGCAGAAAAGAAGCCAAACAGATGAAAGTAAAATGAATACCTGATAGTTTCTAGAGGAGCAAGAACAGCTTTAGCCATAGCACCAGCCAATGCCCCACTCACGAATTCTCCGACTTCTCTACTCCTCAGGAAAGTCTACATTAGATATAAAGGCTCAGATGTCAACTACTCACACCTCCATCAGCATTCAACAAAGCCTTAAACTCATAAGCAACTATGAATAGATAACTAAAACACCATTTCTAGAAGTTCCCACTCTGCAAGCTATTAAGGGTATTAATGTCTTTTCCTACTGTCTAGGGTTTAGGGTTATGTCTGTCTTGTATTTACTATATATTGCCCTTTGGGCTGTGCAATATAGATCTAACATTCATGCCATTCATCCCTTCCTCTATGCATATTAACATGGTATTAGAGCCTTAAGAGCTCGATCCGTATCTCCGCTGCTGCCCTCGGGAGGCGGTTGTCGCCCGCGCCTGCCTGCGCTCACATGCCGCCGTTGTCCGCGCTCCACCGAGCCCGCGCCGTCGCCTGCGTCTGCCTGAGCCCATGCCTCTGCACCGTGGTTGCCCGCGGGCAACGGAGAAGCCAAAGGTGGACCCCCAGCCAAGCCCGGATCCGGCCGCCTCCAGCTCTTCTCGTCTCAAATTCAGCCGCCGAGCTCTTCCCCGCCATCGGCGCTTCCAAGCTTGATTTTCTGCTCCTCCTGTTGTTGCTCGGGCCACCAGAGCCCACGACTGCCCTCCATCTCCGCTGCCAAGCCCCGTCTCAAATCCGACCACCGTTGCCCCGGATCCGACCGCCCCCAACGCCGCCCATGCCATGCCACACCGCCTCTGTCTCCCGGCCGCCGTGCCGCGCTCGCATTGCCGCCTCCGGACCCCCGTGCCAACCCCTCCTGCTCGAGCCGCCAGATCCCGTCGCCCACCTCCTGCTTGCTTCGGATGAGTGTGGTCCTCTCCTTCTAGTCGCAGCCAACGCTCTTCTCTTTGAGCCGCTACAGATCATAGAAGTCTTTATGCTACCGCCGCTTTTCTTTGAGCCGTCGCCCCAAATTTCCAAGGCCACCACGCTTCTCTTCTGCGCCACCGCCTCTCGGGTTTCGATCTGTGCTGCTATGCTTTTATCTCTCTCTTCGGCTTGATTTGACAGCTCTTTTTCTTTTTTTTTTGTGTCACCTTTCACATCCTCTTTATTGTGTTGCCGCGGTCGAGTTTGCTCCCGCTTTTCTCTACTTTCCCAACCCTTGCACTTTATGCTTTCTGGACGGTTGCACGATTCCAGATGGTTGGTACTTGACACAACTTTCTAAGAGTCGCACGCTATGACGACATCTTCAAGACTCGGACTTCGGATTTTCCCTATTTTAGTGCCAACCTTTTCAAATGCAACGCTACTGCATATGCCTTACATTTGAGAAGGGGTGTTAAGGGTATTAGTGCCTTTCCTATTGTCTAGGGTTTAGGGTTATGTGTGTTTTGTATTCACTATATATTGCCCTTTGGGTTGTGTAATATAGATCTAACCTTGATGCCATTCATCCCTTCCTCTATGCATATTAACACAAGCATCCAATAGCATCTGCAAGTGTTTTGACGTGGTAGAAATTGTAACAAAGATGCTTGTAGTAAAATTTCCATCACATTATGCACAGCTAGAATCCCCTCATTTCCTTTTGAATAAGACCAGCTAGTGTCAACAGCATCTTATACAATTCATGCAAAATCAGCCGTTGCATTCGTTTGTGGATTTATAAGCCATAAATATCTGATAAGATCTATAAGGTCCCCAGTTCATTCAGGTGATTGGATGAGTGTTGTCTACAGTTATTATTTCTTGCATTTTATCAGTATCTAATCCATGTTACAGCATTCACTTTATTCATAGGACACCACCCCAGTCTGGAACTCTGATCACCCTTGTGAACTCCTAAACTGCAGCTCAATGGGTTGAGTAACTTGAGTTTTCCCAGTTGTCAGCATGAAAGTTCCTACAGAGGGGCAAGATCACAAATAGCAGGGCAAATTTGAATTGTTGTTGTTTTTGTTCCACATGACCCAGTCCAATTTGGGAGTTGGAAGTTGAAAGGGCAAAGAAAAAAAAAAGGGAGAATAGCTAAAAGATAGTGCTATTCTACACGTGGTAGATGCGGGAAGACCAAGAAAAATCTCAGGTACCAAAGGACAAAATTTGTGTCATCGTTGAAAGAAACATCTTACACCTCATCCAAACAAGTCAGAAAAATATTCCCAAAACAATCAAATTCATTCACTAAAGTAGCTAAACACACACAAAAACTACTTTCTCTAATCACGTTAAAATTTAGCTAAGGATCTAAATGACAGCGATTGTCTGAAGCTTACAGTTTTTCCAAAATTTCTGGTATACAAAGAGCACGATAAGTACAATGTTTTTCCAAAAAGAAGGAAAAACGTTTATTCACTGCGGACAATGTTATTAGAACAGATTATTCATATATGTATAGCTTTCAACTGATCAGCTCCAGGTCTTTTCAGAAGAAATATCTAAGATAAGTACAAAGAACACTCCGCAACGCTGTTGCTGTGGGGCATGGGCACATGGCAATGGGAAATAGACGTATGCACGCGTCAAACTAATCCTAAAATTAGGAGACATACTAACAGTCATAGTGTCATAGCAAGAGCCTCAAATTCAGCACTTCTATGGACAGGAAAGTACGTAAAAGTAAGCCTAACAGAAAATAGACATTAAAACCGACGACACAAATTAACTATTACACTTCACCACAGCGAGCCACCAGCAACACTTTGGGATGCCCGCCTAGATCAAGACGACTTTACAACAAATTAGCAATTTTTAAAAGTGTTATAACTAATAAACAATTGCAATGGATAACGAAGCAACTTTATGTCTTTATCATAAGTACCCTGATCAAGATTCAAGACTAAGCTATCAACAACATGATCACAATATTTGAACGAATTAAACAACGAGTTGGGATCGATACATCAAACAGTTAAAATAGAGCAAAACAGAAGGCATAAAAATACCAGAAGTTAACTTTTCAAGCAAGAAAAAAACTCGATGGTTTGAAACCAAACAGAGAAAAGCATCAACGAAAAAGAAATTGTTTCCCCGATGAATCAGTTACAGAACAAATATAAGAAAAACAGCGAGGAATCAGAAAAAAGGCGTCACCTTGACCACAAACTCAGTCGAAAACCAAAAGTCCAAGCAAAATCCTATTCCTCTACGATCGAACAAGCACAAGAATTTCAGTAAAGAAAAAAAGAAGCAAAGCTCGCGCCTTTGCGGCCCAAGCAATTTCCAAAACGTCCCGATTTGCATCAACCATATACACAGGTAAAGCTAACATATCACACTAACCGAGACGCTGGGATCTGCAGTTCCTTACCCTGACGGCTGCGCCGACGTCCGGCAGCACGACGGCCTTGGCGCCGTCGAGGACGTCGTCCTTGGGAAGCCTCACGACGAGCAGGTCCTCCTTGTATCCGCCGCCCGCCGCGGCACCCACGCGCACGTCGGCGAAGCCGATGCTGGCGAGCGCGAGCTTCTTGCCGCCGCTGCCGCCGGCACGCCCCACCTCCTCCATGCCCATGGCTCAGGCCTCGGTTCCTTGAATACTAAACAAATATGCGGAATGGGAGGGGCGGCAGGGGCCCAAGCGCAAAAGGGTGGCGCCCTTCTCTTCGCCGCTTCTTGCGGCTTTTGTTGGAAGGGGAGGAGGAGGAGAGAGAGAGAGAGAGAGAGCAAGAAAGAAGGGTGGTGCGACGTGGTGTTGAAAAGAATCGGCGTACGCCTACGACTTCACGGGTGGCCGGGTGGGTGTAGGGGTGCACCGGATTGGATTTCGGATGGATACTATTTATATTATATTTTAATTAATATTATTTATTGGATTTAAAGTTAGATATAATAAAACTAGATATAAATATAAATTTGAAGTATTCAGAGTTTCGGATATTGTGACGGATACATAACGGTTTTAGATCGAAAACGGATAATAAATATAGATAGTTCAACAACCGATAAATTAGACACACGATAAATTTATTCACAAATTCAACAATCGATAAGCCACAAATTTAATACAATTCACAGTCATAACAGCATATATACAATGGCATCCCACCCCAAACATATTAAAAAATTGCAGTGCCATTCGAACATAAACTCCAATACTCCATCAGTTTCTGCTAACACCTAAACTATCAAACACTTTGTTCCAAAGCAAATCAAAAACATACTTAACAAAATCCAGACGCAACACCAAAAAGGCAGGTCACCCCGAGCTGCCACCTTTGCCCGCACCCCAACACCTCCTCCAAACTTCCAAACCCTTCCTCCCCCTTCGCACACCGCCATCGCCTGACACCGCCAGGGTCCCGCCACACTGCATCAAGGGCTGGATTATGGGCGCAACTCGCCTAGAGATAATCGTCTTGGGCTGGATTATCCGCGCGACGGGCCCCGAATCTGCGCGGCTCTTCTCTGCTCTCCGTTGGGCGCCGCCGCCGCCGTTAGCCCTAGGTGCGTACGAACCCCCTCGACCCACGTCTCTCCCATGCGTGTGCTGTGTACTCTGTGGACTGCGGTCTTTGCGTGGATTGCGTGGGCGTGGGGTGGTGTGCTTCGCCTGACGCATGGGGTGGGTCTCTGCTGGGCTGGCCCAGCTTGGGGGTTCGGGGCGTCCCGGAGGGTGGGCTGAAGCCTGACGAAGCCCACCCGGTGGCTCCGCCCCTGGTTTCACAATTTAGCAGGCCCGTAATGGCCAGTGGCCACCAGAGTATCGCTCGCAGAATGCTGTGGCGCCACCGCCGCCTGGGGTCATGGCCGGCCGCGCTGCGGCGGCTGTCGCGGTTGGCGCCGCCGGCGCCCGCTGCGGTGGACCCGGTGGTCCGCGTGGACGGGAACAACGTGGCCCGTCTCGGCGCGCCCAAGCCCGGGCCTAGGCCGCGGCAGCTGCTCTCGCTGCCGCCGTTCCCCGCCGGGACCGACCCGCTCCCCGGGAGGAAGGTGGCGCCGCGGCGCGTGACTGCGGTCAGCTGGGTGAAGCACTGCTTCACCGACGTGCCGCAGGAGGTCGTGCAGGCACACTTCAACAAGAGGCTGGTATGGGCGCCTCTTTTTTTTTGTACAGGCCTTCTTATTACTTATTAGTTGCAACTTCAGTGCAAAGGCTACATATTTTGGTTAGTTAGTGTGAATATGTGGGAAGAATGGGATTCAGATGTTCCCCGGCGTGAATTGCTTGTTTGGTGTGGAATCTAGTGGTCAAGGTAGTATCTCCAATGTAGCTTCTTTCATGCTTAGGTGTTCTGCCTTTGCAACACTGATAATACCGTCATGATTGTAAATTTTCAACTTTAGTGCAAAGATTGCATCTTTTTTTTTGTAGTTAGTGTTAATATGTGGATTCAATGATATGATGCACAGTTCTCCTGTGAATCCTTGAAAAAAAAGTGTTACTGTCATGGTCTTTAGATCATAACGGGATAAAAACCGCCAAGAGGATGGCCGGGTGGCAACGGTGTGGTTGGGAGAGAGGAGACTAAGGCTGGGATGAACCTTTTTTGTTTATCTCTTGCTTGATGAATGGGGATGACAATACCGTGCTTATATAGCCGGCCACCTAACAAGGATATCTAATGCAACCAATCAACTAAAGATAAGATCATATCTAAACTATTCAAATATAAAGATATGCATATAATCAAACCAACTATGAAGAAATGCATCTAACTATTCCAAATATGAAGATATGCATGTGTGCCAGTTATTCCATGCTGCTGTGGTGGACACGGTGGTCCGCGTGGATGGGAACAACGTGGCCGGCCTTGGCGCGCCAAGCCCGAGCCTAGGCGCGGCACGCTCTCATTCTTCTTGTTCCCGCCAGATCGAGCCACTCCCCGGGAGGAAAGTGGTGCCGCGGTGCGTGACTGCGGTCAGCTGGGTGAAGCACCGCTTCACCGATGTGCCGCAGGAGGTCGTGCAGGAGGCTGGTATGGGCGCCTCTTTTTGTTTGTACATGCCTTCTTATTAGTTGCAACTTCGGTGCAAAGGCTACATGTTTTTGGTTAGTTAGTGTGAATATGTGGGAAGAATGGGATTCAGATGTTCCCCAGCGTGAATTGCTTGTTTGGAGTGTGGAATCTAGTGGTCAAGGTAGTATCTCCAATGTAGCT
Source organism: Dendrocalamus sinicus (assembly GCA_036346575.1). Taxonomy (NCBI): domain Eukaryota; kingdom Viridiplantae; phylum Streptophyta; class Magnoliopsida; order Poales; family Poaceae; genus Dendrocalamus; species Dendrocalamus sinicus. The sequence goes on from CM070664.1 coordinate 7,311,268, forward strand.
CCTTTTGTGCTTAGGTGTTCTGCCTTTGCAACACTGATAATACCATCATGATCGTAAATTTTCAACTTTAGTGCAAAGATTGCATCTTTTCTTTTGTAGTTAGTGTTCATATGTGGATTCAATGATATGATGCACAGTTCTCCTGCGAATTCTTGAAAAAAAAGTGTTACTGTCAGGGTCAAGGATCGAAAACCGTGCATCGGGCGAATCCGGCCACGAGCAGACCGTAACCCGCGATTACGGCTTTGTAATCGAAATCCGGTTTAAAACCGGATGAAATTTAGCAAACGAATTTTTTTGGCGGGGCGGGAGGCGGCTGGTTACCGGACCGGTTACTGGTTTTACCGGTGAGAAAACCAGAAAAACCGGTGGAATGAGTATGGAAGTTGGAGCTCCACTTTTGTTGCCGTAAATTGAAAGTTATGGATGGACATTTTGCCAAAAGCTTAAGTTTTTTATAACAAGTAAAACCCGTATAAGACTACATCAAACTAATCCCTTCTTGAAGCATTTTCTTGTAACTATGAGGCCAAAAGTAATTGAGATGCATGACAACCAAAAGTATTCAGACTGATGCATACTTATCTCCAAAGTTGACGGATTAGGATTGCATCACTTACACCCTTAACATTGATAAATATTATTTAGCATTAATACTTCAATGCTCCAACTGTAATCTTTCAGTGTGCCTTCTGAAGAGTGTTTATCATCTAGGTTTTGATGATTGTGGAAATAGTATGCTAAGTTAGTGTTACACAATATAAATATCATTAGGAAAACTAACTTTTACATTCAAAATTTGAAAATTCCTAATACATTCATGGAAAAAAGTATGAAATCAAGCACGAAAAGTGCATGCATCTTCGTAATACATTTTATTAGTGCTAAATAATGTAAATATCATTAGATAAACTAATTTTTACATTCAAAAGTTTAAATTTGAATTAAATAAAAAACCGGCGGTTTTTTCTCCTGGTCGGCACCGGTAAAACCGGTTACCGCCGGTATTTGGATCCCTGGTCAGGGTCTTTAGATCATAACTTGATAAACACCGCTGAGAGAATGGCCGGGCGGCAGTGGCGTGGTTGGGAGAGAGAGAGGAGACTAAGGCTGGGATGAACCTTTTTTGTTTATCTCTTGCTCAATGAAAGGGGATGACAATGCCGTGCTTATATAGCCAGCCACCTAACAAGGATATCTAATGCAACCAATCAACTAAAGATAAGATCATATCTAAACTATTCAAATATAAAGATATGCATATAATCAAACCAACTATGAAGATATGCATCTAACTATTCCAAATATGAAGATATGCATTTGTGCTGGTTATTCCATGCTGCGGCCCCTCCTCCTTGTGTGCATCCCCTAATGGGCTTGATGTTCTGTTGCATTAATTGCTTGTTTGGAGTGTGAACTGTTGCGGTGAAGTGCTGTTTTGGTAGTGTCTGGAATGTAGCTTCTTTCATGATTAGGTTATCTGCCTTTGCAATGGTGAGTGTGAACTGTTGCAGCAAAGTGCTGTTTCGGTAGGGTCTGCATTGTAGCTTCTTTCACGACTAGGCTATCAGCCTTTGCAACATTCGTAATAGCATAATGATTATAAGTTTCCTTCAAGAGTTTGCCATCTCGATACGTTTATTTATGGCACCCTTCTTTTGTCTGATATAAAACTAGCTGCTACCCATTTATCAGGTTTTCTCTGAGTGCTCAGATCATGAGGCTTCAGCTGAGAGCATTCAAAGCCAGAAGCATCATTTGAAAAAGGTATATAATGAAGGCTTTATTCTGTATTCTTTTTTTCTTCTTCTATATATGTTGTTGAACTATGTGAATGAGGTAAATATGCTTAGCAGTTTGTTGCAGATTAAACATAATGATGTGATGGAGCCTGGAATGAGAATTCATCTCCCAGTGTCAGTTGCTGAGGGTGAGATAAAGAAGCGGTATGAAACAATTCCCACTGCCACGCTTCATCCCAATAAAGATGAGATTGAGTACCTGAGAAGACTTGTCATGTACAGGGTAATTTTTTGCTGTATGTTGCATTGCCATCGTTGTTCCATGCTTAGTAGCTTACAAAATTCCAGCAGTAACAATAGCTTTTCTGCTACTTGTGTAAGCCTCTGTATTGCCAATAACTTAGTATACTCAAAATTGGGCACACAGTGTATTGATATGATTAAATGATGTTGTTATACATATTATGATATCTCCACAATATCATAAGAATGCTATTCATAATTTATTGTGCTTGTCTCTTGATGACAGGTGTCAACTTTGCATCATCATTACGTTGTTTTGTCAGATTTTGTTAATTTTGTTTTTCATTATTTATCATTGCATGCTGGAAATTTGAGATTACAGGACTCTGCTATACTTGTGCTTAACAAGCCCCCAAAAGTGCCCATGAAGGGACATTTGCCAGTACGTAACAGCATGGATGTGCTTGCAGCAGCAGCACTGCCATACGGAAATGAAGATGGCCCGAAATTGGTGAGCTCTAGACTCTAGAGTCAAGAGTTGTTTGTCTTCATTCGACCACCATGTATAATTCTAAGCTCTCTCAATTTTTTTCCTATGGCTTGTGAGCACAGGTCCATCGACTGGACAGAGACAGTAGTGGTTTGATGGTGATGGGGAGAACAAAAGAAAGCTTTACTCGACTGCACTGGCTTTTTACTAGCATAAATTTGGCGAGAACAAATTCTCAGGTAAACACCAATTCATGGAGCCTGTGACTGTTGTGTTCCATTTAATTCTTTTGAATAACTCACCTTTTGTCATAGCTAGATAGTAGTAACTTATATTGTTGGCAAATCCTGCAGACATGGAATACTGCCTGTGAAGCATACATGCAGAGGTACTGGGCACTGGTTATCGGAACTCCTAAAGAAAGGGAAGGAGTGATATCTGCTCCTCTTTCAAAGGTACTTTCTTATTCAGTTGAACCATCACACTTAGTTCATCCTTGACACAGATTGAAACAAGTTTGTTCATAGATCATGTCATATTTGGTAAGATATGTGTCCTGAAACAAGGATTTTTTTTTATTTAGGTACTTCTTGATGATGGGAAAGCAGAGAGGGTCATTCTGGCCCATCCCTCTGGCATAGATGGTGCACAAGAAGCTGTAACAGAGTATCGGGTAATGGGACCAACCATTAATGGCTGCTCATGGATTGAGCTGCGCCCATTGACAGGCCGGAAGCATCAGGTGCCCGCATAATACACATATTCTGTTCACTCTTTGCGAAGTATAATTCTATTAAATATATGAAGATGTTCCCTACTTTGTTCATAGGGGTACATGTTTTTTCTTAAATGCCTAAGTTATTTCATAAATACAGACAATATGTTCACATATCTTTAATATGTAATTGATGTTTTCGAACTGACAACATCAGTCTTGATATTCTGCTCCCTCTGCAGCTTCGAGTGCATTGTGCGGAAGCACTAGGGACTCCCATCGTTGGAGATTACAAGTATGGGTGGTTTGTTCACCAAAGGTGGAAGCAGAATCCTCAACCAGACTTTGAGCCATTCACTGGTGAACCATACAAGCTGAGGCGGCCTGAAGGCTTGGAGGTTCAGAAGGGTAGTGTTCTCTCCAAAGTCCCTTTGCTGCACCTGCATTGCCGGGAGATGGTGATCCCTAACATCGCGAAGTTCCTGAGCAACACTGGAGAGTGGCATGATAATGGCGCACCATGGTCCAAGGAGAAGCCGAATCTCCTAAGGTTCATCGCGTCAATGCCTGCGCACATGAAAATTAGCTGGAATATTATGTCTTCATACCTGGTGTAATCATATATCTCTGTTTTCCTCCTGGCAATTCCAAGTTCCATATAGGTTGTTTCTTCAGGATTCACGGTTGTATCAGGTACCATTTCAGAACAAAAAAACAGTTGATGTGAATATTATAATTTTTTAGGAAGAATATAAATCACTGTTGGCATGATCATATCAAACTCTACGTCTTTGGTTTTTGCTTTGCAAGCATAATATAATCACTGTACATTACATCATCTGCTACTACTGCACCACTGCTGAGCTGATCAGTATCAATAATTCCAAAAGATTTGGTTTTTCCTGTGCTGCTTCCTCAGGTGGGCGCCGAGCAACTTGTAATACGTCCACCGCCGCCTCCAGCAACGCCTCGGAGCTCGCGTGGAAGCCGCCCTTGCCGAATGCCTCGAACATGATGTCGTCCGTGGCCACGACGGGCTCGCCGGCGCCGTCCAGCCGGTCGAACGCGAAGATGAGGTTGCGCGTGAGCAGCCGCTCCAGGTAGGCGTCCACGAAGCAGCCGTGCGTGACGAGGTCCGGCGCGACGCCGTCGCGCCTCATGTTCTCGGCGCTGAGGCGGAGGTCCCAGAACATGCACATCTTGGAGAAGGCCGCCGCGCGGATATTGAAGGTGGTGAGGTCCGCCCGGAAGCCGGCGGCGACCATCTCCACGACTCCGCTGTCTGCCTCGTAAGCATCGTTTTGGCGGGACGGCATGTGCTCAGCGCTAGACTGCGCCGTCCACCTTGTAGGCATCGCCTCGGCGGGACGGCACGGCTCCGGCGTAGGACTCCGCCATCCACCTTGTAGGCATCGCCTCGGCGGGACGGCACGTCTTCGACGCTTGACTCCACCGCCCGCCTCATAGGCATCGCCTCGGCGGGACGTCACGTCTTCGGCGCTCGACTCTGCTATCTGCCTCGTAGGCATCGCCTCGGCGGGGCGGCGGCGACTTCGTTGTCAGCCTTGTAGGCGTTGCCTCGGCTGGATGACCCAACTTCGGAGTGGGATTCCGCGGACCCCTTCGTAGGCATTGCCTCGGGCCGCCCGGCTACTGTTGCCCGGCTGCGCGATCGGTACCCTCATGCTTGCCGCCGGGAACGGGGCTGATAGTTTGGCACATCACCGCCCATCGGACCTCGCGCTTCTTTGTCGAGGAGTCTTGTTATGGGGTGGCCCAACCCCCCGTAGCTGGGCCTTGCAACTGGCCTAACATGTAATAGGCCCGATAGTGTAGAGAAATATACTCATGTAAATATACCAATATACCCTCATTCTTTGTAAGTACTAAGGGGTAGAATGGGGATTTTCCATTCTACCCCACTCATGTATATAAACCCAGGAGGGGCAGGAGGAGGGACATCCTCTCATTCTCACCAATTCTCCTACAGATCTAGCTCTCCTCTTCTCCTTCTATTAGTCCCCTTCTCCACTGTTTGGCCTGTAGCCACGACAGCCACCTTTGCGTGCCGCAAAAGACTCGAGTCAAGAATGATATTTTGGGAGAAGCTCATCGTACACCATATACGGTGCATCCTGGTGAGACTAAGATGTATCGTGATCTCAAGAAGAGCTTCTGGTGGAAGAGGGTGAAAGTGAATATCGTCAAGTATGTGACATCTTGTGGGGTTTGCCAGCAAGTGAAGGCTGAGCACAAACGCCCTGTTGGGCTATTGCAGTCCTTGAAAATTCCTCAGTGGCCATGGGATGATGTCACCATGGATTTTGTAGTCAGTTTACCTCGTACCCAGCAAGGTAAGGATGCGATTTGGGTAGTGGTGGACCGATTCAGTAAGTCTGCGTACTTCATCCCCATTCGCACAATGAACTCAGTGAGTGAGTTGGCACCCATCTATGTACGAGAAATAGTAAGGTTGCATAAGTTTGTCTCCTAGTTTTGGGAGAGCTTACAGGGCACTCTGGGCACGAAACTCCAGTTTAGTACTACTTTCCATCCACAGATGGATGGATAGTCCGAACGCACCATTTAGACATTGGAGGACATGTTGAGGTCCTGTGTTTATCTTGGAAGGGTAGTTGGGAGGATTATTTGACACTCACAGAGTTTGCCTATAACAATAGCTACCACTCCAGTGTTCGAGCAGCGCCATTCGAGGTTCTATACGGGCGGAAGTGTCGATCGCCACTATGTTGGGATACCATGGATGAGAAGGCTGTTCTGGGCCTGGATTGGGTCCAGCAAATAGTGGAACGAGTGGCGGGAATTAGACAGAAACTGCTAGCTGCCCAGAGTAGGCAGAAGAGCTACGCGGATGTCGGGAGGCAAGAACTAGAGTTCGATGTGGGGGGATTAGGTGCTCTTGAGAGTATCTCCCACTGAAGGCATAGTGCGATTTGGTACCAAAGGGAAACTTAGCCCAAGTTACATTGAGTCATTTTCAATTCTAGTACGGATTGAAAAGTTGGCATATCGCTTGGATCTCCTTGAGTCCATGCAAAAAGTGCATAATGTATTCCATGTTTCTATGTTAAGAAAGTACTTGCGAGATCCAGAGCATGAGATTGTGTTAGAACCGGTGTCCTTAAAGAAGGACATCACATTCGAGTCCCGTCCAGTTTGGATTCTAGAGGAATCAGAGAAGGTGTTGAGACATAAAATGATAAAGTATGTTAAAGTGCTTTGGATACATCAGTCCGAGCGAGAAGTGACATGGGAGTTGGAGTCTCGCATGCGCAAGAAGTACTTAGAGTTGTTTTCTACGGGTATGAGCTAATGTTACTTTATGTGAAGTTTGTTTTGTCTTTTTCTTCCATGTGGATTGTTGAACGACAGAATTCAGGGTCAAATTCTATTAAGGGGGGGGGGGTAGAATGTAATATCACTAAAAATGTAAAAGGGAGAATAAACAAAATTAAGTAGAGTTTTGCCGTCAGACTCATCGACTTTTAGAATGACTGAGGTTCTCATACCGTCCAAGGATGGTCGGCACCGTCTCGCGTTTGTGTTCTCATCATTCGAGATGAAATTCTATTCTTACTTTTTACCGACTTACCTACCATAGTAGAAAAGCCCCAGACGGTGTAGAGCTGCCTTTGGACCAATAGGTCCTTAAAGTCCTCAGACTTGAGAGGGGGTAAGATGATGAGTGAAGGGCAATCTGGTCATTGCACAAAACTAGAGGAAAGGCTGGCCGACTATGCCCCTCTTAAGCCAAACTCATCACAGACCAGCCACACAAAGCCTTATTTCATTTTTTCTCCTCAGCCAAGAACTCATTTAGAGAAAACAAACCAAGCCTCACAGGCCTTCTCATTTCTCATCCCTTCTCTTTTCTTTCACCAAACCGAGAGCTCATCTAAGTTCCAAAACCTAAATCCATGGCCACCGCAAAGAGGAAGTGAGGGAGAGAGAAGCGGAGGAGAGGAGCCTAGGGAGTTGGGGAAGACCGACAACATGAGGGTGGAGTCCACGGCGACTGCAAGCTTCCTAGGACCACCAGAGCCATGCTGAACCAGACTAGGACAAGGAGGAGGTGAGAAGGGCCAACAGAAATGCATGGAGAGCGCTATCGCCACCACAGCCATCATCATCGCCTTCTCATCCCCACCCAACCTGAGCCAAGTAAGGTTTTCCTTCCCCAACCATGCGTAGTGAAGAATAAGGCAAAACAAAACTAGAAGCTAAATCAAAATGCGTTAAAGAAGAGAGGATTAGATGGACCGTCCTATGAAGTAGTGGAGTAGATGTGCGCGGGCCAAGCTCAAGCGCCTTGGCCAAAGCCATGGCCAAGGGGAACACCCGGTGGCCATCAAGCAACGCAGCCACAACCGAGCCAGGCGTTGGCTTGGGAAGCCGACGGCGTCGAGGATGGCCAGTTAGGGGGCGCCACGACCGAAAGAGCAGTGTCGGGAGGTCGAAGTCTAGGGCCTTGGCGTGGGGCCCGCCACGGCAACGCGGGGAGGACGATGGCCAAAAGCCGTGTCGACTAAGCGGTGATGCCAAACGCCTTGCCGTCGCACACGTACAAGGGGAGGAGGCGGATCCGATCCTGGTTGGCCGGATCCGAGATGAAGAGTGAGGGGGAGGAGCCGGAGGCAAGTTTCAGGCCGACGCGCCATGGCCGGTGAGCCGAGCAGCGGCGGCGTCACCCGAACAAGAGGGAGACGGAGGGATAGGTGAGTGGAGGCCTATGAGAGGCGAATGGTGGCCGGCGGCGAGCACAAGTCCAGCGATCCCGAGCTCGGCCATGAGCAGCCGCGCCGCCTGAAGGAGCACTCAAAAATGAGACAGAAATAGAGCGAAACAGGAGAGGATTAGGCATAGAATCGTCGCTGCTCGCTTAAGCACTAGTTTTGATATGACGTGTTGAGTGACATTTGTACAGGTGGAGGTCCTGGGTCGGAGTCGTCCATGTATCGTCACCGAGACTAACCAGGCAAGTGCATGGTAAAGCGGTAAATTTGGGTAGTGTTTGTTGTTAGTTGAATGTTGAGGCATTGCTTACCATGATATGGTAAGTTAACTATTTCTGGTTGCATGATGAGAAATGATGAATGACAATTGTTGAGACATGACATGTTGATATGCATAAATGAAGAACTTGCATTACATGCATGTCATGAAAAAAGGTAGTTTTGTGGTATCATTGGTCCACTTTGTGTGGACGCTCCACAGGAGTGGAGATTGAGGTCCCCGTATGAAAAAGGATGGGCTTGTGATCCCCGTATGGAAATAGGGCGGGTTTGGGTGAGTATCGACGGGTGTTCGCTCTGCTATACCGGTATAGGATAAAGAGATAAGCGAGAAGTGCATGTGCATATGCATAATGATTGGTTGATGAGAAATTAAAGAGATTAAATGCAAACAAGTGATTGTTGACACTGTGATGGTTGTGGACTGATTCATGAACCTATTATTTATTGTTTTGCTTTGTACTTGCTGAGTCCTTGGACTCATCCTTACTTTGTTATTTTTTTAGGTGACCATTAAGGACATCATGCATAGGCGGGAGTAGCATATGAATAACTTCACGTACTAGCAACACTTTGCATATCAACTTTTGGGTAGCATGTTAAAACCCCACTATCATGCTAGAATAGTTGCTTAAAATGATATGTTATAAAATGGTCGCTGCATTATGAATAAAGTAAAATTTGCTTAAAATAATTAGTAATTGAAAAAAGGTAAAAGTATGTAATGGTGGTAGTATTCTGGATCTAAAGGATAGGCGGGGTGTTATAATTCGTGCCAAAACGCGGCCGAGGTCAGCTCAAGAAACGGAGCTCGCTGCACAACGAACATGGAGAGAAAGGAAGGAAGGAGGCAGACCTGACGAGACGAGGAAGACGGTAAGGCGAGCCGCGCGTGGAGCTCCGGTAGGAGACGACGAGCGAAAGGGAGAGGAGAGGCAGGGGAAGGCAGCGGTCATGGAGGGAGGAGGGAACCATCTCATCATCTCATGGAGGAGCCATGGCTTCTCTGGTGAAGGAAATATTGCCATTCGTTCGTACAGGACATAGCCCTGCCCAACACCAGCAGATTGCCTGTGCTATGAAGACCATCACAAACTGGCATTCATCATTCTTGGCATTTCAATTCTGTTTGCAGAATCAAAATGGTGACATGGATGATAAGCACACTGATATATTAAATCCTGCTGTAACAATTCAAAGGTATCTCTGGAGCACCAGAGTTTAGGAAAAAGCGCATCCAGTCCACAATTCCTGTTTCCCAAGCATGTTCTCGGCTTCCATTTTGCTCATGGCATCTCAGGCAGCAAACCACATGATACAAACCAACCTTTAAACATTCAACTGAACAACAACACACCATAAGCAAACCGACAAGAGCATTACATTAATAATCAATCGCAAACATCAAATACATTTGTTACTCTGTTAAGGTGAACTACTCAACGAAATTAGACAAGAAAATGGTCAATAGTACAATAATAATAAGAAGAAGATAATAACACAATCCTGCGACATGCAGTGAACCAGAAGAAAAGCTCTCACGCCAACAGTACAGGAACCAGAAAATAGGAACCGGACGAGGAAGGTCAGGCTTGCATCAAACAAGCTGAACACTACAAATGCCTTCCTCTTTTAACCCTAGTTGTAGTACATAAGCTGCTGGGCGGACGACTGATTCGGGTAGCCATCATAGAGGGCAGGGGAACCAGCAGCAAGAAGCCCTGCAGATACCTGACCAGCGAGACCGTGCTGGCCTGCAATCTGCCCAGCTGCGGCCTGGCTTAAGGCAAGCTGCCTCTGATAAGCCAGAAGTTCAGCTGCTGTGAAACCTTGTGGCACACCTGCCACTGCTACGGGCTGATACGGAGGAACTGGAGGTGGCAGTGGCTTAGAAGATGTCCCAGGTGGAGTTGGTTTATTGCCCCACGAGCACTAGAAGAGAGAGGCAAACAAATCATGAAATTGCATAAACAATTGTGTAAAGAATCAAAAGCAAAACATGTATTTGCTTTTGAAGTTACCTTAATTGGCTTGCCACGAACTACCAATCCATTGGCCATCTGAATAGCTAATGCTGCTTCACCATGGGTACTGTATCTTACAAATCCAAACCCTTTATCCTGTTGAACACGAACTTCCTCGATAGCCCCGACCCCTAAGTTATAGAAGTGGCGGTGAAGCTCATCTCGGTTAACCTGACCAGTTTAGTGAAAGATGAATTACAGGTGTCCTGAAAATTTCAGCTGATAGGAAAAGAACAGAGAAAGAACTTCATTCTCGATTTTTTGGGGCACTGGCACTAGGAGAGAAGTATGGCAAAACTAGAACAGACAGGGGAAGGAAAATTGGCTAGCAGCAATTTGTTTCTACCTCATGTCCAAGGTTGCCAACATACACTGTAGTGCAATCAGGGTTGTTCTCTGGATTATCTTTACTTCCTTTATCCTGGTTTGCCTCCATTGCTGCAGAATAAAGTTGAAAATTGGCCAAATCAGTAGTGAGGAATGCCTACCTTATTGGCTCAAATAATTACTACTAAAGATATGGCCATTTAATTCCTCTAATGCCATTTATTCAGCTGAAAGATATGAACAGCAAAATATGCCCAGAAAGTTTATGGTCATGAAACTATTAAAGCAGCTAACCTGTAATACTGGAACTACCATTTGTTAGTACAACTGCATTATGATTGTCAGTTTCTTGTTTCTCTTCTGCATTGTTCTTTGTTGCCCAGTTGCACCTTATTTGTCTGCTCCCAAGCCATTTACCTATTGCAGCACATTAGTTTGCAAAAGTCAGAAAGTTGCAACATTAGAATGTCAGTGTTATGGCTGGAATCTTCGTTTATTCAATCTTGATATCCTAGACAATGGCAATAGGTGAGCAGGATCGCCCTCCCTGGGAGGCGCAGATCAACCTGGACTCACTTCTTGCTTGCCCCTCTACTCCCAATTGGGTTACATATATATAGCCTTACGGCTAACCCTTTCCTATTATTCCTTTAGCTAAATCAGGAAGGACATCTTCCCTTTTATTCTTGCTATCCTTCTTTCCTAATTATGCGTGGCTGTTGGTGCTGTGGAAGCCGGCGCATTGATCTTCTTGCGACGAGTATACTTCTTGCCGACAAAAGCGTCCACAACACTACCCCCTCCTGGAGAAACAGCTCGTCCTCGAGCTGGAATGTGGGATGCGCCTCTTTGAAGGAATCCAGGATCTCCCACGTGGCTTCCGCAGCTGGTCGGCCGACCCAGCGGACCAGCAGCTCCCAGGTGCCACGGTTGAGACGTGCGCGCACGATGGACTCTGGCGTCGGTATCACTCGGCCTCGTGACAAGGGTGGAAGAGGCACCTGTGCTGTTGGAGGAGTGCCGACAAACGGCTTGAGGAAGGCCACATGGAAGACGTCATGTATCTTCGCATTGGGCGGCAGCAGGATGCGATAGGCCACCGGACCAACTCGCGCCACCACCTGATAGGGGCCATAGTAGCGTGGTGCAAGCTTGCCGCTGGACTTGTTGGTGATGCTGTTGGCGGCGCGATGGTGTAGACGAAGCCACACCCGATCACCGAGGCGAATCGGGCGTCCGATGACTGCGTCATAGTGCAACTTCATGTGGTCTTGGGCACGGAGGAGCCGCCGCGAATCTCGCCAGAATGCGTCACGATCGCGAGTCGCTTGTCCAGAGCGGCGACGCGAGCTACCGGGTTGATAGCTCGCCATCGTCGGTGGCGCTCGCCATAGACCGCTGAAAAGGAGTTGTTTGGAGCGCCGTGCGTACGAGTGTTGTAGCGAACTTCGGCCCAAGGCAACCAACGCAGCCACAGTGCGGGCGTCGCCAGAGACACCGAGGTAGACGCCAAGCACCCGGTTTGTTGCCGGATTGGCCGTCGATGCAGGGGTGGAAACAGAGTGAGGCGGAGAGTCCACCCCGGGCGAGCGAACACTTCGATCCGAATGTCTTTAGTGAAGACAGGTCGCGGCCATCGCGATGGAGCGAGGTATGCCGTGGAGTCGGACGATGTGGTCGAAGAAGAGCGTGCAACCGGTTTGCCGTGTAGGTGTCCGAGGCGATGAAATGGGCGTATTTGGAGAACTCGCCCACCACGGTGAGCACTACGGACTTACCGCCCACCTTGGGAAATCCTCCATGAAGTCCATGGCGATGTCGCCATACGAGCTCGGGACCTCAAGTGGTGAAGGAGCATTTGGTGGAGATGCTCGATTTATCTTCTTTGGCGACCGCATGCGACCTGCGCAAAGTCACGAACAAGCCGATTGGCGTGAGGTTGTAGAAGGATGCCCGTGTCGATGCGATGTCTTACGGGCGCCTTCATGCCCGATCTGCGTGGCGTGGCTGAGATCTGCGGCCACAATGCCGAAGAGTCGCACGCGTAGATGCGGCTGCGGTGGAGGGCGAACCGTCGATGACGGTCCAGAAGTGCGGCGATACCTTGTTCCACCTCGCGCGTTTGGCGGCAATTGAGCGGATGTTGGCCTCGCGCGAAGTCCTCGAACGAGCTAAGTCCGGTGGGAGATGGCGCATGTGGAGATGGCGCGATCTCCTCGTCTTGCGGCGAGACAGGCGTCGGCGGCCGTGTTCAATCGGCTGGCGAAACTCCATCGTGAAGTCGCACCGAAGAGGCGGTGACCCACGTATCTTCGCGGAATTGTGGGCGGCCGGCCGTCGAGGAGGTACTTGAGGCGAAGTGGTGCATGCGCACCGTGAAGGCGCACCCCAAAGGTAGGGGCGCCGATGGCGCACCGCCTGACGAGACCGATGAGCTCGCGCTCATAGGCCGCCAATTTGGCATCTTTGTGGTGCGATAGCCTGCGCGAAGAAGGCGATGGGACCGGCGCCACTGGTGGAGGCAAGACCGAATCCCGAGCTGAGGCGTCTGTCGACAGTGAATCCCTTGGAGAAGTCGCAGCCGCAGATGCGGGACCGGACGTCGGGGCGGTCTTGGCGCCATGAAGGCATCGAGGCCGCCGAGACCGCGAATCGTCCTTCTTCGGGAGCGCTGTCAATGGGCGCTATCGCGCCGTAATTCTTGATGAAGCGCGATAATAGCCGGTGAGGCCGAGAAGCCCGCGCGCCTTGAGAGTCGGGGTTGAGGCCATTCTTTGGGCGACCTCAACCTTGGATGGGTCCATTGCCACCCCGTCCATGGAGATCACATGGCCCAAATACGCCACGCTGCGCTCGGCGAAGGTGCACTTGGATCGCTTGAGGATGAGCTTGTGAGCGCGGAGGGTGGTGAAGACAGCGCGCACATGTCGCAAGTGTTCTGACCAGGATGAACTGTAAATCAGGATGTCGTCAAAGAAAACGAGTACCGAGCGTCGGAGAAAGGGCCGAAGAACCTCGTTCATCAATGCTTGGAACGTCGAGGGTGCGTTGGAGAGGCCGAAGGACATCACGACGAACTCGAAGTGCCCATGATGTGTGCGGAATGCCGTCTTGTCGATGTCCTCGGGGTGCATGCGGACTTGATGGTACCCGCTGCGGAGGTCTAGCTTGGTGAAGAAGGTGGCGCCCTTAAGCTCGTCGAGGAGCTCGTCGACAACCGGGATGGGAAAGACGTCGCGCATAGTCTTGGCGTTGAGGGCGCGGTAGTCGACGCAGAAGCGCCAGCTCTCGTCTTTCTTACGCACCAGGAGGACGGGAGAGGAGAACGCCGAAGTGCTAGGCCGGATGATGCCTTGGGTCAGCATGTCGGCGCACTGCTTCTCGATCTCGTCCTTGAGCAGCTGGGGATAACGATAGGGCCGCACCGCGATTGGTGGAGTACCAGGCAGCAGGGTGATGCGATGATCCCGGTGGCGTGGAGGTGGCAGCCCGGTTGGTTCCGCGAAGATGTCGGAGAACTTCGGCGGGAGTAGGGACGATAAGTCCAGCGCTCCATGGCGTGGAGGCGTAGCGCGATCGGGGCATCGATCCGCGCCATCGACGCGCGTGGCGTGGCGCCAAAATGCCATGGTGGCGCTCAAAATCCCGAGAGATGGGTCCCAGCGTCACGAGCCACTGGCGACCTAGGACCACTCGTAGTCATCGAGGAAGGGCGTAAAGGTCGAGGAAAAGTGCTCCTCGCCGATGGTCACGGCACTGTTTGCGATTCCATCGGAGAAACGCTATCGCCGTTGGCGGCGCCACCGTTAGGCGGCGGCGCGGCTGCAGTTCGAGCCAAGGCGGCGCGCTATGGAGAAGCCACAAGCGAATGAGTGGGCGGAATCCACCAAGGCACGCGGCCGCTCGGGCCCGAGTGGCCGGCGGTGCATGGTGGCGCCATGGCGATCTGCGGTGAGCGTGGAGGAAATTTCGGCGTCGGTGTCGGATGAGAGTCCTCTGCCGCCGCCGGCCGAGCATCGTCGACCAACTCCATCAGTGCAGGCCCTTCATTGAACATGATTTGTGGTGATCCTTGGTGAATTTCTCGGCAATTGAAGCGAGACCGTCGCGGCGTTGGGACATCTCTGCGGTGGCGCTTGAAGCGCCGCCGTGGCGCGCGACCTTCGTCGAGCCGGCGAGTGCGGAGGCGCCTTGGCGGGTTGGGCGGCGTCGCGCCACGCGACCGCCGTCGCCGTGTGCGCCGGGCGGTGTGGCAGGGTGGACCGCGGAGGCACCCGGGTAGTGCCGCAGTCGTCGGAGTCGTCCAGTTCCAGGCGGCGCTCGAAAGCACTCGCAAGGCCCATGGCGTCGTCGAGAGATTCCGGGCTCTGGAGTTCCACATCAGTCTGCAGTGGATTGCGGAGACCCGCCGTGAAGATATCAATCTGCTGCTGCTCCGTGATGTTTCTGCAGCGGGCAAGCAATGGAAGAAACTGCGCCTGGTATTCCTCCACGGTGCGATGCAGCGCGCCATTTCATGAGGCGCGAGGGCATTGCTGCGCATCGGAGGGCCGAAACGGCGCTGAACCCGCTCGACGAACTCCGGCCAGGTGGGAGTGCCGTGGTTCTGCTCCAATCGGTAATACCAATACTGAGCGGCGTCTTCCATGTAGAAAGAAGCGAGCCACACCTTCTCCTCCGGCGGCGTGCGCTGCTGGTGGAAGAATTGCTCCGCTTTGTGGAGCCAGACCACCGGGTCCGCGATGTCGTCATAGCGCGGAAAGCGAAGCTTGTGGGTGGATTGATGATGGGAAGGCGGCGCGGCTCGGCGCGATGAGTGTCCGAGACATTGCCGCTGTGGGAGCGCGACCGATCTTCTCGGTCGCGGCCGATTGACAGCCACGGCGAGGCGGCTTTGGTCGCCCTTCATCGTCATCATCTCGTTCTGGATAGACGCGAGATTGGCGAGGATGGCGTCCATGGCGACCTTGAGATCACCCGGTGAGATGGAGTCGCCCATGATCAGGTCGAAGGATCACTAGTCTGATACCAAAGATGTTATGGCTGGAATCTTCGTTTATTCAATCTTGATATCCTAGACAATGGCAATAGGTGAGCAGGATCGCCCTCCCTGGGAGGCGCAGATCAACCTGGACTCACTTCTTGCTTGCCCCACTACTCCCAATTGGGTTACATATATATAGCCTTACGGCTAACCCTTTCCTATTATTCCTTTAGCTAAATCAGGAAGGACATCTTCCCTTTTATTCTTGCTATCCTTCTTTCCTAATTATGCGTGGCTGTTGGTGCTGTGGAAGCCGGCGCATTGATCTTCTTGCGACGAGTATACTTCTTGCCGACAAAAGCGTCCACAACAGTCAGCAGACAATAGGGAAAAAAATCATTATAAGCTCTGGTGGCACACTTACCCGTCATTTCAGTTATAGCGTTTTCAGCTTCCTGCATCAAGAAACAAGATAGTATGAGTGATAATAGAAAATAAAACACTATGTGCAAGTGTAGTGCTGATAGAAATGCCAGTCTTCATGCTCTACTAGTTTACTAAAGGGAACTGATATGAGCCGAAGATCTGCTAGACAAGAAAGAACGAAGATTGTAAGGATGAGAAGCCAGGACTAGATAGGAGAAGAACTGGAGGGAAAGATAATTGTCTTCATTGCTTGCCTCCTCTGTTAACTACGCAGCTCTTTATATTGCAGAGCCGAGACTAGTTTGATTACAAAACGATTAAACAAATCGAACAGGAAATGTATTCAGCGAAGACTCTTTCTATCCTTGCCGTCCAGGACTACAGCATACTAGGCATTACTTGGATTGGCGCTGATACGGAATCCCTACAAAGCTATCCGTAACACTGGAACTTCAGTTCGTCATCAAACTTCATGGTTATGACACTTGGACTTTGCATGGGCTTGGCACAACAATTAGATCGACAACCAGTAAAGTACCATAGAAAAGAATATTAGAAAAAATAGTAACAAAATAAAACTATTTGCAAAAAGGAATACAAATATATCAGATCACCAAAAACTACCAGTGAGAACTCAACATTAAATTTCGTTTTAAACTTACAGTACTCAGCACATAAGTCGAGAACAATTCACTGAGTTAAACTACAGCAACAATGGCTCTAACAGTAACATAACTCTGGCAATGCAAAATCCATCAGTATCAAATAGCTAAAAGAACTAGAATATTAGGCAGAAAATAACATGCCGTGTTGGAGTCATGGGATCAAAATGGTAAAACTAGTGCAAAACGCAAAAGAGACAAAGTCTGAGTTGTTCATGCCTGTTGATTACGGAAGGAGACAAAACCATAACCTCTGGAGCGTCCAGTTTTATTGTCCCACATGACTCGAGCATCACTGATCATAAATGACACAAATGAACTGAAAAGCTACAGCAAAACAAAAGTGGTAGAAACATAGAGAAAATGCATGATATCCGAAATGTGTCATTCTAGATTCCTATAGCATAACAAAGAAATAGACTTGATACAACAAATTCCATCCTTTGAATAACAAATCAGAATTGCGAAGCATATGCTGTAGATACAGACTTATCCTATGTGTTACCGTGTTACAAAGAACTAAGGACTTACGAACAAGAAGGATATGCTGAGAAACAGGCATAAAGAGTTGCATCATTCACTTCAGAACTTAAATCACCAACAAAAATATGGAAATGCCCTGGAAATAATTCAATGGGTACAGTTAACCAAACAAGGATTATTTTAGACGAAGAAAGAAAAGACATAGGAAGGTTTTTTGAATAATATCTCACCGGACGTATCCTCCCTCTGTGTACTTGCATACGCCCAGTTCACCTTGATTGCTTGACCATATCTGAGTAAAACGTTTGATAATGAAAAACACTAAAAGTTAACCCATGACTCTGAAATCTGTGTTGTTAAAAACTTGAAATTGGTGAAACTGGAACTTACATGTGCCGCCCATGAAGGGTCATGATTGCAAGAGCTGCTGACCTCCGATCATAGTAGTCAACAAACCCAAAGGAAGACTGCAAAAAAAAGGGTGAATTCTTGTCAAATAGATGAAAATTGACTGAAAACAGTAGGTTTTTGCCGATTTAGCCACAGATTCAGTATAGCATACTCAAAAACACCATCATCGATTCCAATTAAAATGTTCATGGCAAGTAGTATTCAGGTCAGCTATGGGCTAAATCACATTACGAATGTTGGAATATTAAGATAAATTGGCGTTCTCTAACTTTCATCAAAATGTGGGCTCAGTAAGAGGGGTGCATGGCCATGAGCGATCAAGACAATTTAAAGGTGAAACCCCTTAAAAACAATCATTTCTGATGTAACATTGCTAGTATTCTAGATTTCAAATATAGGCTGCAGAAGTGCACCTTCTCTTTCCGGATGAGTTTGCATCTTTCCACAAGGCCAGAGCTCTGGAAAACTTCAATCAGAAGGCTCTCAGTGACACTGGGGTGTACATTTCCCACATACCTAGTCGGCACAGCATCATGAATTAAAATCAGATTCCAAAAAACATTATTCATAAAACTTCAAGATAGATATCAAACAACCATATTTAGATAATGCACTGATTACTAGAGCAGAATTTTAGCACCAGCCTCAATGGTAAACTATGCACCTAAATGTGGCCACATTTGTTACGTTGTGGAATTCCACAGTGGATTTAAAAGTCAAACCACAGTTGCACAGCTAAAAGGGGAAAAAAGGAAAGCTATGCTGTAAATCACATACGGAGGTGAAAACGGAAAAGAACACCAAAAGCACTCACACACTGCGACATGCGGATGGATCAAACCCAGGTGGAAGATTGCCATTTGAAATAGGCTCCATCTGCAAAATATAAAGTGTAAAAAATAAAAAGAAGATACACACTGATGCCAAAACAAGCTGAGGAGGAGCAAAGCAAAACAAAACAGAAAACGCATAGGTAATAATAAAATTTGACCTAAAATGTAACAGGAATGAAACCCCAGTTCTTCTTAGTCATGTTTTATGCCATTAACAACGACTGAAGGCAGTGATTGTTGTGCAATTACATTCAAACACCTCTCTCTCTGTGTTTCTCTTTGTCTGCTAAACCTATGTGGCTATGTGCTTTGCATACGCAACACTGACGTTGCACTCGTTTAACCAATTTGTGAACAACGATCAATGCACCATGAATAAGATAATGCAATTGGCAAGCTTTATACCAATGGAGACAACAGCAGCACTTGCTCTAAAACACAGAAAGCAATTTAATTAACAAAGAGTTATTTATTATGCACAATTGAACAAAGAATGTTCACTTAACCAAGGAGTCAAGGGGGCAACATAAAAAAGCCCAAACTAACAGCAAACAACAATCTTCCGGGTTCATATCAAGATCGGCATGCATAACTGCCGTCCCACGCGCATACAAATATAATAGATGTGAAACATACTGCACTGCTAAGGAGGCAAGGAGAAAAGGAAGACAAAACAGAACAAGTGAAGGAAATGAAATGCCTTCAAAAAAAATGTTGTTTAGGAGAGCATGGAATCACCTCCCAAAATTGTAAAGGGAGTGAAAAAACCGAAAGAACTTCCCAGCCATGTTTTTCTTCCATTAGCAACAACTCAAAGTTGTCTTTTTTTTTTGTCCAATTACATCCAATCACCTCAATCTGCCAAAACCAATTTGCTTTGAATCCCAACACCAATAGAGCATTTCTCCAACCAACTTGAGCACAAGACATGTGTGATGTGTGACGAACAATGGCATGCAATTAGCAACCTTTATGCAACTAAAGACAACACCAGTTGCTCAATTCCACATAACTAAAATTTAGCTATCAAGTCAAAACTTGCTCTACCGCAATGAACCAAACAAGATACACTAAACCAAGGGGGCAACCGAGAAAAGAGGAGAAATGCACAAAGCAAACAACAATCTTCCGGGCTCACAAGCAGATCGGCGTGCATTACTGTCGCCCAACGCGCACACAAACAACAGATCAAGAACCGGAGAACCGAGGGCTGACCTGGGACATGGCCGCCGCAGCGGCGGCGGCGAGGACGCCGGACTGGTACTGCTGCATCAGAGGGCCTGCTGCTGCTGCTGCCGGAGCCTCTGCTACTGTTTCTGGTGGCTCCCGCCAGCGCCGTTCATCTCCTCCTCCGACGACTCCGACTCCGGCGAGGCGAAGACCGGATCGAAACCCCGGCAAACCGAGGGCTCGGGGCGAACTGATCGACGGATGGGTGGATTGGATCGAACAGATCGAAAGATTTGGGGGCGAATTCCTTGCGGGGATCGAGCAGGAGAAGAGGAAGAGGAGGTGATGTTTTCTTGTTTTTTCCCTCCTCTGTTTTCTCCTCGTCGGGCTCCAATGGAGATTAGAGATGGGGAGGGCAGGTTGGGGATTTTTCATACGGAGGAGATGACGTGGAGTTTTCGGTGTGGCTCCCATGGCTCGGTGACAGGTGGGGCCGACGTTTCTGCCTACAACTGCTTGCTCAGAGTCGGAGCAGCTTCAAATAAAATAAGGGAGAGGTATACCTGTTTTGCACAAATATATAACGCATGCTTTGGACACTCAGATCATGCCTGGAGATTCG
This sequence comes from Dendrocalamus sinicus, assembly GCA_036346575.1. NCBI lineage: Eukaryota > Viridiplantae > Streptophyta > Magnoliopsida > Poales > Poaceae > Dendrocalamus > Dendrocalamus sinicus. The sequence goes on from CM070664.1 coordinate 7,331,433, forward strand.
TACACCTGCTACAGTACAGGCCTGTTCTCTGTGTTTTTTGGCTTTTGTTACAGCATCTAACTTTTAAACAGAGTATTTTTTTTAAAACAGGGTCTATAAGTTAATTGTAGTACACGTTAAAATTTAAAAGCGGGTTTTAGGTTTCGCTACAGTACCTAACTTTCAAACAGAATATTTTCGTAAGACAGGGTCTATAAGTTAATTGTAGTATATGTTAAAAACCCAACATCTCATAAGCGAATATCTCTCTATAATCTTTGTCGCAAACAACCCAAAATTCAAAAATTTCAGCCAAAAGTCATAAGGCATAGCCATAAACAAAAAAAAAAAAAAAACAGCCCTACACTTTTTTTTTGAGAAGGAAAACAAAGTCTTCCATTAACCATTGGCTCTAGGCGAATCGCCAGAGACCAGATCAGTAACAAAGGCGGGGACTTGGTTCATGAACGACTCAACCCGAGCGAACAACGCCGCCCATACCAAGCTAGGCTATCACCACCTTGTTGCATGATCTCGGACAAGCCGGATCACACATTGCACAAACGACATCGAAATGAAGCTTCTAATCGACGAAACAAACACCCTCGGTGCTTCTATCCAACTCCGTTGAGGTCGGACCTTCTGCGGTTTGTTGCATCTGTTTGAGTAAAATTCGGCTCATCCCCAACTCAAGAACTCGGCGAAGACTCATCGAGCAGCTTGTGCTTCGGCTGCAAAGGGTTCAAAACTCTCTCGTGCTCCCACAACCCTCCAAAATTCACCATTGTTATTTGAGCAACAAATCCCCACCCACCATCTTGTGTATTGGCTCTAAAAGAAGCGCCTACGTTGATCTTGTACATGTCCATTGGTGGAGGATCCCACTTCAAAATTTCCTTAGCTCCTTCTCGGCCCTTTGGTTTTTGAGCTTTTCAAACTCCTTCACATGATAGTCAATCGATGAACAAATTTACGGGCCCAAGCTCTTCTTTCCCTGCATTGACTTTATTTCTTGCGACCACCATCTCCAAAATAGCACCTGACACGCATCTGGATCCCAATCCAGTCCCAGTTGCCCTCACTGTTTCCTTCGCGTGTTGCACTCACCAACCTAACTCGCACGTCCTCCGGTTCATTAATCTCCAAATTCCTTTACACCTTTGCATTTTAAAACAGATGGCGCCGTCCTCATCACTCTATTGCACATCGGGCAAATTGTGTCACGCTTAATGCCCCTCGTGCTAAATTCCTCCTAATCGCCAAGTCATTATGAGCAAACCTCCACACAAACATCGACCTTATTCGGTGCTTCGAGCTGCCATATTCTCTTCGATCGAAACCGCGTCGTCTCGTTCCCATCTCCACCCGAGGCGTCTCTTGCTTGTTCATGATCCCTTTTCCTTCGCCACCTTGTGGTGATTTCACCGAGAAGGCTCCTTTTGAGTCAAACCGCCAAGCCGGCGATCCTCCATATCTGCATCCGTTTGTAAAGCTAGAATGGTGTTTGCATCCGACTCCCAAAAATGTCTTTCACTAAATCCTCATCCCAAGAGCCGATGGCGGGTTCATGAGTTTGGACACCGAGACAAAGACATAAGCACCTCTAGGGGTTACTATTCGCGAGTCATTCCAAACGGTATCCACTGTCGATCCAAATATTGAGCGAGTTACCATTGCCAACCCGCCACACCACACCTCTCTAAGCAATTGGGCTCCTTGCGAATACTCCTCCGGTATAAGATATGCCCTCTCTTGTACCACACTGCGAGAATGTTCTTTGTTTGGAAAATATTTAGCCTTTAGCACTTGACTGCATAGAGTTTCCGGGTTTGTTAGGATTCTCCACGCCTGTCGTGCAAGCATGGCTAGGTTAAAGAGGTGCAGATCACGAAATCCTGACCCCCTCCTTCTTGGGTAATGTCGACTTGTCCCAACTCAACGATGGATTTTATTTTCTTTGTCGATCGGCTCCACCACCACCTACCTATCATGGAGTTTAGTTCATCACGAGCCCTTTCGTCGATCAAAGCACGACATGGCATATGACGGGATTGCTTGGGCGACTGCCTTGATTAGAATCTCTTTCCCTGCCTTTGATAACAGCTTTTCTTGCCACCCCTGTATCCGCATCCAGATCTTCCTCTTTATATACCCAAATGCTTTCTTGCGTGATTTGCCAATGGACACAGGAAGCCCCAGGTATTTCTCATTTTTTGCTTCCATTGAAATGCGGAGCTCATTGCGAATTTGATCTCGGTCTTCTTGGTTTGTGTTAGGACTGAACAAGACAGAAGACTTGTCCCTATTAATCACTTGCCCTAACGCTTTCTCATACACATCAAGGATCCTTTGTAATTCTATAGCGTCATCCTTCTGTGCCCGCATCAAGATAAGGGAATCATCTGCAAAGAACAAATGATTTATGCGAGGCGCCTCCCTACAGACTTTTATCCCCTCAAATTTTCCTTCTTCCTCCGCTCTCTGAAGCATGGCCGACAACGCTTCTGCACAGAGAATGAAGAGGTAGGGACTCAACGGGTCACCTTGACGTAGCCCCCTCTGTGGGATCACTCTGCTTGTGTAGTCATCATTCACTTTGATCCGATAAGACACAGTAGTAACGCATAGCATGATGCGTTCGACCCAACTCTCATGGAATCCCAACTTCTGCATCACTCGTCTCAGAAACACCCACTCAACTCGGTCATATGCCTTGCTCATATCAAGTTTTATGGCTGCAACACCCCTACTTCCCCGTTTACGCTGATACAAATAGTGGGTGAACTCGTAGGCCAGTAGCACGTTGTCCGTGATCAAACGGCTAGGGACAAAGGCACTCTGTGAAGGCGAGATGATCTCTGGCAAAATACCTTTAAGCCGGTTTGCTAAAGCTTTTGAGATGAGCTTGTACGCCACATTGCATGTACTAATGGGCCTAAGGTCCTTTAGTTTCTCGAGTTTCTTGGTTTTGGGAATCAACACAATTCTCGTATCATTCCACCTGTTGGCATAGCTCCTCCATTCGAACATCCAGCACCTCTTTTTTCACTTGGGCCCCAACCAATGACTAGAATCTTTTATAGAAGATTGCAGGGATTCCGTCAGAACCAGGAGCTTTCAAGTCCCCCATACTTTGTAAAGCCTTCCATACCTCCGCATCCGTGAATGGCGCAATCAGACCCTCATTCATGACATGAGAGACCCGTCTTTGCACACACTCGAACACCTCTTCCGCATGATCTCCTGCATTTGACATGAAAAGTTGTTGGTACTGGTTAGCGATAAAAGTTTTTAGATGTTTCCCCGCCACCACAGCGCCACCATCCTCTACCAACTTTCCCACACGATTTTTCGACTCCGCTCAAAGCTTTGGCATGAAAGAACTTTGTATTACGATCTCCACGGGTTAGCCATGGCGAGTGGGTTCTTTGTTTCCAATAAACATGTTGTTGATCTAGCACCTCTCCAACCTATACCGCAAAGACGTGTTCCTTGTTTACTTGGTCTTGGTGATCCTCCCCTTCGACATCTTTCAAGCTCGGTCTTGGCTTTTGATCCTCTTTTCTAACTCACCCGGAGACACTGCGGTCCCACTCCCACAACTCCACCAACAGGTGTTTTTGGATTTCCATTAGGCTGGATTCCCCCTTCTCAAGTGCTTTACTCCAAGCTTCCCCCACCCTAGTCTCACACTCCTCCTCCTCTATCCACCTTGCTTCAAATTTTTTCATGATATCCATCGGTTTGTTCCAAACCTGCTTCTCCCTCCCTCCTCGTATCCATGATGACAGCCTATGGTCGAGTGTCTAGGATCACCGTTGACAACCCGAACGAGGGGGAACTTTGTCCTCCAAGAGCTATTCGCCACCGCCCTGTCCAATCTTTCCTTCACATAACTCTTTGCATTATGATGATGGTTCCTCCAAGTGAACACATCCCCAACAAAACCCAAGTCATGCAAATCACAGTCTGCAAGAGCTTCACGGAAAGATTCCATGCACCTTTCCGCTCTGGGGGGTCCTCCCTCCTTCTCACAGTTGAACATAATTTCATTAAAATCACCACAACACAGCCATGGCAAGTCACTCCTATCTCTCAGCAATCTCAACAGCTTCCACGATTTCTCCTTTTCTTCACTTCTAGATTCACCATAAATACCAGTGAAGCGCCATTTTAAACCGTCCTCCTCCTGCACCGTAGCTTCAATGTGATATCGTGACATACTCTCCACCGTTAACTCCACCCCTTTTCTCCAGAACAAAACTAGACCACCTCTAGCACCCACGCTATCCTTAACACACATATTTGGCATGTTTAATTTCCACCGAAACATCTCCAACCATGTACTGTTGTGTTTTGTTTCAGACAAAAACAGCACATCCGGGGCCTCCTTCTTCTGGACATCCAGAAGACCACGAACTGCCGGGCCACTCCCCAAACCCCGGCAGTTCCAAGCAATTATCTTCATTTGGTCCAGCGGGATTGACCGAGCAATCCCGCCTCAACAACATTGTACTGCTCCTCCCTCCCTTGACTCACTCCCTCCTCCAAACACTGCTTTTCTTCCTTTCCACGCCTCCTCGCCTCCTCGGTGCTGGTCTCTTCTTGTGCTCATCCCCGGGACGGTGTCGGACTTCCCTTCCCATGGCGGTTCGGGCGCCGCCAAACGTCGCCCTCTTTAACACTTCAAAAGCCCACAGCCATCACCCTCCTGTCTTCCTCCATCTCCCCGTGCAACTCCACCCTCTTTGTCTCTTTAGTTCCCCAACATGCACTCTTTCCCCTACCACCCTTTCATACCCATTTCCATCAACTTCCATGCTAATTTTGCCATCCAGTTGCACCCCCACCAAAGCCTGGACAGCTGTTTGGTCCTCCCCTACCCCCTTCGGCTCCACCTGAATTGTGCTGTGATTGGGAACCAGACTTGGACTCGCCTCCGCCCCGGGGAGACATATTTCCAACTCACTGGTGTATGCACCTTTAGCACTGTCCTCGGAGATTGGTAGTATCTCCCCACCCCTAGTCCGCTCTGTTAAAACTTGATTTTCAAACTCCAACCTCCTCGGTAAGCCACCTCTCTCCTCAACTGCTAAGCATTTAAGTGGGCTTTCGCCGTCGTCCTTCAGCTCCCCGTCGCTCACCCGAGTGGCTTTCCGGGAGCCATCACTACTAGCAATCTTTTTACTCCCCCGGTTCTTTCCCCAGCTCGTCTCTTTGGGCTGCTGTTGACTCCCTCCAGAGCTTCCACCATCCGGCCACCTCCCCCTGCCGTCCTTCCTCCTCACTGGATTTACACGCAACCAGTCTCCGAACTGCTTTTCTTCCTGTCTCCAGCTGCTATCGTCGCAATCCTTTTCCACATGGCCTAAAAGGCCGCAAGAGTAACAGAAATTGGGCAGAAATTCATACTTGAAACCACACCAAAATTCCCCCCTCCTTCCCCCTTCTCCATTATGATCCCCCGAGCTAAAGGCTTCCGAATATCAATCAAGACCTTAACTCTGAGGTATTCCCCAACCGCCAGTTCATCTTCGTCCTTGTCCACCTCCAGTATTTTGCCCTACACTTGCCATTCCTCATCGTGGATGGTAGCTTTTGTTCATTGCCACTTCCTGCAATTCCATGTTTGCCCCTAACCATCATAGCCCGCTCGCGACCATCCCAACGCGGACGCTGTCATCGTTAACGGTGATGGCACTACCCTCCTCCTCGACCGATCGCCTCCCAAGTTCAATTTTTTCTAATAGAATTTGGTTTTTAATTGAAATATTATGCTGTGGTTATTAACTTTTCTAAGACATTTAATTAAAAAATAAAGAGAAAAGAGAAACAATAGAAAACACCGTTATATCTCCACAAACAATACTAATATGACCATGCCATAAATGCATACGATTATAGCTCCCAAGATTGAACAAAAGATGAGTTCGTTCCTTTAGCTTTCATTTGTTTTAAATAAGAATATGATGCTACCTAATGACGAAAATGCATATTTGTTAGCTATACAATGAGCATTGCATCAACGCTACACGCTCGTGGTTGGGATCCACCTAAACGAAAGCTGACCAGCACATTAAGACCAAGTCAATGTTTTCCTCAACTCTTGCTAAAGGTCACCACGTCACTTTAGTTCCAAGTCAAGCAAGAGTTCAAGTTGGACACGTTTTGGAATCCAATTTGGCCTCCGGAGACAACACCAACTTAACCATACATAGATTTCGCATACGGACTCCATTTGAGGTGTATGGGTACATCATCAAAAGCTTATCTTATCCTCTTTCCAACGAATCCGGCCTCACCTCCAAATTCCTTTTAAGCACACCACAATCTTCAAAACAAGTAGGGATTGATTCTGAATCCGAGTCAAAATGTATTGCGCTACCTCCACTTAGGCCCATGGGCCCTAAGGTTGCGTGCTGTCGGACCCCGAAGCAATGACTTTGGATCCTTTGTATAAATTGCACTAGTCTAGGATCAACTATTACACACAGCGGTAACAGGGATACATAGCAAGCACAAGTGACAAGCTTTATTATTAAATAAAAGAGTACGGGCCTTATGACCAAGTTTACATCACCATGCTCATTGGCAAAAGAAGAAAGTAATAACGAAAGCAAATAGATATAAAGGGTGAAGCCCAAGCCTGCCCACAGGCAAACAACTGTAAGATACGGCCTACTCATCCTGATCCTCACCGTAGTCGAAGTCGTCCTCCTCTGAGATGAGACAGTAAATGTGAGTACAAACTTGTACTCCACAAGTCACACAGGAGAATGTAGTATAATGATAAAGGCAACAAAGGAAGGCATATAGGGTTAACTTGAGAATAAAATGATATTTTAAGAAATACAGTAAGTAGATATGAAATTGTAGAGTTTAATATAGTAAGTAAAGACAGTAATTCTTAAATAAAGTAATCGGAGGTTTAGAGCGGTGGTCGCCGGTGCTTCGGTGATCGGTAGTGAGTGGCGAGTTACCCAAACAAAAAAAGGGAAATGAGCGCTCCGGTTTATTGAAGATGGCTGGAGAGTGGTCGATGACGGGCGGGAGACGGTAGCGGCGGCGTGCTCCGGTTAGGGAATGGCTCCGGTGGCGGACTTGGATGGCAGAGCAGTCAACGTAGTTGTTCTCAACGTGGCGAAGCTGGTGGTGTTGTTAGTGGCCCTCAGTGTTGCACTGGTGAGCCGAAATTGCTTTCTGAAGTGGTGCGCTTGGGCGAATTGGTGAGAGCGCGGTGAGAAGGGCTCGGGGTTTGTCAGTGTAATGTGGAAGAGGGGAGGGGGTTGTGCAGGGCTGAGGGGTGCTCGGAGGTCCTATTTATAGTGCTGGGGGGAGAGACACGGTAAAATCCTTCAGCGTAATTGGTGGACGGCGGGAAGGAAAGAAAGGAAAGGATGGAAAGAAGGGGCACAGAAGGAAAAGAGGGCACTAAAGTTTGGGCATTTGATCTCAGACGGTGATCGGTTTCCAAAATTGGAGTAAACAGGGAAAGGAAAGGCGAGCCAACACAAATTCGGGCGATCGGCACCGATTTGGAAAGAGTGGGGGAGGAAGAAAGGAAAAGAAGAAGGAGATAGAGGATAGGGATGACAGGTGAGACCGGGTGGTAAGAGAGAGAAAGAGATAATGGTGAGGATGGCCAGCACAGGGCGAGGAATGATCTGGGCTAGCCACTAGTCGTCCTAGGGGAGGGAGTTTAAAATTCAAAAAATTTATTTTTTATTTTCCAAAAACTTCCAAAAAGCCAAAAAAACCTAGAAAGAAAACGCAGAAAAACCAAATGAAACCTAAAAACTTCTCAGAAATTCTAGAAATCACAACGGACCTACCTAAAATGGAATAAACTTGATTTGGCTTCAAACAACTTAGGTTTTTAATAGATTCTTAATCTAGCCCAAAATAAAAGAGAAAATAAAAGGGCTATAAATTCTAGAAAATAAACCAAATATAATAAGCAAAATTTTGGGATGTCACACATGCCCACCTCCCTGGCTACCACCCCCTTCCCCTCTTTCTCTTATAAATAGCCCTATGATCCTCCTTCTTCCTCATGTTTTGTTTAGATCAATTTAGCCCCTTGTGTGCAAACTTCACGTTGTCTCTTGTATCGATTAGACCAACAGATCCGTGTTATAGAATATCAACTATCTTTGTGCAACTTATATATCTTGCAATTTTTGAATTGCTTTTTTTACTTAAATTCTTGCTTGTTCTTCGGTTGCATACAGGAATTGATCTTTATGATCAGGTGATCAGGTGGACCGTTGTTCTTGGCAAGGTGTAGCAATTGTTGGATGGCTTCATTGTGTTTCATTCAAGTAGCCTCGTCGTCAACGTCATTTTTCTATCAATCTAATTATCATCCACCGAAAGATCGGGATTAAATCCCACATCAAGTGGTATCAGAGCAAATATTGCCTGGTGAGGTTCTAGTTTTAGATTTGTTTTTTACACCTATAACCAAAAAATTACCCTACAAAAAGAGCTAATTTCCACTGTTCAAACCCCGTTGTGCTTTTCAATCTGTTAATTTCAATTTGCTTAATTGAATTTGCATCTATTTTAGAATTGTCTTTTCGCTGGTTATCTCTTTGGTCCCATAAAACTCAAAAAAAAAATCGCTCGTCCAAAACCATCAAGAACACACCAAACCCTAATTCCCAATTTTGGCCAGAAGACTCCCTCTTCTATAGCCGCCACAAAAAACACTATAACTTTTGATTCCGTTGTCCTTTTGGAGTGAGACCACCACATTAGATTCATAACTTCATTATCCATCAGTCTTAAAAAATTAACATCATTCTAGTGAGGAAGTTGAGAGATATCTGCGGTGAAAGTTGACCTAAATTTTGGTTTGAATCTGTAGTAGTCAACAGTTGTGATTTTTGTGTGAATGTTTTGGTCGGTATTCAAAATGTGGCCCTAAAATCAAATTTGTAGAAAAAACCTACCAAGAAACAAATATAAAAAAATAATTGAAAAAGAGGCATCGAACAAAAAGTTACGACCAAAATATTAACGTACTATCCAGTGGATAGAAATTATTAGTTTTTCAAATTTGGGTCAATCCTTGTGCTTTTCAATTCCATATTGTATTATGTTAAATTATCTTGTGTTTACCACTTCTATACATTGTTGTACACTTATTTTGTCCTTCTTCCTTCCTTGGTTGATCAGCAACATAGGCTAAGTACTAGATACGAACTACAATTTAATTCTATGCAATTGCTGAAATTAACTGATTGCTCTCCAGTGCTACATATCTAGAGCCTTCCAAGCTACACCTACTACTAACCATTATAGATCTTGATGTAGTGGCAATTGTTATAGTCATCACTCAAGTCTGGTGATGCGGGGTGTCTGATCTTCACGACGTAGGATCGATAATGATAACTTGGATCCGTGCAACCTGACGAACTGATGGTGCCAACCACTGTCAGAACAGCAACCTGTGACAAGAATTCACCCAACCACACGCTCGTGATCCCGTCTACTCGACCATAAAGCAGACGTGTCACAGCTCCTAAGAATCACAAGAAAACACAAGAACAACGATGTAGAAAACGCCTAATTCTCCTCTAGGTTGCAATCAGATGGCAAACTCTAGGAAGAACAAGTGTATAGCTCTCTCTTGAAAATAATAGATTCAATCATGATCTGCCAAAAATTTACATATTACAAGGCTTATATAATCTTGGGAGGCCGTAAGATCTCCTACACAATTCCTAAAGTGATTTAGACTCGGACTCTCACAAAAAGGAAATAAAAATAAAATTTTGTGATACTTTTAAAGATAAATCCTTCTTTATTACGTAGCCCCTGAAATAAGCTTTCCAACGAATCCAAGATCACCTCAATCGGACATTGTATGTGAAAGTTATTGCCTTTATACGCCATATATGTGGTTAGAGATATGGTCATACTGTTCCAAATACCTCCAAATCAATCGAACAGCTACAAGCATCTCTAGTCAATCCAATGGTGGGATTGTTCAGCTTGGTTCAAACGTTACCATCAATATCAACCATCCAAAGTTGATCGAACGATACAAAAGGGTGACCGTTCGGACTCGACCATCCAAAGTTGATCGAACGATGTAGAAGGGCGAACGTTCAGAGCGGTCCAAACGTCACGGTCGCTATCGACCATCCAAAACCGATCGAACATCATAGAATGAACGAACGTTCAGAGCGGTTTGAATATCTCCAAGGCGATCAGGTGGTCCATTGAAGATCGGATGGTACGACTCATTGGAGTGGCCCGAACATTTCTAAGGCGATCAGACGGTGCGATCGATCGGAATGGTCCGAATATCTCTGAAGCATTTGAGCATCCAATACTGATCGGATGGTTCGAACAATCAAAATCATTTGAACTAGTCTGAACATTCCAGAGGTCTTGCGAGCACCCGATGTGGAAAGGACGGTCCTGAACCCATCTGAGGTCGATCAGACTAATCCGAAGGTAGTTTTTGATACCAGTTGAAATCGTTTGAATGTCCAGAGCATCTTTGTGAGTTCGATTAAACTTGTGGATGATCTGACGTGGTAATAAGGACTTGAACGTGTCTTCCCTTGCTTGGCTTCGTCTACTTCTTCTCCATTAGCTTTGTCTCCATGTTTTCAATTCCAAAAGTTTCACATCGTTCAAATCTGAGCATGCACACTACATTTGCATGAGGTAATATCCAGTTCTCTCGTAAATTAAAACCAGATTCAATTAGGAGTGAGTTCACCTGTTGATTAAACTTTTTAGCTTGTGCTCATGTAATCGGTCCAATTGGGATGTTCTCATCATCTTGTACACTTGAAGTGATGAACAATATACTAGTATCAATGAGACCTTCTAAACACATCTTCACTTTAGGTTTATACAGAACAAGTATGGGTCTGCATATAAATACATAATATAGTAGTAGCTCTGTATCTCCAAATATAATAATTAAAGACCCAATTAAATTAGAGTTCACCTAATAATATTTAATGCAGCTCAATAATTCCTTCTAGTCAAATAATATATTTAACTGAAAAATATTAAGCATGTCTGTATCTGCATCATCCTTCCCTTCTTTAAGAAAAGCCGTCCTCGGCTTTTGATAGCCTTTATTGTTCTCCACAGACGATGTAGGTTCTATAGTTATAAAATCATCATAATGTATCTATGAGACAGGAAGTACTTCATCTTCAACCGTGGTTATCTCCTCATCGTTTATCTCTAGTGGTACCAGTTGTTGATCATTCAACTCCTCTTCTTTAATGTCAACCTGCATAAGGTGAGAAACAACATTAGAAGTAGAGAGTAAATCATTAGTATAAAAAAATAATAATCTCACTTTTTCTATCATCTACTTCTCTCTTTTCTTTTTGTATATTTCTCTTATTCGCAATTTGGATTCTCTCAACCTCACATATGGTGGAATCATACAACTCACTGTTTTTATTGCTCTGACTTAATTTAGCTATGTGGCTCTCACCCTCACATAGGTTTTGAAGCATCTCATCTTCTATAGATCGTGGGACATCAATGGCACAATTACCATTAACCACGATCTCCTCATGTACCAACTTCAGAACTAAAAGATTCAACTTTGAAGAAGGAACACTATCATACAGAGGAAACTAATGGCACTAATCTTAATATTTCTAGTTCATCTAGTATTATTTGTGAGTTACAGGAAAGCTTTCAAGAAGGGGAGCATTGTGGGCTGCTTCTATACACCACAACCATTGCTCCATTTGTGTTGAAAAAGAATTTACTTCTCTAAAATTTCCTCTGATTTAGTTATCTACTCAGATAGATATACTGCACCTGTGAATTTATCTACTGTCCAGCAAAGCATTATTGATGAAGATCCTTTCAAATTGTTGTATAAAAGAAAGCATGATGAATACAAAGTCAATTTGCTGGGAGAATATGATGAAAATGAATTGTATGTCTCATGTTTGTATTGAAAGATCTGTAGTGCTGCCCTACACTTATTCTAATGTGAATAGGTTACAATCCAATACCATATTTTCTAAAGAAGGGGAGCCAAATGAGACACATAGTTCCAATACCATCCAGCCAAAGATCCAAAATTCACGCAACTTTTGATTGAAGAATAGGGGAACATGGTTTTTCACCCCGATCGCAAGATCCAAAATTCACGCAACTTTTGATTGAAAGATCCAAATGTCGTGAAGCTAGTGTACACATGTTTCTTAAGGTCTCAGGAAACTATTCCATTTCTGGATTGAGAAATTCATGACAAATTTGAGACCTTTGCAAATTAAAGCAGCGTACACAAACTAGATCAAAAAATGATGAGCAGATCTTGCTCGTGGGTAGAGAATATCCAAGAAGGCTTTGAGCACGATCCCACATGTCATAGTAAGAAAGAACATCAAAGAAGTCAAATCAATACTCTTGGATCAAGGAAAGATTGAGAGAGAAAATAACGGACTCAAAACAGAGCAGTCATATGACATTGTCGAAGATCATCGAGCGCTCGTAACCGACTGCGGTCGAAAACAATTCGATTAGTAGTCGAGGTGCATGACCACACGATTCTACGACCATTGAACGATCGAAAACAGGTGTGGTCGTAAACGACTAGAAGTAGCAGAGAAGGCACACGACCACCAAATCTGAAATCATCGAGCGGTCGAAATCAGATGCGATGTGATCTGAAACTTGATTGTGGTCGAAAATGATTCGGAAGAACAGAGCAATGCACGACCGCAAGATCTAAAAACATCAAATCTTTTGATTAAGAGATCAAATGGCCGTGAAACTTTGTACGCAAATTGGTTAAGGTCTCAAGAGGTTGCTCCAATCTTGAAACAAAAAATCCATGAGTAATATGAAACCTTTTTGTGATTTGAGAAAGCGTGCACAAAACTGTAACCTTGAGATCGAAAAGATAACCAGACCATGTCCGTGGGAATAGAATAGCCAAGATTGCTTTGAGTGTGATCCTACAACATCCAGCAAGTCAGATCATCAATAAGATCAAATAAGAACAACCTCTCAGATTAAGAAGGGAAAGGAACAACCGAAGAACACAGAGCTGAAAGGAACAGAGGAAAAACCAAACCCAAAACAGAGCAAACTCAATCAGACAGAAGATACACAAATGGTAGATCGAAGATTGATGTATTGCTCACTTTAGATGATTGGTTTTACAGCCACTCCCCTCGGGAGGACAAAGTCTAATCCTAGAGCCCACACCTACTCTCTAACGAGAAATTTTGATATTTGACACTGAATACGTGCGCCTCTCAACTTTTAACCCTCAATTCGCACGCCTTTGGAAATTTAACCCTGTCACTGCGAATTCTTTTGATTCAAGAGATTCTCCTCATTTTCTCTCCTTTTCTATTTTGACACTTGTCACTGCGAAAATGGAGAGAATCCCTTGAATCAAAAGAATTCGCAGTGACAGGGTTAAATTTTCAAAGGCGTTCGAATTGGGGGTTAAAAGTTGAGAGGCGCACGTATTCAGTGTCAAATATCGAAATTTCTCCTCTCTAACCTAACTCCCATGGAAGGGAGGAGGAGCTACCACCACAAGGCTTAGCCAACCTTCTCAAACCCTAGCTCTTGCCTCTCCTCCCCTTTTATAGGCTCACTAATGAACCCAAGACCGAATGGATCCTTCCATTAGGCCAAATCGGGGATAACCCGTTAACCCCACCTAACATTGGATTTTACTCATGCACGCTTCTCAAAGCGGCTTACACTATTAACTCATTAGTGAACCAACTTTGATGCACTTCACATTTTTAGCGCATACAAGACCTAAACCACTTAGCCTAATGCCGCGGTTTCACACACCATCACTTTTCCCGATATTAGGCAATTTACCAACATGCCCCTCTACCGCCTTCCTCGAAGATTTCCCCTTCCTTTGCCACGAAGCTTCGCCCATACTTCGCCATCTTTCATGTGATCTTAATAACTTGTCGTCAAACCTCTCACGCGTTTGGATCTCACCGAACCATCCTCGCTTGCAAACAACCCAAGTCACTTGGCACACCACGTGCTTATCCTCGCATATGACGGCACCCGGCTTCCTCGACTGTCTGGATCTTGACTCCTCCCTGAGCCTAGTCCCGATCCACCTTGCCGTTGCCCGTCATGTCCACCACCTGTAGTTTCTGCTTCGGTTCCTCATCGTCCCAGATTGCAACCACCCCGCATGCCTCAATCATCTTCGGCGTCTTCCTGACCGTTTTGGACCTCAACACCTCCCTATGCCTAGTCTCGGTCCTTCCATGCCTCACCATGACCTAGTTTCGAAGTCCTGCAACCAACACCAACAGGCAAACCATAACGTAACATTGCACAATACATAAGGATCATCAATTTACACAATCAAAATGTATGCACCCAAATTACTGATTCTAATCCTAGAACCAAGCAATAAACTCATATGCACATTAGCAACAAACATCCTGGTCAACCCTAATCAGAACACCAATATTCTAGTGAACAACCTCAGCTCACCGACTAGTCTGATACGACTTACGAGTACTCGAATGCTCAGGGGATGAGGTACTCGAAGCCCACGAGTTTTGACCAGCAGCCTACGACCACATAACAGACGCTACGACCATCGAACACACAGGCTACGACTACCACACAGATCGCTACGACTATCGCTTACATTGGCTACGACTATCGATCACACAGGCTACGACTTCCACAACCGATTGCTACGGTTTACGACTACCGATCACAACCAGGTAGTACGCTACGACCATCGATTATCAAGATACAACTATTGATCACACATAGTAGTTCAGCACTGAAACTTTCGACCACCGCGTGGTAGTTTTGCCGATCGGACCATCCGACCACATAGTTGAAAACAGCGAACACAACTGATTGAATTGACTGACCACAAAGTTGACAGACCAAGAAGCGATTTTTTGCAAAACTCCTCGAAACCAAACTCAATCTTCACACATACTCTAATCCAAAAGTTAATTACATCACAACTATGGAGTGACCTCCACAAAGTCTCATACCACTATAATTTTAGGGTAAATGATCAAATTTCTCTCAAATCTCGCCTGATTTTATCCCTGTTTTATTTTGCTAAAATTTGTAGTGACAAGATGTAAATCATATATCGTGGGTGTGTTTAATTTGTATTAAACAAATGAGAAAGTTTCTGTTACTGCAAAAAAAAATACTGCCTTAAACGTTAATATAGACTAAAAAATTACATGGTGGTATGGTAGACCAGTAAATTTTGAAGGAAACAAACAACAGAAGGGACCAGTATGCAGATCAATCACAGGGCACACGGGATTCATGAACAAGGAAACATATGTGAAATGATTTCTTCTTCATTTAGATATTTTGCAAATTACACGTAGTGATATCTGACAACCTCCGTGTTACAACTTACAACAAAAACATGTACATGGTAGTAGAATTATATGGGTGACTATATATGTAGATCGTAAGGCCGTCAAAACATAAGATAATAACACATCTACAAGACTAGAACAGAGACAAGAGCTCGAACTATGCAGTACACATTCTGGAGGAGCATCCACTGCACTACAATCTTCCTCTTTATGTTCATGTTGTCATGAACTGCTGCGTCAATAAATTTACTCTTAAGCTCGGAAATTCAGAGCCTAAATTACCGTCACTTATCATCCTTCGCAGTTCGCATTTATCATGAGACTGACAGATAAAATTGTCGTCTCGCGGCACCAGCAACTAAGTTGGTCCTATAAACAGGTAATCATGTTTGATAATTTTCTAGTCACCAGTAACCCTCCAGGGGTGACCCCCATCTGAGCTGCTGCACGCTTGGTTGGGTAGAAAGCTGTCCCCAAAGTCACCAACTAATCTCATTTGCATTTCTTCCTGTGGAGAAAGAATCCTGATGCACCGTACGCAATTCACAAAATCCCTACACGTGCAAATTCATTGGCACAAATAGCTATACTAGGAGAGTAAATGAATAAGCATGAAGAATTAAAGACATCAAGAGAATGTGGTCTCATTATATTTGTCCATCAGGTGAAATCAGTGCAGAAGAATGAACTAAATTGCTTAAGTTATGCAGTTAAAAGAGTTGATTTTAGAGTTTCTCCACATTTTTTTGACAGGTAAATATTCAGTTAAAGATAGAAAATATCCCAAAACTTTGATTCTACTCATCAAACTAACTTGGCAACCAATGAATGAAGCATCAGGCGAAATCTCCCCAAGGTCATGTTCACTCAAATTACCTAATGTCACCCATCAATTTTATCTTTCAGTAGTCTTTTCACATTTCCAGAAAATCATGCTAGTTAGTTTTGCATGGGCAAATAAAAAACGAGTTTATGGAGTTTGACTTACTCCCATGGGTCATCACCAACTAGTAGAACATCCTTCTCGTGATCTTCATATACTAGTTTCCAGCCAACTCTGTTTTGATCACCGAGCTGCCCCTCAATACCAAACATCCGGGCAATGTCATGTTTCAGTTCATCATATCCAGAATATCGGTTGATGTCGATAGATCTTCCAACAGCGCCACGCTTGTGCACCTGTACATAAATACTTTGGTCAGTAAAGTGCTCACCACAAGAGTGAGTTGTGTGCTCAAATGTACAATATGCTAGAACAAGACAACACAAAAGCAAATTGGTTTAAGAGCCTAAGGCTAATCTCTGGTAAACTACTGGTGACTTTTGGCTACTATGTTCTAGCCTATAGTGAAATAAGCATATACATTTCTCAGGTCATCATTTTGCATGGAAATTAGGTTTAGCGAACTCTAAATAGGCATGGAGAAATATAGAGATAATTATGTAATTATTTTCTGAAAGGTGAAATAGTCCATTTGTTCTCCATATTAAAAGTATTCCAGTGGCATACTATGAAGTACAAACTAACTTGATAAATACTCGATTACTGGTATGAAATGACAAACCTTGGTGAAGGTTCGCATGCGTTGATGTGCAGGAGCTGAAGCACGGGAATTTCTATTTAAGAATGGGGTATCATTGATTGCAGAATCTATAGAATTGAATGCCATATCAGCAACTCCAAATGAATGTGAAATCATTGAGGATGATAACTCTTGTTGAGAACCCTTTGACAAAATGTAGTTAGAAATGCCATTTCCTGGCATCTGATCCATGTATTTCTCGGTTTCAATGTTATTTGCAAGCAAGGCATCAGCATTAAGTGGTAGGCCCAGTTGACCATCAATGTTCACGCCAAATAGAAGGTTATTTCTTGGATCTGTAACCTCAAACTCACTATCTGGAACTGTGTCTCTCAACAGCTGATGGTGATTGAAGGATGAAGGTGGAAAGTTTTGTTGCAATGATCCATCAGCCTGAGAAAGGCAAACTGAAGTAGCTGAAGAGGATGTGTCCAAGTAATCCATCTGAGGGTTATTGTTTATGTAGTCCTGTCCGGTAGCTGGCCTTTGTTCAGCCATCTTGGGAATCAGCACTGTTGGCTTAACACTCTGATAAGGCTTCAAGTCCTGTTCAATTGTAGGGCCCAACACAACAGATGATTGAGATGTTTTTGCTGCAGTAGGGAAACTTTGGTTCTTGGAGCTACTTGGGATGGACTGCAAAAGAACAGGATTACTGTTAGTGGATGGTGATGTTGACGAAGAGGGAACAGCATCTGTCTTCAATGATTGCATTCCACCAGCCGCATGCAAAGAGCTAGCACCCATGGAGGTAATAATGCCTGATTTTGCAATGGGAATAGCTTTCCCAGGCAAATCTTGAACTGGTTGGTGAGGTTGAGCCTTTTGTTGTGTTGGGTACCGGATAGTGTTACTGTTATGTATACCAACAGCTTGGTTAGTTCCTTGTGCACATTGCTGAGGAGTTGACTGAGAATTTGCCATTTGCTGCTGCAACTCCAAAAGCATTTTCTGCTGCTCCAAGATCAGAGGTTGCTGCGGCTGTAGAGCCTTTAATAGTTGTAGTTTCATTTGATGATCAGATAGCTGTGTATTCATGTTTGCGTCACTGGACACATGAACAGGTTGTATCTTTATTTGCTGCCGTTCTTGCACTGGGTGCTGAACCTGCTGATGATGTTGAGGTTGTTGCTGTTGTAGCAGTTGCTGCTGCTGCTGCTGCTGTAAATGTGGTTGCTGTTGCTGTTGCTGCAGAAGCTGGATTTGTTGAAGGCCTCCTTGTAAGACGGTGTGACTTTGGACCAGAGGTTGCTGTTGCTGGAGTTGAGCCTGGGGAATGACTTGAGGTTGCTGGAACTGAGTCTGGACAACAAGTTGAGGCTGTGCGATGTTTATCTTTGGCTGGCTGCCTTGCACTGATTGAGTAACCACATGCTGCTTCTGGTCGGAATTACAATCTTGGACTACTTTCTGTGGTACTATAACATTTCCCAGTTGGTTTGGTGCAGCTATCACTTTTGCTAACTGTTCAGTCTGTTGGTTTTGTTGAGGTAGCAGTGAAGTGTTGAACTGGATGTTATTTTGTTGCAGGAACTGGGGCTGGAAGCTGATTTGCCTCGATATATCAGCTGCAGACAAATTTCGTACAGGTTTTCCAGCTAATGAGTTTAGCAACTCTGGTTGCATAACTGTGCCAGCAAGCGACGGGTTCTGCTGCATGTTCATCCACTCAACTAAATTTAGACTAGGCACTATGCTGTCTTGAGTATTCTGATCTTTCTTGGAAATCTCCTCACCAAACCATGGCATGGTCCTCTTAAAAAGATTCTCCATTTCAGAGCTCTCATCATCTACAGATATAGTTTATTATAAAAGAACTATGTTATATAGCAAAGGAAATCATTGTTATCTACTTATCTGTTAGAAAGGGTATGCAGTTGATAACTTTGGTGATACAATGATGATACACGTAATAATCATGAATAAAGTGGAATGAACAAAGTCCACTGGTTACCTGTCATCCCAGGTTGTCTCGCGCGTTTTGCAGTGAATAATGGTGAGGGATAGATGAAGAATGGAGCGATGACAGGCTCAATCTCCCAGAGGGAGACCCTGGTGCGCCTCTCACTTGGTGCTGCTTCATCCCATGCAACCTGCATATACATATACTTGTTTCAACAAAAGCAAAGGAGACGTGGCTTGTCAGATTGCATGTTTACTTTGTATGGATCAGACCAAACCTGAAGATTGCGCCATTGGGAGTTTTTCCACCTTACAGGATCCAGATCACTTATACCAGTTATCATACCCATGTACCTGCAGAAAGATGTCACAACTTCCCACTTTCTAGAAAATCTATTATTACTCCGTATAAAACTTGAGACACATAAAAGCACGATGGCATGCACCAAGTTCAAATGCAGCAAACTGATACTTAGAAAAGAAGCAGGTACACAACAAACTCCAAGAATATTTTTAAAGTGCTCTCAAAGTAAGAAGGACGACTGTGCATTCTACAAACTAGGTAAATATGGAATCTATACCTTCTTGTTCCAGATTCTTCAGTTTCAAACATCATTCGAAACCGCATGCCAAGAGATAATTGGTTGCCATAGACTGCTTTCTGGTACTTGGCAAAAGGAATCACAAACTCTGAAGGACTAGCGCTGAAGAAACAAACAAAAAATAACAGTCCAATTGAAACTCCGGATATATCATTTCTTCATATATTAAGCCTCGCATAAGATGGTATTTACCTTGGGTTATAGAATATTGTGAATTGGCTGTTATTTGCTGCTGCATGGGCTGCAGCAGCAAGAATTCCAATATGCATACTATCACTAGACAAGACAGATGATGAGAGGTTAGTAGGTTGCCTATTTGCTCGCCTGATCCCCAAGAGGAGTTGCTGTTTTGCATCCCTACGATCACAATGGCAGGAAGTTTAGTGGCACTAGTTACCTTTCAATATAGATTGATTTGTTACATCAACCCTCAAGCAATACCAAGCCAGGAAATAGCTGACTATCCACACAAAAATAAAGACCCTCAGCATCAACATTTTACCTAATAAATAGGACTGAATCACCAGCAAGAAGTCTCTTTCCACTGACAAATAGGCTCCAGCCAGTAGTCAGCAAATGCCTTTTAGGCTGGCCTGGTTAAGAGGATGAGAACTATTCATAAAATAGAAAAGGAATGCATATGAAACAGCAAAATGGATAAATCGTGAAGGAGCATAGCAGGTTCTAAAATTTTAGAACCAAAGGCCAAGGCAGATATATGATTTTTTTAAAAAAAGAATAACAGTAGGAAAGGATTCTACTGCAGATATATATTATATAAAAGGGGTAGTACATCCTTTTTCCCTATGGATAGCATGGCAAAGTCTTGAAGTTTCTTTTCCAGCTGCCAACTGAAGGGTCTACGTTTTCAAAGACCTTCTTGTTAGATATATGACATTTGAATATGGGTTTGGCTAACATCTATTAGCTTTTACTCATGCCTCATGGGGAACTTTCAAATATTACTTTGTGACTTACCTCGATATATATGACGGAATGTCCAAACGTTATCTTGTAAATCCCGGGCCTGAAGTTCCTGGGCCGGAGGCTGCATTGAAAAGTCCTACACATAGTACAGTGAGAACAAATTAGAACAAACCAAAAGTCAATCAACACCTTTTTCTTGCATAAGAGGTAAAGCATGCTTACAAGAGGAGGAAAAATTCTCTCCGCAGCACGCCGTGGCACAGAGAATCCTCCATGAGTGCTTGTGTCACTCGCTGTCAGTGTTTTGCAAAAGAATTCTGTTTGTGGCCTGGTTTGTTTCAGCGCAAGCTCTGATGCCAGCAATATCTCCTTGTCACACTGTGTAACCTAGCAGTTCCAATTCCAAAATCATGGCTGTACTGGTACGCCACATAATACAAATGATCTAATTGAATTTGGGGAAGTGCGGCCTACATTGCTAACTGGCTGGAGAGTCATTCGAGCATAAACTTCATCTGTGTCAGGATCAGCCTGTCAAGTTTTGTTGAGAGATGTGTCGTATTAAAAGGCTAAATTATCCACATAAGAGAGCACTAGTTAAATGGCGCCGTTGTTCTCCATTTAGTGGTGTTCAAAGAGGCAGAGATTACATGCATAGTAACATTGTGGAGGATGCATATCAGCTTTGATGGAAGATTTGGATAGCTTGGAATTTGTGCATCTGCATCCTTTCGCATAGATGCTGCTACCTGAAATTGGGTATCAAGGAATATGAATTGTTCGCCATGAAACTCCAGACCACTTGCACACAACTTGCAAGTGCTTTCCCTAATAGCTGCGCAGCCTGCGCTTTTATGTATAACACTTGTGCACCAAAAAACACAGATTTTTCATATGAAACTCCACATGATCTGTGCAAGCTAATTAAAAACAGAAGTAAACCAACTAAGATGAGTACTTGATGCAATTCTTTCGTTTGCATGAAAGTCAGGATCATTTAGACAGGAGATTGCATACAGGGTGTCAGAACTGAATTTGGTAACAACTGACCAAAAAGCCCACCATTTGTTGCTTAATCTTTGAAAGATGCTTCTTAATCTTAAGATAATCCACATGACAAACATTTGGCGTATCCTGTGACTAAGGAAATAACAACCATAAATAACACTGGGGGCTCATACAATCAACCAAAACGCGCGTAATCTTTGCCTTGTAAAACAATATGTAAAGGAAAAGCAGGAAGCCAAGATGGGGCAAATGATCAAATATTTCGGCAAATTTTGAGGAGAGATTACAAGCGCGACTTCAGCATTGCATCAAAACGCGCCAAGCCTCCACGAAACGACGATTTAATCCCACCAAGGAAAAAAACGAAAGGGGAAGAGAACAACATGAACAGAAAATGAAGTCTTTTTTAGGAATTTAGGACTCAAGGTAGAAGAAATCCGGCTCCGAAATTTCTCTCACGCTACTGCAGAAAAGGCCACACAAAAAAAAGACTATTTCCCCCCTCAAGAACCAAAGCGAGGCCGAGAGACTCAAGAACCAATGGCCGACGGACACCGAAGCACCATGAAACGACACACCGCTTCTTACCGGCGACAGTCGCAAGGAGGAATTACCAGCACGCGAGCGCGTAGCGACAAGAAAGAGATGAGAGAGAAAAACTGCGAAACCACAAGAACACAACAACAAAAAAGGAACAATTTTTGCTCGTCGAAAAGGGGAGACAACAGCAGCTTTGATCGAGAAGAATCCTCGGAAGTAGGGGGAGACGCGGCCGGCGGGGCAGTACCTGCTCGCTGTGACCCTGGGGGAAGTAGACGACGAGGCTCACCGCCGGCGGCAGCGCCACCAGCGGCCCCGCGCACGCGTACCACAGCTCCTGGTTCACTTTGGTCCTCCTCACCTCCCCCTCCGCCTCGCCCCCACCGCCACCGGAGCTCGCCGGCACCGCCATCGCCGCCGCCGCCATCCCACCCGCGCCCACTCACGCCTGCCCCCGCCGCAGCCACCAGGGTGGCATCGCCGGATCGCCGGCGAGGAGAGGAAGGCGAGCGAATTTGAGCGGTTCCCAAGGAGAGAGAATCGGTAGCAGCGAAGACAAAGAGTAATATACTGCAGTGTCGTGGCCGAGCCTACTGGCTACTGTACTGAGAATGCATTTGTTAATTAAATTGCTAGTTAATTACTGGTTGGCTTCGCCGATTAGTTCATTCATTATTCAACGCGAGTGCAGAAGAACTGTTTATGCAGGACTCACACGTACAAGCGTGCGACTATGTATAAAGGTTTTTTCTCCTTTTTTGTACTATTTTTGTGAAGGTTTTGTACTACTTAAAAAGTGTAGTAATTTTCTCTCCAAAGAAAAAATAAAGTGTAGTAATTGGATTTTTTTAATGTGATTTGTATGTATATGTGGCACTGTGACAAGTTTTTTCTCTCTCTCCTTTTGTCGTTTGATTTGAGATGAGGAGAGAAAAAGGTGGTTTATAGTGTATAGCATTTGTGTCATCTACTCTCTTTGTCGGTTTTCTTTCCTTTCTGCTTACTTTTCATTTGCTACTTATTTTTTCCCTTGCTTTTGATTTGCTACCTTTTCAGTTTTAGGGCTATCAAAAGTCGGAAAGCTAGACAATTTCAGTAACCTTTTCAGCTTATTCTTGGCTTTCTTGCCAGTGCTTGTACTGTTTATAGCACTGTTACAAGTACAAAGGCTAACCACAAAACTGAATGAGGTAATTAAAGAGCACATTAATTATATATGCCTGCTGATCTTTTGCTAGTTAATTTGGAGGTGTTGATGGAACCACTCAACCATAGCAACTACAGGAGAGGACTTTTTTCTCAACTACTGTTAGGCGAAACCAAAGACTGTAGAGCAAAAGCACTTAACTACTATCCTACGTGAATATATAATTGACAGGCTCCTTAAGCCCAGTGTGCAAAATTATTGTGATAACAGTAGCATATGTAAACCGTGAAAATTGCCTTCTTTGTTGTGACTTGTGAGAGCATGCATAAAGATGAAATACAATTCAGTATCCATTATTCATAATGTTAAGACCAGTACGTGTACATACAGCTTTTAAGCTTGAAGATTCCATAACTGAATTACTTTAGGTTTGAAGATTCCACGATGGCAGTGGACAACTAATTAAAGGCCAAAAATTTGATATAAGGCCTATTCGTTTTGGCTGTGACTTTTGAATGTGACTTGTGATTTTGGGCTGTTCGTGTGAGAGATTACAAAGTAACTAAAATTCACATGCAGTTTTTACCGATATAAATGAAGTCGATACAGTATGTACTATAATTAACTAGTAGACCCCATCTTGAAAAGACACTCCGTTTAAAAGCTAGTTACTATAGAAAAACCAAAAGTTAAAGCCAAAATCTGAAAAAGAACATGCCCATATGCTTTCATAAGCTGAAAGGACAGATGAAGAAATTAGCTAGAGAGGGGAATATAATGGCATCTAATTAAATGGAATTTTTCAGCTGCAATTCAGAAAGAATGAGTTAATTAGGAGGCCGGGCGGTGCGGTAATTTTCCAAAACTAATAGAGTTTATCCCAATCCAATCTATAACCTGAACTGACTACCTAGTTGGAACCATGCATGTCCACGTATGTGTTCTACAGTGGGACGGTGAGTAAAAGGAGATGGAGCTACGTGGAATGCTTTGCTTTATAAGGTAGAAACCATGAGTTGAATTAAGAAACGAGATAAATAATAATATCAGTCATGTTTAGAGTCTAAGAAGCATTGGCTACAAACAAATGTCGGTAGATTCCAGCAAGAATAGCTCTCAGGAAAGAAGGCCAAAAAATAAGCGTGTTAGCTCTGAAGATTGAAGAGCTTTGTGCAAGAGTATATTTAGGGGGTGTTTGGGACTGCTCCACTCCACATTTTTTAGTTCCGCTCCACATTTTTTAGCCAAACAGGTTCAGCTCCACGCAATCTGTTCGAGGAAAAAAGGTGGAGTTGTGAGAGCACCTAAAGGGGTACTCCACAAACTCCAGGTTTTTTGTGGAGCTGCTCCACGGTGGAGTTTGTGGAGCAGAGTTTGTGAAGCAGTCACAAACACCCCCTTAGTCTTGTTCTATTTTGAGGATTTCTTTCTTGTTTTTTTTTTTCAGAATTACATCTCAAGCCAAGACCCTAATACGAATAACCGATCTGTGCCTAATGTTTGCACCTAATATTGAGGTAGGTGTTATACATCAATCAATATACTCTCACTGATCGAAGTCGTGCTTGTATTGCAGCAAAACCACTCAAGCTGAAACAGTATTCAGATAGTTGCGTGCATGCAAGAAACATTATTCAGATAGCATCGTGGCGTTGGTTGTATCGAACGATGGGTAGAGGATACATTCCATGCTGTTGAGAGTTATCTCTAGGTAAGGATACAAATGGACCGAATAGTTTTCGGCCATATATCCGAAAGCATCTAGTTCTAATTCAAAGCAAAAAAAGATATCTAGCTATTTTTTGGATTTTGGATTTGAAACCAAATAGTTTTTCCCGGATATAAGATCAGATTCGAAATAAAAGTATCTGTCGAATTCAAAGCTATCCGAAAATTTAATCGTATATATCCAATAAACTTATCTCAGATATCCAGTAAACTCTAGACTCATGAAATCATGCCTTAGCCGATCAACCTAATAGACAAGCCTATAAGACCATGGGCATATGTGTACATGAGTAGCCTCTTATTTACCTGGAATGAGCTTGAGAGAGAAATCAGCCCACAAGGCTTTTTAGTATTAAAATTAGTTTTAAATTTTAAAAATACAGAATTCAAATAAATCCAAGAAAAATTGCAAATGGACTTAGAAAAATTCCAAACAATCTAGGCAAGTACTTTTGAACATAAGGAACTTTAAAAAAACTTTTGAATTTAATTGATGTAGTTAAATTTGTTCGTTAAACTCCTAATGAGTTGCATTTTGCATATATAATACGGTTGATTGATCCTTTTAAGTGTGACACATATGGGTTCTATTTTTGCCCGATATCTGACTAAATATTCATAACTAAGACTAACTGTATTTGAAGCGATATGTATTCACTCCGCATTTATGATCAAGACTATCTGTATTCATATTCGTATCCAGTACTTCTCGTGCCTGACTCCAATTTTAAGAAAAAAAATATAAAGTAAGTTGCAAAATGATCCAAATTCATCTGTATCTACTCTGATTGCATCATAACCTAGCTTAGCTTAGCTAGCCATACACGCATGCATGCATACTGTTTGCGGCGAGTGACGCTGCACCTAGAGGCCATGTTCTATCGATCTTGGACAGGGCGTCCAGCTAATACTCCGTGCCTAACAAACAGCAATGAACCGCTGAATTATAATTCTGCATGATTGGCTCTGTCCGAGGACTCGCTCGA
Source organism: Dendrocalamus sinicus (assembly GCA_036346575.1). Taxonomy (NCBI): domain Eukaryota; kingdom Viridiplantae; phylum Streptophyta; class Magnoliopsida; order Poales; family Poaceae; genus Dendrocalamus; species Dendrocalamus sinicus. The sequence continues at coordinate 7,357,197 of CM070664.1, forward strand.
TCACTCGCTAGCTTCTTTCTCTAAACAAAGCTCCTTGGCCATGGCATAGGCTATAAATACCAATCTGCATTGCATGCCGTGCGTTCATCGACCAGCTGTGATGGGGTGGGCACTGTTCCCTGATGATCATATATACTAGTACTAGTCTACTACTCGTCCATAATCTAGGTGGTTCAGTTCAGTTCAGGAGCCATGCATCGACGTGGCAAATCTTCAGTCCAGAATGCGGCCTATGGGAAATTTGTTAGTTTTGTATACTCGGTGTCAATGCAAGAAAATGCTTCCTAGATTTTTGGTTTTGTTTGGCACATGTAAGAAAACATTTGTATGGGGTACTGTTAAGATTAGGGATGAAAATAGATCGGATACGATCGAATAGCCTCAAGTACGAATACGAATTTATATTTTAAAAATGAATACGAATTCGAATATACTCGAATATGAATATGAATCGAATGTTGTAACGGATACGAATTCGAATTGAATATGTATTTAATTCGGTCGAATACGAATATCCTCCAACAACTTTTGTAATAAATCTCGGTAAAATAAATTCCTAGTGGTTTTGCCGGTCTTTTACCGGTTACCGACGATAGGCATAGGAAACGGATCGAATATGAATCGAATAGTCTTAAATACGAATACAAATATTCTCGAATACGAATATTTTCAAATATGGATATAAATATTCTTGAATACGAATATGAACATTTTCGAGTATGGATTTTGCTTACTACATTTGTATTTTCTAGGATACAAATATCGAATAAAACATACTATCTGTTACCGTTTCCCACCCCTAGTCGATCAAGAAAGATATTGGTTCATGTTGAATAGTATATTAGTTGCTAGGGCGTTGGGTTTCATATCTTAGAAAAATATATGTATTTCTAGTAGGTCTTGTATAAAGACTAAAAAGCGTCTATATATGCATGGTATTGCTTTTTTTTAACTACACAAGGTTTTACTAGGTATGTACAATGATATAGACAATAATGATATAGATAACTGTTGTCTATAATAACCTCTATATCATCTATAGACGGCACTAAAGACAGCTCATACAATATATTGTCTTTGTACATGTCTCTATAAACAGTTTCTCCATGACATAATATGTCTTTTCTCATATTACAGTCGTTTTTTCTATAAGAGACTGCATAATAATTCTCTATACTTTCTCCATCTCTCTTCCACATTATCTCGTGTCCTACGTGGTGAGACTTATAGACAGATTACGTCATACCATTATACGTAGCCTAACCTAGCTAAACGATTGCTATGACGGATGTACATTGTTGTCGAGAAAAACAGGCTAGCATTGCATACTAAAAGTAAAATATATAATTGCTCGAGTTTTCAGTTTCTATTTAATTTCCATGCTAGCTCCATGGTTTAGCCTTGAGGGGTACTGAAGCCAAGAAAACACGAAGTTGTGGGCAGCTGGCTAGCTCTCGGACAGTCGGACGTACTGTAGCTAGTACTGGATAATCGTTGGCTAGCTAGTACAGGTATTTAGGATCTGTTTGGCACAGCTTCACCAACAGCTTCATGAGTTTTTGTGAGCTGTTTTTTACCAAACACCCTTTTTGCAAACAGCTTCATGGGTGAAGCTCCTTTTTTCTGCTCTCACAAAGGAATAGGGAGAGGTGAAGCTGAAAAAAGTAGCTTTTCACAGCTCTCTCCCTCAGGCCCGCAGTCTTAGGAACCCACTGCCCCTCTGGTTCACTAAAATTACACGCATTTGCCACTAGTCCATCCCGTTCACCTCTCCCGTTCACCAAAATTTGCCACAATTGCCCTCTCTCAGCCATGCATGAAGCTGTTGATGAAGCTGTTTTGCCAAACAGTTTTCCAAAATAGATTTAGCTTCATCGGTGAAGCTGCTTGTGAAGCTGAAACAAAAAAAACAGCTTCACTAGTGAAGCTGAGCTATGCCAAATGGGGCCTTAAATTGAAAGAAATTAAGGGACAAAAGAATGGAGTTAATCACTCGAAAACCCTATCCATTCACTATCCCTTCGCACGGGCACCGCAGTCAGGCAGGCAGCCATGCATGCCACTGAATGATCATTCTGCTCGCAGAAGCCGAACAGCATCCAACCATGCATGCAGCAGCTGTGAACTTGCAGCAGTCTTGCAGATAAGCTGCCATTTCGCATGCATGCATGATGCATGGGTAGGATCGATCACTGCTCTCCTACTGTGCTCCACATGCAGATCGATCGATCGATCGATATTGCTGTGTCGCTCGACCAGAGTGCAGCAGCAGTGCATCGAAGCAATGAGCAACTATTGCAACTAAGGAATCGGCTGTTTTGCTGTTGCACTTTCCAAGCCACTCCTCGAAAGTGATATACAGATCGATCAAATACATATGACAAGATTAATCCGACAACACGCACCGCCGACATGTAGTTAGCTAGAGATCAGGAGACGGATTGAGTGACCCGAACAATAGTTATGCACCGCTTGAAAGACGGGATTTTCATAGGAAATCTAAAGAAATTGAACGCGTAAAATTTCTAAGGGCCTGTTCTTTAAGGCTTTTAAAAATAGCTTTTAGCTTTTGATGCAGTATCTAACTTTCAAACGAAATATTTTTTTAAGACGGGATCTACAAGTTAATTGTATTACATGTTAAAAGCCCAACATCTATATCAACCAAAATCTCGAGCGAGTATCTCTCTCTCCGTAATCTCTGTCGCAAACAACCAAAATTCAAAAATTTCAGCCAAAACCCACAAGTCGCAGCCGTATCAAACAGACCCTAAATTTGAAATAGGTCGTTACTTAGGAGATTTATAGATGATTATCGTAATGGATAACAACCTGCTCGCAAGGAAAATTGTTGAGGATTATGGATGGACTATACTAGTGTAAAATAAAAATTTTACCATGTAAACCTTGAAGCCGTGTGAGTAAAAGATCATGGATCATTACCACTAGATGCGCAGTGTAGCGGAAGAACCACTAGACGCACGTGCAGCGGAAGAAAAATTGAAGCAGCCTGGTTCAGCGTAGTGCACGTCGATATAGTGGAAGTAGTCAATCATCCAACGTCTCTAGAAAGAGATCATCAGAAGCCGATCGTCCTCTAGTGGTAGCCGATCTTCACAAGCTAATTGTCTTCTCCTCAGGTCATCCCAATTAGCGTCGTAGTCGCAGCAGCGTCTCTACCGAAATCCACATGTCCAGAAATAGAACACCATGTGCCGGTGTACTAGCACCAATGTGCATAGCCGGGCCTTAGGAGGCGGCTACGGTTTTGGTGGGTGGTGTGATGTCTCTCTCTTTTCCAAAACCCAATGCACCCCTTTATATAGAGCCTCTGACCGAATCCTTATCCATCATGAGTAGAGATCTATTCCACTTGGATAGCCTCTAACCGAATCCTTATCTAATGCGAGTAAAGATTGTATCACACTTAGAGTCTATCATCCAGACTTATTGTTCCAACCCGAAAAATGTGTGACCATGTAAATTTATGTATACTTGGTTATAACCCAAAAACACCTTTTCAATCACTGGTTGGTTGAAGAATCCAGACACGTTATTATAAGTAAATGCTATATTTTGATAACTAATGATAATCATATTGTGGGACTAATATTTTTATTGAGTTGGATGATGAATAGATTATGTCCCATGATAATGGAGATTTTGGATGGCTTCATATGTTAATCGTCGTCAAGTCAAGCGAAAGATATCATGTGTTATGGCTAAAGTGTGAAATCCCAAAATTTTAATTTCATTTAATTGGATTTTATTAGATTTCTTTTATTTTAGCCTAGAAAAAGATCTGTGAAAATTTTAATTTTTACTGCAGTCAAATCATGTTGATTTTATTTTTGTTGAGTTCCTTGTGAATTCTAGAATTTTTGAGAATTTTCTACTATTTCTAGGCCTTTATTTAATTTTTGCGCTTTCTAAAAAAATCAAAATTCCCAAAACCCCCCTCCCAGGTCGACACGTGCTTGGCCTGGATTCTCCCTTGCCTCCACGTGGCGCCATCCCATGCACCCGTGCCTCCCCTCTCTCTCCCTTCTCATGGATGGCCCGAATGCTCTCCTCTTTCCACATGTTGCCATCCCAGCTGCTCGCCAGCCCCCTTCTCTCTACCTTCCCTCCCTCTCTCACCGACGCCTGGGCCCTACCGCCTCCTTCTTCCTCCTACCGCCTCCCCCTTCTCTCTCTCCTAAATCTCAAGCGAAAGATATCATGTGTTATGTCTCAGAGATTGTTAAATCAACCCTGAGCTTGCCGAAAATTCACTAGAGGACCCTTGAGATTTAGGAAAACCCATAGCCTTTTCTCCTACCATTGGCCACCACCACCCATCTCCATGCCCCCCAAAGCCCCAAACTGTGCCATCCTAGGAAGCCATCTGTACCACCCACACTCGCTGGAGAGCTCTGCTTGTGCCGAATCACAGTGGGGATGATGCCTCTATTTTCCTCCAAAGGGAGTCGGCCGAAGGTTGAAGAAGATGTGTCGTGGCTCAATCCCGATCGTCCGTGCGTGGCCTATCCACCAGTTATACGCGCATGCGCCTGGGCCATTTGGTTGTGCCTTGTTGGGCCTAAACAGCCGGCCCACTGGGCCATTGAGATTTAAAAAACCCCGCACGGGTTTTACTATTCACTCGGGTCGGCCCAACACTGTAAAGGCTACTGTTCATCCGAGCCCACAATTCAAATATACCCTATTTCGATCATTTCAATACAACGAATCCATGTTTTTACCTCCGTTCCACCAATCTCAACTCCAATAAAATCCAAATCATCTCCATTTGGTTTTTATTGCATTTTACTCATTTTTATTTTATTTATTTTCCTAACTTGATTAGTTTTAAGCACGGACCTTATGTTATTTTATGTATTTGCGTTAGTTCCTGAGTATTCCGAGGCGACAGTACAAAGAACGGAACCAGGCATCAAAGTATATGACACAATTGAGTTCACAGAGCAGCAATGCAAGTTACAAATTTTTGATCATATTGAATCCCGTGAAATTTAAATTATTTAATTACAGTATTTGCATTAATGTTATATGTAAAATATTATCTGATTAAAATAAATGTTTAGAATGGCTTGCTAATTAGTTATGTCCTACCACTGAAAAATACCCTATTTAATTTAAGGCAATATTCACCTTGACAAACTTTAATAATACTTAATTATTGTATGAATAAATGTAGAATAGCTCACTCAAAAATTTTGTACTATTAAGTGACTTGGCTTTTGGCCGGTAGAATTACTAAAATAGTTACAGGGTAAAGGGGTCTTGTGGAAAACCACAAGATGGTCCTTGTCCGCGACTTTACCCTGGGGTGGAGACTTGTGCAGAAGAGTGACAATGCCATCGAGGATGGCAGCCTCAAGGTGAAAAGTAAGGGCAAAGCTCGGAGAAAGTAATGATGGTCTTATGCTGAGCAAATAACATAGTGATCGCCTAACCACAAGTTTTGACTCGTCAAACCTAATCTAGTAACTGTTCAAATCGATTGAATCTCTATAGGAGTAAAGAGGAACTGGTATGGGAGAGGGTAAAACCATACTGAACAAAAGTAGATTCCTCTCAGGACGGGCAGAAGATATCTAACTGAGTCGATGGATACCTAGGTCTGAGCTAGAGATCTACCGGGTAGAGTCTATATAAAAAGATGAGCAGTGAAACAACCTTGTTTTCTTAACTCAGTCATGAGGGTTAAAGAATCTTGTGGGTAAAGCTGTGCAACTCTACAGAGTAGTCACAGTAGTATTTTTGAATACACCGTGCTTTCAGTAAAACAAGCTATGCTCAATGGGTGATTCCAATAGCGAGGCATAAGTAGATTTCATTATATTTTAATCTGAATAAGCTGAGTAATCAAGTGTTGAAAACCCCCTAATTTTGAAAAGTTTTCGTTTATGTTTTCTTTTTCAAATGTTTACAAATAAAATTACATCCACACTCATTAATAAAACCAGTATACTTTCATCCATTGAATATTCTTGTAAGTAGATAAGTTAGGATTTACCTTTGTGACTTGTTGAGTACTGTTGTACTCATTACTTGCTAAACAACAAATAAAAGATTATTGGGACTACGATGATCAATCTGTTGATGAAGTTCTAGATAAAGCCTACTACGCTAAAGATGATTGGTTTTAGATCTTAGCAGCGCTCAAGTTTGCCTGTGGGTCCTCCTTTTGTAATGTAAGATAACTTTGGACTTGCATGCTCGCTGTGTCAAAATTAGGTTGCTAAACCATATTTCTGTTATAAAGTTTGACTTTTTTACTGTAAATATATGTTGTTGTGAACTTGTGATGCACACTCATATATATAGTATTTTATAACTGAACAATACTGAATGGTTATGGAAATCACGGACGCCTCTAGAAATAGGTGCGATACAAACGTGTTCGGATGGAAGGAGATACGATAGAAATCACAGTCCGCATCCCGTCTGATTCGAGTTCGACTGCATGTGTTACGACTGTCGCGCTCACAATGGACGCCGAATATGACTATTTGCCTCGCACGATCTTACGTGAGAAATACAGCGTATCTATCTATCTGAACAGTGGTCATATATTCGCAAGCCCGGAATAACTTTTAATCTGTAGGTGTCACAACTAGAGAGCATCTTGCGAGTAACAAAGAGCTGGCATCACCTGACTTTTTTTATGAACGACTAGTTCGAATAGTACTAGAGTTTTCCCCCCAAAGATTAGTTAATCCGAGCACCTCCTTGCGCCGCCCAGAATGTAGGAAAATTATTTAGGGATTTCATAGAAAAGAAAACTTGCACTCTTACCAGATGTGGAGAATCCTACGAAAGAGCCGTACGAAGAAAAGTTATTTCCTCTAATACAAACATCTCTTCTGTAGGTGCTTAGATATTATATTATCTATTAATAGATATAGTTATACACATAAGCATTTACTAAGCACCGATGCTTATTTGCTTCAAAATAAACACCTTATCTATCTTATGTGGTAAGAAAAATCATTTTTTCATTACTAAGCATCTCTTTAAACGTCTGTATTATACATGCTCTAATATATTTATAGACAATAGCCAACAACTTAAACTAGAAACCGGGGCTTTTAAACCGACTGGAGTGCCCCGTAATCTCGGAATCTGTCTTTTGTAGTTGTCGACTTCACGTGTAGCTCAAAATGGTCCTGCCACAGTGAGTTATGTCTAACAACAACTAATAAAAGGGATATCATTTTTCGGAAGAGGAGAAGCGCCTCCCTTGTCACAATCAAGTTGCTCTGTACTTGACATGCATGTTATACAGCAGGGATGAGCATCTAGACAGCTGGCACGGTTTTATCCAGATCTATTTTAGCTTGTACTGTAACTAACTAAGCTCTAAGTACATGCAGGGAAAACAATTTTTGGCCAAATTTTATGAAATTTGTCGAAATTCAGTTTTCTCGGTCCACCTCAACAAAAGTCCAATCTAGTAAAAAAAAAATACGATCCATTTTGAATTTTTTAGTCCAGCCCACCACCCTATCTCTCTCATGTACCAAAGACTCCCATCGTCATTTGGTATCCCCATTGCGCCGATACAGGAGAAGGGGCCGGGGGAGGCAGTGCCAGTAAAGGAAAAGGGGGAGGCGACGCTGGCAAGGGAGAAGGGGCCAGGGGAGGCGGTGTCGACATAGGAGAAGGGGTGAAGACAGCGTCGGCACGGGAGAACGGGTGGAGGTGACGTCGGCATGGAAAGGGGAGATGAGGGAGGTGGCGTTGGCATGGGAGGGAGGCGGTCATGGTGTGGAGGCAGTGCGGATGCGGCCGTTGGCATCAGCGCAGATGCAACCACCGCCGAGATCTGATAATTTTTAAATATATTTGCATTTTAAAATTCAAATTGTATTTTTTTTTAATATTTACCGGATTTTTCAGAAAAAATTCTGAATTTTTCGAAAATTTTGAAAATCAGTTTCTCGATGGGTTCCGATATTTTGTTATGTATCGAAATTGTTTTCCTGAGATCATGAACTTGCGGTGATTGTCGCCGGTCCAGCTATAGTTGATTAGACACATGCTGCTGGGTGACTCTTGACGGAGAGGTTGATCGATGGAGATGCCATTCTTTGAACCGACGCGAGCAGAGCAAGAACCGCCGAAGCAGAAGAGACGAACAGCGTCCGTCGATCCGGGGTAGCAGCGCTGCCGCGATGGGACGTCTGACGCTATCCGTCGGCCTGACTCCTAAACCAAAACAGAAGGGATTGGATCGCATTAGCCTTATCTGCCGCCACACTCACAGAGAGAGAGCGCAGGAAGGCGCCAAGAGGAGCTAGCTAGATGCGGATGCTTAATCAATTTGCTTCTGTCTCCATGCATGCAATGGCACCGCATTGCAGCCAGCTCAAGCGATGGTAGGGCTTGCTTGCTTGATGGAGGAGCATGCATGCATGGTGGTTGCCTGCCGATCGATGGGGACGATACATGCCTCGCTAGGGCCCAGCCTGGCCCGGTGATCACTGTTCATGAATGTCTCATCGGCACCTACCGATTAAAGTCGTTTGGACGGCTAGCTGCAATGGAGGTCGATCAGGAGATGAAGCCCGAAACCTCAAGAGAACTTTAATTTCTTGCATTGTGTCTGCCCATTTCATACGAGGAGACGATGCCTCGTATGATAGCGTACTAAAGTTTTTTCATCTCTTCACTCATGATCTTGCAATGAACATGAGAATGTCTTGTGTAATGTACTACATACAGCTAGCAGTCTAGCATGAAGATCTGACATGAATAAATATGAGATGGTTTCCACTTTGATCAGGTAGGCGAGCACAATGTCATGCGTACGACGTCTAAAGCGGCCATCTTTAGTTTGTTGACCCTGCCATTGCTGGATCTCATTGCTGGATTTCCCCAACCTGATGGGATGGCAAAGCGAGCACCTTGTCATCATTCAGCCATTGTATATATCTTTTGCGTCGATCCATCCCGGTTTATGCGATGGGACATCACTACGAGCAGGCATATGTATTCCATTCAGCCATGATAACCACTCGATCGATCAAATCTCAATGAGAGACGCAACAAATCTTCCTGCCGATTGGCTCATTTGCAATTGCAGTTTTCTCCTTCCTATTAGTACAGCCATTTTCGGTACAGGACCTATTAGTACAGCCATTTTCGGTACAGGACAAGAAGAGAAGGAAAAAAGAAAAGGAAGCAATGTGAAATTGTTCCACAGATAACTCCGTCGAAAATATCTTAATGCAATGGGGTATGTGAGTGATGAAACCGGACCTTGCTAAATATAGTTCAGATCATGATGAGTCAATCTGATCCGCCGTTATCTTTTAGGTATACTCTAGAAACAACTAAATAAAATTTCATCAAAACCCATATAGAAGATATCATATGAGATATGGATTGAAAAATATTCCGGGCTATCTTTTCTCAAAATATGAGGATATGAGACATATGCAAAACATTTGACGTCTAATAAGCTCACGCCCAAATCAGATAAATGTTTCTTTGTGGGGTATCTAAAGAAACTAAATGGTATTACTTTTATAAAAAGGATAAAAACAAAGTATTTGTCGCCCACAACAGTGTTTTTTTTAGAGAAAGAGTTTCTTTTAAAAGGAGTTAGTGAGAGCAAAGTGCGACTAGAAGAAATTTGTGAACCATCAGAAAATGTTTCAGCTCATTTTGAATCTCCATATGATGTACAAGATGTTGTAAAACCTATTAAAGAGGTATTGGACCCACATAGGTACGAAAGACCACGTCAATTCCTGATAAGGTATCATCATGATATTTTATTGTTAGATAATGGTGAGTTTAAGACTTATGAGGGAGCAGTGATGGGTCCGGACTCTAATAAATAGCTTAGAGCCATGAGATCCGAAATACAATCCATGTATGATAATTAAATTTGAAACGTGGTTGATCCGCTCAATGGTGTAAAAACTATTGAGTGAAAGTGGGTTTTTAAGAAAAAGATAGATATTGATGGAAATATTTATATCTATAAGGCACGGTTAGTGGCGAGGGGTTTCAAACAAATTCAAGGTGTGGATTATGATAAAACTTTCTCGCTCGTCACTATGCTAAAGTTTATTCAGATCATCTACCTATTGTTACATATTTCGGTCATAGGATATAGCAGATGGATGTCAAAAGGGTTTTCCTAATTGGAAACATGTATGCATAACACAACCCGAGGGTTTTGTCGATCTACAAAATGGTAGAATGATATGCAAGCTTCAAAGATCTATCTATGAATTGAAGCAAACTTCTTAGAGTTGGAATATTCATTTTGATGAGGTAGTCAAGAGGTTTGACTTCATCAAGAATACAAAAGAGCCTTCTGTTTACAAAAAAGGCTCGTGAGCGCGCATTTATTTTTCTGGTCTTATATGTGGTGACATATTATTGACTGGAAAAGATGTTTCTATACTTCAATCTGTCAAGTCTTCATTAAAAAAAATAACTTCTCAATGGAAAACTTAGAAGTGATAGCATATATTTTGAGTATAAAGATCTATAGAGATAAAACAAATAGGCTAATTAGATTAGGCTAAGATACGTACATTGACAAGGTATTGAAGTGGTTCAACATACATGATTTCAAGAAGGGTTTCTTACCTATGTCACATAGCATTGGTCTTAGTAAGACTCATGTCTTTCGACACCTAATGAGCAAGACCAGATGAATAAGATTATATATGCTTCTGCTATTAGGTTTATCATGTATGCCATGCTTTATACTTGCCCAGATATGTCATATGCTCTAAGTGTTACGAGCAGATATCAGTCAGATCAAGATGAAGGTCACTAGATAGCTATAAAGAACATCCTAAAATACTTGAGAAGGACTATAGATGTGGTCCTTGTTTATGGCGGTGAGGAAGAATTAGTTATAAATGGTTACACTGATGATAGTTTTTAAATTGATGAAGATGATCTTCAATTGCAATATGGGTTTGTGTTTTATCTTAATGGAGGAGTAGTGAGCAGGAAAAGTTCCAAACAAGAGATGGTTGGTTATTCTACAACAGAAGCTGAGTGTATTGTGGCTTCTGAAGCTGCAAAGGAGTCAATTTGGATGAAGAAGTTCATATATGAACTAGATATGGTCTCTAGTGCTTCTAATCCAATATATCTCTATTGTGATAATAGTGCAACCATTGCACAAGCCAAGGAGCCTAGATAGAATCAAAAGTCCAAACACATTTTTGGTGTTTTCATCTCATTCGTGAGATTGTTGATAGAGCCGATGGAAAGATATACAAAGTGCACATGAATTTGATTATTATTGATCCGTTGACCAAGCCTCTCCCGTAGCTAAAGCATGAGACGCACACAAGAGTTATGGGATATTACATAATTGTATGATTGACTCTAGTGCAAGTGAAAGATTGTTAGTGATATGCCCTAGAAGCAATCATGAAGATGATTGTATCACTTATCTATTTATAATCTTTTGAATAAATGTTATTATGTTCTTTGAATGAATTATCATTTATAAAGGTTAGCAAGTATATGACTTGTTGGTGAAGTTCTTTATTTATTGTATAATATCATTCTAAAAGATCCCTAGTCGGATATCACTGGTCAGGATACTAATGACTTATAGACATATATTGATTGATTACCATGTTTCACCAGTCATAAATATAGGGATATCAAATCAATAATGTCGACACATGTTAGAGAATATGGTGTTGGATTGACCCATCTTAAGAAACTGTTGAGATTGTTATATTTTATATGTTATCAATTAGTCTCAACCAATGATGATATATAATCCTTGTATCTGATATCAGCATAGTTTTCTAGATATGTAATAATACACTTAGTGGTTGCTAAATGATATTCCGTAACCAGGTAGTTATAAATGTAGCTTTCAGGTATATTATAAAATATGTGGAGGAATGTGACTAGTAGGATATGGGATTTACTCCTGCATAATAGGAGCGATATCTCTGAGCCCCTTGATGTGATTAGATATAGAAAGTGTATGGCCATGCCATGAGTGGTCGAAAAGTTAACCACTAAAGTTATCCATCATTAGATCGAAAAAATTGAATAGTCCATGAATGACATACTTCTCACCTGGATTTCGATCATGTATTGTAAAGCAAAAGGAGAATACGTAAACAAGTCAATTAGTCTGACCGAATACGAACTGATCATATGAGTATACTAACTGGTTGTGAGCTAGTTAGATATATCACAAACTGGTCTGCGAACTGTTCATATGAGGATACGAGCTAGTCATGACTATATACGATCTGGCCATGAGGAGTTATGAGCTGATCGTGAGTGATTAAGACCTAGTTACATATCATATTGTGTAAGATTCATCCAAATTTATTTTTATGTATGTTTGGGGGTCGATATGTCCTACTAAGAACCGTTACTAACTAGTGATCAGAAAAGGTATTTCTAGATTACAACCAAATATGCATGAACCTATATGATCAAATACTTAACGGGCTAGAACAATAAGAGTTGGGTGATAAACTTCGAATAGGATACAATCTTTACTCGTATAAGGTTTGGATGATAGAATCCGAGTGAGATACGATCTCTACTCGTATTGGATAAGAATCTGATAGGAGGTTATATATTCAGAGAGGAGTGGGGCTGAGGGTTGCATTGGAACCGAGAGATAGAGATCACGGAACACACCCACTGAAACCATAGCCGCTACCTCTTGCAGGCCCTGTTGTGCACACTAGTACTAGCACACCGGTGCATGACGCTCCATCCCTGGATCTGTAGACTTTGGTAGAAACGCTGCTACGACTACGGCGCTGATCGGGACGATCCGAGGAAAAGACGCAATCGGCTCGTTGGGATCGGCTACCGCTTTAGGACGATCACCTTCCGAGAACGCTAATCAGGATGTTGAATAGTCAACTATTTCCACTACATTGACATGCACTACGTTGAACCGGACTGATTCAACTCTTCTTCCGATGCACTATGTATCTAGTAGTAATGATTTATGATCTCTTACTTATATGACTTCCTGATCTACGTAGTAAAAAATTTTATTTTGCGCTAGTGTAGTCGATCTGTATCCCAACACCAAAGCGGCAGCCTGAGATGAATGATGCTCTATTCTTCCATGCTCTTTTTTTAGATAAAGGATATAAAATCCAGCCTCTATATCCACGAGGGATATATACAGCCAATACAGCCAAAGGTTACACGAGCTCTTAGGCTCAAAGCCTCATAACTGAGGAGCAAACAACAACGAGAAAGAGAGCTTAAGAACAATGAAAAAAGCTAGAAAGACTACGCTTCAGAACTTCTTCTCCGTCCTTGCTTTCAACCAATATTCTATCCTCAAACGACTGCGCCATCCAAACTTCGGTCTACTTTGCGTGAAGAAGGATCTCCTAGGCGACGCCTCCAAGGAGACGACAAGGATCGCCAACGCCGCCCGCCTCACCGAGGCAAGGTTTTCACCTGGAGATCAGAAAACATGAGGGCTGTGGAGTGCCAAGACAACACCTCCAAGAAGAAAAATGGCGCCCGAAGGCGTCATCGTTGTCGGGACCGGTAAGTACACCGGCAAGGCTTTCGCCAGCACCTCCACATCACCCTATGCACTACCCACACACAAAATAGACCGCCACCAACACACCGGAGTCCTGCACACCTCAAGGTCATGGCATAGCCACCCTTGAACTCCTCAGAGATCCACTTTCTGCAATATCCGTCTCTGTAGAAACCACTAAGCAACGCCTACAGAGAACTACCTGCTGCCACTCCGGACACCAAGCACCGTTGCCAACTTAGCCTTCACCGGTCACCGCGGGATGCCTCAAGCACCCAGCAGCCGAACCGCCTGCCACACGACAGGACCGCAAACCAACAACCACCACCACCAGCCGCAGCATCCGGCCACCAGCCAGACCCAAGCTGAGCTCCGACGACCAGCATCGCCGCCGGCCTCGCGCGCGACCGGAACCAGGCGTCAGCACTCTGGAGCCGCAAGCCGCTGGCCTCTCTCCTTGCCTATCCGCCCCCACCACCGCGCGCCTCCCTTGTCCAGCTGAGCCCTGCGGAGACGGTGCGAGAGCTGGAGAGGTGCACGAGAGACGCCAAGGCCGCCAAGAATGCCGGCAGGGGCCACGGTTTCGCGCACCGGCCGGAGTCGCTGGAGAATGACGGTGACGCTTCGCGGCGATGAAGAGCTGGCTGCACGACCACCTACTCGCCTGAGCAGAAGCGGCCCAGATCCAAAGCAGCCGACCCCTCTTCGTGCCGAGACTCAGCACCGCCGCCGGACCCGATCTCACCTATATCCGGGCACCAGCACGCTTGAGATGCATGCCGAAGGCTGGCAACCTCGTCGCCGCCGCCGCTCCACGACGACACCACTCCACGTGCGCGCCAACTCCGTCCCCACGCCCCCCGCACGCCCGGAGATGCGCTCCGGCCTCGACCGCCGCCCACGCCGCTCAGCCTCCGCCGGCGACCACCAACGGGGCCTTGCCACCTCGAAACCGTCACCCAGATCTAGAACCGCCGCCCAGATCCAGGCGAGAGAGCCCCGCCGCCGCCTTCCTAGCACCCGCACAGCCTCCGGCGGCGTGCTCCAGCGGCGGTAAGGCGAGAGGTAGGGAGGGAGTTGGCGCTGGGAGAGGAAGGGTCGGGGTATGTTTTCCTTTCTCCTCTACTAGTTGTTTTCCCTTTCTCTTATAGATATGTTTAGTCAGAGTTTAGTACGCCTAATTGGTAGCAGTTCAATCCATTAATAGTTGGATGTATCTACGGACCGGCCCAAAAACTTTGATCAAATGCAAATTTTGTTCAGGAAGAGCATGGGATTTTCTTTCGGCTATCCTGATCGGTCGATCGATGTAAAGCAATGAGGTGAATCAGATGTAAAACTGCTCGTACATGTTTTTTGGTGCGAATTTTGTTTGATGCGTCCCATGTCATTTTGTATCTTTCGTTCTACTAATTCTTCTTGCACAAAAATATAGAAGTGTATCATGTTTTTTTCTCAACTCTTAGCGTCAGTATGTCTCCTACTTACATCAGTACGTAGATGCGTGACATGCTTTCCAAGCAATCCTCCTAATCTTACAATTGTTGTAAGCTTGTATACATGCAACTCTTACAGTTGTTACAATTTGTTATTTGTATACATGCATGCAACTCTTACAACTGCCGCCTGAATGCAAGCAGACGCCGGTTTTGCAGAAATCCGTGCAAATCCTCGTGTTCCAAGGGCCGAAAGTATAGAAACGGAAAAGAAAAGTGTCCACAGGCCCTAACAGAGCGGCCCAGAGTGCCCAAACCCTTCTCGCGGCCACTCCACGACGTGCATCCCACCCAACTTGTGCAGGGCCAAGTGCGGGTCACGGGCGGCCCGTCATCTCCGAGTCTCCGACGTACGAGCGGCACAGGCGCCCCGCCCCGCCCACCGCCATCCAACCCGGCGGGCTACGGCGCCGCGCGGAAATGGCAGCGCGTCGTTCTACGCGGCGGAGAACCATTGCACCCAAACGCGCGCGACCGTCTTGAGTTTTTTGCCCACGCGCGACGCGAGTAGCTAGCTCATCACCTCTCATTCCCAGTCGGGCCAGCGACCCGGCGCACGCCGTCGAGGCCGCGCACCCGCGCCGGAGGCACGCCTCTCGCGTGCCGGACGGACGTCGAGGAGCGTAACAGGCTGGCGCGAGTCTCCTCCGGCAGGTGGCTGGTGATCTACATCCGCGCCAAGGTCGTG
This sequence comes from Dendrocalamus sinicus, assembly GCA_036346575.1. Classification (NCBI taxonomy): domain Eukaryota; kingdom Viridiplantae; phylum Streptophyta; class Magnoliopsida; order Poales; family Poaceae; genus Dendrocalamus; species Dendrocalamus sinicus. The sequence goes on from CM070664.1 coordinate 7,372,924, forward strand.
TCCGCGTCCGCCGGCGCCGACTTCTACGTCGTCAAGCACACCCCCACCGCCAAGAGAGCGTACCCGTCCCGCCCCGGGGGCGCAGACGTCCGGGAGGCTTCTCGCGCTCATGTTATGACCACAGTCTTCAACCACTCAGTACGGCTATAGTCTTCGACCACTGGCTACGACAATCATCTTCGACCACTATCTATGACCACAACACCTTGAATGCATCTCCGACTACACAGGTCTTCTAGCACTGAGGTCGACGTAGCTACGACAATCGACCGTCGACCACTGTAACTACGACCACTGGCTATGACTACTATAGCTACGACCACAGCGTACTGTAGCTACGACCACAGAGTTCGACCACCGGCTACGACCACGAGCTACGACCACCGTCTTCGACCACAAGCTACGACCACGAGCTACAACCACGGGCTACGACCGTAGTGTTCAACCACTAACCACGACCACCATCTACAACCACTGGCTACGATCACAAGCTATGACCACTGTCTTCAATCACTGGGTACGATTACAGTCTTCGACCACTCGCTATGACCATAGTCTTCGACCACAGCACCTCGACTGCATCTCCGACCACACAAGTCTTCTAGCATCGAGGTCGACTGTAGCTACGACAATCGACCATCGACCACTGTAGCTACGACCACTGGCTACGGCCACATGCTACAACCACATGCTACAACCATATGGTCATTTCTACAAAATAAAAACACGGGCATAAAACTGTAATTTGGAATTAAAAATTGATTATTTAAAAAATTCAAATGTTAACAAGCACTCTACCATATGTACATGAAATGTCAAACATATATTATATATAGCTAGCAGACATAGGAAATTAGAAACGACCAAGGTTGTCACGACACTCCGACAAATTGCAGGGAGTTTGGAGTGCCAGGACGTCTAGGCGCCCGCCAAGGCGAGAGTTAGACTATGTGTTTTATCCAATGAAAAACATGGAATACATGTACTGGTATTACACAATACATGCTGGTATGACAATGGCCACATGACAATGGCCATAAAAGATCCAGGCCACAAAAGACATCCACTCACAACCACATGTTATAATATACCACCCACTACCCTTGCCTCCTCAAAAGAGAAAAAAGCATGGTGCAAATGTATCTTCTGCTTCTCCCCTTCCTTCTCCCAATGGAGCAGCTTCTCCCCTTCCTTCTCTCGATGGAGCAGCCATGGAGGCTTCTTTTCCATCTCTTCGCTAGATCTGCTGCAGCGTATCCTCTTCTCCTTCCTCCCCCCTCTACTCCCTTGTATCTTTCATGCACAAAACAAGAGAGGGATGCCGAGAAGAGCAAGAAGGCGCGAGGAAGAAAGAGGACAGCAGAGCAAGCGAGCAATGAGATGAGTGGAGAGAAGTGGCAGATTGAGCTGCATCTGAGCTGATTTGAGCTATGGTGGTGGTGGCTAGTGCTTGACTACAGCTCCCCTCCCTCCCCTCCCCACCCCCCCTTGATTTGACCTGAATTTGGAGTTTTGGGGTTTTCAGTCTAGGCGAATGACCATGGCGTCCACTGCCAGCTGACTCGACGCCTTGGCGTCGACTAGGCGACGCCATGATAAACGACTGAATAAACGCCTTTGAACGGTTTACCTTCAGCAACTATGATGGTCATCAATCCCAACCACCATCAAGCTGAGCATGCTTAATCGACTAGCTTTAGAGATAAATCAGCTAAAAATTAGCAAAAGAGAGGATATTTTGTAATCGTACAACTTTGCTTAAGTATGCAAAGACAATAGAAAATTTTCATGCCATGCTACACTAAAATTGATTTCTACAACAAAGTAGACACTACAAAATAAATAAGGGAATTGCTAACTAATACTTGAATGTTTTTTTAGGATTAAACAGTCAAATTTCTCACCATACGATTTTGTCTCAAGATTCATGCTCTACCTCCTTTTTTTGGCTCCGGTGAGAGCTCTAGCGGTGGCTTCAACGAGTTAGGGTTCGAGTTAGATTCATCAGAGCCCCCCTCCCCCATTTAGAGGAAGGCCGATAGCGATGGTAGATCGATAATGGAGCGGCCAGGCGGCGGTGGCACCGCTGGTGCCGTAGGTCAGAGGAGAGCAGTGGGAGACAGCCGACAGGTGGAACGGCAATCGAGCGTGGATGCGCGGCGACGAAAGAGGTGACGGGCGATGCTGCTGGCACCTTGGCGTTGATAGCCTTGTCATGAGATGGAAGCTTGGCGGGTAGGGCTCACTGGCGGGGCCACGATGGTGCTGGGGATGGCAGCAGCTTGGCAGAGGAAGGACGACACACCGGTTGAGGTGGGGGTGCGGGTCAGTGAGGGCATACAAGTGGCTAGGGAACGAATGACAGAGAAGATGGACATCGGTAGGGCTTGTCGATGTCGAAGGTGACGTCGACAAGACAATCCAAGCTCTTTTTGAATCGGATATTGGATAGGCTAAACTAAGTGTAGCCCGCTTTCTCTACGGTTTTGGGGGAGCCTGCGAGTAGGACGGTGGCGGGGTAGGGTTTGCGGTGGAGTGGGATGAGGGGATTTATATAATTAAGAGAAAGGATTAGGTACATTGCATCTGTATCCAAAAGTTTAAAATCTAAGTACTCTCAAATAAAAATATCACTTAAGTTTTACCTTAGACACCACAGTAAACAAAACATGTTGCTCGTCAATTGCAACTGATAATTGAAAGGAATTTTACATGAAACGGTTCGATACTACCGTATGGTTCACCACGACCACATCTCCAGGCTCCCCTGGCTAACCGCTGGCAGCTGCGACGGCGCCATGCAGTGCTGCGGCCACGGGTACAAGTACCCCTCTCCGCAGCTGGCCCCGAACGGCTGGGTCCGATGACCCCTCTCTTCCTCGACATCCATCTCCGCCGTTTCTTCGGTGTCCTCCCCGTCCACTGTCTCCGCAGCCCTCGATGCCTCCGTCGACGCCGGAGCTGGAGCGGCGCCCCAAGGGACCAGGGCCATGTCGTCGCCCTCTTCTTGGGCGCTGGACAACACCGGCCGTACCGTCCGGCTGTCTGCCTCGCGCAGCATGTCACGGATCCACTCGGCACCGGCGCGCAAGGGAGCCCACGGCCGGAGCCGCCACTGGCCGAGGAGGCCGAGGCGCCCCCGCCCGGCGCAGGCCGGGTCGTACACCACCACCGCCCCCTCCTCATCCGCGACATCCGGCGACGGCGCCTCGCCCATCATCACGTCGCCCCCCGTCCCGACGCTGGCCACCGCCGCCACGTCGTGGTGGTGGTCGGAACTCACCAGCCGTCGGATCTTCGTGGCCCGGCAGGAGAGCGGGAATCCTCCGTCGCCGTCTCCATCGCCGTCGCCGGGGCACATAAACAACCCCGGCTCCTCCGCGCCCTTCCTCTTCAGCGTCACGCCGGGGGACTCCATGAGCACCACCATTTCGCTTCGCTTCGCTCCTCGCTTACGAGCTAATCCAACTCTAATGCTGCCAATCTCGGTGTGCTCGCGGTGAGGGGATCCGTAATGGCGGCAGATATATGAGCTCTGCCCGGGACAGCAATGGACAAGTGGAGCGAAGCGGAGGAAGCCTGGAGAAGCTTCGGTTGCAACTCTGGAAGCCTCTGGGATCTCCCCCCTTTCTTCCGTGGACAAGGACACCGCGTGGGCTCCCTCCAGCAAATGTGCCGAAATACCCCTCAAGTGCAGCGGAACGTGTCTCTCCATGGATGTCCAATACCGTCATTTCCACGTACGCGTCTGGCCCCGTCAACTGGCCCCGTCAACGAGCCGCAGCATACGGGCCTACAGGCCCATCGCGCGAGCCCAAGAGATCTGGTCGAATCTACCCGTCGGCCCAGCGTTCGCGACGAAGGGATGCGGCCCACCAGACTTATATGGGCTGACCGGGTAGGCCGAGTGGACGCTGGTGCGGTGCGTTCGGTGAGGATAGTACCATATCGCCAGTGCAATCAAGAGGACACGGGGTGGCCGGTTATAAATGGGAGCCTGGGTGCCACGGCGAGCACACGTGGCTGCGTGACGAGCACAAAGCGAACTATTCTTTCACCTTTTACTAAAGAATACCGTGTGCGCGTCACAAACAGCAGCATGTGCTAATTTTTAGAGGGTGTCTTCTTTTGAGGTGGCCCCCTGCCAAACGAATATATAAATTTTGGTTTCATGCAAATTCTCACCCATTCCTACTGCGGTTTTGAAATTTTCGACTTCGACAGTCGATGCTTCCTCGACTATAATCAGTGAGTTGGGCGCATTTGCGACTGTATCAAAATCTTAGGCCCTCGGATGGGACTATAGTTATTAAAATTATACTATAACAGTTGAAATATCAATAATTTATTTGGTGTAATTAAATTTAAAAATATAAAAAATAAGCTAACTCATTGTGGATGATGCAAATGAATACGGAAAAAAACCGGTAAAAAAACTCAAAAAGTCTAAAGTTCAGAAAAAAACGAAATTTATGAATAATAAAAAATAAACTAAAAACTAAAGTTGAAAAGAGCGGACCTTAATCGGCGAGGTGAAAATCTTCACTCGGCACGGCATTGGGGAAGGAGCCCACAGCGTCCGCCAAATCCATGTTCCGTCTTTCCAAGGTGATATGCGAATGTGTGCCTCGTCAAATCAACTTTTTATCTGTGTTCAATAGGCACTGATTAAACATGTCAGAGCGTAGATAGATTAGACTAGAGACTGTTTAGAGCAAGGCTAATAATATAGCCTTCAGCTGGCTGTATGGACACTTACAGCCCACTTATCAGCCCATTCATATAGTAGTTTACAGCCAGCTGAAGGCTGTATGACCCACCCCTTTCTCTCACAAAGTTTCTTGGTTCTTGTGCTTCAGCTGGCTGTAAACTTACAACCCACCTCTCTTCTCTCTCCTCCTCTCTCTCCTCCACCTCAGCATACAGCCTACTAACAGCCTCTTATTATACTTGCTCTTAGAGCACACACTAAACACCCTGATTCCTAAAAAGAATCGGGGGAAAAAATTGATGCGTTCCAATCAACGAGAAGGGCAGTCTGATGTCGAGTGTATAGCAAGCAGCGGCCTTCGTGCCTCTCGAGAGGCGCTTTTCCGTGATACGATAGAAGGCCAAAAACTACCGAGGTGGCAACATGCAAGCGAGTAGGTGTGACAAAAAAAAAAGCTCAAATGGCTCGTAGCATAAGTGAGCTATGCCGTTACGGCGAAATTAGCGTGGGCCCGAGGTGATACGGGACCCTCTCAACACTATTGTAGACTAGATATAAATATCCTAAAAATGCAATGTTTATACATATACATAAGCTGTGGTGATATGTGCCATTACTACTTTAGGTAATGGTATCAGTCTGTGGTTATTACCCGACAAAACATAATAATTTCTTGTTTTATCGAATAATAAGCCACATCAGAGTATTATAGCAGAACAATAGCTAGAGACAGTACAATATTACTACAATATCATTACCACACAGGGCTACTATCATAGGGCAACACAATTATGTCTAAATATTACAACACTTAGAAATAGAAGTGGTACTAACTAATTATTATACAAGTACATAAGCTCATAAATAGTGATGCACTAATATGCTTGGGATCGTGTAAATGGCTACCGGCCGCTATCTACTTATTCCGACCTTCATATACGTCATCCACCTCATATGCGTCGTACTCTAGGCCAATCTCATTTCCCTCGTCACAACTATCCTTCGCGTATCCCATCATAAATGAGTAAATCATCGTACCAATCACCTCTAAACAAGGATGGTTAATAGCAATGATGATACAAAAATACTCAACAAGCATTAATAAACAATAAATGTAATTGTATGACTAATCTCTTTTTGAGAGGGATTTAGGGTGATAATGATGGTCATGCAGTGCTTCAACCATGACACATTTTGACGGGGCTCGAGGCCTCTTCGTGTGCCGGGGTTCGCGGTGGAGAGCCCCCGAGTACACACGGTCGATCGGTCATGGCATGGCCTCACTGTCATAAGCCAGCGACGTTGCACCTCATGCATGCCCCAGGGATGAATGGCTACTCGTTGTTCATAGGGGATGATGATGTGGATGGTTGTGAAAGTGACAGGAATGGGGAAGGCATGTGGGGCACCTTATCGATTTTGGTTGCAGGTTGGACGATCTCGTGAGGACGATGACGTTGGTGCCATTGGGTGCGGTTCCTTCACATGCTCTCTTAGGATTTGGTTTGCCTTCTTCTTTGCTGCTCCTAGTCCCGGCTTGGTTCCCCTACTCCTTCACTGATTTGTCCATAGCGAGGTTCAGTGACTCCTTGCTCTTGGCCTTCAACTTCGACGAGATTGATTCGGGACAATGTGGATGAAGATAGGGATGGTGGTGGATTTGGGAATGGGATGGCTTGCTCGAGTTGGCTGTGGCTGGGTTCGATTGAATCTCTGCAGGAGTGAAGGAGCGTTGAGATAGAAACGGTAAAACTATATTGAACAACGGTAGATTCCTCTTAGGACGGGTAGAAAATATTTGACCGAGTCGGCGGATACCGGGGTCTGACCTGGAGATCTACCGGGTAGAGCCTATATAAAGAGATGAACAGTGAAATGATTTTATTTTCTTAACTCAGTCATGAGGGTTAATGAATCTTGTAGGTAAAGCTAGGCAACTCTACGGAGTAATCACAATGGTATCTCGAATATGCCGTGCTTCCGGTAAAAGAAGCTATGTTCAATGGGTGATTGCAATAGTGAAGTATAAGTGGATTTGTAAATGATTTGAAAAATACGGAGGTCTGTTAATTAAGTCTTGAAACCCAAAATCCTTAAGTAGCTATTATTCATTGTGTTTAAAAATATTTACAAATAAAACTGCATCCACATATCATAATGAAACAACTATATTCCCATCATTTTGAATCCTAGCAAGTAGCTATTTAGCATTTCCCCATGTGATTTGCTGAGTACAGTGTTGATTGTACTCAGTCTTGCAATATTTCCACCATAACAGATACCAGAAGAAAAGAGGATGTTGCAAATTTTCGTGTTAGGGTTACGACCGCACTCACACGTTCCCGTGGAGTTTTCTTCTGAATACAAGTTAAATTTTGAGCTTCAACACTCATATTGTTGCTAAAGGTGACCGGTAGGTCATATTTTAATTAAATTAACTCCTTTTAAACGTTCGTGAGCAGGTATGATACTCGTTCTATCCGTTCCAAAAACACTGGCGTTACAGGACCTCTTGCGGGGCAGGGGCGCCCGCAAGATCCTCGCCAGCCTCTTCTGCCGCGTGCTCCAGAAGTTCTTGACATCGTTGTCCGTCGTGCCGGCAGATATGTCGCGATCTTGGCCCATTTGTTCCCAAACTGCGCCTTCGGTCGATCACCACACGCTCTTCCTCTGGAGAAAACTTGCACCCCCTTCACAACAAAAACAGCATTCCCGCAATTTGCAGAGAACAGCATGTAGAGCCTGCCGTAGTGCCTGTATGGATCAAGTGGTTTATTCATACCAAAAGTGCACATCATCATGTGACTAAACAAATAAACTGGCGATGACACTTAAATTGAGCGTACTGTCCCACTAACGCCCGCTTCCTACAATCTAGTCTAGGGAGAAAATCTGTATCGAGAGGCCAGTGTAGATAGCAGCCGTTGGTGGTGATCGGAAGGCCATTTTTAACCTATGGCGCCTGTTTCTCCCTCATGTCGTGTCCTTGCAGTTGCAGGCACAACGGACCACAGTAATCGCCCCCCTAAATCTTGATGAGTTTAAGAATGAGAAGACAATAGAATGATCTGTAACTACCAAAAATTCAATCAAACATCTTTGATGTGTGTCATTCCAGTTGACAATAGCAGGTAAGATTGGTAAACATACAAATTGTACTGTTCTTAATCCGGATTACGGAGCTTCGAAATCGCATATATCGAGTCTAGCATTGTCTGAAAGTTGTTACAGTGTTTGTTCTACAACATAGTAGAATTGTCAGATTTTGCAGTGAGCGAGCGCTGAGGACTTGCAGTGCCACGCCGACGCCGCAAGAAGCGTAGGCTATTCCTGGTCGCACCGGACGAGCCGGCCGCCTTTGCTGCACAGCCCCTGCTCGCCGCTGGCCGCCTCCACCACCTTGCGGTAGCTGTACCGCAGCGGCATCCTTCCCAGCAGCCGGTGGAACTCCGTGATGCACTCCCCTCTCTTCTCCCAGTGCCCCGTCCCCCCTCTCGAGCTCAGGCCTACGGCCTTCATCGCGTCAGCCTCCTCGCCGGCGTTGGCATCGTTCCTTGGGTCGCCCCAGTCCCTGACGCTACCGGCCTCCACCAGCACCGGCCCCTCGCCGGCCTCCTCGGCGGCGACGAAGTTCATGAGGATGTCCTCGCAATTGCGCTTCCGGTCCACCACGGCGCGCGCCGTGGCGAGCTCCGGCGAGCACGAGTACTTTCGCAGGAGGTCCACGCCGAGGACCATGAACTTGGTGAGCACCATGGAGTAGCGCCCCGGCTGCGCCGCGGTGTACGCCCACCTCCCGCGGGTCAGGTCGAGGTGGTGGGATCTCGGGAAGAAGCCGACGAGGGAGCCGGGGCGGGCCTGCTGCCAGGTGGCGAAAGCGAAGGAGATCGCGGCGGCGTCGGGGAGGACGTCGTCGTCGGCCACGGCGACTGCGGCGGTACGGATGGTGGGATGCGGGAGGAAGCGGGAGTTGAGGGAGGCGGAGGCGGTGCGGTGGAGGGTGATGGGCGGCGGGAAGCGCGGGAGGAGGCGGTCCGGGGTGGAGGGGTTGCACCAGAGCACGATCACGGCGAGGACGAGCGGATGGGCGGCGTACGCGCCCGCGATGGCATGGAGGAGAGGGAGTCGCCCCTCCGAGTAGCCGCTCAGGAGCACCGTGAGCCGGTCCGGCCGGAGCGCCGCGGCGTCCTGCCGGGACGCGGCGTCGCAGGCAGCTTCCTCGCCTGCGACGGCGCCAAGTGCTACGACGGCGAGGAGGAGGAGGAGGACAAGGTGGCGGCGGCGGCGCGACGACGGCATGGAGGCGAGGACGCGGCGGCGAGATCTGGTGAAAGCTTTAGCCGGATGCGTTGACTTCAAAACTCAAATGACCATAGGACAACTTGAGTTGGACTCTTGTGGGCCCCAGTGTCAGGCTGATTGACCGTGTTTCACTTGCGGTGGTGGTGATCCGAGGTGGATTCGCGTGGGGCCGGGGTGTCAGAGCGCGGCATCCTCTGCTTTCCCTGGCAATTTTATCCACACGGCGAGGGAACGGTGGGGAGTCGAAGCTGAAGTAGGCAGAGGAATGGCGGCTCAATGGAGCAGCGCGGCGAGCCTGGGCCGTTGGATAGGGCGGTGCTCCCGCCGCCCACCACCGCCGTGCCGGGCGTCGGCGCCGGCCGTGTCGCCGTCGCGTTGGACGAGGAGGAAGGGCCCAATCGGCTGCGTGTCCGTCCGCGCGGCCGCGGAGGCGGAGCAGACGGCTCGGCCGGAGGTTGAGGCCGAGATGGAGGTTAGCATCTTTCAGACTCTCACACTTGCGTGCATGCGAATGTAGAGTTCATCAGCACGATGCCAAGTTTTTATCCCGTCCTCCAAGGCTCCTAGTCCAAGCTGCCATCTGTGATTATTTCTGTCCTAAGGAAGAAGGTGTAGTGTGCGAAGGGTGCAGCGGCACGGGGTGGCTGCTCTGCGACTTCTGCAAAGGGAAGAAGAACAACGTCAAGTCCGAGAGCAGCCGGATCTACCGCCGCTGCCCGACCTGCAAGGCCGTGAGTTATTTCTCTCCAGATACCTTACTCAGCATTACTTTCTGAATTCCGACGCCGATACCGGTCTTCCCGTTGCAGGCTGGGTACATCCTGTGCCCGAGATGCAGGGTCTACAGATGCATCACTTTTCCAGAGCGCAATGACTCATGAACAGAGGCACAGCAGGTGGGGTTGGATGGATACTTGGATGAGATATGATCCTCTTGCTGTTTCCTTTGCCACTCTGGATTTCTGGTGACTGCAATGTGGATCACCTTTCGTCCACATCTACAGAACAGTACACACTGTACATTTGCTGGTTCTCAATTGGTCACGGGGAATATATATCTGATCACCACAAACTTTGCAGCTTGCGCATGCATCAGTGGATTGATTAGACCACCGAGAATAGAGCAATTGCACGCCTTTGATGCGATTCAAAAGGACCATGTATATACACTCTTTGCTGTACTTTGTTTTTTCAAACATCACGGCGCAATACAAGGATGATGGAAGAGTAGCTGAGCATAGGGTAGAGATTGGAGTCGAGGAAATGGGAGATTTGGTGGACAATGAGAGCGCGGTCAGGTAGTTCATCGGTGAGAAAGTCATACGGCGCTGGCTTGCCTGTGTCCACCACTGGATCCCATCGGTACCCTGGGCGCTCCAGGAGTCCGACAACCACCGGCATGTGGCTGGCGTTGAAGGCCACATAGATCTCGCCTTGTGTTTCATCCTTCTGTGGTGAGAGAGACATAAAAAACCAACCATTACTTGAAATATCTCCCCTCTCACCAATTTACCTTTTGGTAAAAATGATTTTTGGAAAAGTTTTGGTGATGTGCGAGAGCACTGTATTTGTACCATGGAAAAGGCCACGAATCGGCTTGTCTTGGACCAGCCAGGCCTTAATTATAAATTATAACTTCTATTTAGTATTTGCCAAGGAACAATTCGTTGCTTTAGCGGATCATTTAAATAGCTGAAGTTATACAGTTTTTATCTAAATATGCCTTAATTATAAATTATAACTTCTATTTAGTATTTGCCAAGGAACAAGTCGTTGCTTTAGCAGATCATTTAAATAGCTGAAGTTATACAGTTTTTACCTTCCCATTCCACTCTGACCAAATGTTCCAGTGAGGAAATTGACCTACTTGATAGAGGCCTCCTACATCCCATGCTTCAGCGATGAGCTATAATTGCAATGGGGGGAGGAGTAAGAGGAGCTCCCAAGGAACACAATAATATGTTAAGTATGTCAACTTTAGTGGGTATTCTGTTTTATACAAGAAACTTGCATAGATAATGAATTTCTTACTGGGACATGGATCATCAACATTAGTGAAACAATTGAATGTAGATAGGAAACAAATGTCAAGTGAAACAGGTACCTTGACACCTCCAAGAATTGGGTCATTGCTGATCATGTCAATGAGTGGTAGAGTAACAAGAGGTGTCCCTGTTGTAATCATGTCGCCTTCCATTGGACTTCCATAAACATTAACTGGATCCCAAAGACTTGTAAAAGAAACGGGAAATTTAAAAACCTTCTGAAAAGGAAAGACACAAAAAATAAAAAAAATGAATAGAATTTTACCTGGAACCTCTGGTCATTATGGATGCCATGCAAGACCAAAACGAAAACCATCAACATGCATTTCTGTCACCCAGTATCTGCAATATCAAACTTAATTAGTATTGCATAAAGAGTTTGTCTTAACAAGTATATAGAATAAAAACCAATATGCTATGCACCGAATATCTGATGAAAGATTGCTGCGCAGAACATTCAAGCTTATTCCAAGCAATGTAGCAGTCCCTTTTATTTATTTATAAACATCCAAAAATTGATGAGATGATACAATAGATTTTCTCTGCTTTATTGGAACAGAAGATTTTCCAAGTGGCCAAATCTATAAGCACCAAAACATCAACATTTGCAATATTTAAAAAATACAATATGATGATGACCAAAAGAGAAATCCCTACAAGCTCGCAACTTAAGCTTTTGTCAAAACAAGCAGTGAGAACAAATCGAGAACTATTCGAAGAAGTTATATTTATATTTGTACCTCAAGCAATCTACAATAAATTCACGGACCACAGGATGATTACAATTGAAGGTATTCCCACAACCAGAATAATTATAAAACTCTCCCTGCAGGAACAAATGCTCTTCAAATTATTAGATTGCATAGAGCTGAATCCATGATAGAATTACACCATACTCTATGCATCTATGAAAGAACAATCAAACAAAGAGCAATATATCTCACCTTAGGTGCAAGCATATAGTATGTACTATTATCTATCCCCCTAAATGATAATATTAGACCATTCTCATTACCCTCAGCTGTATGATTGAAGACGACATCCATGATCACCTAACAGTAACATATCTTCACATCAAAATTGATATGTTGAGAAGGGAGCGCTAGAACAGATACTAGATAAGCATTAACTTATATCAACTTGGTTACCTCAATTTCCCATTTGTGAACCTCTCTTACAAAAGTTTTGAATTCGTTTATGGCATCACGTCCATAGTTGCTTATCCCACCTGAAGAATATCTCATCATTGGTGAAAAGAAGTTTATTGTAGAATATCCCCAAAAATTCATCCTGGTAAGATAACAATTTATATGAAACGACATGACAAATTTGATTATGCCTCGAATGAAAAATATATCCAATCATAATCATGTAAATACACATAAGCATGGTACACAGGAAAAGTGAGGGTGCAATTAGAGCCGTCAATACAAATGAAAGGTACACAGATTGAATCCATATTAGCAAGGAGAGGTAAAACAATAGCATGCAAGATAGATAGGAGACATTATGACGCAATTACACAAAATCTAAACTTGTGGAGCCTCTGCTCAGAAAGACAAAATATTCAACTGTAATTTGGTATTGATGTGACCAACCTCAGTTACGGCCTAATGTTCCACAAAGAAAAATCTAGATTAGGCTATCAACTTACAATATATTATAATAGCATTAGCAACAAGTGGTACCAGTCATATCTACAGAAACACCTTGGGTTTAAAAATAGTTAAGTGACTGTTGAAAAATACTCTTTTCGAATACATATCAATTCTGCAGGCACAGGATTTGTATGAAATCCATTCAAACACTGCTGGTAGCTTAATACTGAATTTATGTCCACACACTTGGAAGAGGAACCGAAGTACTCCAGCTCGTTGAACTCTTGGCAGGGCATTAACTCTACACAATTAACTCCAAGCTCCTGTAGAGGGATTATCCCAATATCAAATTAAGAATAAACATACAACAATCTGAAATGGCCGGTATTAAGTTGGCTTGTACATTTAATGGCCACTCATAAAAGAAAGAAGAATCAGTCATCGGACTACTGAGCAAAGTGTTCATGTAAATAATATAAAGTTGCTAAGCAGATTTGGTAACACATACTAGGTTATGATTAAGTTGTCAAATGGGGTATTTTTTGCAACATATAAATCAAATGGTCTCAAGAATGAGTGTGTAACAGTCTTCTAATACATAAAAGTTTTTGTAATCCAACAAATTCCGGATCTGACTATGTAGTTAGAAACTGTACCTTCAGATAGTCAAGCTTCGACACAGCCCCCATGTAAGTTCCTGGATGTTCTACGTTGCTTGAATCATGCTTTGTGAATTCACGTAAATGCATCTCATAGATTACAAGGTCCTTCTGAGGATATCTTAGAGGTAGGTCACCTTGCCAATTAAACTCCAAATGCAAACCCTTTTACTGTGATATTAAACAAGTAAGACAATAATAACGAATTGTAAATGTAATTTCACTTCATTTCCACTTGAAAACAGAATATAAAAAAATATGATCGATGGTCCTACATTAGCAAAATATAATTCTTAGTCAAAACTTTACCAACCAGCTACAAATATATAATAACAGTGTTCTTTTCAATCATGACTATCGGCATGGAGTAAAATAGGAAGAGAGGAGAAAGTGAATAAAAAAGAGAAACAAATGTAACTCATACAAGCAATTCAGGCATACCGTACTATGTGGAAGAGGGATCATGCCAGCCATTTGAGGCCAGCAATTGTTACCAGGCCCCGGAACACCGTACTCCCCTCGGCTTATCACTGCTTAGAGCATTACAAAACATAGAGTAAGTAAGCATCTCTCAATCAATTACTATCATGAACATCATCAAGCAAAGTAAAGCTAATGCACCACCTTAGCATAAGGATCCACCACGACACTGGAAACATCGAAGTAATGTCCACATTGAGGAGCGAACGTGCCATCAAACCTGTACCCATAAAGCATGTTGTGCAGTTCGCCTTCGATGAAGACATGCCACACGTTCCCCGTCTGATTGACCAGGGGAACCTCCTCAGTCACTATAGGTGTGTTTGGTTGCTTTTGGGTAGTGGAATCGTATATCCTGGATGAGGGGAAGCTGGATGAGGAGGGCTGTATTTTGAAAAAGAAGAGTGTTTGGTTCGATGTATATGTGGATACAGACTGAATGAGTCTGTGATTGGTAGGCTGTATATGAGGCTGTATGAGCGGATACCGTAGGCTGAGAAGGTGTTTGATTGGCTGTATAATGGGATAAAGTGACCCCCGAATATGAGAGGTGGTGTAATTACCCCCTTCACATGTTTTTTCATATATTTTTTTGCACATTTTTTTATTTCTCCTACTTTATTTTACCTTTCCCCTTTTTCTTCCCTATTTTTATTTTTCTTTTCACTTCTCTCGGTTTCACCGACGCCTGAGCTCCTCCCCTTCTCGGCGCTCTCTCTCCCCTTCCGATTCTCCTCACCCCGGCGCCGCCTGGGCCTCCCGCCGCGCCTCACGTTCGGCTCCTTCTTCGACCTTCGCGCCAGGCAAGGGCGCGGGGAGAGCCGGCCGGATCCGGCCGAGGAGGAGAGAAGCCGGGAGAGAGGCGTCGCGGCGCGCCGCGTGGCGCGGCAGCGAGAGCGGCGGCGCGGGAGATCCGGCGCGCGGTGGCGGCGGAGGCAACCGCGGAAGCGACGGCGCGGGGAGAGCCGGCATGGCGGGAGCGGCGGCGACTCCACCCGCGGGAGGCGGCGGCAACTCCAACCCGAAGGCCTTCGCCGGATCCGGAGGAGGGAGGAGAGCGCGCGAGAGGTAACCCTAGCCCGCCCTTCTCTGGAATCCCTCGGTCCTGGACTGCTAGCTTCGGCCGAAATGGCCTTCACTGGGGATCCCGGATGAGACCGTATGCTGGACGAGCGGATCCTGGATGCTACAGTATATTCATCCAACCAAACATCCGTTTTTTTGGCAAAATACGGTCCAGCTGGTATCAGGCCATCCACGTTCGGGTAACCAAACACACCCTATATTCTGCACAGTCCCCCCAGTACAAAATTCAACTAAGGATCGGAATGAGAGAGCCAATGAACAAACTTAGAGATACATGCATTACACACAACTGACATTATCGAATCATAGCTAACGGTTTTTCAGAGAGAATTGAAGCTAATGCACATATCAAAGACAAACAAAATGGCGCATGCATTGCTGAATTGTACTCGGAAGCAAGCTCACCGCCTTGAGATCCTCCTGCGTGAAGAGGCAGAGCGCGGCGGCGGAGGCGCCGCTGGAGTAGACGGCGAAATTGACCCCGCCGGCGAGCGCGGTGGCGCCCAGCGGCGCGGGCATTCCGGCGAGCACCCTGCACGCGCCGCCGAGCGCGTACCTCTCCTCCACCACGACCTCCGCCTCCACCGCCGCGGCCCCCGACCCCGCGCCCCGTACCCCGACCCCCTCACCGCTTCTCTCGCTGACGGTGTGGGGCCCACAGGCGATCTCCAGCCGGAGGTGTCCTTTTCGGAAGAAAAAACTGCACAGGACCCGGGACCTTCGTGCATCCAGAGAGACCTCACTCTTACGAAAGCCACGTGGCTGTTCTAACTTGAAGCAAACACGACTACCTCCATTGGGAAATTTAATTATTTGCCACCCTTAAGAATGTCATCTATTCAAATGCTATCTTCTTCGTTGCCAACAATATTTTGCCACTCTTAACATGTGCTTGACTAATTTATCACCACTTTTGAGCCCACGAGGTGCCAAATCATGCCATGTCACACGCCCGCGCCCTCTCGCTGCGCGCCTCCCGCTGCGCCTCCCGCGCCCTCCTGCGCATGCGCGCCTCGCCCACACACGGCGGCGCGCCGCCAAGCCGCGCCTCCCGCGCACACGCCGCGCGCGGCGGTTGGCGGGAGGGTCCGGAGGCGATAAATGCGATCCCCGTGTGACGGTGAAGCTGATGGTGAAGTCGGCCGGGGCTGAAGATCGCCGGAGGGTGGTCGGCAACGTGCAGTGGCGGCGGCGCTGGGAGGAGCTACGGTGGCAGAGGGCTACGGACGATGAGGTGTTCCGGCGAGGGTGGGATTGTCTTCGTGGTGAACCGGAGGTGGTGTGGTGGCGACGAATTATATTTTAATGGCTCGGGGTGGCGAATTGGATGGTCGCCGGAGTTTGGAGCGGTGCTCGGCTCGCCGGCGATTGAGGGCAGTAGAGGTCGATTGCTTTCGGTGGGATGGAGAGGGAGTCGTGGCGGCGCGGCGGGGAGGCGCGCGGGCGCAGGCGGGGAGGGGGCGCGGGCGTGTGACATGGCAGTGACATGGCATGATTTGGCGCCTTGTGGGCTCAAAAGTGGCGATAAATTAGTCAAGCACATGTTAAGAGTGGCAAAATGTTGATGGCAACGAAGAAGATGGCATTTGAATAGGTGACATTCTTAAAGGTGGCAAATAGTTAAATTTCCCACCTCCATTGCCTTCTCGATCCCGCACAGCGTCACAAGTTTTGTTCCCCACTCACGCCGAGCCCCTAACGTGCCCGTGCTCCCTCAGCGTCGGCGACGTCGGCCGGGCTAACGAATGTCGCGAAGACGGAGGCAGATGCAGCGGCGTAGGAGGAGATGGTGGCCTCGTCAGCAAGGCACTCGGGGCCGATGAGTTGGCAGATGGACTTAGAGCTCCTCGGCATGGTCGCTTGACGGTTCGAGGCTTCGAGCGCAGCGTTCGTTGCCGCCGTCTTCTTACTGCCTAACTAGCCGCACGCTCCAGCACGCCGCCGCCGACATTGAAACACCCCAAATTTTGAGCCCTTTTTGAAAATTTTTGGAAATTCAATTGAATTTGGTTTCTTACCCAATTTGGCAAGAAAGTGAGGAAAACTGTTTTCCTTTTTCTCCCCTCCCGCCGCCTCTGGCGCGCGCCGCCACAAGACGCCGCCGCCGCGCGCGCCTCGGAAGAGCGCGCAAGCCGTCGCCGTTCTCCGCACGTGCAGCCAGGACAGCCACCTCCCCGCTGGAGCCTGCGCCTGGACGCCGGTCCCGCACGCCAGGGAGTCGCCGCCGCTCCCCTTCCCTCGCGCAGAACGCCGGCGACAGCGCACGTCCTCACTACTGCCACAGTGCACTCTCCCGTTGCTTCCGTCTCTGTGAAGTTAAAGAAGCACTTGAGAACGGGGGGAGTCACCGCGCCACCTCGCCCTCCTTCCCTGCTCTCCGCCCCTGCTCACCCCTCTCTTCTCCTCTCTGGCCGCAGAAGCCGCCGAACCGCCTCACCGTCACGCCAGCTGGGCAGGCCTTAAAAGCCCTCACCGCCACTGTAGATCAACTCCGGACAGGTCCCTTCTCCTCCCCGCGCAACCAATTGCCTTCTCTTCACCCCAGCCGCCGGCAATCGCCGCCCCTGCGCCGGTGAGCCCTAAAATGCAATTGAGGAGTTTACTCAATTTCAGTCCAATTCCGTGCGTCCACACTTGTACATTTAGCTCCTGGACACGATAGAAGTCTCGCCGGGGCAAGAGCAATTGCCCTGTGGCCGAGCCATGAAGCTCACCGCCGGCCATAAGGCCGTCAACGTGGCCAGCCCACTAGAGCATCTTCCAAGCTAAACCACCGCTACCGCTGTGTCCCTGGGGTCCCGTAGATGGTTAATCAGCAGCCAATCGCAAGGAAGGGCTGCCGGAATCGTCTAGCACCACCGTGCACCCCTCTTCCTTCACGGCAACCGGCGACCGCCCCTGTTCACCGCACTTCTCCCAAAAGCCCACAAATGGAGACTGCTCTCGTAGAGGTACCTTTTGGCATAGGCTAATTTCCCGGAGCGCCACCACCCTCGCCGCTCTGCTACGGGCGGCCTCCTCTGTTTGCAGCCAAGAACGGGGGAGCGGGAGGAGGAAGACGACGACGCTCGGCCGTCGATCCAGATTCATCTGAGCGTCGGCCTCCCCTTTAAATCCCGGCCGTTCACTTCGCGTCCCCGCTCCATCCGATCGCTCGGACGCGTCGCCCCGCCCCCATCCGCGCCGTCTGCACCGACCACGCGTCGCCCATCGGCGAAGCGCTGCGCGCGCGCCAGGGGCTGGCCGCCGCGCGCTGGGCTCCGCCTGCTTGGCGGCGCGGCCGGCCGGGCTGGCGCGCTGCGGAATCCGCCGCCGCCGCTGCTGTGCACTCGGTGGGCGCACTGCTCACCGGCCGCCCGCATCGCTCAAGGAGAACAAAAAAATCTAGAAAATTCCCAAAACTACAAAAATACACCATCTTGACCAGAAAAATACCCTGAGTTCAAATCTAGTCTCTGTTCTTCCAAATTCAAATTTGCTAAATTTGAATTTCCTTCTTTTGCTAATCCCAAATAGCACAAATACAAACGTCATCGAGTTTAAAAATACCTTTTCTAGAAAAATGTCCATCCTCACATTTTTGAAGTATTTGGTTGAGATTTTATGCTAATTGGCTCTTTTTGAATTGATTACTTTGATTTGGCCACATTTTGAATTTGAGCTTATGTTATGATTTTATGTGTTTACACTAGCATCCGTCGTGGTCAAGTCCCGCCTCGGAGCCGAGCCGATCGCTCGATCTCTACGACGTAGTAGAGATTTCAGACCAGCAAGGCAAGTCACATGTTTTTGAACATATTGGATTCCCATAATGTTTACAATACTTAATTACTATATTTTGCATTATGGATAATTGTGAAATGTATGTGCTTAAACAGGGCCGGTCCTGGGATATTAAGGGCACGGGGCGAAACTAGAAATAGGGGCCTTAGTATAAATATCTAAATATAAATCTACACACACACACACACATATATATATATATATATATATATATATATATATATATATATATATATATATATATATATATATATATATATATATATATATATATAAAATTTTACCAACAAACATTTAATTAAAGAAAATTCACATCAAAGAGTTCATAGATATTACCTTAAAATTTCTTCTAACATTTCTAGATGCGAAGTCATTGATGATGGTATTGATATCAATCTCATCCAATAATTTCTTCTCAATATATAAAGTTGCCAAACCGTTTAACCTCTCTTGAGACATTGTTGACCTTAAGTATTCTTCAACAATTTCAACTTTGAAAAGCTTCTTTCAGTGATGCCACGGTCACGAGCATAGTAAATAAAATCCGATAAGCAATAGAAATATTAGGATAACAATCCGCTTCTCGACAAACTCAAATATCTCCATAGCGACATTGGTTTATCTCGATAAAGTCAATTGCATAACACTTAACTCAGAAATTAGATCATTTAACTCAACATCGAGAGGAACCATCTAGAGAGAAAGT
Organism: Dendrocalamus sinicus; assembly: GCA_036346575.1. Taxonomy (NCBI): domain Eukaryota; kingdom Viridiplantae; phylum Streptophyta; class Magnoliopsida; order Poales; family Poaceae; genus Dendrocalamus; species Dendrocalamus sinicus. The sequence goes on from CM070664.1 coordinate 7,392,294, forward strand.
TTCGCAAATTTTGTACAACATTCTTTTAATTCGATTCGATCCAATGACTTCAATGTTGTTGAACTCATTAAAAATCCAAATATACTTCCGAATGTTTGGAGTTCTTGAAATCTACTTTTCAATGAATTGATTGCCATATCAACCATAACAAAAAAAATAATTAACTTCAAATTCCTTCTCAGCTTGCAAAACTGCTTCATCACAATCAATTTCATCAAACTGTTTCTTCCTAAGAACACGCCGCTTAACTGGAAATGATGGCTCTACATTCATTTGAGCTGCAATATCTTTGGCAATGATCATACTCAAAGCAAACCCTTCATTTCGATAAGTATTAAAATATTTAACCATACCTTCTATTTGTTGCATGTATATACTCTACATAGTATATGGGGGGCCCCTGGATTTTGGGGGCTCGGGGCGACCGCCCCTCTCGCCCCCCCTTAGGGTCGGCCCTGTGCTTAAATAAAATGTTTAGAATGGCATGCTACTTAGATAATCCTACCACTGATAAAAAGCCCCGTTTAACTTGATGGCCATATTCACCTTGACAACCTTAGTAAGAAATAATATATGATATCAAAGTAACCATGATCGCCTCATACAACAACTTTGTACTACTAAGGTGTTGGCCATAGGCCGGTAGGATTTCAAAGCTGATACTAAGGTAAAGATGTGCTGTGGGAAATCACGTGGTGATCTACGCCCACGACTTTACCTTAGAGGAATTAAGACTGGGAAGGGTGTGCTGTGGGAAATCACGCGGTGATCTACGCCCACAACCTTACCCGAATGAGAGGCTGGTATGGATGGGTGGTGGTAGTGCCAGTGGGGCACAGAGGGAGACGTGGTTGGATGCCTCAGGTGAAAAATGTAAGGACAAGAACCTTGTGCCAAGTAAAAGACATAGTCAACGCTCAGGCCACAGGAGTTGACTTGTCAACACTGGTCTAGTAGCTGCTCCATTCAATTGAAACTCTACAGGCTGTGATGATAGGTAGACGGGGAGTTAGGTATGCTGCGGGTACCTAACAACGGTAGTATTCACTCACAAACGGCTAGAGAAGAGTATGTGCGCAATTGTAGCCGTGACTAAGTGATGCTATCGGGTAGAGTCTATATAAAGAAGGGAGCAGTGAACCGACCTGGCTTTCTTAACTCTGTCGCGGGAGTTAAGAGATCGTGTGGGTAAAGTTGAGCAACTCTGCAGAATGTAACAAATGGTATTCGAATACACCGTGCTTCCGGTTAATGAAGCTGTGTTAATTGGGTGATTCCAATAACGAGGCATAAGTAGGATTGGAGATGATTTAATGTGATAACTGGTGAACTGATTCTGTTAATCAAAACCCCTGTTCTTAAGGAGCAAACATCTTCAAGTTTTACTTGCTTACAAATAAAACTGCATCCACCCACTGTAATACAACCAATATACTCCCATCCTTGGAATACCATGCATATAGTAAACCAGGGTTTACCCCTGTGACTTGCTGGGTACAGTGGTACTCATGATTTGCTAAACACAATTAACAGAAGACCAGTACTGGCAAGGTGACGCTGTCGAAGAAGACGCTCATGAAGAACCAATCTACTTTGAGGAAGATTGGGCTTAGGATTTAGCCGCGCTCAGGCCGTTGATCCTTTTGTGTGTATATGGTGGGGTATGGGCTTGCGCGCCCGCTGTGTGCATTAACAACAATATAATAATGTAATAAAGTTGGTACGTTTATGTAAGCTGGTACTGTTGTGATGATCACATGTAACCCTAGAACGTCATAACTGTACATTCCGTACGGTTACGATGTTCGCATCGCCTCGAAATGGGGCGCATAAAGATGAACTACCCGTTGGTGGTTCCACCAAAACGCACTCAGGTCGTCCGCCAAGACTCCTTGCCGCAGCGTCCGATATGGACCGCCAATGTCAATCCCCATTTTTTTTTCTTCTTGTCACCCCTTTGCATCCCGTTTGGGACCTAATGAGATCGAAAACGCTCATGCATGCCAATTCGAATGCCCAGTAGTTTTTTCGTCTCCGCTTCCTGCTTTACTGGTTGATTTTGGTTCCCCTTTGGGACTTAATGAGATTGATAAACATAAATGCTTAAAGAGATAGGTATATTCTTTTTAGCTATGGATTATGATCTATAGATACGGCATCCGTTCCAAACTTTGTACAGGTTGGAAAAGCATGGCGTAGCACCAGACGTTATCTAGCTAAGTCAAGAGGGCAACGGTAGCTTACAGCGAGGACGGACGTAAATCACTGTAGCGATTACACTTTCACTACTCACCGGTACTGTAGCAAAATTCGTACAGTTTGGTACTGTAGCATTAAACAGTAGCATCTGATCTAGCCTGTCCATCTTAGATCAACCACCCATATCTATACTAATATAACATAGGAGTTTATCCATTTAGCTCCCTGCTCCCATCCCACGTGCACAATACGCAGCCTCCAGCTCCTGTTCACCTCCCTCCTCACGCGCAGTCTCCATCAGTTTTGGCTTACGAGTGGGCCTCCTTACTCCGGGCCCGTGTGTCATTATATGTATGTGCGTTGCGTGTTCCCATCCAACAAATTCATCTCTCTCCCTCCCCAGATCTCTCTTCTCTCTGCTTTCCCGGTCTCTCTTCTCTTTCTCCCTCCCCCGATCTCTCTTCTCTCCTGGTGGGTGGTTGCTACGGGTGAGCAAGCAAACAACTACGACGCATGGGTCTTGTGCACCATGTTGGGCCGACATCTGCGGCGCCTCTGTTGCTGCACTCGGACTCTATGCTCCGCTATTGTCAGACCCAGATTTTATAATCCGGAATCTACTGTGTTTAGTTGCACTATTCCCTGAATCAGTAGATAGTGCACACAGTTACAGTAATGGACGTCACATCACATATCATGCGGAAACGTAAATATAATAGTAGACTTACTCATGGGCCGATTAGGCCGAAACTCAAAAAGTTGCAGCAGCAGAAGAACGAAGCACACAGGTGGGACCTTCAGGACATGCCCACAGGCAGCCAACTGGAGGTTCGCGACCTAATTCTTGCCATCTCCATCTTCTTCACCATCTTGCCAGTCGTAGTGCTAAGGCGTAGTGATTTGATTATTGATTCTGAATTTTGTCGCAAAAGCGAGTATGAGCACTCTGACCCCGTGCTCAGCAAGCCAATACATAGAATGCAATATGTAACATGTATGGCTACCAAAGGATGGCTTAGGTTTATTTTATTTTGCAAGGAGTACTTTTGAATACAATTATATAACAATTCCTTAGGACCTAGCATTTTGAACAAAAGCATAATGTTCAGGAATATGCAATATTAATAGTGATTCAGATTCCATCCACCTTTACATGGTATCTGTACCATATAGCAATTCTTCAGCGTTATAGCCGCTTAACTTACCACTGGGACGACACCGTGATAATTGAAACTGTATATCCATCGCCCTTCCACTTTTCCATTCCCAGTTTTTCAATATTTTAAAACAGAACTATATCTAGTTAAGTTCCCATGTCCGCCCTTGACCGTGGGCACGGCTATTCGAATAGTTTTGACTCTGCAGAGTTTGCACACTTTACCCACAATAGATAAATCCACCCGTTGCCCCACATGATTCCTTAGCCATGCGGTTGAGTAGACTATCACAGGACCTTTACAATGCATTTTTCCTAGCAGAGTTACGTCCGCTAAGGTTTCCACTTCCTTCAGGGTACGACCACTCTTCCAGAGGCCCCCTCTTGCGCCGTCACGTCGGAGGATGTGGCCATCCTCTACCCGCCTGTGGTCACACCGGCGCAACTCTCACTAAGTCGATGCAAATTAGTTAGCCCTGCCTACATTTTACCAGCTTGTGGTTGTACTTGTCGTACACTGGGAGGTCATGACAAGATTCAGTCCTTAGTTGTATCTGGGCGGTCTAGCACTAACCACTTTATGTTTCCACTGCACCACACTCACACACCATCGAACCAATCCGCCCAGATATTTAAGCAAGTTGGGGGTTTTGAGAGCATAAAACAATCCTGTCAAAATATACCAGTCATTCCCACCATGACTGTCCAAACCAGTTTCTCATGATTAAAAATGACAATGATGTTTGGGACATTTCAGCGCCCCCTGAGTATAACTATGCAGTACTAAGCGTAGCATATCATTAGGGACTTATTTTCGAAATGTTACTGGTATAATTTTTCTAGGGCGATAAGGTTCATACATTCAATCATTTCAATGGAAGGGGTATTATTATTCAAGGTAAACCACGGCATATAACTAGGGCATTAAATTAAACATGCATTTGTATAAAAATAACAGCATGCAATTTGTTAATTTAAAACAAAGTAATTTGCATGAAAAGTAGGTTCAACATGATCAAAGTATTGACTACTTTGGCGCGGTTTATCATGGTCTTGAGCTCACGCAATGCTTTCTCTTGAGCTTGGATCTTTTCTTCGCCTCGCTCTTGATCTCGCTTGATCCGTGGAATCTTCGAACTTCGCTCTAATTACGCGACAAACGATGAATCCAAAAGAAAGCAAATAACTCAAAAGATCCAAATAACTCGAAATAAACTCAATTTAGTTTTATTATGATTTAATGGGTGATTTGAGGCAATGTTGATTGGGTGCAGAGGATGACGGGTTACACGAGGTTGGGGCAAAGTGATGGTTGGGTTAGCGAGAGGCTAAAGAGGGTTCGTGATACAGGATATTGACGATGTTATTCTTACTTTGGATTTGAGGAGGGCACCAATACCACGGGTTATCCCATCTTATTTAATAACTTCTTTTATTACTTTTATATTTATCAAGGAAGTTCCATGAGCCATATTAGACCTATGGGTAGACGTAAGACCGTAGTGGAGTGTAGGGTAGTGCCTTGTCCAATATTAACTTTCTAAGAGTTAGGGCATGAGTTGTATACACAACGTATATGATTTCTGGTTTGTCGAATTAATCTTATAGCTTATATTTTTAGCGGTTTTGAGATGTATTTATTTATTTTTAGGTCGCGCTAATATTACCTGTTCATTAAAATACGAGGGTAAAATTATTTTAATTACCGATTACATAGGGATTTTTGTAGGTACTCCAACATGACTTTTTAATTAAAGATGCTCTTCAGATTAGGTATCGTAGATATTCTGCATATATTTTAATTATTATTACAGTGTTGACGTTATTATTATTGTTATGTAACTTTATTTATCTAGAACCAAGCATGCTATACTTAGGTCATACCTTACTATCAATATTCTACCGAGTCTATGGTTGAGATTTATTTGTCGATGGCACGCTTGTGATGATTACTAGTCATACCGCTACATTAGGTAGATTGCTTTTAACGCCTGATGTCCTAAGGGTTACTTTATTATACTTACCACGCATATATAGACATTTCTACTTAAAAGACACCCTTTTGATTAAAGGTTACTACCAATTTATGTATCTTTTAAAGATATAGGAATGACAACCATATCTTAGTTGGCTATATTTATATGAATCAGAGGTACCACTAGAATTAAATTAGTAAATCTAGATTTGACGTCATGACAATCCCAGTGCATCTCTATTTTGCATGAATCTTAATTCTAGTGTTTTAACTTAATCTATCCCTACATCATGTTTTATTTGTATTTTTATTTGCATTCCAATTAATTATTTAACTTTTATCAAACTATTTCCCTTAATCACTTAATTGTCCACATGCTCATAATTCTATATTTGATGTACAGGTAAATTTTGTTTAAACTTAAATCAGTTATCTTATCTTCCTGAGCTTCGTAAGCTATCTTGATCGTGCGCGAAAATTTGGATAAAAAGAAAATATCAAATTAACAAAATACCACCAGAAATTCAAATGAGCTCAAAACTTTATGATTTTAGTTCCATTGGATAGATCTTGAATTTAGATGAATTTAGAAATTTGTCTTACTCAATTTGGAGTTAAAATGAGAAAGTTGTGATCATTTGAAGTTCTCATGTCAGTTAATTCCAAAAATTATTAAATTTTTGACAGTGGGACCCACTGGTTATTTAGATCTTTTAATCTTTTTATTATATTCTTTAACACGTGTGTATGACATGTGGGACCCATATATCGGCAGGCATTATTCACTGACAAGTGGGACCTGGGGCTCGGGACCCATCTCGTGGCCGAAGGGGCCGACAGGCGGGGCCAGTCAGCCGCCCAACGGCCGACGATGGGCGACGGCGGGCCCACCTGTCAGTGCGGAAAATAAAACGAAACGCTCGACCGCTACGCGCGGAGCCGGGCTCGAACGCGCGCCGCGGGAGCGGGAGGGAGGAAAGAATAGCGCTGAAAGCCACTCGGTCAGACCGAGCGATGCTTACCCTGTAAGGGTAATAAATCCCTTTGAAGTAGCTCCGGGAGGGGACCGGGCAGAGGAAGAAGAAGGCGACGGCGACGACGGCGAGCGGTGGTCGGGGAGGCTCGGGAGCTTCGTGAAATACAATCTCTGGGTGCCGGTGAAGATGCTGGTGAGGTCGGCGGAGGGTGAGGTTCACCGGAGAAGGCTGGCGGCGTACGGTGGCAGTGGCTCGGGCGGAAGCTCCGGTGACGGCGAGGCATGGGCTTCGGGAGGTGCGGGGGAGACCGGAGGTGGCTTCGCGATGCTCCGGAGATGGTTCACGAGCGAGGAATTGGGCTCTGGTGGCTTGGCTTGGCTGATTGGCGATCGTCGGAGCTGGGGAAGAAGGAGGGGTCGACGGCGATTGGGGGGGCTCTCGGACTAATTTCTTACAGGGGAGGGGAGAAGAGGGTAGCGCGGCGCGATTGTGATCTCCAGGCGAGGCTTTTATAGCCGGAAGGGGGCGCGCGGCGGCAGACTGCTCCGCCTCTCACGCCGGGGGGATGAACCAAATCTCCCGAGATTTTGTGGAAGAGAGAGTAGCGGGTGCTTTGAATCGCCGCGAGGTGTGAGAGAGAGAGGAAGGGGATTGGTCTGCGGCGCGAGAGAGCGAGCGCAAGGGAGCGAACGGCACACAGGGGCGCGTGGAGAAGGAAGAGGGAGGAAGAAGAGAGCGCGGGCGGGAGGGCCACCGGCCAGAGGGAGAGGGAGGCCTGGCGCGTGGGCTTGTGCGGGATCGGGCCCAGCGGCAAATAGAGAAAGAGCGAGTGGAGGCGGGGCCGCTGTCAGCGAGGAGAGGCGCGGGAGAGCGGGCCCGCTCGACAGTGGGGAAGAAACGGACGCTTGCTGGCTGGCGGTGGCGGGTCAAGGCAGCATGCGCGCCGACCGCACGAGGAGAGAAGGCTGGGCCGGGGTGATGGTCGGCCCGGCTATGTTATTTCTATTTTTCTTTTCTTTTCTTTTTAGTTTAGACATTTGTGTGTGTATTATCTATCTATAATTATGTATATCTTCATATAATTTCAATTATATTTACTCTCTTTCTTGCTCCCTATAATTCTATATTTACCATTTTGTGGATATTTATTACATAAAGATTATTTCCTTGCTATATTTAATTGCATGCATACATATATACATATGTATATATATTCTTGTAGATGTTTATTATTTTTATTTTACTTTTTAATTCTTTTTGGATCATCTTTTCATATTCTTTATTTGATGTTCATGTTTTATTATTTTATGTGTTGATTTCCTCCCTCTTTTCATATTTTTAAAATTCTTTCATATTTACAAAAAGCCCATAAACTCCAATTTCAAATGGAAAACAAATAAAATAATCCAAAAACTTCATAATTTAATATTTACATTTTTCAGGATGTTACAGCTATTGTGCCGCCTCCCCTACCACCTCACCGGTGGCTATCTGTCCTCTTCCCCACATCGTCGTGCAGGTCCAGTGCTGGTCGACCTCCCATCTCTACTTTTGGCCCCCCTACATCCATCCGGGTCTAGGTCATCGGATTTGGGTTCCCCAAGGTCAACCTCACCTGCAGCTTTGTCACCTCACCTATAGCGCCACCCCTCCCCTAGGTTTGGTGCTGTTGGACTCTCCACTCACCTCTCGGCCACCCTTCCCTGCCGCCTCACCAGCGGCTATCCATCCCCTTCACCACACCACCGCCCAGGTCCGGCGCCGGTCAACCTCCCCACTCCACACTCGGCCCCCCTACATCCATCCATCCCTTCCCCATAAACGCCACAAAATACAGAGTCAAACATGCACGACGGTTGGAATAAATGAGGGAATTTGCGCGATAGGCGGTTGCCTCAGGAAAGACTACAAAACATCAGCTCCTTTTCCACTTATTCTTCAAACATTTCAACTCCACAAAAATATACGGGGTAAATACTTTAGACTCTTCTCTCTTTCCATTTTGTTCATGAACATTCTTCTGATACAACTTAGATTTATTGGTAGTGCATTTTACCGGCATCACAGAGGCGAGCGGAGGGGGTGGGGATGACACGGTGGGAAACAGGGGCAGGGGGCAGACACTGCCGTTCTCACTGCTCCTTCTCATCGTCTTCGTGCGGCAGCATCTCCAACGTTCAGGTGTGTTGATGTTTGTGATGATTCTGTTTAAGTACAAGAGATAACTTTGTTCCAGTATGCGTGAACTTGCCTTGCCTATGCTTGCAAATTATGATTGCTGCGTGCTGTGTTTGCATTTATGTGAATATAAATGTTAGTTGTGAGTAAAATTAGTTAGATTGCTACTTGATGAACCTTGTTTGTATAGATTTTTGTAATGCCTATTGTTAAGAGAACATCACCTGTGTTGGTCCAGAAGCTCCAGGTTACTGGTCCGAAGTTCTAAACTGGAGAATTGCCATCATAGATGACCATTTTTTGGTCTTTACTCATCCCACTATTTGCATATATGTGTATTATAGAACATTTACCATCTCCCAAATCAAAGCAAACCAGTGGCTTGAGCTCTTTTTAGGTTTTTTGGGTGTGAAGTTTCTTCATGTTGTACCATTGTTGGCAGTGGCTAGCAGTGTGGTCCCGCTGCTTGTGCCTTCCTCCCACTTGAATAGTTATGTGGTTCTGTGATTCTGTTGAGCTGTTTTGCTTCCAATTTTGTAACATGCTTGCGGTGAGGGTTTGGGTCTTATGCCATCTATTGAGCAAATTGGATGGTTCCATATTTCAATGTGCCATCAATTCACCTCGTGTTTAGGTCTTGATTTTTCCATGTATGCTTACAAATGCACAATGTATGTACATTCGTTGCCTAGCCAGTGTGTGTTAGACATAATCTTGTTGAGTGTGGTCGTGTGTCGAGTACTCATGTGTTCGAGTTCTGAGTGGTCATGTGTCGAGTACTTGTGTGTTCGAGTACTGTGTGGTCAGTATCGAGTACTCGGTGAGTTCGAGTACTATGTGGTCACAGTCGAGTACTCGGTGTATTCGAGTACTGTGTGGTCATAGTCAAATATACTCGGTATGTTCGAGTACTACGTGGTCATAGTTGAGTACTCCGTGTGTTTGAGTACTACGTGGTTGTAGTTGAGTACTCGGTGTGTTCAAATATTGCGTAGTCGGTGTGTCCGAGTATGTGTAGGAGTTGAAGACCCCAGAGTCAGAGAGCGGTCGAAGACTCCGGACCAGTCGAAGATATGGTCGACAAGCCATGGTCGATGCCATGGTCGACAAGCTGTGGTCGATGCCATGGTTGAAACTGTGGTCGATGTTGTGGTTGAAGGAGTGGTCGAAGCCACAATGACTCAGTTGGTACTCAGAGGAGTACTGTCGCAGTCGTTAGTCAAACCGTGCAGTGGTTGATGGTCAATAGTCGTAGCTACAATGGTCTACAGTGATCGATAGTCGATAGTTGTAGCTATAGTGGTCGATAATCATAGCTACAATCGACAGTCGGTGCTGGAAGACTTATGTGGTCGAAGATGCAGTCGAGGTACTATGATCGACAAGCCTTGGTCGGTGATGTTGTCGATAAGGAGCAATCGAAGCCGTGGTCGAAAAAGCAGTCGAAACGTGGTCGAAGGAGCGGAGTGTTGTAGAAGACATGTGCGGCCTGTCATTGTAGTAGTCGGCATCGCTGTAGCAGACTGTGCACTAGTTGTGGTCAAAGGTCTGGTCAATGCCATGGTCAAAGGCATGGTCAATGCGTGGTCGAAGCCACGATCGTAGCTACAGTAATGCGGTCAGTTCTCGAAGACCTTATAGACAGTGTCTTCCCAATGTTGGCAACAAACATCTCTGATTTGAGCTACATTACTTCTTAAGCTATTCTATCTACACGAAGTTAGTATGTTGATATTATAAATCTGAAGTTGATCGAATGCTTTTCAGGGGAGGAGATGCTCTATCACAGTTTTGATCGTGCAGAAGACAACCTTAATAACTACTACTCCTCTGAATTTTTGAATTCTCTCGCACCTAATAGATTGCCTTCACATGTCCTCAAACTGAAGGTCAATTGCCTCGTGATTTTGCTAAGGAACCTAGATCCAGCTAATGGGTTGTGTAACAGGACAAGGTTGGTAGTCCGAACCTTCCAAAGGAATATAATAGATGATGAAATTGTCTGGAAAGAGAATTTCTCCGCCTTGCATACCTTTGTGCCCATCCAATGATGAAATATTCTTATTTAAGTTTAAGAGGAAGCAACTTCCTATTAGACTATGTTTTGCAATGACTATCAATAAGGCACAGGGGCAAACAAATTCCGAATGTAGGTGTCTATCTTCCCGATCGGGTTTTCTCATATGGACAATTATATGTTGCTCTCTCGCGAGCTACTGCTAGGAGCAATATTAGAATACTTGCTACGCCGGGAAAGGATGGTAGTTTCAATTCTGCTGGTACATTTACTAAAAATATTGTCTACATAGATGTCTTTACGTCCTAGATATCTTATTTATTTTATTTTTGATCATGTTGCACAAGAAACAATATCAGCTACTAAACATGAACATGTATTTCCAATTTAATTTATTTATGAGTCTGTACATGTGTGCTTTGCTTGATACATGTTTTTCGAAACAAGGGCGGACCCAGCGGTGGGTCAGGTGGGAAGCCAGCCCCCCTACCGCTGGCCGGTCGTGTGTACCTTTCTCATCCCCTACAGCTTCACGTTAGCTATATGAATGACCTTATCAGGTTTAAAAAGTCTTTGTATGATGAAGAAAATTGTATTTGTAGTGGTGATTACAAGCCACAACGACATCTTGTCTCTTGGCGTGGAGCCTCTCTCTCTCTCTCTCGTGTCTACGAGTCTATCGTAGGCCGGCAACTGGTATTTAGCAAACTAGTCAGTAACTCGCATTAGCCCCCCCCCCCATTTTGATTTTGGGTCCGCCATTGTTTCGAAAGATAAAATTGATGTTCAATGTTTAGGGTGCTTTTGGTTGAACTTTTGGGAGCTGCTTTTGCTTCCAAAAAGCCAAAAGCCAACCAAAGGGGTGGAAACAGTCGCTTTTTCACAGCGACTACTTTTGGGTAGTCTGCTTTGAAAGCACCTTGGACCTGCTTTTGGCTTTTGGCTTTCTGCTTTTGAAATGGTGAAAATAGAGAGGTGTTTCACAGTTGTTTCAAGGAAAATAGAGATAGGAGGTAAGTTTTATACTTGTTTGAACCAAACACTTACACCTTTTCCACACCCACAACCTACAAAGACTTTTCCACACCCCACTCACAAAGAGATTTTTCAGAAGCCACAACTCAACCAAACACACCCTTAGTTTAAGATTATCGTTTGATAATATGAATCACTCTTATTTGGTACTCTATTGTAACGCCCGGGTATCTTACTGGTTCACCTAAAATCACAGTACTATTCACTCTCTGACTTTCTTTTTTTTAACATGAGAGAATCATTTTCCCATAGATCGATATGTAGTTTTGTTGCCGCATGCATGGATGCGTACTTGCGTAGCGCGCGAAGAACGTGAGGCCGCCGGCCGAGGAGGAAGGTGCCCCGATCGACTGACCGGGATGCAGGGACGACGGCGGACGTGAGCGCTGCGCGCTGTTGTTAAGGCGCGTTTTTTTTTCCCAAGCTCTTCTTGCTTTTCCGTTATGGATCGTGCAACACCGGATGCTTCCTCGCACCCGTGCCGCCCTGGGTTACGAACGTCGCGGAATCTTAACGTATTTTGCGTTGCCACGACGACCGGACCTGCTGCGAGCCTGCGATCGTTTTTTCCCTGTTGTTTTAGATGAGTTCCATGATGTAGATTACACAATGTTGCTTGTAAAGAACAGAAAAGGAAAGGCACTGAAGACATCCATTCCCCATCATAGCTTGCGAGTACACAAGTGAGGTGAATATGTCAAGCAGCACGGCAGTCGGCGGCCGGCAGCTGATCTTAATTGGGTTGTGCTGCAACTAAAAGGTGTGGTGAACAACGCATTGACTACATCCTTTTTTTTTAGGGTGACTACATCCAATATTCAGAAGTACGAATTCACAACTCCGGGGCACGAACTGGTAGTGCATTGTAGCGCCTATGAAACCATTGCAAGAGCGTAGCCGCCGGAAAACTCGGCTGCTGCATCTACCTTTCAGTACAAGCATGCTCCTCCTCTACAACACGCAGCAATTGACTGAGCTAGTGCGCTATGATGTTCTTTTGTTGCTTGCTTTAGCGGCTGTTAGTCATTTAATTAAAAAATTTTAAAAAAAGGAAAAACTATTATATTATCACAGACAATGCATAGGTATAAGGGAGAAAAAAAGAAAAGACAAAAAAGCTAAAATTAGAAATAGACGCATTCCAAGTAGACCCTGACTTAAATAAGCCGAAAGCCAAAAAAAAAAAGAAATTGAAACTGTTTGAAGCGGGATCTGCTCCAATGAGCTTCTTCTTCTATCTTCAACTTCTTAATTTCATTCTTTTTAGCTTTTTGGTCTTTTAGGCTTTTGCCTTTTCTTTTTTCCCATATTCCTCTGCATTATTCGTGATGATATAGCTTTTTTTTTCCATTTTTTTAAAATTTGTTTACGTTGAAAAAGTTAACAGCAACTGCAGTGCATTTTCAACTGCTACAATGTAAAATAAGCCAGAAGACTGGCCTTATAAGCCCAAATGCGGCGCTCATGCGCGTGCGACGGTGCAAGCAATCAAATGTTCTCCTCTCTGTTGTGTTCTAGCACAATTTCAGTGTGTGTTCGTTTGTTCGTGTCCAACCACAATGCGGTCTTGTAACATCCTGATTTTCAGTGCCTTTCTAAAGTTTTCTAAAATAAAAATAATTACCTGGATTTTTTGAATTAATTAAAGCTTACTTTAAATATTTAGAAATTTAAAAGATTTAATATGAATAAAGTTAATATCAATCAAATTAAATTAATTACTAGTTTTTTTGGGTTTCTTATGATGCAAGGACATTTTCTGTATTATCTTAGATTTTTTGGCTTTATTTGCTATTTGTTTGAGCATAATTCAAATTATCCTAAAATTTGAAATTCGAAAAATCTTGAAATTCCAGATTTTCCCCTTGGGCTTAATCATCTACTCCTTCTTGCCCATCTCCCTTTCCTGGCCCGGTCCGCTTCGCATTGCCTTAGCCTAGTTCGTTTTTGTGCCCAGCCCAACTTTTTTGGCCCAGTTCGCCATCCCCCTTTGCCCGTGCACGCATTCGCGTCATCTGCCCTTTTCCCTCTTCGCGTCACTGCCGTGTGGGCCCCCTTGTCATCTGAGCCATCTTCCTCCTGGACACTCATCTTCGTACCAAACTCCCTTGCCACGCAAGCGTAACCGTTGAGAACACCGCCCCTCCCATGCTATTTAAGAGCGTTGATACCCTCCCAAGTCTTCGTACCGAGCCACCCCCACCTCTAAGCCCTGACCGATACCTCTGAATTCGTCGCCATCATGCAAAATCCGGAGCTCAAGTCATCATTATCACTTCTACTCCGGCGAGCAATCACGCCCGCTTCGGTGAGTCCGCGACCCTACTGTCTTCTCCTTGAGCTCCCCCGTGCTCCTCCCTTCCACTTCCGCACCTCGCCAAAGTCGTTGCCCCACAAGAGCTCCTAATCCGCCATGAACTGAAGACCGCTGCTACTCTCCTCTTGCTGTCAGTCACGTCCTCTCGCCGGTGACCTCTGCGTCTTCATAGTCGAGACCGCTGAGTCATCCTCCCCACAATGTGCCACTTGGCCTGCACCACCATGGCCCTTCGCCGCCAATGACCCTCGGTTACAGTGAGCTTCGCGCGATGATGTTGACTTGTCCCACCATGTCAATGCTTAGACCAACATGACATCCACGTGTACACCATGTTAGTGCCACGCCAGATCTTTTAGCTAGCCCAATGCACTACTTAGATTTGCCACATCATTAGCCACGTGTCCACCATGTCATCGCCCATGTCACCTCTCTTGCTCATGTGTCAAGCTACGTCATGCCCACTCAGTTGCCATGTCAGCCCTAGCTTGAACCCGGTGCACCAAGTCTAACGTAGACCCGTGGACATGGTCTATAGACTATGGGGGTCCACTTGTCAGCCTCTAAGACTTTTTCCAGAATTTCTTTATTTCCAAAATTTCAGAATTCATGGGACCCACGTGTCAGCCACTAGCCCATTATTAAATTAAATTAAAAGGGAATATTTCAGAGAATATTCTCCTTTCTCTCTCAATTTATAGGAATTAATTTCCCAATGAATCTTCCGAGTGCTCATTCTCTTCCGTCCGAACTCTGATTGACCCGATTCTTCTTTCTAAATTCATATAAAATTGAAATCTATCTTTTGGTTTTAGTTTTGTTATTTTTAATTTTATTTAGATTTTATTTTTGTTTCATTCAATTTGTCTCTCGTTAGATAACGTCTTCGAAGGAGCAGAAATAAGAACCAAAGATCAAGAAGTGATAACTGAGCAAAGTCAAGGTAAGTCATGATCTTTGATCATGTTGAACCTATTATTTTAAATCTATTTATTATTATTTTATTTTAAATTACCTTTCATTGCTAATTTAATATAAACCTTTGTAACGGGTAGTTATTGACCAATTTGATTAATTTCTCAATCAATAATTTGAATGTCATGATTCTATTACCACCATAAGATAGGTAATTATTTAGTGATATAATACGAGTTATATGTTTAGTATGTTTAGCTATGTTTATAGTACGTTGGGCTCATCATGATATGTTGATTAATTAATTTTGACTTAATGAGATATTGAATCGTGGTAGTTAGCCACAATTATAAAATTTATGTATCATTATATGTGTAGTGTTATTGGTGTTGGTCATACAAAATGATTTTCACTTAGGCGAGTGATCGTGTAGTAAAGGGGAAGTGTGATCAACACTTTTGGGATGTAGATGTTTTGCTTAGGTAATGTCTAAGAACTTAACTTTGTGCACCATTGATCTAAATCTTCCCGTGCAGCCACATGTCTAGTATGAGATGGATCTAACTAATTAATTTGTGATCTTTTAACTTAGATTTCGTCATTGAGATAAATGTGAGTGTGGTCGCACCCATTATCTTACATTGGCACAAGAGAAACTTTTGCCAATTAGGTCGAAGTTTACTCGACGGCAAAGCAGGCGGAATTGAGGTGAGGTTAAGTATTGTAAATGTCTAAGGAAGCATGTTATACTAGTGACACTACAAGATGGTCATATTATGTGGGTAAAGTTATATAACCTTTACAGAGTGTAAAATTATTTGAATAGCCGTGTCCTCGATTATGGATTATACTCAGTGATTTAACACAAATGGTAGAATTATCATAAAACCTTGGTTGGGTTAAGTTGGGAAGTAAATAGTTAGTTCACTGGTGGTTTATTACGTGAATGGTTAGTTCACAGGTGGTTCATTGAGTGAATGGCGGTTCATTGAGTGAATGGCAATTCACTTGTGGTTTATTCAATTTCTTTAGCTTAATTACTTATTTCTTATTTTCAAATTTTGCTTTTAATCTATTTACTTTATTTACTCTAAATTGTTGCTTTTCTGCAAAGTAATCACTCAGCCATTATTTAGTAAACCTTACATCATTATATATTATATCTTGTTACGAATGACTTGTTGAGTACTCTATATATTTACAGCTATATCCTTTGCTGATCAATTGTTGAAAGAGACCATTTTAGCTAGAGGTAATAGAGGAGCGCTTCGATGTTTTCACGGATTAGGAATTTGCTCTCTAGTTGATTGTCTGTGGGCATGTCAAATGGCCGCTGCATTTATCTTTATTTTCTGCTACTAGATTTTGTTAAGCCCTTCAGACTAACATCTGTAAGCTTGATCATAAGGTCGTTACTCTTATAATTAATAATATTTGTGTCTTTCTTAATTAATTGTGATTATGGTTGATATTTTATCTATGTTTCTACTATGTACACTAATATGTTTCTATACTATTGTAGAATATACAAGAGAGTCTAAATTTACATATTCAAATCTTGACAGGTCTCCTTTGTGGAGATCCACCAGGGCAAAGTAAACCAAGAAGAGATGAATTATCATGCCTTGTGACTCACTCTCAATTACCGGCCGACCGCGATATTAAAATGACCGACGGCATGTATACTGGCATTTCAGGTAGACCACAAACTCGCTTTAATTTGGTCAAGGGGCTTAATAATCCAGCTCATACAATAAAGTGCTTGATGACTATGTCAAGGGATCATCTCACTGATCTTGCTTTCCAGTAGTGATCACTTTCGATCAGATGAAAACTGCATTATCATTTACACCATTTTTTATGAAATTTCTATGTTCTAAATAAACGATAACTCTATGCACGAGAAGATGCTGCGTGTATTTGTAACCGAAGCTTTTGATGATTAAGTTCTACTCCAAATGGCTTCAACTTTTTGATTTATTGTAGCTTTCGGCTTATTTAAATAAAACCATTTGAAACGTATTAGCTTTTAATTTTGGCTTATTTTGATTTTTTTTGCTTTTCTTTTTTTCACTTATTCCTTTGCATTGCCCGTGATGAGATAATGGGGTTTTCTCATTTTTTTTTTTTTACTTTTTAGAAAAAATTAACAGCCGATACAATGTAATTTTAATCCTAAATCAAAAGACACGGCTAGAAATCTAAGCCGCAAACCAATTAGAGCGCCATCTAACATTACTACTTTCTACTTATGAACACAGCAAGTACTGTCCCGTACCGTGTGGTTATCACTGCATGGGAACATGGCCAAATTTAGTGGGGGTGCCGACCTACCTTTCTTTAAGAGGTGGGAGAGTGTTGGGGAAATTTAGTGTGGTTAATCTGCAAGTGTGTATGCATGCTCACATAGCATTCTTTAAGAGGTAGGAGAATGTTGGGGAAAAGGCAATACTAGAGTGCCATGTAGTGATGTTTACACTTGTGTACTCGCTTAGAATATGCCTTATCTCTCTCCTTTTCCCTTTCTAGAGCACTTTCCTTCTGATCAGCAAATGGCCACCTACTGCCTACTAGATTGATTATCACAGTTGATTAAGAAGGTTGGATTGTTGTAACTTATATATTTCAAGGAAAAGTTGACATATAAAGTGTCCATGGCTTTATTAATTACTGTATATGGACACTAAGATGACCATGTTCAGACTGATAATGTAATGTAATGGCAATACGTAACTGGCCAATAAATTTAAAGAATATCTATAATAAATGCATAATTGAATTCAAATATGTTAACAGATTATGGGTGGCAAGAAACTAAGGATAATTTCATATAAAACGGTCCACAACTTACATGTTTCTTCAGAAGTGCAGGTAAGACACGGTTTAAGTAACATCGCGGAGTACAATTTCGGGGGACACGCATTTCATAAGGTCGTGCAGCTTTACCTCCTTTTTCTGGAGGTTCTTTGATAATTTTGACATCCTTAGCGAGAAATGAAATGAACCAATAGATATCAAAGATTTCAGAAAAGTTGCTGCACCAGAGATAGCATTAAGGCCCTGATCAACTCGGTTTCGGCTTCTGGCTTCTGGCTTATTTTTCACTATTCATAAGTTTCGTCTTTTTCTGAACTTTTGGCTTTTTGTTGAGCTTTTTTGCCGGTTCTTTTTTTCCCGTATTTGTTTGTATTATACGTAATAGGCTAACATATTTTTTTATTTTTAAATTTTTTTAAATTTAATTATGCTAAATAAGCCTCTGTCACTCTGATGCTTTTTCACCAACTACATGTTTTCAGCCATAAGCCACGAGCTTTTCAACCGAACCGATCACCACCTAAGTACTGTGTTAAGGGAGAGTCCTTTTGCCACCTCAGGCCTACGACCTCCTCGAAGCAACGCCATACATCAGGAGGTCTACCTCAAGCGAAGCCTGCAATTTAACCAAAGTTGTAAATACCATTCCGGTTCCAACCGGAATGGCCAGAACATTCTGCACGGGCAAGCAAAATGGCACAGCTGACGCTCCATCCCGTACCGGCCTTGATACCAGTTAATACCGGTCCATTCCGGTATCGACCGTGATTTTGTATTTGATTTTGAAAATTTATAGGATTTATTGTTCCATCTATTCCGATACTAGACATAACTGAAGTGACCCCCTCATTTTTATACTATGGTTATGTATTTAAAATGAGATTTTAAGATAAATTATATGCACATATAATTACATGTATATACTTATGAATAAATATATATTATTATATTATACTTTTAAAATCCAAAATGGTACACCACAATGGACCGGTACTGATACATTTCATACCAAGAGGAAAGCTGGAATGACCTCCGAAACGGAATTTACAACTATGAATTTAACCCTATCGAAGTTTATGAGCCAACCTCAGCGAAGTCCACGATCCAACCTGAGGGGGAGTCCGGAGCCAACCCCAAATGAGGTACGGCCGGGGTCAGCCACGAACCGACCCCCGGGGTCTCTCGGACATAGCGGGACCTGTATGATGCAAAAGATGAAGAGTAAACTTGTAATTTCACTTACCTCCTCTTCCTACTCTATAAATAGAACCCTTATAAGTGGAGAGAGAAGACCATTTTGTAACCCTAGTCTTCCATATTCAATACACTTAGTCATTCATATGAGATTCTTGTTGAGTCCTTCCGTATTCTTAGCAGTCTCCGAATTTGACCAGATGTGCTTACAATTTTACTGTTCGGTCTCATATTGATGACAAGTACAAAACAAATGCAATTAGTTCAACTTAAACATTTAAGTAGTTACAGTAGATCATGAGTTGAAATTTGGAAGTGCCCACTACTTGCATACCTTGAATCTTTCCAGGAAGATACACGATCCAATTTGGGAACAAGTGTGGTATTTAAAATGCGTGCAGCGACTACAGCATCAATTACCTAAAAAGAAGCAGATGTCATGATTTGTTTAATACACATAATGGTTCTGTAGTACTGGATAGAAAAAGAACATACATACTCCCGCCGGTTCAAAAACATATCATCTTGAAATACGAGCAATCAAACTTTGAAACTTTAACTATTAATATCTTTTAAATATTTAGATTGAATACATGAAATCATATATGTAAATTCATCTCAAAAAGTATTCTTATAATATTGTAATTTCATTGGGTTCTATAAATATATCATAATGATAATTAGTGGTTAAAGTTATACTTTGGAGACCATGTGAATAGTTGCCATTGCGGGCATTTTGTAAATTTCCCATCTGGATTTTCAGAATTAAAAAAAAGAACAAGGGGCTCACTTATCTTTGAGAGAGAGAGGAAGAGGATAAGAAGTCTCTGGCTCCTTCTGTTCACCAAATCAAGAGGGAGATGGGGATCGATCCGATCCCCACCTCCCCAACTCCGGTGGCCTCGGTTGGCTGTTGGCGGCGCGATCATCCTCTCTTCCTCTTCTTATACTAGTTTGGGCTCTCCTCTTAGAAGAGCACCAAGATCCAATCGAGTTTCCCCATCTCTCTTCTTCCTCTTCCACCTCCACCGAGTGAAAGTCCTAAGTCTTTGAGCTCCAATGGCGGCGGTGTGATTCGGCACTCCATCTCCAGCAACTTGAAGCCTTGCCCTCGGCTTAGCCGTTGGTGAGTTGTGCTTCGGACCTGGAAAACAGATTAGGACAAACGGCAAAAACAAAAGATGGGCCCAAAAAAAATTCGGTACTATAGCAGTAATGTTCTGCATTGTGGCAAAACACTGTAGCTGTTACTATTCTCGCTGTGGCAAAACACTGTAGCAACCAAAAATTGAAAACGTTGCTTTTTCTAGAGGGCGGCTCCTCCTTGATATCTTTCAGCAAAAGCTCATGTAATCGCATGCTCGTCATGAAGCACATGTCCGTAAAGTCATCATTGTTCTTCTTCTTACCTTTAGCATCATCGTCATCATGATCATCGTCGTCGCAACTCTCATATTCCACATTGCTCAAATCAAGATACTCGAGAGTGGTTAGGACCTTTTCAGCAAACCAGCGACGAAAATTTCCACCCTTGGTGTTGTTGTTCTTGGATGGCTGACGACGATAATTCTTGTCTTCCTTGATCACCTTCCCCTTGAGTTTAGGACAATCCATCTTAATGTGGCTTGGCTCGCCACACTCATAGCATCTGATCGGACCTGACACACCACCTCGCTTTCTCATTCTCACATTGTCGAGTGCCTTGTATGCCTGTGAGGAGATCAACACCAAATCCTCTTTTGGAAGCTACTCGAACTGTTCCTCTGAAAAATAAGACAAAGCAGACAAAGAAACACAAGACGAAGCACTCGATGAAGTAGCCTGCACGGGATTAGTCACAAGTGCTAAAGGTGAAGATTTATCAATCTTAGATGGCAAAGCTTCTATCTCATAGGTTTTCAATCTAGAATAAAGATCATCCATACTTAAAGTATCTAGATCGATAGTTTGATTAATAGTTGTAACAACCATCAACCACTCAGAACCTAAAGATTTTAAAATTTTAGTTGCATTATCTTCATCAGTAGGAATAACATTAACATCGCGTAAATTATTCAATATTTTCTCAAAACGAGCAAAGAGATCATCAATAGATTCACTAGGCTTCATAGCAAAATCAAAATATTCTTTTTCATAAAGATTTTTATGCACTTTTTGATTTTAGTAGTTCCTTCATGATAATCACAAAGAGTTTTCCATACTAAATGGGCAAGATTAAACTCTTTGCGAGAAATCTCTTGAAATAGCAAGTTACGAGTTTGAGCATTTAAATCAACATCTACTTTATTTAAATTAGTAACAGTAGCAGGAACATCATATGGTGTAGAAACTTTTTTTCCAAATATTACTACCTTGAGTCTCAATATAAGCTTGCATTCAACACTTCCAAAAAGCAAAATCAGTATCATCTAGCATGGAGGGACGATTCACATACCTCTCTAACGCCATAGTAACTTTGCTCTGATACCAATTGTAGGATCGTCGATGGCAATAGATGAGTGAATGATTGCAGTGCACAGTGGAACTTTCTCTGCAAAATCTGATTGCAGTGCACAGTGGAACTTTCTCTGCAAAATCTACTGTCTTTGATCGTTCAACCTAGAAAACAGATTAGGACAAATGGCAAAAACAAAAGATGGACCTAAAAAATCTTGGTTATTTTAGCAGGTACTCTTCCGCACTGTAGCAAAACACTGTAGTAGTTACTGTTCTTGCTGTGGCAAAACACTATAGCAGCCGAAAATTGAAAATATCACTTTTTCCAGAGGGCAGCTCCTCCCTGATATATTTCGGCAAAAGCTCACGTAATCAACTGCATGCATTCACGAGCAGCACAAGAAAAGATCACAAAGACCAAACACCTTTTCTTACTCACATTTTGCCACATGCACATTCTTTATTGCATCAAACCAATCAAGTCATGGCTGAAAAACACAGCTGAAATATTCACGATGCGTGGTAGACTGACACAGGGGACAGAGGCACGTAGGCAGCTGCTGGACAAAGATCACGCGCGAGCAATGCACATGCATGCAACGGGCGACGGGCTAGAAGGTCTCTACTGAGCACTAGCAACGCATGGAGATTGCTATTGAGCGGTGTAGGGGTGACAGCGACATGACCAACTGAACCGAAAAGACGAGGAAGGCTGGCGGCGTGAAAAAACTCAATTAGATTTTTTTTACACAAAAACTGCACAGCCCTTGGCCGCCGGCCCTAGATTTTTTATAGCCTGACCTGTATGTCCACAAGTCCGAAGTAGACTTACAAACGAACTCAAACCCTAATGCAACTCGTTCAATTAGGCCTGGACCTTTTTATCTCAACCAGGCTTTTAGCCCACTATTATTCAAGGGACCCGAAACCCTTACTACATGGGTTTTTCAAAATTCTAATTTTTCAACTCGTCACGTGTCAAAGCTTCCAGGACCGCACCTCTTGTATCTTCTCCACGCATCATCCACCTTTGATCTCCATGTGCTCCAGCATGAGCCTGACCACCTCGTGACATCCTCGATCGCCTGGACATCAGATTTCCACCTCCTAGTCCCGATCTTCCTCATTACCGACCATTACCGTCTCCACGCCTAACCTGCACATGCAAAGGCCAAAAACGTTTTTCCAATACAAGTTCTCTCCAACTTGACCAATATCAATCCACACACGCGCAACACACCATAAGTAATATCACAATCAATGTTGTCAATTATTCATCATCTAAATTGTCAATTATTCATTACCAAAATATTTTAGATCTAGCCACATGGTCTGACAAACAGGCTTAGATATTTATGCATGTTGTTATAGATGTAGATTGGCAAGAAAAATATGTTTCACAGACTACTGAGTCTTAGTGGTTGTAGTAACCAAAAGATTATAGTACATGAATCATGCAAGTCTCAAGTTGCAGTAGCAGGCTAGCAGCTATTCTGATGTACCGCAAGATGGTGTGTGATTTTTCAACAATTTGTCACTACTATCACGTTTCTGCATTTTAGGACTGCAGTAATAAGTCTATACTTTCGGCACAAGGAACTACATGGTAGGAATCTATTAAAAATAGAAGAACCTGGTCCGTGCAATGGATCGGATTTAAATTGCGCAGGCCTTATTTCCCATGTGGCTAGGTAAAGAGGTAGTTTCTTTTGATAGATTGCAATGGCTTTGACTAATTTGAGCTTGGCATTATTGAAGAAAGCGAAGAAAAAGGCAATCTATATATTGTGTGTTAGAATTAGTAATTCACACTCATCTAACAATTTTCATTCTTGTTTTATATAGTGCCCTTTGTTTGTAAATCTAGCCACGGAATTACATTGGCATCTAAGCTGTCTTATTAAAGCGACGTTAAAAAAACCAAAATGTTTGCTGTAGAAACTCAATGTTTAATCGTGAGAAAAATCAACACAGTTAATTTAGTGTGTCTAAATTATAATAGTGTAGATTAATATCATATTTTAGAAACATACAAATAAGGATACACCTCTAATAATGTCCGTATTGTCTAAAAACATAATCAATACAATCTTTCATTTCTATTCGCAGAGGATCATGTCTTATATTTAGGGATATAAACGGAGTGGATAATTTTTATCTAAAAAAAGATGGACTGAAGACTTTCAGAGCAGATACAAAAGGAGAAAATGTGTATTTGATCATATCCATGTCTGACTCCAACTTTGAGAAAAAATACAGAATAAGATATTAAATGAGCGATATTTGTCCGTATCCATTTCATTTGCACCCCTACTATCTAATATTCTATGTAGAGGTACAAATAGAATGGATAATTTCTGTTAACCAAGGCTTTAGGAGCGGATATAGAAGGGAGAAGGGTATCCGACGTTATTCATGTTCAACTTCGGCTATAAGAAAAAATACGAAATATAATATAGAATAAGTATATCTACCTATGTATTCGCTCTGACTACACCCCTACTTGTATATAAAGAAAACAAAATCTCATATACAAGTTTGTGCTTCTCTCTCTATGAAACAAAGAAGTTTACGCGACCATTGCTCCTTGCTCTGTACGAAAACAAAGAACACCAGGAGACGATTGCTTCTTGGCTGTGTCTTCACCATCGAGGCGAACTAAGTATCTACTACAGTATTCTCGGCCCTACATGCAGCCATGGACAAAGAGAGACGGTTGGAGAGAGGCATGGTCGCGGCTGCGAGTTCTGTGTATTTTTGGTTCTATGCAGTACATACAGCAATACTAGAAATAGCCTTTGGTTGCATGTAATGCCATTTCTTGCCCTCTCCTTAAGCGCGGGACTCCGACCGGCCGACGCGTACGCAGTCCCACACCCTGGCATCGCAACACCAGAGTCATGCGGTTCAAGAGCGCATAATTCTGGCAAAACGTCTAAGGCTGTATGTGGTCAAAAAGGCTACCGTGGTCGAATACGGCAGTGGTCGAGCAAGGCAGTGGTCGAATATTGGTGTGGTCGAAAGCGGTGGTGGTCGAAAACGGTTGCGGTCGAAAGCGGAGGCGGTCAAAAGCGGTTGCGGTCGAAAGCGAAGGTGGTCGAAAGCGGTGGTGATCGAAAGCGGAGGTGATCGAACATGGGTATGGTCGAAAGCGGCGGTGGTCGAAAGCGGAGGTGGTCAAAAGCGGTAGCGGTCAAAAGCCGAGGTGGTCAAGGGAGGCAGTGGTCAAAGGCGACTGTGTTCGAATAGTCGTGGTCGGAGCGGCTGCGGTCGATGCGGGGCATCATGCGCTCCCGGACCGTATGACTCGGGTGCTGCGGTGCCGGGACGCGGGACTGTGCACGCGTTGACCGGGCGGAGTCCCGTGCTTGGGGAGGGGGCCAGAAATAGCATTGCATATAACCAGGGGTTACTTCTGGTATTGCTGTGTTTTACAGGGCCAAAAACACCCAAACTCCGTGACTGCTGGCTGTACTATATCTTCTGTGCTCATATAATCAACTTATTACTTAAGATTAAATAGAAGTACACATAAATACATACATTTTTTTAAAAAGTAACTAATTAAAGAAGAATAAGGACATGTATGTAGCTACATGATCTATGCATAATTATGCATAATAAAAAGTGGTTACGTCTGTAAGAACCGTAACAATTTATTATGCTCATTGATTTTCTTTTATCAAAGCTACTTTAATTATATTTCTCAAGTTGTATTTTTCTTCAAGTTTCTTTTATCATTTTCAATTGTTATGATGTTTTAAAAATTCTAAATATCTTATAAGATACGTAAATATATTCTAAAATATCTAAGTTATATCATTTGATACTACAAGCTTTGAAGCAAATCCTGATAAACTCGGCTTCGGCTTCTGGCTTCTGGCTTATTTTTCACTATTCATAAGTTTCGTCTTTTTCTGAACTTTTGGCTTTTTGTTGAGCTTTTTTGCCGGTTCTTTTTTTCCCGTATTTGTTTGTATTATACGTAATGGGCTAACATATTTTTTTATTTTTAAATTTTTTTAAATTTAATTATGCTAAATAAGTCTCTATCAGCTACAGTGTTTTTTCAGCCAGCTACAGTGTTTTCAGCTATAAGCCACGAGCTTTTCAGCCGAACCGATCACCACCTTAGTCACACAAATGTGTGGGCCAACCTGCTAGTTGATTTTATAAGTCTCTATTTTTTATCAGTTTGTGCACTACCCTTAATTTTGGCCTTTGGGGTCGGCTGGATGTGTTACTTTCTCTACTTTCCTTTTCTAGAAAACGACACTAAACTAACTTAAATGTCCTTAATTATATTATTTTACTTTTGCTATCGTAGTGGGTTTAGAAAAAGGCCGGTTTCTCTAATTGGTTTAATTTATATGAATAAGAAGATGGTTTATTTATAAAATATATAGCTGCTTCAAAAGTTAAGTAACCATCCCCCAATTTTGAGAGTTAATTCACTTGTTATATTATAGTTAACATGACTATCTAGTTCTACATTATCGTGAAAAAGATATCACGTAACTACAGCGTAAAGTGGGTTTACAAGGGGAAAAAAGGGTCACATAACAAAAAACAGAATAGCAGGCTTGCAGACTATCTGCCCTAACCTTTAGGCTTTATTTCAAATAACTCCTGGTTTTCAGAAATCAAAAGTTTAACCAAGTGATTTCTATAATTCATTTGAAAAAGTCACTGTAGAACCTGTTTTAAATGAAATGGCTTCTTAATACAAGTATCCTTTATTCCCACAATCTCTCTGACAGTCAATTAAAAGTCATATCGAAAAAATAAAAGTCATAACACTCTTAAATAGAACCTAAATCTAATCTAAAAGGACAAGATCGACCGCTACAGTCACCTGCCTTTCCAGGATCAGATCACTGTCTCTCTGCCTTAGAGCAACTCCAAGAGTCTTGTTAAAATAGAGACACCCATAATGTATTTTGAAGAGTCATCCCAACCCTTTTTTTATATTTTGTTCCTCCAACTCTAGTAGACTCTCTATTTTAGCTATCTTTGAATACAGGGGCACATATATGTGCCGTGAATTGTCATCACGGCACATAGCATGTGCCGGCTTTCATTAGGAAATAAAGGCATATATAACTGTCGTGGTTATCTATGTGCCCTCGAAAAGCATTCCAAGGCACTTACTTAGATAAAGGGCAAAATATATGTGCCGTTTATATTGGTCTGTACTGTAGTGTTTTACACATCACAAGCTTGCGGAGCAAACGAATGTCAGTGGAGCAAACGAAGAATGGGATGCGACCCGCCGGGAGCTTGCGGGGCCGGCCGGGCACCGCCGGGCGCGCGGGAGGGCCAGCGCCGCCGGGACCACGCAGAGGCGTGGGCGCCTCAATCCCGCGCCCGCAGGGGAGGGGGAAAGGGCGCCGCGGAGGCTTCGGCGCGGGGAGGTCCGCGGGGGGGCGCAAGAGGAGGGATTCCGCGTGGGAAGACGACCGACTAGCGCGGGAAAATGGAAAATGAGCGGGAGGAAAGCAGCTAACGAGCCGCAATGCCTCGCCAGGTTTCGCGAGCGAGATGGTGGAATTCGGCTCCATTGCAAAATAGATAACAGGATAAAAGAGCTGTTGGAGGGTGCTTTTTTCCTTAGGTCATCTAATTTTGAGAAAAAGTGCAAGATAAAGAGTCTCTTGGAGATGCTCTTACGGCACAGAGGATACAGTTCCTTGCAGCGGGCACACGGTGACGGCACACTCCATGCACATACATACCAATACAAGATCCCTACTAAGCACATGCACATAAAAAATCGAGTGAGCGGAACCAAACTTACGACCTCCCTCTCCATGGCCGCGCTTTCTAACCACCAGAATGCACATGTAAGTGATGGACCTTTCTTTACTATTTAATAAATTTGAGTTAATGGTTAGTGCATTCTTATTTCTCTCTTCTCAACCGTTCTATCTGAATACTGAAATCTTGATCATCTATGTAACATCCCTCTCCCTCTCTCTCATATCTAACTACCCCTTCTCTCCACTTCTACCAACAATTACCATCTCCCACCTCCTCTTCTACCCAGCCTCTCGCCTCACTTCCCTCCTGCTTGAACTGTATAATTTTTTATATGCTCTATCTTTCTTGGTAATGCAAATCTGTAAAATTTATATAGTTAGAAACTGATGAAAATTAACTCATTATCATTTGAATTATGCCCCTAATTTCTCTTACCTTTTGACAATTGACCTGCACTAGTTAAATATCCGTGTGTTGTTACAGATTTAAAAACTTTTAAAACATGTTTGTATGTATATTTTAAAAAATTTACCACCCGTGAGTTTCTTTTAAAAATCCGTAGCAACGTATGGACATTTAGCTAGTTTACTATGATGTATTGGTAGCCTATTGCCAATCAACCAATATCAATATATATATCTCTCTCTCTGAAGAAACTAATTAATTGGAGTAACATACATAAGCACACTGTGTGTTACTGTTAGATCAAGACACACACCGGCCGGCCGGCCGGCCGGAGCAAGTACGTGCGTGTGTGCGTAACGTACGGTGCGGTAAGTGAAAGCGTACAGGACGTCTGATTCATACGCGTGTTCCACGAGCCGGCGTACGTTAACCTTTCCATCTTCCAAGTAAGTTGGGCCTGCGGCGACGATCTCGACACGTCGCGGAAGCGGCGTACGTACGCACGGCGACCTTTCTGGCCGGCCGCCGGCACCTCCTTGGTGTGCTTATCTAGACTTAAAATCTTGGATTTATAATTTATTTTAATTTTTGATTTATAATTTATTTTGTACTGTAACGGCTGAAAATATATTATAACTGATGATATTTTTTCATCGTGATTAAATTTAAAAAATAAAAATTTATGTCATCACAAACAATAAAAATGAATAAGAAGGAAAAAATAAAAAAATCCTAAAAACTATACAATCGAAAAAAAGATAAAAATAAGAAATTATAAGCAAGCAGAAGCTGTAATGACCGCCGAAAGCGGCGGGTTGACACGCAACGCAGACGCACGTCACGCGCGTAAAGTCGCAAAGCCACCGCATCAACGGTCTGCCACGAACAGACTAAAATAACCGTACCGTCCGATTCGATCCTCACATGGGTCGCATATCACATGAAAATTGGAAGCCGTATCTTTAATTATCTGTATACTCTAAGTAGTTGTTGCTTTAGTTATCGATATGGATTCTAATACACGAATTTGAGTATTACTTCTTCTAATTATATGTATGAAAAATTATAAAAAGCGTAGCAGTCTGAAAGTTTTCGATGGCAAATATACTAATATTAGTTTTCCATGCCACAACTCTAAAAATTTAAAATGGCTAACCATAAGCATTTTTAAGTTTCGAACACAGCGAGTAAAAAAAGACACTATAATAATACAAGTGCACCATATACCATATACCGTATATATATATGATCACATAGTCAGCTGAATATATATATATATATATATATATATATATATATATATATATATATATATATATATATATATATATATATATATATATATATATATATATATATATGTATGTTGTTCTAAGAAAGATATAATATGTTTTTTGCATTTGTAGACAATGTTGAGGCGCTCAAGGATATTATAGCGCAATATTTAATAGAACTCGGCCCATTCATGATTTTTTTATAGTGTGTTCCAACAAGTATCCATGAAGTGTGATATGCAGGGCCAATTTTGCCTAATACTTAAGTAATTAACACAGCATGCTTACTGCTGGCCTTGGGATGCGTGATCCTCACGATACGATTGATGCCGTTTAAAGTCGCTAGCATATACTATATATCCACTGTATAATTCTTTGGAAAATACGGTCCTGTCTAGTTTAATAAACTAATCCTGTTCATTCAGTTAGCGATCACACGGCTCGCTCAAAATTAACATCCTTGACTAATTAAAGCGGCGCCGAGCTCGATCGATAGGTCTCTGCACTTTATACAAAGTTGTACGCTAGCTCGTGATCTAATCAATTTTGTTTTCTTCAGAGTACTAATCAATTTTGTTTGATCTGAAGTGTTTTTGTATGAATACATGTTTTCCCCATTTGATTCACGTTTGTCAAACCAGAATCTTTTTGTTGATTCTTTATCATCTGTTAGTTAGTGTTCAGTAAACTTTATGATTCTTTATTTAGTTAGTGTTAGTTAGCAGCTGGATACCATTAGTGGGCCTCGTTTATATTGGAACAAGAGCACTAACATTCATCAAAAATATAATCCAGGTCAATGCAGTTCTACCTAAATTTTCCTCTAAAAAGAAAAAGCTTAGATGAACAGTAGTGGGCTAGGCGGCTAGCTGCTTCGTCATGCTGGGTGATAGGGTCAATGGGTAGTCTGGTTTTCCTATCTCTCCACCAAAAAAATGTTGGTCCAGTTAAAGTTTATGACTACAGTAAAACTTTGATCTTAGTAGTTATAGCCTGTTTACGACTTTGTTGTGGTTTACAACTACTCAGCTGGTTACAACTACTTGCTGCTGTATACATACTCTTAACTAAGTAACGACCACTCCGGCTTACGATTGCGTCTTCCCGATTAGCTTGTACTCGTAGGCTTGTTACGACCAGCACGTCCTCGTAATGACCACGCCTTCTGCTGCTTACGTGCTCGTAGCTTTTTCTTGATAAGATTTACGGCCACACTCCTGCTACGCTTTGCACATACTCGTAATCGAGTTACGAGTACTCGATACTTCGATTGCAAACACTAGTGCCTTTGACCACGACCACTTTGTCGCCTCTTCAAGTACTTCTGTACTCGTTACCTTCGAGCACCCTTGGTTCTTGATGATTTCTAGCACTCAATAAAGCACGTGAACACAATCTATTTTCCCGGAGCCAAAGCACTTCCGCTTCTCTTCTTTTTTCTTTCCCTCAACTTCTCAATCACAACCGATCGCTCTTGTTCGATCTCTTCTGATCGCTCTCGTTGGCCTTTTCTTCTCAACTTACTTCTTTACAAGTCTACCTCCCTCTACTTATATACTCAGTGCATTGACTAAGGTACGGAGACAACTAAGGCCCCATTTGGCACAGCTCAGCTTCACTAGTGAAGCTGTTTTTTTTGTTTCAGCTTCATGAGCAGTTTCACCGATGAAGCTAAATCTATTTTGGAAAACTGTTTGGCAAAACAGCTTCACCAATAGCTTCATGCATGGCTGAGAGAGGGCAATTGTCCAAGATGCCCTTGTCTACCTGACTTGTTCTAACATTTGGAGTTGTATGTTTGTATATGGTCATATGAATTAAAAAATAATATATTTGAATGAGTATGAATTAAAACATTAAAATAAAAAATAATAAAAAATTAAAATCATTAGGAAGCAATATTAGTGCCTTGTTTATGTTTCGTGAATGGGAGAGGTGAACGGGATGGACTAGTGGCAAATGCGTGTAATTTTGGTGAACCAGAGGGGCAGTGGGTTCCTAGGACTGCGGGCCTGAGGGAGAGAGCTGTGAAAAGCTACTTTTTTCAGCTTCACCTCTCCCCATTCCTTTGTGAGAGCAGAAAAAAAGGAGCTTCACCCATGAAGCTGTTTGTAAAAAGGGTGTTTGGCAAAAAAAACAGCTCATGAAGCTGTTGGTGAAGCTGTGCCAAACAGGACCTAAGACATAGAGACCAACTCGTTTCATGTAATCACACGGACTCGTGCACGTATACAGACTCGACTCGTCTAAGAAACAAATGAAACAAGATTATTTCCAACAAAAAAAAAAAGATCACTAGCACATGGTGGCCTCTGAATAAGTTTCCACCGTCACCGGACGTGCAATGTGCTTCACACATCGTCTCCTAGCTAGTGTGAATGTGTGATCAGCTCCCTATATATCTCTCCACCTGCACACAGTTGCGAACGCCTCACGGTGCAACACCTTCCCATTATACGAGTGCAGAGAGAGAGAGAGAGCGAGAGGTTTAGGGGTCAAGTGAGAGAAAAGAGAGCGAGTAGAGAGAGATTGGCATCGATCATGGCGTGGAGCAACAGCTACTTGGACCTGATACTGATCCCCGTGGGCCTCCTCTCCCCCGTGGTCTACCACCTCTGGCTGTGGCGCGCCGTCCGCCTCCGCCCGCTCCGCTACACCGTCGGCATCAACGCCGCCACACGCCGGCTCTGGGTCTTGAGCATGACCAAGGACAACGACAAGAAGGCGGTGTTGGTCGTGCAGTCGCTGCGGAACGTGATCATGGGGTCGACGCTGGTGGCGACGACGTCCATCCTCTTCTGCACCGGCGTCGCCGCCGTGCTGAGCAGCACCTACGTCGTCAAGAAGCCGCTCAGCGACGCCGTCTTCGGTGCGCACGGCGAGTACATGATGGCGCTCAAGTACGTCACCCTCCTCCTCGTCTTCCTCCTCTCCTTCCTCTGCCACACCGTCGCCATCTGCTCTCTCAACCAGGCCTCCTTCCTCATCAACGCCCTCTCCCAATTCCTCCCCGCGGCGTCCCCGGCGACCGCCGCCGCGCTCCACCACCTGCCGGTCACCAAGGACTACATGGTCGAGGTCCTGGAGCGGGGCTTCCTGCTCAACTTCGTAGGGAACCGGCTGTTCTACGCCGGTGTGCCGCTCCTGCTCTGGATCTCTGGGCCAGTCTTGGCATGCATGTGCTCCATGGTCATGATCCCTATACTGTACAACATTGACATGGTGTACATCGAGAAAGGAAACAATGGTGAGGCCAACGGCAAAGTGGAGATGATTAATGGGAATGACGAGAGCATGCAAGTATGATGAACGTTGATGATGCAAGGCAGAAAGCAAGAGCAAGCTAGGAATAAGGAATACGGGTGAACACGGATTGAATGTGAATTGAAGTCTTTATCGTATTTGTATTCATATTTTATAAACAAATATAAATACAAGCTCGGATATTTTTGAATACAAATACGAATCGAATATTATAACAAATACGAATTCGAATTAAATATCTACTCAATTCGGTCAGATCTGAAAATCCTCATAACTTATGTAGTATAAAGATATTAATAATATTTTATTCTTGTACAATCATTTTAATTCATTTACTTCACCTAAAGAAACACGAGTTCATGCCGAATTAAAAAACTTGTCTAACTAATTAGTCGTATTGTAATAAAATATGTATATTGCTTCGTCGAATATGAATAGTTCGGATATATGAATATGAATATTGTTAGGGTATTTACAATGACAAATATCTATATTCTATTTCTATATATTTCTTGAGGGGAAAAAACTAGTGGCTTAAATGTCCATGCATGATGCTTGTGCAAGAAAAGTGAGTTCGCACAATGTGCAGAAATCAGAAATGCATGAGTGCGTGCGTGCGTGCTTAAGGAATCGTATGTCAACATGCCACGCAACAACAAAAGATTGCCAAGATTATATTCCGATTAGCTAATCATTTCCCGACATACATTCCGTTCTTCTCATCGATTCATCTAGGTGCAATAACAGTGTGGTACCCAGCGCCGCAAAGAAGTGCTCAGTTTTCAGTCTCCCTTCAACGACGCAAGAAGCAGACAGACAGCACCATAACTTCCAGTTTCCCTTAACGACGAAAGCTCTCAAACAGAAAGCGTGGGAGTTCGTTGCAAGGCAGTGGTTTTCAGTCTCCCTTGAACGACGCAAGAAGCAGACAGACATCACCATAACTTCCAGTTTCCCTTAACGACGAAAGCTCTCAAACTGAAAGCATGGGAGTTTGTTGCAAGGCAGTGGTGGAGCCAAGGCCGGGCGACCCGGGTCTCGCCGGCGAGCATCTCTTGACATCTCAGTTATTCTTGGGACGGTCAGCAGCGGACAGCGAGTCTAGCCAACAGCGATTCCTATGTCAGCCAGCCATCTGCCCAGGCTCCTAAGATGCGCTGGCTCCGCCCCCTGTTGCAAGGGATGCAAATGACAAAATTCTGAGGAATTAAACAAAAAAATCAGTTTTGCCTAGCCATCGTTGGTGCTGGTTAACCTCGCCGTTGACGAACTTGTGATGTTGTTATAGGTGTTCACCACTATCAAGTTCCTTCCTCCTACAAATTCCTTGTTCCCCGCTGTTTCGCGTCGCATATTGTGTGTCTACTCGCTCGTGTTGATCTTTGCATCCTTATGCAGGTTTTGTGACCTTGTGAGTGGGGATGCTCCTTTACCCTACTAAGTGGTTTGACAAAACGCAAAAGTTGCATTTTGGTGGATTCATGTCGGATACTTCAGTTGGTTGGTGGTGATTAGTGCCTCGGCGATCATGATAACAATGCCGACCACAGCAAGGTGCTGATGACAAGGAAAAGTGAAGAACGAACGGGTGATCTATGCATTCACCGCGACCTCTTCCAGTGCTGCATGTGTGTATCGCGGATGCGGAAAGTCGTCAGCGTCGTGGATGTCTGCCGCATGTTCCAACAGCAGCACACCGCACGCACGATGCATGCCATTTGGGCGAGTCGCTCGTGGCCGTGACTGACAAAGGAGCTGGGTAAATAGCAGGAGAAAGTCCATTGGTTGGTTGGTGAAACTGTGGTTTGCTTTTGGTTGTCTCTCTCTTGATTTGCTCCCCTGAATAGCGATTAGTGAACTTTTTATTAGAGAGGGATAGCGATTAGCGCATTGTATGCTAAGGGCACCGACGACCCTGTAAGAAGTTCTTAATTTATTGCGATGAATCATTGCTAAATTAAGAAAGCTGGAATTTAAATTTAGCAAATTTATGGGTTTTTTTTGGACAACTTACAGATCTATCGGCAAGAGGTGGCGGCCAAACTGGACGACTCCAGCGGTCTAGCCGACTGGAGGCAGCGTGATGTGAATATTTACGTGCTATATATATATATATATATATATATATAT
Source organism: Dendrocalamus sinicus (assembly GCA_036346575.1). NCBI lineage: Eukaryota > Viridiplantae > Streptophyta > Magnoliopsida > Poales > Poaceae > Dendrocalamus > Dendrocalamus sinicus. Next base: position 7,426,343 of record CM070664.1, read on the forward strand.
ATATATATATATATATATATATATATATATATATATATATATATATATATATATATATATATATATATATATATATATATATATATATATATATATATATATATATATATATATATATATATATATATATATATATAAATAACGAGGCACCATGGTGCCCAGACTCCATGATTAAGGCATTTGTTTTAGTGTGTAGATTCTTAGAAGTAGTGGTGAGTATCCAACTAGTCGAATCGGAGAAGCTGAATAACCCCACTTCCGACTACTAGTTCATTTTCTGGATTCTGTAGCTTCTGGCTACTTAGAATCTGGATGAAAATCTGGACTGTTTGGGGGAGCTGCAGATTCTGGGAGTAGCTGCAGCTGCCAGAAGCTGAAACAAACATGCCCTAAGACTTTCCATCCATGATTGAGACTTTCTATTCATAATTAAGACTTTCCATCCTAATATTATACATCATTACAATTGCACGCATCTAAAAGCAATCTAAAGGTAGGGAGGCTTGGTGCCCGGGCACCCTAGTGTCCCATTTTAGCATCATATTATATATATATATATATAATGATGAAATGGGGCACTATGGTGTCTGCGCACCAAGTTTCCCTATGTTTGGATTGTTTTTAGATGCGTGCAAGTGTAATAATATATAATATATCAGGTAAATCTGTTAATATTCATTAATTCAAAAAGGCATCAATTTGGAAAGGAAGTTATTGATTTAGCACGTTAAATCAATCATGGATGGAAAGTCTCAATCATAGAGATGAGCACTATATATATATATATATATATATATATATATATATATATATATATATATATATATATATATATATATATATATATATATATATATATATATATATATATATATATATATATATATATATATATATATATATATATATATATATATATATATATATATATATATATATATATATATATATATATATATATATATATATATATATATATCTGTGTGTGTGTGTGTGTCATGTAGTGCTATTGTTCTTATTGTATTGTGCAAAACAAAGAGAGAGCTCACACAATTGATTCATACATATATCATGCATATATATTATTCTCTTTGTTTGGTACAATTTTATATTATCAAAAATGATGACGGCTTTTCTTGAAGAATGGGAAGATGATGCGGGTATAAGCATGCTTTGTATTTTCAAATTCATGATGCTTTACACTTTTATGTTCAAGGCACTGATTTCCTAGAAAGAGTTATTGAGCCGAATACAAGATTATCAGGTGAATTCCTTCCCTAATAAATCTACAAATGATAATATTAAGAATTAGTTACTACTTAATGCATATATATTATGTTTACTCAGATTTGAAACCATTGTTGACTTGGAAGCCGAAAGAGAATAATGTGAGGTTGCTGTCCACAAAGTTCAAGAAGATGTCGACAGAAAACTCAGAAGAGCATATACCCAATTATCTTTCTTGTCTCACAAGCAAAGCGAATAAAAAATGCATTTTACTTTGAAACAAGCTAAGTTATTCAAGAACTAGGACATTATGATTGTCAACTTGAATCTAGAATTTGTTAGGCTCAAATCTATGAATTCTCATGATAATTGTGAAGTTTGCTTATGCTTGCATGATCAAATGTCTAATCTAAAAATTACTCATTCCTTGTTAGCCAACTAAAAGATGATCTAGATGAACTAGAATCTCTCAAGTCTAGTAATGATCATGATAGCTTGAATGATATATCTTTGGATGTAATCCCTTTAGTTGCTATTCTCTCAGCATGTTCGAATTGTGCTTTGCTTGAACTAAAACTTGACGATTCCTTGCAAGAAAGATGAAAACTAAGAGAAGGAAGGGTATTTTGGTAAGTTGATCAAAATGCTAAAAACTATTTGAATTAAAACCACGGCGCTTGAGCGTGTAGGATCAAGGATGACCGACTAGAGGGGGGTGAATAGGAGATTCAAAAATTATCTTGCCTTCTAAAAATAATTACCACAATTTAGTCTAGCAAGATTTAAAGTAATTCAAACCTACACAATACTAGTATACAAGCACAAGTCTCTACAAAAATAACTCTAGCACAAATAAATATAACAATTACAATATGCTAGAAATACAAGGGCGGAAAAAGAGACAAAGAAATAACTAATTGACACACGATGTTTTACCGTGGTGTTCGAAAACTTACCGGTTTTCCCTAATCCACGTTGAGGAAAGCCCAAACGACTTGGACCAGCTCTACGAATTAAGCATTAGCTCTTCAATTCACTAGTAGTTGTCCTTCCTCCGCTCCAGAGATGGTGGACACCAAACCACTCACAAGTCGATACCGGGCTTCTTCATAACCTTCTTGAAGAAGACACCACGTGAACTCCCGTCAAGCCATCTAGGGGCTACCAAGCATCAAGAGTAATAAATCACAACTTCGCTTGACGGTGATCAAGTGCTAAAAGGATCAATCTAATATATATGCACTTGATTTTTGGCTCAACCATCTCAATGAATGCACAATGTGAAATTAAGGTATGGAGTGAATGCTCAATACTCAAGTATGTTCAATGGAGTCTCTTACTTCTGTCCTTAAGCAAGTGGGGAGTATTTATACCCCCTACCAACCAAAACTAGCCATTACAGGGCAATCCCTAAAAAAATCAGGGCGAGTGGAAGTACCGCTATTCATCGGCTGGTACTACCACACATGTTCTGACACAATAGTAACGACTATTTCAGAGTTTCTGAACTAGCCATTAAAAGTCGGTGCGATACTACTACCATTGTAATCGTGGTAGTTCCAATATTTGGAAGTTCTGAAATTTCATCGCGGTACTTTCGTTAACTTTGAGGCCAAAAGTTGGCACTCTCTGGAAAAAACATACCGCCGAAATTTTCAGAGTTTCCGTGATTTGGAAGTACCGTTTAAGGGTTGCGATACTACTGCTCTATGTTAGTTCTGATAAAAACATGTACCCTATGGATACCATCATATTTGTTATACTTGTTGTTCTAATTACAATAGCTCCTACACATCACTTAAATTATCAGGTGAGCTCGTTTCAAAGAGATTTTACTTTATTTGATAAAGAACTTATGATATTACATAATGAGAGTGTGTTGCGTTTGTTATCATGTACCAAGATTTATGATCAAGATCATGCAATACGTGACACTACACATATGTTAAAACCGAGGACGGTTTTCTGTCAAGAAGGGGAGGGTGATGTGACCACGCCACCAACACATACGACCATAGCGGCCAATATCAAGATTGAACTAAAAGTGAATTCGTTTCTTCAACTTCAACATATTTTAAATAAGAATATGATGCTACCTAATGATGAAAATATATATTTTTGTAGCACCACATCACTTTGGAACCAATTGAAGTAAGGGTTCAAGTTGGACAGGTTTTGGAAGCCAATTCGGCCTCTAGATCAATCGGATTCAGCCTGACAAGACCAACTTCAAATGTGCATAACTTTCACATACAGAGTCCGTTTGAGCTCCACGAGTACTTGTTGGAAAGCTTTTCTCGTCCTCTTTCCAATGGATCTAGTCTCAACTTCAAATTCCTCCTGTGCGAACTATAATCATCAAAATAAGGTGTTGCATCACCTGTTTGGGCCAAATTGGGCCTTGTAATGCTTGGGCCCAAGGGGGAGGTGCCTCCCTCGCCAAGCCCGTACTGTTCACAGATTACTATTCATATGAACAGTATCATAAATAGTACCACCCTGTTTTCTTTAGTTTTGTGCGGCTTTCCCACCCCTATTTAAGAAGGTTGCACCCTTCTAGTTTGTTTGGATTTCGTTTGCTTAGTTTTTTCATTGTGAAAACTCTTATTCTTCGCTTGTGTCGACTAGACCAACCATAAAGAACATCTATGGAATGCCACCTTTTGAGCTCAGTATAAATATTTACAATTTCAGATTGCTTGTTATCTTGTTCTTGCGTGTTCTTCGGTTGCATGCAGGAATAGACCTTCGTGGTCAGGTCAACCACGTTCTTGGCACGGTTGATAATGACTCGGAGTGTGGTTTAGCGATTGCTTGGTGTTCTGGTCGTGGCCGGTTAGAAGCCTGCATCGTCAAAGTCATTCTCCTCCAAATCGAAGTTATCATTCTATCGGAAGATCGGGACCACATCGGTTCATCAAGTTCTGTCGTTGAAACTCTGGTACTTCTATTTTCCACGGAGACAAAGTGATTCCTAGGGTGCTCTCTAGAAAAAAATGTACCACTGGTTTTGACGGACCTTCTAGAAAGCGAAAGTATCACCATTTACACTCTGGTACTTTTGATTATCCAAACAGAGCACAGATTGGCAATCAATTTTAGTTTTAAGAGAATGCATGATCCTAAATTGATCGAAATGGCACAAGAGTTACTAGCCATGATCCCTCTTAATCGTACAGTATTTATCTTATAATCCGGTTTTTCACCCTTTCTCCTAAGACCGATAAAAGCAAAAGGATCCTAATCTACTTATACCTTTGTCTTGGGCCACAATGATCTTCATGTTGACCGTTAGTATGCGTCTCATAATCATTTTAGGGACTAAACCTTTTAAACACTTAGTAAATATGTTTGTCCCATATTCACATAAATTCATTAATTACCAAAACTATTTTTTAGGGGCCTAGATGCTGTTAGAGCAGTGCTTGGGAAAGTGGTTTGGTTTAAGTTAAGAAGAAACCAAGAAGATCAAGATGGGTTAAAGGTTAAGAACTTAGCGGATTTGGACTCATGTACTTTGAAAAGCATGCTTGAGCGTGGTGCCTTAGTAAAACCCATGTTTTGTAGGGTTAATAGATTTCTCCATATGTGTTATTGGATAGTATCTATTAGAGTTAGATGTGACCTGGTTACCCCATCTATTTAATGATTTGGGGTAGAGACTTGTGAGTTAACCATCCATTTTTCTTCATTGTAGAGAAGTGTTGTAGGGTTAGGGTTCGAGAAGTGTGAGTATTGTGTTGTGCTCTCTTGTCCTCCAGGTGGAGTGGCTGTGAATCTTAATCCTCAAGTAGCAATACATCAACCTTGTTCTTCACTCATAGAGTCTCCTTGATTTGGTTGTTTTGCTCTTATTCTTATTGGTTTTGATCTTTTTTTCTCCCCGTCTTGATCTTGTTGTGTGCCAAAGATGTGTAAGTAATGGAAACAACTCATGGAGAGCAATGCCATCCATCTAGGTATTATGTCTTGGAAGTTCTTGAAGTTGTCTGGTTTTTCTTGGATTTGATCTTCTCGAAAGATTTTTTGATCCAAGTTTTCATGCCTTAAATGTTTAGGAGTTCTTGCTTGCTGTGACATGTGAAAATACATCTAGAGCTATCTTGGCTATCCTCCATCTAAGAGCAAGTCATATTTCTTATTTTTGGTTTTTACCCAATTTTGGTGCAACCTTGTTTATTCTTAAGAAAGATTTGAACTTTGATGAGGATTCTTGCAATTCTTGGAAGGAATAGATTCTTAGGATCTCAAGCAAGGTGTGTGTAAAATCTCTTCTCATTTGGACTTGGTTTTTTTGAGTTGCGCCAAAAATTGCATTGGCTCGGGCTAATTTTTTCAGTTTGGAATAGGGGGCGGTTAGACCACCCCTCCTCTGGTTAGACCACCAGAGACTGATCAGACCGACATGTAGCTAGTAGTCAGACCACCAGGCATCAATTAGACCACCTTCTTGTAGCCAATCTGATCGTTAGTTCCTTGAATTCTTTGTTTTTCAATTTCTTGGGTTGCTTGCCCTGGTTTTGGCTTTTAATCATAACCTTCATAGCTTAGTAGCTACTATAGTGAAGAATTGGTGAATTGTTGGAGAAATTTCAAATGCACCATTCACCCCCTTGTTGCCATACCGGTCCTACAGGCACTCACAACCTTGATACTATAGGTGAGAGAGTGGTTAGGTAAGATTTTAGAAACACATCACCCCAATAATTTGATACTAAATGTTTTTGCACACACTGGCCTGGTTTGGACTTTGAACTACACTTATATTTTTGTTCATGGCTCTCTCTTTTTCCTTTGTTTTAACTCTTTCCTAGATTAGAAAATTAAAAGGCAAGTATATGAACAAGAGGGGAGGGGCCGGTATGGGAGTGGGTTTTTGGTTACCTCACTCATGGACTCACCTCTCCAAGAAAGATCATGGTTTTGGAGAAGACGATAAGGCGAGCTTGTGTTCCAATGAGGGAGTGGAGGAAGAATGGACTCTAGAGGGAAACAGAGTGGAGAGGATGGTGAAGAAGATGACGTGAGTGCCTCGGCTTTAATAGGAGAGATGGCTCGGTGTTTTGTCGATGATGTTGTAGGTGCATGCAATGCTTTCTCACGAGCACAAGGGGTGCCATATGCGATGGGTGTGGGTAGAGGGGCGAGGCTCTAGCCTGCGACGGTGAGCTCGAGGACTATAGCACACAGTGTGCCAGCTATACCGGGAGATGGTGACAGCGTGACGTGATTGTTATGTACACCAATGTATGTCTCTGACCCATTCCATTTGGTTACAATATGACTTTTACCCCTTGCTTATGTGTCTTTTCTCAACCAAGATTTATGTGCTTTTTGCAATAAAAGATTTATGTTTTTCCTCTCAAAAAAGATTTATGTGTTTTTTAATAAGTAATATTCTGACACAGAGGCCTTTGTACACGAAGCACTTTTCTTTCTTCAGTGATCGCTTGATGACAGGCTGACACAAAGGCTTGCATGTGCAAGAGATGGGAGCCAATTTTTACATCTAAGACAACGGTTTTGCTATTGCATAGTCGACTGAAATTTTTTATCTCTCAGTCACCTAAAGTTGCACTCTCAATCACCTAAAATTGTAGTATACTAATTCCCTTTCACCTGATGTTGCACTCTCAGTCACCTAAAGTTGTAGTATAAAAAAGTAACTAAAATGAAGGAAAAAATAGTCACTTGTACAATAGTCACTCCCCGAAGACAAAGTCCGCACGATGTGTAGAAATGCATGACCGTTCGCATGTTCAAGGAATCATCAAAATGCCGTGCAATTTATGCATTAATTAAGGGTAGTTAAACAAAACAGAGAGGTTTATATGGTGTAGGGTGGATGGATGCAGTAAGTACGTCATTGGTTCTGACTTGCCTATGAACAGTAGTGTTGGATTATGTGGGTCAAGCCCATATAATAAGAATAATTCCTATTAAATCTCAAAGGCCGACTCATGCAAAGGAGGCATACATGAGACCTTTAGTACCATATTGCTAGTTCTAGGAGAGGAAGACCACCTTAAAAGGGATGGTGCACTCCTAGCCACTTGAGGCATGTGTGGGAGAGAACTAGAGGATAACACGCGCGCGCTCGCTCGCCTCGCCGGGCGGGCGGGCGGGGGGCGCACCGCACCTGCGTGAATGGTCCGCCAAAATCCGCTCCAGGTGCTTGCGCAGACGCGGCTTCCTTTTGCAGTTTTATCTTTTGCTGTTTTGTGGCGGTGAATCCGGATCGGTTACGCAACTAATCCGGTTCGGTTACGAGTTATGGAGAACGTGCAGGCGTCTTGATCACGCGTCCTGGTTTTCTATAAATACGGAGTCGCCGCCTCCATACAGTACCATGTGAAAATCAATCTAGGGTTTTGCCTTCTTCATCCATTGTGCTGCGCCGTCCCACGTAGTCTACTCCGTCCCGTCCACCGGCGTGCACTGTCGTTCGGGAGAGCAGGTCTCCGGAACCGTCGCCTTCGAAGTCCTGCACCGGGAGAGGGCGAATAAGGTTTTGGAAGCGCTCTGCGCGATCGCCGCTGTAGCTCTGGCTCGTCTTCCTCGTCGTTCGGCTTCGGCGAATCGTCATCGACTTCGTGTCATCCTCACCGTGCCTGCAGCGTCTACATCGGCAAACCGATCAGAACATAACCATCGGTACGTAACAGTCATGTTCTCCGTATTAGATCTGTTCATGTACAGTTTCCTGGTTTACATATCTAGATCTTTTATGCCTGTGATGGTTCTGTTATTTTGCGTGCATGATGTTATGATTTATTTATGGAATAAATTAAATCTACATGTGCTTATATATTCAACAAGTAGTGTACTTAGGTGAATGGAATCAATGGTGAAATCCATGGTGGCCATCAGGGTGGAGCCACTGAGGGGCTTTATCAAACTCTAGTCTACCCTCTGGTGGTCGGAACCTAGTGTTTCGGACGCTCGGCACCACGCACTGCAATGACTTCCACCAACCCAGCTTTCCCGACGTGTCCATCAAGAAGGGCAGCCCTAGGGAGTGAGAAATTTTATGGTATCACCGTTACACATATGTATGTATGTAACAAATCAATAAAAATGCTACACGTGGAAAGTGAGGGAGGCACATCCAGACCCACCCGCGCACGGCAGGTTCATCCGCTCACCTATCCGCCTCGCCGGTTCATCCTCTCGAATCTCGATCTCCGCCTCGCCTCTGCCCCGGTCGCCCCGATCTCTTCCGCCGCGCCGCCCCGCCCCGCGCCGCTCCGATCCCTTCCTGCCCCGCCCCGCCCCGCTCCGATCCCTTCCTGCCCCGCCCCGATCTACTGCGCCCCGCCCCGCTCCGATCTCTCCCTCTGCTCCGCTCCGCCCCGCCCCGCTCCGATCCCTTCCTGCCCCGCCCCGATCTGCTGCGCCCCGCCCCGCTCCGATCTCTTCCTCCGCCCCGCCCCGCTCCGAGCTCTTCCGCCGCTCCGCCCCGCCCTCCGGCCCGCCCCGATCGGCTCCGCCCCGCCCCGCCCCGATCTGCTCCGCCCCGCCGCGCTCCGATCTCTTACTGCTCCGCCTCGCCTCGCTCCGATCTCTTCCTCTGCTCCGGCCCGCCCCGATCTGCTCCGCCCCGCCTGTGCCGTCGGTAGCTCGCCAGAGACGGTAGGTCCTTGCCATCCATGGTGTCCCGCCGAGCGCTCCACCTTCTCACGGCTTCCTGCGGCATCTCCTCGACCCCGCATCTCTTCTCCCTCGGGTGGTTTGACAAGAGCACCTTCACCGGTAAGAAGCCCGACGAGCCGTCCTCTCCCGCCTCCGGCTCCTTCACCCTCCTCCGTAAGTCCCCGAGTTGTCCCAGCAGTCTTGTTCCTTTCTTGGTAGGGTGGTGGTGTCTGATTCGGGAATTTGGGTTTAATTGCAGAGGTCGCGTGTACGATGGAGATGGCGAGGAAGGAAGTTGATCGGACACCGTTTCTTGCATGTCGTAGGACTCAAGGACACTCACAAGCAAGCTCTGCAAGATGCTCTCAACGAACTCACTTTCCTTGAGAGCTTAACACTGTCGGGGGATGTCAAACAAATGGACTTCAGAAGCACTTCCTTGGAACACCTTGCTGCCAGTCCTACCAGTCTAGAAACCTTGTTGAGTTTGATGGGGAGTTGGTTCTACCAGTCCAGAAACAAAGACTCAACCCCGTCTTTATTCAATTTGTGGTATATTCATGTTCTAATCAGGCAATTAATTTCCCTAATAATATATGATTCTAGGACCTTATTCTGTATTAGGCCTTATTATCAAGTTGTGGAAATTACTCCACCAATGGTCCTAAGCTTAGATGATATTGCTAAATTGATTTGCAACCGAAACACAGTAGCTTAGATTGATATTGCTAAATAGGTTTCCAACATAAAGACAGGAGCTTAGATTGATATTGCTAAATTGATTTGCAACTGAAAGACAGTGTTGTCTTGAAACCACAAAAGAACTTGACATATCTTATCCTCAAACCAACAAAAGTGTTGTCCTTGACACGCTATCTTGATTCGTGAAGCCAAAAGAAAGTATCTCTCTTTCTATTCAACTAGCAATACCTGCAAAATGAAGCAATAAGGCATCACAATGGGAATAAAGGTAATGCAGTCTAGAACATGGAAGAACAACTTAAAATTTCACTTACTGTTTTGAGATGGTTGTGTAGCTTCATTAGATCTTTGTTTTTTACCTCTAGCAGCAACGTTTTGCTTCTGTTTAACACCAATTTGAGAAGTGATAGGTTGCATATTTTCTTTCATTGATGAAACATGTGTGGCTTGTGAAGCATTTTTTCTTTTCTTCTTTTTTTCAAACTGACACCTGATTCTAGCATTAGTTAACCCTTTCAACCTGATATGTGGTGGATCATACACCTCAACCCCTTCATTTGAGGAATTTTGGACACATTTAGACCCCAATCACCCCAAAATTCCAAAAGTAGACCCCAAACAAAAAAAATTTCGATTTTGGACCTGTTGAGCGCACGATCGCTTTTGAGCGCACGACCGCCTTTTTGAGCGCACGATCGAATTTTTGAGCGCACGACCGATTTTTGACCGCACGACTCGGTTTTTTGACCGCACGATTTGGTTTTTTGAGCGCACGATCGATTTTTTCACAGACGCGCGGTCGGGCGTCAAGACGCGCGCTCGGGCGGGGGGACACGCGGTCGGCCGGGCAACGCTGCCTGCGCGCTGCACGCCGCTCGGGCGGCGGGACACGCGGTCGGCCGGGCAACGCGCGCGCTGGCGCACACGCGCTCGGGCGTCGACGCAGCGGTCGGCGGGGAGACGCGCGGCGCGCGCCGCCTTCGGTCGTGCGGCCACGTTCCGCACGACCGCCCACGTGGCGCGACGGGGGAATCCCGCGGTGGGAAGGGGTCCAAAAGTGGAATTTTTTTGTACAAGGGGTCAAAAACGGAATTCTTGGTATTTTGGGGTCCAAATAGGTCCAAAATTCTCATTTGAGTAGTTAGTTGTGCTGCCGCCAAGATTGCACTCTAGTTCATTCTCCACCAAGATTAGTGCCTCCTTTAATTTATCTTTCACAATCAGAGGGTTTTTGGCAATCTTCGCAACAGCCAGCCACCCAAAAGGAAAATGGTTTAATTTATGTGTTGAATTATCTTATTGTCCTGATTAATGGATTTCTTGTTGGCGATTTTCACGAAACTGAAAGCACTTATTATTTGATACCGCTGGTGGTGAGGGTTCTTACCAATCATGCTGGTATTTAAGATTGGATTGAGCAAGGAAAGAAGTGGAATATGTAGAAGTGAGACAAAAAGGAACCTGGGATTTGTAGCTTATAATGTTTGTTTAAAAGAACCGGAATGCCAATTGAGTAAATGAAGAGTATAATTATTGCAATGTTTTGGCTTGCACCTGGGATGAGCACCTGTTGATGAGAGGAGGAACTGCCGAACTGGAGCAGCCTGGGGCAAGGATGAAGAGGAGCTGCTGGATGGCGCGATGAATAGAGCAGTGGCGGGAAGGTCTCCCTGCTGGGATGAGGGAGGCAAAAAGTAAGCAGCAGTGGCTGGAGCAGGAAGCTTCCTGCAGAATGCATGCCTCCACCTTTTCACTTTCCACGTGTAGCATTTTTATTGGTTTGTTACATACATGCATATGTGTAACGGTGATACCATAAAATTTCTCCTAGGGAGTTGTGGCATGAAGTCCACTGCCACGTCGAGGGCTTGGCGGCATGGGATGTGCTCGACAACTTCGAGCAGAGGTGGCAGAAGCAGGGCGACATCAGCAATAACAACCCCCATCTTCGGAAGAGCTCCGCCGCACGCGAGGCGGCCGACCAAGATGCCGAGTCATCCCCAAGGAGCTATCGCTCAAGATCGCGAGCAAGATGAAGGCCAGTGATTCATTCAGGGTGTACGTTGTGGTGCCCATGTGGCCGGAGGGTGTGCCGGATAGCGCGGCTATGCAGGCCATCCTGCACTGGCAGTGGCGAGCCCTGGAGATGATGTACAAGGACATGACACTGGCACTCAGTGCCAAGGGCCTCACGAACAATTCCATGGACTTCCTCAGCTTCTTTGCTTGGGCAACCGGGAGTCGTACAATGCTAGTGAGTACATGCCGCTGGAGCAGCCAGAGCACGACAGCGATTACATGAGGCGCAGCAGGCGAGGCGCTTCAAGATCAACGTCCATGCCAACACGATGAGTCGATGATAGGTACTCGACGACATATATATCCCATATATCGAATTGAAGGTTAATGGCTGCATGCATGCTGTTCGTTTGCAGTTGACGGCGACATATATATCTCATATATTTTCTTTCTTGAATCTTGAATTTTTATTGTTCCTTCGCTCTTTCCCTTTTTACTATGGGTGTTGATAAACATCGTCCGGATGTTTTCTCCGGTAATTTAGTTGTAGACTTGATAGTTCAACACTTTTATAATTATTTTTGTTCATAGATTTGTAACAGTGGAGCAATAAATTTTGTGTGTCTATTTCACAAGTAATTTAAGTAGTATTTCTCCGACCGATGAGAACACAACTTAATTAAAATATAAAAAACTATATTTATATCAATTTAGCGTTGATGTCACCTTTCATTTCCATCCTATTTCGCCACTCGTATCCATGACTGACAAAAGAACTGGGAAAAGCAGGAAAAGTTCTCGCTAGTTGGTTGGTGAAACTGTGATCTGCTTTTGGGATTTTGACTCCTCTTTTCTCCTGCATAGTGAAAAATGTTTGCCCATGCAATTCCCTGTAGATTTCTGAATCCCGAATCAAGACTTCTTCACTGTCCAGAAAGTTAGTTAAAGATTAATTTGAATCTTTGTTTCGACTGGTACGAGATCTGCGCGTCATTGTATTAAGCAGGAGAAAAAGATTGAGAATTGAAAGAAAACTTAACCAAATTCTACCATTGACGTCAAAGATACAGTACTCATCAGTATTAGTTCCATGTTTAGTGTTGGCATGTATATATATTACATGAAGCGAGCTTAGTTAATGCACGCATAAAATCCCAATTCCCAATTCATGGATGGTTTCAGTTGATGGCGACGTTGGTGAAGTCCTCGTCGCGCGTAGCCCCGTCGCTCAGCGACGAGTAGAACGAGTGCTCATCGTTCGCGTGCTCCTTCCCCTTGAGCTCCTCGATCCTCTCCACCGCGTTCTTGAGCTCCCACCTACTCTCCACGTTGCTCTCGCAGCACGCCATGCCGATCTTGATCAGCTTTACCATCTCTTCCTTGTTCTCGTCATCCTCGTACCTGAGGTCCGCGTCCACCACGGTCTCCAGCCATTCCTCCTCCGGCGTCGAGCTCACGGCGCCGACGAGGTCGTTGCCTGCCGCCGGCTGCTGCTGGTTTTGGTCGGCCCCCGGCGCCGGCGGCTTCACCTCGTAGGACGGTTGCCTCCCCGTGAGGATCTCGAGGATAAGGAGGCCGAGGCACCAGACGTCGCTCTTCTTGGACGACCGGCCGAACTGCTTCCGCTCGGGGGACTTGAAGGCCACCATGAGCTGCGCGGCGTGCGACTGGTTCATCACCGGCACCAGCGCGTAGTCGGTCAGCAGCGGCTCGGACCGGTCGTTGAGCAGGATGTTGGACGACTTGAGGTGCCCATGCGGCACCGTCAGCATCGACAGCTCCTCGTACAGGTAGTCCAGCGACCTCGCCACCCCCTTCACGATCTTCAGTCGCGCCGTCCAGTGCACCACCGCCTTCTTGATTCCACACCCATCACCTGAAAACACAAAAAGATTACAGTTTTGGCGATGCAACACAAGAAACATAAATCCATGAGCAATTTGAACGCGTGTATATACCATGGAGGAGGTGAGCAAGGCTCTTGTTGGGGACGTAGTCGTGGATGAGGAGCTTCTCCTCCTTCCGGTAGTAGTAGGAGATGAGCGGGAGGAGGTTGGGGTGGGTCAGCCTGCCGAGCCGCCGCATGTGCTCCTCGAAGTCCCCCCTGCCGACCCGGTTCATCTCCTTGAACCGCTTGACGACGACAGAGTGGCCGCTGGTGAGGGTGGCACGGTAGCATACGCCGAGGTTGGCGCTGCCGAGCACCTCCGCCGTCGCCTTGAGCAGGTCCTGCAGCTCGAAGAACCTGCCCCGGTCTTCGCGCACGAACATCAGTCGCCCCTGCTCCGCCGCCTTCCGCGTCGTGCTCCCCCCGCGGTCGTTGCCAGCGGTGGCCGCGGCGACGCCCCGCGGTGCGACGTGTGGATCCATGCGATCGTCCTTCGCCGATGGTGGATCCATCTTCCGCATCGAGGGCTTCGTTGACATGGCGGGGCCGAAGTTCTTGGTGTTGTACTCCCGCCGCCTCTGCAGTGCAACGAATGCGAAGCAGAGGATGGCCACCGTGCCGAGGAATGCAACGAGGACGCCAGAGGATGTTTTGCCCTCGGTGGGCTTCTGAGCGTCTTGCTTGGCCTCGTCAGCGGGCGGGCCCGTCGTTGCCATAGCCGAGGGTGCTGGTGGCGAAGGCGAGGTTCCGATTTTATCGGACGTCGGCAGCGGTGTTGACTTGCATTTGGCGTCAAGTGGTGCACCGCAAAGCCTCTCATTACCTGCATCGAAGAACATGATCATACATACGTGGACGTTGTAGCAACTAGATATCGTACATATGAAATTTGCTTTACCGGCAAACATGTCAGGTTTGATGGATTTGAGGCTCGCTGGGATCTCCCCTTCTAGATCATTGTTTGCGACATTGACGATCTTCAAATCCCTCTGCTCAAGATCAGGGATTTTGCCCTGAAACTTGTTATCATTGAGACGCAGATCGAGGAGCCTCGGCACGTCGGTGAGCGAGGCCGGGATGGGACCGGAGAAGCTATTCCTTGACAGGAACACCTTCTTGAGTGAGCCCATCCCGGCGAACGCGTCAGCGGGGATCTCACCGGAGAACTTGTTCCCAGACAGGAAGACGGCCCGGAGCCCGCTGAGCTCCCTCACGTCGGGCATCGGGCCGGTGAACTCGTTGTCCATGAAGCTCAGCGTGCGGAGGCGACGGAGGCTCTTGAGAGGGCGCAAGTCGATCGTGCCGGACAGGCCCATCTTCTCTAGCTGCAGGCCTAGCACGTTGTCGTTGTGGCATATGACACCGGCCCAGTTGGAGGCGTCGCCATCGCAGGGGCTCGTGCCAGGCGACCAGCTACGCAGCGCGTCCTCGTCGTTCTCGATGCCGGACTTGAGCTGGAGGAGCGCGTCGACGTCGGGCTCGAGAGAGGCGGGCAGGCGCGCGCCGTCAGTGGCGAGGAACAGGAGGCAGCACCCAGTGACTAGCAGCAATAGGAGGCGCGCAAGGGAGAATGGCACTCCGGCCATGTCCAGGGTGGTGCCGGGGAGCCAACCCGCCGGCGCCGGCGCTTGACGACGACGGGTGATATGGTGGTGCTGCAGTCACAAAGCTGTGGCCTGGTTCTTGGGCGCGGTTAGCGGCTGGTATGCAGTTTTTCTCGAGAGGGAAAGTAGGAGATCGCAAGAAAGAGAAGGGGGGGAGAGGATTCAGGAGCGCGGGAGCATGTGGCCATGTGGGTAATCACGAGGGTGGGAGAGAGAGAGAGAGAGATGTGGCGTCCTGCATGGTGGTTGTTCTTGCCTAAGAATAGAGGTGTCTGTATGTGTTGATGAGGCTGTCATCATTTCAATGGCCTGTTCTTTTTTTTTTTTTAGTTTCAGCTTCTTTAGAAGCTAAAATAAATAGAATAACGTCTTCAAATGACTTCTTAAAGCTATTTCTCTAAACATCTTCTCGAGCCTAAAACCATGTATACCGTTTGCGTCGACGTTTCTGTCATCCGTCGTCGTCTCGAAAAGCATAGACAAAAAGTCATCAGCTGCATCCCAAAAAAGCAGGGCCAAAGTCTCAAGTTTCAACTTTTTGCAAGTTACATCATGTTATGTGATGAGTATTTAATTTTGTTGTGCTTCGTTGTTGAAGTTTAAGTTTCATTTTTTGTGTCTATTACAATATCTAGTTTTGCTATCAGGTGCTAAGCGGTCTAACCGACCATGGTTAGCAGTCAGACTGGTGATGTGGTCAAACCGGCCATAGGCGGTGGGTTGACCGAGGAGCGATTGTACTGGTATGTAGTTGGTGGTACATTTATTCCAGAGAGGTACTCGTGTTATTGCGTGAAGGATTTGAGAGTGGTGCAATCGTCTGTATGATGTTGGTCCGACCGGAGGTGTGTCCAATGGTCTGACTAACATGGTTGTCATGGTCAGACCGACTCCCCTATTGCCGGGATTTGATCGGAGTTGACTAGCACATCAGACCGCCCAATAGTTAGTGGTCTGACTAGCTAGATAGGGTCCAAGAGAGTGGTTTGAGTATGCGCATGGCATGGGTGTCGATGTTTTGTTGTGGTGTGTTCTATGATGCATTGTTTTGACTAACGTGAGTCAAGTGTATGGAACTTACGCTCAACATGGTTGCTTGGTCTTTAGATGTGTAGGTGACTTGAAGAGCATTAGTAGTCAACAACAATGGACCGAGAGTAGGTGGGGGAGCTAAGGTCCAAGCGGCCGTGTAAGTCTGGATAAGCTTATGTGGCCAAAATGGAAAGCACAGAGAAATTAAGGATCATGAAATAGACAAGTTGGTGTATGTAGTATGCCAAGTGATGAAGCTTATGTGGCTCAACATGGTTTGGGAGAGACTAAATGTGTAAAGACGTGATGGTTGGTTATTAGGCACTGCGGGTTACATGTCAAAGTATGTGGAGATGCTTTAAGGTGAATGTAAGGATTCTTGACTCATCAATTGTGTTAATTAATGATTTTATATTGTGCAATGCTACTTGACAGTTTGCTTGTTGTTGTCAGTTGTAGGACTCCAAAACTAAGTTATGTTGAGGCATAAGGAATTAGGACTAAGTTAGGGTAGCTAAGGTCCAGAGTGATCAAGGTACTGTCGGAAGCTGACTGAGGCTAGTGGAGTGGCTACGAGCTAGAAAGACAAGGAACTAGAGCAGGAGCTATAGGTGGTAGACATAACATGTAACAACGAGGTGAATCAGGACTAAGCTCAAGGAAGAGCTGAGATCCATAACGGTCAGGGAGGCCGGGTGCCATTTTGGTTCACGAAGAGGCGTGTGGCGTGCCAAATGATTTGGGCCCGTTTACATGACAGAATGGTTTGGTGGGATTTGGACACGTAAGAAGCTTGGTAGAAAGTCATTGGAGTCACAAAGAGTTGAAGATGAAGAACGAGGCTACTTCAAGGCAGAGGAAGTGCGAAACTTCGAGGAAAGTGGTTTGAGGGCAAAACTGTCCTTCTGCCTCCAAACAGGAAAGTTGAGAGTTGATCAAACCACAGCGCAAAGAGTTACAAGAGAGGTGGTTTAGGTTAAAATTATTGATAGGTCAAGTGTTGAAATAGTGCTAAAATTGTTAAGTAAATCAAGTGTTGATTCACTATCAAGTTAATAGGTGTGTGTACTTTGAGAAGTGTGCATATGTGAGTGTAAACCCTAGTATGGTGCTGGGTTAAAGGATTAGCTCATGTAAGTGGATAAAACCCAGTTAGAGGGTTGGTTAGGTTTTTTTTTGTAAACCTCTACTATATGAGGAGGTGAGTCGAGAGAGTTAGGGTTAGCTCTCTAGGAAGCAAGTGAAGGAGAGTTAGGGTTCTTGGATATTTGAGAGATAAGTTGTGGCTCTTTGTCTTGAGCATTTTGTTATTCTTAGACTTTGTGGTTGACTAGAGAATGGCTGTAAACATTCATTTCCAGGTATCAATAGATATCAAAATTTGTCCAAACATTTCTTCTCTTTGCTCAAGTGTTGAAATATTGATTTAGCTTGATTTTTAGTCTTTTATTCTTCCCTCTTGATCTTATTGTGATCCATGATGAGTAAAAGGTGCTAGAGGATTCCAATTGATTAATCATTGTCTATGTAGATCACCTCCATAGCAAGCTTCAAGATCAAACCCAGTTTGGCTTGTTCTTCACTTAAATTTGGATTTTTGTGGTTAAGATAGCTTTATCTTGGATTCATACCTAGATTAGCTTAGCATGACATATAGGAGTAGATCTGGACCACTTCTTGATTAGAAAACTCCTCGAGAAAGAACTAATTTGGATTTTTAGGATTTTGGATGTTTTTGAGATCTAGATTTGGTTTGCTTTAAATTAGTCAACCTGAGCCCAAGAATTTTGTGATTTTTGATTTGTTTAGGTTCCTAATACATTGAAAAAAATTATACAAAATTTAGGGATATTTAGATAAGAATTGAGTAAGTTATTGATATTTGAGTTTTGACCTAAGAGGTTTCTAAGTCTAGGAACAGAAGTCCGATCAAATCAGCGTTGAACATGCAGTCAGACTAGTGAAGCGGTCATACTGGCATTATCCCAGCAATCAGACCGCTTAGATCCAGTCAGACTGGTCTTAAGCCTACAGTCAGACCAGCCTAGTAACAACCTGGATCGTTTTGTACTTTGTTTGTTCCCTTGGCTATTTGGCTTCTGTTTGAGGGTTGTTTACGTTATGCATATGAATTTCTTGGCTCTCTTTAGCTATAGAAGTGGAGAAGCTTTTATTTTTAAGGGAGGTTAATTTTGTTGAAGCAGAAAAATTAAAAAAAAGATCATTCACCTCCCTGAGATAATTCCGCCATCGGTCCTTCAACTTTCAACTGCACACGAGAAGGCAAGCCTGGACTTGTTGCATCTTGCCTCAATTAGCAGCAGCTGCAAACCATTTTAATTAGTCAAATCAAGCTGTCAAGGTTCTTAAAAAAATAAGCTGTCAACAGTAAATTTGATCTTGAGTTGTTTCTGCGTTTGCATTCAGTCGGTCGCATCAGTTTAACAATAACTCAGAGGCAGATGGTTGGTTAAGAATCATTTGTCTTGTCTCTCTTGAGAAGTGCCTATGAAGCATCCTAGTTTTCGTTCACATTGATCCATGCTGAAATACCGATACAGTTCAGTAAACTAGCTAGATGATTGTTGACTCAAGAACAACCCATGCATATCACTATCCAGCTTATCTGAACTTACATTTACATCAGAGGAACTAGATATCATGCAGCTTTCCAAGGCTGCATCGCGGGTAGAGCTTCGCGATGGTCGGAGAGCAAAATTCTGGCACGATCCCTGGATTGATGGTCGAACTGGCACCCATTCTCTTTTTCTTCGTCCTTAGGTCGGATAAAAACGGTGGCAGATGCACTGACCAACGGGGCCTGGGTTAGGGACATCAGAGGGAGCCCGCCCATGAAAGCTTTACGGGAGTATTAGGTTCTTTGGGATGTGGTGACAGGCACTACATTAACAGCAGGGAGGCCGGATCGGCTGATCTGGAAGGCCACCACGCATGGCGAGTACACGGAAAAGTTCAGCCTATAACTTCTTTCATTCGTCAACAACATTCGCATGCCACAAGCTTATTTGAAAGTCCAAGGCCCCATCAAGATGTAAGTTTTTCATGTCGCTCGTGGTTCGCCAAAAATTTCCAACTTCAGAAAACCTCCAGCGCTGGGGCGGACTCTCCCCCATGTGGCGGGGTATGGCGACCGCCATAGCTCCCCTCCGGCCGGGACCCCTCCCCTCCGTTCCCCTCCAGTCCCCTCCCAATGCGAGGTAGAAGACGGCCTTGGTCATCTGTTCATTCGCGTGGCGGCCATCACTGCTCACAGCACCTTGAGTTTGGAGTTTGCCATCGATTCCAAACATGATCACTAGATGTTGCCGCCATTTATTGTTGCTCTGCCACCTCGCTAAGTACTACCTAAGCAGTTCCACCTTAAAGTATCCGGTGAGAGAGAGAGGTTTTGATCCGAATCTTGGTAAAGGGAGAGATGGGTGGTGGTGCTTGATGCATGTAGGAGCAGTATAGAAATAAAGGAGCGAATGTTGTTTTCAAATTTTTCTCTCAATTATTCATCAATTCTTTACTACAGTAGCTACGGAGCTGTGAAGATCAGGATTAAAAGCTCAAAACAAAGCAAAGAACTAAAAACCGAGGGTCGAAGAACTAGCCCCTAGAGGGTTTGACTGGCGGGGTAGTGATAATGAGAGACCATGTGAAGGTCAACCCATGGTTGTGATGAGTAATTGACGCTTGTTCTAGGAAGATTGAGTTTAGTTTTTGAGGTTTGTGCTAGTTCTGCATTGTCGTAGCCCTGGCGAAGTGTTCTGCAGCTAATACGACCACGTTGGTCGTGGTCGAAAGTCGTGCGCACTGATTTCGACCACTTTGGGCGTGGTCGAAGGTCACCCGAGGGGTCTACGACCACTTTGGCCATGGTCGAAGGGCACCAGAAGGCAGGACGACCACGTTGGCCGTGGTTGAAGGCCAGCACGACCACGTTGGCCATGGTCGAAGGCCAGCACGACCACGTTGGCCGTGGTCGAAGGCCAGTACGACCACGTTGGTCGTGGTCGAAACAGGTTACGACCACGTTTGGCCGTGATCGTAGGTCTCCAGGGAAGTTTAAGACTGGTTTTGCCATAGTCGTATCTTGGTCATGGTCGAATTGACCCATACGACCATGTTGCCGCGGTTGAAACCCGGTCCGGATGTCTACGACCACGCCGTGCGCTATCGAAGCCACCGAGCCATTTACGACCACGTTGTGGCGTATCGACCATTTTCGTGTCGCTTACGATCACGCTTGGTCGTAGTCGAATGCAGCCGACCACGTTGTCATGAGTCAAAGCGTTGGAAGTCGTAAGTCGGCTACGACCACGCCAGTAGTGGGCTGCGCGAAGTCGGCGCTCAAATCTACGACCACGTAAGTAGTCGGCACTCTACGACTACGTTATTGAGAGCGATCAGGCGTGGTCGGACGTGCTCGCACGCAGCTTGGAATCGATCGTATGACTGCCGACTTGACCATTTGAGCTGGAAATTGGTCGTAGGGCTTTGTGATGAAGTCGGGGACCTTGTGCATTTGTTGGTTTATCTTTTCGATCGGTCGAACGACTTTGGTTGAAGTCGTAGACTTTGAGCGCAAAGCCGTAGCGAGTTGTGGGTGGTCGTAGCAAGTTAGCGATGATCGTAGACTCATCGATCCGGTCGTATGGCTTGATTTTGTGGTCGTATGTCGTGTGCATTCATTGTTCTCTTTTTCCGATCGGGTCGTAGGTGGTATACGACTTGGTAAGAGTATGATTTGAGTTCTTTTCGCTCAAGTGGTTGGATACTATTGTGAGCGGTGCTATGTAATGGTTTGCTTGTCCGTGATGGTTTGCGGGACTTTGAGACTAGTCGTGGTGAGGCGTGGATGGTCGAGACTAGGCACGGGGTGCCGAGGTCGTGATCGGCCGAGATGCCAAAGACGCGAAGTCCGTGAGGTGGTTGCAAGCGTGATCGGCAAGGCGGGAGGAAGCTTCCGGAAGGCGCGGAGTGGCATTTTGGAGAAATGCGAAAGCGCAAAGGGAAGTCGTGTCTCTGCCAATGCACAGGAGTTGTTGGCGCTAACGGCAAAGCAAAGGAGCCGTTGGGCTTAACGGGTAAAGCACCGGAAGCTTGTTTTCGCTAGTGGGTAAAGAGAGTGGTAAACCCGGTGTTAGGTGGGAGTTCACGGTTCCCCGTGTGCGTAGGCTATAAATAGAGAGGGTAGAGCTCGAGTGCTCGGTGAGGTTGTTCCCAGTCACTCGAGTATTTTGTTTCTATTTGTGTGAGTTGTCTCGGGTAGAGCACGGTTGCTCTTGTACCTCCGATGGAGTGGTCAGAGAAACCTCCATGATCAATCATTCATCTCTCTTCCTCAAGTTGATTCCTGTCATTATGAGATGTTGTGATAGTTTTGTTTACGATCTGCTTTTGAGAGCTTGTTCTTCTTACTATCCTTTTCTCGCTTCTCTTCTTCGTGAGTCCGCTGCTTTTGGAGTGTTTCACTTGCTCAGAATCGAATTTGTCTCAAGGCCACTTGGCGCTTCTTTTCCGAGAGCAAGAGTCGATTCGAGAGAAGTTCTCTTTCTCAATAGTCGTTCGCCTCAAGTCCTCTGCTTGAGTTCGTCCTTGTCGCTCTTGCCGTCTGTAGCTAAGACTTTGGGTTTTCTTGGTATGTTCTCTTCCGAGGTTGGAGTCTTTCGAGGCCTTAAGTTTGAGGACCAAAAGACCAGAGAGTCTTAGTTACTCGGAATCTGGCTTTGCAAGACCTTACGCTGTCAATCTCTCAGTATTCACTATTCTCTTTCTTTTGTCGGTTCGGGTAAGCTCTTGACTGGGATCGGTCTCCCAGTAAGCTTTTAATCTCGAGACTTCATAGCTCAGTGGCTATCGGAGAAGTAAGGTTGTCTGAGTTCTTGGGAATTTTTTCAAAGGACTCCATTCACCCCCCCTCTGTCGCCATTTCGGTCCTTCAATTGGTATCAGAGCCGGTTAGCTCTTTTCAATAGATCTTAACCGGTCTCAAGAGCCATGGCGACGGACAAGTACTCGACCAAGCCTCCCGTTTTTGATGGCCTGGATTACCCCTTCTGGAGGAGCCGAATGGAAACATACATCCAGGCTCAGGGGTATGCCATTTGGCGGAAGGTGAAGGTCAGATTTGTTGTTCCTGCCGAGGAGAACATCAATGTGGCAAACATGCCCGATGTTGAGGCAAATGTGAAGGCAAGGAACATCATTATCCAGAGCTTGAGTAGAAGCGAGTTCGATCGCATCTCTCACCTGTCGTCCGCTTACGACATCTGGGTGACCCTCGATGCATATCATGAGGGCACCACCCAGATTAAGACAGTTCGACAGGACCAGTTCAAGCGCGAATACAACAAATTCGAGATGCTTGCTGGAGAGTCCCTGGATGAGTGCTTTTCGCGATTTCACAAAATCTTGAGCAACCTCCGAGCGGTCGGTCTTACATACCCCGACTCGGATAACGCTCGCCAAATGCTCGCGGCACTCGATCTTCGTGTCTGGGAGATGAAAGTGACCACCATCAAAGACACGACAGACCTCTCGACCCTGACTCTTGATGCGCTGTACTCGCGCCTCAAGACTCATGAGATTGACGTTGTCTCTCGAAGGTCGAAGTCACAGTCGATGGCTTTGGTCACCGATCCCGTTTCTTCTTCCGGGCCCTCTTCGGATTCTTCTTGCGGGTTCTCCCTTGCTGCTCTCTGTGACATAACTGATGATCAGTTAGAGCAGCTTGCGGATGATCAGCTGGCCCTCCTTGCTCGAAGATTCTCCCATGCTTACAAGGGAGGAGGGACGAGAAGAGAGGAGGACCCGTGATTTGCTTCGAGTGTGGTGGCCCCAACCACATTCGGGCAAACTGCCCCAAGATGGAGAAAGGCAAGAACGACTACGGTGTTTCGGGCAAGATCGACTACACCGACAAGAACCGCAACAAGAAGCCTCCAGCTCAGACGCCGGGAAAGAAGAAGTTTCGCAACCGGAAGGCCAAGAAGCTCTTCCACGCGTCCTCACCGCCTTCGACGACCTCGACCTCGGCGAGGTGGAGGGATGGAGCGACGACGACGGACGGGTGACCAAGAGCCCAAGGATGGCGGCGAAGACTTCTCCAAAGATGTGCTTCATGGCCCTCGGCGAATCGAGCGACAATGGCAGCTGTACTCGACTCGGACGAGGTATGCCCCACATACGACCAGCTTAATCATGCTTTCCTTAAGCTAGGTGGCTTTCATGCTAGAGCTAGGGCTAAGTGTACCGAGTTAGAGAAGGAAGTAGATAGATTGTCACTAGAGATTATTGTTATTACATCTGCTCCTCCTAGTGATGATTGTGATACATGCTCTGCTTTGTTGGGTGATTTGGAGAAGTTAAGGACCTCGCATGATAGTGTGTCCTCCGAGCTTGATATTGTTAAGGTGGAGAATGTTAGTCCGCTTGCTGAGTTAGAATTGAGTAGGATGGTCATACCCTTCTTACTACCGATGAGACTACTTCTCCCACCTCTTGTGAGGTTAAGGACATTCTCGCTAGAGGACCTTATGCCATGCTCCTTGATCTGCCTGTTGCTTGTGAAAATTGCAATAATTTAAAGATGAACCTAAACGGGCAGATCACAAAATTGCTGAGTTGCATGCTTCTTTACTTGAGCCTATTGATTCATGTTTGAACTGTCCCAAGTTAATCGCTGAACTTGAATCGTCTCAAAACAGCTTTCAAGAAATGATTGACAACAACAAGAAAATGGCTCAAGATGCGACTAAGGATCCTGTTAGCTCACCATGCATTAATTGTGATAAACTAAAACTTGAACTCGTTGCATTGAATGACAAATGTGTGAAGCTAACTAAGGACTTACTAGAGAAGCCACAATCTGGTTGTGATGTGATTGATGGTGTGGGGAGAAGCCCTGTGGTAAGGGTGAGACGCCTAGAGACGCGAACCAACCTCGCTAGTAGTAGGACTGTCCTCGAGTCTTGTGCATGCACAAGCTATTCTTTCCTCTCTCGTTGGTTCTTCTTCCGCTCCCTTACCTTCTCTGTCTCTTCTTCTCCTCGCTCTTCTTGCACCTCTCTTTCGGGAGTGTCGGCACCTTATGAACACTCTCGAGAGATTTGTAGGCGGCAAGAAGAAGCTTAATCTTATTCTAGACCAATCCAAGATTTGCAAGTTCAATCAAGGTCTAGGATATGACTTTTATGAGGATATGAGGAAGCATCCACCTGCTATTCTCCGACCCATCGTAGGAGGTGTGATCGAGGTTGAGCCCAGATCCGATGAGGTTAAATTCAAATCGGGGGTTTTGTCCAAGGGATCTCGACGGCAAGGTGATTCCACTGTTGCTTCGGCCTCTCGGGGCGAAGCCTCTTCGTGCTAGTTCCACCTCTCGAATGTGAAGTACCACCGCACCTTCGCCGAAGGATGGGCACTCGATCGAGAGATGCTTCAGCGCGCCAGATTGCGCGAAGAGACCGTGCGCAGGCACTTAGGCGTATTCGTGGTCGCCCGGATCCCGAGTGCACCTAAGACTAGCACGAGGTCCGTGTTTGCTTCGACGTGTTTGGGCAATCGAGGACTTGGTTTTTCCGAGTCTTACGGTTTTCGTCCTCATGCTGCTCCAGTCATGACTTCCGCCGTCCCGAGGGTACATCTCGCTTTCCCGTCCGAGACGCTTACCCACGGCGTGATCGGCGTGTTGCGGTGTTCGACTCGCTCTCCCGTAGCGATCGGACCCGCAATGCGCCTTCAGTCCGCTCATAGACCTTCTACTTCTTTGAGTCACAGAGAGCGTATGGTAGATAGAGGTCAGTCGTGTCTGACTACTTCATCTGCTCCACATGTTACTCGGTATTGGGTACCAAAATCACTCTTGATTTACCCCAGTACTGAGACTTTACTCTCTGTTTGACTCAGGTTCGCCGGGCAGGGAAGGGAAAGGTTTGGCTCGTAGACTCCGGGTGTTCACGACACATGACCGGAGATTCTCGTTGGTTTTCTTCCCTTGCTCGTGCTCCAGGTGATGAGACGATCACCTTCGGAGACGCTTCGTCTGGGCGCGTCATCGCAAAAGGTTCTGTGCATGTTAATGCTTCTTTTTTCCTTAGGATGTTGCCCTAGTTAGTAAGTGCAGTACAATTTGCTTTCCGCTTTCTCGACTTACCGATGACGGTTTTGAGGTGAGCTTCAAGAAAAATGCTTGCAAAATTCTTGATTCTTCTGTAGTCCGGTTTATGGATTTCTCGTTTGGGAGGATCTTTCGTGCTGATTTTTCTGATTCTTCTGGTGATCCTCTCCGGTGTTTGGTTGCCTCAGAGTCCCGTGATTTGACCTTCTGGCATAGGAGACTTGGTCATATTGGATTTGATCTTTTGACCCGAGTTAGCGGCCACGACCTCATTCGTGGTCTGCCGAAGCTCAAAATAGTCAAAGATCTTGTTTGCGCTCCATGCCGGCACGGCAAGATGGTTGCCGCCTCCCATCCTCCGGTCACAGTCACTATGACCGATGCACCAGGACAGCTGCTCCATATGGACACAGTTGGACCAGCCCGAGTGCAGTCAGTAGGAGGGAAGTGGTATGTTCTTGTTGTGGTCGATGACTTCTCGAGGTTTTCTTGGGTGTTTTTCTTAGCCTCGAAGGATGAGACGTTTTCACATTTTCGAGGTCTTTTCAGTAGGCTTTCTATTGAGCTCCTAGGTGCCTTACGAGCGATCCGCAGTGACAATGGCACGGAGTTCAAGAATTCCTACTTCGAGAGGTTCTGTGATGAGACAGGTGTAGAGCATCGCTTCTCCTCTCCGCACGTCCCACAAAGAAATGGCGTTGTGGAGAGAAAGAACCGCACCTTAGTCGAGATGGCGAACGATGCTTGATGAGTACTCTACACCGCGAAGTTTTGGGCCGAGGCTTTAGCCACCGCGTGCCATGTCTCAAATCGAGTCTTTCTTGGGCACTCTTGCACCGCACTTATGAGTGAGATACGCGAAAGCCCAGCGTCTCTCATTTTCGTGTGTTTGGTTGCAAGTGCTTTATTCAAGTCCGGAACCTAGACAAGTTCGAGTCACATTCTTGTGATGGTATCTTTCTAGGTTACTCGCCTTCTTCGTGGGCTTATAGAGTCCAGAATCTGAGTCTAGCAAATTGGTAGAGACTCGTGAGGTGACCTTTGACGAGGCCACCGGGACTAGGCCCGATATCTCGTGTTCTTTAGAGCGATCCGAGACCATCTTCGTGGATGACGAGGACGATGGAGATAAGGGTTGTCTACCCGATCCAGTCCCTCATCCTCCCCTTGAGATGCCTTCTTCCATGGTACCTCAAGGTGATCACCTTGCCTCATCGCTTCCTCCGAGCTAGTGGCTCTGCCCTCGCCTCTTCGCACACGAGGTAGAGGCCACTTCTTCTCCTCATCCGTAACCTCCCGACATATCCGTAAAAGGCATCCTTCGAGAGCGGATGATTGGAGACCTCTTCGAGCGTGTGACCCGCTCAAAATCGGCTTATCTCACTCTGTCTCTATTCGCTTTCATTGCCTCCTTTGAGCCCAAAGATGTTTCTCATGCTCTTTCCGACGAGTCTTGGGTCAATGCCATGCATGAGGAGCTAGAAAACTTCGAGAGAAACAAGGTCTGGTCGCTTGTCGAGCCCCCGCGAGGTCACAATATTATTGGGACTAAGTGGGTGTTCAAGAACAAGCAGAGCGAGGATGGAGTGGTTATTCGAAACAAGGCTAGACTGGTAGCTCAGGGGTTTTCCCAGGTTGAGGGTCTAGACTTCGAGGAAACCTTTGCCCCTGTAGCTCGACTTGAGGCCATTAGAATCCTGCTTGCCTTTGCAGCTTCTAAGGGTTTCAAGCTTTACCAGATGGACGTCAAGAGTGCCTTTCTCAATGGCTTTATTGAGGAAGAGGTCTACGTCTGACAGCCTACTGGTTTCGAAAACCCCAAATACCCAACCATGTCTTCAAGCTTTCCAAAGCGTTGTATGGACTTAAGCAGGCCCCCAGAGCTTGGTATGAGAGGCTTAAGTCCTACTTATTGAGTCATGGGTTTGAAATGGGTAAAGTAGATAGGACCTTGTTCATCCGCCGGCATGGCACTGACCTTCCGCCGTCGGATCTATGTCGATGACATCATCTTTGGCGGCTCTTCCCATACTGGTTTCACGCTTCTCGGATGTCATGAGCACCGAGTTTGAGATGAGTATGATGGGCGAGTTGACCTTCTTCCTTGGCTTCCAAATCAAGCGCACTCGGAGGGTACATTTCTTCATCGGAAAATACACTCGACCTCCCGAGACGTTTCGACATGAGTGATGGTAAGCGGTGTCGACTCCGATGGCGTCTACACCTATCTTGACCTGTATGAGGATGGCGAGCGCTTGATCGAAAGAATACGAAGTATGATCGGCTCCTTCTTTACCTCATCGCCTCGAGACCGCACATACACTTCTCCGTGTGTCGTGTGCTCGGCTTCAGCTTCTCCTCGCGTATCTCACCGCCAAAGCGGTGAAGCGCATCTTCGGTACCTTCGAGCTACCATTGACTATGGTATCGGTACTCTTCATCATCCCGTCTTTCCTTGAGAGCCTTCTGATGCGACTTTGCCGGTGTGAGGATAGATAGGAAGAGCACTTCCGCACTGCCAATTCATTGGCACTTCTCTCGTCTCCCGGTCTTGAGGAAGCGATCCGGTGTTGCACACCACCGCAGAGGTCGAGTGCGTTGCTGCAGCCAATTGCTGCGATCAGTACTTTGATGGTTTCGACCTGCGGGACTTTGGGTTAGCTATCGGCGTTGTTCCACTCTTTTGTGATAACACCTCTGCGATTAACATTGCTAAGAACCCAGCAAAGACTCCGGACCAAGCATATTGATATCCGTTATCACTTCCTTAGAGACCATGTAGAGAAGGGCGATATAGTGCTCCGGTTGTGGAGAGTGACCACCAGTTGGTGATATCTTCACCAAGCCATTGGATAGTTCAAGGTTTTCACTCTGCGAGAGCTTGGGGTGGTTTGTCCTTATGGACTATAGTGAGGGAAGCTTTGGGCATCGCTTTATTATTTTGTTTATGCTTCTGTCTCATTTCTGTTGCTTTGCACTTGGGGTGCATCGGGCTTAGTCCTTCTAGCATAGGTTAGAGTGCTTCTCTTGTCTAGTTGCTTAGACTTCTTCTCTTATCTTGTGCTTCCAGGATGTTTTCTTCTAGCTGTTTCTTATCTCTCTAGATTGAGCTCACTCACTTCTTGTAGATTCTAGCGAGGGTTGGGCCACCCTCGGGTAGACAGTACGTGTTTGCTCTCTAGTGTGTGATTTCTCACACCGGTTGTCCCGGAATCATATGGGGTAGATGAGAGTCATCGAGCCATAGTTGTCTCTATATCTTATCTATGCTTTAAGGATCATTGCTTTGGTTTTATTTGCCGACTTCTCGATTTATTGCTTTGGTTCGTGGAGAGTTCTTTTGGGAGCTTCGAGCTTAATTGTGACATAACTCAACTTGAACTAAAAGTTGCATCTAATGTTGAGGGGGAGCTGGTCTTTCATGCATTTTCAGCATTTCGCATTATAATCAATCTGCATTGAGCTTTGATTATTATCCTGTTATGACATGCTTCAGTGCTTTACACCTTGCCATGACTTGTACTTAGCTTGCTAAATTTATCATGACTTCATATGTGTAGACTAGCGTTTGCCATGATAAGTTAAGTAAAATTGATCAACTTAAATTAAACTTGTCATGCTAGCATTTGAGTTTAGTCTTTCTTGAGCTATCCTTTTATGATTCATGCCATGTCAAATAGGTTTGAGTAGAGCGTTGAATCTATATTGAGCCTTAGTTTGAGCTGTTTTAGTCTCCGATGATACATGAGTTAGTACAATGTGTTAAAAGCAAAAGATCTCTTTGTGCGAAAAACCGATCTCACCAATTCTTTCCTATGAGACGGCTTGCCATTGCACTTGGCATGAACTTAGGGGGAGTTTTGGATGACCTAGACTATCTTCTTAAGCTTATTGCTTGGAGTAGTCGCATAAGGCTTGAGATCTAGCACATAAACAAAAATTGGGTTGAAAACAACCATATGCTTTCAAAAGACAATGTTTAATGTGCTCAATTTGCTTAATCTACAATCAGAACCAAGTACCTTAACCAATGTTTCAATCTTGAGCTTATAGCACTCTATTTGGACTCAATGTTAGCTTCTTTGTTCCGCTTAGCTTATTGACATGGCCTGCATCATCCTTGGATATCTCTAGTTAGACTTTGCTTATTGATGACTTGACATGCTCATAATTTGTACTTCATCTCATCATTGTCATCTATGTGCTCTAGCTGGCCTATACATATAGTGTCATGATCTGGATAGCCTTTTATTGAGTTATGGCTTGGTGTAGTACTTGTTGGTCATTGTGGATAATTCTCATGGCTCTAACTGCTTAGCTTAATCAAACTTTAGCCACCTCATTCATTGACCTGTCATTTTCTCTCGTTTGCCTTCTTGATGTGTTTATTGCCAAAAGGGGGAGAATAGAAGTGAAAAAATCTTTTGTTTTTTTAGAGTCTTGAAGTTCAATTTGCTCTTTCAAGTTGTTGCTCTAGTGTTCCTTCTGTTGACATGGTCATTTGTTTGTTTCATTCTCTTCTTTGGACCATGTTGGACTTTTCAAAAGAATCTCATCTTCTTGCTTTTTCTGGGTTTGTCAATATACTCATCAAGGGGGAGATTGAGAGACCATGTGAAGGTCAACCCATGGTTGTGATGAGTAATTGACGTTTGTTCTAGGAAGATTGAGTTTAGTTTTTGAGGTTTGTGCTAGTTCTGCATTGTCGTAGCCCTGGCGAAGTGTTCTGCAGCTAATACGACCACGTTGGTCGTGGTCGAAAGTCGTCGCGATCGATTTCACCACTTTGGGCGTGGTCGAAGGTCACCCGAGGGTCTCGACCACTTTGGCTATGGTCGAAGGGCACCGAGGCGGGGACGACCACGCTTGGCGTGGTTGAAGGCCGCGACGACCACGCTGGCCATGGTCGAAGGCCGCGACGACCACGCTGGCGTGGTCGAAGGCGCGACGACCACGCTGGTCGTGGTCGAACAGTTACGACCACGTTTGGCCGTGATCGTAGGTCTCCGGGAAGTTTAAGACCGGTTTTGCCATAGTCGTATCTTGGTCATGGTCGAATTGACCCATACGACCATGTTGCCGCGTTGAAACCCACCGATGTCTACGACCACGCCGTGCGCTATCGAAGCCACCGAGCCATTTACGACCACGCTGTGGCGATACGACCATTTTCGTGTCGCTTACGATCACGCTGGTCGTAGTCGAATGCAGCCGACCACGCTTGTCATGAGTGGCGCGTTGGAAGTCGTAAGTCGGCTACGACCACGCGTTGTAGTGGGCTGCGATGAAGTCGGCGCTCAAATCTACGACCACGTAAGTAGTCGGCACTCTACGACTACGTTATTGAGAGCGATCGGCGTGGTCGGACGTGCTCGCACGCAGCTTGGAATCGATCGATGACTCGCCGACTTGACCATTTGAGCTGGAAATTGGTCGTAGGGCTTTGTGATGAAGTCGGGGACCTTGTGCATTTGTTGGTTTATCTTTTCGATCGGTCGAACGACTTTGGTTGAAGTCGAGACTTTGAGCGCAAAGCCGTAGCGAGTTGTGGGTGGTCGTAGCAAGTTAGCGATGATCGTAGACTCATCGATCCGGTCGTATGGCTTGATTTTGTGGTCGTATGTCGTGTGCATTCATTGTTCTCTTTTCCGATCGGTCGTAGGTGGTATACGACTTGGTAAGAGTATGATTTGAGTTCGTTTTCGCTCAAGTGGTTGGATACTATTGTGAGCGGTGCTATGTAATGGTTTGCTTGTCCGTGATGGTTTGCGTGACTTTGAGACTAGTCGTGGTGAGGCGTGGATGGTCGAGACTAGGCACGGGGTGCTGAGGTCGTGATCGGCCGAGATGCCAAAGACGCACGGTCCGTGAGGTGGTTGCAAGCGTGATCGGCAAGGCGTGAGGAAGCTTCCGAAGGCAGCGGAGTGGCATTTTGGAGAAATGCGAAAGCTGCAAAGGAAGCGTGTTCTCGCCAATGCACAGGAGTTGTTGGCGCTAACGGGCAAAGCAAAGGAGCCGTTGGGCTTAACGGGTAAAGCACCGGAAGCTTGTTTTCGCTAGTGGGTAAAGAGAGTGGTAAACCCGGTGTTAGGTGGGAGTTCACGGGTTCCCCGTGCGTAAGGCTATAAATAGAGAGGGTAGAGCTCGAGTGCTCGGTGAGGTTGTTCCCAGTCACTCGAGTATTTTGTTTCTATTTGTGTGAGTTGTCTCTGGTAGAGCACGGTTGCTCTTGTACCTCCGATGGAGTGGTCAGAGAAACCTCCATGATCAATCATTCATCTCTCTTCCTCAAGTTGATTCTGTCATTATGAGATGTTGTGATAGTTTTGTTTACGATCTGCTTTGAGAGCTTGTTCTTCTTACTATCCTTTTCTCGCTTCTCTTCTTCGTGAGTCCGCTGCTTTGGAGTGTTTCACTTGCTCGTAATCGGGAATTTGTCTCAAGGCCACTTGGCCGCTTCTTTTCCGAGAGCAAGAGTCGATTCGAGAAGTTCTCTTTCTCAATAGTCGTTCGCCTCAAGTCCTCTGCTTCGAGTTCGCCCTGTCGCTCTTGCCGTCTGTAGCTAAGACTTTGGGTTTTCTTGGTATGTTCTCTTCCAGAGGTTGGAGTCTTTCAGTGCCTTAAGTTTGAGGACCAAAAGACCAGAGAGTCTTAGTTACTCGAATCGGCTTTGCAAGACCTTACGTCAAATCTCTCAAGATTCACTATTCTCTTTCTTTTGTCGGT
The DNA here is from genome assembly GCA_036346575.1 of Dendrocalamus sinicus. Classification (NCBI taxonomy): domain Eukaryota; kingdom Viridiplantae; phylum Streptophyta; class Magnoliopsida; order Poales; family Poaceae; genus Dendrocalamus; species Dendrocalamus sinicus. The sequence goes on from CM070664.1 coordinate 7,458,300, forward strand.
TCGGTAAGCTCTTGATCGATCGGTCTCCCAAGAAGCTTTTAATCTCGAGACTTCATAGCTCAGTGGCTATCGGAGAAGTAAGGTTGTCTGAGTTCTTGGGAATTTTTTTTAAAGGACTCCATTCACCCCCCCTCTGTCGCCATTTCGGTCCTTCAGATAAGACTGCTTCCTGTTCCAGAACAAAAAAATCAGTCCGAACAGAGATAACTTATGGTGCAAAACTAAAAATCCAAGGCTAAATAAGATGAGATTTTGCACACACACATCTTACTTAAAGTCTCAAGAATCTATTCCATACAAGGATCGTATGAATCCTCATCAAAGTTCAGATCTTTCGCAAGAACAAATAAGAATGCACCAAAATCGGGCAAAAACTAAAAACTCAGAATATGAATCGTGGGTGGAGGATGGTCAAAATGGCTCTAGATATATACCCACATATTACAGCAAGTAAGAACTCCTTTGTTAATAAATAAGTTTGATATAAAATTAAGAATATATAATCAAATACGTTATTTTTAAATTTCTAGAATGGTACACTGGAATAATCCTGTACCCAAATATTCTATTCCAACAGACAAATAGGAATGACCTCCAGAATAGTACTTAACTTTACTTTGACTACTATAACGCATGTTGTGTACTACTTATTTAGTGGTTGTGCAAAAGATCACACTATGCTTAGTGGTCAGTTGGACGCTCGGATCATGCTCTAACTAAAATCTAGTCCTCGCTCCACCGCTGCTCCAGCGCTGAGGGTGGCACCATCAGGACCAATGTTCTCTTTGCCATACGAGCCCGGAATCCTGCAAACATTTTATTTGCTGATTGCGCTTATACTCAACATGTATGGCTCCTCTTCAAGAACTGGACGGGAACGAATTTCCCTACCCAGACTCAAGCTTCACTTCTACAGAGGAGTGGTGGCTAGCTGCCAGGAGCAGTATACCGAAGGAAAGGAGAACTGGAACTTCGATACAGTCACCATTCTGCCGCATTGGAGGATTTGGAAGGAGAGAAACGGCAGGATTTTTGTAAGGCACAAGCAGGGACAGCGATCAACTATTCTGGTCTATCAAGGAGGAACTTTGGTCTTGGCGACGCGCTGGCTGTGTATATTTCTAATTCGGTTCGAGTCTAAGTGAGTCTACGCACCCGTAAGAGTGTGGGTGTTGCGTGTTTCCCTCTCGGCCTTGTTGGCCGATTAGTGCCTGAGGCCACATTGTACTTTGCTTCACTTTCTAATCCTAATGTGTTTGGCTGGCAAACCTTTTGCCGGCCCCTCGATTACATTTACGTCAGCGATTCACAATGCTCAATGCTTGTTCAGGGACCAATCATCTGAATTTACATTTACATCAACAGTTCAGAATGCTAGATGATCACTTGAGAGTTGAAAGTAAAGAAGCACCGATCACTTGAGATAGGCATGCAGGAGGAACTGATCCGGCTACCACGCTAGACACATTCATGATCTCTGCTTTACATGTCAAAGCATCTACACGTACAATCTGGTATCAATGAAACTACACGAGCTAAGAAAGAACTACAACTTGGCTTAGGATCCACAGCACCAGAGTCATCTGAAAGACGAAGATCGTGTGGAGCAGTCCCCTGTCGAGCGTGCACCCGAACGGGGTGATCTCGCCGCTGTTGTGGCAGCACAGGTACGTCACTGCACGACACAAGCAAAGCAAAACTAAGCTTCAATTGGTTACAATACTATTTTTTTTTTTTTGAAATTTGGCTCGAAACTCTGTCATTCACTTAAGAAAGAAGGTAGACACCCGGAGTTCGAAGCCGGGTGGGCGGGGCGTTCGACGACACCCTCCACCTTGATGACAAAATTGGGTGGAGACAAGATTGAAATGGTCAAGCCACAAGTGCAGTTGCTTAATTTGGTTACCGGGGAGCTTGCCTGCTTTTGTACGCGCGCTCTGCTGCGGGCTCCGCTTGGACAGACGCCGCAGAGACCGCGTGTTGGCCCAGGCCCGACGTGAGAAGCGTGGGAAGAGAGCAGAGAAAAAACAAGAGTAATTATTTCTTTTTGTCTATGGCAACTGACACCATCCACAATTTCTATTTACTGTATTTTCAAACTCTTACCAAGCTTTACAGATGTACATACCTTAAATAGGTCTTACGTACATACGGTTACACCACTGCACACACCCACTACTGCTATAACTCTGACGGCCACTACCTGCCCATGTAACTCCGCCACCACCTCATCGAGCGCTGCTGATCGCCTACCCACGCCGCTGCTAGCAAAGGGCGTAGCGTGATTTGTAGCTATGGTGGTTCATTGTCTAAAATTTATTTAACCGCTATAAATTTAACATGTCGGTACACAAATATATGAATTACTGAAATGCAATTAAGGGAAAAGGACATACGAACTTCATAAAATAGACGAATATAGCTTTCTTAACATAGAATTGAAATATTACATACCCATAGTAGTTGAAGAACAAGACATCACTACTTCTTCTTCTTGTCGGATATAAAGAGAACATCACATTAATTTTATATTAGAACATTAAATACATTCTATATTTATGGACAAAGCTATTTAAAAATACATTTTATAAAGGAGTAGATCGTAAGAGTTTGCTTGCATGGGTAACTTCTGAAAGCGCATTTGGAGCAAACGCAGCTAAGACAACAAATACCTACCTCGGCAAATTTACGAGATCGTTTACACTTCTCGCTCACGTAAGAAAGAAGGTAATATAAATATTTAACTTTCTAAAATAATTTCTCTATTTCTCTCATCCTAAAATAAGTTATGGGACACAGACATATCACTACCTCACTCTTCTTCTCTGTTCTGCTCACACATCTCTTTTTTTTTCCCATCACTCGTATCCTCCCACTAAAAGCTTTTTAGTCATTACTATTTATTTTAGCTAAAACCATCAATCGTCGTTCAATATGAACATGCCAAGCTAGTCATCGATTTTATTGTACATCTAGATGCCAGCCAACGATTTTATCAGCACATCTAGATTCCCAGTTGCGTGTCATTAGCTTGACACATATAGAGCAAATTAAATGATTTAGCGGGAGGTAAAATGTAGTGTGATTCAACAAGTTTTGCATTATGATCAAATACATGAAGGCCTCATTATCCGAGTGCGGGGTGGTGCGCCCACGGGGACCACCCTGTAGCTCCGCCAAAGCCGCTTAGCCACCTTCTCACTATGTCGATCGCTATAGTGACCACCGCTTGTCCATATCGGCATCGGCGGAGCTACGTGGTGGTCCCCGTGGGCGCGGACCACCCCGCGCCGGATAATGAGGCCTTCATGTATTTGATCATAATGCAAAACTTGTTGAATCACAACTACATTTTACCTCCGCTAAATCATTTAATTTGCTCTATATGTGTCAAGCTAATGACACGCAACTTGAGAATCTAGATGTACAAGAAAATCGCTATTAGCTTGGCATCTAGATGTACAATAAAATCGATGACTAGCTTGGCATGTTCATATTGAATGACAGTTGATGATTTTAGCTAAAATAAATAGTAATGACTAAAAAGCTTTTAGTGGAGGATACAGTGGTGGGAAAATAAAAAGAGATGCGTAAAGTAGACAGAGCGAGAAGAGTGAGGTAGTGATATGTCTGTGTCCTATAACTTATTTTCAGATGAGAGAAATAGAGAAATTATTTTAGAAAGTTAAATATTTATATTACATTCTTTCTTCTCGTGAATGTAAGTCTGTAAACGGTCTCGTAAATTTGCCGAGGTAGGTATTTGTTGTCTTAGCTATGCTTGCTCCAAATGCGCTTTGAAGTTACCCATGCAAGCAAACTCTTCCGATCTACTCCTTTATAAAATGTATTTTTAAATAGCTTTGTCCATAAATATAGAATGTATTTAATGTTCTAATATAAAATTAATGTGATGTTCTCTTTATATCCCGACAAGAAGAAGAAGTAGTGACGCATCGTTTCTTCAACTACTATGGATATGTAATATTTCAATTCTATGTTAAGAAAGCTATATTCGTCTATTTTATGAAGTTCGTATGTCCTTTTTCCCTTAATTGCATTTCGTAATTCATATACTTGTGTACCGACATGTTAAATTTATAGCGGTTAAATAAATTTTAGACAATAGACCACTGTAGCTACAAATCCTAGCTACGCCACTGCATACCGGGCAGTTAGTCGACTGAGGACGACCTGCGTTACCCACGATCACTTGGGTTGATGTGGAGATGTGGGACGCGTCGATGTCCCTCGCCAACGTGCTGGACGCCGGCGACGGCGCCGATTTTCTGCCGTGGCGCACGGATACCATGCTCATGTGCCACTGGCTCGCGATGGACACGATTCTTTGGGCTCTGCGTGGTCCTCGCCGCGCCGAACAGGCACATGAAGAACCCACTCAGCTGCACCGACGAACCAACCTGCGAAAAACGAGAATGAGATGGCTACCACTTATTAGTACGTACGTCCTGCAAGATTAGGAGTGGTGGTTATGCATTACCAGGAGGTCGCCAGAGTTGGCGAAGCTCTTGCCGTCCGTGGAGGAGAGGGCGACGAGGAGGGCGCCGAGCTGGCTGATGGTGACGAGGCAGCAGATGATGAACACCCTGTAGCGGTGGCTGGTGGCGAGCAGCTGCGTCCGGGCGGTACTCGGCGGCGGCGGCGCGCTCCTCGACGTCGAAGATCACAGGCGTTTGTAGCTACGAATTCAACGCCTGTGATCTGAATCAATGTCAAGACAAGTGAACAGATAATATACTACCTTGCAAAAAAAAAACAGATAATGTACTAGTAATTCGTAAGGATAGTGTTACAGTCCAAGTAGGAGCGTAGGGTGTGTTTGTTGAGCTGTGGCTTCTAAAAAAGTTGCTGTGAGTCAAATGTGGAAAAGCCTATCAGAGGTTGTGGGTGTGGAAAAGTCATAAAGTGTTTGGTTCAAACAAGTATAAAACTTACCTCATATTTCTATTTTCCTCGAAACAACTGTGAAACAGCTCTCTATTTTCACCATTTCAAAAAACAGAAAGCCAAAAGCAGAGTTCAAAGTGCTTTCAAAATTGTACTACCCAAAAGTAGCTATTTCTGAAAAAGCAGCTTCTGATTTCACTTCTTTGGTTGGCTTTTGGTTTTTTAGAAGTAAAAGCAGCTCCCAAAAACTCAACCATAGGCACCCGTAATCTGCCTTAGAAGTCAGAATCATGATCTGATCAAGTTTCGCACTTCAGCTTCTCGAAGAAAAAGAAGTTCAGTGCTTCTTCAGAAGTTCAGATACCTCTCTTTCAGAAGTGTGCTACACCAGCATTTGGTTTTTTTTTATGGTTTATGAGTTTTGGTTTATATCTTTTAAATTTTGACTGTTCGTGAGAGAGTACAAAGAGAAATATAATCGTATATGATTTTGATCTATATAGCTAAAATTGATATAGTATATGCTACAATCGACTTGTAGAGTATACCGTCTGAAAACTAATTACTATAGCAAAAATCAACAGTTACAAGTAGCAAGCCCAAAAGGCTGTCACGTGAGATGGAAGGCCCACACAAAGGTGGGCTGGATCTAATAAGACTGCTACGTGAGGTAGAAGGGCCCACGCATAGGTGGGCCTCTCTTTAGGCCCGCCTAGCCCGTTCGTGCTATAGTATACAGCGGCCGACGCAGAGCCAGCTGCCAGCCAGTCAGCCACCACCCGAAAACATTTCTAAGCCAAAATCGAGAAAGGAAAGGGAGGAGAGGAGAGACTAACACCCTAGGCCGGCGCTCCGCCCCTCTCGCCGCCGGATTCCTCTCGTCCCCCCGCCCGTCTCTCCGGCGTCTCCGCCTCTCTGCTCCGAAGGAGCCCAGCCTTATCGCCGCGCTGCGCCGCTTGCGACCACCGGTTCACCACCTACCAGCCATGTCTTCTCAGGTATCGCCTCCGCGCCCTGCCCTCTTTGTCTCCGCGGATCGATTGGGTCTCGAATTGTTCCCTAGATCCACCCGTCGCGGTGGAAATAGACGGAATTTGGACTCTGCTTGTCGATCGCCTATGGATCTCAACTACAAAAGCTCATTTCTGCTGTGGTTCTCTGTGTGTGTGCGCGCGCTTGTAGGTCGACAGCCGCAGCCAATCTGCCGGAAAGCGCGCCCGCACCGACGGTAGGTTGCTTCGCCACCTCGTTAATCTGTGTCTCCCCACTATGCATGCTGCATCTGAGAGGATTTGCCTTGGTTTGGAATGAACAACGAAATGACTGACGCTCAGGTGGCCGGCGCGAGGACGACTGGGTTTGCCCCAGCTGCCAGAACGTCAACTTTGCCTTCCGCACCACCTGCAACATGCGCAGCTGCAACCAGTCCAGGCCCGCGGATCACACGGTATTTGCAATTGCTTATTATTGTGGTTGTCGTTTACGGGTGATCATGGTGTACCTGTGATTAGTACCGCTCGTTTGGTCTTTGCATTTACCTAGTGGTGCTGTTGCTTGCTGTTCAGAAGGCTTTGCAGAAGCCTATGCAAACTCCACCCCACTACACGGTGTCGGGGGGATACATGGGCCCGGGGACACCGCCGTCCATGTACCTTGGTGGGGCTGCTCCACCATATGGATCCTCCCTCTTTAATGGGCCTGCCATGCCGCGGTATGGTATTCCTCAGTTCCCTGGGGGTTCTGGTTATCCGTATGGCTACGGTGGCCGCCTGCCGATGGGGAGCCCATATGGGCCGATGCATATGACCGGGCCACCTCCATTTTCTGGTGGCTCTATGATGGGCGCAGGTAAGAGGGCTACGATGTGTCTGTCATCTTGTGGTATGGCTGCTGTGTTAAGTACTTTAGTTTGTCAAGTACAATAGGCAGAATCTGATGTGTTAAATTTGTTTTTTGTGCAACTCTTAACGTGTACAAAATCGGATATTACAGAAAATATTTCTTTTGGTTGACCTTTGTTTATCCATACTGTCTACTTGTCTGGTGATGCTAGCATGTCAAATATATTTCTTTAGGGACTATATTGCTATTCTACTCTGCAACATGTAATTGTAATGGAGAAAATAGTTATTACTTTCTCTATGGTGTCATGGTGTGTGCTTTTGCTTTGATTGTTGCTAATTTGCAATTCATGTTTCCAATGTTTATGAGATAGCAGGTTGCCAACTCTTTTCAAACCTGTATACTGAATTTTGTGACACCCTTTTTCTCATCCTTTATCTAATTTCATGTCCTTTAAATAGGTGGAATGTATGGCATGCCCATGGACAGATATAGCTTGAGCTTACCTGCTGGCCCTGGTGCAATGGTAAGCTATTTGGGATTATGATAATTCATCCCGTACGTATTAATGTTAGTTGATTGTTGTTGCCTTGCATGACAAACTATTGTGGGCTGCTGTTACTTTGTGTGTTTGCATGATATTTATTCTACGGGGCTACTAGGGAAGGCTTGATTTCTCAAAAGTGTTCTTTGCTGTTGTGGTGTAACACATCACGCAAAGAATATATCTCAATTCTCATTTATTTTATTTCTTGAAGGTCACAAGGGCTGGTTCCTATTCTGATGAAGGCTCCCAGAAGAAACTTGCAGGTATAAATTTGTAATGTATATTGACTGTTGTATCAATTTTGTTGGCACTTGATTTATTCTCTGCCTATTCACATCAACTTTTATTGCAGGAGCTGGGCGCGATAATGATTGGAAGTGCCCTAATTGCAACAACATCAACTTTGCCTTTCGGACAGTCTGTAACATGAGAAAATGCAACACACCAAGACCTGAAAACCAGGTTTGAAACAGTTCTGTCATATTAAGCTTTAAGTGGGCATATATTATACTACTCTCTGATTATGAAATATCTTCAAATTATTTAAATCTAGAATCAGTTTCAGTCTATTTGCAAATATTGATAATCAATAGTTCAGTTAGATTGCCTAAAGAACATATTTTTGTATTGTAACATAACTTCACAATTGTGCTTGGAAGTTGACATTGCTGCCACAAGATTAGTCATGTGTTTGGAATGTAGATGTGATGTTATATAGCTGTTCCTAACTGTTGAATGAAATGATTTGCTATGCAACTACAAATTTGCACATGTTGTGTATCCATTGATCAATGTACTTGTAGTTGTATGCTTGTTCATTTCTTGGGCATCAGGACTAGAGTACTTGTGTTGATAACCATTTCCTGTGAGTTATCATTCTTTGTGGTAAAAAATGCTTTACTAAATTTATCTAGGTTTGCCAAATCTTAGACCCCTATGCACCACAACACAACTCACAACTTGCCCTTTCTGCCCTTGAACCAAACCAAGGGTGGTTGCTCTTTTATTGACCATTAGTCTTCAAGTGAATGCTGTCATGCAGTTGCAGTTGTTAGATGTTCATTAGTGCTGGTGCGGAATGGGACAACTTCTTTCAAGCTATTATTAGAGCCAACCAGTTAGTGGGCAGACTGTTAATATTTTAGTTTTGGCTATTTTGTTGCCCTAAAGTTCTCATGCATCTAACATTGGATCTCTGTTTCTCATGCTTTGGATTGGATCTCTATTTCTCGTGCTTTGGCTTTTTTACTTATTTGGTAGAGTTAAATCATTATGATTACTGTACTAATAGCTTGCATATTAACTCTTTCTGCAGGGATCCAAACCTGATAGTTCAAGAGGTTCAAGTAAGTTTAAGTGTTTAACAGTGTACATACGTGCATAGCCTTATCGTTATAATTTTTTATGTATTTTTGATGCATTTAAATCAGTAGATTTTGAGAAAACCTTAACAATGGCATCTTACTTGCTCAGTAAACATTTCATTTCTTTAATGTTCTGCATGTTACTTATGCACTAGTTTATTAAATGCCTTTTTATTACATTTGGTTTATTAAATGGCATTTGTCAAATTATTTCTTTCAATTTTACATCTAACCTTGCACATGACAGAACCAAAGATACCTGAGGGTAGTTGGAAGTGCGAGAAGTGCAATAACATAAACTATCCATTCCGACCAAAATGCAATCGTCCAAATTGTGGGGCAGAAAAGCCATTGCAGACAAACGATGCAAATGATTCGGCTGCAGATCAGGACAATCAGGTATGTCATTCAGAACCTCCATTATGGTCCTAAATATTTGCCATGCCTTTTTTAGAACTCTATAAGTCGTGTGCCTTAAGTTTTCTATACAATTTTTTTAAAAAGTTATTTGCCTGCCTTCATGTTCTATTGTGCATGGCTTGATATATCATGTCCTTACTGTTACAGTGAGTCCTAGAACATTTATGAGGGTCAAGAAGGTCCAGCGTCATCGTCAAGGTTCAGTCTGAATGTGTGGGGTCCATCTGTGTCAGTAGTTGCTGCTGTTGTCACAAGTTTCTTCCCCTTGAGACCTTAGTTGAGTCGACGTCCTAATGATAAACATTTTGGAGTTGGCAACTGGAGTCGTGCTTTCTTTATCACTACAGATTTGGTCAAGAACATCCATATGTTAATATCCTGCTGAAACTTGGTTGCTTGTCTTGGTTACGGTACTCAGGGGAAATTGCTATTTGTTATATGAATTCTAGATATCTGTCTGTGTCTTAGATTGTCATTCGGCTGCTATGAAGTATTACTAGACTGTTCATGGTGTTTTCTTGGTTGGTTTTGTTAAAGTTTTGTTTCTCGTCTTCATTTTCAACTCATGGCTAGTTTGGTATTTTAAAGGTGCTGTTCCTTTCTGAATGGTTGGACAATGTTATAGCCTTTTCCTTTTAAAAAAGTTAGATTCACTGTACATGGGTTCTCTTCCCTTCACAGTTTGTCTGCATACTTTTTTACTGAAAGCCCAAAATATGTTTAGGAGTCTAGGAGAAATCCTCTGCGGTACTTTTGCTTGTAACAGTTAGGTCTGAGAAACAAGTCAACAACGGGTATTTCAGTAAGTCGGTATCATGAGATTGATACTTGTGTGTCAGTCTTTCATCATGATATTTTTGTTGTTCTTGCCAAAACACAAATAAAAATTGATTGACCTGGCCATGGTTATTTTCACATAATTTCCCCATCATCCATGGAAAAGAGGTTAACCTCCTTACTTTCTCCTTATGTAGGTATTTGGTTAGCAGGCCTAGCTGAACATTTTTTAGGCTAATCCTATTTTAGTTGGGACCATGGGTTGTTACTTGATTTCCATCATCCCTTGATCCATTCATTCCATCATGCAAACTGCTGTCGATGTAGAAATGCCATTCTTAATTGAGAACTTGATTTGTCCGAGTGCTTGTCAAATTTCCCTTCTAGTTGTTCGTTTATCGTAATTTATACGCACGATCTGTCCAGAAGTTTCTTTATTAAAAATTTAAAGTCATCTATTATTGCCTGCCTCTGGATGGTAGTATAAAATAGGCATGTTGCTTTCTAACGGACTCCTAGAGCTCACCAAAATCATGTTATGTGCATATGTTATCATGTTCTTTGGAGCTTGTAGCGTATACAAGTTTTACCATTCTGATGAGTTTGGTTCAAAGAGAGGATCCTTGATGAAACAGTGAGTCCATGTGCATCATCACACTGCGGAGTGGTAGACCGTCACCTTGCATGCTTGGTTCGATTGCGACTGCTTGACTGACTGGATGCCATTGAAATTAGTTTTTGTCATGTAATATTGCGAAGCTTTTATCAAAGCTGCGACTTCCACATGACTTTCAAGACAACAATGATCAAACAGAGATGGATCTTCATAGTCATGCTGCTGAACTTCCACTACCAACAAGTTCGCGCGCCCTGCGAATGGCAGCTCTCAGTGAGTTGCAGAACTCTCAGTGAGTTGCAGTATATAGCTCAAGATTTAATGCTAGTGCCCCACTCAGCCCAACTAAAGTCACTTGCTAAAATTATGAATGAGAACAATTCAGCATACTATTTATTGTTGTGCATCTTCAAATTTTGTCGGAACGGTGTTTTAAGATGATGTTCTACCATTTCATCTTCTCGGAACAAGGTGAGAAATGTGTACCATGTGGATCCGTTTCTATAACAGGCAACTAACAGTGTTGCTCGCAGTGATCTCGATAAGGGAATTAGAGATGAAAATCATTAATATGTGATGGTCAGCCCCATGATGTACGAATGCAAAGCGATCAAGATATGTTTGGAGTGAATATTTCTTTTGTTTTCTCTTCCATTATGACGTGTGGTTTGTGCCTTGAGACTAGAAGCTTTGTTTTGTTTCTTTGGCAATCGGTTGGTTTTCCCATCTAAACCTAATGTAAATTCTTCAGGCACAGCCTTCATCTGTCGCTCGTCTAATTGGCAATGTGTTGTAATAGTGTTCATTTGGGAGAATCTATAATACTAGGGTTTCCGCAGCGTGAATGAGATGTTTCTCACTGTTTCATTGGCCATCTGGGACCAAAGGGGAATGGGCGGCCTAATTTATTAGATTTAGCAGAATCATTGTCACTATGCTCGCATCGTAAGTGGTAAATTTCATCTTGGGGTCAGTAAGAGCTTATGCAATAGGGAGCCATGAAAATCTTTTCCCAAAATTCACAAGATAAAAACCAAAGCACACTATACAAGGTAACGTGCATGCATGGAACAAAAGGTATGTGCAACCGGCATGTACATAGCCATTAAGGAACTCTGCATGCATGTAAATTAATATTCTCAACCAAGATATGTCTATATCAATGAACAATACATGCATGCATATAAATCAATGTTCGCAACCAAGATGCACTACATAGACATATCAACCTACAATACATGCATGTGAATTAATATTCCCAACCAAGATATAACAACCAACGACACCACCAACACACATAGGCACATATCCTCGAACAAGAGTCAATTGTGCAGATGGAGTGATGACGCAGTATGTCAATGCAGAGCGTTCTGGATGATTGGATCCTACGTGTATCTGTATTGGCATGGTTATATTACCTGCGGCTGCTTGCTTTTTACTGTGACTCATGATTTTTTTTACTAAAAATAAATTTTAGTGACTAAAGAAGTGGCTTTTAGAAAAAGAAGTGGACGGTAAGGAAAGTTAAAAAAAGATTCGTGCGTGAGATAGGAGCAAAAGAAATGGGATATATGATATGTCTATGACTCTTTATTTTATTCCGGAGCTTGAGAAGTGGGTTTCGGAAATGGATTTTTCGTATTGGCGTATCAATGCCGGGTTAATCTTACAGCAGGTACTTAGCCGCGTACGGAGGAGGTGATTCAATGCATGGCCTGGTTCTATTGCGCCTGTACACACTAGACTTTCGCAAAGTCAGACGTGTGATCTCGTCGCGGACAAGGGTTGCCACGTCGTGTGCGGGACGCGCGGGCACAGCTGCGTAGAGGCGGCCAACTCCGAATGGCTAAGGTGGGCAGCACAAAATTGTCCTCATCTTCTCTGCTATTGCCTCGACTCTTCGCATCCTGGGAGGTCAATGTCTTCTTGTTAGACAAATCGATACCATTGCACTTTTTCATGGTTTCCTCTAACACCATTCGTGCTATCCTTGTTATAACTTTTATTTTTTACTGAAAATTGTAGTTGTTTTTATTGGAGTTCAAATACAAATCAAATTACTAATTTTATTTAATTTATATTAAATTTTAGTTAATTAGAGATATTACTATGCAATTTTATGGGAATCAAATTACAAATTTACTCTAAATTTTAATTATTTTTTGTTGAAATTTTTATATGAATCTAATTGCAAATTTTTGTTTAATTTTTATTTGGAATATAGCTATTTAGGGATTTCACTTTGGAATTCATATCAAAATTAAGTTGCTAATTTTATCATATTTTTATTCAGAATTTCAATTATTTTTTGGATGGAATTCGTGTACAAATCCAATTGTTAATATTTTTAATTTTCTATTTTGAATTATATTTATTTAGGAATTTTACTTAGGAATTAGTATGGAAACCAGACTACAAACTTTGTTTAATTTGTTCTGAATTTGAGTTATTTTAGGATTTTACTTTGGAACTGTATGGAAATCAAATTACAAATTTTCTTTTGTTTTCTATTTTGAATTTCAATTTTATTGGTTGGAATTCATGTGCAAATCCAATTGGTAATTTTTCTTTAACTTCTATTGCAATTTAAAGTTATTTAGACATTTTAATTTGGAATTAGTATCATAATCAAATTACTAATTTTATTTTATTTTTTATTCTATATTTCAATTATTTTTTTGTTGGAATTCATATACAAATCCAATTGTTAATTTTTGTTTAACTTTTATTCTGAATTATTTTTAGATAATTTTACTTAGGAATTGTATGGAAATCCTATCAGTAATTTTACTTTAATTTTATTCTAAACTTCAATTATTTTTGGATTGTACTTGACATAGAATCTTTTTCTTTAATGTGGACTATTATGATTTAGATTCACTATGATCAATAGTGTAGATCTTTATTCTTTTCTTTCGATTAACGTGGGAATTTCTACCCCTTGAGAGCCAATGTGGTGGCTCCTTTTGCCTTTACTTTAATAATATAACTAGTTGGGTGGCTCGCACATTTGTGTGGCTAGATTTGTTTAAAAGTTTTTAGTATCAAATGATATAACCTAAGTGTTTAAGAATATGTTTATGTATCTTGTAGGTTATTTAGAATTTTAAGGCAACATAAACATTAGAAATGGCATTAGAAACTTGAAAGAAAATATAAATTGAGGAATGTAATTGAAGTATGAGCTTGATAGAAGAAATCATTGAGCATACTAAGCTGTTGAGGTTCTTAAAAACGTAAGCACTCTCCATTATGTATGGATCATGTAGTTGTGTGCCTCTATTCTTTCTCTATTAGTTAATCTTTTCTGAAATGTATGCATGCTCACACACCTCTATTTAATCTCAAAGCTATGCGATGATTATATGTGTAGCAAATTATCTTATTAGTTCACATAGTTTTAGAGTATATTGCTCACACATATACCAATGTACCATGGGCGACCAATCTTGAACTTATAATCCCTCACATGCTAGCTACCCTACCAAATCATGTTTCTTCTATCACTTCTCACCACTACAATTTTTGTACTTCAACCTCCAACAATATGCCCAATTATTAATCAATCCTACTTAGCTGTTACCCATTCCAATACAATCTTTTTGCTATTACCTATTGCAACACAATACTCCACCACATAACCTTCTACTTTTCTTGCAACATCAAACATGCATACACGTACAACCACAATTGATCCCTGGCTCCCTGCTAATGACATCTATCACGCTCTCTTATGTGGCCCTAAGCCTATATCCCTATGGTTGCTCTATCTTTGCTTTTGTACACTCGTACTTCTATTTGTATAGATGCATGCATGATTTTATAGTGCTCAATGTATCCCTACTCCTATGTTGACCACTCCTCTTCTTTGACATTGGCCACCTCAATGTTATTGCTTCCTCACTAACTGTGGTAACTTCACATCTTCACTAATCCCGGCATGTTTGCTTTAGTCTTTGTCTAACGATATGGAGAATCTTTTTACCATTGTCAGTAGCGTCGTCCCCCTCATGAGTGATGGCACGCTTCTAGCTACCTGATGGTCCCATATCGTTATAACTCATCTTTAATGCAGAGCTCATCTCCTTTGTACCGAAGCTTCCCCACTATCGAGCTTTATTTAGTTACTGACTTCTTCAACAATACTAGCGTTAACATTCGCTCTCTTCTTCCTCTCGTTTATGATGCGGAGCGGAAAAAATAGGTATGAAATCGTCCACACAATTAAATAAAGTAGCCCAAGCGATCTCCCGGAAACGTCAGTAACATTAGCTCTTGTGAATCTGATGAAACTTCATCTTTCTTGAATGTCCATGGTTGATTTGGGGTAAAAATAAATTCAAGGTATGGCCATCTTGAGCTCCCCTTGGCTCTTTGGACTCTAATATTTCTCTTCAATGACTTCACGCGAGTAGCACAACATTGTCCTTATCGAATAGTTAAGGTAGGTAGCATTACATTGTCCTCATCTCCCCCGTCATCGCCTCAATTCTTTACTTCCTGGAGAGCCAATGTCTTTTTGTTAGACAAATCGACACCATTGCACTCTCCCGTGCACTCCTTTGATACTATTCAACACATCTTTATTATAACTTTTATATTTATTGAACATTTCATTTGTTTTTATTGGAGTTCGTATGCATATCAAATTGCTAATTTTATTTAACTCATTTTAAATTTTAGTTACTTAGGGATTTTACTTTATAATTGTATGGAAATCAAATTAAAGTTTTATTTTGTTTTTTACTCCAAATTTCAATTTTATTGTTGAAATTTGTATACAAACCCAATTGCTAATTTTTATTTATTTTTATTCAGAATTATAGTTATTTAGACATTTCACTAAGGAATTTGTAGGAAATCAAATTGATGATTTTATTATATTTTTCCCAATAAAATTTATTTTTTGGATATTTATTTAATTTGTATTCTAAATTATATTTGTTTTTACTTAGGAATTCATATGGAAATCAAATTAATAATTTTATTTAATTTATTATGAATTCTATTTATTTATGTATTTTACTTCAAAATTGTATAAAAATTAAATTGTAAAAATTCTTTTTTCTATTTACATTTTCATTTTTTGGTGGGAATTCATGTGCAAATCCAACTGCTATTTGTTTCACATTTTTTTTTCTAATTTACAGTTATTTAGAGATTTTGCTTTAGAATTCATGTACAAATCAAATTTACTAATTTAACTTTATTTGTTATTACGAATTTTTATTCCAATTTATTTTAATTATGGATTTTACTTAGTAATTCATATGAAATAAAATTGCCACTTTTATTTAGTTTTGTTTCAAATTTCAGTTAATATTTGAATTGTACTTGATGTAGACTCTTTTTTAATCTAAACTGTTATAATCTAGACCCACCATAATAAACAGTGCAAATCTTTCTCTTTTTCATCTGATTAATGTGGGAATTTTTGTTATTAAAGCATTTAACTTTGCAATTGTATGAAAATCAATTTAGAATTTTCTTTTTACTTCAAATTTCAATTAGTTTATGTTGAAATTTGTATACAAATCCAATTGCTAATTATTTATTTATTTATTATTCATAATTATAATTATTTTGGCATTTTACTTTGGAATTTGTAAAAAATCAAATTTGTAATTTTATTATATTTTAACCCAATTTCAATTTTTGAGTATTTTTAATTTTTACGAATTATATTTATTTGCGGAATTTATTTAGGAATTTGTATGAAAACCAAATTGCTAATGTCATTTAATTTATTTCGAATTTTAGTTATTTAATAATTTTACTTCAAAATTGTGTAGAAATTAAATTATAAATTTTCTTTTTTTTATTTTAGATTTCAAGTTTTTAGTTGGAATTCATATGCAAATCCAATTTCTATTTTTTTAAATTGTTATTCTGATTTGTAGTTATTTGGATATTTTACCTTGGAATTCATACCAAAATCAAATTACTTGTTATTCCAAATTTCATTTATTTTTTTCAAGAATTCATATGAAAATGCAATTGCAAATTTTTATTCTGTATCATCGTACAGAAATCAAATTTCTACTTTATTTGTGTATTATTCTAAATTTATGTTATTATTTGGATTGTATTTGACATGGACTCTTCCTTTTAATCTAGACTATTATAATCTGGACCATCTACGATCAACGGTGTAGATGTTTCTCTTTAACCTTTAATTAATATAGAGATTTTTATCTCTTTGAAAGCAAATGTGATGATTCCTTTTGCCTTTGGTTTAATAATATAATCGATAGATGTATGTGCATACTCTGTGCATGCACGTACACTTTAGCAGTACTTTGATAGTAGAGATAGGATGACGCATGCAAGGGTACGGATTCATTAGGTGGCCATCAAAGAAAAAACCTTGCAAATTAGCCTGATCGATGCATGGACACTAGGTAGTAGGCACGTTCCCTCATGAATGAGTGCATGCGGCCACCTGTCGGTTTGTCGCCCCTTTAAAACAACCTTCCCCTCCTCCCTTTCTCTGGACACCATACTCTCTCTTCTTCCTCACTGCGCACTAGTGTTCGTCGGTGTTTCTTGCAGGTTTGCCATGCATGGCAACCGTGGCACCGAAGGCGGAGAGGGGGGCGAGGAAGGGGGAAGCCCACAGCCGCTACACGCTCGACGAAGGTGTCAGTGGTGCCACGCAAGAACCTGGGGTTTTGGGGCGTGCGGCGGCGGGAGTGGGGCTGGTGGGCGGTGGAGATCCACGTGCCGCGCACCCACTCCAGGCTGTGGCTGGGCACGTTCGAGTTCCCTGAGTAGGCGGCGCTCGCCTACAACGCCACGCTCTTCTGCTTCTACGGCGAGCTGCCCCCCCGCTATTGTAAATTGGAATTGCTCTGATACCAACTGTTGGAAGTCTTACGACTTCGCCCAGAATCTTTACGACCGCTCACGATCGATTACGACCGGTTCTGAGTGCTTACGACCAGTTCCGATCGCCTCCTAGACGCTTACGACCACTCAATGCTCTACCGATCGCTTCTTCTTCGTGGTCGTAAACCTACTGTTGAGGTTTCGACTGCTCTTTTCTTGTCGCTGCGCTACCCTTCCTTCAGCCGCTCAAATTACCGTGATCGAACTCCTCCACGATCACGTAGTGATGCTGGCGATCACTGTTCACCGTGGTCGAACATCCATTTCGACCACGTTCACTTCCTTTCTACGTGGTCGGAGTCCCTTCCGACCACGTTCAGATCTTCCTGGCGTAGTCGCAGCTCCATACGACCACTTACACCGTGGTTGTAACCTTATCTACGTGGTCGAATGCTTTATGCCGTGGTCGATAGCCCTTACGACCACGTTCAGCGTCCCTTCAACATGGTCGATAGCCCTTACGACTACGTCCAGCGCCCCTTCAACGTGGTCGAACGCCTCTACGACCACGTTCAATTCTGTTTGCCGTGGTCATAGCACCTCTCGATCACCTTCGACTTTGCTTTTACCGTGGTCGTAGGTCCTCCCGACCACGCCTCCTTTCAGTTTTGCCGTGGTCGAACGCCTGTCGACCACGTCTACTGTTACTTTGCCATGGTCGTAAGTCCTTACGACCACGTTTGTCGTGGTCGTAAGTCGACTTCGACCACGTCTGCGAGATTGCTCAACGCTCAGGGATTGCTTTTCTCTTCTCTATTACTCGCAATTGCTTGGTACTTTTCGGCACACTTTGGTTACAAGATTCCACCCCTTTTATACCCAGTTCTACAACTCCTGCTTGGTTTCGACTACGAATTACAGACCGACTCCAACTCCGATTCAATGTCTACTAACTTTTGACTACGACTTGTACTGTCTTTCCGGTCTGACCGGTCCGCCTGAAATACTCTGTTTTGGCTACGACTTCCGATTTCGACTCCGTCTCAGCTTCGATCACTCCCAAACTTTGTATACGACTTGTAAAACAAGATTATTTACAACACGCGCCGTGCACCTACAACTTCCCTGCCTTGCCGCGCCCTATCATCCCGGAGCCTAGGCGCATCAGGCTCACGATCGCCAACATCAAGGCCATCTCCGAGAAGTACGCCCTCGGGCTCACCGACTATGTCGTTAAGTCGGCCGTGCCCGTGCCAGCAGCTGGACCCGTGGCTGAGGCCATGGTAGCCGCCGCCGGCGCAGGTGCAACTACTGGTGCTGCTGCCACTGATCATGGTAACAACAACGACGACATTGACCTTGTGACTGCAGCTGACTGCCTGCTGTCCATCGATCTCGACGACATCGCCGCCTTGATGGCCACTATTCTGCAGGGTGAGTGATCGACATCGATCATGGCTAGTTATGCCTTCTATGTAGCTGTTGTGTGAAGCTGTGCGCTAGGTATATGTGAGCATGGCTAGTGTGTGTAACTAGCCATATATATGCAGGCTAAGACTTGAGTCTGATCATGGAATAGCTAGTACTGTGTGTCCTTGTGTAAGATGTGCAATCAGTTCTTGAAAAAGAAACTGTTATATATGTGATGGAAGTGTTATAATAACTTGGCAATTGCAGCAAATTTTCTTTGATGGTTGTGTGAGATTTCGTAGCGGCAAACATAAGAGGAAACAAAAGAAAGAGGAGAACGAGAAAATGCGCGGGAATCGACAGAAGGCACGAAATTTGATATTTGAAATTTGTGACTGGAACTGTTCAAAATTCACGGTGTCTAACTTCCTTGGAATTCATTCTCGAGGATGTCAAGCATCCTATATCAAGATACTGCTAATCATAAACAAGGATTGTGGCAGAGTTGAAAGTTAATTACCCTTTTAATGCTTGGAATTGTTAAGACTCACCGTCTAAGTTCAAGAATTACAAATGCATATATATGATGGACTGACACAACATAGCAGACCTATATATGCATGCTCCACCCATAATTTTTGTCATGAAAGTCACAACAACAGGAGGATTCAAGAAGTTTTCGCTTTGGTTTCAAATAAAGGTTTTCAGCATTAATTTCTTTTTATTTTCTCCCTTTCTCTCTAGTGTTTTCCACTATTAGAATATTCCAGGAATAGCCTAGAAAAGTTGCTTTAATTGCAATTTCACATAGACTATTATGCATAAAATAATTTTTGTATCGATAATTTATATATTCTGCTATTAATTATAGTAGTAAGTTGAGTAAGAGACTAGCAAGCAATGGCGGACCCAGGATCAAAATTTAGGGGGCTAATAGGACTTACTGACCAGTTCACTGAATACCGAGTTGCCGACCTACGATAGACTTGTAGACACTAGAGGGACAGAGGCTCCACGCCAAGAGCCAAAATATCGTTGTGGCTTGTAATCACCACTACAAATATAATTTTCTTCATCATGCAAAGGCTTTTTAAACCTGATAAGCTTATTCATATGGCTAGCGTGGAGCAGTAGGGGATGAGAGAGGTACACACGGCTGGCCAACGGTAGGGGGGCTGGCGCCCCACCTGACCCACCGTTGGGTCCGCCCCTGCTAGCAAGTTGCAACATCAGTCAAATAAGGTGGTGTAAGATAAGAAGGTACAAGGAATGCCACATGTTTTTTTTTCAAATATAGTTAGAAGAGCAACTTGCATTCAAAAGAGAGAAACAACATTTCATTAGTTCCCTTAAATTCTTTTGAAGTTGTGTAAAAACTTTTAATATCCTAAATTCTTTCTCCTGATCTTGACACACTATGTGTATGCCTGTTAGCTGATCGTTTTATCTTTGTACATACTGTTATGGTGTATACCATGATGCTCTATACGATCTA
The DNA here is from genome assembly GCA_036346575.1 of Dendrocalamus sinicus. Classification (NCBI taxonomy): domain Eukaryota; kingdom Viridiplantae; phylum Streptophyta; class Magnoliopsida; order Poales; family Poaceae; genus Dendrocalamus; species Dendrocalamus sinicus. The sequence goes on from CM070664.1 coordinate 7,478,507, forward strand.
GTATACATACTACTCCTTATTATGAAGAATTTAATAGATTAAATTTGCAGCATAATCTGATGTATTAGGTGTTGACACCAAAGTGAGAAATCCTCATCTCACCCAAACTCACATGCATGAAAATTTATATTCTGACTTTGAAAAAAAAAATGTAAAATAAGGTAAGAAAATTACAAATTTTGTTAGAAAATTTAACCATCGTAGAACAGAACAACTACCAACATGTATTAAATTTTCCGTTACTACTTGAGATATGTCCAAGGTCCGTAGAATTGGAGATGCGATGAGGTCATGGAATAATATGGCATCTCCTTGCAGATGCCGTAAGTATTCAGTTGGAAGCAGTTTTGGTGTACGTGAATTTTCAACACACAAAAGATTTAGCTATATCCTTCTTTTGCATCCATGTGCGTGTCATGCATGAACATGCGGGCGCGGAGACATTTTCTATATGTTTCGTTAAATATTATTTGTATTTTGCTTCTATCAGCAGCTCCGTTGTAGTCTAGCTGGTTAGGATACTCGGCTCTCACCCGAGAGACCCGGGTTCGAGTCCCGGCAACGGAATTTTTTGTGATTTTTTCTTGGATATGATCCTTTTTTTAGGCTACTATCACTAGTTTTCTTAGAACGCGATGATACAATGACAAGAAAAACTTTTTGCTTTCCACTTTTTGATCCTTCATTACTTCGCCAATAGTATTAACTTGAATCCCTTTTCCTATTGGATTCTGGGATTTTGAAGGCAACAACAAATAAAAGCTATACAATTTGATCCTTGAGTCTGAAGTACTGAACCCAGTCACAAATCCACTGTTAGCTCATGCATCAAAAATCAAGCATCTGGAATTCTGGATTAAAGGGTTCTCATAGATTTGGACAATGGACATCGCTATCGTTGATCAGTAGTCTTCAAAACTATCCTTGATCATTGTATTTATATTGTACACACAACAATTTAGATACAACAACAACTAATTTTCCACAAAACCAGCCCGACATATTTCCTCAGAATTCATTAACTCTTCTCTCAGAACTCTCTGAATTTGATGAAGCCATCCGACCATGAAGTGGCCAGGACTCAGGCAATAGGAGGTTGGGATGGTAGTGTTTGTTTCAGTAGTCTCTCATGAGGAAGCTTCAGGCTGCTGCTGAACCCAGGAATGGTAGTCTCTGAGCAGCTGCTCACCCAGCATGGGAACAAGCCTGTCCAATAGGCCTTGCATCAGCCTGCCAAACATCCAGTGCCAAGGTTAAATCAAAGTGATACTAATGAAAGTGAACAGTGATTCAGTCTCACAATATAGAAATGGCTAGCCATTTAAGCATCTCGATGGGATTACAGATCTTTTGGAAAATTAGTTTTCATAAGCATTAGGTTAGCATTTGTATTCTCTTTGAAAGCTTTGTCTTTACAAAAACTTCAGAAACTTCAAGGATGTAGAACCTTACAGGTTGCCTGGTTTCTCCACCGCTGACAATGGAAGCAAACTGAATGGCTTTGTGTACACCTGCAATCAACATATGAAGAATTTCAGGGTTTGTTGGAACGAAGATCATGTCGTCCCTGGGAGGATAATTTTCAACTAAACATCTCTTAGTGCCATGCATCAGAAGGGAAATTTTACAATACAAAAATGATGAAATTGTAAGATCATATAGGTGCTGTACTGTGTTACTGAATTGAATGCATACCTCCAGAGTAACCTCCAAATTGACATCAATGTCCAAGTATGGCTCCTCACCATTGTCTCCCCATGTTATATGGTTGCTCATAAACGCTACAAACATCCAACGCTTTATCTCAGACACGACTTCTTTGCAAAACATATGTTCAGACTGAGGGTAATGGTATACAAGCACAACTCAAAGATTTAGCAGAACAGTTAACTGATGGTGAAGACACTATTGCAGAGACATCAGATGTCTGAAAATTGTAAAGAATCTTACAGAGAGCAAATGCTTGTGAAGACTATTAACTCTGAACAAACAAAGAAATTAAGCAGGACCTGAACTGTACCTGAAAAGAGTTCATTCTGCTGCTCAAATAAGCCTGAACCCTCAAACTGGCTCCACAATTAAACAAGACACAAATCAGCGATCATTAATTTGCATCACAAGGAGGGCAAATGAGCCATCAAAGCATCATTAGTTACCCTGCAGGAGAGCATCTCGACGGTGCAGTCGGTGCAGGTCGGGGTGACGCGGAGGTCAAGAACCGGGGCGACATGGAACCCCAGGAAGCCGATGCGGTGCAGCGTGCACCTGAACGTGTTGAGCTCCGACTCCACCGGCGCGAACCTCTGCAGCGCCCTGATGTTGAGGAGGGACTCCACGCCGGCGGGGTGCCGCAGGAACTCGCCGATGCCGCCGGCGTCCGCGCCGCCGCCAGCGTCCAGCACGTCCAGCAGCCTGATGCTCTCCTGCCGCCTCGCCGACAGACGGGCCCGCCTTCCTGCTCGTGTCCTTGTTGATACAAACTGGCCGTCCTCATCGCCGTCGTCGGCGTCGGCATTGCCACCTGCCACTGCGGTTCGCCATGACCGGCTAGTACACTTCCTCTTGGCTTGCTTGCATGGATCGGCTGCCACTACTCCTGCTGCCCTTGTGGGGATTGGTTGGTGCTTGGAAAGAAAGAAAGAAGGTTTGGTTGCTGCTGTTGGCCTCATTCCATCGTCAACCTCTTGGCTGCTGCAGCTTTAACTGTACATGGACATGGAGTGGCAGGAGCTCAGCGGAGAAGAGGGAGGAGAGGCGATGGAGCCAGCCACTGAGCTTAAGCTTATCATGTTTGCCCACATCTCTTTTCTCTGTCTCTCTAATCATCCACGGTTGTTCACACCAACGTGTGGTTCATGGCATGCTTTGCTGGCCTCTCTTGTATGTATGGGCTCATGTCACCCGTGCGTGTTAGGCCCATTCGGAACGCGAGATTATTTTCAGATTTCTTTACGAACTAATAGGCCTGGGCGTTCGGGTTACCCGATTTTTTCGGATCGGGTAGTTCAGGTAATTCAAAATTCGGGTAATAAAAACTGCTACCCGATATTAGCCCCAAAAAAACACTACCCACAATTTCGGGTACCCGATAATTCGGGTTCGGGTATACCTGATATACCCGAATTTACAGAAAACCAGCAAACTGCACGGAATTTGCACATAATTTCAGCAGCAATTTGCATAGAATTTCAGCAGCAATTTGCATAGAATAATATGTCACAGGCAGTTGTTCAAACAGAGAGAATCATATACTAATAAAATGATAAGTTCAAGTGTTCAACCGACAACACATCACAAACACAAAGACAATTCGGGTAATTCGGGTAGTTCGGGTACCGGGGGATATTACCCGAACTACCCAAACTAATTTCGGGTAATCAGAATCGCTATCCGAATTTAGGATCGGGTACCTCGGGTTTGGGTATTTCGGGTTCGGGTTCGGGTAATTCGGGTACATGTAACGGGTAGCGGGTATTTTGCCCAGCCTACGAACTAATCTAGTTGCTATGAAATTTCTATGTTTCAAACAGATCTCTAATCATTTTTTCCTGTCGACGATAGCAAAATTAATAATACATGCATCTTAAGGCCTGCTTATATGACATAATTTAGTGATTAAACTTGCTGTCTCAAGATGCCATTAATTGCTCCGAGCTAGGCTGCTAATGGCACTCTAGAAAGTTAATCCATATTTACATGTATGTTGCTCCTAAAAACTTCACCAGAAATATCTAAACTTATAAACTTAGAAGATGTCATAATTAGTTTATTTGCTAGTTATAGGGTCACTACTACAGAAATGGTCATCATAGACGATTTAAAACCGTCATTACAGATAATTTTTGAATCATCTGAATTTATATGTCTGTGATAACAGGTGGTTATCATAGACGGTTTTCAAACCGTATGTGACAAGTAATAGCACGGATGATATTTTTCAATAAAATCGTCTGTGATATATCAGGTATCAGAGACGATTCTTAAATATAGCTATCTGTGATATCTCACATATCACAGATGGCTAATACTAAAAACCGTCTGTGATGTACTAGAAATTGTCTGTGATAATACAGATATCACAAACGGTTCTTAAATATAGCGGTCTGTGATATCTCATACATCACAGACAGCTAATACTAAAAACCATCTGTGATATAACAGATATCACAAAACATAGCCATCTGTGATATCTGAAATATCATAGACGGCTAACACCAAAAACCGTCTGTGATATATCATATATCATAGATGATTTGTTGCTACAAACCGTTTGTGATAGCTATTTTAATAACTAAATTCTTTCATTTTTTGGCTAGCCTCAGGAAATGCTAGCCATGCGCTCTGAAAACAACAAAACAGATCACACATATGGCACATGACAATAATTACACAGATCTCACAAATGAATTAAACAACTGAAGGAAGTACGAATGAATAAATTGTTTGATTAAGCACAATTGAATGATTACAATTGTATCAAATGGTTGAACATCTAATCATCATCGTTGGCCTGGGACTCTCCATTCTTGTGTATGACCTCCCCCATCAAGAATTTAGAGAGCTATCCTCGAACTTCGGCGAGTTTACCAAAATCGAATGTACTTTCGTCGAATTCCACGTTCATCTTAGCGTCCATGATTTCCTGTATATGACAGCAAATATAGAATCCACCAATAGACGAACATTAAAACATCATACACTTGTGCTTCAAACGGCAGGAAGTAAATTAATGTTCCTATTGTACAACTACTACTCCAACTCTCAGTGTTCATGCCCTTTTTTTACTTGAACTAGCAGCTCATCCATAAAAGTAAGGAGAGGAGAGTCGGAGGAGAGGGCATGTATTTCTCAATAACTAAAAGATGAACAATAAATCACCATACACATGGGCTTGAAAAGGGTTGAAGCAAATTAATTTGCTTCAACTCCTTTGAAGCTCACGTCTATAGTGATGTAATATTCCTCTTGTACAACTACTACTCTGACTCCTAGTGTTTCATGTCATTTTTTACTTAAACCAGTAGCCCACCCATAAAAGTGAGGAGAGGAGAGTCGGAGGAGGGGATATGTATTTCTCAACAACTACAAAACAAATATTAAAGCACCGTACACTTGGCCTTGAAAAGGCATAAAGCAAATTGATTTGCTTCACAGTGTTTCATGCCCTTTTTTTTACTTAAACCACCTGTAGAAGTAAGAAGAATCGGAGGAGGGGAGACAAGAACGTAGTGGAAGCCAAAAGAGAGTATGGACCACTAGACACTCAGAAGGCCGACCGTGAGGACGACATGAAGGCAACATTTTCAGCAACGATAAAGGACCACTGTAGGAGCCCAGATTTTACAATCCGGATTCCTCTGTGATTTTCTGCACTATTCCCTAGATCAGTAGATAGTGCTCACAGTTACAGTAATGAATATCAAAATACATATCATGCGGAAGCGTAATATAATAGTAGACTTACTCATGGGCCGATTAGGCCGAAATCATTAAATTGCAGCAGCGGAAGAACGAAGCACACAGGTGGGACCTTCAGGACATACCCACAGGCAGCCAACTGGAGGTTCGCGACCTAGCCCTTGATATCTTTATCTTCTCTGCCAGCTTGTCCAACCTTGTTGCTGAGGCGAGGTGATTTGATTCCTGATTCTGAATTTTGTTGCAAAAGCGAGAGTAAGCACTCAAACCCCGTGCTCCGTGAGCCAATACACATAATGCAAATAAATAGTATGCATGGCTTAACAAAGGAGAGGTTCGGGTTATTTTATTTGCCAAAAATCGCTTTTAGTAGCATGATTATTAAATCATAGTGTTATTAATTCTACCTAAACTTCACACGGCGATTGCCATAATTGACTAATCCACCAAAGACACACTTCCCTTACTGATTGCTGTCTAAGACTCCAAACAGCGAGTGTCATCATTTAACTAATCCACCGATCTTATTCCTTCTATATTGATTACTGCCTAATACTCTAAACTGAGAGTGACATCATTTAATTAATCCACTGATCATACACCCTCTATATGGTTTGCTGTCTAAAACTCCAAACAGCGAATACCATCAATTATTCAATCCACCAATCAAATGCTGCCTAATCCTCAAACAACGAGTATCATAATCTATATAATTCACCAAGCAATTACTGCCTAAAACTCCAAGCAGCTAGTGACATTATTTATCTATTATCACTTATTTAATCCACCAATATCTTTTGTATTCTAAATTCCTAACAATCCAATCCTTTTATTATTGATCCACAACCATAATTTGTTTTTCCAATATTCAACCTCATCTTCCATTATCTATCTCTACTAATTCACTAGTATACATCCACCGAGATTTTCATGGACCAAGTCTACGATTCACCAGTATATATCCACCAAGTATATCATTGACCAAGTTTATACTCCAAGCATTATTACCTTACCTCCAAATTCTTAAAAATCCGATTCATCCATCCAGTATCTGATCAAAGCCTATTAATCCCATTATCGCCAACCACTCCCAGGAATTAATCTAGCAACTACCTTTTCACTCCCTAATTCTCCAACAATCATTTAAATCATCCATATGACCTATATATATTCATTTTTGACTCCACCAATTTATTTCTCCCACAATTCTCACTATCATTTCCTATTTATGATTAACATGATTCCACCAATATCTTAACTATATACATCCATCTCCTTTACTCGCGACTCTATTTACCCTTTCCATATTTAATTTTGTAAGAATAGAAATGCCACTAATTGAAATACAATACATAAAATTTCCTGAGACCTAGCAGCTTTGGAACAAAACATAATGTTCAAAGAATATTAACATGATTTTCCATACATATGGCATCACACCATATGCCTAATATCACCATAATTTCTCCATACATACGGCATCACACCGTATAACATCTTTCAGCGTTATAGTCGCTTAATTTACCACTGGGACGACACCCAGGACAACTCAAATCAGGGCCTTTCACTGCCCTCCACGTTTCTATCCCACCCACAAAATATTTTGAAATAGAACTATATCTGGTTAAGTTCCCATGTCCACCCCTGACCATGGGCACGGCTATTCGAATAGTTTAGACTCTGCAGAGTTTGTACACTTTCACCACAAGAGACAATCAACCCGTTGCCCCACACAATTCCTTAGAAGTGTGGTTGAGCAGACCGTCACAGTGACTTTTCAAAGTATCTAGTCCCTTTTGTCATCTCACCCTATGGGCTGTTCCCACTTGCGGTGGGTCCCATACGTTGCACAGGATGTTCCCCATGGCTACTAGCGTATGGGCTCCACTCCCCTCTGCGCTAGCACGACTGGGAAACGTCACCCTCCACTCGGTGTCCCTTTAGGCCTCCCCTTGCCCTTGCATATCTACTCCTATCCACTACCGGTGAGATGAGTCCAGGGTTTCGATAAATTTACTTAGCCAAGTTGTATTTCTGAGACTTGTGGTTGTGCAGTTTCACACAGATTTCATGATAAGATTCAGTCCTTAGTGGTATCGAGCGGTTCTACCACACTCCATAATTTGTGCTCCCATCGCACCACATACCACCCCAAACCATCCGCTCGGATATTTAAGCAAGTTAGGATTTTTGGGAGCATAAAATAATCATGTCAAAATATACCGTCATTCCCACCATGACCGCCCAAACCATTTCTCATGATTTAAAATGACAATGATGTTTGGGACATTTCAGCTTCCAGTATCTATGCAAGACTAAGCATGGCGTATAATTACGAACTTATTTCCAAAAGTTACTACTATAATTTTACTAGGGTGACAAGGTTCACGTAATCAAGTATTCCAAAGGAGGTGTAATATTAGCAAAGGTAACAATGGGCATATAACTAGAATCTCAAATTAAACATGTATTTGCATATAAAATAACAGACATGCAATTCGATAATTTAAAACAAAGTAATTTGTGAAAATGTATATTCAACATGATCAAGGTATTGACTCGCTTTGTCGAGGCTTATCATGATCTTGAGCCCACTCAAAGCCTTCTTATGTGATGGGCTTGAATTCACGGTCTTCGTCTTTATCCGAGTCGGATCCTACTTGATTCCCATAGATCTTAGGACCCACTTCTAATTACGCGACAAACAATCTGAATCCAAATAAAAGCAAATAACTCAAAAGATCCAAATCAATCCGAATAAGTTCAATTTAGATTTATTATAAGTTAATGGGTGATTCAGTGATTTGAGACAAGGTTGGTAATAGCATACGATAACTTGATCTTTTTATTATTTTGTTATTTATCAGGGAAGTTCCATGAGTTAGGTTAAACCTATAAATTGATGTATTTTGTCGAGTGCTAATTTTCAGGACGTATGATATATATATATGTATATGTATAAATTTATCCGAACATTATTTTGCTAAGGTTAGCATTTACGAATTAAGGTATGCGTTTTATGCACAATGCATACATTTGTTGATTTATTAAGTTGGCTTTATAGTCTATGTATATATACATATATTTAGCAAAGGAAAGACATATTATTTTATGCGGGCCTAATATTAACTTGTTTACTAAGGTGTAGGTTTAACAAGATTATTTTTAACAACTAACGACCCATGGGTTTCTTTTATTAGGCTTACGAAGTCGTACTTTGGTATGGTACTTAGTTTATGATGCTCGGAGAACTGAGGTTCACTAGTGCTCCATATACATATTCATCACTAGATTATAGGTTATTGTACTTTTATTTGGTTTTATGATAACTATTTATATTTGCGATTATTTTAAAAAGGGCTCTCATGATATTTATATTTTAATTACATATGATCTATATAAAGCCTACCCTTTTAAGTTTTGATCTTAAGTAATTTATATGCAAGATGATTTCTATTTGTGAATCTATATTACCTAATATTCAAATAACTTATTCCTTGTAAAATAATCAGTTTGTTGGCCTTGATTAACATGTGACTTTAGCCAATATTAAATCCAATTTGATTTTTGATCCATTTTCTTCCTACTGTTTATTACATATACATCTACAACTAGATTATATGCACTTCATTTGAGTTTATGCTAATGGAATTGTATTAGCTATTACAAAATGGGCTTTCACAAATTTTAATTACCAAAGTCCATACAATGTATACCTAAAGCATCCTTTAATTTAGGGGCAACTAACTTGTCCTACTTCTTTTACTTAAGTTCTGATATCTAAAAACCATAGCTATGATTTATTCTTATGATAGTCATCTATGATTCTTGTAATCTTTACTAATTAGTTCTAATGTCATTTCTATGGTTTTACCAAATACGAAAAGACTTGTTCCACCCTTGATGAAATTTCTAAGTTATAAACTGCGTTCATGGCATGCTAGCTATTTCCTCTTTCCTCTGTTTGCAGCTATGTCCAGAATAAACCAGCCGACCGAAACAGAGGATGTGGGGGCGTACGGCCGGCGGCAGGGCTCCGGCGAGGGAAGGTTAGAGAGGCGGGGTGAGCTAGCAAAATGGGGTCCCGGGAGGTGGTGCAAGCCGGTGAAGAAGGCGGCGCGGTCTGGGATGGCGCAAGTCGGCGGGGCGGTTGCTCGGGCGGTGGCCGGTGAGTTGGGAAAGAGGCGCCGCATCAGGAAAGAGAGGGGGAAGGGCGGCGCGCGTATGAGCAGGAAGGGGTGGTGGAGAAGCTTACCGCGCAACGGGCTGGGCCGATGAGTCACCGAGGCATGCCGGCAGCGAGGACCTACGGCGGCGCGGAGAGGGTCCACGGTGGCGGCGAAGTACAAGCAAGGAGGAGCCCGGCCGAGGACGGGAACAACTTCGCCGTGTTCCAAGGATACTTGGGGAAGGAGGAATCGGCTTGGTGGGCTCTCAATCGGCGGCGGTAATGGCGGCGGCGGCCGTGGCTTAAGGAGGAGACCGAATAGGGAAAGAAGAGGTGAGGGAAAGAGGGGAGGATGGTCCAGCTGTAGAGGGGAACGGTAGACACATCTTATAGCCGAAGAGGGCAGGAAGGAGCGGTGGCGACGGAAAAACCGAACGGGGCGCGGACCGGCGGTGGCGGCGGACCACCGGGCAAAACTCGGCGCGGCTCGGGAGGAGAGGCGCGGGGCTCGGCGCGGCGAGGGCGTAGTGCAGAGAGCGCGGCGACGGGACTTGTCCCTGGGAGTGATGATGGGGTTAGCGGCGGATCTGAGCAGCAGAGCACGCGCGTACGAAGAGAAGAACGGGGGAAGAAAATTAGTGTCCGCTCGGGCAGTGGGGAGAGAAGGGAGGAAAGAGAGGGGAGTGAGAGAAAAAGGAGGGGGCCCACATGTAATGGAGAGGAAGAAGGAAATGAAGGAAAAGAAAGGAGGCTTGAGCAAAATTTTATAATCTTGGATTTTCAATTTGAACTTTACTTCTCATTAGGATTTGTTAATTTTAAGTTGGGCATGATTTTCGATATTTGAATTCTAGTTCTAGTGTTAAGACTATTCTTGAATTTAATTGTACAGTTTATGTATGTATATATTTGAGTTGTACTTTTAGTTCAACTATTTCCCTTTAACTAATTTATAAACCAGGTTTTGATTTCGTAGATAGAATTTTGGAGTTACTTTCTTAGGGTTAATTACTATGTAAATTATTTGTATTCATTTATCTAATTATTTATTTTTAGGATTGCTATTTTGTGCTCGAGAATTATTTTCAAATATTATTTGCTCAACACTAAACTCAGGAAAACCCAAATAAGATGTTTAACCAAAATTCAAATGCCAGTAAGATGCAAATAAAAGTTTTAAATTTCTCAAAATTTCAAACATCCAAAATTTAGGATGTTACAACCACCATCCATGTATTCATCTACATGAGGACCACACCGAGACTACCCCCAACAACCTTACCACTTCTAGTCCAACACAAGTAGACCCACCTTTCCTCCCACGTCCATTTTTCCTATTCCTTTTTGGGTTCCATATAAAAAGACACTAACAGATATGAACAGATGTAACACACATAGCTAAAAAGTAAGATTTGATCCATACCTTCAGGAGGAGAGGTGACAAGTAGGAGAGAACTCGTGAACACACATTAACAGATATGGATGGATCTATCACACTTGAGATAAAAAGTGGGATTTAGAATCCATACTTTCGGGAAAAGAGGCGACGAGGAGGAGAGAATTTATGAACACACTAACATATATGTACGGATCTATCACACATGAGGTAAAAAAGTGGGATTTGAGATCCATATCTTTATGAGGAGAAGCAGCATTAGGACGAGAGGCATCGTCGGGACGAGAGGCGACGGGAAGGAGAGGCAGTGTACTCATCGCCGATGATTAATTGACCAAGTAACAGGGTTAAACAACCGTTTTATACTTGAGGTGGATTTTTTAGGCTACGGCTAATAGTTTTTTGTCTTAGCACGAGCGTTTATGTGAGCGAATCAAATGCCAATAAGCTGTTTTAAAAAAGTTATTTTGATAAACTGCTTCAAAAAATAGCAAAAATTATTTAATTTATTTGTTCGAAAAAATTATAAGATATAAATTATAGACTGAAACCTTTATCAGAATTAAGGATTGGATACGGTGGACAGACTCCAGACTCCATCCAGTCCACAGACCGGGCCGCAATCCAACTCGGCTAGTGGGTGGTGCTTGTCTGGCTGGTGGGCGTGGTAATTTCCCAGCAAAAACGAGACATTCGACGCGCTTTGTGGCCTGTGGGTGGCCAAAACGCAAAAGCCCCGACCACGATTACACAGCGCTGGCTTCTTCTCCCCCACCTCCGGCGTCCCACCCCCGCCGCCGGCGGCTGTCTCCGTCCACCGGCCGGTGCATCCCGCCTTCGTGCGAGCGAGCAGATAGGCGGATAGATTCGCCCCCACCTGGAACCGAACCGGAGCGGCCGAATCGGGAGAGCAGGAGAGGAGATCGAGGCTTGAGGTTGAGGCGGCCATGGTGAAGGAGACGGGCTACTACGACGTGCTGGAGTGAGCCCGTCCGCCACCGACTCAGAGATCAAGAAAGCCTATTACATCAAGGTACTTGTCATAGACTCGTCCTCCATCCTCGTGCCGCTTGCTTCTTTGCTGACTTTTGATCTGATACCTGTTGCTGGTGATGGTGCAGGTGAGGTAGGTCCATCCAGACAAGAACCCGAATGATCCGCAAGCCGCGGAGAAGTTTCAGGTAGGTGTTTTGCCATTGCTTTGCTGCTGGTATCTGTCCACCCTTTGCTCAGCTCACAGCTGCCATAGCAAGCAACTCAGCGGATATTGTAGAACCCTCTATTCAATCCGATTAGAGGTGTATTTGTTTATGCCAGAACGCAAAGACTTTGAACAATGCCAACTTCCCCCAACATGTAGTTATTTTTATTAAATTGAATGGGTCTTGTAAGCATGCGTTTTTTTTGTTTGGCTAGTCTGTTGGTACTTCGTAGCAATGGTGATTTGCTCTCCTTGTTGTTCAATGACTGTTTGCTTCAAGGATACATTCATCAAGTTGTGGAGACAATCAAGATAAACTATTGCATGAAAGATGAAACATGGTTAAATAGCACTTTTGATTTACCTCCTAACAGAAAACTGAACAAATTAGTAAATTTGCATCAAAGATATATGTCTCCCCTGTTGGAAAATAATAAACCTTATGACAACCCTGCTGTATCATTTTGTAACTGTTTGTTGCTTTCAGACTTGTGTCATTTTTTTTCTAAAGGATGTGAGCAACCACCAGTCAAATGATATGTTCAGTTGTTACTCTAAGAAATGGAAGATATGGACCTAGGGCTAGGGGGGCTACAGGGGGTACCCACTCTCCGATCGGAGGTGGGTGGGTGGGGGGGGGGGGCAGCCTCCCTTGCCCCCCGTTCGGTCCGTCACTGCCCCCACAATGCTTCGCCTCATCCCGCCGCTCCTCCTACCCACGGTTGGTACCTCGAGCGGCTAGGTATTGGCGATGGCAATGAGCAAGATGCAGTAGTTGTGGATCCGGATGTCAATTCTTTGCATGTAAAAGAGGAGGCGAAAGAAGAGAATGTTGAGGAGGAGGATGGAGGGGCTGGGGTTGCTCCTGTGGGAATCGAGGAGAGATTGGCTCTTCTTAGATCTCAAATCTCTGGCAAGCTCAAGTCGATCCAGCAGAGAGCCGCTGTTGTTGCAGCCAGAAGGAGGCAGCTGGCAGCCAGGTGCAGGAAGGTGGCAGAGGACGTGGGCTCCGCGGTGTCCAGGCACAAGGATTTGGAGAGGGAGCTGGAGGAGGCGTGCGAGGCTGAGGACTTTGAGAGGGCCGAGAGGATCAGCAACTCCCTTGCGGCACTGGAGAAGGGAAAAGATCGGTTGTTGACGGCGCTGCATGATGCGGAGCTTGACTATGATTCGGTGGATTTGGGGCTGCAGGATGTGCTTGAGTCCCGCATTGCCACAGAGGAGGAAGCTGCTGCCCTTCTATAGTAGTTTGCAAAGGTAAATTGGCTGTGAATCTTCTTACTTCACTTTGCATAAAACTGTAATATTGATGAGAGATGTACTTCCTTGAATTCAGACATGACTTAACAACCATTTCTCAAAAATAGATAGGCATAAAAAGTTCCACTGCTTAAACTCTAGTGTTTGGATTTTGGAAAGAGCTGCCCAAGCAATGTATTCATGCTAAGTACTACTAATGGCTATGTTTTTTTACCAGACAACATAACTAGGGTTACTCAGTCTTTCTATAAAAATAACTTTTAGAGGCATGGTGCAACAAGGGTCTTGTTTTTCATATATGATAGAACATGTAAATTCTAGGATATCATATTCTATGCATAGTGTTCATGCCACTGTGTCATAAGTCATAACTTTCATTGTAAAAGTAATCATTGTCATGAACTCATGATCATCTAAAAAATAATAATCCACTGTAATAAGTATGTAAAAGGTACTGAAAGGTTCGACAAGAAAATATTTGTGAAATCCTGAAAGGTTTTTTTTAGAGAAAATTTTTGAGTTTAGGTTTTATGCTAACCCACACTAATAAAGTTGAGCAGTTCATGATCACAAATGGGACCATGTTTATATGGGTAGGGGAGTAGCTTAAGTATCCATCATTGGATCTTTGTGTTAAATCACATTGTCTGTCTGTTAGAGCTTTTCTTTCCATTATGAAACTTACTGACAACCATCCAGTGTCCGCCTTGATGCAAACATATCTGAGTAGCCACAGTAATCTATAATGCAGACAAAAGAAACCTTTAGGTAATTATGTACTTTTGAAGGAGTCACTGCATGCCAGTTTCTGTTCTTCTAGTTGTTTGTTGACATTCAAGCTGTCTTTCTTAGGATGCCACCAACCATGCTGATTTGGTAAGCAAGCAAGCAAAAGAAATGTCCTTGAAAGAAATAGAAGGGTGGCAAACATCAATGGAGTTACTGGAAACAAAGAAGCTAGAAACGGAGGTTGAAACAGAATTGGTTTTGTCAGCACACTCAGGTTTGGAAGGTTCAATAGAGCATCTGGTTGAAGATGACAAGAGAGAAAAATACATGTTATGTAAGAAAGGAGATACCCTCGCAGAGGAGTTAGCTGAGCTCGTGGAGTTGGTGAGGTTGAAAGAAGCAGAGATTGCTGAAAACAATGCTCGGACCCAGGAGGTTCAAGAAAGGATCAGCACGGTGGTCTCCAGATTTCATGGCTCCCAGTCAGATATTGACCTGAAGATCAATTCCTTGCAGGAAGCCCAAACTAAAATTGATCAAGAGACTCAAGCACTTGTCCTAAAAAAGAATGAAATTGATAAATTCATCTCTTCAACAGAACATAAAGACTCGGACTTACTGGAAATTATCAATGCTTGTTCTTCTGAAGCAAAATGTTGCCAGCAATCGGTCGAAATCAGAAGAAAGCTTGCATCGTCGATTTTGAAGTCAAGACAGGATAGAATTGGGTTGCGAAAAATGGAGGAAATTTTGCAAGACATTCAAATGTGCAGGCAACAAATAACTGATGCAAGAAATAGTCTTCAGGTACATTAACTCTTCTTTTGAGGGGTAATTTTTGCTGATTAAAAACATTGTGTTCCAACTTCCATGTTTATTTTTAGATGGCAGGCTATTATTTTGGTGTTGATGAGCACACAATTCTAACTATTACCTAATTTGATGGCCTGCAGGAGATATCTTCAAGGAGAGCAGGCATACAGCAAGAGATAGCTACATTTAAGCAGAAGCTGAGCTTTACTGACAAAAGGGGTCCTGAACTAGAGGCTGAAAAGAAGGTTGCTGCTGCTGCAAGGAACTTTAAGGAAGCAGGAAGGATAGCTGCAGAGGTGAAAGCACTTAATTCTGAAAAGGAAGAACTGCATGCTAAATTGGAGAAAGCTGCTACTGATCTGGAGATAATAGAAAAGGATATCACAGCAACCACTGACAAGATAGAGGAATGTGAAGGACTTATTGTGCTCAAAGAAAAAGAGTCGGCCTTGACAAGTTACAAAAGGCTCCGGTTGGATGCTGCTGCTGCTAGAGCAGAATTGGCTGCTGCAACTGACACAGATGACAATGAAGAAGTTGAGATATTACGCAAAGAAGCTGAAGCTGCAGAATGTAAAGCATTGGAACTCAAAACATTGTATGACCTCCAACTGGACGATGCTGAATGTATTGTTCAGCCTGTAGTCCCTATAGCATTCATAACCAATTCAACAGGGGAGCACTTGGCAGAAATTGCTTCTTTCGGCCTCTCTCCTCAGGAGTAAATTGGATAGTGGACTTCCAGAGTACCAGGGCTGCTTCATACAGTGTGAAGTTTCTCTCGACAGTTGTGCTTATTGGAGGCAACATCTGTGCTGCAACGAACTCTCCCTCTTCCCGGATATGCCTTCCTCATTGTTTGTCTTTACCGCCTGGCATTTGGGATCTACTCCCAATCGGAGTTGGGGAGATCAAGTGTATAACATCCGTTTTGCATACTCGTCTTTGGGGATTTTGCTTCCCCCTCATTTTTGTGTACATTAAGACTGTAATTCTTTTGTTGTGCCGATTTTGATTGAATTACAGTGACATTACCTCAATCAGATTGTAATCAGAACAAGATACCATGAATAAACTTTCTTCTGCATTTCCATCATGTATAAAATTGAAATGAGCAAGTTATCATGATTAATCGATGGATGTAATTTCTTCTAGGCAAGACTGTTTTAATAAAGCTGTGTCTCGGTTGATTGATAATCCAGGCCTTTTTAAAATGTGAACTTTTGTAGGATAGGAAGTAATTTGATGAAGTACTGGAACGTGGAAGCTGTGAGCCTCCGAAGCCGTTGTGGAATCTATCCTACTCTCTACCTGCCAAAAAGAATCACCAAAATGGGGTGACATACTAGTTAACTTCTCTGCTTCTACTTCCACAATATACTTCACACTGCATATAAAAGGTCTTGAATCAAATTTCAGGTGCACTTCCAGCTTGGGAGAATGGCGAACACTTCCAAGGGCAAGGTGTGTGTCACTGGGGCATCTGGCTTTGTTGCCTCTTGGCTTGTCAAGCGACTTCTCGAGTCCGGGTATCATGTTCTTGGGACAGTCAGAGACCCAGGTCCTCCTCACTCTAATGATCTAATCTTGCATTCCTCTTGTGGTTACTAATATATGGGCTCCATTCTTATTGATGTTTGCTAACTCGATAGGTAATCACAAGAAGGTATCACACCTCTGGAACTTAGCAGGTGCCAAGGAAAGGCTGGAGCTTGTGAGAGCTGACCTCTTGGAAGAAGGAAGCTTCGATGCTGCTGTGATGGCCTGTGAGGGTGTCTTCCACACTGCATCACCTATCATCACTAAATCCGATTCCAAGGCATGCCGCACTAACGCTCATCACTTTGCTGTCTAATCTTTTACCATGTTGGAGATGAAGATGTTATATGGTTATAGGTCTTAACATATGATCTCACTTTAAGTGCAGGCAGAAATGCTTGATTCAGCAATAAATGGCACTCTAAACGTGCTGAGATCATGCAAGAAGAATCCATTGCTCAAAAGGGTGGTTCTCACATCTTCATCGTCGACTGTGAGGCTCAAAGATGAAGCTGAACTTCCTCCCAACGCATCTTTGGATGAAACATCATGGAGCTCCGTGGAGTTCTGCGAAAGTCTCCAGGTGATATAGGAGTAGGAAAATCCAAATCCATACTTAGGTTTATGCTGATGTATCTTTCTAAACATTGTTCTGAAGATTGTTTGGTTCCTTTTCCATGTGCCCGGTATACAGCTATGGTACGCCGTTGCGAAGACGCTCGCGGAGAAGGCAGCCTGGGAGTTTGCCAAGGAGAACAGCATCGACCTTGTGACTGTTCTTCCAACATTCGTGGTTGGACCTAGTTTGTCCCCTGAATTAGGCCCCACTGCTTCAAATGTCCTTGGCTTACTTCACGGTATGTAAGGTTCCGTCGATCCCATCGTCCATGTTCACAAATGCCTAAACGCTACCCTGCATTAGGTTCTAAATGTCTATGAAACTGTACCGCAGGAGAGACAGAGAAGTTCACCATGTACGGAAGAATGGGGTATGTTCACATCGACGATGTCGCGAGCTGCCACATCCTGGTCTATGAGACTGCCAGTGCCGAAGGGAGGTACATATGCAACTCGGCGGTTCTTGATAACAACGAGCTGGTCGCCTTGCTTGCAAAGCGATTCCCATCACATCCCATCCCAAAGAGGTACACGCACCTTCACCTTCACTCGTGCCCAGTTGCATTGCCTGCAGCTGCAGCCAGCCTTGACATGTGCTGCCTCTCCTGCAAATTCGTCCTGCAGTTTTCCGAACATTTACGGCGAGCAGACGTACGATTACAACACGTCCAAGATCCGGGAGCTGGGCCTCAAGTTCAAGGGAGTGGAGGAGATGTTCGACGACTCCGTGGAGTCGCTCAAAGCTCATGGCTATCTGCTGAAGCGCGCGGCATGATGGCAAGCAAACGAATCCACCGAACCGAGGAAGACGAAGCCACAGCTAGAAACATTTGAGTTGTGGTAGTAGTAGTAGTATAAAACTCGGAGATATGCAGCCTTTTCACCATCGTATTCGCTCGCATCTCCTCGGCTGTCCGTCTATGAAAGCCGAGCGTTATGTAGCTGCTACTATATGATAAGAATGAAGTTTTTATTGCAGGGAAGTGCTTCATTGCTCGTACATATTTTGAACCCTACTTCGAAATTCGAAAGTTAAAAAGGAAAAATACAATCTCCACCATCTAAATTTTTTTATAATTTGCCACCGGATTTTCTTTTAAAAAAAGTTTCAGCCACCAGAGATTTGGAGGTCAAGTAAATAGGAAGCATTTGCAAATCCTGGCCCGGTAAAGCCATGTTTAAAAGAGCTATGACTTTTGATAGATTAAGGGACTTTATTTAAAGTAGCTCCTTCAGTAATTTTATAAATGGTTTATAGAAATTATCTTTGATAAGCTATTTTATTTAAAAATCGAGTTCTAAAAACTAAAACCAAAATCTGTTTTAAAGAGAGCCCAAAACGTCTGGCCATTCTGGGTCGTGGCCTACGGAACGGATGGATGTGCTTTGAGATTGGTGCGTGTCGGGTTGTGGCAGCAGCAGGATAAAGATAAGCAGCGGTTTAGCACGTGAACTGCCTCATCTTCTCTTATCCTCCTCTTCGGTTACACGCCGCCGAACTGCATCCCGCCCCGCAGCCTCGGTCCGGAGCAAGAACAAGGTGAGTGTTTCTCTCCGTCAAACCTTACCTTCTGCATCTCGATTTCTGTTCTGCGCGCGAGTTTCGTCGCCTTTGCAACCCTAAACTCGCCGCCGTTCTTGCTCATCGCGGTTGACTTGAGCGTAAATGTTTGGTAGTGCGGTAGTGGTATGGTGTAGTGACCAAACAATTCAGACAAGAATGTCTTGTGAACACGAGATTAGCACACCAACATAAGCGTACGAATGCACTGTATCTTCTTGTTTTTGTTGGTCACCTCCTGCGCTCTTGGTGTCTGACGATTTGCCTCGCTGAGGTTATGGTTGAACAGGGAGGAGTCCAATGGCCGGTGGCGGCGGCAATGCCAAGAAGAGCCTGACGCAGTGGCTGAGGGAGAAAGGGTTCGACGAGGAGGCCATCGGGCGCATGTCAAGGAGGTGCAAGAATCTGCAGAGTCTTGACGCCGGCGAGGCCTCCGGCGTCTGGGACTACCTCCTCAACAATGTCAAGATCGAGCGGCGGAAGCTGCGGCACGTGGTCACCAAGTGCCCCAAGGTGCTCACCGTGTCCGTCGACTACAAGCTCGTCCCCACGGTCCAGTGCCTCACCACGCTGCAGGCCAAGCCCGGGGAGGTTGCGCAGGCCATCGTCAAGTTCCCCCAGATCCTGTTCCACAGCGTGGAGGAGAAGCTCTGCCCCCTCCTCGCCTTCTTCCAGACGCTGGGCATCTCCGAGAAGCAGCTCGCCAAGCTGCTCATGGTCAACCCGCGCCTCATCAGCTACAGCATCGAGGTCAAGTTCTCCCAGACGGTCGACTTCCTTGTCGGCCTTGGCATTGACAAGGAGGGCATGATAGGCAAGATCCTCGCAAAGGAGCCGTACATCATGGGGTACAGCGTCGACAAACGGCTGCGTCCTACCGCCGAGTTCCTCAAGTCAGCAGTCGGGTTGCAGGGGTCAAATCTCCAGAGGGTGATCATGAGTTTCCCAGATATTTTGTCACGAGATGTCGACAAGATTCTGCGGCCCAATTTAGCGTTCCTACGGAGCTGTGGGTTCAGCAAGGATCAGGTCATGGCATTGGTGGCTGGATACCCTCCCGTTCTCATCAAGAGTATCAAGCATTGCTTGGAGCCCAGGATGAAGTTCCTAGTCGAAGAAATGGGGCGGGACAAGGGCGAGGTGGTAGATTACCCCCAGTTCTTTCGCCATGGCCTCAAAAGAAGCCTGGAGTACCGTCACAAGGTGCTAAAGCAGACAAACTCGAGGTGCAGCCTCAGTGAGATGTTTGACTGTAATCAGAAGAAGTTTGCTATGAAGTTTGGTTTGGTTGCAGCAGTTTAGGCACTCATCGTGTCTTCAGTTCCCATGTAGCATGTTTTATCTTCAGGTGAATATTTTCTTTTGCACCATTGGCTGTGTTGCTTCTTGAACATTTTGGCGCTGAGAATCCAAAGCATTTTGCTTTAACTGGATGTTTTGTGGAAAGTTCAGTGCAATTCCTGCTTGCAGTAAGTGTCTTGAGTATGCAATCTCATATTCCTTCCAAGGGGAGAAAGCAAATGCAAACCATATGAATTTTCTTGTTGTCATGCTCTACTAAATTGAAATGGACAAGTGAATGGTACAACACGAAGGAGAGGATTTTGAGCTACAACTTTACTCTCCTAGGAAACTGTCACAGTCACCTACTTACACAATTATACATACACACCAATCAATTATTATTAGTTCATTACTTACAAGCACAATTGGGAAAAGAAAAAACAGTGTCTACTCAGCCAAATTCCTATGTACAGTGTATCTGAAAGATGATTTGTAGGGCAACCACTCAACACACTTGTCTATCCTCCTCCTAAGACATTGTCTGATTTCTTTTTGTTGTGCTTCAGACATGCTCTCACATACCATCTCAACCAGGTCAGGCAACTCTAGGTTAGCATCCTTTGCATAGTAGTGGAGGACTTTGGGTAGAAAGATGATCTGCTTCCTGACCATAACGTTAGCTCGAATGAACTCAGACCTGGCTTGATTCAGTTGATGATAAATTTTCTTGCTTGTGTACAACCTCACCTGCAGAGATTTTTTACAGTAAGAATAATGTGATCACCTTGCAGTTAAAGTGTTACCGACAGCCGTAGAACTTACAGGTGGATCTGAAAATGCTCCAGTGGAAAGAGCGAAGTGAGCAAGTGGCTCTGGATGATGAAGAGCATATGGATGTGTGGAGCTCCCTGATGTTGATTTTTTCATTGGCGTAAATGGCGTCCAAACCCACTGCATGCCCATTAGTTTGTTAGTTCTTTTCCTTTTGAAATGTGAATGCGTCTGTGTTGGTGATGGAAATTGCTATGTAGGTGTAAGCCATACCAGTGAAGGACGATGGGATTGACATCCAAGAATTGAGTTCTGGATAATTTGGGAGTTTACTGAATGGCCACCCACATTATATGCAGCCTGACAACAGATTGTTCAAGAATCAATTGTAAGAGAAATTCTAATATGACAAGTGATAACAGTATAATTGTTACAAGTTTGATAACTGTATACCTTCAGAATTATGTCTGTATTTTTCATGCGTTTGCCCTGAAGTCCATAAGCCATAAAAGCCTGTTATATGTCAGAAGGCACTGCAGGTTAGGCATGCATACATTCTGAGGTTAACAGTGAACATAGCTAAGGTGATAGTTGTTATCAATGATGAACATACATGCATCGCCAAAGCATTGTGGATGTTGATCCAAAAACAGAGCTGCTCCTCATGTGCCATCTTTGTAGGATCAATTTTCTCAAGCCGTTTTATCAGCACTCTGAGACACAAAAATGAACATCTGTAAATCAAGAGTTCTTTTTTGTGTTCTTTTTTTTTGGGGACGGTTGCTTACCTGATAGTCTCTAGCATTTTAGAGGCATAATCGAACTTGTCAGCATCTATATGTATCCTTGGACAAATTATCACCCCACTGTAATGTTCATTATTCTCATTCAATGAGCCATATCTGTCAGAGCTTGTGTTGACATTGTAGTGGAATCGGGAGCTCCAACTATCGACATGGTGATTTAGAGAAAAGGTACTTGATGAAGAGGAGAACGAAGGAGTGGACGAAGTCTCAAAATCTGCATCTTGTAATGGGCGGCTTGCAAGTTTGCAGTAGACCGCAGAAATGCATCTTATAATGTCCTCTGAAAGCTTGCATGAAATCTTAGGTACATATTCAGCGATAGAAGCACTCAAGAAATTTGCAAGACTAGAATGCCTTGAAGATGATCTTGACAGCCCCTGTGAATGCTGCAATAATATGAAAGCTGCATGAGATATTATCA
Source organism: Dendrocalamus sinicus (assembly GCA_036346575.1). NCBI lineage: Eukaryota > Viridiplantae > Streptophyta > Magnoliopsida > Poales > Poaceae > Dendrocalamus > Dendrocalamus sinicus. The sequence goes on from CM070664.1 coordinate 7,500,492, forward strand.
CTTTGGAAGATTTTGTTACCAAAGGAGATCTAAAGCTCGTATTCTCGAGAAAAAAAACGTAGAGCTAAAACCGGCATTATTTGTGGGGTTTATCTGACTAGCTTGATGGTAAATTCTGAAAGGATGAAGAAGAGATATTGTTCATACATTTTTAGAATCTGATACTGCTGGCAAGTTGTAGGATGCAGACTCCTTGATTTCTCTCAATCGGAGGGCACCTTCATCAGCTTTCTTTCTGCTGCGTTGACGGTGTATTTCTTGATCCACCTGACCATAACTTTAGCCTCAGCACACTGTCTGCTCATTGAATTTATTTGCAGTATAAACTCTGAACATTGATCCATCCAAGGTAGCAAGGTGTGTACCTGACCAGAAACACGAGGGGAGACACCTAGGTATTGATCAAATGCTGCCCTGTAGAGGGAAAGCAAATGCAGTTCCTTGCGAACAACTTCCTCCTCAAGGTCTGCTATCTCCCTAACGAAGTCTGCAACAGACTGCAGGCACAACAAGATCAATCAGAACTTGATGATTAAAAGGCTGAAATAGCAATACGAATAAATGTTTTTTTTCACTTCGTATTATTTGAAGTTTGAAGCTTACACACTGTTCCTGAGTATAGCAAATACACCCTTTATAAAAAAGGATCATAATCATGGCTCGTGGCCTTAGTTACAACTCCCTAGATATGACAAACATCATTTTGTTGACAACAGTTTAAGCTGTTGAGAAAAAGTAAGATGATAAAAGCGTTACAAAGTATGGATATAAGATCTGCATTGAACAGCTTTACTTCAGCTTTTGGAAGCAAATAGGCACTTGAGATCATGGAATAATTTATTAGGATCTGGAACAAACCTTTGAAATAGCTTTTTCAGTTTGTTCTGCAGTAGTAATCATGTGATGGTCAGGCAAATGCTCTGGCAGGCTAAGCGAATATCTTCTACGGAGCATCTTATCTTGATTAGTTGTCTGCTCAATCATGACATGGCATGACAGGAGAAAAATCCAGTAAGAAAGTAGCAGTTGAAGAGTGGTTGCATTGTTTATTTGATGAAAAAGACAGAGAAAGAAAAGGTATTGATAAGAGTAAAATCGAAAAGGCAATTTAGATTACCCACAGGTTTGCGATAGGAGAATTGCGGTGATATGCCCAATACATTTCCATGTGTGCTTACAACACTGAAAATAAAGAAACAAAGTTAGAACAATACTTAATCAGGTATATCATGAAAAGACCAAAGTAACTGAAAACTAGGTAGCTCAGAATACTGAAACTGAATATTTGTGTAGTCAAAGATAAATGGTTTTTGGTCAAAGGAGACCAGAAAGAGTAATAGGAAACGGATACGGTTCTGGAAAATGATTTGCATGTACAACTGTCTACATTGCTATCCCCTTCACATTCAGAAAAAAGGGGAAACCTCTGTGTTGCTAGAACAGCAACTTTCAACATCACTTACAGTACATATCACCTGAGAGTTTTTTTTCAAGTGAGCTGCAGAAGACAATGATAGAGCACAGTGGCATTGGTTGAAAAAAAAGGTTGTAAATATTGATCAAAACGGTTAGAATTGTCCTGCATATCTATATGCTTACTGCTGCTCTTTCTTTCTTATAGCAGCTATTATCTCACTAACTTTTTTTGTGGCTTACCCTGAAGAATTGGTAGAAGAACAAAATTTATCGACATCATGCTGCAAGATTGCTGAGTGCTAACCTTAGTGAATGTCGGTGTAGTATATGAGAAGACAAGAGGCCAGCCTTTGGTGTCTCTGCACAATAAAAGGTTGTTTCCATGAGCACTTCTGATGGTGAGTTCTCCGTGGCTGCTTAGAATGTGTGCTTCAGTCACCAAGAACCTACCAACTATCAAGAGCAAGCATGTACTACAATCAGCATTCCTTTCTCCATAACTAGCAGAAGAAAAGGAGAAAGTCATGTAATCACTCACAGAATGAACTTACCAAGCTCATATATCATGAGTTATTGCCGTGCAGTATAAGCTGCCAATGAGGAGAGCAGGAGGAGGCCATGATTCAGCTTGGTCCGGGTGATGAGAAATCTTCTCAGTCTCCCCCAACATCAACTTCTACTCAACTAAGCACAGCTTGTCTGTTTGCCGACGCGAAGGAAAGGAAAGAAAAATGGAAGGAAACGCAAGGTTTTCCTGGATACTAAAGACAAGAACAATGAAGCGCACAACAGAAACGATGAGCAGCCGAGCAGGGGGTGCACTAACGCCAGTACTATATAGGAAGATATACAATAATGGCTTCTAGCCATAAGAGCTGATATTTAATATTGAGTAGGAGTAGGATTAGTAACAGGCAAAGGTGACCCACAAGGCCAAAGAAGCGAAAGAAAGCAAATGCTACCTGCAGTCAATAAAAGGATAACCCAAAAAAAGCAGAGCTTAAAAGAGAGCAAAAGAAAACAAAAATCGAGCAATGGCACCAGTATGTCTCTCTGTCCCTCCTTGCCAATTCCTCAATTAAAAGAACAGAGAAAGGCGAACGGCCCCTATAGAATCGGATATGGCGAGTTAGACGAGAGAATGACTCTTTTAAAATCTTTCTTCATGTATCATCAATAATATATAGCGAAAATACAACTCATCAAAACCAAGAGCTAAAGATCACAAGCTCATAACAGAGTTTTTGCCAAATCGGTCTGACCCGTTGGCTTAGCTCCAATCGAACCACTTGACGGTTGGACTGCACGCAGTCCTAGTCTGACCGCTTGGTGGTTGGACCACCCGAGACACCGATCAGATTGCTCATTTCCTTACGATCTGACCGCTCATCGAGGGAAAAACGCATAACAATACTACACACGATCCAAAAAAGAGCTAACTCTCAAAACACTGATCCGAAAACCGTCACTACTTGAAACACAAGTCCAGTTGGCACATCACATGCATGCACTTAACTCCTCACAATTCTTGTCTTTCTCCTGTATTTCTCCTCTTGAGATGATGCTTCACTCGAATTTACGCGACACGCCACAGCCACCAACCTTGGTCTTGCAGCTGGCCGTAACAATCATCAAGTATCTGCACATCAAAGAACAAACAATCGATTCGAGCACAAATGGTATGCACTTGACTCTCATTAGCAAAATAAATTATGCATGGACTTACGCCATGACTCACACTTGTATGGAATTCCAAAGACTAACACTTGCATGGATTTTGTCATGACTAACACTTCCAAAACCAACACAACTCAACATGGCACAGGCACCAGTACTACCGCACACCGATCAGACCGTCATACACTGGCTGGTCAGACCGTGTTAGAAATAATCTTGACTTAGAATCCATATCGTAGTAGAGTTCATTTCCGAGTATGACTCAAGTTGAAGTTGAGATCAACTTGAAGTCCGAATCGGAATAGGAGTAGGAGAGTTTTATCCCTATATATTGGGGGGACTTGTACCCAGTTTTGTATCCAAAGAAAGAAAAGCAAGAAAGAGGGGGAGCAAATAAGAGAATAAAGAAATTCAGAAATTTCTTCCGTGTTCTCTCAGATTATTTGTGATGTGCGCGTTTTCTCCTGGGATCAAGTTGTAACAAATGGTATCAGAGCCTAGGTGAGAAGCGAGTCGCTGAAAAAAATCATCTCGACGATTCCGTTTCGCGCTCGTCTCGAGCCGTGCTCCCAAGGCCTCCGCACGCGCTGCATAACCGAGCAACAAAAGCCGCCACGAGAAGCAAAGCAACGCGATCGTTCCGAAGCAACGCAACAAGGCAGAGGAGAGGAGATGTATCACCGTTCTGCATCAAGTATGAGTTTAGTAAGTCGTAGTTGAGTCCGACTGCCTCAATGTTTTAGAATCTTTGCATCTGGTGGACCCGTACCAGTTGAGTTGAGTTCCTACATGCAGTTTACATGTAGAACGCTTCATGTGAAGGCGTGGCTGGTAGTTCATAATGCATTGAGACTAAAACTAGAGTGTGTCAAGTCAAGATTAAGGGGGAGATTGTTAGAAATAATCTTGACTTAGAATCCATATCGTAGTAGAGTTCGTTTCCGAGTATGACTCAAGTTGAAGTTGAGATCAACTTGAAGTCCAAATCGGAATAGGAGTAGGAGAGTTTTATCCCTATATATTGGGGGGACTTGTACCCAGTTTTGTATCCAAAGAAAGAAAAGCAAGAAAGAGGGGGAGCAAATAAGAGAATAAAGAAATTCAGAAATTTCTTCCGTGTTCTCTCAGATTATTTGTGATGTGCGTATTTTCTCCTGGGATCAAGTTGTAATAGACCGCTACTCCAGAGCCGGTCAAACCGCTAGCTATAGACAACAAAGAGAAATCAAAACATAAAATCAAACTCAAAGACAAAAACAATACAGCAAAAATAAGATCAAATACTTATCACCATCACGAGGCTGTCACCATATGGTATTGGCTCCAAGCAGTGATAAATAATGGCGAGCCGGAGGCAATGATAAGATAGGGGACAGTGGCGGCACAACTAGAGGACGGAGCGCGGCTAGTACCAATTCTCAGTAATGATCTCTCTTATATTTACGGAAAAGGACGAGAGAACTTGTAGTAGTAGAGAGAGATCATTTGGTGGCATGGCAGTGGCCGGGCCATTACGGGCAGATGGGAATTAGGTTGCGAGTTGTTGCCACCTTCGCCTCCTCCTTGGACCATCGAGTAAATAAAGCCACAAGTACTCTCTCAGAAAAAAAAAAAGAAGAAGAAGAAGAAGGCACAACCACCACAACAACTGTGCCTTCGTCGGTCGTCTCGTGTGTGTGCGCTTCAGCTTAATTATACACGCGTGCGTAATGCGATCCATTTGTAATTTACATGAACTGTTTGGTGTACCAAAAGTGAGTTAAATCCAATTAACATTGGACATATGGCAAACGTCGGTTTCTGAAACCCTAGATAAACAGATGCCAAACCGGCTAGACAAAATCATCCGCTACCTTATAATAACACATCATATGGGATTATGGGTAACCTTAAAACTGACTGCGGGGAAGAATCCCGGGCATTGCTTAAGAAGAAGGTCTTCTCACGCACCAGAGAAAACCCCGAACCCCGCTCCACCCTTACACACGGCACCATCGCCCGACCTTGTGAGACTACCGGCGGATCCTTTGGATCAACGCCTTGGCGGCCTTAGACTGTGCTTTGGTGTGGTAGCGGCGAGGGGATTTTTTTCCTCCAAGCCTGAAATTCGCTCCCACTGGGAGTCGAACCCAGGACCTGGGGGGTGCTACTCAGGCCTCTAACCATTGGGCTAGAGTTATGGGTAACCTTATAATGACAAACGGTGGAATTTTCTTGATTGAAAGAAACGACAAAAAAAAAAGCTGTAAGAGTGACACTGTGACAGGGATGGGTCCCAAAAGAAAGCTCGCCCGTAACATGGCAGGCAGGTAAAAGCCGAGATAAGACAATGGCGGATCTATGATTTTCATGGTAGGTGTTTGGAGTAAATAAAATATTGTCTAATAGAAAAGATAAAGATTCGTAATAGCTAAAATCTCTATTTCAACAAACAATAGCTAAAATTAAAAGACAAATTGTTCGTACTAGGAAATGTATCAGAGATAACCTATGAAATTAATTTAGAAAATATATAAAATAATTAAGAAAAAAATAATTTAACTCAATGATTCTTGGTGCCTTAGAATCACATATGTTGTCTGAACACTAATGTGCATAGCCTTCGTGCAACGGTGCAATCCCGCCCCATCCTCGCTTGCCCGACCGCCACCCCACAATCCAGTGGCCAGGCCTTGCTCGTCGCCACCCACTTGCTTCTTGCGACCTTACTATGTGTCGATATGCCGTTGCGGACCTATCATGGCCTTCTCCTTGTCATCCGAATTTGGAATAGAGTGGTGGAGCATGAGATGGGGATTTTTTTAGATCATGAGTACAACAAAGAACACACACACATATACAACACCACACACCCACGTGGGTGCATCCAATACACACGTCTGAGGCGAGACGGAGACCCAAAAGTCACCAGGGTACGGGCACACGTTTTGATCACTAAATACATCCACATGTGCGTGTACTCAGGAGATACTATTCACATAGACAGTGCTAGAGGGGCACTGTTCACGTGAACAGTGCCCTCAAAAATGCGCACGCCACAGGCTTCGAAGCTAGGTGGGCTAGCTGCCCACTGGCGAGCTGAGCCACCTGAGCAAACACTCGGTAACATGAGATGGGAACTTTGGATAAGTCAATAAGCCAGTTTGAGGAGAGAGTGGATAGGTTATTTGCCCATGCTACTTGAGATGAATTGGGAAGGGAAAGTTGTGAGAGTGGACTAAAATTAATCGAGAATATGAATATGAAGTATTTGATCTAATTATCAGTAAATATATATTTAATATACATAGTACATACTAGATATTTTATGATAAAATTTAGATGTTCAACTTAACACGACCATGGCAGGACCACCTCCGAGACTAGAGCACCTTCCACGAGTCCAAGAGAGGGAGAATCGCCAAGCCGGCCGTAGCTTTTGGAACAGCACAACAACGATGAAAAATCAAGATTTTACGGTGCCACGCATGAGAAGTGGGGTTGCCGCAAAATTGGCCGGCGTTTATCTGCCACTGCTGGATGCCTGGACCTGCCTACACTATACAGCTTACAACTAGGGGTGCAAACGGGTCGAGTTTTTCCCGACCAATCCGGTACCGAATCCGGTTGGTAGCGAATTCGGTAAACTGGTTTGGTGTCCGGTCAGATTCGGTTTCGGATACGGATACGTGTAGACAGATTCGGTATAGTTAATATCCGACCGAATAGCTTCGGTATTCGGTAAATCGGATATTATCCGAATAAAATTTGAATAAATATCCGAAACAAAACGACTCTCCCCGTCTCCCGCCTCGCGCCTCGCGAAATATCAAAGTCGCGCTGGGGCACGGGGCCGGGCGAATCCCAAATCGCCTGGCAAAGAATAAGATCAAGCCGCTCTCGCTATCGCGCACCACCCAAGGGCATCCACGCCATGCGAATCGATCAGGCTCCCGAGGCGTCGAAGCAACGGGAAGACTGAGCCCCAACCCACCATTCCACGCCAAGCAGTGAGGCACCAACCTCCATCTCGCCGTCTCCCCGCCACCGGCGTCGCTCACCGGAGACACCCTCTTTCGCCGCCGCCTTAGACCTTCACCTGAGATCACATCCACCGCCGAGCCGTCCCCAACCTCCAACCCAGCAACCCTTGTGCCCTAGCCCCCCTCGATCTCACCGTCTCCACGCCGCCGGCGCCACTCGCCGGAGACGCCCTCCTTTGCAGCCGCCTTAGACCCTCACCTGAGATCCCATCCACCGCTGAGTCGTCCCCAACCTCCAACCCAGCAATCCTTGTGCCCTAGGCCCCCCCTCGATCTCGCCGTCTCCCCGCCACCGGCGCCGCTCACCGGAGACGCCCTCCTCCACCGCCGCCTTAGACCCTCACCTGAGATCCCATCCACCGCCGAGCCTGCATTTGACGCCCCTCTTGCTCGTGCCGTTGTCTTCGGGGTTCATATTGATGGTAAGCCTCTTCTGAGTATGATGTGGTGATGGTGTTGGTCATAGTGTTTGACATCTGGTGATGATCTGATTTTGACATCTGCTGAGTATGTTTCTTTGTAGGGGTGCAAACGGGTCGGATTCGCACGGATATTGTTGTTACCATATCCTAACCCATATTTTTTTCTCCGGATTCGGTACCAATCGGATTCCGTGCCGGATCGGTTGGGATTAACCCGACCCGTTTGCACCCCTACTTGTTTGTAAGGAATGCATGCAGTACAACAAATGGAGTAGGAGGACATACTGTCAAGAACTTGATGTTACTACTTAATAGCTGATGTGGAAGATTTTATTTTACCATTGCAAAAGAAAATGAAATGTCAAATGGTAGCACTAACCTGAAATCAAACTTGAAGATGTATCGGATTCGGACGGATATTGCTGTTACCATATCTTAACCCATTTTTTTTCTCCGGATTCGGTACCAATCGGATTTGGTACCAATCGGATTCGGTGCCGGATCGGTCGGGATTAACCCGACCCGTTTGCACCCCTATTTCTTTGTAGTGGCATACAGCTGATTTAACTTTGTTGTTACTCTGCCCATCTGCTAGTGTCTTCATCTGTGGTCATTACAGCATTGGGGCTTTGCAGCCAATGCTCCTTTGGATTGAATCTCTGAGAATACCTGGATAAGGAATTTTCCACTGTACCATATCCACTCCAATTATGGTCCTTTTTTACATCATAGTGCCCTAACACCTCAAGGAATTCAAGAGGCCATACTCCATCCGAGCTATACATGTATGATTGAAATTTAGTATACTATGCAATTTGTAAATGTTATTCCTAAATTCTAATTAGTGACCGCTTTATGATTGGCCATGTTTTAGGTATTTTACTGATTTAGTATACATGTATGATTATCTCAATGTACTATTAGTATCAACAATTATGGCATTGCAAACTTTTTAATCTCAGTGTACTATTTATGATTTTGACACTGATTTGGCAGTCTTATACTACAAGGTTAGCGGTGAATTTATGCCATACCTCTAATTTGGATTTAGCTTCAGAGTCAAATGTCTTGCACAAAATCTCATAGCTTGTTTCAGCTCCAATCTGTGAAAACGATGAGATCCATGTAACCATGGCAACAATACACAATTTCTTATGCTTATATTAAAAAATAGTTATAGATAAAGTAATACCATTGGATCCACTCGTGAAGGTGAGGTACTAGATACTACATATCTGTGAGAGGGAAGAAATATATTTGAATATTAATGTAACCAAAATAAAGCAGTCTCATAATGTTAACCATAACGTACATTTCTAGTGTACTCTAATTAACAAGCAGTTGATGCAAAATTTAAGTTCACCTCAACTTGGTGTAGAAAGCCATAGCAAGCTTGTTAGCCTTCTGAACAGTTGGCATCACGGCTCCCATTTGGTTCTGCATGCACATACAAGTACTCTAAAATCAAAATGGGATGATCATTCATGGTGATGGTGATGATGTGGTGATGGTGTTGGTCATAGTGTTTGACATCTGGTGATGATATGATTTTTCAGGGCACTTGGTTGTGGAAGAGCTTCTTGTTGCTGTTATAGTGTTTCTGTTTCAGCTTTCCAGGAAGAGCTACAAACCTCCAAAGAAGCCACTCACTGAAAAAGTAAAGTGTTTTTCTGCTCATTGCTCACTGTTTGTTCATGTTAAAAAGTATTGGCATTGGTCATTGCTTCATGAAACATGTTGGTGAAAGTTAGCATTTTGATCTCTGCAGGAGATTGATGAGCTATGTTGGTGCCTGCATTACAGTAATAATGGCAGCAACTTCATGCATCATATGCTTTCTTAGTCTGCACTATTGCATATGGTAGAATGTATATTGTTTTTAAATTTTAGGAATAGCTGCCAACTGCCAGATTGTATATCTCTGCAGTTAACATTGTTGTATCTCCTTCTTTCGCGCCTGGGGTTTCTAGATCTGAGAGGGAAGGGAGAGAGAGAGGGTACCGACCGTCCGTCGCGTTGGATGAAGATCCGGCCATCGCTGGTTCATTGGTGAGGTCTGCGCACGGGCAGCGACGGTCGGGGAAGAAGGAGCGCGCCTCCACGGCGCGACGCCTCTCTGGCGGCGGTGGGTGGCGGCGCGCTCCGTGGCCGATCGCGCCCTCTAGATCGGTCTAGGGTTTGTGTGTCGGTGGGGATGTACGGCTCAGGCCAACCTCGTGAGTTGAGCCACCGGCCCCCACCCTCTATTTATTGCGCAGCGCGACGGGGCCCACCAGCCAAGAGATGGGTTGGGCGCCCCGATCGTATGCGCGGATCAAGGCCCGATTAGCCGTTGGGCTAATCTACGAGATCAATCTAACATTCTCCCCTTGATCTCAATCTATGCTTTAACTTTAATTACTTTTGACTTTACTCATTCCATCACGATTAGTGCACGTAACATGTCTCATCGTCACGGTCAATCGCCGATAGATTTAACACTACAATACACCTCTGCTCAAATAGTTACTTTAATCTTTTGGGTCATCTTTTAGTCCAGAATCATAGGCTTTCCTTAAACACATACCGCTACATGTTCTCTGAACACGTTGGGTGGTAAGCCTTTAGTAAACGGATCCGCTAACATCTTTGCGGTACTTATATGCTCAAGACTTATAATTTGATCCCGAACTTTATCTTTCACAACATAGTACTTTATGTCAATGTGTTTGGCAACACCACTTGACTTATTGTTGTGGGCATACATTATCGCGAGTTCATTATCGCAGACAACTTAAGTGGTCTATTGATGTCGCCAACCACTTTTAAACCGGTATGAACTTCTTTAGCCGCTTCACCGCCTCGTAGCCTCATAACATGCTACAAACTCGGCATACATTGTGGACGATGTAGTGACGGTTTGCTTTGAGCTTTTCCACGATATAGCTCCTCCAACAGAGTGAACACATATCCGGATGTGGACTTTCTATCATCTCCCGCAAAATCGAATCAGATACCCCACTATATGGAGTGAATCGATCTTCTCAGATGTCATCATGAGGCCTTTTGTTCCTTGCAAATAACGCAAGACTTTCTTTATCAATTTCAATGTTCTATTCCAGATTACTCGAATCGCCAAGTAACCCAGAACAAATGCTAAGTCGTATGTGTGCATACTTGAGCATATCTTGTAAGCTTCCGACACCAAGCATATGGAACCGCTTTCATTTGATCGATCTCATACTCGTTTCTGGGCATTGAAAATCCCCATATCCGCCGCCTTGACTATAGGTGCAGGTGAAGGACTACATTTATGCATCCCAAATTTCTTTAAGACTTTCTCTATGTATGTCTTTTGCGATAGTCCCAATGTCCCTTTGTTTCTATTCCGGTGAATTTTGATCCCTAGAACGAACGAAGCTTCACCAAGATCTTTCATATCAAAGTTTGAGAATAAAAACTTCTTTGTCTCCAGTAGCAGACTAACATCACTACTAGCTAGTAGGATATCATCCACATACAAGATTAAGAAGATAAACTTCCCATCTTTAAACTTTGCATAAACACAGTTGTCCTCTACATTTTCTTTAAACCCAAATTTTCTTATTGTACTGTCAAACTTCAAGTACCACTGTCTTGAAGCTTGCTTTAACCCATAAATCAATTTTATTAGGCGGCATCCCATTCTTTCATTTCCTTCCACGACAAAACCTTTTGGTTGTGCCATGTAAACATTTTCCTCCAAATCCCCATTAAGAAATGTCGTCTTTACATCCATCTGATGTAACTCTAAATCATAATGTGCTACTAATGCCATTATGATTCTGAAGGAGTCTTTACATGAGACTGGAGAAAAGGTCTCATTGTAATCAATCCCTTCTCTTTGTGTAAAGCCTTTTGCCACAAGTCGCGATTTGTATCTTTCTACATTCCCTTGAGAGTCAAACTTTGTCTTGTAGACCCATTTACAGCCTACTATTTTGGCTCCTTTAAGAATAATTTCTAAGTCCCAGACTTTATTAGCCTTCATGGACCTCATTTCCTCTTCCATGGCCTCAAGCCATTTTGAGGAATTTTCGCTTCTCATGGCTTCTTCAAATGAGGTGGGATCATCCTCCATTTGAAATTCCTCTGTATGATAAATCTGATAATCATAAAAAATAGCTGATCTTCTTACTCTTTGAGACCTCCTCGGGGCCTCCTCATTTGGTACATCTTCTGTTTGAGGCTGCTGTTGCTCCCCCTCATCTGTGGCAATAGGTTCTATAGGATCCTGAAAAACAGGTTCCTCATTATCATTCATTGTTGCCATAGGAGGAACAATAACAGGTGCTGGCACCACAGTTGTCTTGCACCGCTCGGTGCAATGACAGCAGTAGTGTGAAGAATGGATCTTGAATCATCGGAGTGGGCGATACGCCCGCTTCTCTTCAAGGTCAATCTCACGAGCTACCATACTTCCTCTCATCATTTCATCCTCTAAGAAGACAGCTGTCTCGCTTCTACAAACTTTGTATATCCTGTCTCGACAAGAGAAACAAAAACCTTTTGACTTTTCAAGGTAGCCAATGAAATGGCAACTCACTGCTTTGGGATCAAGCTTCCCAAGGTTTGGGTTAAATACTTTAGCCTCAAAGAGACTCCCCACACACGTAAGTGGTTTAGTGAAGGAACTCTTCCGTCCACAACTCGCATTTGTTTTGGCCACCGACTTACTAGGCACTCTGTTGAGAATATGAATGGTGGTTTTCAACGCCTCCATCCATAAACTCAATGGCGGTGTGGAATAACTCATCATGCTTCGCACCATATCCATCGAGTGCAGCTTGCGTCTTTCACTACTCCATTTTGCCGAGGTTCGTCCGTGTAGAATATCGGCCACTATGCCATTTTCCTGTAAAAACCTTGCAAAAGGTCCAGAACTTGTCCATATGGGGTATGTCGATCGTAGTACTCCCCACGATCGATCGGACTATCTTAATCTTTAAATCGTGTTGGTTTTCAACTTCACCTTAAATATCTTGAATTTATCCAAGGCTTCATTTCTTTCTTTGATTGGATAAATATATCCAAAACGGGAGTAATCATCTGTGAATGTTATGAACGAGTCATAACCATCCACACTTTTCACAGGAAAAGGACCACAAATGTCTGTGTGAATAATTTGTAGAATTCCTGTGCTTCTTTTGGCGTCTTTCTTAATTTTCTTTATATATTTTCCTTTAATGCATTCTCTGCATTGTTCTAAGTCTGAGAACTCTAATAGAGGAAGAATTTCATTCTTAACAAGTCTTTCTATTCTCCCCATCGAAATATGGCCTAAACGACAGTGCCATAATTTCGACGATTCATTATGAGTTCTCTTTCGTTTTCTGTTCGCATTCACAGGCGAGGATATACGCTCATTCACATCACATACGGAATTCACATTTTCACGAAGTGACAATAAATAAAGCTCGTCTTGTTTGATGGCAAGACCAATGCATTTATCATTAAACATTATTTCACATTTGCCATTTCCAAAGTGACAATCATAACCATCATTGTCCAAATTTGAAACACTAATCAAATTCCTCTGTAAAGAGGGTACATAAAGAACATCTCTAAGTAAAAGAATGAAGCCATCAGCTAGCTCTAATGAAAGATCGCCAACAGCTTCAACTTCAGCTTGGACTCCATTTGCGACTTTAATGCATCTTTCTTTTCTTTGCGTAGTCCTCGTCGAACGGAATCCCTTTCTTTGCCATTATCATCTTTAAGTAATCAGGACAGTTCTTCTTGTAGTGTCCTATCTTCTTGCAGTGTCCTGTCTTCTTGCAGTGAAGACACTGATCTTTGTCTACAGCAAACTTATTCTGTTGAGACTGATGGACAGAAGCTTTTCCCTTGTTCTTTGAGAAGGAGTTACTGGTGAAGTTCTTTTTCTTGTTATCCTTCACATAGTTGATAGAACCACCATGTGATAATTTAATTCTTTCCTCCTCTTGCACACACATAGCTATGCACTTTTCTAAGTCTCATTTCTCGGGCTGCATGTTGTAGTTGACAACAAAGGTGTCAAACTCTTTCGGCAAGGAAGCAAAAATCAAATGAATAAGGAACTCATCCTTGAGAGCCAAATCCATTGTTTTAAGCTTGGATGCCAAGTTGCTCATCCTTAGTATGTGCTCTCTTATGCCACTGCCACCACCAGAGTACCTTTCTGTCACAAGCTGCTTAATCATCTGTGTAGCATAAGTCTTTGAAGAGCCAAGAACCGACTCTTTATTTTCTCAAGGTACTCGTGATGTTGTCACACTCTGCGATCGAGCCCACAATTGCAGGCTCAATCGTGTTCTTTATCACAGCCATACATTTCTTGTTGGCTGTGGTCCATTTCTTATGCTCAAGGTCATAAGATATCTGTAAGGGAGCATGATCCCTCTGTCTTTTCTGCCAAGCAGTGTCGTCCTCATTTTCTTTTCTCACTGGCGCTTCAGGCTCAGTGGGACGTGTTGTGGTGAGAACCTAGTCCACCTCAGCCAAGATAAACGCTAAGTCTATCTTTTTCTTCCACTCTCTATAGTTATCTCCTTTGAGAGTGGAGATCTCTTTGATACAACTCATCAAGTTGTATCCGCCTGAAAAATAATTCAAATAAAATGAGAACATAACAGCAAAATTATATGCCTTATTTCCAACGTTGGTCAAAAATATGACATACAATTTTATCTATACATTAAATCTACATCACCGTTGGGCAGAAATAGAAATAATGCATAAAATCATCAATTAAAAAATTATAATACTGTTATTATCAACGTTGGTCAGAAAATAACGGTATCATAATTATCTGGAAATTATATCTATTTTTCCAAAATTAAATTCTCCCATTGGTTCGAATTTAATAATGAAAAATTAATCAACATTAACTTTTGCAGCGGAAACTGTAAATACTCTATTTTTCAGAAGCATCCTCTATATATTTTCTATTCTGTCAAAAATATCCCGTTGGTTCAATTTTTGACAGATTTAATTTAGCAAAAAATAGCCAAATTATCAATTAAAGTGCATCAGCCCAAATTACCAAAATTTCTTTTCCTTTTCTTTCTCCGGCTCGGCCCAAACTGGCCCGCGCAGAAGACTTTCAGCCTGAAGCCCCACAGCCAACAACCCCTTTCCCTTGCGGCTCCAACGGCCCACCAAAACTTCTAGCCACGCGCGGCCCAACAACACTCATGCGGCCAGCAAGAATGACGACCGTCCGATCAGATCGGACGGCCGAGCAGCCGAGCAGGCGCGCAGCGGGGATAACACCCCAAACCCTAACCCTAGCCCTCAAATCAGCTCCTCTCCACTGAAAGCGCGCGCGACGGAGAGGGATGTGGCGCACAACGGCGGCGGGAGGGCGGCTCGGCGAGCCGCGCAGACGCCAGAGCGCACGGAGGCGGCTCGAGCGGGGCGGCGGCGGTCGCGCCCTAGCGGAGCGGCGCCGGGCCTCGGCGGCGGGCTCCGTGGAGCGGCGGGCGGCGCGCAACAACGGCGGTGCAACCGAGCGCACGACAACACCGGA
The DNA here is from genome assembly GCA_036346575.1 of Dendrocalamus sinicus. NCBI lineage: Eukaryota > Viridiplantae > Streptophyta > Magnoliopsida > Poales > Poaceae > Dendrocalamus > Dendrocalamus sinicus. Next base: position 7,515,560 of record CM070664.1, read on the forward strand.
GGCGGCGGGGCCATCTAGAGGAGGCGGCGGCCCCGAACGGCGTGGCCGCCGGCGGCAACCGCCCGCAACGGCAGCGCGACGCGGCGCTCACCCGTAAGGCTCGATACCATTGTTGTATCTCCTTCTTTCGCGCTGGGTTTCTAGATCCGAGAGGAAGGAGAGAGAGAGAGGGTACCGACCGTCCGTCGCGTTGATGAAGATCCGCCATCGCCGGTTCGTTGGTGAGGTCTCACGCACGCGCGACGGTCGGGGAAGAAGGAGCGCGTCTCCACGCGGCGACGCTCTCTCGGCGGCGGAGGCGGCGGCGCTTCCGTCGCCGATCGCGCCTCTAGATCGGTCTAGGGTTTGTGTGTCGGTGGGGATGTACGGCTCAGGCCAACCTCGTGAGTTGAGCCGCCGGCCCCCACCCTCTATTTATTGCGCAGTCATGACGGGGCCCACCACCAAGAGATGGTGGCGCCCGATCGTATGCGGATCAAGGCCCGATTAGCCGTTGGGCTAATCGGCTGAGATCAATCTAACAAACATCTCTCTCCATTAATCCTGCTTCTATGAAGTAATCGAATTTTTTTTACTATTTTAGCATCTGGTGGCGTTTTTTTTGCAGATCTGATCTCTTGCATAGTTATTTTAAGTTTCTAGCCCGCTCCAAAGTGCAGATTCTTCGGCGGTTGGCGTGTGGCATTTCCGTGGCTAGGGGCGTGGATTCGCGGCCGACGAGCGCAGAAATCTGCCTGGCCTTGGCACGCGCACACGAACTGGCGAGGCTGCCTGTGATCCGAGGTCGGCATCCGCAAAAAAGGCACACCGAGAGTTGCTATAAAGTGGTCAGTAGTCGATGCTACAGTAGTTGGTCGGTGGTTAGAGAGTGGTCCAAGCTTAATGGTCGATAGCTAAATGTGATTGATGGTCAAAACAATAGTGGTTGGAGATCGAAGGCTATAATGTGGTCGGACGGTTGAAGTCTAAAGAGTGATCGAAGCGGTCGAAAACTATATAGTGATCGGGGCGGACGGAAGTTATAAAGTGGTCGAGACGTTGGAAGTTGTAAAGTAGTCGGTAAAGCAGCAGCGGCCGGAATTGACGAAGGTCTTTCCAGCACCCCTGACCGTAGGATTCGGTGGGCCCGCAGTTCACGCGTGCACAGGGTGGAGGGCAAAAGCCCGCAGCTGCTGACCGCTTATCCACACCCGCCCGGATGTGGAATTGCCACACGTCGTCCCACTGGTAGTTCCGTGGTCGGGACGGGGCCAAAAGTGCAAAAACGCTACCCAGATGTCTGCAAAAAAAAACCATAGGGGTCAGAAGGAAAAAAAATCGAAGTAATCGAGTGAAGGACGGAGCAGCATCAAAATGATTCGAGAAATTATTAACCGTTAATGCATTTTGTAGTTGAGAAAAGAGAGAGAGAAGAAAATCGATGTAGCTAATGTGTGCCCTAAGATACACGGCAATATGTGCACAAAGATACGTGGGAGTGTTGCTATCATCGCGGGAGAGTCACGGGGGCGCTAACAGGCACCCGGCACCGACCCGAATGGGCGTCTGGTGGCCGTCCGTCCATCGGTTTCTCGAAGTGGTTAAGAGCGGCCGAACGACTCGTTCTGGATATACGCATGCTGTAGCCGTCAACTAACCGCTAGCATCATGTGAGGGCCCCCAAAAGGAAACCGGCGCCATATGAATCGAATAATCCAAGCAACTTCTTGGGTCACAACGACATCACATCACCATTTCTTCAGCCCGTGGTCGAACCTAACACTAGCGTGCTCATGCGCTGATGTGCGTATTCATTAGCCCCAGCCGGTGGTTGCATCGCATCGCATGAAAGGCCACCGGCGACAAGGGGAAGCCGCGGCTGGCGAGCTGGGCGCCACTTCCGTTCCGCCCGTGCCGCAACCTCCAGGAAACTTCACGCCTCGTACGTGCGAGCTGCGACAACGAGGAGCACTCGCGCCGCTGTGCCAGGTCGTCCGTGCGCACGCTGCGAAAAGCTGTACATCGGCGAGCCCAAGCCCGAGAGCTGCCCGGCCACCCACCAGGCGGCACCGGCCGGGCGGTCGAGCTAACCAGGCCCAGTCAGCTGCTCCATTATTATTCCCGTTGGGCTCAAGTTCGACCGTATCGGCCTAGACGCGTCGGCCGTCCAATTTTCGCCGCCCCCACGTGGGACTCCCCCCATGCCGCGCGCCGGTCCCTTCGCGCAGCTTTTGTACGGAAAAACCAAAACTGATAATCGGTTTTCTAAAGAAATTTCTCTGTTTCTTTCGTTCCTATCTCAATCTGTGTTTAAAGACAAAGATCATAGACGTATCATATACCCTATTTCTCTCATTCTTATCCCACGCACACATCTCTTCCATATTTCTCACCATTTGTCTATTTCTAAAAGTCACTTCTTTCGATAATCACTGTTTATTTTTAGCCAAACACATAAGCAACGTGCCCTTAAGCAGGTGGCAGTGGCAGATTTCATGATCACCAATTTCGTAGACGTTTTTGTCGTCGGAAAACATATGCTTGATTTTTGCATTAAAATACGGTGCTCGCGATGCACGCGTGCAATTCAGTACTCGAAACTGCTGGTAGAACTTGGTTTTTCTATGCGTACGTCAATATGTGGCCCAATCAGACGTTCCTTAATCTCTACTATAATTGACCAATTGAAATTACACTCAGTCCACCCAAGAATACGTCCCCCGCTGAGAGCACCAACCTTCGTGCACCCACAAAAATGCACCCAGCAAATTGTCTGCATTAAAATCAAGGGCTAAAAAAAACTCTCCCTGACTTCAACCCAATCGTGCGGCCTGGATGGAACGTAGGCTTCAACGCGAGGCTTCAACACGAGACGCCACCGCCGCCTCCCTGCATCCCCCTCTCGCGGCCGCCGCCTTCCCCTCTCCCCTTCTCCCCTGTGCCCCCGCGCCTCCTCCGCTCCCCCGCGCCTCCCTCGCGCCTTCCCCCTCCTCCCCCGCGCCTCCCCTCCCTCCGCCTCCTCCTCCCCGCTCTCTACGCCGCCTCCTCCTCCTCCTCCATCCGCGCCTCCGCTCCTCCCCGCTCTCCGCGCCGCCTCCTCCCGCGCCTCCTCCGCTCCTCCGCCTCCCCGTGCCTCCACCTCCCCCCACGCCTCCTCCTCCGCTCCCCATCCTCCCGCCCCCGCGCGCCGCCTCCTCCTCCCCACCCCGACTTCTCCGCCGAGGCCTCCAATCGACTCGACTCGAGAGGTTTCGCCACGCGCCGCGCCCCAACACGCAGCCAGCGCCATGCAAGGCCGCGAGGCAGCTCAAACCCTAGCCGCCGCAATGTCTCGCCGCAGCCGCGAGGACGATGACGAGCAGGAGGAGGAAGAAGGGGACGAGGCCTATGATATGGATGAAGAGGAGGGCGCCGCCGTCTTCTCCTCCCCACACCACCCCGCGCCGCCGCCTCCTCCTCCCCCCCGCGCCGCCGCCTCCTCTTCCTCTTCCCACCCCACCCCACGCCGCCGCCTCCTCCCCCTCCCTCCCCGGCGCTCCCGCCGCCTCCTCCTCCCCACTCCGCCGCTCCGCCTCCTCCTTCCCCGCCTCTCCGCCTCCGCCGCCTCCCCGCCTCCTCCGCCGCCGCCTCCTCCCCGCTCCTCCTCGCGCCGCCTCCTCCTCCCCCCCCCGCGCCGCCGCCTCCTCCCTACTCCTTCCCAACACAACCCTAGCCGCCCAACTCCCACTCTTTTGTTGTTCTGCTTCCGATCGTGTGTTGTTCTTGGTTTCTTGGTTTGGGTTGAGTTGGATTTGGACTGGAGTTGGAGGAGAGGAAGGGAAGGGAGGGCGAGATGATGCACGCCAAGTCGGAGTCAGACGTGACGAGCCTGGCACCGTCATCGCCGCCGCGGTCGCTGAAGCGGCCCAACTACAACGTCCAGAGCCCGTCGCGGGAGTCGCACGACGGTGGGTACAAGTCCTCGATCAGGAGCAGGCCACGCCGGTGTATTCTATCGGCGATGCCAGATCATACTGGGCTTCATCAGCTTCGTCCTCCTCTTGACCGTCTTCTGCATCATCATCTGAGGCACCGCGCGCCCGTACGAACCCGATGTCATCGTCAAGGTATACCATTCATGGTCATGGAGCTTATTTTACTTCTTCAACAGATGAAGTTTTCTTCTTAATTTGGTTTCGTATCCAACGCATATTGCGAATTGAAGGGTCAATTACTTAATTTGACTTGTGTCTCGCAGTTTTAGTGGTAGGCAAGGGCGAGAAGGGTTAAGGTATTGAATTGATTGGTGGTTTAGTTAGACAATGATATGGTGGAAATGAGTAAGTAAACAATGTAGTTTGCGATTTAAAAGTCACAAGTCGGGTGGTTTTGCTTTTGCTGTTTCGAGGTGATTATATGTTGTTCTTAGTAGTAACACGGTAAAATTGGGCGTAATTTTTGGTGGTAGATAAGCTTTTGGTTACGACAGGTTGATTGAAGTTACAACAGCTCAAAATGATGCTTGTTCTGATTGATTCATAAATTCATAGCTACTTTAAAATTTGCACTTATTCTTGATGGTTCCTTGTTCTGAACAAGAAACCAATTAGTATATGTTTTTGTACCAGAAGAAATGTAAAATATCCGGTAGGCTTAATCAAAGGACTTCAAAGCGAAGAATAGCCAAAGCAGTAGAAGTAGCTTAGTTGGACATTTGTAATAACAAATAAATGTATAGAGAAACAAAAAGCAATGACCACAAGGCAAAAGGATTTCTTTTCGCTCGCTTTACGATAGAGTTGTTGTCTTGCCGCCATCGCTTTCAAAGATGTCGATCGTCTGAGTTACATTTCTCAACCATTGCCCACTTTGTCGATAAAAAATAAATTCCTATAATAATTAATATGCATTTACAATATGTGCTTGTTTGGCATGTAATATTCTTACTGACAGTGTCTAGAACCCTCAGAAGTTTCCCCATATCTGAATAGTCAGAATATGCTGGTTCTGTCAAATTTGTTCTAATCAGTAGCTTCTTTTACTTTGTTTTGCACAGAGCTTGGCGATGGATGACTTCTATGTTGGTGAGGGCACAGACCATAGTGGGTTTCAACCAAATTGGTCACATGAATCGCTCTCTCAACATAGCTGTATCGACGACCGCTACAATGTTTGGAATTCATGTCACTGGCCCTATTCGTCCGCTTCTATTCAGAGATCTCAATTGGGGTTGGACAGTATGTCTATCAACGATCCTTGCCTTTTGTAGCTACTTATCGTTGTTGTCCATGCCTCTTTATGACTACTTATTAGTGTTGTCCATATGTTGTCTCGATGACGCTACTTCACTTGTTATCAATAATGTTAATCGCATGAATTAAGTGAATCTCCTCTTTTCGCTCCTTAAGACATCATATTCAGTCTTTACTTTTCAGCACTAAATGAAGACTGAATTAGCGAACCGTTTTCAAAGACCGAGTGAGTGAGAAATTTGTGCTCGACTGTCTTTCTCTAAGCATCGATCAAAGTTCCTGCAAGTTTCAGCTAAGCAAAACAGAACAATTTCGAGTCAAACAGACAAAAAAAATTCATATAATAGTTAAAGGGAAAAGAAGGGGTGAGTGGATTGATGGGGACAAAAATTCAGCACAAGACAACAAAATAGTAAGGAAGCTACAAATATTGGGAATGAGATAATGCAAAATGTTCCAATGATTCTCGCATATGTTGTTCACTGAATCAATCATCCATGCTTTCGTTTCATCTGCGAGCATACATATTTGTCTTTAATAAGGTCACGATGACGGCGCAGATCCATGACAGCGGTGCACGTCCACATCGACCTTTCCCTTGCCTCCGGCCTCCATGTGCTAGGTAATCTCCTCCATAACCCAAAGCAAATAGATCTACAATTTGCAGTTGTTAAAAACTAGCAAATAGATCTGAGTCTGCAATTTACTCGACTCTGAATTAATTTGGATTCCACGGTACGTAACCGAGTCCACATTTGAATTTCCTCACACGCTCCATTGAGTAATGCAGCTTGAAATTACTTTATCGCACGGTAATTTAGATGACTCGTTAAATTGTTTCAATTGCAAACAAGTGACACCCGTCAGGTTAATAAGATTGGATAGTACTACTATAGCTTAAGCGGATAGATGCATGTAGCTGTAGCCATGCATACGGAGTTGTATTCGTGGTAGTCTCACCTTTCCATTTACCGCATACCATCCATCCAACTATATACGGACATGTATACGAGTCCTGGACAATATACAACACGGATTCGTGCTTTGGTTTTTTATTTTTTTTCTCCGATTAAGGAAGTGATTTGTAGCTATTTTATTTTTTCTAATTAATTAAAGATGGGATTTCTAGCCTTTTTCACCTATAATTAATGTGGGTTAATTTTAGTTCCAAATTTAAATTTATATAGGAATTAACCTGAATTAGTATATTCGAATCTAGGGTTTCCACGCCACGATCACGCCATGAGGTCGCCCGATGTCGCCGCGCGCGAGGTCGTTGTCGCGGAGGAGGGGCTAGCCCTCCCGCGGGATACGCGAGGCGAGCGCGGCAGGGGAGGCGCCGCCAATGCCAGCGCGTGGAACTATCCGAGTGAGTTGTCAGGGGTGGGGTGTTCCCAGAGATTGACGTGTGTGAATCTGCTGCGTGCAGGAGGTTTTCGTTGATCCCGTCCGCGACGAGCCTCATCTTCGAGTTGCTCGACCTCAAGGGCGAGGTGGAAGACGGCGCAGCCTTTCCTCGTTCCTCGCGCGACATCACCAATGAGCAGATGCGGGGATAACATGGTAATACTAGCAAGATCTTGACTTCATTTTGTAGTTGGCCAATGGCCATATAAATCTTGCATTTCTACCAAGAGTTCTCTGTGATTGGCATTTGGCAAGAAAACGATTCGCAAACTCTTCCCGTGCATTGGATGAATGGATGGTCATGGTTGTTAACTTCGATCGAACTAGATTAACGAAAGAGGCATATTGGTAACTTATTCCTTATTTGCTGGCTAGGTGGTCAAGCATTCTGGGACACTTGAACTAGCTGGTCTGCGTATTGGAGAAGCACCTGGTAAGCTCCCTTCTCCTTGCCTTCAATCGATCTCCGTCGATCGGTTTTTTGCCTCGCTTCGAGGATACGATGACAAAAGTTGTACAAGTGGTCATACTTTAGAGTTTAGATCTGCACTGGCTGCACATTACAGAGAAGAAAATAAACTTTTCAGTAGAGATTGGCATACTTGAGAACAAACACCAACGGATTTTCATTGGTTAAACATTAGGAATAGTGGATGGTTGTGTTGCTCGAATTGTGGGAAGGTTCCTCACATGGTTACTGCCCCTTTGGTACATGTTAACTTGCGTATTCTTATTTTTGCAATAAAAGAGTAGTGAATATAACTTAGTGGAAAACAAACTACTTTTAATTTGGGTGGAATGATTATCAAGGAAATTTTATTATTTATGAAATGTGATCAAACTGTCTACCATGATTTAGTTCACTTTTGTACTTCAGTTCCTTGATGTACCTTATGATGAACACATAGCACTGAATGGGTGATAAGTGCAAATAAAATGCAGTGTAGGATCTCATGCTTGTTTTTTGGTGTTTCTGTAGGTTGTTTCAAAAGGGAGACAAGGCAGAGAAGCACAGAACATTGTTCGAATGTGTACACCCATCCCTTGATGAGTATGGTTAAGCAGCAAACTTGTGAAATCTTGGCTCTTCAAACTGAGTGTTGGATTACCTTTTGCAGCTTTACTTGGCAAACATACGTCTCAAGAATGCAGCAACCGATGTAGTTATCACTGCATATGAACCGCTGTTGATAAAGTAAGCCCACTAGATCACTATCACATACTTCCTCTAATTAATGGATAGTTTTAAACAAAGCATTTCAATTTTTTTTTGTACTTTCTCAAGGGGAAAAGCTTACTCAGATTTGGCATCACAGCAAGTACCGTTTAGTGTCATTTGTTGTTCTTGGTATGACTTGATTAATATATCTAATAATGTGTTAAGAGAACTATGAGTTATTTTCGACAATCTTTCATTGCATAAATTTGAATATATCTTGACATGTTTGTAATGAGAGTTAATAATCTTGAACCATGACATCTTTTTACTTGTGCTTACTTTTTTTTTTTGAAGTCCTTTGTCGCTTTCAGCTTTTCAACGAAAACTCATGTGCTCGAGATAGTTCTACAGTTTTCTATCTAGGCTAGGCATGTTGAACGAAAACTCGCTTCCTTTCAAGTTCAAGCTAGCTACAGTTTTCTATCTACAGTTTTCATGTTGCTCAGATAGTTTATAGGCTGAGTTCCATGATGTTTGGTACTTGTCCTACAACCTAGCTTATTTGGCTTATTTTCTGTGAGCATAGTATTTAGTAAGTTAGCTTATAACATTAGCGCAAGGCAAGCAAAAAAGGATTAAGTTTGAACTGTTCAATGCTGAGAACCCCTGAAAAATGCCTTGTTTTCATGTGGGGATGGAGAAAGTCGTCGGTGGGTGAGTCCAATGATATTGTCGCCTCCTCAAAAGATCAGTCGTTATGTGGCATTCATTATGTGACAAAAATATTTGGTTATACAATATATGAGACGTGAATCTTAATGAATCTGATTGTTCATTTTATTTTTTACAAATTTTATCTTGTTTTGTATTTTACCGTAGCGTTAGCACGGGCACTATACTAGTTGAATAGATAATACGATGACTTGTCTTTGGTGTTAATGTCCACCCTCGGGGCCTCGATCTGCTCACACCCAATCACCATATAGTCGTGGCGTATGAAAAGGAGGGGGGCTAAAACATTCACTATTTGTACTCGTTTAGTATAAATAGAATCTTTAGAAAAGCTACAGAATGGTGATTTGAGCACAGCATAAAACTCTGTATCTTTCATCTTTATCACGTGAGTTTTAGCTAAGTGTTTGAGGAACCCATAAATCATAGAGCGTTTTATGACTTGCTAGTCGTAGAGGACCTCCGACTTCCTAGTCGTGTACGACTTCCGAGTGCCAACTGCGACTAGATACTCGTGGTAGCTCCAAGTACTCATATACGACTTCGTGGTCGTAACTTTGAGTGCTTGTAAATGACTACGTGGTCGTAGCTCTGAGTGATCGTAAACGACCTCGTAGTCGTAAGTGACTGCGTGGTCGTATGACGTTCAGCGTGGTCATAAACGACTGCATGGTCGTAAGACGTTCAGCGTGGTCGTAAGTTGTTCTGCGTGGTCGTAACGAGAACCAAGCACTCGTAGTCAGGGGACTGGGCGTTAACAAGTGGTATCACAGCTTCGTCGACCATCTGGGAGATATGTCTTCGTCGAGGGCTCGACCAGGAAGGCAGTCTGTGACTCCTTCGCAGCAAGACCGTACGCGCTCGCCTACGCCTTCTCCGCGCCGACTGCTGGCACCGTGACGATGGTGGTTGTGTCATTGAGCGTGTCATCAGTGAGGCATTAGGCTCAATGGTCTACCCCATGCTCATGCGAATGAACTACAACGATTGGACACTCGTCATGCGAGTGAACATCTAGGTGCAAGGTCTCTGGGAGGCCATCGAGACAGACGACGCCGACTATTGCGACGACCGCTCGCGTTGTCGGCAATTCTACACGCTGTGCCGGCTGAGATGCTGTCGACGCTCGCCATCAAGAACATGGCGAAGGCTGCCTGGGAGGTTATGAAGACCATGCATATGGGCATCGACCGTGTCCGCGAGGCCAACGCCCAGCAACTGCGCAAGGAGTTCGGGAGCATCTCTTTCAATGACGGTGAGTCCATCGACGACTTCTCGATGAGGATCTCTGGGCTTGCCAACAACCTCCAACTACTTGGCGATCCCGTCTGGGGGGACGAGGTTGTCAAGAAACTCTTGCAGGTTGTCTCAGATCACTATGTTTAGGTAGCCATCTCGATAGAGACACTTCTCAACATGAGCACTCTCTCGATCGAGGAAGTGACTAGACGACTTCATGCGGTGGAGCAGCGCTACACCAACTGAGGCACCGACGACAGGGGAACTCATTTGTTCCTCACAGAGGAGTGGCGAGCACGGGCGTAGGCACGCGAACAGGATGGATCGCACTCCAACAACAAGTCACGTGGAAGCTACATGGCAAATGTGGACGGGACTCCTTCGGCAATAGAAGGGAGAACCGTTCCCACGGCGACTCCGACAACCCCAAGAAGGACGAATACAGGTACTGCGGCAAGTTGGGGCATTGGGCTTGCAATTGCCACAAGAAGAAAAGAGAGGAGGTGCATTTGGTGCAGAACACCGACGACGTGCCACTTCCGTCCCTTTTGCTGGGCGAAGTAATGGTGGTGGAGGAGGACGTCGCCCAGACACCCACCAGCATAGTGCACGATGACAGGAAGGTCTTCCTCAATGAGGAATGCGCCATGTCGGTCTTCCACAACAAAGAGCATGAGGAGACCTCCTGGTTTCTTGACACCGGAGCGTCAAACCACATGACGGGGTCTGGCATAGCATTCTTTGAACTCTATCATGGGATCACCGGCTTAGTCAAGTTCGGGGATGGCTCGGTGGTCAAAATCCATAGGCGCAGAACCATGCTGTTCGTCGAGAAAGGGAACTGACATTGCGCTCTCACCAACGTGAACTTCATCCCTCGACTCCAGAGCAATGTCATCAGCATTGTCCAGCTCGAAGAGGGCAGTAACAGCGTGCTGATTGAAGATGGAGTCCTGTGCATTCGTAATCGACAGCACAATCTCATCGCTCAGGTGAAGCGATCACTAAATCGGTTGTACAAGCTTGCTTTGAGAGTAGTGTAGCCGGTTTGTATGAGCCTACAAACCGTCAATGAGACATGGTGCTGGCATGCTCATTTTGGGCACCTCAATTTCAACGCACTCCGGAAGATGTCGACCATAAGCATGGTGCGTGGGCTTTCTCAAGTGATCCACGCTGATCAAATCTACAATGGGTGCCTCATAGGAAAGCAACGGTGCACTCCGTTTCCTTAGAAGACCAAACACCAGACCAATGACCATCTCGACCTCATCCACGGTGACCTATGCGGACCTATCATGACGATGACACATGGAGGTAGGCATTCCTCTTGCTCATCGAAAATATGAGTCGCTATATGTGGCTCATTCTCCTCTGAAGCAAGGATGAGGCCAGAGGCGCAATCAAGAGGTTCCAGGCCTTTGTCGAGATCAAGACCAAACACAAGCTGTGCGCTCCGTGCACTGATGGGGGGGTCACCTCTGTGGACTTCATTGATCACTGCACCGAGCGAGGTGTACACTGGCAACTCACGGCCCCGTACTCACCACAGCAAAATAGTGTCATCGAGTGCTGAAATTAGACGGTGTTGGCAACGACGAGGTGCCTCCTCAAGGCCCAGAAGGTGCCCCGTGAATTCTGGGGGAGGCCGTAACCACAGCAGTCTTCATTCTTAACCTCTCTTAAATTGGTGGATCTTAATTTTAAAGGCTTAGATTCAATAGCTGTCTTAGAGATATATTAATTTGAAAAGTTGTAAAGAACATCTAATTCTGAATTTGGACCTAATTTTAAAGGCTTAAATGTAATAGTTGGTTTAGACATGTATTAATTTGAAAAAAATAAATAGGTTTCACTACGTTTAATTTAAATGCTGAGAATCTAAATTTGCTCGATGGACCCACCTCTCAGTCCTCTCTTTCACACGTAAGGAGATAGATCTCAAAATAGAATTTGCTAGTTAAATATGAAATCAAATATCCCAATTCAAATTTAGACTGCAAAATATAAAATTTAAAACATTGGAATTGCATAAAGTTATACTGTACTACACCAAACCGTGTGATTGCATAGACCAATCGGCCAGTTAATCAATATTCCCATTACCCTTTTCTTTCAAAAACAAAAGGTGTGTGGACGGATGGCTCTAGCGTTTTAATTAAGTTCCTTCCTAACTCATCTGGATCCCATTGGTAGCCGTAGGACCAAATATATTTTTGTACCAACAGGGAATTATTGGAAAATGAACATTCAGGCGTGCCTTAAACTACAAAAATTACCAGTATCAAGGTAGCGAGAACCCTTTGTTCCATGCTTGCGTGTGAGCTCTGTGAGCTGTTGGATTTGGGGGATAGCCGGAAGGATGATTCCACTAAAATAAATGTAGGTCCATTGGCCCAACAATGTATCGTTGATGGAAAACTGACCCTAAAATATTCTTTGGACCGGCTACTCTGCGTCTCTGCGGATGAAGCCCATCCCATTGTTAAGCCATTGATCCTAAGCTGCACAACCATAGAACGGTGAAGCAAGCACGCCACCCTGATAAGCTTTGCATCCTCCACTGATTTTTAGTTACAAAATAACGTACTACTCAGGTAATTTGACATTACGTACGCGCGCGAACGAAGACACGCACTTGCTTAATACATTACACACACTGCAAATGATGAACTGGAATGTCGGATTATATTCACCCGAAGCAAAATGTGGCTTGCGAAGTCACTCCTCTGCACAAAATCAAGTGAAAGGCCAAAAGACCACTGAAATTTGAACCTTCATTTGCATGTAATAGCAGCAGGAATCTGAAAAAGGTAATTACAGAGAAAAGAATTCAACAAAGCAAAAAAGGAAAGGAGAAACAGAGCATAAAAAGAGAAATTATTTCCACGCGAATAAATGAACTACATCATTCTTGTCATTTCTCGCTTTCTTCCATCTTGGTCTTGTTGCCATCGTGGAGATCACTCTGCTTAGACAATTAGACTCCACGGCGGCAACGATAATCGGACGTGTCAAACATCGCGCGTATGAAGATGAAACTGAAATTGATCGGTCATACCAAGGAGTCGGAAGCGTCTTGCTCGGGCGGCGCGTGGCTCTGGCTGCCCCTCATGAAGTTGCCGCTCCACGTGGACGCCGACGACATGATGGTGCTAACCTGGCTCGACGTCGTCCCCGCCGTGGTGGTCATCGTGTCGAAGCCCCCATCGGTGGCCGGCCACACGAAGGACGGCTTGAACGGCGGCACCTCCGGCGGCGGCATGGAGCGCAGCAGGATCTGCGAGATGGCCAGCGTCTTGGGGCGCTCGGCCGGGGTCGGGTGGCTGCACGCGAGGCCCAGAAGGAGCAGCCGCTCGGCGTCGTCCTCGTCGAACACGCCCTCGAGCCGGGGATCGACGGCCTCGAGGACGCGGCCGTCGCGGTGGAGGCGCCACACCCAGTCCACCAGGAAATGGAAGCCATCGATGTCGCAGCGCGGGCGCCGGCCGCACACCACCTCCAGGATGACGGCGCCGAAGGCGTACACGTCGGACTCGCGCGTGGCCTTCTCGGTGTGGAAGCACTCCGGCGCGATGTAGCCGACGGTGCCGTGGACGCCGCCGCCGACCTCCTCCATGTAGGAGGTCTTGTCCGTCTCGATGGCGCGCGCGAGGCCGAAGTCGCCGAGGCGCGCGCTGAAGGCCGCGTCGAGCATGATGTTGGAGGCCTTGAGGTCGCGGTGCACCACCCGCTGGTCGTACTCGTCGTGCAGGTAGTGCAACGCCGACGCCACGCCCCTGACGATGTTGTACCGGAGCTCCCACCCGAGCAGCTGCCGCCCCGGCGCCGCGCTGAACAGGTGCTGGTCCAGGCTGCCGTTCGGCATGAACTCGTACACCAGCAGCAGCTCGCCGTTGTTGTGGCTCCACCCTGCAGCGTCCATGCAGGCATTGACCCCACGAGCATACCAAAATTTTGTATTCCTCACTTACATTTTATTCTTATGCAAATCCATCTATTATCTTATTAAAGCAGAAAAAAAAAGCAACAACCTTCACTCATGAGGATTAAAAATTCTCACATTAATCAAAGAAAAAAGAGAATGATGTATACCATTTATCGTTGTGGATCTAGATTATACCAGTCTATATTAAAAGAAAGACTCAATGTTAAACTAAAAATTAGAATAAAAATTAAGTTAAATTAACAATTTGATTATCATATGTATTACTAAGTAAACCCCTAAATAAATATAACTTAAAATAAAAATTAAACAAACAATAACAATTGGATTTGTATACAAATTTCAATAAAAATAAAGTGAAATTCATAATAAAAATAAAATAAAATTACTAATTTAATTTCCATACAAATTCCTAAGTAAAATACTAAAATAAAAATTAAACAAAAATTAGCAATTGAATTTGTATATGAAATCAAACAGAAAAAACTAAAATTCAGCATAATTAAATAAAATTAGCAATTTAATTTGATATGAATTCCAAAGTAAAACCCCTGAATAAGTACAATTCAGAATAAACATAAAAACTAGCAATTGGATTTGTATACGAATTCCAATAGAAAATAATTAAAAATCATAACAAAAAATTAAACAAAATATGTAATTTGATTTCCATATGAATTCCAAAGTAAAATCCCTAAGTAACTAAAATTCAGAATAAATTAAATAAAGTTAGCAAATTTGATTTGTATCTGAACTCCAATAAACAATAACTGGAAATTTGAATAAAACTAAAGTTATAATGCAGATAACACGAATGGTGTTGGAAAAACCATGAAAAAGTGTGATGGTGTCATCTGTTTTGTAAGAAGACATTGACCCACTGGTAAGCCCTGGTAGAGAAGATGAAGCTTTGCATTGAAGGTGGGCTATGGATGATATGGCGCCATTGAGCAGCTAGGAGTGTGCCACCACTAAGGGCATGACATCACTGGCGATGGTGAGAAAATTTTCTATATCGTTAGATAATGACTAAAGTAGATATGTCAGCATCGGTGAAGATGAGAGGTCGTCGTGATTAGCTAAGAAGCCACAACGTTGAGCTGGTCAACATCAAAGAAGAGCAAGGATTAGCACGAGAGAAGAGGAAATAGAGCATGTATAACATCTGTACGAATAGAAGCAAAGGAGCAAAGAACTCGGAGTGGAGATGGCGCAGCCGTAAGAAATGAGCTCGGAGCCATCAGAAAGAGCATGACGCGTGTCTTCGGTAGGATCAATGACGGTTGCACATGTATGCGTGTTGATATTGCAACGGTCAGAAGATAACTATTGGTAGAGTATTGCATTGGAAATAGCATAAGCTGAGAGGAATCGATCAAGAATTGGATTTGTTGATGGAAGTTGAAGCAGAAAAGTTGTGCCAACGAGAAGAGATATAATATATGGTTCGATGAGGCAGCCAGTGCATGAGGAAAGAAAAGTGAAAGGTAGGTCGACTATGGTGCATTGGTGTATGCGTGCATAAGGTATTCTAATACTATATAAACGAATAAGATAATTTGATACACACATAATCAATGTATTGCTTGAGATTAAATAGAGTTACATGTGCATGCATATATTTGGAAAAAAAAGAGAGTAACTAATAGAGAAATAATAGGGTTATGCAGCTACATGGTCCATACATGATGAATAGTAGTTATGTTTTCTAAGAACCCCGATAACTTATTGTGCTCAATTATTTTTTTCATGAAAACTCATACTTCAATTACATTTCTTAAGTTATATTCTCTTTAAAGGTTACATTATCATTTCTAATATTTATGATGTCAACCTAAATAAACTACAAGATATGAAAATATATTCTTAAACATCTAAGTTATATCATTTGAAACAAATCTAGTCGTATAGACACACAAACCATCCTGCTAGTTCCTAATCGCAATGTCAGAACATAGTATGGCTTACAAGTCTTGGTTGTTGCATGTTAATCATCATAATGTGCCAAGGCGTGATAGAGTGTTACTCTTTCTAAAAGAAAAGGAGAATGAATCATGATGGCTGCTATGTGCTTGTTTGTAATGAGGTGTATGTATTGGTTAGTTAAGTGCAGAGTACAGACGTGCACATGCATCTCCTGGAAAGCCGAGTAAATTGCGTTCAAATTATCCATTGTTAATGGGCACCCCATGTGCAAGTATCACATGACGAAAACCATAAGCGAATAAAGAAACAAGTACTACATCAAGAGTGATTAAGCGCACGGCGGCGGCGGCGCCCGGAGGGGAGGAAGGAGGAGGGGAGCTAACCGATGAGGCGGACGAGGTGCTTGTGACGGAGCCTGTTGATGATGCTGAGCTCGGCGAGGAAGTCGTTCTGCCCCTGTGTGCTCGCCCGCGAGAACTTCTTGACCGCCACCTCCACCGCGCTCCCGGCGCCGCCGGGGCTGGTGTGGTCGCCGACCACCAGGCCGCGGTACACCACCCCGTACCCGCCCTGCCCCAGCTTCATCTTCTCGTCGAAGTTGTTCGTGGCCTTCCGCAGCTCCCGGTAGTCGAACTCCCGCGGCCCGCCGGCGAGGCTCCGGATCATCGTCCCGGTGATGGCGCTGCCGTCGTCGCCGTGCACGTTCCGCCGCTTCACGTACAGGAACCCCAAGGCGGCCAAGGCGACCAGCGCGAACACCCCCACGGGCACTCCGATGGCCAGCCATAGCATGAGGCTCTTGCCGGGCTCGTCGCCGCACGGGAGCTTCTCTACCGTCATGTTCCACGCCAGGACGCAGTTGAGCTCGTACTTGCGCCCCGTCGATGCCGAGAACCCGAAGTAGGACCACTCAGCCACGGTGGCTCCGAGGTCCAGTGGCGCTGCGAGCACCGCTGAACCGGGCTTCTCCTCCCCTAACACGGCCATGTACACCGCAATGCGGCGGGCGGCGCCGTCGTAGTCGACCCAGACGTTGTACTTCACGGGCTTGACGGGCGAGATCTCGATGCCGAGGGGCTTGAGCGAGGTGTTGGCGACGGAGATGACGCTGTTCACGTTGAGGCCGATGTGGTTATCGTCCGGGTCGTACGGCTGCTTCTCGGTGTCGAGCTCGACGGCGACGATCTGGTTGGTGGCATTGCCGTCGGTGGCCGCATTGGTGAGGCCGAGGAACCCGCCGTAGCTCCCGTTGGGCGGCCCGTCCGCGTTGGGCGCGATGACGAACGCGAACCCCTCCGCCGGCTCCGTGCCGGGGTCCCGGAAGACGTTGACGGTGAAGACGGTGCTAAAGGACGCGACTTTCTTGCCGCCCGTGGCGTTGCCGTACTTGCCATTGTCTTGGTGCCAGAGCCTGAACGGGCTGGAGTAGAGGACGCGGCCGGACTTGTTGGTGAGGTAGTGGGAGGCGTTGTTGCGCGAGTCCGGCGTGATCTGGAGAGCGTCCTGGTTGATGTTGGCGTCGCCGAGCACGGTCACGTTCACGCCGCGGAACTCAGCTTGGAAGCCCGAGAAGCTGAAGGTGGTGACGTTCCCGAGAGCCGCCGGCCCCCGCGAGCCATCGGTGGTGTTGGTGGCGAGTGAAGTGGAGGTGGAGGAGGCAGAGGTGGCTAAGAGGAAGAGGAACGGTACGAGGAAACCGACGGCCATTAATGGCGCCCGAGCAAGACACACCAAGAGGCCGAGACAACCTCCACTGTTCGCGTCCGTGCGTGGGGAGTGGAGACTGGACTGGACGGCCGCCTCCAGCCCTCCACCTTATCTCCGCCCGCTTGCCTGTGAGATTGCCCGCAACTTGCCTGTGAGATTTGCTCGCAGAGAAAAGAAAGACAGAGATAAAGAGAAAAACTTTTGTTCAGTCGGTCAAAAACCGCGTTCACACCAGTGCCGTCTTGCGTGCAAAACAGAGCAGAGAAGCACACGGGAAGGTTCGCTTTTTAGGTATCCTCGGTTAGGCTGAAAAGCTATAATTTATAGCCAAAAATACACTATAATTAATTAAAATTTTATAATTGAAGATAACTTATTTAACGTAATTAAATTTAAAAAATTAAAAAAAGAAAAAATATGTTAGCTCAGCTCGGACAACATAAATGAATACGAAAAAAAGAACCGGCAAAAAAATCTAAAAAATAGAAAATAACGAAATTTATAAATAATAAAAATATAAATCAGAAGCTAAAGCTTAAACGAGCGGATCTATCTGGCATGAACAGAGTTTTCTGATCCAGGATATTAAGGGAAAATTGCTCTCATGCCACAAAGTTCAGAGCCATCCTCCCATTTGCCACAAACTTGAGTGACTTTGTTATTATGCCACACAGCTGATCGTTTTTTGTCTTTGTTTTGCCATTTTGCATTTCGGGGACGAAATGACCCTTTGCCCTCGTCAACGCTGGAGCGGCAGGCGGGCTCGGCGGTG
Organism: Dendrocalamus sinicus; assembly: GCA_036346575.1. Classification (NCBI taxonomy): domain Eukaryota; kingdom Viridiplantae; phylum Streptophyta; class Magnoliopsida; order Poales; family Poaceae; genus Dendrocalamus; species Dendrocalamus sinicus. Next base: position 7,533,658 of record CM070664.1, read on the forward strand.
GCGCGGCGGCGGCGGCAGTGGCTTCCTCACCGCTCTCGCCGCCGCCGCCGCCGCCGACTCCTCTTCCGCCACCCACCTCACTTCGCGCATCTTCGCTCACTCCGCGCGCACCACGCTCTCGCTTCTTCCTCCTCGCGGCCGCAGCCTCGCTCGCGCGCCCAGCGCGGCTTCCTTCTGGCGCCACCACTCACACGGCCACCGCCGCCAAGGCGCTGCGCCCGACGAGCCCGGGAGTGGCGCGCGGTGGTCGGAGGCCGGCGGAGAAGCCGCCGAAGGAGCGCGACGCGGCGGAGGGGCAGGGGCCGCGAGGAGTCGGCGGCGTGAGGGGCAGGCGCGGAGGAGTTTGGCGGCGGCGAGGAGCGGGCGGAGGAAGCCGCGGAGGAGTCGGCGGCGGCGGCGCGAGGAGGGTGGAGGAAGCCACCGCCGGCCGCAGCCACACAAGCCACCGCTGAGCCCGCCTGCCGCTCCACTGTTGACGAGGGCAAAGGGTCATTTCGTCCTCGAAAATGCAAAATGGCAAACAAAGACAAAATAATAAATCATGTGGCATAATAACAAAGTCACTCAAGTTTGTGGCAAATGGGAGGATGGCTCTGAACTTTATGGCATGAGAGCAATTTTCCCGGATATTAACCGCATATTGTGACCGGAGTGACCGAGTGACGGTAGGGATGATGTATTGATTTTACATACAGATTACGTGGCTGTCTTTATCAAGGACAAGGTATATTTTTTGTTGGATGACCGACCGTATGCTACTAGTATTTGTTCCTCGTTTTCTTGTACTGCATGTCTGCATGGAATAAAACAAGGAGGACATGACAGAAGGTTTTCACGGGTGTGACAACGAATGGCTCTAAGTCGGTCACTGGTCAACAACCGACTATATTGTTTCGGCCATCAAACGTACAATAGCACATGCTCCAAATCCGACTTGCTGCACCATTTCCTCGCCTTTTTCTCAGCATCTGCCTATGGTGTATTTCTGAAAGGTTAGTGGTACGAAAGCAACTTATATTCTGCTTACTTCGACTTTAATTTCTGATTTCTGATTTATTTTTTATTATTTTTAAATTTTATCTTTTTCTAATTTTTATGGCCTTTTGAGCTTTTTTGCTTGTTCTTTTTTCGTATTCGTTTGCATTGTCTGTGATAGGGTAATCTGTTTTTCTATTTTTTAAAAAAATTTAATTATATCAAATAAACCACCATCTACTGTAATATAATTTCATTTCGCTATAGTATAATTTTAGCTATAAGTCATATTTTTTCAGCCTAAATAAGCAAGCTCTTAGCTATGGAGTCTGGCATCTAGCATCTAGGGAGATCAAGGAATCGAACCAAAATGCTTTCTATGAATTCAACTTGCAGGGAATAGCGGCTTTGAGGGAAAATGTAGGTCAAGAAGCTCTTCAACTGCATTATTCGGAAAGGCCTTAGAATTATATGGTCTGCACATGCCACAGCCCTCAGCTCCGTACCAACTTGAGTTGTTCAGCTCATTGCACTTTCTTTTCCCCGAAAAAAGATCGATTCATGCACCCACTTTACAATGTGAACTATGCAAGTCCTGGAGAATCATTAGATGGAAAAGATAAAAGCTGGACGCTCAATGACAAGCACTTTGTCAGACATGATAAGAGCATGCAGCTAGCACACATGCCAGCCTTTTGCTTTTCACGAATTAGGAGCAAAATGCTACAAACATCATGGGCCATGAACACATATTCCATCAAGGCAAATGTGGAAACAATTAGCCGAGATGAGGAAAATGAAGGACGACCGATGAGTTCATGATCAGGAGGTGATCGTGCAAAATAGCACACCCGCAAGTGCACGGGTTGTCACTGAAATAGCGGCGAGTGTCGTGTTCTCCATAGGGACTAGACTGAGACTACCGGTGCTCGGCTAAAGCTAGGTCTAACGAAACAGGGGAGAAAACTAAACCTAAAACGACTACCGAATCAGCCGAACGAACGAACTACCGAACGAACGCTAACTCGCACGGATGAAACAACGAACGAACTAAACGATGAAAGGACGACGGAACGAACGACCGTACGAATGGGCGTCGTACGACCGAACAAACGACACGACGACTAACTACACGAATGAACACGACTACCAACCGACGATCCAACTAACTATCGACCGCTAGACAAAAGGAGGAAGGGAAAGTCCAGAAGCACGGAGGGAGTCGAGAGAGAAAGAGGGGGAAGACGGTCGACGGCTAACTAGACGACGACGGCAGGACAACACAAAACAACGAACGCACGCACGACTTAACTACCGACCAACCGCTGAGAGAAGAAAAGAGGGAGACTAGAAGCAAGGGGGAGTCAAGACAGCACAAGGGGAGGAAACGGTCGCCAGCTAGCTAGATCGGGCACACTCTCAAACACAAGGAGATCCACAGAAGCTAACACTGACATCTAACCTAACAGCACATTGATGCTCATCAATCTAACACAAATAACTACAAAGCAAGGACTGCAACAATAAGGCTAACATTACAGATCAATGCCCAAACAGATCACACCGATCAATTCTGAAATTGCTAAACCATTGCCAAGAGAACACAAATCACAATCACAAATTAACATTCACAATGCGATTAAATTGAGCAAATATGAACCAAATCGACCAAATTAACATAGCACAACCACATGCATACATCACGGTTCAATCCCATTGGAGCATATCACAAATTAACAGATCATTATCGCTTTAATTGAGCATTGATTAAGAAAAAAGCAAAAGATAGGAAGAAGAAATTAGGAAACCGAGGAGGAAGCGGTGAAGCGGTGAGCGGTCGCCGTCGGTCACGAGGACGGTGGTCGGAGGGAGTTGAGGTGGCCGTCGAAGATCGGTCTTGTGGTGGCGAGAGAAAGCGCGGTCGACCGGGGTTGAAGAAGATCCGGTGGAGATCGGCTGGGGCGGCGCTCGGTGAAGAGGAAGTAGGGGTCGGCGGCGGAATGGCGGTGGAGAAGCGGTGGTGGAGGAGCACGGAGAAGGGAAGCGGCGAAAGGGGCAGACGGTTGGCCGGCGAATCGGTGGTACAGATCGGCGAGAGGTGGCACGCCGGTGGAGTAAAAGGGAAGAAGGAGGAGATGGCCGGAGGTGGTGAGTGCGGCGTGGTGGAGAGAAGCAGTAGGGGGGCCAAGGATAGGAGCGGCGGCAGAGGATGTGAAGTAGATGGGGCGGCGCTTGGTGGAGGGAGAGCAAGCGGCGGCCGGAGTAGAGAGAGGTGGCGGCGCCGAGGTAGGAGAGGAAGGGGGAGGAAGCAGTGAGGTGCGGCGGCGAGAAGAAAATGGAGGGGCAGCCGGAGAAGAGGGTTGAGATCGGGATAGGGGCGCGCCGGTGGAGTAGAGTAGAGAAGGGAGAAGGCGCGGTGAGGCGGCCGGAAAGGAGAGCAGCCGAGGGAGGAGCAGCCGGAGGAGTGGCGGAGGCGCACCGGTGAAGAGGGGAGCCGGGAAGAGGCGGCGCGGTGAAAGGAGAAGGCGGCGCACGAGTGGAGAAGGGGTGGCGCACCGGCGAGCTGCGGCCCAGCGCTCGTCGGCGACTGGGCGTGGAGAAGGAAGTGGGGGAGGAGAAGAAGGCGTTGGGGAGAAGAAAGAGATGCCGGGCTTGAGTTCTTCCCTGGCGGCGGCTGGCTATTGAAAGAGATGAGGATTTCGGCCATTTTGCAGATTAGCCCTCAAAATTTCTAGGGTTTACAAAAAGGTCCTTCCTTCTTATAATTTCTTCTGTAATAGACCTCCGGAGCTCCGTTTTCTTCGCGGATAGATCCCACATGTCCGTGCGACACGTACAATTATACGGAGCAGCCCTAGAATGCCTAATTTGTCGTTTATGCGCCTTGATCGCGCCAGCCTGCAGAAAAATACAGAAAAATGTAAAATGATCCATTTTGAGCAATTAAATATGGAAAAGCGTGTAAATGATGATAAATGATCTCGAAATACGAAAAATAATAGGGTAAAATAACATGTAAATATATATAAATATGACGCATGTCAGGAGGAAAGACAAAGGGGCGAATAGCTTGGCCCTGAGGCCAGCATCTCGGTTGTCGCTGTCAGCCTGTCACCGTGAGATCAGATAAAGATTGTCAGGGTCTCCTTAGAACGCAAGAGCTTTACATGAAACAGTTAAATTTTTATACAGATCGGGGAAAATTTGACGCTTTCCAAGCAGCCTAGCGAACGTACACCGACAGAAGATGCACCTTCAACTGCCTCCAATCTTTGCAAGAAAGAAGAGCATCAACCATCGAGATCTCACAGCAAAAACCCTCAACCATCTGTTTCCACGGTGGACCTAGACCAGCCCGGAAAAGCTTGGTAGTCCGGATTCAGTGGGCTGAGCCAATTTTGTAAGGCTCAGCGTCGAAAACTTTGGCGTGTTTGGTTTGGCGAATTAGACTGGAAGAAAATCTGATGAGCAAGTGAGGCTCTTCCCATCAGCTGTTGCATAGCCTTGGTTCAACGGTTGATGGAGAGGGTCTCCCCATAGAATTTCTTTCCTTCCCTGGCCGCGTCGTCATCCGAACCAAAGCCCAAGCCTGACCGAGCTGAGTGGTTTGCGTGGTTACCAACTCCTCCTCCTCGACAGCTGAAACAATATATAGAATGTGAGATAGGGTCGCCTGGCAAAGTAGAGTTTTTTTAAAATATAGTAGGGTTTGAGAATCAATTTCGTTGTCATGGTTTAAAATTTATGGATAAAAAAATATATAATGTATTGGAGTCCCTAAACTGACGCACATACGATGTGGTTACATGGTATAGTACTTCCGGTAATTGCTTAAGTAAACATTGATACTACTACGGTACATTGTGATGGAAGCATTGGACTAATGGCAGAATACATATATGTGCATCAAGGAACAATATGGCCGGCAGGGGGTTGCTATGGAATGCCTTGAACTACTACGTGAATCACGGCCATTTACTCTTCCTTGCAAGCTCGGCGTTGTACACCTTGCCTGTCGCCCTCGCCTTGGCCGCCAGTTCACGCTTTCTCTCACTCTCTTCCTCACGAGCCTCGAGCTCCCTACACCTACATGCCTCGAGATGAGCCTGTGTCTCCCGCCGGATACGGTCGTTGTGCTCTTCATCGTGGCAGCATTCCTCCATTCCCTTGCAGTGGGTCTTGGCGTCCCACTCCTCACAATCAAGAGTCCACTGGTCATGCAAGTGGATCTCTCGATCGATCCAACTACAGTAGGCACATAGCGGATTCGAAGACTACGGATAGACGAGAGAAGATTTTAGTGCATAGTTGTGGAGAGAAATGTTACGGGAATAAGTTGTAGCAAGTCCTTACCGGCTGGCGGTAGCGGCTCATGTCCCAATGGCGATTGGATATCCCATGCGTTGTTTGCACAACCCTAGTAGCGCATGCCGAGGCTGAGCCGCTGATTCAACTTGAAGAATTTGCATCCGTCCCTATACCAACAGAGGAGCGGCGTCTCCCCTTCGGGCAGTTCTTACGGTGAGTGCTTGGTTGCAATGTTGAGGTAGGGGTTGCTACTACGGGGGGTGTCATTGCGGGGATGTGTCCTTCTGGCATGCTCCCTTTGTTTGTTGCGGGCTAAAGAAGCCCTTGCGAGCCTACAGATCTCATCCCATTGGTTCTCCATTCGAGCTAGGTATTGTTGTAATCGTAATGCAGGAATACTGCGTTGGGGTAGTACATAATTAGTGATGCAGATCGACGGACGCGGTTGGAGCGTAAGTCAATTGAAGCAAATTTGGCGTGCACGATGCACTGGCCCCGGTGAGGAATCGTACTGCAGCCTTGCGTTGCATCGCTGTGTAAAGCTGCATCGCTAGGTCACATCGTAGTACAAAGCTACCTCCTTGGGTCACATCCTACGCAAAGCTGGCTCATTGGGTCACACCCTATGCAAAGCTGGCTCGTTGGGTCATGTCTCACGTCCTGTGTAAAGCTGGCTCATTGGGTCACATCACAAAGCTGTTTGGTTGGGTCACATCCTATGCAAAGTTGGCTCGTTGGGTTACGTCACTGCGAAAAGTTGCCTTGTTAGGTCATGTCAGTGCGGAAAGCTGTATCATTTGGCCCCTAAGGCCACATCCCACTCTGATGATGGAGGTGACATGGTCACTCTTCAAGCTAAAATATGACCTGCTGTGTGACAAAGCACATTGCCTCCCCCTCGGGCTATAAAATATATGACCCACCCCTTGAAAATAGGAGCACTCGACCTTGCCAACCATAGAAAGAAAAACATTCTCTGTCCTATAGTAACATATCATGGTAGACAGCGAGGAGCCTGTCCAACCAGGGTCACCGAAGTAAGATCTTCTCCTAGAAACGAGGGAGGACTTCCGCCCTAACTACCGCTTGATGCCAAACAAGCATGTTCAACCGATATAGCCACAATGTAGACATAGGGAGGACGCGGTCGTGTAGGTCTTGAATAGCCAGTTTGAAGGCAGACGACGTTTCTTTTGATGCCCACACTCTGGGGTACAGTTAACCAATAGTTTATTTTTTGTTATTGCTAATAGACCTTCGATGTTAACCCTGCTTTTCAGCAGGTGATGAAATGCAACTTTGTCCACTGGATCGATCCTCCCTATGAATGCCATGTTATGACGTACATAGATATATTGTGGAACCGAATCTTAAAGTTGGAGGCACGGATTGACAATCTCAATGAGGAGAACGATGACAACTACCAACAGATGCAGCACTAAAGGGGCAACGAGGAGATCATCAACATAGGAAGTTCCTATGATCCCACATGCCACTGCGCGAACCCTAGCTACATATTTGCGTGCTACCACAACGATGACCAGCCACGTCTAAGGCGCCCACCTCTGCAACACTCCATGTGGGTAGCGCCAGGCACCTTCTACTAGTAACCACACTCAGAGAAGTTTGTACCATGGTACTCACCCCTGTTGTATGCAATTATGTTCAATCTTGTAAAGCATATAACTAAATGGTGGACGCATTGTTGCGGTTGCCATTTATTGAGTGGATATTTCAGTAGTACGTCGCGTGCATTAAGCTAGAGGCATCAATATGCATTGAACAAACGAACATAATACAAAGGAGTACAACTAAGAATGCAATAGTACTAAAGACATTAGCGCAGGTGGAGAAGTGGTACATGTGATAATGTACAATGATTTATAATCTTGCTGCCACTTTGTACACTCGAAGAAGTGGTACCACAAACCATGCCGGTGTGCTTACTTGTCAGCAGGTGCCTTGCATCGTCTGGCTGTGTGGCCCTCTTGGCCGCAGCGCCCGCATCGTCTACCCAACGCCCCGGCTTACGCTTCGTCCATATCATTGTAATACGATGACTCTGTCGATGACCCTTCCCACCCTTCAGCATGTCAACATCTGGAATCTAGGTTCTCTATGCAATATCTAAGATGGCGAAGTTGCCCACAACTATGTACCCCCTAAGCTCACCACACCATACCTGTGTCACCTTCTTCTTCAAGAAGTACTCGAACATGAAGTTTGAAGGGACTATGTGCACAATTCTACTTGCGGCGAGGACATGAAAGCATGACTTGTGTAACAGTTTTGGCTTATTGCACATGCAATTAGATTTGTTCACATGATCTCCAAGGCATACCTTGTGGGTGACAAGAGAACGAGCTGTCCTAAATCTAACTCTATCCCGGAGGAGCACATCGAAACAATGCTCCGTATTGCCCGTCACGTATACCGTGGTGTGACTGGCCCTTTTCTGTCTTCGCCTGTATGTATGCTATAATTTTTGAATAGTACGATGTTTGTGGGTTGACTGCATGAAGCACGGTATTTGCTCTCTGAAATAGCCAATTGTGCTGTGCAGAACACCTTCCACGATGGCGACGAGAGCCTGAGAATGAAGGATCCTAAGAACTCAGTTGTACACCTCCGCAAGGTTAGTGATCATTATACCTTATCTTACGATGTCGGTGTTGTGCAGCAAGGACCACTTCTCCAATGGCTTTGCCTTAATCTAGTGGGAGAAGCATTTGATATTCCTTGAGGTTCTCCTCCACGGACCAGCAGGTTCAGGCTCCGCAAGTGGTGTGAGGTGTTTGGGTTGTGCCGCCCTAGGAATGGGCAGCCCCTTATTCCTCTCGCCGATGTGCTTTTTACTATGCTCATCCAATAGTGCCCATAGAGCGTCAAATTTATACTGCTGGTTCTACATAACTAGCCTCTTGAATAGCTTCATCAACGATTGCTTCGGGAGGTGCTTGAAGAAGTTGGCCTCCAGGTGGCGAATACACCATCTGTTCTTGATATCCGGCCAAGGGAATGGCTCCTTGGGGTCTTACTTTCTTACGACCTTTAGCATCCTAGCATGACGATCATGGATTACGCAAACACCAGGATGAGCTCCAACAACTCTCACCCTCACATGTCGAAGAAACCACAACCAACTGTTGTAAATCTCAGTTTCGACGAATGTGATGGCCAAGGGAAAATTTTGATTATTGCCATCAATGTCAATGGTCGTAAGGATCTAGCCCTTGTATTTTTCGGTCAAAAATGTCTCGTCAACTGAGATCACAAGCAGCATATGCCTGAAAGCCTCGATGCAGGCACCAAAGGCTAAGAAGGCCCTCTGCAATACCGCAAAAACTTGGCAGCGTTGTAGATGGCTTGTCCTTTACAGCAGTGTACGTGCCTGGGTTTCTGTCCTGCAGCACCTGAAGCATACGAGGAAGGTTGTCGTACATCGCCTCGAAAGACCTGGACCATCTTTTCAAAGCCTTCTGGTTCGTACGCCATGCCTGCGTGTAGCTAGTCTTGTACTTAAATTTCTTCTTGATAGACACCATGACGTGCTTGGCCTCCATGTCCTTCTCTACTATCTCTCCATTCATCAAATTGGCTATGAAGGTCAATGTTAGGTTACGATGCATCTGCAAAACACTACTGAGCACGCAGACGTGCGGCTCCATCTTCAAGACAATCTAGCAAGTCTCATACTTTGATCTATGTGCGTGCACCCGCCAAGGACAACCGGTCTGCTCATTCTTGATGGTGTACTACTTCTAGCTAGATTGATAACCCGGAACATCCGCTACATGGACAGTGCTCACAGCTTAATGGCATCCTGCAAGGATGCTTTGTTAGCAAACGTTGAGTGCAACCGAATCTCTGTGCCATGGTACTCCCACGGTGATTCGTGGTCGTCATGCGCAGCAACACCCTCATCGTCAAACATGTTCCATTTCTGGGGATGGGAGCTTCGTCCTCATTGGAACTGTCTTCATCGTCCTCCTGTACAGCTTCCTCTTCAGCCCAAGTCCTCTAGTCATCGCTCTTCATTTGACACACCATGTACTCCATATACTCCCCTTCATTACCCTATCCTATAGGCTCACCATGCGCTGACCAATCTTCCTCTACTGCATCTACCACATCAGCCTTGTCATGAGCAACATCCTCCACACCCTCCATAACATCGGCCTTCAGGTCCTCTTCTTCACCAACATGTTGGGCGCCCGAGTTGCTCCTACCACCCGAATGATATCCATTGGCAGGGCCTTTTACAGCTTATTTTAGGCACGGTTACACAAGCAGAATACACTTGTATCCACGGTGTCATCAACTTTCTAGAAAGCCCTTCCACACAACCATGCGCATCAGTCTTCTCAACTCTCATCTAATGTGCGTGGGAGACCGACTCCAAAACCCTTGTATAACGATGCTGAACACCTCAGGGTCTAAGGAGAAGCTGTGGGTGAGCTAGTACATCACATCTGTGATTTATGCATTCTTGCCATCTAGCTGTACCAGAGTGACCTGCGAAAAATTGCTCAAGTCAACACCGTACAGACCTTCATGAATGGTGCCAACACCGTAATGCACTTTCAATCTAGTGGGTATCGGCATGGATGATGTGTGCCTGGAAATATTTTCAATATTGCAACTAGTCAAATTGCATCACACGTTATGAAAGAACTGCTATACTATAATTTACATTTCCATTGCCCCGTGGAAACATCATTATATTGTTTTTTCTTTCATTTTTTCAAATCAAAAATTTTCATTTTAATTTACGGGGACATATAATATGCTATGCTGATTTGGAGAATTTACATAACCCCGACAAAATTAATTAATAATTAAGTATGCGATATACTGATTTAAATTGCAATATATCAGTTTTAACGGTACATGTGAATTTTCAATGTACTTACGACATTCCTAATTAAATTTGCATTTTAACGTCACTAGAAAAAAATTTCACAGTACTCTAACATGCTACGGGATCCTCACAATTAAATATTCGCAACGAAATAAATTACTCATACGTGCACTTCTCCTCCCTTTTATTTTCTTTCTCCTCTCTTTTTTGCTTTTCTTTCCAGCCATCAAACCCAAATTATACTATTTTTTTCTCTAATATAATTTTCTACGGATGCTAGTTATGCTATATTTTACACTAAAAATCTATTTACTTCCTACAAAAATATAGACTAAAAGATAAAAAAGTTTACCTTACGAACGAATCTCTCCTCGCAGAAATAGCGAAACCTCTTCTTCTCCCTCTCCCTCTCCTCTTCTCTCCTCTCCTCTTTTTTTTTCTTTCTTTCCTCTTCTCTCCTCTCTTTCCATTCTTGCACTCGGCCGGCACTCGCGTTTGTGACTTATATAGTCCATCCAATCGCCGAATAATTGGGCGACAACATTTACTGTCTCATCGTTGGGCGACTACTTGCGTGTTACTAGGCCGTTGGGCGACTGGACGACAGATAGTAGTCGTCTAACAGTTGGATGGCAGGGGGTTACTTCTGTAAAAAGTAAAACACATATACAATTTTGTATTTTTGAATAAAAAATAATTATTTAAAAAATTTCCATTCCGTGAACCAAACAGATCAAAATGTTTTCATTGGACTGGGCCTGTGATGATCTGGTCTTCTGACGATGGTCTGTTAGGCCAGTCTCAGTGGAAGTTTCATCTGCATTTAATAGGCTGCCACATAGGCATTTTTGATGATATGGCAACATTTTTAAAAAGAGAGAGAAGAAGTGAGTTTCATCTAGATGAAACTCTCTTGGCACGATTACCAACTCTATATGAGTCATGAAATTAAATGTCTATGAAACAATAGAATGAAACCATGCATTGAGGATGGATGTTTCATCTATGTTTCATTTTATTTTACATGATGTGGCAGTTTTGAAAACAACGTCATGAAACTCTACACTGAGAATGGCCTTATAGGCCCCGTTCGGCACAGCTCTAGCTCCAAGATCTATACTGGATCTGTAGTTTGTTGACTAAATTAAAGTGATTTAAATATTTTTATTTAATATATAATATAAATGAAATGAGTCATGTAAATGCACTTAACATACCTGCAACTCTAGATCCAGAATTTTCTAGAGCTACAGATGACAAGCTCTAGAAAATCTATATATTTTCTAGAGCTAGAGCTCTGCCAAACGGGGCCATAATTCGAACCTGCAGTACGGCAAAGTTTGGGTGCGAATCGGAGTGCGTTGTTTGTCCTAAACTATGGCCGGACCAGAACTGATGCCTAATAATGGGTATGGAGCCGGTGATTTGGCCTTGTCTCCCGTCTAATGGAAGCTTCCCCTATCGTCTAATCAACTGAAACAACATGGTCGGGTTCTTTTTATTTTAGCTTACCACTTTTTATACCGTAAGTAACTTTAAATAGTGTGTTTTTTTAAAATAGAGTTTATAGATAGATTATAGTAGCTAATGTACTGAGTTCAATTATATTGATCAAAATTATATATAACTATTTTTCTCTATGTACTGTCTCTTGTAAACAATTAAAATACAAAAACTATAAACCAAAATCCAAATCCACAACTCGAAAGAACCACCCATGTTCTTTATTCAACAGACCAATAATCAATAAAGGAGACAACAAATTAACAGAACGCTCAGACTTCACTGGAACAAGTCTGCAGGGAATCTGACCATGTGGCTGTAAAAAAAAACTAGTAGCCCAAACACACTGTAACTTTAAGAACGTACTACTACTGCTTCCAGCTTCCCTTGAACAAACCAAAGACGCCCTATATGGCCACATACGTGTGATATCATCAAAGAACCTGCACGAATCTGATGTCAACATGTATCTATGGACACTTGATCAGCGGCCGGAGGACAGGGCGGGAAGGTGGTCCTCGGTGCTGTTCGGCGCCGTGGGCTGCTGGAAGCTGCCGTATGATGATGTTTCGTGCGTCGCGTGTGCCGAGGTGCCATTGCCCGTGCCTGCGTAGCTGCTGCTCGTCACCTCGATGTCGCTCAGCTCGAAGTGCGCTCCCCCCTCCGGCGGCCACACGAAGGTCGGCTTGAACTGCGGCACATCCGGCGGCGGCGCCGACTTGGACACGATCTGCAGCACCTGCGGCATGGTCGGCCGGTCCACGGGGTTCGGGCTGCTGCACGCCAGGCCGAGGAGCAGAAGCCGGTTGGCCTCGTCGACGTTGAACCCGTCGGTGCCGAGGCTCTGGTCTACCGCCCCGAGCAGCGCCCCCCGGCCGTGCAGCCGCCACACCCAGTCCGACAGCAGCGGGCAGTTCGGGTCGCCGAGCAGCGCGCAGCGGCCGGTGACGGCCTCGAGGACGAGCGCGCCGAAGGCGAAGACGTCCGTCTGGCGCGTGGCCTTGTGGCCGACGGAGTACTCGGGCGCGATGTACCCGCGCGTGCCGGCGACGCCGAGGTCGGTGAAGGAGTTCCGGTCGGACTCGATGACGCGCGCGAGGCCGAAGTCGCCGAGCCGCGCGCAGAAGGACTCGTCGAGCAGGACGTTGCTCGCCTTGATGTCGCGGTGAAGCACCATGCGGCCGTACTCGTGGTGGACGTAGTGGAGGCCCGACGCGACGTCGGCGACGATGCCGTAGCGGCTCTCCCAGCTGAGCACGGCGCGCTGCTCGTGGACGCCGCGCCGGAACAGGTGCTGGTCCAGGCTGCCGTTGGGCATGTACTCGTACACCAGCAGCAGCTGCCCTTTCTTGTAGCACCAACCTATAACAAAACGCAAACAAGACGTTCATAACCCACACATACCAGTACATCACATCACTGTAGCTCATCTATTCATGCCGTTCAAATGAAATGGACCACACAGGTACTAATTAACGTCTTCAAAATTTCACTACAGTTTTTTTAAGAGAGAATCACTCACTACAGTTTAATCAGTATACAGTGACGTCGAATAGAAAATTCAAAGAGCCTGAAAATTATATCGCTAGGATGGTCGAATAGAGTTCAGGTTTCGTGCAACAGATGCGAATATTAAGTTGTTGGCACGTAAACGATTGCTGAAACGCCAGGATCCGAGTAGAATACTGCTCTCTAGTTTTCCATTGCGACTGACTTGTCAATGCATTAATACATGGGAAGTTAATTATTCAGACTAAACTTGTTTAAGCAACTACAAGCCCATAAATAACTAGGGAACGATTAGGAGTTAGGATCAGGGAAAACCTTTCCGAAATTTTTTTTTGCCCATACTAATAAATCCGAAATTCGGAAATTTCAAAAAAAATCTCAGAAAATTTTGTTCAAAATTTTTTAATTTTAAATCTGATTTTTAGTAGAAATAGAAAAACAAAAAAAATAGTGTTGGATTTGGGGTTTGAACTCAAGACCTAGTGCGCACCAACCACTATCCTTACCACTAGGTTATCTAAGTACTTTTTACTAAATATTGGTTAAAGAATTTAGTTAAACTCTAAATTTCGAACTGAAATTTGGTCGAAATTGTTTTCACTTGCTAGGACTAAACCATTTCGTTCTAGTCGAGTCTCGGTTGATGAACAATGATCAGCTAAATCCTGATCAAGCATACTGGTAAATCTCAAGTATGAACCATCATTCTGAATTCTAACGAACTGAAACTATATAAGATGAAATTAAGTATTTCGCGTACCAATGAGAGGGACGATGTTTTTGTGGCGCAACCGGTTGATGATGTCAACCTCCATGACGAAGTCTTCGACGCGTTTGGCGTCATCGCGGATGAACCTCTTCACCGCCACCTCCATTGCCTCCGGCCGGCCATCCTCGACGGGGAGCAACCCCTTGTACACCATGCCGTACCCTCCTTTCCCCAGCCGCTCGTCGAAGTTCTTGGTCGCCTTCCTCAGCTTCTTGTACGCGAACTCCCTTGGCATCCCGGGGAGGTTGTTCAGCGTGTACTCCAGCTGCTCCTGCCTCCTCTCCATCGACCGCCTCGCCAGCGACATTCGGATCAGGAAGAAGGCGACAATGGCGACGGCGACGGTGGCGGGCACGAAGACGGCGACGAGGATTTTCCACACCTTGCTCTTCTTCTCGGGGAAGATCTCGATTGTCAGGGTCCAGTCCAGGATGCAGTTGAGCTCGATGGTGGCGCCGGTGGACGCCGAGAAGCCGAGGTACGACGTCTCGGGGACGTGCTTGCTGAGGTCCAACGGCGCGTCCAGGACGGGAGAGGAGGGCTTTTGCCTGCCCCTAAGGGCCATGTACACCGATATGTGCCGGGCTACGCCGTCGTACTCGATCCAGACGGTGTAGTTGGCGGCCGTCGCGTTGTTTGTTGCTATCGCGATGTTGAAGTTGTGAGGGCTAGTTCTTTAGGATCTCTAGGCTAGATCTAGCGGGGCTTTTCTCATTTTGGGGTTCGAGTTCTTAAGGGCTACACTAAGAGGGAGAGGGGTACCAACCTTCGGGTGCAGAGGAAGCAGAAGCGGCCATCGCGGGTTCGTTGATGAAGATCTGCGCACGGGCAGCGACGGTCGGGGTAGAGGTTCTGGGTTCCTCTGAGACGTGTCCCGGGCGGCGGCGTCTCCCTGGCGGCGGTGAACGGCGCCGGTGGTGCTTCCCGTCGGCTCGCTCCCTCTGCTGATCGGGTCTAGGGTTTGTAGGTGGGGTGACGGCGGCGCGGTCAACCTCGTGATCTGTGCCGCCCGGCCCCCACCTCTGTATTTATAGCGCTGGCGACAGGGGCCCACCACCAAGCAGGGCGCCCCGATCGTATGATCAAAGGTCGGGCTTTGGCGTTGGGCCAAAGCCCCGAGATCACTCTAACATTCTCCCCTTGATCTCGGTCTATACTTTATCTTTAATTACTTTTGACTTTACACATTCCATCACAGATTAGTGCATAGAACATGTCTCATCGTCACGGTCAATCGCCGATAGATTCAACAGTTACAATACACCTCTCTGTTCTGAAACAGTTACTTTAATCTTTGGGCCATCTTTTAGTCCAGGAATCATAGGCTTTCCCTAAACCCATGCCGCTACATGTTCTCTCGAACACGTTGGGTGGTAAGCCTTTGGTAAGCGGATCCGCTAACATCTTTGCGGTACTTATATGCTCTAGACTTATAATTTGATCCCGAACTTTATCTTTCACAACATAGTACTTTATGTCAATGTGTTTGGCAGCACCACTTGACTTATTGTTGTGGGCATACGTTATCGCGGGTTCGTTATCGCAGACAACTTAAGTGGTCTATTGATGTCGTCAACCACTTTTAAACGGGTATGAACTTCTTTAGCCGCTCCACCGCCCGTAGCCTCATAACATGCTACAAACTCGGCATACATTGTGGACGATGTAGTGACGGTTTGTTTTGAGCTTTTCCACGATATAGCTCCTTTAGCGAGTGAACACATATCCGGATGTAGACTTTCTATCATCTCCTTAAAATCGAAATCCGTATACCCCACTATATGGAGTGAATCGATCTTCTGTATGTCATCATGAGGCCTTTTGTTCCTTGCAAATAACGCAAGACTTTCTTTATCAATTTCCAATGTTCTATTCCGTGATTGCTCGAATCGCCAAGTAACCCGTAACAAATGCTAAGTCGTATGTGTGCACACTTGAGCATCCGTAAGCTTCCGATACCAAGCATATGGAACCGCTTTCATTTGCTCGAGCTCAGATCTGGTTCCTAGGGCATTGAAAATCCCCATATTCATCGCCCTTGACTATAGGTGCAGTGAAGGACTACATTTATGCATACCAAATTTCTTTAAGACTTTCTCTATGTATGCCTTTTGTGACAATCCCAATATCCCTTGTTTCTATCCCTTGAATTTCGATCCCTAGAACGAACGACTTCACCAAGATCTTTCATATCAAGTTTGAGGACAAAACTTCTTTGTTTCAGAGAGTGCATCGACATCACTACTAGCTAGTAGGATATCATCCACATACAGGATTAGGAAGATAAACTTCCCATCTTTAAATTTTGCATAAACACAAATGTCCTCAACATTCTCTTTAAACCCAAATTTTCTTATTGTACTCACAAACTTCAAGTACCACTGTCTTGAAGCTTGCTTTAACCATATATTGATTTCTTTAGCGGCATCCCATTCTTTCATTTCCTTCCATGACAAAACCTTTCGGTTGTGCCATAAACATTTTCCTCCAAATCCCCATTAAGAAATGCCGTCTTTACATCCATCTCGATAACTCTAAATCATAATGTGCTACTAATGCCATTATGATTCTCAAGGAATCTTTACATGAGACCGAGAAAATGTCTCATTGTAATCAATCCCTTCTCTTTATGTAAAGCCTTTGCCACAAGTCGCGCTTTATGTCTTTCTACATTCCTTGGGAGTCATGTTTAGTCTTGTAGACCCATTTACACCCTCACTGTTTTGGCTCCTTTAGGAATAATTTCCAAGTCCCGCACTTTATTAGTCTTCATGGACCTCATCTCCTCTTCCATGGCCTCAAGCCATTTTGAGGAATTTTCGCTTCATGGCTTCTTCAAATGAGGTGGGATCATCCTCCATTTGAAATTCCTCTGTATGATAAATCTGATAATCATCGTAAATAGCCGATCTTCTTACTCTTTGAGACCTCCTGGGGCCTCCTCATTTGGTACATCTAATGCTTGAGGTCTTGTTGCTCCCTCATCCGTGGCAATAGGTTCTATATGGTCCTGAAGAATGTGTTCTTCATTCTCATTCATTGTTGCCACAGAGGAACAATAACAGTGTGCCGCACCACAGTGTCTTGCACCGTTGCAAATGATGAGGTAGTGTGAAGAATGGATCTTGAATCATCTGAGGGGCGATACACCCGCTTCTCTTCAAGGTCAATCTCACGAGCTACCATGCTCCCTCATCATTTCATCCTCTAAGAAGACAGCGTGTCTCGTTTCTACAAACTTTGTGTATCTGTCTCAAAGAGAAACGATAACCTTTGACTTTTCGAATGAAATGGCAACTTCGCTTTGGGATCAAGTTTCCCAAGGTTTGGGTTAAATACTTTAGCCTCAGCAGACTCCTCCCACACACGTAAGTGGTTTAGTGAGGAACTCTTCCTGCTCCACAATTGCACGGTGTTTTGGGCACCGACTTACTAGGCACTCGTTGAGAATATGAATGGCGGTTTTCAACGCCCCATCCATGAACTCAATGGGAGTGTGGAGTAGCTCATCATGCTTCGCACCATATCCATCGAAGTACCTTTTCACTACTCCATTTTGTCGAGGTTCGCCCGCATGGAATATCTGGGCCACTATTCCATTTTCCCGTAAAAACCTCGCAAAAGGTCCAGAACTTGTCCATATGGGGTATGTCGATCCGTAGTACTCCCCCACGATCCGATCGACTATCTTAATCTTTAAATCGTGTTGGTTTTCAATTTCATTCTTAAATATCTTGAATTTATCCAAGGCTTCATTTCTTTCTTTAATTGGATAAATATATCCATAACGGAGTAATCATCTGTGAATGTTATGAACGAGTCATATCCATCCACACTTTTCACAGAAAAGGACCACAAATGTCAAATAATTTGTAGAACTTCTGTGCTTCTTTTAGCGTCTTTTTAATTTTCTTTACATATTTTCCTTTAATGCATTCTCTCGCATTGTTCTAAGTCCGAGAACTCTAATGGAGGAAGAATATCATTCTTAACTAGTCTTTCTATTCTCCCCTCGAAATATGGCCTAAACGACAGCAAGCCATAATTTCGACGACTCATCTAGAGTTTGAGCATCTTGTAAGCTTCCGACAATGAGCATATGGAACTTCTTCTATAGGTGCGGTGAAGGACACATTTATTACCAAATTTCTTTAAGACTTTCTCTATGTATGCCTTTGTGACAATCCAATTCCCCTTGTTTCTATCCGGTGAATTTGATCCCTAGAACAAGCAGAGCTTCACCAAGATCTTTCATATCGATTTGTTTTGTTTCCAAGTGTGATCGACATCACTACTAGCTAGTAGGATATCATCCACATATGTGATTAGGAAGATAAACTTCCCATCTTTAAATTTTGCATAAACACGATTGTCCTCAACATTCTCTTTAAACCCAAATTTTCTTATTAGAATCACAAACTTCAAGTACCACTTTCTTGAAGCTTGCTTTAACCCATATATTGATTTCTTTAGCGGCATCCCATTCTTTCATTTCCTTCCATTACATTTGTAGACGAGGATTTTCCACACCTTGCTCTTCTTCTCGGGGAAGATCTCGATTGTCAGGGTCCAGTCATCATGGATGCAGTTGAAGCTCGATGGTGGCAATACCAAAATATCTTGAATTTATCCAAGGCACATTCTTTATTAAACGCCGCATTCCTTGCCATGGAGGAAGAATAGCCGATTCTCCCCTCGATTGCAATCTCTTTCGTTTCTGTTTATAACCATCGTTGTCCAAATTTGACACACTAATCAAATTCCTCTGAAAGAGGGTACAAAAGGACATCTCTAAGTAAAAGAGTGGAGCCATTAGCTAATTCTAATGAAAGATCGCCAACGGCTTCAACTTCAAATTTTCGACTCCATTTGCGACTTTAACGCATGCGTAGTCCTCGTCGAGAATTAGCAACATGAGCAAGTTGCCAATCCACCAAGTGGATTTCAATATTTCACATACAGCATTCATTAATAAAGGTAATAATGTTCGGCGACAATCCTTCTTGTAATGTCCCGTCTTCTTGCAGTGAAGGCAATCGGTCTTTGTCTCTGACAAATTTGTTCTGTTGAGGCTGATGTACGCAGGCTTTGCCCTTGTTCTTTGAGAAGGGGTTATCGTTGTAATTCTTTTCTTGTTTTCCTCACAAAGTTGATAGCACCACCATGTGAGGATTTGATTCTTTCCTCCTCTTGCACGCACATGGCTATGCACTTTTCCATGTCCCATTTTTCGGTCAGATATTATAGTTGACAACAAAAGTGTCAAACTCTTTTGGCAAAGAAGCAAAACCAAATGAATAAGGAACTCATCCTTGAGAGCCAAATCCATCGGTTTGTTTAGATGCCAAGTTGCTCATTCTAAGAATGTGCTCTCTTATGCCATTGCCACCGCCTGAATACCTCTCCTTGTGCTTAATCACCGTGTAGTCATAAATCTTTGAAGAGATGAGGCGACTCTTTATTTTGTCAAGGTATTCAAAGGATGTGTCACATTCTCGCAATTGAGCCCGTAATAGCGAGCTCAATTGTGTTTTTTATCACAGCCATACATTTCTTGTTGGTCGTGGTCCATTCTTATGATCAAGATCATAAGACATCCGTAAGGAGCATGATCCTCTGTCTTTCTCGCCATGCGATGTCATCCTCATTCTGTTCCCTCACCGCGCCAAAGGCTCGGTGGGACGTGTCTTGAGTGAGGACCCACCCACCTCACCAAGATAAAAGCTAAATCTAACTTTTCTTCCACTCTCCATAATTATCACCTTTGAGAGTGGGGATTTCTCTAATACAACTCATCAAGTTGTATCCTCCTCAAGAAAAAAAATATTTCAAATGCAAGTGAGAACGTAACATCAAAATTATATGTCTTATTTCCAACGTTGGTCAAAATACGACATACAATTTAAAAACAATTCTATCATACATTAAATCTACATCACCGTTAAGTAAATAGAAATAATGCATGAAATCAACATTAAAAATTTATAATATCGATATTAACAACGAAAATAACGATATCATAAATCTGCAGAATTTTTATCTATTTTTCCAAAATTAAATTCTCCGTTGGTTCAATTTAATAATGAAAGACAATCAATATTAACCTTTTGCAATGAAATCGTAATTATTCTAAAAGAATTCAATATTCGAAGCATCATGACTATACTCTTTTAATCTCTGAAAATTTAACACGTTGGTGCAAAATTTTCGAAATTTTGGGTCAAATTTCAATCAAATTCATCAAAAATGCTACTGAAAAACAATAAATATCAAAATCGATTTTTATCGTGCAAAACGCCATTTGGCCGTTCCACACGAGCGCGCCTCGCGCGGCGAACGCGCCGCCTACGCCACAGCGCGCGCTCTCTTCTTCTTGCGCCGCCGCGCCGCCGCGCCGGCCAACCGGGCTCGGCGGGAATTCACTCGCCGCGGGCGAATCCGCCAGCGGCTCGGCGCGATCTCAGCCGCCCGATGCCATCCGACGGCTGCGCGCTGATCTCGCCCGATCAAAACCGGTGCGGCGGACACCTCAAACCCTAAAACATTCGCCATCTCCTCTCTCTCCACGCCCGAACGAAGGAGCGGCGGCGGCGCGATTGCATCCACGCCGCGGAGAAGGAGAAGAAGCGCGCCGCCGGGCCTTCGCCGCGCGTCGCGCTTCCTCGAGAGGAGCGCGCCGCCGTCAGCGGCTTCCGTTTGCGTTCCCTCCGAGCGCGTGCTCGGATCGCCCCACTTTCGGCCGATCTCCCGCGCGCTGCCCCTTCTGGTCTTTTCTTTTCTTTCTTTTCCTGTAGATCTAAACGCTAGGTGCTCTGATACCATTGTGAGGGCTAGTTCTTTAGGATCTCTAGGCTAGATCTAGCGGGCTTTTCTCATTTTGGGGTTCGAGTTCTTAAGGGCTACACTAAGAGAGAGAGGTACCAACCTTGGTGCAGAGGAAGCGGCGGCCATCGCGGGTTCGTTGATGAAGATCTGCGCACGCCGGGGTAGAGGTTCAGGTTCCTCTGTCCCGGCGGCGTCTCCCCCAGCGGCGTGAACGCGCCAGGTGGTGTCCTCGATCCAGCTCCTCTACGTCGGGTCTAGGGTTTGTAGGTGGGGTGACGGGCGCGGTCAACCTCGTGATCTGCGCCTGTTCTGTTGCTAGCGGCGCGAGGTTGACCAACGGCCGGGCGCCGATCGGCGAGCGCGATCAAGAAGTTGGGCTTTGGCGTCACTCGCACAGAAGTCGTTGGCCGTCTTGTTGGACCGGACTGTGCCGATGTCGAGGCCAACGTGGTTGTTGTTCGGGTCGTAGCTCTGGTTGAACGTGTCGAACTCGATCGCCACGAATTTGTTCTTGGCCGGGTTCTCTTCTAACGTCGCGTTGGTGAGGCCGAGGTAGCCGCCGTCGCTGCCCGGGGGCGGCCCGTCGAGTGAGGGCGCGATGAGGAAGGCGAGGCCCTCGCCGGGAAGCGCTTTGTCGTAGAAGACGTTCATGGAGAAGGTGCTGTTGAAGGACACGACACGGACACGCTGAGCCTGGCCGGTGCCGTTGCCGTTGCTGCCGCCGCCGGAAGCCGCCGCCGCATGGGTAGGGCTCTCGTCGTCGAGAGGACGCCACAGGGTGAAAGGCTGGTGGAGGAGGATGGAGCCGGACTTGTTGACGAGGAAGCCGTCGTTGTGGCGGCTGTCCGGCGTGAGCTGCAGCGCGCCGCTGCTGATGCCGGAGTTATTGTTGAGCAGCTGCAAGGCGCCCACCGGCGCCGAGTCGCTCTGTTGGAACGAAACGTACTCGTAGCTCTTGAGCCGAAGCCGCTCCTGCGGCGACGGCGGCTGCAGCTGCGCGCGGCAGACAACGACGCAGAGGAAGCAGATGACGAGGCGCGGCAGAGACGAGCCGCCACGCAGACAACGATACGCATACGCCATGCGCGCGCGCGCGTCGTAATGGGGGGTGGAAAAGTGCAGGAGAAAAAGGCGAGTGCGTAGGGGAGGAATCCACGGCTTCCGTGCACCAGCTTTATATATGTTGCTGCCGATCTAGCGATTTGCACCGGCGGCGTTGGTGTTAGTTGGTGCCACTGCCGCGACAAGAGAAGCTGCACGGTAAATTCCTCTCGCCGATCGAGGCGAAATATATTAGGATTAAGGAACCAGGAAACGTGCAGTACAGCAACGTACGAGCTGATCGTAACAGGCTACTAGAATATTTGTGTGCAGAATGGTAGCATGGTCCGGTCTAACTGTAGAACTCCCCAGCTTTTTCTGTACGTTCATATCACAGAGAAACTATATACCAGACATGTTACAGTAGGATAAGGTTTGGGATGCATGGTCAATGTGTGACTTTCGTATTCGTCACGAGCTCGAATGCCTGGGTCGCCGTCGTGCGTGACGTGCGGCATGCTACAACAGCACCACCGGAGCAAACGCCAATGAGGTCCCACCTGTCTATATATGCCTTCTGTGTTGGAACTTTGCTCATGACTTGCACAGTCGAGGTCATCTTTTTTAAAGTCGCGAAGTGAACCACCTCACATGCGTATATAGTCTAAACTATGAACACGGCTTAAAATGGGGTAGCGCCAGTGAATACAAGATCCTAGTTTTGCAATCTTTTCAATCGTTCGATCATGAGATGCTAGTGACGCTACCTTCCCAATCCATTCATGGAACGGAATTCATTCCAAACATTCATATCGAGTGCTAGCTTAGACCATAAGTTCTCACGCTTCTATTTTAAGAGCAGCCCTCGACTCATATGCTCCTTTCCTTTTCTCAAACAAGAACGTAAATCCATGACTTCTTGCACAACAACAACTAGTCTTAAGAGCAACTCCAAGAGAAGAGCTAAATCATTTTCTAAAGGTAAATTTGGCTATTATTGGAGAAAAAACGTCTCCAATAGACTCTGTAAATGACTCTCCAAATTTAGTAGCTCTCCATCCCTCCTCCTTCGCTCTCTATTTTTAGATAGCCTACCTCGCTCACCATCCAGCCTCTTGGCGCGGTCGGCGTTTCCTTCCCGCACGCTGCGCCCCATTCCCGCGCGTACGCGACCCACCGCGCGCCCTCTAGTTTAGATAGCCTGTTGGAGTAGTCTTATTTTTTTGGGTGAGATTCATTTTAGAGAATAGCTAAATCACTAAATTTAGATACTTCTTTTGGCTAATCTCTTGGAGTTGCTCTAGCATGTTTAGGTAATTCCATAATTGATTCACATGTTAATCTTTAGAGAGCAACTACCAAACGGTATACCGTTGGGAGAATTTTCAACAGTATAGGATGTACCTCGTCACTGGTTACTGTCGCCGCGTCACCCCAGGCAGCTGCGCACGCTTCCTTCGTCACCCCACCCCCTCCACCACTGATAGACAATAGCATCAAAACTGAATTTTTATATATAATAGTTTTATGATTTTATAATAGCATATAAATACAAAAAGTATCATCAAAACAATGTGGTGGAGAAATCAATATCCAAAATATCATATATTTTCAAACAGAAAAAGTATTAGACAATTGTTCCATTAGTACATACGAATGGTACCCGGAAATTTCTTGTACTTCAAGCTATACGTTAGATGTATCAAAGCTACTCTACACGCAATTTTGACTCGTGCAAGATACGTTGGAACAGTACCTATATATATTCAGGGTTTTTTTTTCCCAATATGAAGTCAACACTTGCACGTGTAAGAGCCCAATCCTGTACCACCATCACTAGGAACAATTTCCCCTTTTTTTTTTGCTGCTTTGATATTTTCCTGCTTCGAGATGTTGCATTGAGCTTTTTGGGATTAAGTGATAAGAATTACACAGGTGACGAGTGCGTGCTCTCATAATTAAACTTATCACGATCAATAATGTTTTGGTTTACACACTTGGAATAAACAAGAAACCATTTCTATATTTCTATTCAGATGATAAAGAATTTTCCAACTCGTTGATTGGCTTGTGAATAATTCAACCAACATTTTTCTCAGCGCTTCTTGGCAGGATTATAGCAAATAACAAATCCCATCGACATTGCACCGCGTTTACCAATCTTTAGAAGAGAGATGATTGATATCTTCAACTGCACAGTAATATGTGATCATCTTCTCTGTTCTATTCTTGACTGGTGTGTAAGCCTTGCCGAACTCTCACGTCTCAGCACTTGACTGCTAATACAGTGAAGTACCTGCCTGGGACTTCCTCTGTCCTTAAGTTTGTTAGATTGTCAAGTCTTGAGTATTTAAACAATCCCTTCATACTAAATACTAATACCTTGCTTACTCTTTCGCCAATTCCTACGTAACGACGGGGATGTCGACAGGCTCACAGCACACAAGGATACATAATCCCTTATGCATTGTGAAGTTTCCTCTGAAATGTAGAGAATATATGTCTTGCCTGCTGGTAATGTCTAATTTCTTTATGTTGAAATACGTAACTTATTCTGAACAGTTGCTCACTTGTTCATATAGGTACCTCACATCTAGGGAAATATTTAAATCTAAAAGGACATTAATAATTTAATACCAAACTTTTTTTAATGAGCAGTGTTCATTTAATTTGGTGAAGTGCATTATGTCATTGATAGACATATCACTCAGTATGTTTTTCCTTTTTCAGATTAATTTGTGGCGAAGTCAAGCTCTCAGCAGTACTGAATTGGAAAAGAAATCAACTGGTCACCTATATATAAAAAAGAAACTCGGTTCATTT
Organism: Dendrocalamus sinicus; assembly: GCA_036346575.1. Lineage (NCBI taxonomy): Eukaryota > Viridiplantae > Streptophyta > Magnoliopsida > Poales > Poaceae > Dendrocalamus > Dendrocalamus sinicus. The sequence goes on from CM070664.1 coordinate 7,558,272, forward strand.
TGTCTGGCAAACACAAATAGTTAAGTCCAAGTGTCCAATTAATTTGCTGGTGATGGGCATAAACAAGGAACCTCCGAACTACATCACAATCCTCACCAAATCACAAAACAAATGGTCAATAATAGTCTATATCCCTATTTAAAATAGTTCGATAATATGTTATCAACCATAATTTAGACCCCTAAACGCGATAGTTCGATAATATGTTATCAACCATAATTTAGACCCCTAAACGCGTTCCCAGGTACCTAACAAGTAACAACTAACAAATACCAGTGGGACGACAAGAGGATTGTCAATAACAAATACCAGTGGGACAACAAGAGGATTGTCAATACGAACAACTAACAAACCCCTTCAAAAACAAGTACGCATATGTTTTAACCAGAAAGCATGTGCCACTTTTGATCTTATTTTCAGCCATCTACGTCAAAAAGAATATTATGCTATCTCTTAGATTCCATTTTTCCCCAAGCCCATCTGCGTTAAGAATACGAGACCTGACATTTTCAACAGGTCTTCAGGAAAATAGCTCTCTTGCAGACATAACAAGTTCACTGTTGAACCAACTTTCACATTTCTGGGTTGCATAGCGTTGAAGTCGGAGAATATTGCCCGCATTTACCTAACAATTGAAGCCTTTAGAGTAAGGGGTGAAAACGGGCCGGGTATTTCCCACCCGCCCACCCGCCCGTATTAAAACGGGTCAAATTCGGGTCGTAAATTCGGGTACCCGGAATATTATACGGGTATCGGATCCGAATACGGGTATTTTTGGCGGATACGGTATCGGGTTCGGGAGGTCGGTATCCGACGGATACGGATTATCCGGTATAAAATTCGGATATTACCCGCTTACCTATTCGGGTATTACCCGGATTACTTTGCCAGTCGCCGGCTCATCAGATCATCCGAACTCAGTCACCGATTCCCCACCGCCAAGCCACACCAAGCACAAGCGACAGCAACCCAGCCATCCCAAATCCTTTCCCATCCCAACCCCAACCGTAGATTGAGGCGGCGCAGATCGCCTCGGGCGATCATGGCGGCGCCACCAACACTCTCCGCGCGGCGGCGCAAACCGCCATGACCGCGGGCAGCACACCTCCAATCCTCAAGCACAAAAATAAAATCCATTAGGAAATCAAAGCAATAACTAAAGTAGTAAAGTGAATCGATCCAAGAAAGAAGCCGGATCCGGGCTATAAGCCTCGAATCCGCGGCCACCGTGCGTAGCAGCGGTGAGGAAGTGCGAAAGACGCCGCGGAGGCGCGCGAGAGGAGGCGTGTCGGTGGGGCGACGGAAGGAGGCGGCGTAGAGGGCGCCGACGGCAAAAGTCGGACGGCGACTCGGGGCGGCCGTGCCGAGGAGGAGGCGCAGGAGAGAAGCCGACGGCGGCGCGGCGCACGAGGGGCCGGATCGATTCGTGGCGGCGCGCGCGGGCCAGCGTCGGGTGGCGTCGGGTTGAAGTCGGCGCGAGAGAACGAGGGAGCGAGAGAAGGGAAATGGGGGAGGAAAGAAATGGGGAGGCGGCGGTGGAAGAGGGGAGGAGATGTGGGGGCGTCGGCCGAACCCAGGGGAAGAGCACCGGCCGAAGACCAGGGAAAAAGGGGTCGGGTGAAAAAAAAAGGAAAATAGGGAGGAGGAAAGGGGAAAGATAAAATGAATTAGGAGAAATGTGAGGAAGTGCATGTTAGAATTGCTGGATTTAGGGATACTCCTAAGCATAAAACCTTGCTAATGATATATGTCCAGTGACAGTGATGCTACGACTTTAGTACCGATGTATTGTTGCATTATGGATGTATAGAATGGTTGCATTGCTATTGTCTATGTGGTATAAAATAGTTGTTGCATCGACTTGATATCCGAATAAATATCCGTGACCGATAGTGTCCGTATCCGTCTTGGTACGTATTTGTTCCATATTTGTGCCCGACATTATCCGTATTTGTATTCGTATTCGATACTATCCGTATTCGACCCGAATCCGATTAGAAAATGTGGGTTAGGATATAGAAAAGGTGAGATCCGACCGTATCCGACCCGATTTCACCCCTGAGACGAATTGGTTGGAGCATAAAGCACGATACATAGAAATTTTCTAAAACAGATTGAGATAACATAGACAGTCCTATCTTCATCCTGCGTAACTCATTGTACGAGTGTTTCGTGATATGGGGATAACGGTCCTATTCTTTTTAACTTTTGGCAATTCTAAAAGTTAAAACAAATAAGATGATATTTTAAAGCAGATTCTCTAAACAGCTTTTCAAGTTCAAAATCATGTGTGTTTTCCGCATCAGCGTCTCTATCGTTCACTGCTGTCGCGAAAAATATAAACAAAAACCATCGGCCACAACAGAAAAGCTTATCTGACTAATTTATGATTGCGCATAAATCAACTGCTTTTCACATCACCCAAATAGTACTGTTGTTTTAGGCCTTGTTCAAATGGGGTTCTGGCTTCTAGTTTCTTAATTTCATCTTTTTTTTGGTTATTTGGGGGGTTTTTTGCTTTTATTCTTTTATATTGTTTATGGTGATATAACTTCTTAATTTTTTTAAATTTAATTATACTAACAAAGCTAACATCAATAATATATTTTTTCACCGCTACATTATAGAAAAACTAAAGGCCTAACCTAGACTTGTAAGCTTAAACGAGCTATACCTTAACCTCTAAGTAGCTGAATCCTGGCCAGCTGGTTAGCTTTATAGCGCTCGGTAGTCAAGACAGCTTCTGAAACTAGCCATATAGATGCGGCAGGGCAAAAGCAGATTCCTCGACGCTGTCATGCACGTTTAGGAGAAAGCTTGACTTGCGTACCTAAACAAGCACCAGATTTTTTAAAAAAATCTTTGCTGAGCAGTGGTACACCGTTGCTCCACTATGCACCCTTACGCGTTGCGCCGCGAAGAAACGATAATGGCGTGTTATTTTAAACCGGGGACGATGTTTTTTTTACTGCCATAGATAATTTTTTATCTATATTGTTTAGGTGGTGATCGGTTCGGCTGAAAAGCTCGTGACTTATGGCTGAAAATATGGCTGAAAAAACTGCAGCTGACAGAGACTTATTTAGCATAATTAAATTTAAAAAAATTTAAAAATAAAAAAATATGTTAGCCCATGTTGTGACGTTTAGAAAACTATTTAGAAAATCCGATTCAAAAGATTACCTGTTGTGACGTTTGGTTTTTTTATTTTTAGAGAAGTTAAAAGCAAAAAAGAACGTTGGCAATGTTGAAGCTTTCAGCCCACCAACGCCGCCCCTTTACTTGTCCCACCGGCACTGGACGCTCCGTTTTGTCGTAGGTATAAGGTATCAAGCAAAGATAGCGGCCGCGGCCGCGGTAGAAAGAGGCATGCGGCTCGCCATGCGTGCATGCCACGGCGGCGTGAGACTGACTGCAGTATTAGAATCGAGAAAGCGTGCGGGCTTAACCGCGGCATGGCATGGCGGCAGAGCATCCGAGAGCGCCGCGCGGCGGGCGGGGCGAAACTTGCGGGAACTGGACTGGGCTGGCGGGAGCCCGCGCGTGTAACGGAAGGCGCGGCTCGGCCGAGGATCCTCGCCAATCCCTCTGCCGCGAGACGCGGGTTGGGTTGGGCCGCGACCTCAAACGGCAAATTAGTGCGACTGAAAAAAAGGTTAATCTACCAGCACTGTATCTTAGTGGGCATGGTGCAATGCAGCCCAACTCGAGCTCTGACCGGCCCGTTTGGACAGGATTAGACTAATATTTAGGGCCCTACACAGCACATGGCAGGAGCACCAAACGCCACGTACGCCTCCAAGTCGGCCGCCCAGCCATCCACCCGGCAATACGTGTAGGAGTTTAAGCGGGCCGTACACCACCCACCGTCCGGCGGGCCGCAGGACCACCCACCGGTTATCAAGCTGTCGGCGCGCACGGATACCATGTGAACGAAACACGGATCCGTCCGTCCAATCCATCCACGTCGCGTAGACATCTCCGCGCGCAGCAGCTGTCCGCCTCGGCGCGCAACGTCTCCTGCTGCTTTCCGCCTATCCTGGCCCCGTCGCGCTTGGCTAGGAAGCAGTGATTGATGGAGCCGCGGTGCTGACAAAACTGTAGTTCTCTGTTGTTGTTCTAGTGCGTTGTATTCGATTGTTCGGTTATTATGGTAGCCAAATATACATGCGTTGCTTTTGATTAAAAAATCATATTACTTTTAGTCTCTGATATATGAAGCTATCATCACGGTCTTACATGCTTATAGCACCCTATTACCTCTATCGGAGTGCACCTAAGCCACGGGCCTGTTTGGCAAGTCACAAGTCAGCCGGCTTTTGACTTTTACTACAGTTTCTAACTTTCAAACGAAGTATTTTCTTAAGACGGGGTCTACAAGTTAAACGTAGTACACGTTAAAAGCCCAACATCTGTACCAGCCAAAATCGTAAGTGAGTATCGGTCTCTCCGTAATCTGTACCATAAACAGCCAAAATTTAAAAATTTCAGCCAAAAGTCATAAACCGCAGCCAAAACGAACAGGCCCACACCTCGTCTCATGCCATGTCTCCTTCGTCGTGCTTACCTGCACCATATCAACTTCACCATCACACCGGGTCTAGCTATGTTGCTATATGTATGGAAGGCTCCGCCACCACACCAGGCTGAGCTCCACTACGGCTCACAAAATAAAACAATTGTCATAAAATTCACAAGCTAAATAACAAAATAATTGTGAATCACTTAACCAATATCTTGTGACTAATATAGTGTAAGCACAATAAATAAACGCTAATTATTGCTATGAACAGTAAAAACAGGGAGCGAATACGACATCAAAGCACATATTTCTAGCAACCCACGTAATAACAAGTTGTTTTCTCCATGATTTATTTTCTAGCAACCCACATAATAACAAGTTGTTTTCTCTGTATTAAATCATGGACAGACCATGAATTGGTGGTTGCAAAATTACATAGTGATATGATCATCAGGATATGTTTTACACTATTCCAATATATACTCCTACATGCAGAAATTAACCATAATTAAACTAAAAGGTTGCAATATTCTATGTCTATCTGCATCCATGACAACGTCGAAATCAAAAGATCCGACAATAAAGACTCACCAAGCCATCTACAATATGTGAAACACCAGGTTTTAATCGAAAGTAAATGGATGCCCCTTGGAAGTTGGAAACGATTCCACATGTTCGAGCTCACTTTGGATCGATATGGTAGCTTGGAATCCAACTCAAGCATCATCTAGTATCGATGCCATGCCAAAAAAAATAGAATACTTGAATGGACCTACCTGTCGGCATGCACCACCAATGCCTCTGCCCCGACGACAGAGCAACACGCCTCACCTGCACCGCAGCGGCCATGACGTCGAGAACCACTGTTGTTGGTCGCACACGGCGTCAGTTGCCCAACTTCCAAATTTAAAATCCAACTCCAAAATCTGAAAATAATTTTTTTTGGTCCAACCCATTATATTTTTTCTTAGGCTCAACCCAATTTTTTTACGGCCTAGGCCCATCCTTTCTTTTTCTTTTCTCTCTTTATTTTGTTTTCTTCCTCTCTCTCTCTCTCTCTCTCTCTTGTTTTCCCTTCTTTCTTCCTCTAATCGTCCGAACCAGAGTAGCGCCATGGCGCCACTTGCGCCAAGCAAGGGAGCTGAGCCTCCTTTCCCTTCTTTGCCTGCATGAAGAATGTCCCTAATTATGCATGCAATCAATTCCCTTCAGTTTCCTTTCCAATTCCTTACTTTTTAATCCTTCAGTTTCCATTCACCCGTTTCCGATTTGAATGCTAAAACTGTTAACCACGACGCCTATAAATCCATGTCAGTTTCCATCCCCACAAAGCCTTTAAATTAGGTTCCCGTGACTGCGTTGCCTCCCTACACACCTTCCTCAAACTTTCTAGAGCTTCCAAATACCGTTGTCGCCATGAGCCCATCGTTCCCGAAATCGACATTGCCCCAGCACATTTTGACCACTCTGATGAAGTTTTTCTAAATTCGTTCATGTCATATCGTGTTCACATCAACTCTCGTGTCAAATTAATTTGATTTTTGTGTAGAGAATTGTCGTGAATCGAGTTTTCCTCGAAACCAACTAAAATCGCCTCCCATCGTCGATTTGTCGCCTCCGGTGAGACATTTCGATTCCTCGCTCCTACACTATCACCACCATCTCTCCTTCGTGTGCCATGCATCAATTTGCCTAGTGCATCACCGAGAGCCGTCACCGATGTCACCCCATTTGCCATGGCGAGTCACCATCGCGAGATAATTCCGGCCATTCCTCAGCCAATCCGACTCCACCAGCACATTACTGGGCCGAGGCCATAAGCCTCCGCAGCAGTAAGCCGCTCCTGCAAACCACTATGTTCGTGGTACCTAACCACTTTCACAGCACAGGCGAGGACGAGAGCCTACAAAATACACCGCGGTTAGCAATCCCTCTAGATGCATAGTCAACGTATGGTCATACAAGTACCTTCATCTCCATTGCTTCCAACGCGCTCTCCAGGAGCTCTGACCCACATGAAGATAGCGTGTGGCATTCTAGACCCACGTCGGCATAGTCCGTAGCCCCTTGAAATACCCGTAGCGCCTCCGGGCGAGGGACGAAGTTCGCCACAACCAGCCACCGGGACTCTGAACCGGTGGCCTCAAGAGTGGTGGGACCCAAAGACACTTCCACAGCGACAGCGCCAGCCGGGTCATGAATAGTTCCGTTGCTGGAGCCCTGTGCGTGCCCCAAAGATCGATGGCCTGCTGACGTCGAGGATAGTGTCATAGAGCAAATCGGGAAAGCCTCGCGAAGTCATGAGGGGAGAAGTTCTTCGTACCTGTAGGCCAACTAGGAGATGACGGTCGGGAGCCGACAGCGCTTGCGGCTGCCAGATTTGGGCTCACAAAAAGCACCACTGGTAGCGCTAGCTCTGGTGCCTACTTCGGGGGCGATGGCATCTGCGGCGAAGTCTTGAGTCCTCTAAAAACACAGCCACTGCCCACTGCTCGAGCCTACTTCGGGGGCGATGGCATCTCGCAGCCACAGGCAGACACACGAGCACGCTTCACTGCTCGAGCCTCTAGAGGTGCTACGTCGATTGCTGTTGTGCCCATGGCCACAACTGTGGGAGACTCGACCGTGCATCGCTGCTCTAGCCCTAAGCACCGATGGAACTACACCCTTGGAGACATCTGGGACTTCACCTCCCACACCAACCTCGGGGCCACCCATGCCATTGGCAAGTCACCTGGGTCCTTTGTGGGGCTCACGGTGACAATGTAGCTGACGCCCCCAACGCGATGCTCCGACTCAGCCTCTAGGGCTGAATTTGCGTAGTCAACGAACTCTGAGTCGGTACCCGCGGTGGTCTCCTCGGCCTCAATGGATTCCACCGACGGAGGCACTGAGCGCAATGGCTGTGCCATGAGGGGAGAATGACCTCTTCGGCACAGAGGGGAGGCCCCCACCGTCACCCTTGTGGGCACGGTCTGACCACCGGTAGGCACGGCATGCTCTGGCATGAGGATACCGAGGGCTTTGCATACCCAGTTCACTTGCCTGAGGTTCGCCATCACCGATTCTCAAAGGCCGCGCTCCTTAGCTATATATGGCCCGAGGAAAACGGTCGCCGCATGCTCCGCCTCCTTGGGGTGAGTCCTACCATGAATCCAAAGTAGAGTCACAACGACCTTCTCCATAACTGGGGTAAGTACGCTGCTTACAACGGAGTGCTTACTCAGGTTAGTTGGCCTTGGTAACGAGGTAATGGTAGAGTAGAGGCTGTCGTCGTGGGTGGGGCCGGAGTGAACATGCCACGGCCACGCCAACGGAGACACGCCGTACAAGCAATACTCCGTAAGATCCCACATGTTGAATCGAAGGGCAACACCCACAAGCCTGCGCGCACAATGCTCGTCGTAGTGGCGGAGGGTCACTGATGGGGACATGTGGAAGTCCATCAAGCGCCCCACCACCTCAAACTTTTCCACTCCACACGGTGGTAGAACCACCATTGCATCCAGCTCAACTCCCACTTCGTCCACATCGCATTCGTCGGGAATAGCTTTGTACACGCAGATCAAAGCACAAAGTTCACGCTTCCCAAATTGGAGTATTCACCCTCTTCGAGCTTCTTCAGCTGGCAAGGCACATCATGCAGAAAGGCGAAAAGCACTGGGCTCAGCCAAATCGTCTTCGATGAGAAGCCTAGCAGTCACTACCAACCGAACGATGGCGTTGGGAGTCAGCTGTGGCAACTCCAACTCATACACCCTAAGGGTCTCGCCAACGAACATCGCCATAGGAAATCGGAAACCGGCATCGAAGTAGGCAACAAATATGACTGTCTCTAACTCCACCGGGTAGGGCTCTGTCTCATCGGCAGAGGGCAGTCGGACCGCGTCGCGGTTCGAGATCCTCTCCTCATGCACCAGAGACCGAATCAACTATTCGGTCACCATACTCTACCCCAGCATAATCGTGCACACGACGTGCGCCTTCTTCACCGCATTCCATCGCTTGTTGGCTATCGATGGATCGCGTTCAACCAGCTCGTATTCCACCTCGGTCGTCTATGAGCCCTAGCGACCGGACACGCCGCCGCGGCTTGACGAAGCACCTACAGTGGCCCAACAAGGACGCTCATCGCCATGAGGCATTCATCAAAAACGGTGGATGATGGCGGTTGGCGTGCTTGCAGGCGAGCTATCGACAACACAGTAGAACAAGCGGTGGCTACAACAAAATGTGCAGGCAGCAACACCGACCAGTGTATACAAGAAGAAGAACGATAGTACAACCGGCGTTTCACCAGGGACATCGGGTTATAAAGCCACACGCCTTTTCCGCGCGTCCCTTGGGAACTCGAGTGGCACCGCTTTCAGGTGCCCCTTAGAAACTCACGCCACAAGAGACAAGACGGCACACGGCGCATCAACCGCAGGTGAATGCGTGCCCCATGTTACAGCAACCAACCACATTTAGCAAGACCAAATGCCTATACCAATTTCTTACCAGGCCAAAGGGACGGAGGGGCCAAAAGCCTAGGCAACATGGTTTCGGCATCGCAAGATAAAACTCTTTACCATGAGAGGCTCCTATTGTGAGGATGGCTCCCACTTGAATCCATTTGGCCTGTTGGGCCAAAAGGCCCAATATGGGCATGTAAAAATACATGTATAACCCTGGTATAGTGCTTAGCTATAGGGGCATCATTATAATCATGCCTTGTGGCCATATAAATATACATGGCCATCCTGTCCTAAGGGAGAGGCTAGTCCATTTCTTACACGTTATACTAGTCCCCTAAGATATTGTTTGGCCAGTAGCCACAACATACGGCATAGCATAGCCCGGCATATCATGTTGTGCTTGGGTTGACTCGGCACGATGAGTACAACGATGGTGCACACTGCTACATTGGCTTTAGTAGTTGTTAACTGTTGCTTGCTGTTGCTTATACTGGAATGTTTCAATATTGCTAGTGAGCGGAAGATAAATTTGGCTTATAATTCTCAAGCAAAATGTGGAATGCTAAAGTTCACATTTTTCTGTTCAAGGCCAAGCTGAAGCCATGTGATCTGATTTTGTTGTTCTCCTTTTGCAGTATTGTGTAGCATAGCTAGAAAACATGGCATCAACAATTGCTGCACCATTGTGATATTCCTACCTACATGATACATCATCAACACTAGGCCATTGAACATCAGAAGTTTTGTCTAAAGTAGCTAATACTAGTTAGGGACTTCAGATGTTTGGGCAAAAGTTTGGTTAGGAACACCTGCAAGTTTGGGCTAAACATTGCCTTTGCAATCTTTTATTACTTGTTGCTTCTACTGCTTTGCATATGTTTAGGTCAAGGGAATTTAGTTGGGATTCAGTTCAAATATAAACTTAATCCCACTTAAATCTTCTTAATTCAAACTGGCCATCTAAATTTGACCTCCCAGGCTGCCACGGAGTTTAGTAGACTATGGAACTTCTCTTATGTATGTTCTTAAACATGTCATGCTAAACTCTATCGAATCCAAATCAAGTGGCAGGTGTGTAGCTCTTCTCTTAATCTCTCTGAATCTCTGCTTTGTGTTTTTTGACTTTTAACTTAAAGACTTTGGATGCTTAACAAGTGGATGAAAATCAAAAGATTATATCGCATAGTTTTGAAGTATGAGAGATCGTGTTAAATGTTGATTGTTTTGTGATTGTCATCGATATGTGTGATTAACATTTGACTATAAATTAGATCTAATGGTAAATGTTGAACAAATTCTCATGTATTGCATTAGCTGAATGGTCAGATGGGATGAGCCAGCCGGATATGGCACGACAGCGATCCGTCATACTTTGGATCATATTTGAATCTCACCGAAGATAAAGTAGATAAATATAATTCGACGGAATGAGATGGCTAGACCGGCCGTACTTCACGGGAACGGCCGTACCACCTCTAGTCCTACGGACGAGCGAGGGCCACGCATCCGCTAGGACCATTGCGCTAGTAAGTAGGCTAGCAGCCGTACCGCCCAGTGACCCAGGCTATCCTGTCTGGTCAGTCTGGAGGAGGATCTGCTACGTCCGGGCTAGATACCACTGTAGCAGCGAGGACTGTACGCGTGCTTTTTTAATTGGGCTGTCGGATCGTGCAATTATTTTGACTGACAGATGATGTAATCAACCACGTAGATCAGATGTGTGTTGAGAGCACCTGACCTTACCCGTATAGAACACAGGCGCGTTGATGTTTTCTTTTCTACAAAATTCCAGCATAATTTCCGGTCCATGCCGAAGCATTGATTTTGAGCGAATGGCTGCCGCAACTTGTTCTAGTCCCATCTCGTGCTCATCACCTCAATGGACGAGTGCTTCTATAATTTTTTAAATAGTAATTTATATAATTTGTAAAACATGATAAATAAAGGTAGATATTACTTATCTTTTTTATGTATTTTGATATTAATGCTACTTTTATTAGAGATTAAAAACATAATAGCGCCACTCAAACGTATGCTTTAGCCGACGTGACAGACAATTCTTGACGTACTTGTTTGCTTCAGTTGCACATTACTTCCGAAAAGGGGTAGGAAGGCGGTCACTTCTTTGTACTAATATAAAAAAGCACCAATTTGATTAAACCATTGTTAATACCTTCCTCTCCATATAGTTAGATCAATATAATCCAACAACTAATATTGTAAGTTGGTTCTGCCATCTAAATGTTTACACCATTTATTCAGCTCATCCACGTCCACGATTGCAAGTTGGTCCTACCAATCCGGCTACCTTACTCTTCGCTTGTCCGGGCACTAATGCCTCACGCCGCGCCCCTCCCCCCGGCAATCACGCCCTCGCATCACGCCTACAATCCATCAACGTCGCCCCAATGCTTCCCCGTTCCCGCGACGCCCCTGCTTCACCCCACCTCCATGCTCCACCGCTCCGAGCTGCTCCGCCCCCGCGTCGTCGCTCCTCCCCCTCTGCCGCTCCGCCCCCTGTGTTCGGAAGGGTTTCAGGTCCTTTGATTTGAGGAAGAAATAGGATTTCTTATTCGTGTTTGAGTCGAACATGATTTAGTGTTCTAGCATATAAAAGCAGGATGAAGCTAAGAGTTTTAGTTTGGCTTTGCGAGGCTTTTGTGTTAGGGTTTTTAGGGGTACCATGAGAGCGCTTTGTAGACAAACATGATATAGAAGTGAAATATCAGATATGTTGTCAAGGAAATCGTCGTTGATGTTGTCTCGTTGTCTCAATCGAAGCACGACAAGTTCTTCTGAGCATCGCTTTCTTGTGTCCTTGTCGACGATCGAGAGAATGAAGCATTCAAATGGTTGAAGCGATCAAGCGTAGCATAAGATTTCGACTACGTGCAAAGTAGGTTAAGCAAGCAGCCGAGCGAGCGGTCAAACAACTTGCAGTCGAAATCTAAATCCGGTAATTTAGATTTTTTTCTTTTGATTTGAGATTTATTTTTAGGTATTTTGTTTTTAGGTATTAAAAAGCGGAGGTAATCATTCACTCCCTCTGATTGCACCATACGATCCTACAGTCTCCCCACCACAAATGACTAATATGATCATTACAGATTATAGTGATTTTGGTGCGCTTAATGGTATATTATATTAATTATATTCTCTCATATTCCACCTCACAAATATAAAATTATCAGGTTCAAAATTTATCTTTTTATTACTGTTTTGTATGCAAATGTTATATATACATTATACCACGGCCCAAGCACTCATGATTACGTCAAAAATGTTTTATTTTTTGGGAAAGTTGAGATCAAATCAAAGAAATTGTCTAACAACAATAAAGGTGTACAATTCTATGTAACCAAAACTCATGATCAAGAACATATAATCAATGTTTTTGACGTAGATTCTACGTGCACGCTTACTAGTGCTCCGAAAAGCAACCTCGTGATGTACTCGCGGGTATGGCCTGGCATCCGCAGGCAATAGCGTGGTCCATCTTGTTAGGCGCGACGCGATCCATCGACCGCTCGACACCATTCAGCCGTGAACGCAAGGGGCCAATCCATCTCTGTCGAACTCTCCATCGACTGAAAGAGTTGATCATCGAGCAAGTGAGAAGCAACTAGCAAAGCCTCTGCTTCGATGCACCGGAAAAGAGTAAGCGTCCAATCCAACAGCCTTGTGGAAACAATGGAGGAGCGAAATCCATCGGCCACGCGATACAGGCCGTGCGTGCACCTTGCAAGTGCCCGAGAACAAGGCATCGTTTCCTCCCGAGCTGTGCAAATCACGCATTGTTTTGGGTCCTCGTAGACTGGAGCCCTCGGCTTCAAGTTTACCATTGCCACTCGCCAGAATCTGACCGCCGTGTCCGCACGGCGATCCACACGGTGCGATCCGGAAAGGCGCCAATGAAGGCATCTCATTCTCATCACGAGGCCCCCGGGCACATCAAGGATAACGCACAATGCGTAGACTACATGCCTTTTACGAGGCACAAGGTGCCCAAATGCCCCCACAAGTTAGCCGCAACACTGTTTTCATATAGTGCTCATCAGATAATATCGTCTTTTATATATATATATATATATATATATATATATATATATATATATATATATATATATATATATATATATATATATATATATATATATATATATATATATATATATATATATATATATATATAGAATCTCAAAGCAAATCAACAGTATTGATATGGGTGCCTAGGCACCTGTGTGCAACAGTGTTTCATGCACCTTGGTGCCTAGGCACCTATATCAATACCCGTTGATTTGCTTTGAGATTTGCAACGTTGATGTGGGTATCTTCATATACCCATAAAAAGTATATTTGAGATGTCAAACTCGAAAAATTAAATTCAACTTCAGTTTAATTAGTTTGAACTATTTTTATGGTATATACTCATCTGTAGTCGCATTGAACTCAAAAGTAGTTCAAACTAGTTTGAACTGAGTTCAAAACTTACTTACCATAAGTATATCAAAGGTATAAAACATTTTCATACCCAAACTCAAAAAATTATCAATCATACACGTGTATCGGACGGTTCTTGATGTGGGTGCCTAGGCACCTAGGTGTCTTATGTAATTTTCATATATATATATATATATATATATATATATATATATATATATATATATATATATATATATATATATATATATATATATATATATATATATATATATATATATATATATATATATATATATATGAAATATATATATATATGAAATATATATATATAGGACGAGTGTTTCATGCACCCTGGTGCCTAGGCACCGATATCAATACCCGTTAATTTGCTTTGAGATTCGCAACGTTTGACGTGAGTATCTTCATATACCCATAAAAAAGTATATTTGAGATGTCATACTCCGAAAAAAATTAAATTTAACTTCAGTTTAATTAGTTTGAACTATTTTTATGGTATATACTCACTGTAGTCGCATTGAATTCAAAAGTAGTTCAAACTAGTTTGAACTGAGTTCAAAACTTACTTATTACTTACCATAAATATATCAAGGGTATAAAACATTTTTATACCCAAACTCAAAAAAATTATCAATCATACACGTGTATCGGATGTGGGTGCCTAGGCACCATGGTGCCTTACGTAATTTTCCTATATATATATATATATATATATATATATATATATATATATATATATATATATATATATATATATATATATATATATATATATATATATATATATATATATATATAACACCAGTGTAATTACACCCACATCTAATATACCACCTAAATAAACTTGAAATACTCCTTTATCATTTTAAGTATACTCATATACTAATTATAAGATATTCTAATGTAAACCACACGAAAAAATTGCAAGGGAGTCTATAGTTTTTAGCGTATTTTGTAAATACCTTTATATACTACATAAAAAGGAGTATGTTGAAAAAAAATGTACATATCACCTCTAAAAAATTGTTCATACCACCTATATAGTCTTAAATACACATATACTACATGTACATACTCCTCGTTACGCGAAATACTCCCTACGTTATGAGATACGACATATGGTGTAATTACACCCGGGAGTAGAAAAATCTCTTTTCTACTCCCGGGTGTAATTACTCCCTATGTTGTATCTCATAACATAAGGAGTATCTCACGTAACGGAGAGTATGTACATACAGTATACGAGTATTTAAGACCATCTAAGCGGTATGAACAATTTTTCAGATGTGGTATGTATATTTTTTAGACATACTCCTTTTTATATACGTATATGAAGGTATTTACAAAGTATGCTAAAAAACTATGGATTCCTTTGCAAGTTTTTCGTGTAGTTCACATTGAAGTATCTTATAATTAGTGTGTGTGTGTGTATATAGAGGAAGCCTCTTTTCTACTTATATATATAGATATTTTTCCTATACACACACGAACATATCATGGGCAAATATATGATTTTCTTCAACTGAATTCATAGATGGACAGAAATCTCTTTTTTTCCCCTGAAAGAAGCGGCATTAACAGAGAAAAATACATCAAAGAAAGGTACCCCAGCTTCTATCAAGACAGGGCCTCCTGAGTTGTGACGGTAGCCCAACAAAACAATAGCTTCGGATACACTTGTAAATCTGCCTCATTTCTATTTAGCTACATACGCACTGTCAACGGTGCATCTATCCGTTTACCCCTGCTACTATCTAAAGACAACAGATAATAGTTTCATGCTAAAGCAGTGTATTTAATACACAAAAAAAACAAAAAAAAATTGTAAAAGCAAAGATCAAGATAATTAAACACCACCATGTGATACATGAAACGGCAGATTCACACTTACACCAGCAAAAACGAAATCAAGGTTGTTAGTTACTCATTTAGCCCAGAACTATGCTGCCTCCATCTCAGCTTGTTGGAAGCATTGTTCATACTTTCCTCATCACAACTATTGCCAACCCTGCCCAAGTTCATCTTTTGACAGGGTTCTTCAAATTCCCTTTTTCTTGTTTCGACTTTTAACTCCGCTTTAGTGCTGCTACCATCCCCACCCACCAACACTTTTTTCCGGGAGGGGTTTATCCATAAAATATTACATTATCCCACCCATATCCATGGATAGAGTGAGTTCCAAAGAAATGCAAAAAGTTATAAGTTATCTGGTTCCATACCATCTGCTTGTTATAAGGTATTTCCTTAAGAATACCACACGGCTAAGGAATAAGGTGCCCTCTTAAGTTCATATCGTACCAAAATGCAGCCTCTCCCACTTGAAGGATCTACCAGAATTAAACCGCAGCAAAGCTCTCATGAATACACAAACGCAAACACAGACTGCTGCTATGGCAAGCATTGAATGGATATAGGGGCGAGCAAGCAATCCCCGTGAGTGCAAAGGACGCCTTAGCAGTCTGCCAGACTCCAAAATGGCGCACTGGCTGCAAGATCTTATTTGCAATGCTTCAATCCCAGATGTATTATTCTCACCAACATTCCCTGCATCCACACGAATGTCCTCTTTGTTAACCATTATGGTAACCTGGCTGTTCTTCCTGTCCACCAGCTTTTGTGCCACAAGCTCATTGTACGAATGGTGGTTCCTCAACTTGGCATATGTTTCAGGAGAATGGCCATTGTCATCTAGCACTGAGTGCCAGCAGCTCAAACCAATCTGCAGTGATTTACGCAAAAATTAGAAAAAAATATCAATGTGAAATAACTTAAAACACTAACATAAACTAAACTACTGTGTTTACCTGTTGAGGATCATCTGTCAAGGCATCAACAATATCCTCCGCATCATCAATGGATGCAGCCAGATGTGATGGAGTCAAACCACCTGGGCCAGGTAAATTTGGAAGGAAGGGGTACATTCTGGAATTATCAGGGCAAATTACAACAAACTGCACAAGCAAATGCACCATGCGGCTACTTTTCCTTTTCACTGCTCTGTTCAAGAGATGAATCTCAGAGAGCATCTCCAGGGTCTCCTGTGATAGTTCATCACTGACCAAACTTCTCTTGGCAAGGATATCCAGTAGTGTTTTAGTAAGAGAGCACCAGTCCCGCTCATTCGAAAACAACAGTAGGTATTTAAACCGTGCAGTTGAAAACTGAATCAAATCTGAATCAGAAATGTCGGGTTCGGTGCAAGGTGTACAAGCAGCAGCCTTCTGAAAGAGCCAGCCAAGTTCATTAAGAAAGTGCAAAACATGATCCCTTGGATTTAACCGCCTGGCGTCGTGAACCTGATCATCTGAAGAGACATCAAGAAATTGTGAATCTTCAAGCTCAGCTTCAAGGTTTCTCAACTCCTGACAAATGCTCGAATTCGCAATAATAACAGGGAAGTTGTTTCCTCTGAACCTGTTCTCGACCTGCATGTATCAACATTAACAGTTGCAATCACCTTCCTAGTGCTAACAACTAATTTCCATATAGCAACAGAAGTGACAGACATTAAAATCACACGGACCTCAATAAAGCAACGCCCCATAATAAGATGCGGTTCTCCCAGTAAGTCAAAGGTCTCAACACCTGAATCGTCATATATGGTACCCGGATATGCTGAGCATAGTACTTCTTTTGATATGTACTTCCCTGTACTGGTACAATGGATTCTGCATTGATACAGAGTTCACAGTAAGTTATAAAGATTGAGGATATTCTTGTCAAGCCAACCACTATTTTACAACTGAGAACTTACTGGGTGCCAGGAATCGTTAGATTACGGCCCTTAAGAACGAGAGAGGTCTTTCTCCCACCAACAACAGCAATTGGTGACACAAAGGTCAACTCAGGGGTATTCCATGTTCTCCATGGTTTCGACAAGCGGGTCATTCCTGAAATAACAGAGCAAATTTGATATCAGCCAAAATGATCGAACTTAGGTAAAAGACACCAAAGAATGCCTTCAGATGAGCAGGAATAGAGAAGAAAATTAACGCAAAAAAATAGTTATGTATACCATCTTTGTATGACACCAACTGGGAATCAGTTCGAACTAAAAACCTTCCTTTTCTCCAGAAATCCAAATCAGAACTTTGAACTAATGTGTTCACTCGCTGGAGAAGATTTTCTTCAAGCTGCATTTGCATTACATAGATCCCACATTAGGTAACTATGTAGTAATTCCATTTGCATAATTTTGTTTTGGCTAGTGTAGTGACAAACTTACTTCATCCCATGCAATAGCTGGCATCGACAGATACATGGATAGTACAAGGCAACCAGGGCGAATGTATCCCTCCATTTCAGAGGGGCTGTGTTTGAGCCAATTTACAATCTGAACAAGAAAAGAGAATAATTTAATTTACAAAATGAGTGAAGTGACCCGGAACAGGGGTTGCAGTCATGTTAGAACAATCTCATGGTCATACCTCATCACGAAGATTGCCAGGGATCGAACCAGGTTCCTTGCCAAAAAGCTTGAATATAATCCTGCCAGTACGGTCCTATAAATGGCAAATCAAGCAAATATGAGATTGAATGCATGACTAAGATAATAAAAGACACCTTGGCTAATTACATAGTCCATTCAAATGTTCTATACAAATTACCTGTCCATCTGAGTTTGAAGTTGATGGTGAATGGTCTGAACAAGAGGTTGAGGCATAACATGACTGATATGCGGCATTTGGTGGCGACCCATTTTCGATTGGTCGCTCTGAACCCTTGAAAAGCTCAAGTGGTGGTGCACACCATGCCCGACTTGTACTAGCCTCAACTGTTCCAGCGTCTTCCCCATAGTCTGCAATATGAGGGTGCCTAATGTCTTTGGCTACTGAACGGATGGGGAAAAACTTGTGGGTTATAGGTGGAGAAGATGATGGAGATCTCTCGTCCAGAGGATTACTACTCTCAGAAGACAAGTACTTATTTGCAGTGTCCATCTTAGGAGGAATATCCTCGGTGCTACCAAACAGCTGCAGCGACAAGTACGGTTCACGGTCCGACTGCTTGTATATTTCAGGTGGACTTTCCTGGGTGCTGTTGCTTCTTATCATACCAGCTGCAGGAAAAGGTCGTATTGATTTCTGATGGGAGTTTACAGCACTAGCTGGCTCTGTTGAATGGCTCTTGCTCTTGTTATTACCACTACTGTCGCTGCTCCCTTGGGACTGAGATGTATTGGTCTCAGGGCTTGATGCCGCAAGGGCAGTTGATAGACCTGCTAGCAAGTCCATGGTTGGCACAGTTTGCTTATCGATTCCATTAGTTGTCTTTTGAACATAGTCTTCTTGTTGGCCATGCGAGGCATTCAAATCAGCAACTTCTGATGGAGGAGACTTTGCCACAGAGTTTACGTTATTCATCGAGTTTATTTTACTTATAATTTGGACCAGATTGTCTTTATCTGGTATGGGAGGTACGCTAGGTAGTTTGCCAACATTGCTGCCTGTCATTACAGAGGGAGAAAAACAATACTCTGGTTAAAATCACCAAGGGAAAGAGCAAATCAAATTCAGCATTGGGTGCTAGTACCTTGCAAGCGCGCAATAACTGTGATCAGATTGACAATATCCTGTGTCCTATTTGCTGCATTTTCTTGGTTTCCAGGTAGCAGCAACTGCGAAGCAACATCTGTTGACTGGGTTTTTCTTCGCCGCCTGTTGTGGCCGGCGAGCCTACGCCTGCAGCTCCTCTTACCTTCGTCAAACTCCGAGAGGGGGTGAAATCTAAACGATTGACCAGAAGAACCAACTTATTAGTAACTAAATGTTCTCAGCCTCTACAGAAACATCGACACCACCATTGGATAGAGAGCCATTTCTCCGGCCCAATACACACGAAGTAGCAACCGATGGTAACGTAAACATAAATTTCTAAAAGCAGCATCACAACAACGATTCTTGTCATGAAATTTTCGGGGGATGCAATTGCTATCGTTACCTACTACACTGCTGGCAGAAGCGCTGCATCTGGCTGGCAACGAGCGACTTGGTGGTCTTGCTGTGGATCTCGCAAACCTTGTGCCTTCTATGATAATCCTTGGCGTTCGTCAGATCCGCGCGGCAGTCATCCACCTG
Source organism: Dendrocalamus sinicus (assembly GCA_036346575.1). Lineage (NCBI taxonomy): Eukaryota > Viridiplantae > Streptophyta > Magnoliopsida > Poales > Poaceae > Dendrocalamus > Dendrocalamus sinicus. The sequence goes on from CM070664.1 coordinate 7,577,789, forward strand.
GCACATCGGGTAGCTTCCGCCTCCGTTTCCACTACCTCCCCCTCCCCCTCCTCCCCCAGCACTCCCAGGTGATCCAGACCGGACCCTCTTGCTGGGCCTAACAACCGGCTCCTGCCCCGCCGACGCAGGCGGAGAAGGTGAAGAAGCCCCGGTAGCTTCCGGACTCACATCCATCGCCATCGCTGCCTCCTCCCGCAGGCCCAGCTGAAGGCTCAACCCACCGCTACCCCCGCCCCCCTGCCGCAGCGCCTCAGCAGCCTTCGCCGCCGCCGGCTGCTGCTGCTGGCTCTGCCCGCCGCCGAAGCGTATCGCGTCGGAGGACGGCTTCGCGGTGAGCGCGCGGCTGTCCCAGTCCCACATCCTGGGGTTCCAGTTCCCGCCTCCGCCAGCCTCCGCCGCCGTCTTCGCTGACGGCGCCACGGCAGCGCCGGCTGTCCACGGGTGTCCACGCTTCTTCGCCGCCGCAGCATAGGGAGGCAGCGGCTGGATCTGGTGCATGAACAGCGGGGGGGCCACCTGCGGCCCCACCTCCCTCTGCATCACTCAAGGCCTCCTCCTCCCGTCTTCACCCCCTCCCCTAAGCCCGATCCACCCCTCGGATCTGCACTGCCCACCACCACGAGACGGATCAAATCGATGATCAGCACAGCCGCATCATAAGATTCGGTTCGAGCAGTTACCTTGGCACACACGGCAGCTCGGCGGCAAGTCTTCGAAACCAAGGCCCACCTTACCCCCAGAAATAGAAGCAGAACAAGGTAAGTATCTCTAAGAAATGGTCGAATCGGCGGCGGGAAGACAGAACACGGCGTGTGGAGGGAGGAGAGGTTGGAGACGAGAAGAAGAGGGTGCGGCGCTGGTGAAAGGTGTGAAGGGGGAAAGAGGGGGGCGGAGACGGAGACCAAGGAGGCCAGGAATACGAGGGGGAGGGGGGGGGGGGGGCGAGCCGAGACGGGTGGGAAGAAGCGCGGCAGCGCACGGGGTTTGGGCTAGCTTAGCGCGTGTAGCGTGTGTGTAGCCGTCCTGCGCGGCAGGGGCGCCTCGCGTGGCAGGGGCGCGTAATTAGCGCGCCGAGGCGGGGGCGGATGGGGCCACGCTGGTACGTGGTGCCGCCCCCCACACCGCTGATCGTACGGGCGGGTGGGCGTAGCAGTCGCATCCATCGCACGCAGCCGCAGACGCGGGGTGGGCATGCACAAGCAGTAGTACTGCCGGTACGAGCCTACTAACTACCACTACCACTCGTACCGTTGCGTGCATATCATGGTGGATCTCCCCTGCCTGCCCCCCTCTCTTTCCTCGTGCCGGTCCGTAAAATAGACTCCCTTCTCTGCTCCGCTCTAAAGTTTCAGCCTTTCGTTTTTAGCTTTTATCTTATGTAACTACTTAAAACATATTAACTTATAATTTCGATTTTTTTGCTTTTTTCACTTATTCTTTCACATTATCTATAACGATATAACTATTTTTTAATTTTTAATTTTTCTCTTTTTTCTCAAAAAATAACAGCTAATATAGTATAATTTCAACCAGAAGCACTAAATCGAAGCCCACAACCAAAGCCGTGAGACGCTTGGAGCGCCGCCTCTGTCCTCGCACATGGTACAGGACTGCATGATGTTTCCCTATGATTGTACCGTTCTTACTTTTATCGAGGTAGATGGGGTTTTTTTGCTGTGACCTTTGAATTGTAGCTTAAATTTTTTAATCCTAACTATTCATGAGAGAGAGTATGGAGAGAGATACTCACATGCGATTTTGATCGATATAGATGAAGTCGGGACGGTGTCAATTACAATCGACTTATAGACCCCACTTTGAAAATACACTCCATTTAAAAACTAGTTATTGCATATATTTAAGCTGAACAGTTTCAACACGCCTGGGATCCGATTTAGGGGCTGCTCAAATGGCTTCTGCAAAGCCCCTTGGAACTCATCATTTTTTAATTTTGGCTTTTTTTAAGTTTTTCTTTTTTTTCTCCTTATTCGCTTGCATTATCTGTGGAGATATAACAGTGTTTTTTTCTTTTTCTGTATTTGTAAATTGAATGACTAAAAACACTAACAACTGCTACAATCAATTTCAGCCAAAAACTGCAACCGGTTAGAGTAGGGAGTTAATCGTGGTGTGCCTAGGGGAGTATCTGAGTACTTCGTTCCTAAACAGTAGTTAAATTCTGAGTCATTGAATCTAAATTTAATGGATGAAATCACTTTGTTTTACTCTTTTATAATCCTTCCCCTCCTATCCCAACCTTAGCCCCTACACCCACCACCCAACCTTCGTCTGACCACCTAGCCTGGCCGTACCCATCGGCTTCCACCGTTGTCGCCCTTATCCACCTCCTCCATCCCACACCACTGTCATCTCTTCCTCCCCTATGCGCGAAAGCCTTGCATGTCATTGCCCAACAATCTCCCACCACCACCTTTACTTGTTTGGCGGCATTTGACTATTGCCCCTAAAACATAACTCGATATCTTGATCTGTTGTTGTTTCACTGCTACCGCCGCCTCGCCATCCTGCCACCACCACTAGTCTCCCCATCCCCTCCAATTGCTATAATTTGTCACCGAAGTGTTGTGTCACTACCAGAGATAAAGGTGGAGCACGAATATTAATGAAGATCCAAAGATGAGGAATTTCAACTCAACCAAAAAGGCATGAGTACTCCTTAGCAATTACTGTTGATCATGGATGGAAAAACAATCCTCTATATTACTACAGTAATACTAGTACGGTAACTATCAATGGAGTATGTTGAAATTTTGACTAGGTGGTTGCAACTGGCTGGAGGTAGAATGTAAGAAAAACTCCAGGCTTTGCGAGCTACTCGCGCTCGGCATATTCCAGGCTCGAGCTCCAAATGGGCCGAACATGAGCCTGATCTCAGGCTCATGAACTTTTACCGAGCCGAGCTCAAATAACTCGACAGTGCTTGGCCAAGTGTAGCCCAACCCAAAATATCTCCCCTCCGACCCAGACTCTCCATAGACAAGTCTCCACTTCCTTCGGCCACTCCTCCCGCGAGGCCGCAACCCGCACTCTTGCGCCCCCACCGGTCACAACCCATACTCCCGCACTTTCGCTCTGAGGGATCTAGTCCTTCTTCGTCACCAGCATCTAGACGTGGGCTTCATTTGTCGCTGACGTCTAGATGTAGGCCTCCTTCATCTAGAAAAAGATCGAGCCTTAGCGACGGCTACGCAGTAGCGACGATGTTACACTCTGATACCCCTTCTTATATGCAGCAGCTCTTCTCCAATTTAGAGTAGGAATCCTAATCCAAATAGGAGTAGATATTATAATTCTAGTAGGATTCATTTAAGACTCATTACAACACACCATACTAAATCCTAAAAAAGTATATATGAGTCACCATAACATAACAATCTTCACCTTGACCCTTATCCATTGAAATCATTGTGCTCCTCTAAGAACTCGTTCAAAGACGGCTCCACCTTTCTTTCTTTTTTGTTTTACGTTCCACTTTTGGGAGTGCCCACGCCACAAGGGCTCATACACATCACCGTAATGTGTGTGTCAATATCCGGGCTATCTTGTCCAATCCCTCCACTTGAGAGTCCCTTCATTGTGTAGTTTGGTTAATCACACCTCCTGTTGCTACAGCCTTCCATACCGCCTCTGAGCTCCACCTGCTCCTTGGTACTGTGTGGTTAGTCTCACCACGTCTTTCCTCTCACAACAGCTCACACCTTCACCTTTGTGTCTGTTACATTTTACAACTGTCCTTACAGTTTCGCATATAACTGCAGATGAGATTTGAGTACCTACCGTTGATGACACAGTTTCTTTCTCCTGACTGGGATTTATATCAGACCTACAAATTGGTTGCTCTTCCTTTAGGTTTACTCATTAATCGGTATCCTCCATTGCTTCATATGCTTTTCATGGTTACTCGCTCTTTGCAAGTAACTTGCATAATTCCAACTCGAAGTGATACATCACATCATTCGAGTTCAAACGACATTGCAGATATTAGATTCTTTTTTAAGTCGAGAACATACCACACTCCCGTCAACATACGATGTGCTCCATCATATATCTCCAATGTAACCATTCATATCTCAGTAATTCATACTTCTTACAATTCGCTAAGTGAACAGTTCATGTGGTTAAGCGTAGAGATCCTTCGTCAAACATCTTTCTCACCAAACATATATGAAAGCAACAACCTAAATCTAACATCCATCCGTGAGAAATACCTGATTAACCGATGACTAGTACATCTGAATCATCCTTTACTACCACAACTAAGTATGCATCATTTATTTGCTTCACACTCGAATAGTTTTTAATCCTATGACATTCCTCATCACATAAATAGTATATACGTGTGCCCTTGGTTTTACTTTTCTTCTTCCTGTGACCTTTGCATCTGCCCGCAACATCTATTGTAGCCAATGCTTGATCATCCAAGGATGAAGATTCTGATGACTTATGATTTTGCATCCAATAGATATACAACTATCTTATTGAAATTGAGAGTGGTTTTTTCCTATGAGAATATTTATCACCAATTGATCTCATGATAGTGGTAGAGATGATGTCAGTATAATGATCTTATTGTTCTTCTCATTTTTTTATCCACACTAGTCAGCTCTGTGATAAATTTGTTGAATTCTTTGAGATAGTCAACAAACCGTGTGTCTTCCTCCATGCACAACCTGTGTAGTTATCGCTTCAATGTCCACCGGTTTGTCAATGACTTTTTTATATACAATTATTTTAAATCATTCCATGATTTCTTTGATGAATTATCCTTGATCATCGAGTACTTTATCTCATCGGAGAGACATAGACGGATAATACCGGTAGTCTTTCGCTCCAACACTTTACAATCTTCATCGAACGTCTTTTCTGGATTATCTCCTTCAAGAACACCGATTAACCTCTGTTGGACAAGGACATCCTTCATCATGCATTGTCACACGGTGAAATTTCCTCCACGTTAAATTTCTCTATTTAATTGCACATCATCGATATTGATATTGATTTTGTGTCACCTAACGCTTTACCGATCTTCTCACAAATTAGAGTAAGACAGCCTTGACTCTAATACCACTTGTTATACGTTGATACCCCTTCTTATGCACAACAGCCTTAGGATCGGATCAGAGCTTGTGAGATACGATATAAGTGTGCGCTGTTTCAAGAACAGAGAGATGAATCTTGTAAAGAAAATCAAAATAACGACGTTGAAGCAACCACGACAAAAGAGAAAAGATTTGACGAAGCCGACCACAAATTCCTTAAGCCGAACCTCAAAAGAGTATAAGAGATTGTCGCTCGCTCGTAACACTTTTGAATCTTTTCAGACCTTTGAATGCTTGTCATACACAAGAATCTAGTGCTAAAAAATAATATAGTCTGTAATCCTCTCGTACATCCTCTACTTTGGATGAGTATTCTTGATTGCTTGGTTGTTCGATTCTCACCACTATGATTTATATAGTCCATTTTAGCTTTTCTCCAATTTAGAGTAGGAATTTTGATCCAAATAGGGGTATGTTTCTTAATCCTTGTATGATTCATCTAGAATACACCTTTCGAAATCCTAAAAGAACAGATATGGGTCACTCTAACTTAATAGGCAGGTAGGCGGCATCGTCTGTGACAGCCGCGACGGTGGTGGAGGTTAGCTCGATCCTCTTTTTTCCTCCTCCATCCCCGCTCTCCCTCTCGACCATCGCTCCTCCCACCATCTTATCTCCTCGGCCACCTCTCCTTCCATCCCGCTGCCCACTACCTCAGCTCCGCTCTCCAACATACTCCTACTCCCCATCAATCGTTGTTTATCCTATATTACTAAGCCTTGTCGATCTTAAGTGAGTCGAGCTCAAGTCTTGTCTGAGTTCAAACTCAAGCTTGGGGTCAACTCAAAGCCCGAAGGTTCACTTGAGCGGAACGAGTTTTGTCCGAGTTCAAACTCAAGCTCGGGGTCAACTCAAAGCCCGAAGGTTCCGCATGAGCCTGTGCCGAGTCATGGAGGAGTCCGTGCGTGTGCTTGCTTATCTGTAGGGAAAGAGAAATGGGGTGGCGATAGGGTTTGGGCTCTGAGCTCGGAAGGGCAGAACGGGAAGAGAGGGGGTGGGGGTAGGGTGCGAGGACGACAGCGGGGCCCGCGTGGTGCTTGCTTCTCGCCTCAATTATTTGTCCTTTTGGATTCTTTTCCGAGCCTTCTCCGCCCGGCATCCCGATAGTACCACCACCCCCATCACTCCGCCGACCGCCGGTACACTGCGTGCCGTGCTTTCCTCTGCGCATTATTCGTTTCCACCCCTCCGTATAACGTGTTTTTTCACCTTCTCCCGCGTACGTTCGAGGCGGCCGGTCCCCCCCCCCCCCCCCGCACGCGTGTCGCAGCGGCAGTGGCCATGCGCTTGCCGGGCTGGGCCAGGCACCCTCGAGTCCTCGCTTGCGAATGAGAAATTTGCGGCTGGCTGTTTACAATTCTGTATTTCTACATGTTGGGAAGTCGTGCACGGTGTACCTCAGTACCTACGAATATGAACTTGATAAATTCACCACATGTACTGTAGAATAGAAAGCTGGGAGTAAATGACAGGTACATTCGAGGGACGGTATAGCAGTCAAATACGATCTGAAGCGTGGAATGTCGAGTGAGATGGTAAAAATTCGATTCCATGTGCTCGTTTGGCCCGTTCTTTTCTATTTATAATTTATGTTATAATAACTAACTTTTAAGTGATATATTTTTAATACAGATTTAATAGAAAAATTATAGTAAAAAGTATAGTGAGTTCAGTTGTACTAGCTAAAATCAAATGTAACTATTTTCTTTTATTTACTACCTCTCATAAACAACCAGAATTCAAAACTTTAAATTATAAAACATAGACCAAAAGAATTCATCCAGAATGTTCATGTGATAAATCGCCAACTATCGATCTAGGCTCCCAGCCTCCATGAGAATTATTGATCCATTCATACTAGCTTTTGACTTTAGCTCATAAATAGTAATAGTTTATAGAGAAACTTATAGAGAGATACTTACGTGTAATTTTAACCGATATAAATGAAATCATTATAGTATATATTACAATCGACTAGTAGATTTTATTATAAAAAGACACTCTTTTGAAACTAAGGTTGTGTTTGGTTGCAAGGACAAGGTGGGATGGGATGAGATGGACCCATTTTTGTAGGTGTTTGGATGGGAGACAAGCAGAGTCAAGGACATCCCACTAGCAATATTCTCTGTAGATCTGGGATGGAGCGATCCCCTTTTTTCACGGGACAGAGTCATCCCACCAAAACAATCACGCGCGCGAGCCATTCCTCTCACCCCCACCGACAAAAATCACGCGCGCGGAGCCATTCCTCTCAACCCCCCCCACCGAAAAAAGGGCGCGCGCGAGCCATTCCTGCGAGGGTTTCCATCTGAGGGCGGCGGCGGTGCTGCACGGCGCGCGCGTGGAGGCGAAGCTAAGCGCGCGCGGCTGCTCTGGCCGGCGGCGCCGCGGCTCTTCCAAGCGTGCAGGCAGCGGATCCGCGCGCGCTCGTGGAGCGTGAGGTAAGCGCGCAGCCGGCTGCTCGAGGCGCGCGGCGGGTTCGCGCGGCGCGCGGCGAGTTCGAGCGCGGCGCGGCGGCTGCTCGAGGCAAGCAGCGCGAGCGCACGGCGCGCGCGCGTGAGGCGAGGTAGGCGCGCGCGTGGAGCGCGGCGGTAAGCGCGCAGCGCTCGAGGCGCGGCGCGGCAGTTCGGCGGCGCGGGCGCGGCGCGGCAGTCTTCGAGCGTGGGCGGCGCGCCAGCTCGAGGCAAGAGCGGGCTGCACGCGCGCGCGTGGAGGCGAGGTAGGCGCGCGCACGCTTTGATAACCGAAACTTCATAACTACAGAGAACTTATATACTCTGCAGATTCTTCTTTGTTAATTTATCACATGTTAGCCCTTGTTAAAGAGAGAGTAAGCAAGTTAGCAAGGCTCCGAAAAAGAATACATGTTAGCTCTGTGTGGAATCTATTTAGTTATACGAATCTTTACTAATTGTAGTAAAATTTTCTGTTATGGCTCAAGAAAAGAAGCTTTCAACCCATCGTGATATTTAAAGTAGAATACAAGAAGTGTTTTTGAAAAGCCACCGCAATGCCAACCAGAGTCAGAGTCTTGAATGTATTTCATAAGAAACAAACTATTCAAATTAAACTTGCAACCAAATGTCACTATGTTCTCTGCATGTAACAGAAAGGAATTACCGCTTTCACCCTATAATAGCTGAAATCTTATTCTATCTATGCTACGTGTAATGAAAGGAGGCGGTGAGGCCAACCTCATTAGAGAGAAGTATCCGATAGAATTCTGTAAGTTTCTGTTCTTGTTGTTCATGTAGCTTGCTTCCTTTTTATGATGGTTTGTTCACATTCAAGCAATTGTCATCCGATATAGGTCATTGTTGAGAAGGTGAGAGGAGTGACATCCCAGACATTGACACGAAAAAGTCAGTTCTCAAATCCCAGCAATTGGCATCTGATTTGTGGTTTGCCCAAGGTAAGGAAACTCTAGCTCCATGGATATTATTTTTGTTCCTAAATTCTTCCCACATATGAAATTGATGATGTTACCCAACATTTGTGGTTGAGCATGACATGGCAATATTTTTTTTTTTTGGCTAAGGATTCCAATTCTGCATTAGGTACAGAAGATGTTGACAATGAAAGTGGGGTCGATGAATGGAAATGGTGTGAGTGAGATGAATGGAAATGGTGAAAGTGATGCCACCGGATCTCCTACTAATCATGGGGCTACATCATCGGCAAGCAAGGCAAAGAAAGCCAAGACTAGTGTAGATGAAGAGGAGGGGCTGATTGGTGCAATCAATCGTGTTGGTGACAAACTTGCTTGTGCTATAGAGAAGGCTGCTACTCAACCCCCTCCCAATGATGACTTGCCGTAAGATCTATTTGACATTGTGAATAGCCTTCCAGATTTGATTCCACCGACATATCTATTTATTATGCATATTTGGTGGCCAACCTCGCATGGGTAGAGCATTTTACAAGCTTCCTTTGAGCATAAGTTAAATTGGATTGCTATGTTTGTTGCTAACAAGTTTCCAGGACAGTGAAAGGGTGTAGTGGATGGTCCTTTTGATTGCACCACATGAAACAATTTAACTGTGGTCTAACTATTTGTATGCCTCTGTGTTAGCCTTGAACTTTATATTATGTGTAAGGCTACTATTTAATGCAACTTTTGTGTGTAAGCTAGAACTTGGCATTAGCTGAAGTGTAAGCCATGACTTGCTTGTAAGTGTTGGATGTCAAATTATGTGTAAGCCTTGGATTTGCATATGGACAATTATGTTTAAGCCTTACATTTATATATGAACATCATTATCTTGCTATGTTCCTTGGTTTGTTTTTTTAAGTACTGTTTTGTTTAATTTTTTAAAAAAACTCAAAGGCTTATGTGTACAAATATATTAATAATAGGAAGTATGGTAGGAGGAGTAGGTAACCTCACCTTGCTTGATAGGAGAGTAATCATACACACATGTCCCACCTTCATCCTTCCATCCAAACAAAGGATGGGACCATTCCATCCCACTTTATCCTTCCAACCAAACAAAAAATAGGGATGACTCTATCCCTCCAACCAAACAAAAAATGGGATCATCCTATCCCAAAACCAGGGACAGGACCATCCCATCCCATATTGTCCCTGAACCAAACACAGCCTAAGTACTGTAGGAAAATTATTTACTAAAAAATAGCTTTTAAAAATCAATATAAATGGCGATATGACTTTTTTTTCTTTTTCTGGGCAGGACAACCCTCGCTTTGTACTAAATGGTAGCTGGATCGCATCTTGCAAATGGAGAGCCCTGTGGAAAGTGTCTTGCTGCTATGGATGTGACAGATTTTGATGGTGGCGGGATGAAGAAATCAATATTGTCGAAGCAGCATCAGTTATATTGCCTAGGAAAGAAGGCTGGGAAAAAAACCACTTTTTACAATAACTCTGAATATACAGTTTTATAAAATTTATTATTTTAGTAACCTATAAAAGTGACTGGTTAAGAGTTGCAGCTTAACATGTGGTACATATGGCCGTATTGTTTTGTTGAAGGAAGATGACACTATCAAAATCTCTAAAAAAAAAGCTTGCTTGAAACGCAGAATTTTAAGGTTATAGGAGATGACTCAATTCTCATATAAATTTTGGAAAAACGTTCCCATTTCAAAAGAGCTCAATTGATACTTGGGTCCATAAACTGGAGAAGAAAATTTGCAGTGTGCAATGTTGTTGTGCACCTATCTTTTTTACAATATAAAAAGATAGTGATCTATAAAAATATAAAAAGATAGTGCTGCTAGGACATAGTTATTATCATTGGCATTATTATATATAGAATGATAGAAGTTTTTGGTGACCGAGAATTAAAAAAGTACAGGATTGGACGTGGTCCGTACGTATATTTTCTTTCACGTCTGTTTCTGTGGGTACAAGGCACTATCTGGGTTAGGTGATTACCAACGAGCAAGAGCAGTTATTTAGAACAGTAGTTCTCGTGTACTGTAGTTTATGGTTTCAGTCTAATGATTTTTTGACTTCTGAATGTTCGCACCATTCGCACCAGAGATTGCGAAGGAGACAGTTGTATATGATTTTGATTGGTACAGATGTAGTTGATATAGTGTCTATTACAATTGACTTATAGAACTGACCTTAAAGATATACCGTTTAAAAACTACTTATTGTAGCAAAGTATAAAAACCAAAGTCCTGCCGAACTCAGCCATAAGATCTGTTCTTTTGCTTTGGTTTATGACTTTTGACTACGACTTATGACTTTTGATCTGTCCGTGAGAAATAGTACGGAGTAACAGAAACTCTTGTGCCATTTTGGTCGATATAAATGAAGTCACTACAATGTGTACTATAATCAATTTGTAGATCCTATCTTAAAAAGACACCACATCTGAAAATTATTTGCTGTAGAAAAACCGAAAGATGGCTTTCAGAAATTAAAAAAAGAGGCCCATAATATCATCAAGCCAACGTAACGTTGATATCCAAATTCTTTTTGCGTGTACAAAGAAGACACACACGCACGCACATTACCACATATGTACACCACATGCATACACACGTCTTACACTCTTTTAGCACATGTTTAGAAAGATAGAGTTCAGAATCAATCAACAATCTTACAAAATTTCTATTAAAAACGCACCCTCATATGCGTAAAGATAGGGTATAGGATTTGATCTGGTGAACGGAGTGGTACATTCATAATTCTATCATGCAACCAGGAGGTGATTCCCATTCATATCCAAATTCAAATGGCCTGTTTAATTTTTACCGGAATTTGTTTCACCAATTCGTCCAAGATTGAAGATTATCAAAATGTAGTTACAGATTTGGTTCTTCAAGTTCCTTTACTATTTATAAAAATGTGAGTTGGTGGTTGGTCCATTCTCTCTCCTCTCTTCTCAACCATCTGATTTGATCTGGACCATTCGTCTCTCTCCTCCTCTCTCTATTAGGATATAACCGTCCACCCCTTCACTTTTCCCATCTCTTCGCACATTTTGGTCACCCTTATATCTCTGTCGCTTGCTCTCCAATGTTTGATGTGTGAAGTTGGCCAGGCAGTAAGTTTCGTCTCACTATTTTTATGATTTCGTTGCAACGCACGGGTCTTTAACTAGTTAGAACAAAAGAAAAAGAGACATTAATGTGAAAGAAATTAATTGTTAACATTTCTCGTGCAAAAAGTTGTCTGGCTTTAATTTAAACAAAGATGCTCATTCTTTATAAAAGTATTATCATAGAACGTATGTAATCAATCTATTTTAACTTTGATCAACAATATATTCATTAACGAATCAAATAGGGAAAAATACATGGGCTACGTCTAGTCCTTTTATCTGATGGTTTGGTGTAGCTACCTTACTTATTGCAACAATGGCTACCGTAAGATGTGCTTTTCGACTTTTGAAAGCACAAAGAATATTATTTAAAACATGATTTGAGGAAAACTTAAGCTAAACTAGCATTGGGTTAAATTTGTTTTGGGCCGGTCTAAGGCAAGGCAGTGAGAGCTCATTGAGCAAGTCAGGGTGTCGACGATTGAGTCGTTAATATTATAGAATAATATGAGAAAAATTAGCTGAAATTCTTAAGAGAAAAAGGAGATGCTCTTTATTACTATAAATTGACTACTAATTAGAGAGATAGTTACTGTCAGAGAAAGAGAACGTTTGAACATCGGTTGTTGTTAGTAGGAGATGAACGTGGAAAACAACTGTATGGCAGTTGTTGTCAGAGACTCAGGCTGAAAACATCATGTTGTTTCAAGTGGATAAAGTATGTGTTCTATCTATCGCCTGGAATCAGGTTTAGGTACCAGTTTATAGAATCTCTGAGCGGTCATCTGGTCGAGTAACATGCACAGTTTTTCTCCTGACTAGGGTACATGAGGAGTAATCCCTGGAGGTTTATGACCACAGGGTTCTTTAGTCTTAATTACATATCAAACTCGTATTTAGCGATTTAATCAATCCTCATCACAGGGCCAACTAGTCAAACCCTTTTCCTTAGGTCTAGTTATAGAACATGTCTCAAAAATGTAGACACCCAAGGCCACATGATCAATCTCTATAATCCTAAAATAACTCCAAGAACAGGTAATAAGATGTGAGCCTTGGTCATCACCAATAGTGTCTCACCTATTTAAACTAGTAACAGTTGGGCCAAGTGCGTACCCGTAAGATATACATTTGGAGAGGAATTTAAGGGTAAGAAGTTTTAGAACCTGGCCGGAACACTACAGAGAATTTCCAACAATTCCCATAGAGATCACATTGTTCCTTGCAAATTTAATCCAGTTATTACAAACGCGGAGCACGTCTAGCCCAGCTTCCCGTTCACTGACCTTGCATCTCTTTCTTTTTTAGCTTGGCTCACCTTAATTAATCACTTGCCACCGTACGGTACCCGAACCCAAAGTGGTGAGCCTCCGCTCCCGAGCTCTGGCCCACCGCCAGACCCCTCCCTTGCTAACTCTCTAATCAGTAATCACACACTCTCCCACTATTGCAAACAGCAATAATTTCTAATTTTTAAAAGCTAAAAACAGTTTAAAATACGTAGTTTCTTTATTTTTTCTTCATATTATCTGTAAAAATATAATAGTATTTTTATTTTTACTAATTTTCTTTTATTAAATAACTCAGAAAAAACTAACATCATTCTAACCAAAACATATCACACTTTGCACCGTGGCCTTAATTAGTCCGATGCTCTGAGTTACATGTCTTTTCTTATTTTTTAAAATAATTTATTTTTTATTCCAAATTACAAAATTATGCCTACAAATTTTTTCCCTGTTTTAACCATATGTCACCACATGATTAGGCAACTTGGGCTAATCACCCAACCATTGGATGACTTTTCCTCTAGTCGCCTAACGGTTAAGCGACAAGCCATCTTTACGAATTAACAAAAAAAGCTGCTGCAAATTTTTTTTATCCATTTAGTCTCTCTAGCTGAGAGCACTAGACATTAATTTGCACAAATCCGAATCTTGGTCTCCTACTGTACCTTTGTTTATTTGGTTTCCCGTGTGCTACACAACATTGCAACTTTGCAAGTCTTCCTATTTTATGGGCCCAAACACCAGGTGGATTCTTTTGGGTTGATGGCTTACGACGTATGACTTAAATATTTGAATTATGACTGTTCACGAGAGACAGCATGTAGAGAAAAATAGTCGCATATGATTTTAACCGATACAATTGAACCCAGTACACTTTTTACTATAATTTTTTTTTCTATTAACCCCGTTTTAAGAAAATATACCATTTAAAAACTAGTTGTTGTACACAGTATAAGCATAAGCCAATTTTAAACCCAAACAAACCCAGCCATCATAAAGTTGCTGCCGCATAGGCTTTTCTGTGCTCATAGACTGCATATTACATTGATCTATTTTGTGAAAGACTAGTGGGAGAGAAAGGCTACTTTGCACCAAGTTATAAGACCTTGATTCTCTCCTGTAGCATATATTCAAACTGGTAGCACTACTAAAAAAGATCAGAGAGAAAGAGAGTAAGGGTGCTATTGCTGTACCAAGTTCCAAAATATCTTATCTCAACCGAGAGCACAAAAAAAAAGAAGAATTGGTTCAAAAAAGAGAGAACGGGTAAAAATAGAAACAGTGAAAAAAGAAAAAAAACTAGGGGTTTGTTGCCCAACAGTTTGACAACTTGGCAACATGTCGCCACTTAAGTCACCCAATTATAAAGTGACATAGGGTCAAAACTGCAAAAAAAAAACAGATATAATATTGTAATTCGAAATAAAAAAATTAATTATTTTTTAAAAACTTTTTTCTTTCCATTTCCTCGCGAGAGTTATCCCATCCAACGCCACCCAGACCCAGGCATATGCTACGCACGTACGTTGACGCATCCAACGATCGGCGGACGAGGTAACCCACGGACGCAACGCGCGCGACCACAAAAAAACACAACCCCTGGATCGGTGCGGCCCACGCGTCGCCGTCCGCGCGTCCGCCTCGCCTTTTGCCCGTCACACGTTCGTCGTGCTTACCCTTTCGCTGTTGTCCCATGTGAATGTCAACACCCTTGTGGCCTTGTTTTTCCTTCTCTCCTCTCCTCTCCTCCTGCGACAGTACGGACGGGCCGGTCGGCTACATTAAATCTCTAGTCAACATTGCCAACGGGGCTACGGGAGTAAAATTAGTAGCGTGATAGAACGTGGAGGTACGAAAGTCAGAAACGGATGGATGCAAAGGTAGCACTAAACAAGACTTCAGTAGACGCTACCTGGTCCTGGGCTCTGCAGTTTTTATCCTGACGATACTATACGTGTGAATATGAGAGTTTACTTAGCAGTTATCATCAAATATTTGTAATGAAAATTTGACAAATCCCTAGCTACCCCGCTGTGAACCAGTACGATCGCACCAAGAACTAACGAACGGGAAAATAAATAGTTTTGGCGGCATCTGAAAACCGGGTGCGGATCAGATTCCAGAACGCCGTTTCCATCTAGCCGATCCTGTGCGCACACCGTGCCATGCAGCCGATCGTTCGAGACTCCTGACGCGGCCTAGCTAGCTAGAGAAACGGATGGAACCAGATTACCAGAACCGTCGTGGATTCGCATCAGCGATCACATCGCCGATCCAGTAACCTGAACCTTTCTTTCTTCCCACTGTACGACAGCACCATTTTTGCCGTATGCCTTTGTTTACCTATAGAGAGAGGTACGTAGTTCCCATCGACCACCAATACCATGGTGTCATTTTCTACCACGGATCTTCCCGTAGAACAGTAGCAGCATAGCAACTACCAATTAATAAACCGAGGCACTAGCTACCTGTAAAGAGCATATAGATGTCGCGATCTGTTGGTAAGTAGTAACTTGTTAACTGGCATAGCTAGCATCGCCCGCCGCATCGCCGCGCGTGGCGACGAGCGCGAGACGGCCTGCCTCCCCCGATCGATTGGCTCGTATAGCGGACAGCGGCAGCTCGGAGCGCGCGGGCACGTTCTTTCGTACGTTTTGCTCGAGTTGGGCGGACAGCGGCACATTTCCGCCGTTCGGCCGGGGGCCGCAACGTGAACTTTTTTTTTTTTTGAGCTCTGGCCGCAACGTGAACTGCCGATCGAGTTGCCGCCGTTGGCGTGGCAGGCAAGGCAACCGACGCCGTCGCTCGTCACATGGCACGCCTCGCGCACCGCCGCTTCGGCGCACGGATAGAAAAAAAACGCGGATTTCGTGTGTCCGCACGCGCGATTTCGCTCGCGTCGGCGCGTGCGCGCGCGGACACGGCGATGAGGTGGTCGTCGGTCGTGTAACAATCCGCGAGGGACCTCGGTCGTACCGCAGTGATGAGAGCGCAACCGCCCGGCGCTGCGTGCGACGCAATCATGCGACGCGACCCTGATTGCCTCCGGCTCGATGCTGCGAACCACATGGGTGCTGCGATGGATACGGATTGCAGAGTAGCAGCAGCGCAATCATTCCAGCGTCGTATGATTGTGTGCACCTTACCTCTCTCTCTCTCTTGGAGAGAGGCAGTCCTAGGTCGCCCAGCTTTTGAACGTTGACGTGGAGGCGTGCGGGTGTGGGACTGGGGAGCCTGTGAAATTTGATGAGTTGACAAAAAGGATACTGTTGGACATCTGGATCTGCATCGCCTGCTGTGCAATTCAAATATCCTGTTAATGACAGTGGGGATAAGCACTATTGCACTAGGAAGGATGAGTCAACAGTCGCGCCGAGGTGAAGTTGATTGTTAATGCTAATAAACACATCTGGTGCTTTCAAGTTCACATTCATTCCCTACCACGGTGCTTGAAGATTTGTCAAATTTAACTCTTTAAAGGATCCAAAATTGACTACTCACAAACAACTAGAGAAGGCTGTAAATAGAAGAGCAAATTGCGTACGAGGCCAAGAACCCCTAATGACATCATTTACGTATACACACGAACACACCTTGAAAAGTTATAAGAAAAATGTTTTTATACTTTTCTCAACAGATTTGCATATTTTTTAAAATACAACGAATGATAAATAGATGATATTTATCTCTTTATGTGCTTTGAAATTAGGGACCGCTCGTTTCGGCTTGAGCTTTTGACTTGTAGTTATTTCTCGATTTCGTCTTTTCTGGCTATTTTGGTTTTTTTAATCTTTTTTTCCGTATTTATTTGCATTATTTATAATGTGCTAATATATTTTTTTATTTTTAAATTTTTTAAACTTAATTACGTTAAATAAGTCATTATTAATTTTAGTACAAAATAAATTATAAGTTAATTTATTTCAGCTGAACGCAGTAGCCGCTACGGCGAGAGCTGGAATTAATAACTCTTCTAGGAACATGCCGCGCCAACAGATTAGGGGGTAGTTACAATCAGAGCTCGCTGGTTCCGTTGGTGATTAAGCAATAAGCATCATCCTTGTACAATTGATTAAGGCGTCTCGATATGGATACTGTGTAGCCGTACACGGGGCCATCTGCTTGAGCCTTTCAGCCAACAAACTATATACGTACTTGAGGTAGCTGCATGTTAGGTCTGAGCTTGTGGGGACCCAGCCAAATCCCGTAGATAGGCTGGAGTCCATTACATGGAGCAAGCAGACGGGAGGGTCTCTCACGCACACGGAACATCGAGCTAGAAGCTGTACAAATCAAGGACGCAATTCTGTAATATGCATATGCACATGTCCGCTGCTAATAGCTTAGTACACCGTCACATGCTCATGGAATCGATTTGCTGACCATGGTCCAACCTGTTCGATGCTTCTCCAAAAGAAAAAACTTGGGGAAGTCTAGAAGTCCTGTTCCTTTCGGCTGCGGTTTATGGTTTTTAACTAAAATTTTTGAATTTTGATTATTTACGATACAGATTACGGAGAGACAGATACTTATTTACGATTTTAGCTGGTACAGATATTGAGCTTTTAACGTATAAATCGTTTAACTTGTAGACTCTGTCTTAAGAAAATACTCCGTTTAAAAATTAGTTATTGTAGCAGAAGTCAAAAGCAGATTTCAATAGGCCAAAAGAACAGGCCCTCTGCCTAGCGAGCCGGTCCACGTGACGCTAGCTTCCCTCTGTGTGGGGCGCGCGCGCAAACTCCGTTCTTGTTGCCTCATGGGCCGCGCACAGCAGCTCACGCGGCTCGGTTGCTTCCGCTGCGAGCCCACGGCCCATTGTTGTGCCCGCGCGGTTTGGCTTGCAGAGGAATCCGACCGTCGCAGCGTTGGCTGTGTTTCATTCGCCGCTTTGGTTGCCGGTGTGTGTTTTGCTCTCATCCGCCGGAGCGTGCTGAGTGCTGCCTTCTTCTAGGTTCCTGCTTCGTCTCGGTTCGCGCGCTTCTCGGGTTGTGCTGTGCTGTGGTTCGCTTTGCTCGTGGTTGTAGTTCTCTCGCCTTGCATTCCTTCTCCCGGTCATCCAGACGTCGAACTGCTTTCGTAGGTGCTTCGTTCTCCTCTGATTTCCTTAGCGCCGGCTGTACCTTCGCCGTCTTCTCTTCGAATTTGGTTGCCTCAGATACCATCCTCGCCGGGGTTTTCGAGCATCTTCTCTTCGAATTTACCTGCTTGATTAGTTCGTTTTTGGTACATCCATTCTTTCGTTATTTGGGGAGGCCGTTCTTATACTTTGCTAATGCTTACTGCAGTTCTAACTGCATGTCCGTACCCGTTTGTTTGCCTTTCCCCCTCTTCCTCTGCGTTTGTAGTACACTTCGCCATTTCGACATCGCTAATGTAAGATCCTGTTTGAGAGCAGATTCACCTTCCGTCTCGCAATAGTTTAGAAATATGGACAGAAGAAGTATTATACTTGCTCATAAATATTTTTTTAAAAATAATTTGATTAAAATAAGATATAACGATCAATTTTAATAGCTTTAAGGGCATCAAAACCTAAAACTTACATTCTTCTGATCTAAAGAAAACTCTTACATAAACACTTGAGTGTGGTCGTAACCCTAACACGAAAACTTGTACATTCTTTCTTCTCTTGATCTCTGCGTTGATGTAAAATGAAGCAAGATTAAGTACGGCCAACCATACTTAACTGTCACATGGAGAAATACTATATAACTACTTGCTATAATTTTTAAAGGATAGGAATATATGAGTTGGGGGAGCTCTAGGGTGGCTCAGTGGTGCTCCCGGTGAGGCAAATTGAGCCAAGGAGCCGTGGAGAAGAAATGGCAGTGATGGCAGTGGTGGCGTGGGGAGGCTCATGTAATGAAGGGGAAGAAATGGCAGTGATGGCAGTGGTGGCGTGGGGAGGCTCTACAACGGCTTGGTGATACTCCCAGCTAGAGGAATTGAGCCAGAGCGCAATGAGATAAAAACAACGATGATGACGGCAGTTCTGGCAATCTCAGCGCATGGAAATTCAATTAAATCAGAGGGAAGGAAGAAGAGACATAGGGACACGTAATGACGCGCTCAAAATTGGAAGGAACCCATTGGAGTTGCCGGGATGGCATGAGACGGTGACGGCCGATGCTCGGGCACGCTCGGCTGACTCAAGGGAGAAGAGGGGAGGAAGGGAAAGAAGATGGGGGAGGGCGCAGGGGCATTGGAGGAAGCCATGGCTACATATAGCAATGGAGGGGGTTGCTGTGGCGCCACTGTTACCGACGACTGAGGTGCAGTGTTCGGGATGGGACAGCGACGTCTATGGTCGACGCAAGCGACGCACAGGCAGGCGACGTGTGCGCACAGGGCGTGGCGCCGATGTGGGGACGGCAAGGCCATGGCATCGCGGTGATGGCGAGGCGACTTGACGGGAGTAGGCGTGCGACGAGGTGACTTGACGGGAGTAGGCGCGCAGCTTGTCGGGCGCCAGAGCAGAGAAGCAAGGGAGAGAGGGAGAAGGAAGGTCCGGCGTGGGGGTCCAGGCGGGGACGCGACGGAGGCGACGAGAGCAGGTCGGCGTAGGGCGACGTGCTGATGGGCGAACAGGGGAAGAAAAAGAACGGGAAGGAGAAGAAAGAAAGAGGAAGGAGAGAGAAGAAAAGGGTTGGGCCACTTGGAAGGGAGAGGGAAAAGAGAAGAGAGAGAGAAAGAGGAAAAACAAATGCCCGCTATTGGAAATTTGAATTCAAAATTTGAATATCAGATTTTGGGATTTGAAAGACAATTGCATTAAAATCTGAATTTTCATTTTATTTCATTTTTAAGTTAAATTTTCAGATTGTACTTTCCTTCATTAAATTTTCACTAAATTTCAAGTTTAGCGGTAACGACTTAAATTTGAAATCTAGTTTCCACATTTATAATTCCTTGTCTTAATTTATTCTGTATAATTTGTTGTATGAGTATTTCTTGCATTTGGGAATTATTCCCAGTTATTAATTTGTATTGCACAAAATTTGGAAAATCCCAAATAAAATTATAGAGGAAATTCAAATGCTATCCAAATGCAGCAAAAAAGTTTTTAAATTTTATATTTTTGAACATCCAAATTTTGGGATGTTACACGAGCCGTTTGTGACATTTTCTCTTCACAGACGGTTATTAGGGCCAGCAGCAACACATATGATCTCTAAACTAGTAGCGTCTATGATTGTTTTTAATACAGACGATTTTAAAGAACCGTTTGTGGTGTGGCGTTTAATATACAATTTTTTTGTAGTAGTGTATGTTTATGATTTATGTTTGGAGAAATCAGAAACAATATAAACACTCGGCTTTTCGATGCTTGTGATTTATGTTTGGATAAGTCAAAAACTAATATAAATATTTGGTTTTCCGAAATGGTTTTATCACTTTTCTCGCTCCTGTCTCGCTTTGAGTATGAAGCAGAGAGTCATAGTCACATCACACACTCTACTTCTCTCGTTTCATGTCGCACACGTATCTTTCTCACATTTTGTCTACCGCTCATCTCGTTTTAACAACTATTTCTTACCGTTATTACTTATTTATTTTTAACTAAAAGCTATTCACCACAGCAAAAATCATAGACAACAAAATCAGGCCCGCAGGTCCTTCTACTGCTCGTTCGTTGCAGGAAAGGCAATTAATAACGCCACCTGATCAAAATATTATCCGGACCTACTCGAGGCATAGAGGCACACGGCATGTGTAATTATGTGTCGGACTTGGTATGACCAATGTACCAAATCTAGGATGGTGCTTCGTTGCTCAGGTCGGTACACCATTGCACTCAAAGCACTGAAGCGAAGGCCAGTTCACAGCGATATGTTTCCTGGTTCAGCTCCATACTTTTCTGCAAGTAGCTGTTTCCTATTAGTCACTCTCCAGCCTGGTAAACTCCTGCAACGACGAGAGGAGCTGAAAGGGACATACTACACATTGAGAGATAAGGTGAGGCAGAGCAAGGTGGATGCAACCGACTCCGGTTGCCATTGTTTGACTTGTTGCCTTCTCTGCTGGTGATAAATCCTAAATCCATCTCCCGTGGTCGCGAGCCGCCGTGCCGCACTGTCGTGCGATCTGAATTCTCGCAACGGAACGAAACCGTTCCTATCGCTCGTAATCCCACCTTCGCCGCTCTCTTCTGACGTGTGCGACGCGAACGAACGTTTCCGGCTTGTTTTGTTTGTCCCGTGCGCGCGCCCTCAATCGCGCATGATTTTGCGTAAAAGGAGGGGGGGAAACTCGCGCCGAAACGGACGGCCGGTCATCGGGTTAAGCGGAGGAGAGGGGGACACAACCCCAGAGATTTCGTCTCCTAAAGGTCCGCTCTTCTAATTTTCGACTTATTTTTTATTATTTCTAAATTTTATCTTTTTTATGGATTTTTTAAAACTTTTTTGCTGATTTTTTTTATTCATTTGTATTATACGTGCTGAGCTAATCGTTTTTTATTTTTTAATTTTTTAAAGTTAATTATATCAAATAAGTCACCATTAACTATAATGTAATTTTAATCGGTTACTGTGAAAACTCAATCTAAGCTAAAAAAAATCAGTCCAACCGAATATCACCTAACTTTGTACTATGTGGAGTGAGATCATCCTCATGTACGATGTGCATCATCTCCCTAATCAAACGCCAGGCACGTCGACCTTTCTATGCCGGTTTCTCCATAGACGCCGATCGCTAGTGCTCAGGAACCAGGCAAAGCAGAAATGCTCATTCCCTCAAAAAACAAGTAGAAATGCTCAATCCGATTCAGATCTATAATTCACGGGCAGCTGAAATGCCATGAAATTAAATTCCTGCACTCGCAGATGAAGTACACCTAAGTCCTAAATCCTAACTTAAACATCTCAACATACTAGTACTGCTAGGCAGCATTTATGTGAGAATCGAATTGTAAAACGTCTTTAAAAAAAACTGCAAAGCTCCCTTATTTTCTTTGATCAGCAAGTTCACAGTTAAACAAGCATAGCATAGCCACGAACTGAGCTGATGGTGGTGGTAGATGGATGGATCATGGACGGACGGATGGGTCAGTCGTCGGCGAGGGGGTTGTGGGAGCAGAAGGGCTCCAGGGGGTCGTCGGCGCCCTCGGCGATGCGGTGGCGGAGGTCGGCCTTGGCCTGGCTCACCTCCTCCACCTCGTCCCACTCCACCCGGCACCCCTCCTCCCCCTGCCTCGCCGCCTGCCCCGCGCACGCCTCCATTGTTGGAACACAAGTGGAAAGTAAGAAAGCGGGAGAGTTTGATGAGCTGCAGTGGAAAAGTTTCAGCAAGAAACGAAGGGAAGAACTAAGTAGTACAGCTTACATTGCTCCATAATACTAGTTTTGTTCATACTAGTCTGCAAGAACACAATTAGAAGCCTCTCTACAGTACCGATATGCACATGATAGCTATCACACGACTAAATGTGCACATGCACACATTGTCACAACTAAACATGTACAATGATATCTAGACATAATTAATACAAAATACTAGTTATTTTTATCATACGAAACATTTCGATCGTACCAAAGATTTATAACTAAACATATCTAACATAATATATGATAATTGAGTCCTGATCAACTCGGTTTCGGCTTATGACTTCTTGCTTATTTTTCACTATTCATAAGTTTCATCTTTTTCTGAACTTTTGGCTTTTTGTTAAGCTTTTTTGCCGGTTCTTTTTTTCCCGTATTTGTTTGTATTATACATAATGGGCTAACACATTTTTTATATTTTTAAATTTTTTTAAAAATTTAATTATGCTAAATAAACCTCTATCAGCTGCAGTGCTTTTTTCAGCCAGCTACAGTGTTTTCAGCCATAAGCCATGAGTTTTTCAGCCAAACCGATCACCACCTGAATATACCATAATTTATTATACAACAAGATTAGCTCAAAATCCTTCGCCTCGGCCACCTTCCGCTCGATCAGCTCTGCCAGGGCGGCCTCCTTCGCTGTCCCCTTGCACCATCTCTTCACCGACACGGCGACACCACCACCAGCCACCTCTGCTGGTGGTGGTGGTGATAGTATAGATGGATAGAGGCTGGTGCTTAGCCCGTGCAGACACCCACGCCGACCGGGAGAGACGCGGTGGAGAAGAGGGAGGCGATAGACAACGACGCCATTGTTGTTGGGCTATAAGCTGTGGAGAATTATGAAGAGTTTAGAGGACTAATCGAGGAAACGCATAGCATCCTAAGAGCGTCGGAGTTTACAAAGCTACCGTAGTTGGCTAGTCCAACAATTGTCTTCGGAGTAAATTCGCTCGCTATAATATCTTGTGAGTAATAAAATACCATCGTGAACGTCACAGGCAGAAGAATACCATTGCCAACACCCAAAACTCTTGGAGATGACCCTGTCATGAAGATTCCGTCATTAACAGTGTTAGTGCTGACGTTGTGAGAGAGAATTTGACTTGAATTCCAATTTTGCCTATGGCCACTTCGATCAAATGCCCAACCCAGGCAGGCAGGATGCTGACCATCGAGCTCCATGGTGATGAGGGAGCATGATTGATGGAACACGATGGTACTTTTCAAATCACGAATGATTGTGATTATTGTCTTTTGTTTTAACTCCTGCCCTCCTCTACTTTTCTCTTTTTCTTGAAAAAAAAATTCTCAAGGGCTCTATACCAAATAGCGAGCATTCGTTCAGCAACCCTGGTAGGGCACAGTTAGAAATCAGCACTGCCAAGATATAGGAATGCACCTTTGGATGGGTACCGGTGCATAATTCCATCAAAACCAATATTGCTTGCCGCCACAGCTGCAGCTGGCTATGTCTTAAACCCCAGATGCCCTGCAGAGTGCACACATGTAATTCTAGCTTAGCACACTCCTCTCAAGGGAAATGTGCCTGGCCCCGGCAGGTTTCATGTCTAAGCCCAGCACCCGTCCTTCAAAAGAAAAAGAAGTCCTACATCCAAAGCCCAGCATTTCTGCACTCGTTATTCCGCCCCATCCGGTTTAAAGCTCTGGCTATTGCCTTTTGGCCGTAAATATACGACAGCTTTTTAAGAGTTAAAAAATAATGAAAAAATATGAAAAAGAAAACCGTTATATTGTCAAGGACAATACAAAAAAAAGAGCAAAAAACTGAAAAAATAAAAAAACAAAGAAAACTAAAATTAAGAAGCTGACGTGTTCTAATTGCCGGGGCTTTAAGCCAGTTGGAGCAGGGAATGACAGATTTTTTTTGGCCATGGTGATGTGGATACAGATCAGCCTAAAAAGCAAACTGTAAACTTAGCAGTCATGACATGACGAAAAGCTATTTGAAAATCCTGCAATGTTGGTATCGTTTACAGCAAAAACTTGTTGGCATTTCCCCAATATTAGTGACTGTTGGCATGCTTAATGCAATGATACAAGACAAGATGTGATCATCTGCTCGATGTGCCATTGTCCATGGCGTCTAAATTTAACTCTTCATCCGAGTCAATTACTTCTTCAAAATCATAGTAAGGATTCGCCTGCATAAAAAAATTAGTTAATTTCTTTTCCATACCCCTAAGAGATTATTTCCATACGATAAACATAATGCATAACATTATTTTTTTAAAAAATGATTCATCATACATACACATCATAGAATGAAATATTATTCAATGCATAAACTTTTTTTGAGGATGCTGAGTGTGGCGGAGTGAGGATGCTACGGTAGATCTGTGGTCACACAAGGCGAGATCGAATCCATAATGATGATATACGTGAGCATCAATTGAAAAGAAACTTATCCGACATCGTTTAAGATGGTTTAGACATCTCCAACGGAGGCCTTCGAAGTCACCGGTACGTGATGAAATTTTAAGACGTACCGAAAACATAAGAAGAGACAGAGGTCAGCAAAGACTGATCATCTAAAGAATTAGCTTTAGATAGAAGCGCATAGAAATTAACGATCCGCGTAACAGAAACATAACATAAGAAGGTTTAGAGACGGTACTTTAGGCTCTCAGTTCATATGGCAAGATATACGGCTTAGATTTTAGCTTTGTAGGTTATTACAATGCTCTCGTTTCTTTGACCTAGATTTCATTTTTAGTCTACCTTATTTTGTTTGAGACAAAAGACTTTATTGTTGTTGTTGTATAAACTTTTTTTGAGCTTAGGAACACTATATATCACATACCGCAGGTCGAGGCTTTACAGCTTCAAAACTATGGAAAACAGGGGTGGCAAAATCAGGCGGATTAAGGACAATATATGCCGCAAAGTTGTTGTATCGGTCCTCTGAGGCCTGTACCAGAGACAAATAACAATTGTCAGATTATGTGAAACAATACACTATCAAAAATTCATTTTTACATTAGTAATAAAACCAAATCATTCAGCTTGGAATGTCAAACTAGAAGTTAAATTTCCCCTATGAAACTTGTATAAATGGTAGCAATAGTTCGAGGGTGAGCAGTAAATCATGCGATAAAGTATAACCTGAAATTGTGGATAGTCCGGAGCACTGAAGAGAGTTATTAGCTTTCCGCATTCTACATGATGATCGATTGTATATCCATTGTCCATTCCTAATAGATCATGTCGCTTGTCTCTCGCATCTGGACCTTCATGTGACCTGATGATTAACTTTGTTCAACGAAAAGAGGAAGTGTGAATATAAATTTTAAACATGCATGGTTATGTGATAATGCCTAGTTTCTAATGTTATGAAGGAATATGCTCAATGTGCTACAATACATCATTTTGTATAACAACATGCCGACTGACCAAGCTTAAAAGATGCCTATAGATATTCAGCAATCAATCTTGTTGAACATAAACACTCAGCTAATTAGAACCATGCAGTATATAATTCAAGTTCATCAACAAGTATTTTGCTTCACAAGTTACAACATAGGTGTCATTTAGTCCAAGAAAAGGATATTTTTCTAAAAAAAAGATTGTTGGGATGTTACAATCATGCGAGAACTTTAGTAAGGAGTTCTATCGCATTCAACATATGAGATGCAGAAGCACTACAGTTGAACATCCCAAGATAAGCAAGAATTGCTCCAAGACAGTACGCAATATCAAAAGGAAGAACTAGGCCAATACGTTTGTGCGCTAAACAACAAAGAACAAACTAAAACAAAAGTAAGATATACATTACGATGATAGGTACTTAAGATATAAATATGGAAACATTAATTATTACCATTTTAAACTAAAAAACACATGACACTCGATGTCTACATAAAGAAATCATAATGATTTGGAATACACAACAGATAAAATATTCGTGTTTGATGTACCAACTCAACCTACATTGAAGTAGCAAGTGCATACATCATGGTCTAATGTACTTCCAAAGGAAGAAGCAATGATAAGATTACAATTGATAAAGCAAGCAAACAGATAAAAGGGACTTCAAGTAACATTAGGATCACAGGCTCTTAACTGTAACTCTGTAATCCTTACGTTCTTCTGATCTTAAAGAATGTTCACGTTGTAATATAGGACGCCAGCATTTCAAGTTTCGAATGTCAAAACAAGCATCATAACACTTAATAAGATATAATTCAATTCATCAGATAATTTCACTCAAGCATGCCAACGACAATAATAAATAAAAGCAAACATACCTTCAAATTATTTGTATATAGAAATTGTTGAGTGATATCTGGACCCCAAATTAAACCAATGCCTCTTTCTTTATTTGGGGAAAGACCCATCTCCAATGAAGGGTCAGACCAAAGCACATCTCCGGGAATCAAATTTGAACCCTCCCATGGAGGGTCAAGAACAGTTCTCCTTGCTTTTAATAATTCGTCCAAGGATCCAAGCTTCATGGTAGTTGAGTCATCGGTAGAATTTGCCCTGTATTTGTGACCTCTCTTGCCCTTTTTTGATCTTTTAGATGGTACTACAATCGTCCCACGGAAAATTCCTCCATGAGCAGTGTAGACACATCCTGCTATTATTGAAGCTAGAGGAAGATCTTCAAAACATCTTAAAAACTTCCGATAAACTTGAGGGCCTTGGTCTTTATATTTAACCATTACCTCCTGTTCGAAACCATATACTGATGTACAGTACTTGGATTCGTGATTTCCCCGGAGAAGAAACACACTATTTGGAAGCAATACCTAAAAGCGACAAAACATGTTGATGACCATTAGCTGATGGTTAAAGAGAATCCATCTGCTAACATTTTTTTACAATGCTGAAGGATAAACTTGCTATATGACCAAATCTTTGATCTTTTATGGATTGTTATTACAGGATGTTGGATTTTGTGGAAACACTTGTCTGTAACAGAACAGTTCAATGGTTGGAGATGCCACGCCAATATTAGGGAATCGGTCTCACAGAGTCAGAATTTATGCTGATTTCAATTTGAATGCACACATGGAGCAAAATGATCAAACGCACACTTTAATGGTAGATATGCCAAATTAGGTATTAGGGCTCAGAATTCTGTGCTGATTTCAGTTAAATTGCACATAGAGGAAATTGACCAAACACACACTTGTCAAGTTCAATTTTAAAAAAGCAATATTATATGAAGCTACAATATTTGTTCATAACTCAGTCTACTCCTCAGTTTGCATTATCCAACACAATGCTATCTATTGCATCAATTAAGCGGATCCAGAAAAGGCAAGGAATTGCAATGCGCATGGTGTTGTGGCAACAAGCTTAAACGAGTAAAATTGGGATAATTCACCTTCCAAGCAAGGAGGAGGAGGAGGGTCTCGAGGCCCCAGGCGCCGCGATCCACGTAATCCCCGTTGAACACGAAGATGCGCTCCTCGGATGGGAACCCGGCGTCCTGGAGCAGGAAGATGACGTCGTGGAGCTGGCCGTGGACGTCCCCGACGATGACGACCTTCTGGTCGGGCCGCGGGTCGACGCGGACGAGGTTGGGCTCGCGGTGGAGGATGACGGACGCGGCGACGAGGAGCCGCTGGACGAGCGCGGCCGGGAGGACGGAGGGGAGCTGGTCCGCGGGGAGGCGGCGCGAGCACCAGTCCAGCAACGCGGTGAGGCCCGCCACCCAGTCCCGCGTCAGGGTGCCGTCCTCGGGCCACGCGACGACCGGCGGAGGCGGAGAGGGAGAGGGAGAGAGCGAGGGAGAGGGATGCCTGGCGGCCGTGCCGCCGTCGTCGTCGGCGCCGTCGTGCTGAGACATGGCATGGGTCGGGTTGGACGCCGGTGGGTTTGCGATTTTTTTAGGGTCACCCCTTCCTTGTTTTGCTGCAAATTGCAGGAGGGGTTTGTGGTTTTTGGGGGGGATACGAGATGAGGGCTCGTTCCAGTTGGCTGCCGCTTTTCCCCCTGGTGCTGTTTGATTTGGTCGCGGGTACTCTGAGAGTCGTGAACTGACACGGCAGCCAGCGAAAAGAGGAAAAGGAAATGGAGGTGGTGGCGTGGTCGCGTGAGTGCTGGAGAGCGTGCGCTTTTTGCTCAGTAAAGAACAGGAGGGCTCGTGTCGTGCCACGCTGGCTTCAGACTTCCAGCACGGCAGAAGAGATGGCGTTTGCTACCTGTAGAATATGTAATCTATAGTTATGGGACGAAAACTTTTTAAGTATAACAAAAAGATAAACATATGTTTTTCTTCAGCGATTACTCATCGACATAGGGTTTATAGGACTAGAGAGCGGTTCACTAAGACACTAGGGTTTAGAGGAAGGGGAAAGGTGACAGTGGCGACGGGGTGCCACCGGCTATGGGATAGGTGACGATGGTTGTGGAGGCACACGGAGATTGCTAGAGAGGAAGAAGGCGACGAAGGCGAAGCAAGAGAGGCATCTAAGAGGAGGAAGAAGAGGGATGGGGGTGGCGGTGTGGGTGGGGGCAGGAGAGAAACTTGTTAGAGAGGTTGTCGGAGATGTGGTGGGAGCGGGGGCGCTTGCCGAAGCTCGCTCTATCAGGGCTTGCTTTGAGGCTTGAGAGAGAGATGTGATGCAGTTGAGTGGTAGAGAGAGAGTGTGTGTGAGGGGATGGATAAGGTATATGGACTGATGGAGTGTTCAATGCTTAGTTATGAAATGAACTTCATTCACCGGTCGCCTCTGAAAAAATTATAGGGTTGTTTGGTTGAGCCCACGGATGCCAAACCAAAATTTGATAATTTCAACAAATTTTGGCATCTTTTTGGTTCACTACCAAATCGTTACCAAATTTTAGTAAAATTACTTTTCATTAGCACCTTGGTTATTTTTTGTGCCAAATTTTGGATAAAACTTGGGCCAAGAATTTGATCAAAATTTTGGTAATGTGTTACCAAGATTTGGCACACATCGACAAGGTTCACACGTGTCATGAACTAAATAGTCCCATATGCAGTTATGACTTGTGTGGGCGAACATGGTCAAGGAGATTGAGTAGTAATAGCAAACCAATGGAGTAACATATGGCATTATTTGTGTACAGATGTGCCATCTGTGACATCACTTCACCTAGAATTCTGGAAAGCAACACTCCAAAAGACAAAAACTTATGCATGGTATACCATTTGAGCCAAAATCAACGTGATAGCTTGATGCCGTTTGTTTCGAACCTTTGGGTGCTCTGATCTCTCCTCCAGACAGCCTTATCCCTTCTCTTTGTCGTTTCTCACAAACTCCCTAGCCAGCCTTGACAGATTCTTTGCCAAGCTCCTATCTTCTTCCCCAGATCCCGATTCCTCCTCCCCTCCAGTCAATTCATTGTTGACAGAGGTAGATCTAGCCCTAGCCGCAGCGGATCTCGAAGTTTGTGGCAATAGTAAGGCATCTACCATTGGATTCAATCGTCTTCGGTCATCGGTGCCACCCTCTTTCTTCAACTCTAACCCCGCCGCTCCATCTCCTTCTTCAACTCCAGCGTCACCTTCCCCTCCTCCACCTCCGACTCCAGATCCACTGACGACGGATTCACCGCGGCCCCCTAGCCCCCTAGATGTAGAGGGAGACCGGGGAGGCGTCGAGCGACGATGGAGGGCAATGGAGGGAGACACAACAACGGCAGCACACTGAATATTAGGTTAGGTGTGGTGGTAGTGGCAGGGGCGGAGGAGATGGCAGCGCGGCCAAACGACAAGGTCGCCACCGGCCGCCGGTGGTAAAGGAGGGGCAGGGGAGGTGGAGAAGGGTTGAAGCTACTTTGATGCCGGAGAAGAGAGGGGGCAGGGAGGGGAGCGGCAACGCTGGTTTGAGAGAGGGAGAGGAGCAACGGCTAGGGGAGCCATGCCGTCAGGATGCCTCCCGTCGGGATAGCGTGTGGTAGTAGTTCTCCATAACAAAACGTACAAACTTATTCCAGTGATCACGGTGCAAGTCATCTTGAAACAGGTTGATGAAACTCCCTACTTACACAAATTGTCTTCAACACAAAGCAGCCTATGCACTGACTCGTTTATTGTGTCATCATCACAGAAAAGCTCACAAGCTATTGACACACACACACACACACACACACACACACACACACACACACACACACACACACACACACACACACACACACACACACAGTGGAACTATTCTTTACCATGCTGGGAACACTAGTAAGTGGCAACTGTATACAGGGAAAGGAACTACTGAGTACTGACCACTGACGGTAGTGTTCATACATAAACATGTAAACATCTAGGTAAGCAAAGAAATAGTAGCAACGAAGTCCCCGTTCTGGGAGCATTTACGCATCTACATTTCTCATGTCTAGCCAAACGCCTTCTATCTGAACAAGCACAATACACAATAGTGGACAGTTACTTCCCAAAGCCTAAGTACTCAAAATGCAGAAACTCAACATTGGCCAGTTCTTTTTTGGGCTTGCTATCATGTACAAGCAATACTTTTATGAATTGTTTATCACGTAGCCATCATTTCAAAATCCCTCCTTGTAATGTTGCCCAGCAAAGGATGGCGCATTTTGATTCAAGATATTCCCAGAAAAACTAGTCGTCAGATTTTGTAGGCTCCTTCTTCTTCCCATAAATTAGGCCAGTATCCTGGTCATTACATGCAGTATTAGTGTAAGGAAACAGTTCATACAACCTATTTGTGGAGCAACTTGTCTGGGATCTATAAGAGAGATGATGCTACCTGGGGATCAGGAATCGGCTTTCGTTTCTCAACATAACGGTAAGGATCTGAGGCAGCAGCCAAAGCGGCTCTCTCCTGGTGAAAGAAAGCATAACATTTTCAAAGTGGATGGAGAGAAATTAGCTAGATTCAACTTAATAGAACTTGGAAAGGGAAAAAAGAGCAACAAACAAGGTAACAACAGTGCAATACTTTGAAGTAATTTGGAATATCTGCACCTACAATTCTACATCTTTTCTGAGGATGCAAAGCAAACGACATAGTCGAATGAAGCATATGAAAAACAGCACATCACTATATGATATCAAGGCTAAGATAAAGAAGAACAGTTGACTGCCAAATTATCAGGTGTAATGAGAGAAACTGCAAGAACAGATGTAGCTGACTCTATTGCCAGTAGCTTTGTAGGTCAACATGGCTCCCTTACCGGAGTTTGGAGGTCTTAAATCACGCTTCAGAGCACAAGTTTGGAGTTCGGGCAATTCAGATTATCATTTCGGTTTGTAGTTTTTAGTGTATTTGTTAGTTCGGTGGATACAACATAACTGTTAATTTAAATTTGAGGATCACCATTATTTGCCCCCAAAGAGGTATTGCTACATTTCTGCCTAGCTCTTGCACAGGTCTATTTTTGTTTAGTATACGCCATGAGTGCATCGTTTATCCAAGAATGCCGTATCAGTATATCACTACTGCTGCTGCCAAAAAATAGAGCACCACTAATACTAATAATTTGACTCCATAAGCAACAATAGCTTAAGCAAGATAAACGTTGTGGGAGAATCTTCGCAGCAGTACATTGGTCCAGGACTCCGGGTCTAATTAAGTGGTGTTTCTTCACAGTTAGATTTGGCAGAAAGAAAGGTGAGCAATTCCTACCGAAACCAACCGAGAGAAACAATTTGCCATGCAATCCAATGCACAACTCTCTAGTGAACCAAAAGCTCCTGACGCCAAGAACTACACACGCACGCGCATGGGCTAACTAACTGCTCAATTAGACAATTGTCAGGCACTAGGCACGCATGAATAGATGCCACCATCCCCTACAGCTAGTGATCTGAGGTAACACCTCAAGAATTATCTGATCCAATAGAAGACAACTACAGCTCCAATAAGAAGTATATAGCAAGGGGGAGGAAAGAAAGGAACAAGGGGGTGGATGAATGAAGGTAGGTGGTGACCTCCTGCTCCTTCTGGAGCTGTCGCGCGGGCTTTACCCAGAGGTAGTAGGCGAGGGTTCCGGCGACGGCCCAGGACGCGAGGTTGCTCCACCCGCGGAGGCCGCCCAGCGCGTTGCCCACGAACGACCGCGCGTTCCCGACCGTCCGGCTCCACCCCCTCGCCGGCGCCATCTCGCTCCCCCTCCTCCCCGGTGGCTTCTCTTCTCCTCCCCTTCGCAGCGACTCCGACCGCTACCTCCAACGTCGCCGACGATTCCTCCTCAATCCGACCCCTCCCAATCGGCTCTCGCGACGCCTCGGTGTCTGGCATTGGTCCGCAAGAAAGAAAACCAGCGCTGCACGATGTAACAGCCATGGAATGGGCCGGACCATGTACATGGAGTAGTCTACCAGATCAGTCCATGAGCCCAACTTTGGGGCGCAGATTGGGCTAAGTTCTATTTGCTCCATTTTGTCGTTGCAGATTTGCAGCACTTTTGCTTTGCTCATGGCGGGCTCTTTAGCCGGAGGTTGCGAAGTTTTTACTGGGCTGGTGGACATGGAATTCAGGATAGTATCCCGAACCAACCCCACGACTGCAGCTTCTGGTTCGTTTCCTCTGACTTCATCGGTAGCTTCTTCGCGAGCAGTGCAGCCGTCCCACCGCGCCGCCCCGTCCGGCCCCCGCAGCCACTCGGCTGCATCTTCACGAGCGGTGCAGCCGTCCCACCGCGCCGCCCCGTATTTGTTTTTACTTCACCTTCTAATTCTACTCATGAATGACCTTTAATTTCATTTTAGCCTCATTTCAATGGAGAAGAAAGCCTGAAAAAACAACTCAGTTATTCGTGACCTGACATTGCTAAATCAACAATGTCCATTTTAGTCAACTGGCTCCATCCCAGCAGCCTTTTAAGCTATGTTGGCTAAATATTTGTGGGCGCCTTTGCAAACTGTCTTATCTTTTTGTCTTACACATATGTAAATGGTACTTCCGTAGACACATTACGATTTTACTGACTACTTTGATGAGGCAGATATAATTTTCACCCGTCATTTTCAGTGAAGAGGTATACTTTAATATAGCCTTCCCCCTCACATTTACAAGTTCAGATAGAAACCATATACTTACATATATTTCTATTCTTTCAAGTGTTGGTGCAAAGCTAATATGCTGCTTGTCTGTTGTTGATAGTGTTGCATCTGCTCCTAAGAAATGCCTAGTTTCTGTACTCATATGGTGTGATATGTGAACAGTATCAATTCATGTTATGAACCAAGTCAGTTCTTACATACTCTGTTCGCTTTTAGCTGAAACTATCTCGTGTACTTTGTTTTGAAGTACTATGTTTGGAAGGAATTTCCTTGTCGTGAAACTAGTCAATCAGTACTCCGTTTTCTTTCTGATAAACTACAATATCAGACAGTGGGTATTTTGCTGAGAATAGCATATCAAGCATGAGTACATCCAAACAGCATTATATTGGCATTTTTTCTAAGAACAGCGCATCAGCAGTGCTCGGTGTCTGGTGCTGGTCCGCAAGAAAGAAAAGATGTAACAGCCATGGAGTGGGCCGGACCATGTATATGGAGTACTTGTGTTAGAATCTACCAGATCAATCCATGAGCCCAACTTGAGGACGCAGATTGGCCTTAGTTCTATTTGCTCCATTTTGTCGTTGCAGATTTGCAGCACTTTTGCTTTGCTCATGGCAGGCTCTTTAGCCGTAGGTAGCAAAGTTTTTACCGGGCTGGTGAACATGGAATTTGAAGATTTTTTTTCACGTTATCTTTGTGTGTCGCTGTGCTTTGTGCAATTGTTCCTCTTCTTTGTGGTCATAGTACGTGGAACGATGGAAGTGTGATATATACATCTTTTTTTTTCACGTTATCTTAAACATTTGGATGAACTGGCTGTCGCACGGATCCCAATATAGCATGACAGCTAAGATGTCCTGAGTCATATACCAGACGGCCGTTTAGACTTGCCCTAGTTGGTTGGTCACATGCGGCCACGTAAAGTTAGACGTGCCAACCATTAAAAAAAGGTTAGACATGTCACGTAGATTACGTAGTCAACCAAGCAATCCATTGTTACTCCTCTTCCAGAATCCAGGCTCGTCTCGCATGATTGCATCCCCATTGACATGTACGCCACTGGACGCCGCCAGACACGACTGAAGTTACACACGATCGACGGTGCGGCTAGATTGTGAAGAGAGCGAGCGAGACCACGCATCCACCTCGTCTGATACCCGCGGAAGCGGCTGCAGCCTGCAAGATCGATGGCGACGACCCAACCAACCGCCGGCGACCCGTCACGCGGCCGTGCCCGCGCGCGGTGCGAGCCCCACGGCCGCACGCTCAACTCGATCCAGTGCGTAGCATAGCAGCGCCGACGTCTCACGGCATCACGTGCGGGCAGCGCGCGGCGCCTCAGGCCCCAAATTCAAATGTAGCCGAACAGTAGTCGATCAGCCTTCGCACGAACGCAAGCAGCCTGCGCTGCATCGGTACATGCCGTTACATCCTACAGCAAGGGCTCGTGGCTCTGCTCGTTTCGGTTTCAGGTTCTGACTTCTAAATTATTTTTTATTATTTATAAAATTTTTTTTAAAACTTTTGGCTTTTTTGCTTGTTCTTTTTTCTGTATTCGTTTGTGTTGTCTGTGATGAGCTAATATATTTTTTCTATTTTTAATTTTATTAAATTTAATTACATCAAATAAGTCGCCTTCATGTACAGTGAAATTTCAGCCGTTACAGTATAATTTTAGCCATAAATCACAGCTTTTTAGTACAACCGAGCGGGGCCACGCTGCACTTGTCTTTGGCCCATGGGCATGTAAGAGCTACGTGCGCTTGGCCCATCACATCGCTGCATCTCAAACAGGAGGATCACAAGAGGATCTTTACCGGTGCCATGTAGCCTGCAAGCAGCTCAGCTGTGATCCCCCCTGTCCTCCCTTGGCCGGGAGCTCGGCGAACTAGTGGACTGCATGCGAGGCGTACGCTGGAACTGCAGCGGTAGGGGCACACAAAAATGCCGCAAAAATGCGATCCCAGGCCAGCTCCAGCCTTCGATCCCCCAGGCCATGTGCCATGCCGGATCCAATCTGCAGAACATGCAGTCACATGCCCATCCATCAGTGGCACCGAGCAAGTAGCACACCATGCCTGCCTTGCCCCCACACTGAGAATCTTGTTTAGTTTAAAACGCCACACAAAGATGATGATGTTGTTGATGATGAAGTGCTGCACAGTCATCAGACTGATCACTGGAGCTAGACAAAAGCACAGATCGCCAGGCATGATCAGCTTGCAATGCAGCAACAGAAGGTTTTATGGGTTTGGTTCCTCCAGGTTGTTCGGGCAAGAATTTTGTTTAAATAATACATTTTTTATTTGGAATTATAGTAATATACTTGTCTTTTATTTTTTTTACAGTAATAAATATTTGTCGCTCTATGTTAGGCGACTTGGGCCAGTCGCTCAGCTGTGGAGAGACTAGGTCCTAGTCACCCACCGGTTGGGCGATTTAAAATAATAATAATATTTTATTAATCCGATGAAAATAATTGTGGGAGAGTAAATGATAATTTTTGTATGTAATAAATCTAGCAAATGTAGTTTGTAGGTTGTTATTTTTTTTGAAATAAAATGGCAGACAATGTTGGTTAGTCCATTTGTGATTTTCATAATTTCTCAAGGGTACAAAATCTATTAGATTCGCAATAACATTTTGTGCTCATCATATGTTGTTGTAGTACGATAAATTTTTGAAGAATTTTATGGGGACGATTGAGCTCTTAATGATTCGTAAGTAGAAAGGTAAGTGATATTGCGATGCAACATGGAATTCATACAAAGAGAACTTTGGATAAATGGCGTCACGATAAAAACACGACAGTTGATCCGACAAGAGGTTACATGGCACACAGACTAACGAACCAAGGACGGTACACGCATGCCTTTAGAGAATTAGAAATACATAGGACATATAGACGAATATAGTCGAACTACCGTGTGGAACGTGGCCACTTACCCTTCCTCCCGTGGTTGGTGTTGTAGTCCTTGCCGGCTACCCTGGTCTTGGCTGCTAGTTTGCATTTTCTCTCATGCTCCTCCTCACGAGCCTCGCGCTCCCGACGCCTGCACGTCTCTAGATGAGCTTGTGTCTCCTGCTGGATATGGTCGCTTTGATCTTCGCTACGCCGATGCTCTTTCATCCTCTCGCGTGTCATCTCGGCCTCCCACTCCTCACAGTCTAGACGCCACTGGTTATGCGAGTGGATCTCCCGGTTGATCCATTTGCGGTACATGTATAGCGGATCCGAAGACTACGGGAAGAGGGGAGAGCTTGTTAGTGCATGCCATACAAGACAACTACTATCGGAATGTACTATAACCCGTCCTTACACGGCTATCAGTAGCAGGCCGTGTCCCAACATCGGTCAGGATAGTCCCAGGCGTAGTTACCGCAGCTCCAGTAACACATGCCCTAGCTCAACCACTCCTTAGACTTCAAGAATTTGCATGTGTCTTTGCACCAGTAGAGGGGCATCTCCCCAACAGACAAGTCTTGCAGTGAATGCTCGGTGGGAATGTTGAGGTATAGGTTGGGGTTGGAGGTATGGGGGCTTCACTTCGGGGAGGTGGCCTCCTAGCACACTCCGCTTGTTCGTCCTGGGCTGCAGCAGCCTTTGCGAGTCGGGTGATCTCCCCCCTTGCTTCTCCATATTAGTGATATAGTTTGCATTCGTGGTGCATGAAAACACACTGCGGAAGAAATAGTACTTATATGCTAAGCCGACACAGTGTACGCTTTGTAAGACTAATTCGGTTTGGGAAAATTCACATCCGCGAAGCAGCGGCATGTTGGACAATTCGTGGACCAGCGTAGCATCACGTCGTTGCACAAAACTCACTGCGCAAAGCTGTCTCATTTGATCTTGTCACTGCGTAAGGCTGTCTCATTTGGTCTTGTCACTATACAAGACTGCCTCATTTGGTCTTATTACTACGCAAGGTTATCTCGTTTGGTCGGGTCAGGACACCACGCAAAAGCTACCCCTTTGCTTTTACTGTAACTTTAGCTATCTATAGTCACTTGTACTGTAGCCTCAGGCACTTCCCCTGCATTTTAAATGATGACAGATTGATACTATAAATAAAGAAGTTTGCAAATGAAGTTACAATATAATAGCATTTCTAATCTTAATATCACTACATACATAACATGAAGTGATGCTGCACTTCACGCTGGTATTCGTACTCATCGGCAGTCACCTTGTATCTTCTCGTAGTGTAGCCTTCCTGACTACAATGGCTGCAATGTCTACCCGCCGCTCTAGCTTTCCCTTCATCCATATTGTTTCTAATATGAGACTCTGTTGACAGCCCTTCCCACCCTTCAATAAGCCAAGATCCGGAATCTAAACTCTTTATGCAATATTCGATATGGTGAAGTTGCCCACAACCCTGAAGCCTCTTAGCTCATTGCACCACGCTTGCAGTACACTTTTCTTCATGAAGTACTCCGACATAAATTCGATGGGGTCCATATTGATAGTCCCACATGTGTCGAGGATATGAGAGCATGGCTTGTGAAGGAGCGTTGGCTTATTGCATGTGCAACTAAGTTCGTTCACACCTCGTGGGTAACAAGAGAGCGAGCCATTCCAAATCCGGCTCTATCCTAAAGGAGCACGTTGAAACAATGCTCTGTATTGCCTATCACAGAGACTGTGTGCAATTGATCCTTCTCGGTCTTGGCCTACATGTATGCTGTAATCTTCAAGTAGTACGGTGTATGTGGGTTGGCTGCATGAAGTGTCGCATTTGCATGCTTTTCCCTGAAATATTGGATTGTACTTTGTAGAACGCCTTCCATGATGGTGATGAGGGGCTGAGAATGGACGCCCTTAAGAATCCAGTTGTACACTTTCGTAAGGTTAGCGCCCATTATGTCATACCTCGCATTGTCTATGTCGTGCAACAAGAACCACTTCTCCAATGACTCGGCCTCAATCCAATAGGAGAAGCACTTGATGTTCCTCAAGGTCCTCCGCGTCACACCGGGAGGGTCTAGCTCCAACAATGGTGTGAGGCGTTTAGGTTATACCACCCCAGGAATTAGCGGACACTTGTTCTTTTCGATGACGTGCTTTCTGGTGTGCTCCTCCAACATCTCCAACAACGTATTGAATTTACGCTGCTGGTTCTATATAGTCAGCCTCTTGAATAGATTCATCAACGGTTGCTGCGGAAACTGCTTGAAGAAGTTTGTCCCCAAATGGCGAATGCACTATCTGTTCCTCAAGTCTGGTCAAGAGAATGACTCATCCGAGTCTTACTAAAGTTTTCTTATGGTCTTCATCATCCCGAGATGGCAATCATAGATTATACAGACATCAGGACATGACCCAACTACTCCCTCCTTTAGATGTCAAAGGAACTACAACCAGCTGTCGAAATTCTCACTTTCAACAAATGAGATGGCCAAGGGCAGAATCTAATTGTTGCCATCAACGCCAATTATCATCAGGATCTGCCTCTTATATTTTCCAATTAGAAATGTCCCGTCGACTGATACCACAGGCAACATGCGCCTGAAAGCATCGATGCAGGCACGAAGGTTAAAAGGCCCTCTACAAAATCATGAAACCTGGCGGTCTTCTGGATGGCTTGTCTTTCACATTAATATATGTGCTTGGGTTCTTGTCCCGCAGCACCTAGAGCATATGCGAAAGGTTGTCGTAAACCACCTCGAAAGAACCGAACCTCCTTTCTAAAGTCTTCTGCTTCGCACGCCATGCCTTCATGTAGCTAATCTTGTACTTTAATTTCTGCTCGATAGCCACTATGATGTTCTTGGCCTCTAGGTCCTTCTTCACTATCTCTCCGTACATGAGATTGGCTATGAAGGTGGATGTCAGGTTGCGATGTTTTGGCAAAACACTACCGAGTACGCAGGAGTGCGCCTCCACTTTGGATACAATCCAGTGAGTCTCATACTTGAGTCTGGGTGCGTGCATACGCCAAGGACAGAAAGACCCTCAGCATACACCCTATTCCATCCCTGTGGCATGGGACCTTCATCCTTATCGGAAGAGTCATCACCATCCTCTTCTAAAGTTTCTTCCTCAGCCCAAGCTGTCCGGTCATCGATCTCCATCTGACGCACTGTGCTATCGATATACTCCCCTATGTTCTTCTGTCTAGTGGGCTTAGCCTGCATTGTACGATCTTTTTGATTTGTTTCAACAACATCTGCATCTGTCTGTTCGGTAGGCTCAGCGTGCATTGTCTGATAATCTGGTTGTGCTTCCGCAACATCGGCCGCCGCGTCCTCTTCATGAACTACGCGCTGCGCACCCGAGCTGCTCCCACCAACCAGACGATAGCCATCGGCAGGGCCTCCTGCGACTCTCTTCAGACATGGTTGTACGAGTTGCTTGCACTCATATCCACATCGCTAGTAGCTTTCCATAAAGCCCTTCCATGCAACCGTGTGCATCAATCTCCTCAACTCCCACCAAATGTGCGTGGCAGACTAACTTCAAAGCCCATATAGGACGACACTGCACACCTCGGGGTCTAAGAAGAAACTGCATGTGAGTCAGTGCAGGATATCTCCGATTAGAGCATTCTCTATGTCTGGGTGTACCAAACTGACTTGTAGGAAACCGCTCAGATCAACACCGTATGGACTTCACAAATGGTACCAACACCGTAATACACTTTCAATCTTGTGGGCTCAAACATAACTGATTTCTCACTTCAAATATTATCATTTATCAACATACATTCACTAAATACGTGCTAAACCGATAAGTAATGACATGTTTGTACATTCAGATGAGAACAAGAATGGATGAGTCTATTACCTTCACATGAAGACCTCCTCTCCTTCTCAACAAGCTTCCTTCGTCTTTCTCTCTTATCTCACGAGCTCTCCTCTCCTTTATTTCATCTCCCGAGCTCCTCTCCTCTCCGTTTCTCCTTCTCTCCCGAGCTCCTATGCTTCTCCTCTCGCGACCTTCTCCCCCTCTGTACTTCCCCTCTCTTTCTCTCCCTCTTTTTTTCCTCTTGCTCCTCTCGTTTTCTTCTGAGACAAATAGTGAGAGAGACCGTGTGGGGTTGGGTCAAAGAGAAATGGACGAGTTAGCAGCAAATAGTTGCTCCACTGTTGAGCAACTAGTACTAGTCACCCAACGGTTGGACAGCAAGTCTAAATCATCTAACTGTGAAGCGACAGATAGTTATTTTTGCAAAAAAAAAATAAAAAAAATAAAAGACATGTATATTATTGTAATTCAGAATAAAAAATAGATTTTTTTAAAAAAATCGTTCATCCAACCAATCTGCCGATACATGCATGTGAGGGTGACATTTGAACATCTGACGATACATCGACCTAGAATTAGGCAGAAAACAGAAAACATGGTACTGATACAATGGGAGAATCTGGCATGATGCTTTGGAGGACCACCACATTTTTTTTTACAATCACATCACCACCTTCCACAATGTTCGATTAAGAAAGGAGAAAAAAAGGGATCAAACAAGGTGAAATAATTACAGAGCTGGAAAGTTGACAGGCTTCCTGAAGCAAGGAGAGAGATCTCTACACTTTCTGCACCAAGGTAATCACAAAGCTTTATGAACACAAACCAAGGTTAGCTTCTCCGGTGCCCGGGAGACGATGATACCAGCAGCAGCACGCCGAGAACGACGGGTTTAATGGCTGGGTAGACCGGCCAACATCAAGAAATAAATAGGTCAAACTCCGGAACAAGGACTCCCAACTATTTGCAGACATCATCACGATTTCACAAACTGTTCACTTGAGGTTGATGAGTTCTTTTACCTACTGGGAGAGCCACCAAGACTCAACCTTTGCCGTCCCCCCTTTCACCCTCTCTACTCTTCCCCGGAATATAAAATTATTTGACAGTATTTGACTCTCTGGATTTTGTCCATTTCCTCTGCAATGATCCAAATGTCGAATTAAGATGCGGCCTTGGACATATCTTTGCTGGATCTGTTGTATTTCATGTGGCTCTTGACAAGCTGGCCTGCGGCAAGGGCGGATAAGAGGGACAGCTCCCCAGCAAGAACCCCACCTGCCACCACGGTGGCCAGGAGCCTCGCGTTTGATCCTGGGGATTCCCTGTTCGCGCCTTTCACACCGAGTAGGTCCAAGCATGCAGCCTGTGATGCCAACTGAGTCCCTCCCCCAACTGTGCCCACCTGCATTTCAGTAATAATCAGAGCATGTTTATCAGTGTGTACCTGATGATCATAATTTCAAATGCTATTAAACAAGTTATCTTAGGCAGCTCAATATTGGGGTATGTCCTCAGAAACAACAAACATCAAAAATAGAATAATGTGCCTCATCCTAACAGCAGTACAATAAACGACATAAATAATAGACAACAAAAATAATAGTCAAAGCCTGCTCAATTCAACAAGTGGCTGAATAGGAAAATAAGCACAAGAAAAGATTCCTTTGATACAAATCAGTTGATTGAGCTGACGAAGAAATGTAAATTAGGCTGTATGTAGCAAATATAATGGTCTAAGAACAATAGGACAATAACAACCTGTATAGCTAGACCATATGTAGAGGTACAGTTAGACGTTTGGTAAATGATCTGATTTTGACACAGTTTATCCAAGTCAGCTAGTTATAGGGAGGCATCCTTCTAAGAGGTATTGTCTTTAAATTTTCAAATTTCACATACATTTTAAAGAATGGCCAAAGCAGCTTGGAAGCACAATTCTTTCCAATTCTACAGACTGCTTTTGCCCTATTAGTGTAAAAATAATTATACAAGGCTTTTTTTTTCAGGATATCAACATTTATATATCACCTTTTCTTTAAGAACAAAGGTATTTGCTGGATGGAAATGCTCAATAGATT
This sequence comes from Dendrocalamus sinicus, assembly GCA_036346575.1. NCBI lineage: Eukaryota > Viridiplantae > Streptophyta > Magnoliopsida > Poales > Poaceae > Dendrocalamus > Dendrocalamus sinicus. The sequence goes on from CM070664.1 coordinate 7,619,855, forward strand.
TCAACAGACAACAGTTCATGGAAAAGGATGTGCAAGTTAAGGATTAATCTATTCAGGACCATAAGATACATGCAGAGCTTGTCTTGCAAAACAAAATCAACGTTGGACCAAACAAATTGTAGGTAATGCGCATCATCAGCACAAAGCCTGGATATGTTAACACTTGGATAATCGAAATGATACCATTGCATACCTCAATAGATGGCATAGTAACGGAGATGTGAAGATCTTTGTCATCATTTACAGCTTCCAACATTGTGATGCAGTGAGAGCTTTCCACATTCTGTGCAGGATCCTGGCCAGTGGCTATGAAGATGGCTGCTACAATATTGCTTGCGTGGGCATTGAAACCCCCAAGCGCTCCAGCTACAGCTGAGCCAGCAAGATTCTTGATCACATTTAGTTCTACTAGTGACTGCACGTTGGTCTTCAGAACCTTTTTCACAACTTCCTCCTTGATTATTGCCTCGCAAACAACAGACTTTCCACGCCCTTCGATCCAATTCACAGCAGCTGGCTTCTTGTCAGAACAAAAATTACCTGATTTCATAAGCAAAAGATACTAATTAATTTGGAAAATTACAAAGCATGAAAATGTGTTACAAGATCTTGTATGTTGGAATAATGAGTTATTTCACGCAAATAAATTATACTAATGAAATCAGGTGTATATTAGTATGGCTAAACAAGATACGCATGATGACTGGGGTTGTTTAACTTGTGTAGAAACAAAAAAAAAATGCAGTGATGTGCCTGCTTCAAATATTCTTCCCTGTGACTTTTCTTGCAACTTGCGCACTTTCTCCTGAACATTCCAGCATGCATGATGTTCAAGAAAATGTAGTTCCAATTACTCAGAAGAAGTATTAATTAAAGTCAATATCATTCTGTACTCCTATCAGGTCAAGCGCATTAAAGATGTAGTCTTACCAAAAATACTGCTTTCAAAGCCCTTTCTATCTCTTCCTAATGCATAGTGACGATGAGTATCGTAATGTACTTGAACATCTTATGGTTCACTGACCATCTTATTTTAAAAAGGTATAATTGGATTAAACATGCCAATGCTCAGCATTTTTCTGTCCCCAAGCTTCCCCCAATAATTCGATAGGACAAAGTACTTGTGTCACCAAAAGACCATTCTGTTTATTCTTTGAAGATTTATTTTGGCAAGCGATAGTCCATTTTCAAATATGATGGCATTTGCATGGAGGTAGAACAATGTTTGCGACGAATAATTCTTTTCAAACAAAAACATGTGACTAGGAATTCAGGATTCCTGGAAAATAAAAGTGTGCAACTAGGAAGTCCATTATAACCAGAAGACTAGGTGACAGGTGAAGTAATTCAACTTATCCAAAAGAAAGCAGAGCAAAGTGAACCTGAGATGCTAATGATATCCATGTCAGGGAAGTCATCCTGGAGGTAATCTAACACATTCTGCACGCCCTTGGAGACCATGTTCATCCCCATGGCATCCCCCGTGCTGCAGCTGAATCTCATGTACAAGTTCCTCCCCGCCATCGCACACTGCACCCCCTGCAGCCTCGCAAATCTACTCGACCTGCTCACAGTTGATATTTCCAAAAGAATTCATTCATTACGTCATACTCATATCATCCCACATAAGAACCTCAAAACCTTACAAGTAGAGTAATTATGAGATGAAGAGTATTATGAGATGAAAAGCTTATTGATTTGATTGGAACAGGCGCCTTCGACTACAGAGACGTATCGTCGAACTCAAACGTCGTGGTAACCCAGTGCCATTTGTCGCATTCTAAGTGCACGAGTTGAAAGGGCTAGTAGGATACAACTAGCAGTTGTGGCATGTAGATATCAAGCACGATTAATTAAAATTTTTGGCTGTGTGTTCAGTGTTGTACCTGTTGAAGACCATGGAGAGTGTGTCGAAGTTGGCGGGGTCCTCCAAGAAGGCCTTGAGCTCGGCGGCGCGGCGCGCGGTGGGGAGGCGGGCAGCAGGGGCGCGCGTCATCCCGTCCCGGAGCACGACGCTGGTGGCGCCGCCGGACTCGGCGATGGCCTTGCAGCCGCGGTTGGTGCTGGCGACGAGGCAGCCCTCGGTGGTCGCCATGGGGATGTAGAACCGCTGGCCGTCGAGCAGGAGCGGCCCGGCGATGCCCACCGGCAGCTGGACGTACCCCACCGGGAGCTCGCAGCACTGCCCGAGAATCGACGCGTAGTCGAACCCGTCAAGCGGGAGCCCCTCGATCTGCCTTCCCGTGATCCGCCGCACACACTCGAGCCGGATGCCGGCGGCGCGGCGGCAGTCCCCCAGCTTAGTCTCCAGCACATAGGACGGGATCTTGCCAGCGACGACCGAGGCCACGATCTCCTCGTCCTCCTCCGGCATTTTCTCGGACACCGCGTCGGGGCTCCCCAGAAGCCCGCACTGGGCCGGGGCCGGCACCGGGGCGGCGGCCGTGGCCCCCGCAGAGCCGGACCCCACCAGGAAGTCTTCGTCCTCGTCGCTGGACGAGACGATAGACTGGACGAACACGATGCCGAAGAAGCTGAGGAGGTAGATGAGGGAGGCGATGAGGCCGAATATGGCCAGGATCTCGGCGAGACTCACGACGTGGAGCGGCGTGGAGGAGCGGATCTTCTCGCGCCACCGCCGCATGAGGAACACGAGGGACGCCGCGAACAGCGCGGAGAATATGAGGTTCGTGTGCCGGATCGGCAGCGGCAGCGCGTCCCCGGCCTGCACCCTCGCCTGCGGCCCCGGCCCCGCCCGCGCCCCCGCCGGAGGCGGGGGCGGCTGTTGTGCCCCGCCCACGGCGGCGCCCGGCACCCTGCGTCGTACTTCCATGCGTGCGGTCGCGCGCGGCTAGCCTAGCCCAGGAGCTCACGGCCGAGTCAAAAGGTGGCGGGGGTGAGTGGTGGCCACTGCTGAGGTGGTGGGACGGCCGCGCCGCGAGGTGTTTCCGGGCCTCGGGACGCGGGCGGCCACGGGGAGGGAGGTTGCGCTGGTGCGGTCGGCTCGGGCCTTTTAATAGCAAGCAGCGGCAGGCAGCAACCCACCACGGCGAGGCCGCCGCGGCTGGGCCCGTGCCACCTCGGAGTGAGCCGACGTGGGCCGCTTGGCCTTTCTCCTCCTTGCCTTTCTGCCTGTCCGGGACACTCGAATCAATCCACGGCTGTTACTTGTGGCGTGTAGTGTGTGTTTTACTAGGAGGCCAGTGCTGGCATTACACGTGGAGCGCGCCTTTTTTCTTGGGTTCGCATGCATGCATGGGCGTTCCGAATAATTGGTTTGGTTTCGGAAGAGATCAGGCTCAGAATTCAGATAAGGGTTGAAAGAACAGTTTCAAGTAGTATGTGGAGCACTAATTCGTTGCTAATTTTGCTGCGTAAGTAGGCCCCTAACGTTCAGAATTCAGATGAGGATTGAAAGAGCAATTTCAAGTAGTATTTTGAGCATTAGTTCGTTGCTAATTTTTCTGCGTGAGTAGATCCCTACGTTCATAATCCATGTAAGGATTGAAAAGAACGGTTTCAAGTAGTATGTGAAGCATTAATTTGTTGCTAATTATGTTGCGCAAGTAGATCCCTAATGTTCGGAATTCAGATAAGGATTGAAAGAGCAGTTTCAAGTAGTATGTGGAGCATTTGCTGCTAATTTTGCTGCTTATGTAGATCCCTCACGCTCATAATTTAGATAAGGATTGAAAGAACAGTTTTAAGTAGAATGGAGCATTTGTTGCGTAAATAGATCCATAATGTTCAGAATTCAGATAAGGATTGAAAGAGCGATTTCAAGCAGTATGTGGAGCGTTTGTTTCTAATTCTGCTGCGTAAGTAGATCTCTAATGTTCATAATTTAGACAAGGATAGAAAGGATCTCTAATGTTCATAATTTAGACAAGGATTGAAAGGACAATTTCAAGTAGTACGTGGAGCAGCGCATTCATTGTTAATTTTGCTTGGTGAGTACATCCCTATGAATCCGATAGACATTGGATGGTCTATACAATGAATCTGACCATAAATTTATGTGTTCTATTGTTCTTGCAATTTTAGACTCACGTGTTTCAGGCAAACCTGGCTAATTAGTCGGATATATATGGCTACAAGAAAACTCGTTCACTCATAATAACACCCGTGCAGAGTATTATGAAACCCTCGCATTTGCCGGAGATGCTCAATCGCGAGTATATCCAACGAGTGTATAACATTGCCATCACAAGCTTAAGAGCAAAACAACCTTATTACAATATAACGGCGAAAGCCAAGTATCACAGTAGGGTCAACTGCCCTTAGTTACATTACAAAAGAACCACAGGCAAACTCGAGCGAAGAACGATCCTAATTCCACGTGTCCTCAACCTCGTACAGAATCATCTCCTCGTCTTCTCCAGCCTCTTCGATATTAGCTGTTTCTGTTTATGTTTTTAGCAAGTATGAGTACAACTTCCGTACTCAGCAAGTCACACGGGGCTTAGCAATATCTACATGCATGGTGTGCCAAGTGAAGGGAGTTCAAGTCTATTATTTTATGTGGATGCAATTTTAGTTATAAACAGGTTTTGAACATAAAATCATAACTTCTTATAAACTTGAGGGGGGTTTCAAGGTTCAATTATCAACTATCAACATTACCCACCTTTCCAAATCTACTTATGCATTGCTCTGGATTCACCCATTAAACACGACTTCATTTACCTAAAGCACGGCGTATTCGAATACCATTTGTCATGACTTTGCAAAGCTGCCTGCTTTACCCACAAGATCCCTTAACTCCCGCTAAAGAGTTAAGACAACAAGGATGTTCATTTGCTCAATTCTTTGTATAGACTCCGCCAAAGAGGTATTAATCCCAATGAGCTCGGATGACCCCACGGATCTCCTCCGACTCATCGCGACCTCAGCTTGTATGGTTAACCACCTCCCATACGCACTCACCCTCGACTCCCCTTTCCCTTTGCAGAGGTTCAATTGAAGTTGAGCACTACTAAGCCGGTTTGAATAAGTCAAGTTTGACCAAGTCAACGCTTGTGGTTGGGCGGTTACTATGTCCGTTACTCAAAGATAAGGGTCTAGTCCTTACATTTTAACCGAGGCAACATCCACCCACAAACCCATGTTCAAGACACACCGCTGCCGCCACCAAATCACACCCACCTCTACCCTAGGATAAGGTCTTGGATCCGTCCTGCGATCCTCGCCTATCCTAGATCCACTTTCCAAAACTCTAAACCAACAAAGTAAGCCTTAATAGAATTGGATGTAATGTCCCTAACTACGATGATAATTTATAGTTTATATTTGATGTGACTAAGTTTGTCAAGGTGAATATGGCCTTCAAGTTAAATGGGCTTTTGGGTGGTAGGACATAGCTAATATCATGTCATTCTAAACTTTTATACATAAAATAACAGATGAAAGTAGCATAATAAAAGTACATGTAAATAAATAATACCGGAAATGTAGGATCAATATGTTCAAAAGTATATGCAACTTGCCTTGCGACTGGTGATTTCAACTAACTCGAATTCTTCCGTGGGTTGGACTTGGGCTCGAACTTCTCCTTCCTCTATTTGAAAGTCGACTCGGAGGCTATCGCAAAGCAAATAAAATAAATTAATTCATGCCCAAGGATTGAGCAATGAATAAAGAAAATAAAATAATAAAGAAAATCCAAAAATTCCAATAAAATGAGGATATTGGGTTATAGGAGGGCTATATGGGGAAATGGGCTTTGGATTTGGGTTGGCGGGCTCGAAACGGATCCGGGGAGTATAAATATGCATTTTTGGATTTTGGGCTAGCACTGTTCATCGGGCTCGGTACTGTTCCTCGGGCTCGGGCGAGCGGACTCAGCCGAACCACGTTACTCGGGCTCGTCCGACGCGCAGCGCGCGCGGGGAGCGGACTCGCTGGATCAAGTCAGCTGCGCTCGGTCGGAGGCACCGGGCGCGAGCGCGGCGATCGAGCGCATAGCAAGCGCGCGCGCGCGCGGCGGCGCGGCGGCGACGCGGTTGGGCGCGGCGGCGTGCGCGGTCGGCGCGCGGCGTCGGCTCGACTTCGACCACGTCGGGCGGCGGTCGAGTGAACAGTGCCCCGGCATCGTTCTTCTTCTTCCTCCCGTTCCGCGCGCTCGGACGAGGAGTGGCGGCTTTGGCGGCGGCGCTCGGTGATTTGCGACGCCAACCGAGAGCACCGGCGAGTCCCTAGGGGCGAGGTTCCATTCGTGGTTGGGCGGCCGGCGAGGCGCGTTCGCGGCGGCGAGCTCCTCTTTTCTTGCGGTAATTTCGAAATTGTGGCGAGTGGCGGCTCTCCACGGAATTGGGCTGGTCTCTGAGCATCCATGGGGTTGGGTGAGCTAGGAAGGGTCGGCCGGCTCGGGCGTCCCAGCACGAGCCGCCCACGGCGGCGCTGCGGTGGTGGAGAGGCTAACAGTGCGGAGAAGAGGGTGCTTGGGAGCTCAAAGTGGGAGTTGGGAAGTGTTTCTATGCTCATGGGGTGCTAGAGGCGACGGAATTGGGAAGTGGAGGGCCGAGGCCGGACATTGCATTAGGGCACAAATTTGGGGCTTTTGGGTTCACCTTCAATGGGGCGGCGGGGGGCTCTGGGAGTGATTGGTGAGCTTGGGGAGGTCAGTGGATTACAATGGAGGGCCGAGGATGGCTTAAATAGGAGGAATGAGGCGGTTTGGCCGGGAGGCGGTGGGGGAGATTTTTTTGGGCGTCTCGGCTTGGAGCTCAAGGTGGCCGGCTGGCTTCGGGATGAAGGAAGGCGGCGGTCAAGAAATTGTCGAGAGGTTGCAGGTCGGCCGTGAGAGACGCTAGTCAAGGGTGGCAGAGGGGAGGCGCTTGAGCTGTCCCGGAGGGCGTCGGCCGTGAGAGGGGGAGCACTTGAGTGCTGGGAGCGGGTAGGGGTGACGGGTGCTGAGTCGCACTGGATGGCGGCCACATAGGCGCCGGAAGGCGCGAGGAGGCGGCAACGAGAAGAATCGGCGGCGGCAAAATCCGTGGGTGCACAAGTGCGCCGTAATTCCTCCGTTCACGCCGTTATGACAGAGTTTAGGAGCTAAGATGCTTTGAGATGAGTGCAGTTAGGGTCAAGATTGGGATTTTGCAATTGGATTTGGAAATTGAGCTAAAGTTCAAATTTTGGCAAAATTTTGGTTGTTTCAACCTACCCTCCTTAAAGGATCTCGTCCTCGAGATCAACTCGAGCCAAGGAGTAGGTTGGGAAATTCTCATTGAATCGACTCCTTCTCCCATGTCGCCTCATCCGGTGTATGGTTTCTCCACTTTGTATCTTATGTAACTTGATATTTTTGTTTCTCAATTGCCTCTCTGTGGTCTCTAATATTTGAAATGGCTCCTCCTCATATGACAGTCATCTCCCAAATCTATGTCATCAATCGCACTTGCTCAAGAGTGACGAAGACATTTCCGTAATCGGGATACATGAAATACATTATGCACTCTGCTAAATTGGGCGTCAACGCAATTTATAAGCCACTTCTCCAATTCTCCGATAATTTTGAAAGGACCAATATACCTTGGAGCCAATTTGCCTTTAACTTGAAACCTCTTTATGGACTTGAATGGTGTAACCTTGAGGTATACGGATCTCCGATTTCAAAGCTCAAGTCCTTTCGACGAACGTCGGCATAGCTCTTTGTCGATTCTGAGCTATCTTCATTTTATCTCGAACAATTCTAACATGGGCTTCCGCGTCTTGTACGATTTGGGGTCCTAAAATCGCTGTTCCCAGTTTGACCAATTCGTGGAGTTCTACATTCTCTTCCGTCTGATGCCTCAAACGGTGCCATTTAATACTAGATTGATAATCATTATTGTAAGAGAATTCTGCAAATGGTAAACACATATCCCATGCTGCTCCATATACTAAGGCACATGCTCGTAACATATCTTCTAGAATTTGATTGACTCGTTCCGCTTGACCTCCATCTGCGGGTGATATCTCAGACTAAATGCCAAGTCTGTCCCCATAGCTTCATGTAACTTCTCCTGCATTCAGATGTGAATTGTGCTCTCTGTCGACACAATCCTTTTTGGCACTCCGTAGCACTACTATTTTTGTCAAGTATAGCTCGGCCAATTTATTCTTTCCATAAGTTTGCTTAATTGGTATGAAGTGTGCTACTTTTGTCAGGCGGTCTACGATCACCCAAATGGCATCGTAACCGTCTCGGGTTTTGGGAAATCCTGTAATGAAATCCATACCAATATCATCCCATTTCCATTCTGGGATTGGCAAGGGGTTTAACAATCCTGAGGGTTTACGATGGTCTATCTTCACTTTTTGACAGGTGTCACAACGAGCAATATATTCTGCTATTTCTTTCTTCATCTTACTCCACCAATATCTCTTCTTTAAGTCTGGAACATTTTAGTGCCTCTGGATGGATAGAAAGTTGCGATGAGTGAGCTTCTCGCAATATTAAGTCTTTTAACTCCTTATCATTAGGCACACAATAACGATCTCGAACCTCGTAATTCCTTGCTCATCTATCACAAATTCATTGAACTTTCCTCTTGACTCTTCTTGATAATTTGTTGAATCTCTTCATCCTTCTCTTGAGCTGTCTTAATCTGATCCGTCAAGGTTGGTTGAATTTCTAATGCTGCAATTTGGCCTTGTTCGACAACATTCAAATTCGTCGTTGCATTTCCTCACACAAGGAGTAGAGCATTCCATAATTGAGGCTATAGTATGGTACTTCTTTCGACTCAATGCGTCCATGACAACGCTTGCCTTACCCGTGGTATAGCAAATCTAGATCATAATCTTTAATTAATTCCAACCACCTTCGTTGTCGTAAATTCAGATCCGCCGAGTGAATATATACTTGAGCTTTTGTGATCGAATAGACTTCACAACGGTTTCCTAACAAATAATGCCTCCAAATTTTCAACGCATGTACTCTGCTGCTAATTCCAAATCATGCGTCGGATAATTGGTCTCATGTGGTCGCAATTGTCTCAAGCATATGCTACCACTTTTCCTTCTGCATTAATACACAACCTAACCCTTGTTTTGAGGCGTCACAATAGATCTGAAAATCTTTCTGGATTAGGAAGTATGAGCACTGGGGTGAAGTAAGTCTCGATTTCAATTCTTGAAAGCTTTCTCACATTTATCTGTCCATATAAACGGATTATCCTTCTTGAGGAGTTGGGTGAGGGTCTAGTTATTGTCGAGAATCCTCAATGAAACGACGATAATATCCACCAAGCCAAGAAAGCTTCGATTGCACATCGTGGTTGGTTGCTTCCATTCCATTCTCGCTTTTATCTTTTCAGATCCACCTTCACTCCTTCATTGGTAATTATATGTCCAAGAAACGCCACTTCTTTCAACGAACTCACATTTAGAAAACTTTGCATATAATCGATGCTCTCTTAATTTGCTCAAAGCAATGTGAAGGTGTTGACAATGTTCCTCTTCTGTCTTGGAGTATATTAGTATGTCGTCAATAAACACTATCACAAAGTGATCTAATTGCTCCATATATACCATATTCATCAAGTTCATAAAATATGCGGGGCATTTGTTAAGCCAAACGCGGCACTCAGTAAATTCAAACAATCCATATCTCGTTGTAAAGCCGTTTTCTCACGATCTTGTTCTCGAATCTTGAGTGATGATATCCGATCTCAAGTCAATTTTCGAGAATACCTTGGCTCCTTTGAGCTGATCAAATAGATCATCTATCCTTGGTAACGGATATTTATTCTTGATTGTCACGGCATTCAATCCGCGATAATCTACACACATTCTTTGACTACCATCCTTTTTCTTGACGAAGAGCATCGGGTGACCAAGGGGACACACTAGGTCAGTATAAATTCCTTTTCTAACAACTCATCCATCTGTTTCTTAAGTTCTTTCAATTCTTGCTGCGACATCCAGTATTGACGCCAGAATCGGTTTGGTCCCCGGTACTAACTCAATAGCGAGTTCGATAGGTCTATCAAAGCGGTTTTCCGGTAATTCATTTGGAAAAACATCCGGGTACTCCTGAACTATCGGGACTTGAACAACTCCTTCTTCTACCATTATATTATGAGCACTTGCTTTCATTTTCTCCACTAATGCCGAGTCTGTCTTTAACGTTACTTTCCGTCCTTCTGAATTTACCAGGGTAACTAACTTGCTCTCACAATATACATTAGCTTTATGTTTGGTCAACCAGTTCATTCCCAATATAACGTCCAGTCCTTTCATTTCTAACACTAACAAGTCAGCTTTGAACTTAACTCCTTGGATATCTAGATCCAGGTCTTTGCATCCAAAGCGAGACTCTACATTATTCCCAGCCGTTTGAAAGGAAAAGGACTTTTGCAGAGTCGAGAGTGGCAATTGATTTTTCACAACAAAAGCCAAAGAAATAAACGAGTGTGTAGCTCCGGGATCAAACAAAACCAAAGAAGGCTTTGAATTAACAAGATACGTACCAACGATGACGCGTCGTTGGCTCCTCGCCGCCTCTTCTGCGGAGATGTGGTTGATCCTTCCTTGTACTGGCTTCAGGACTCCTTTTCCTTTATCTGCGGTTGGCGTTGACGCCGTAGCTTGCGTTCCAGCTGGCTTGACCACAAACTGACGATTCTGTCCCTCTTCTTGCTTTGGCACTGCGATAAACTGGCGAGGTGTAGATGTCAATGCCCTGACTTGGGCCTTGGCTACATCTGAGGGTAGTCCGCCTCGTGGGCATTGGTTCTTGTAGTGGCCGGCTTGGCCACAGTGGAAACAGGCGACATGTTGCAGGGGACACTGCCTTTGCAAATGGTTCCCTCCACAGATAAAGCATTTCAAGGTACTTGTATGTTGTGATGTGGCGGATCCTTGACCAATCTTGAATTGCGGTTTTGGCTTGATAACGAATTTCTTCCCTCGCTGTCCCTTGAACTGCGGAGCCATAAACATCCGCTTCCTCGGTATTTCCGGTGATGGTGATACATGCACTATTTTCCTTTTCTGTGTTTCTTCCAACTCTTTACGGTTGCTTCGGACATAATAAGCTTGTTCACCATTGAAGGTAAGTCTTTGAAATCCATAGCGATATATGGTGCTTCAAGGCGATGTGCAATCCTTCCTTGAATCGCTCTATCTTCTTCTCTTGCCACGTCATCGGGGCATACCGTGCTAATGTATTGAATCGGTGGAGGTACTCGTGATTGTGTGGGTTCCTTGTTTCAGTGCGAGAAACTCTCGCGCTTAGCTTCCATCACACCTGGGTATATGAGTCCGCGAAAGAATCCTCAAACTCTTTCCAAGTTATTTCCGTTCTCCCAACATAGTGCGGTAGTTCATCCACCAGTGCTGCTGACCTTGTAAATCGATGAGAAGCGAATAGTATCTTTTCCTTCTCATTGCATTGAATAGTGTTCAACTTTCTTTCGACATCCGGAACCAATCCTCTGCTACCATGGGGTCCGGAGAAGCGAGAGAAGACCGGGGCCGAGTCTTCGGAAGTCCGCCACTTGGTATGAATAGTAGGTGCAGTGGGTTAATTCCTCCATCCTCGTTGCGATTTGTTCCAATAGCTTCATGTGTTGTTCCATCATACGTGATCGTTCATCTCGGCTTTGATGCCGATTTTCTTCCATTTTCGCTAGTATGTCGGCCAAGCTAGGTTGTGGTGCATCACCTCGACGAGGGCTACCGCTTGTTGAGATCCTTCTCCGCTTCATCCATTTTGATCCGCTTGATGGAATCGAGTCTAGATCTGCAGCCAATTTTTAAGGAAAGTTAGATAGGAAGTAAGAATTCGAATTGAGATAAGTTCGTAATGAAGTAGGTAAGTACTTGAGTGAAATAGATAGATTGAAAGTTGAAGGAGTAGACTTAGAGATATCACTAGCAAACAAAATATCAAGTAGGGAAAGTATTCTTTATTCAACCATAACACAAGTTGGGTATACACTATGCTACAAAGTTCATACCTCAACTCGCTTTACAATACCAAACATACTACTACAAAGGGTCTAACTACTCTAACGCATCGAACGCACACTACGCCTTCTACTTCGCCATCGGAGAAGAACCACCGTAAGAAAGCCATTCTTCAGTTCAGATCTTCTTCTTCTTCATCGCCGTCGACCATGGGCTCCTTGCCTTTTGCATCATTGTTGGCTTCCTTGGCGGCGCGGTGCGCGAGATGTAGCTCCTCGGATGAAGAGACGGCCTTGGGGCGCTGTCGTTCCTTCCTTCGCTTGAAAGTCTTGTTTGGGCCACGTGATGTCTCACCACACCTCAATGCCTCGCCTCGGGCTCTGTCTTTGAAACGCCAAATTCATCTTTAACATCTTAATCTCTGCCTGAGCCGAGTGGAGCCGAGATGCATCTTTTATTTTCTTCTATCATACGGCGTACATCTCCTCCTCGAATGGAGACGATCGATGCAATCTCCTCATCCCGGATCCTCTTCCGATCTGGATTCGAACAAGAAGACCCGTGCCATCTTCATTTTCTTGAGGAATGAGATGGAATGGCGATTCATCATACTCGTCATCATAATAGTGTCGCAGATACTCCACTGCTTTCTTGGCTACGTCTTGGATGGCGTCTGCTTCCTTGCGACGGTAAGCTACAAACTTCCGTCGGATATCCGGCCTGAGGGGTAGCGGCTCCAAGTACACCCAAGCCTTCCAATAATGCAGACGACCATGAAAAGTCAAAGCTCTCACATGAAATATCGGACTCGGCGTTAGTCGCATACAGTATCACGCATACGCCACAAGAGTGCGGCCCATCCCTCAAAATCATTAGGATTGCCGTGAGAGTGCTGATGCATCTGCACACACGTCAAATTTTGATTTTAGACAAGAGTAATATACATAATACTGGGAAATAAACTTAACTTTTAAAATAAGACTGATAGACGAGGTAGATAGGGAAGAGAGTATACGGAATTAATAATAATATTGATATTTTATGTAACTCATTTTTATAAGTAAGATAGTTTTAGTAAATATTCCTAATCCACTTAGGGTCATCTGCGGTCAAGCAAGCGGGCTCGATACCACTCTGAACACCCCGTGCAGGAGTATTATGAAACCTCGCACGCCAGACTGTTCAATCATGAGTATATCCAACGAGTGTATAACATTGCCATCACAAGCTTAAGAGCAAAAACAACCTTATTACAATATAACGGCGAAAGCCAAGTATCACAGTAGGGTCAACTGCCCTTAGTTACATTACAAAAGAACCACAGGCAAACTCGAGCGAAGAACGATCCTAATTCCACGTGTCCTCAACCTCGCAGAATCATCTCCTCGTCTTCTCCAAATCTTCGATATTAGCTGTTTCTGCTTATGTTTTTAGCAAGTATGAGTACAACTTCCGTGCTCAACCAAGTCACACGGCTTAGCAATATCTACATGCATGGTGTGCCAAGTGAAGGGAGTTCAAGTCTATTATTTTATGTGGATGCAATTTTAGTTATAAACAGGTTTTGAACATAAAATCATAACTTCTTATAAACTTGAGGGGTTTCAAGGTTCAATTATCAACTATCAACATTACTGACCTTTCCAAATCTACTTATGCATTGCTACTGGATTCACCCATTAAACACGACTTCATTTACCTAAGCACGGCGTATTCGAATACCATTTGTCATGACTTTGCAAAGCTGCCCCGCTTTACCCACAAGATCCCTTAACTCCGCTAAAGAGTTAAGACAACAAGGATGTTCACTGCTCAATTCTTTGTATAGACTCCGCCCAGTAGGTATTAATCCCAATGAGCTCGGATGACCCCACGGATCTCCTCCGACTCATCGCAGCCCTACAGTTGTATGGTTAACCACCTCCCATACAGACTCACCCTCTGACTCCCCCTTTCCCTTTGCAGAGGTTCAATTGAAGTTGAGCAGCTACTAAGCCAGGTTTGAATAAGTCAAGTTTGACCAAGTCAACGCTTGTGGTTGGGCGGTTACTATGTCCGTTACTCAGCATAAGGGTCTAGTCCTTACATTTTAACTGAGGCAACATCCACCCACAAACCCATGTTCGGCACACACATCGCTTTGCGCCACCAAATCACACCCACCTCTACCCTAGGATAAGGTCTTGGATCCGTCCTGCGATCCTCGCCTATCCTAGATCCACTTTCCAAAACTCTAAACCAACAAAGTAAGCCTTAATAGAATTGGATGTAATGTCCCTAACTACGATGATAATTTATAGTTTATATTTGATGTGACTAAGTTTGTCAAGGTGAATATGGCCTTCAAGTTAAACTGGCTTTTGGGTGGTAGGACATAGCTAATATCATGTCATTCTAAACTTTTATACATAAAATAACAGATCAAAGTAGCATAATAAAAGTACATGTAAATAAATAATACCGGAAATGTAGGATCAATATGTTCAAAAGTATATGCAACTTGCCTTGCGACTCGGTGATTTCAACTAACTCGAATTCTTCTGTGGGTTGGACTTGGGCCTGAACTTCTCCTTCCGGCTCCTGCTGAAAGTCGACTCCGGAGGCTATCGCAAAGCAAATAAAATAAATTAATTCATGCCCGAAGGATTGAGCAATGAATAAAGAAAATAAAATAATAAAGAAAATCCGAAAAATTCCAATAAAATGAGGATATTGGGTTATAGGAGGGCTATATGGGAAATGGGCTTTGGATTTGGGTTGGCGGGCTCAAACGGATCCGAGAGTATAAATATGCATTTTTGGATTTTGGGCTAGCATCGCTCATCGGGCTCGTCGTCCTCGGGCTCGGCGAAGCGGACTCACCGAACCACGTTACTCGGGCTCGGTCCGACGCAATCGGGCGCGCGGGGAGCGGACTCGGCTGGATCAAGTCGCTGCGGCTCGGTCGGAGGCACCGGCGCGCGAGCGCGCGCTGATCGGCAAGCATAGCGGCGCGCCAGCGCGGCGGCGAAGCGGCGACGCGGTTGGCGCGGCGGTGCGCGGCCGAGCGCGGGGCGTCGGCTCGACTTCGGCCACGTCGGGCGGCGGTCGAGTGAAACAGTGCCCGGCATCGTTCTTCTTCTTCCTCCGTTCCGCGCGCTTCGGACGAGTGGGCGGCTTTGGCGGCGGCGCTCGGTGATTTGCGACGCCAACCGAGAGCACCGGCGAGTCCCTAGGCGAGGGGTTCCATTCAGTGGTTGGACGGCCGGCGAGGCGCGTTCGCGGCGGTGAGCTCCTCTTTTCTTGCGGTAATTTGAAATTGTGGGCGAGTGGCGGCTCTCCACGGAATTGGGCTGGTCTCGAGCATCCATGGGGTTGGGTGAGCTAGGAAGGGGTCGGCCGGCTCGGGCGTCCCAGACAGTCGCCACGCGGCGCTGCGGTGGTGGAGAGGCTAACGGTGCCGGAGAAGAGGGTGCTTGGGAGCTCAAAGTGGGAGTTGGGAAGTGTTTCTATGCTCATGGGGTGCTAGAGGCGACGGAATTGGGAAGTGGAGGGCGGAGGCCTGACATTGCATTAGGGCACAAATTTGGGGCTTTTCGGTTCACCTTCAATGGGGCGGCGGTGGGGCTGCTGGGAGTGATTGGTGAGCTTCAGGAGGTCGTGGATTACAATGGAGGGCCGAGGATGGCTTAAATAGGAGGAATGAGGCGGTTTGGCCGGAGGCGGTGGGAGATTTTTTGGGCGTCTCGGCTTGGAGCTCAAGGTGGCGGTGGCCGGGATGAAGGAAGGCGGTCAAGGGGGCTGTCGGAGGTTGCGTGTCGGCCGTGAGAGACGCTAGTCAAGGGTGGCAGAGGGGAGGCGCTTGAGCTGTCCCGGAGGGCGTCGGCCGTGAGAGGGGGAGCACTTGAGTGCTGGGAGCGGGTAGGGGTGACGGGGTACGGAGCTGCAGCTGGATGGCGGCCACATAGGCGCTGGAAGGCGCGAGAGGAGGCGCAACGAAGAATCGCGGCGCGGCAAAAATCCCGTGGGTGCACAGTGTGCGCCGTAATTCCCTCCGTTCACGCCGTTATGACAGAGTTTAGGAGCTAAGATGCTTTGAGATGAGTGCAGATTAGGGTCAAGATTGGGATTTTGCAATTGGATTTGGAAATTGAGCTAAAGTTCAAATTTTGGCAAAATTTTGGTTGTTTCAACCTACCCTCCTTAAAAAGGATCTCGTCCTCGAGATCAACTCAGGCCAAGGAGTAGGTTGGGAAATTCTCATTGAAATCGACTCCTTCTCCCATGTCGCCTCATCCGTGTATGGTTTCTCCACTTGTATCTTATGTAACTTGATATTTTTGTTTCTCAATTGCCTCTCTGTGGTCTCTAATATTTGAAATGGCTCCTCCTCATATGACAGTCATCTCCCAAATCTATGTCATCAATCGGCACTTGCTCAAGAGTGACGAAGACATTTCGTAATGGGATACATGAAATACATTATGCACTCTGGCTAAATTGGCGTCAAGCGCAATTTATAAGCCACTTCTCCAATTCTCCGATAATTTTGAAAGGACCAATATACCTTGGAGCCAATTTGCCTTTAACTTGAAACCTCTTTATGGACTTGAATGGTGTAACCTTGAGGTATACGGATCTCCGATTTCAAAGCTCAAGTCCTTTCGACGAACGTCGGCATAGCTCTTTGTCGATTCTGAGCTATCTTCATTTTATCTCGAACAATTCTAACATGGGCTTCCGTCTTATGCGATTTGGGGTCCTAAAACCGCTGCGTCCCAGCCACCCAATTCGGTGGAGTTCTACATTCTCTTCCGTCTGATGCCTCAAGCGGTGCCATTTTAATACTAGATTGATAAGCATTATTGTAAGAGAATTCTGCAAATGGTAAACACATATCCCATGCTGCTCCATATACTAAGGCACATGCTCGTAACATATCTTCTAGAATTTGATTGACTCGTTCCGTTTGACCTCCAGTCTGCGGGTGATATGCTGTACTAAATGCCAAGTCTGTCCCCATAGCTTCATGTAACTTCTCCCAGAATTCAGATGTGAATTGTGCTCCTCTGTCTGACACAATCCTTTTTGGCACTCCGTGTAGCACTACTATTTTTGTCAAGTATAGCTCGGCCAATTTATTCTTTCCATAAGTTTGCTTAATTGGTATGAAGTGTGCTACTTTTGTCAGGCGGTCTACGATCACCCAAATGGCATCGTAACCGTCTCGGGTTTTGGGAAATCCTGTAATGAAATCCATACCAATATCATCCCATTTCCATTCAGGATTGGCAAGGGTTTAACAATCCGAGGGTTTACGATGGTCTATCTTCACTTTTGACAGTGTCACAACGAGCAATATATTCTCGCTATTTCTTTCTTCATCTTACTCCACCAATATCTCTTCTTTAAGTCTGGAACATTTTAGTGCCTCCTGGATGGATAGAAAGTTGCGATGAGTGAGCTTCTCGCAATATTAAGTCTTTTAACTCCTTATCATTAGGCACACAATAACGATCTCTGAACCTCAGAATTCCTTGCTCATCTATCACAAATTCAGTTGAACTTTCCTCTTGACTCTTCTTGATAATTTGTTGAATCTCTTCATCCTTCTCTTGAGCTGTCTTAATCGATCCGTCAAGGTTGGTTGAATTTCTAATGCTGCAATTTGGCCTTGTTCGACAACATTCAAATTCAGTCGTTGCATTTCCTCACACAAGGGAGTAGAGCATTCCATAATTGAGGCTATAGTATGGTACTTCTTTCGACTCAATGCGTCCGCGACAACGTTTGCCTTACCCGGGTGGTATAGCAAATCTAGATCATAATCTTTAATTAATTCCAACCACCTTCGTTGTCGTAAATTCAGATCCGCCGAGTGAATATATACTTCGTGCTTTTGTGATCGAATAGACTTCACAACGGTTTCCTAACAAATAATGCCTCCAAATTTTCAACGCATGTACTCATCGCCGCTAATTCCAAATCATGCGTCGGATAATTGGTCTCATGTGGTCGCAATTGTCTCGAAGCATATGCTACCACTTTTCCTTCCTGCATTAATACACAACCTAACCCTTGTTTTGAGGCGTCACAATAGATCTGAAAATCTTTCTCGGGATTAGGAAGTATGAGCACTGGGGCTGAAGTAAGTCTCGATTTCAATTCTTGAAAGCTTTCCTCACATTTATCTGTCCATATAAACGGATTATCCTTCTTGAGGAGTTGGGTGAGGGGTCTAGTTATTGTCGAGAATCCCTCAATGAAACGACGATAATATCCAGCCAAGCCAAGAAAGCTTCGGATTGCCATCGTGGTTGGTTGCTTCCATTCCATTATCGCTTTTATCTTTTGGATCCACCTTCACTCCTTCATTGGTAATTATATGTCCAAGAAACGCCACTTCTTTCAACGTAACTCACATTTAGAAAACTTTGCATATAATCGATGCTCTCTTAATTTGCTCAAAGCAATGTGAAGGTGTTGACAATGTTCCTCTTCTGTCTTGGAGTATATTAGTATGTCGTCAATAAACACTATCACAAAGTGATCTAATTGCTCCATATATACCATATTCATCAAGTTCATAAAATATGCAGGGGCATTTGTTAAGCCAAACGGCACTACTGTAAATTCAAACAATCCATATCTCGTTGTAAAGCCGTTTTCTCACGATCTTGTTCTCGAATCTTGAGCTGATGATATCCTGATCTCAAGTCAATTTTCGAGAATACCTTGGCTCCTTTGAGCTGATCAAATAGATCATCTATCCTTGGTAACGGATATTTATTCTTGATTGTCACGGCATTCAATCCGCGATAATCTACACACATTCTTTGACTACCATCCTTTTTCTTGACGAAGAGTATCGGGTGACCAAGGGACACACTAGGTCGTATAAATTCCTTTTCTAACAACTCATCCATCTGCTTTCTTAAGTTCTTTCAATTCTTGCTACGACATCCGGTATTGACGCTTCGTAACTGGTTTGGTCCCTGGTACTAACTCAATAGCGAGTTCGATAGGTCTATCAGGCGGTTTTCCCGGTAATTCATTTGGAAAAACATCCGGGTACTCCTGAACTATCGGGACTTGAACAACTCCTTCTTCTACCATTATATTATGAGCACTTGCTTTCATTTTCTCCACTAATGCCGAGTCTGTCTTTAACGTTACTTTCCGTCCTTCTGAATTTACGAGGGTAACTAACTTGCTCTCACAATATACATTAGCTTTATGTTTGGTCAACCAGTTCATTCCCAATATAACGTCCAGTCCTTTCATTTCTAACACTAACAAGTCAGCTTTGAACTTAACTCCTTGGATATCTAGATCCAGGTCTTTGCATCCAAAGCGAGACTCTACATTATTCCCAGCCGTTTGAAAGGAAAAGGACTTTTGCAGAGTCGAGAGTGGCAATTGATTTTTCACAGCAAAAGCCAAAGAAATAAACGAGTGTGTAGCTCCGGGATCAAACAAAACCAAAGAAGGCTTTGAATTAACAAGATACGTACCAACGATGACGTCGTTGGCTCCTGCTGCCTCTTCTGCGGAGATGTGGTTGATCCTTCCTTGTACTGGCTTCAGGACTCCTTTTCCTTTATCTGCGGTTGGCGTTGACGCCGTAGCTTGCGTTCCAGCTGGCTTGACCACAAACTGACGATTCTGTCCCTCTTCTTGCTTTGGCACTGCGATAAACTGGCGAGGTGTAGATGTCAATGCCTCGACTTGGGCCTTGGCTACATCGAGGGTAGTCCGCCTCGTGGGCATTGGTTCTTGTAGTGGCGGCTTGGCCACAAGTGGAAACAGCGACATGTTGCGGGGACACGCGCTTTGCAAATGGTTCCCTCCAGATAAAGCATTTCAAGGTACTTGTATGTTGTGATGTGGCGGATCCTTGACCAATCTTGAATTGCGGTTTTGGCTTGATAACGAATTTCTTCCTCATTGTCCCTTGAATCATGCGAGCCATAAACATCCGCTTCCTCGGTATTTCGGTGATGGTGATACATGCACTATTTTCCTTTTCGTGTTTCTTCCAACTCTTTCAGGTTGCTTGGACATAATAAGCTTGTTCACCATTGAAGGTAAGTCTTTGAAATCCATAGCTGATATATGGTGCTTCAAGGCGATGTGCAATCCTTCCTTGAATCGCTCTATCTTCTTCTCTTCAGTTTTCACGTCATCGGGGGCATACCGTGCTAATGTATTGAACTGGTGGAGGTACTCCGTGATTGTGTGGGTTCCTTGTTTCAGCGCGAGAAACTCTCGGCGCTTAGCTTCCATCACACCGGTGGGTATATGAGTCTGGCGAAAAGAATCCTCAAACTCTTTCCAAGTTATTTCCCGTTCTCCCAACATAGTCTGGTAGTTCATCCACCAGGCTGCTGCTGGACCTTGTAACTGATGAGAAGCGAATAGTATCTTTTCCTTCTCATTGCATTGAATAGTGTTCAACTTTCTTTCGACATCCCGGAACCAATCCTCTGCTACCATGGGGTCTGGAGAAGCAGAGAAGACCGGGGGCCGAGTCTTCTGGAAGTCTGGCCACTTGGTATGAATAGTAGGTGCAGGTGGGTTAATTCCTCCAGTCCTCGTTGCGATTTGTTCCAATAGCTTCATGTGTTGTTCCATCATACGTGATCGTTCATCTCTACCGATGCGATTTTCTTCCATTTTCGCTAGTATGTCGGCCAAGCTAGGTTGTGGTGCATCACCTCGACGAGGGCTACCGCTTGTTGAGATCCTTCTCCGTTTCATCCATTTTGATCTGCTTGATGGAATCGAGAGTCTAGATCTGCAGCTAATTTTTAAGGAAAGTTAGATAGGAAGTAAGAATTCAGAATTGAGATAAGTTCGAATGAAGTAGGTAAGTACTTGAGTGAAATAGATAGATTGAAAGTTGAAGGAGTAGACTTAGAGATATCACTAGCAAACAAAATATCAAGTAGGGAAAGTATTCTTTATTCAACCATAACACAAGTTGGGTATACACTATGCTACAAAGTTCATACCTCAACTCGTTTTACAATACCAAACATACTACTACAAAGGGTCTAACTACTCTAACGCATGCCGAACGCACACTACGCCTTCTACTTCTGGCCATCAGGAGAAGAACCACCAGAAGAAAGCCATTCTTCAGGTTCAGGATCTTCTTCTTCTTCATCGTCGTCGACCATGGGCTCCTTGCCTTTTGCATCATTGTTGGCTTCCTTGGGCGGCTGCGGTGCGCGAGATGTAGCTCCTCGGATGAAGAGACGGCCTTGGGGCGCTGTCGTTCCTTCCTTCTGCTTGAAAGTCTTCGCTGGGCCACGTGATGTCTCACCACACCTCGATGCCTCGCCTCGGCCTCTGGCTTTGAAACGCTTCAAATTCATCTTTAACATCTTAATCTCTGTCTGAGCCGAGTGGAGCCGGAGATGCATCTTTTTATTTTCTTCTATCATACGGGCGTACATCTCCTCCTGAATGGAGACGACTGATGCAATCTCCCTCATCCTGGGATCCTCTTCCAGATCTGGATTCTGAACAAGAAGACCCGTGCCATCTTCATTTTCTTGAGGAATGAGATGGAATGGCGATTCATCATACTCGTCATCATTAATAGTGTCGCAGAAACTCCATGGCTTTCTTGGCTACGTCTTGGATGGCGTCTGCTTCCTTGCGACGGTAAGCTACAAACTTCCGTCGGATATCCGGCCTGAGGGGTAGCGGCTCCAAGTACACCCAAGCCTTCCAATAATGCAGACGACCATGAAAAGTCAAAGCTCTCACATGAAATATCGGACTCTGGCGTTCCGTCGCATACAGGTATCGCTGCATACGCCACAAGAGTGCGGCCCATCCCTCAAAATCATTAGGATTGCCGTGAGAGTGCTGATGCATCTGCACACACGTCAAATTTTGATTTTAGACAAGAGTAATATACATAATACTGGGAAATAAACTTAACTTTTAAAATAAGACTGATAGACGAGGTAGATAGGGAAGAGAGTATACGGAATTAATAATAATATTGATATTTTATGTAACTCATTTTTATAAGTAAGATAGTTTTAGTAAATATTCCTAATCCACTTAGGGTCATCCTGCGGTCAAGCAAGCGGGCTCGATACCACTCAGAACACCTCTGTGCAGGAGTATTATGAAACCCTCGCACTGCCAGACTGCTCAATCTGAGTATATCCAACGAGTGTATAACATTGCCATCACAAGCTTAAGAGCAAAACAACCTTATTACAATATAACGGCGAAAGCCAAGTATCACAAATAGGGTCAATCGCCCTTAGTTACATTACAAAAGAACCACAGGCAAACTCGGCGAAGAACGATCCTAATTCCACGTGTCCTCAACCTCGCATGCAGAATCATCTCCTCGTCTTCTCCAAATCTTCGATATTAGCATTTGTTTATGTTTTTAGCAAGTATGAGTACAACTTCCGTACTCGAGAAGTCACACTGGGCTTAGCAATATCTACATGCATGGTGTGCCAAGTGAAGGAGTTCAAGTCTATTATTTTATGTGGATGCAATTTTAGTTATAAATGTGTTTTGAACATAAAATCATAACTTCTTATAAACTTGAGGGGTTTCAAGGTTCAATTATCAACTATCAACATTACCCCACCTTTCCAAATCTACTTATGCATTGCTCTGGATTCACCCATTAAACACACTTCATTTACCGGAAGCACGGCGTATTCGAATACCATTTGTCATGACTTTGCAAAGCTGCCTGCTTTACCCACAAGATCCCTTAACTCCGCTAAAGAGTTAAGACAACAAGGATGTTCATCGCTCAATTCTTTGTATAGACTCCGCCAGAGAGGTATTAATCCCAATGAGCTCGGATGACCCCACGGATCTCCTCCGACTCATCGCAGACCCTCTGATTGTATGGTTAACCACCTCCCATACTGAGACTCACCCTCCGACTCCCCTTTCCCTTTGCAGAGGTTCAATTGAAGTTGAGCAACTACTAAGCCGAGTTTGAATAAGTCAAGTTTGACCAAGTCAACGCTTGTGGTTGGCGGTTACTATGTCCGTTACTCAAAGCATAAGGGTCTAGTCCTTACATTTTAACCGAGGCAACATCCACCCACAAACCCATGTTCAAGACACACTGCGCCGCCACCAAATCACACCCGACCTCTACCCTAGGATAAGGTCTTGGATCCGTCCTGCGATCCTCGCCTATCCTAGATCCACTTTCCAAAACTCTAAACCAACAAAGTAAGCCTTAATAGAATTGGATGTAATGTCCCTAACTACGATGATAATTTATAGTTTATATTTGATGTGACTAAGTTTGTCAAGGTGAATATGGCCTTCAAGTTAAACTGGGCTTTTGGGTGGTAGGACATAGCTAATATCATGTCATTCTAAACTTTTATACATAAAATAACAGATTGAAAGTAGCATAATAAAAGTACATGTAAATAAATAATACCGAAATGTAGGATCAATATGTTCAAAAGTATATGCAACTTGCCTTGCGACTCGGTGATTTCAACTAACTCGAATTCTTCGTGGGTTGGACTTGGGCTCGAACTTCTCCTTCCGGCTCCCGCTGAAAGTCGACTCGGAGGCTATCGCAGCAAATAAAATAAATTAATTCATGCCCGAAGGATTGAGCAATGAATAAAGAAAATAAAATAATAAAGAAAATCCGAAAAATTCCAATAAAATGAGGATATTGGGTTATAGGAGGGCTATATGGGGAAATGGGCTTTGGATTTGGGTTGGCGGGCTCAAACGGATCCGGGAGTATAAATATGCATTTTGGATTTTGGGCTAGCATCGCTCATCGGGCTCGATCGTTTCCTCGGGCTCGAAGGCGGACTCAGTGAACCACGTTACTCGGGCTCGGTCCGACGCAATCGGCGCGCGGGAGCGGACTCGGCCGATCAAGTCGCCGCGGCTCGGTCGGAGGCACCGGCGCGAAGCGGCGCGATCGAGCGCATAATGCGCGCGCCAGCGCGCGGCGGTGCGGGCGACGCGGTTGGGCGCGGGCGGTGCGCGCATCGAGCGCGGGCGTCGGCTCGACTTCGGCCACGTCGGGGCGGCGGTCGAGTGAACAGTGCCCCGCGCATCGTTCTTCTTCTTCCTCCCGTTCCAGCGCGCGCTCGGACAGGAGTGGGCGGCTTTGTGGCGGCGCGCCGGTGATTTGCGACGCCAACCGAGAGCACCGGCGAGTCCCTAGGGCGAGGGTTCCATTCAGTGGTTGGACGGCCGGCGAGGCGCGTTCGCGGCGCGAGCTCCTCTTTTCTTGCGGTAATTTGAAATTGTGGGCGAGTGGCGGCTCTCCACGGAATTGGGCTGGTCTCGAGCATCCATGGGGTTGGGTGAGCTAGGAAGGGGTCGGCCGAAGCTCAGGGCGTCCCAGACGAGCTGGCCACGGCGGCCGCTTGCGGTGGTGGAGAGGCTAACGGTGCCGGAGAAGAGGGGTGCTTGGGAGCTCAAAGTGGGAGTTGGGAAGTGTTTCTATGCTCATGGGGGTGCTAGAGGCGACGGGAATTGGGAAGTGGAGGGCCGGAGGCCGGACATTGCATTAGGGCACAAATTTGGGGCTTTTCGGGTTCACCTTCAATGGGGCGGCGGTGGGGGCTCTGGGAGTGATTGGTGAGCTTCAGGGAGGTCAGTGGATTACAATGGAGGGCCGAGGATGGCTTAAATAGGAGGAATGAGGCGGTTTGGCCGGGAGGCGGTGGGGGAGATTTTTTTGGGCGTCTCGGCTTGGAGCTCAAGGTGGCCGGCTGGCTTCGGGATGAAGGAAGGCGGGTCAAGGGGCTGTCGAGGAGGTTGCGTGTCGGCCGTGAGAGACGCTAGTCAAGGGTGGCGAGGGGAGGCGCTTGAGCTGTCCCGAGGGCGTCGGCCGTGAGAGGGGAGCACTTGAGTCTTTGGGAGCGGGTAGGGGTGACGAAGTGCACGAGCGCACTGGATGGCGGCCACATAGGCGCTGGAAGGCGCGAGAGAGGCGGCAACGAGAAGAATCGGCAGGCGGCAAAATCCCGTGGGTGCACAAAGCAGCGCCGTAATTCCTCCGTTCACGCCATTATGACAGAGTTTAGGAGCTAAGATGCTTTGAGATGAGTGCAGTTAGGGTCAAGATTGGGATTTTGCAATTGGATTTGGAAATTGAGCTAAAGTTCAAATTTTGGCAAAATTTTGGTTGTTTCACCTTCCCACTTAGAACTAGATAAACTTCGCTTAGCTTGGCTCTTATCAACTGGTCCATACATTCTTTGCTAATTTTGTTGGATAAGTATATCCCTATGAAACCGATAAACATTATAGGTGATCTATACACAGAATTTGCCCATCAGTTCATGTGTGTTTACCGTTCCTGCGTGCGTTTCTAAGATTCTTGCGTTTCAAATGGCCGGCGCTAATTAGTTTGGTTTATTTCGTTAAGAAAAAACTTGATTGCTCCCGAGCTACACCGCACCTCTTCCGGTACTTCTCTCCACTCGGAACTTGATAAACTTTGCCTACCTTGTTCTTATATATCGGCTGGGTTATTTTTCGCTCAAGTTTTGACATATCACTTTCTGCTACAATAACTATCTTTTAAACAGTTTATCTTTTTAAGACAGGATCTCTAAGGTCATGTCCAATACGACGCTTGTACCAGACGCTTAGGCAACAAAACTGCCTTGATTGCCAAGTGAACTGCGTTGCATGCAGTAGACGTCCGAGACGTGCGTGGAACTTGGAGGCCGACGCTCCGAGCAGTTCGCTCGCATGGAATTGATCTCCGGCCGAATCAGTGCATGGGCCAGCAGCTAGTGCAGCTGGGTAGTTGAGGTAATTAGTTGAAAGTAGCTAGTACAGTTGAGTAGCTGAGGTGAGCGGTTGAATCGATTGATCTCCAAGAGAAGCCACGTTTGGGCCAGCAGCTAGTACATGCGAGTCGTTGAGGTGATTAGCTGAATCGTCAGATGTGCATGGCAGCCATTACCGGTGATTAGTTGAATCGTCGTGCGTGGAAGTTTTCTCCGTGGGCCAGCAGCTGCGCATGGCGCGCTTGGGTTGATTACTTGAATCGGTAAGTATGCAGACTTAGTATTCAGTAGTGATTAGTATTTTATGGTGATTAGTTGAGACATACAGACTTAGTATTCTATGTTATTTTTTTGTTTTCTATATAAGCGTCGAAGTAGTGTATGATCAAAACCACAACCTTTTGCAATAGCACTCCAAATGGATCCTCCCCAAATGGCTTTGTAAATTGGTTAACTTACCCCAATTTCCTATACGAAAATCTAGAAAAGTCTCACATTTCACGTATACATTGAACTTATCTCAGCCCCAAATGTCCCAAGACCATCAATTATCACAAAATTTCTATTCTAGTTACACTCCATGCTATGAGAGTACATCAAATCCCAAGACCAACCCAAGAAACAACAAACTTATATGTGGCCCAGGTACTACATCCGAGACTTCACGCTCCGCTGGCGATGGGCAAGGAGACTGGTGACGATGACGACGACGAAGACGACGACAAAAACCGAGGCCGACTCCTATCCTGGACACAAGAGGACAACATCAAACTGGTTTGTACTTCTTTTATGTAATAAATTTTTCTATTGTTTGGGTTAAGAATCATGTACCAATATAGTAGTTCTTTGGATGCAGATTAGCGCTTGGTTAAATAATTCAATTGATCCTATTGATGGGAACAACAAAGAAGGGAGAAGT
Source organism: Dendrocalamus sinicus (assembly GCA_036346575.1). Lineage (NCBI taxonomy): Eukaryota > Viridiplantae > Streptophyta > Magnoliopsida > Poales > Poaceae > Dendrocalamus > Dendrocalamus sinicus. The sequence continues at coordinate 7,646,438 of CM070664.1, forward strand.
CCATTGGAAGAATGTTGCTGCAGACTACAACAAGAATAGTCCGCTCAATCGAAGAAGACTAGCCAAACATTGCAAGGACCATTGGGGAAAGGCCAACAAAAAGGTTGTATGTTTTAATGGTATTTGGTGCAAGCTGAAAGAGGTGTATGTCAGTGGGCAATCTGATGACTAACTCATGGACAAAGCCCATGAAATGTACAAGAAAGAAACAAAGCAGTGCTTCACACTTGTGTACTGGTGGAGAGAGGTCCGAAACCAACCTAGGTGGACTAGGAACTACGAAGAGGCCAAGACCAAAGGGAATGAGTCAGTCGAAAGGTAGATCGCAAAGGAAACTCGTCCACTAGGTACGAAAGATGTGAAAGCAAACAAGAAAGGGAAAGATGTAGAGGAGTCTTCTTTTGGTAGTATATCAAATGATGATGGCCAACTGTACTATGATATGCAAGCTTTATGAGCTTCAACAGCAAACAAGATGGCAGACGTGCAGTTTAGGCTCTCAAAAGAGAAGCTTGAAGCAGCACATGCAAAGGAGAGAATGGCAATGGCAAAAAACTATAAGGAACTCTTAATGGCTGACACTACTTACTTCACTGAATTTCAACGAATGGAGCATGAGAGAGCAGTAAAATATTTTAGTGATAAATTATTTGGAGCAAGTAACACCAATTAATAATTAGTTTAGCACTTTAGCTTTTCACATTGCTTTACTTTGTAGAAATAAATGGTATTAGCATACCAAATTGACATTCAACATATTAAATTGTAAATTTGTACTCCCAGGTTAATGTTTACCTTCCAAAATAAAATTGTTCTTTTGTACATCATGGTTATAGCTTCTATTCATAAACATCTTGTGCCTTGTGTTTTCTGTTGCATGGAGCAGTGCATGGAGCATAAACTTATCTGTTGCTTCCAATTTTGTGGTGGAAAAAATAAATAAGAAGAAAAGAGATAAAGATAAGTTCTTGCAGCTAAACATGCTGAGATTGTTTGTTGGTTTGTTCACACGAGCATGATTCTATTACACATATCAATTCCAGCTTGCTTCTGTTACATAGATCAATACGGGCATGCTTCTGGTAAAACAGGATCACGTTGGTTTTGTTGGTGCCTTTACCACAAAGCACTATTTACATTCAATGCATCTAAGATAAAGCTAGTTTGGTTAGTGAGTTTTTCCACAATGCACCATGATGTTACACAGATAATGTAGTTCTATTACACAGAGATTTGGTGGTGACTTTTTTCACAAAACACTATTTACATTCAATGCATCTTAGATAAAGCTAGTTTGGTTGGTGACTTTTTCCACAATGCACCGTGCTATTACATGCATAGATAATGTAGTTCTATTACACAGAGTTTTGTTGGTGACTTTTTCCACAAAGCACTATTTACATTCAATGCATCTTAGATAAAGCTAGTTTAGTTGGTGACTTTTTCCACAATGCACCGTGTACACTCAGATGCAAGTTGGGTTGGTTGATGACTTTTTCCACAAAGCACTTGTATATTGAAAGCAGTACTCAAGGTATGTCCCAGTTTACCAACTCCACATCTGATAGCTATGATGATGATGCAATTGTATTCCATGATCGCGTTGCGAAGTGATGGATAGTGATTTTGATGTGCGTTTAACTGCCGCAATGGATGCTTACGTAGAAGCATGACTTTTTGGTACTGGTCGTTGCCGCCGCCGCAGCCACCGCCGTCACCGCAGCAGTACGAGGAGGTACATCGAGAGAGATTGTGAAGCAGCCCAGGAACGTCTCGTGTCAGACTATTTCTCTACTACGCCGGTGTACATTGATGCTATGTTCCGGCGTAGGTTCCGAATGAGAAGGCCCTTATTTATGCACATCGTGGAAGCTCTTGGCGAATGGTCACCATTTTTTCATCAGAGAACAGATGCCTTAAAAAAACCAGGATTCTCGCCTTTGCAAAAGTGCACAACAGCCAGTCAAATGTTGGTTTATGGGTGTTGTGCTGATTCCGTTGATGAATGCTTAAGGATCGGTACAACACAGCAATAAAGTGCCTAGAGTATTTCGTTGAAGGTGTGAACAAGGTATTTTGTCTACAATATCTTTGACCACCTACATCTAAAGACATTCATCGACTGCTACAAATAGGCGAGGCTCGTAGCTTTCCAAGTATATTGGGAAGCCTTGATTGCATGCATTGAGAATGGAAAAATTGGGCATGGCCAATTCACACGTGGTGATTGTAACAGCCCAGCTGTTATTTCAAAATTTTGGTAAAAAAATTATTAGAAATTAATTTAAAATAAAAACAAGTGTTTTTTGGTAGCCTAAATCTTGGAGATTTTATTTTTGCTTGTTTTTAGCTTTTAAAAAGGCTTTTTGTTAAAAGTAATTAAACTAAAAACATAAAATTATTATTAAATAAAAGATATTTGTAAATTTTTGTAAAAATACTATTTTAAATTTTAAAGCATTTGGCTTTTATTTGGATTTTCTGTGATTTTTTGGGATTTATTTGGAGTTATGTGGATTTTATTTCAAAGCCTAAGAGTAAGAAAATATACTTTAAATATTTTATTATAGTTAAAAATAGTTTATTTTGCTTTTCCCAAGCTCCCCTGAATTTTATAGAATTTCTGATAATTTTTTGGAAACAAAAATTAATTTTCAAATGTCAAAAGGTATTTTTTGCAAAATTTAAAGGCTAAGTTTAAATTAAAAATATTTTCCTAAAGTCTAAAACAGCTTCAGGAATTGTTATGAATTTGTCTGTAATTTTTAGATATTATTTATTATATTCTAAGTATTTATAAAACTTTCTGTTATTTTTTAAAATTAAAAATAGAATTTAATCCCTCCCTCTCTCCTCGCTGCCATGTGTCCGGTCTGGATTCAATCCACCGCCTTCCGTTTAATCCTAGCCACCGGCTCCCCCTTACCCCTTCATCTTGAATCCGACGGCCCCTATTTACTCCCGGGCCACGTGGCCGTTATCTAGCCGTCTGGCTCTCCTTTTCTCACTGACGCGCTGGCCCCACATGTCAGGGCTTTCTTCCACCTCCCCCTTCTTCTTCCTTGGTCTCTCTCTCTCTCTGTCTTCTCCCACCGTGCGCGATTGCCGCTCCGCCGAGCTCCGTTTTCCCGGTCGGTCTCGCCTCCCAAAAGCGTCGCCTCGGGCTCCTCTCTCACCGCTGCCCGCGCCAGCCATTAAGGCCCCTTCCCCGCCCGCGTTCCCACCCCGAGCAGGTTTGCTCCCCGCAAACTTCGGTGAGCCGCGTCGCCCTCCTCCCCTATAAAACCCCCCCTCCCGAGCACTTCTTCCGCATCCCCTCCCTCCGCTCCTCCTTTCCTCCACCTCGGCCGAGCCCCAAGCCCGCCGAGCGCCGCCGAATGCGAGCGCCACTATCGCCGCCGCGTCTCTCCGCTGCCGCCCATCCTCCGCCACCCGGGCCGGCCGGTAAGGCCCGACTGCCGCCTCCCTCCTCCGCGCGCCTCGCCCGCCGCCGAGTCTTTGGAGCTCCAGCGAGCTCGCGGCTTCCGAGCACCTCTGGCCGGCCTATGCCACATCAACGGCAGGTGACGTGGCCGCCACGTGGCAGCCTACGTGGACGCCGCGTGGGAGCAACGTCAGCCCTAACCGCCCGGGTCAGCCGGAGTGCCACCTCGGCCTCCACCCCGGTCCGTGGACCCGGTCCACGGTAGACCGTCAATCTTTTTCTTCAGAAAAATATTAATTCCCTGCTGACGTCATAATTAGCCTTTTCAGTACAAAAATAATTCTAAAAATCAGCCTTTTTCTTTTTCTCTCTTTTTAAATTTCCGAAAGCCCTATTTCCTCATTTTAACTCCGATTTGACCCGTTTAAAATTTTAAATTCTTCTAAAATCCTAAATTATCCATTTCTAGACTATTTTTGAAAATTTGAATTTTATTTGAATTTATTTGTTTAGTTCTTTCGTGTAGATTACGACGATCTCGGAGAGCGTGACTTCGACGACTCAAACTAAGACCCTGAACAAGGCAAGTTACACTCTTGACCATGTTGATCCCACTAGTTTAAATTATTTATGTTGATTTTTAAATTATTATGCATGCTTACTTTTGATCAAGTCTAGTTTAAATTTAGTTTAAATTGTAGTTATGCCTAAATCCTTTGTATAGCCAACTTTGACATTGAATACCATTATACCTTGTCAACCCTAGATAAAACCTAGTTAGTACATTAGCACTAACTAGATATTTTGTATAATTGCTTAGGCATGCTTAGAATGATTATGGATTGGGATAATCTTTCACATGAAATGATAAACTGTAAAAATGAATTCTTGACTTTGTTGAGTCAAGAATGTTTATAAAATTATTTCCAAGCAAAATATAAAACTTGATTTAGACATAGGCATTGGTATGGTGGTGGGTGCTTGCTGGCATGCATTGTAGTTTGAAAGCTCAATGTCGATTGCCAGGCACAAGGGGTTTGTGGTTAGGCCTAAGTCAAGTTAATGACCAGACTATGAGCTACTGTTACAAAGCCCTATCGTACTGCTACAAGTCTGGTATGAGATAGACCTGATCGAATAATTTGTGAAGTTCAACTTGATCTCGTTATAGGTTGAATGTGAGCGCGGCGTAGGCCGTGAGAAGTCTCACGTGGCACAAGAGGGGGCTATAACATGTGGATTCATGTTGTGATGAAACCTTAGTGGTAGCGTGATTAAGTTGACAATGGAGCATTGTAAAGGTCTTGTCATGATCTCCTCGCCGCACACCTATGGAAGTGTGTTAATCCGGTGGCAATATGGGATGATCATGTTTTGTGGGTAAAGCTGTATAACCTCTGCAAAGTGTATAATTTATCCTAGATAGTCGAGCCCACGGTCATAGGCAAGCTGGGTAAACCCAGTTTTTCACGGATTAGACTTTGTTTTCAAAATGGATTATGAAAACTTATGGATGGATGGAATCCATATGAGATATTTTTGGAAAATTTTGGATATCTTTTAAAAAGATGGTCCGGGTAGGATACCCGTGGATAGGTTAGTGTTTGATTGGAGCCTGCACTAACGATATTATTTTGTTAGAACCTTGTTTCTACTTAATGTATCAAATTCAGCTATGGAGTTAGATATAGTTATGATGTAATTATATTTGTATGTTTTTGTTGTATAAGATGAATTTTTAAGTTTGTAACGTTGGGTTGTAATTTTTATTCTTTTGTAAATTTGGAATTGAAATTACGTACGTTGAACTTATTTGTGAAACTTGTTATTGTACTTGAGTCTTTCTATAATTCCGGACTTTTGATTCAAATAAATTCTCATTTTTATTGTGACGTTGGATGCTTCAATTTGTTAACCATTCTCTTTTAATGTTAATGTTCCCATTGATATATTAATTATTTCTTAACAGAGTGTTTTTGATTAATTGATTTTGAGGGTTCTCACACGTATTCGCAATTGAAACAGCTGGTCGTCAGTGATCTGATCAGTGGTGATGTCCGATCAGACCAGCTGCTCAGTGAGGCTTCGACAGGTTTATGATTCTTGTGGCTTTGAGTCACAGATTAAGTTTGAGTGACCTAGGTCAGTGGTTTTAGGCTGCATGAGATATATTACTGCTAACGTAGGTAAGTTGTGAAGAACTTGTGTTTCTTCTAGACAACCACAAAACCTCCTCCCCTTCTTTCATTCAGTTATAAGTTATAGCAAAACCAAATATCAGATCACCTAAAAAAACATATAGAAGATTCCACAACTCTCGCTCAAGAGGAGCTGGCACGACCCTCTAAAAAGAAGATGATGATATCAGAACAAGAAACAAGACCAACATTTCGCTCATCAAGAAGAGTTTAATTATGCAGAACTCCTTAGTCATTATCATCCATCACAAGCATCAGTGAATGGCGCGCACACTAAACAGCAGCTAAAAAGCAGAGATAAAGCCTGCCCTCGAAGCAAAAGCGATGCTTCCTTTCATGATGATAGTCATCAAGATGCAATCATGTCAGAAAAGCATCCTTTCATGATGATAGTCATGAAGACGCTCGACGGATTCTTCGTGGGTTAAATCGCTTCAGTATTGCTCCTTGTTCACGCCGTTGAAGTACGGATGCTCCATGGCCTTCTTCGCAGAAATCCGCTTTGCCGGCTCGTACTGCAGCATTTTCTGCAACAATCACCACAATTAAATTAGAACGCAGTTCTCACAACACCACCTCTCCTTTTGTGTTACTTTCACGGTCTTATCTAACATTAGGCATGTTACATGTCTAACATCAAGAGCAAGTATAAGGAACGCATAAAGAGAAGAGATTTGTGGTCATTGCATATTTGACGACTAACCTCGAGGAGATCAAGACCATTGGCGTCGAGACCAGGAACAACAGAGGACAGCTTTGAGGTGTTCCACTGGGGGTACTCGTGCCAGTTCGGCAGCTTGCCTACTCCTGGCCAGACATCCTCATTCGGGGTGCCCAGCAACCTGACATCCAAAATAAAAGATGTATATACCATCATCATCAATATCTGATACACCCCTAAGAATATCCGAGAGAAAACAAAGAACAATTGATAAGGCACACGGGACAGTACTTGAAAATGTGCAGGAGCTGCTGCACCTCAGAATCTCCCGGGAGAAGTGGTTGGGTAGTAACCAACTCGGCTGAAATTTACAAGGAGAATAGAATATGCATCAATGTATGCAATTAAGGCGTGAATTCTGAAGCAACGTTCGTTTACAGTAGCTAAAGACTCAAGTTCATCGTACCGAATATGCAGCCCACAGACCACATGTCAACTGGCGTGGAGTAGTGCGTGGCGCCAAGAAGAACCTCGGGAGCCCTGTACCACAGCGTCAGGATCTGCAAAACAATTCAGACTGCATCACGAACAGATAAAAAACAGGAATCATGCAGAACCAACCATCAGGCAGGTTCCAAGCCTGCTACTAGGAACCGGACCTCGTGGGTGTACTTCTTGAGAGGAACGGTGAATGCGCGGCTGAGCCCGAGGTCGGCGATCTTGAGCGCCATGGTCTTGCGGTCCATGAGAAGGTTGTGCGGCTTGAGATCACGGTGCAGCACGCCGCGCCCGTGGCAGAAGGCCACGCCCTTGCAGAGCTGGTACATCAGGATCTGCACGCGCACACGCCATCGTCATCCATCGAATCAAATACGGTTGATGCATTGAAACAAATACATCGCGTGCACGATTTGGGGAACGGGAAAAAAAACAGAATGCGTTTGTATGGATGGATTGATACCTTGACGGTGTGGGCGGGGATCTTCTCGTGGTTCTGGCGGTGGCCGCGGATGAACTTCTTGAGGTCGGTGTCCATGTACTCGAAGACGAGGTAAAGGATGGTCTGGCCCTCCTTGTTCTGGCCCTGCTTGAGGTCGAGCAGGCGCACGACGTGCGGGTCCTGCGAGAGCATCCGCAGCAGCGACACCTCCCGCAGTGCCGTTGGTGGCACGCCCTCGTCGTCCTCGGGGAGGCGCGTCTTCTTGAGCGCCACGATCCGCCCCGTCGCCTTCTCCCGCGCCTTGTACACCTTCCCGTACGTGCCCTCCCCAACCTTCTCCAGTTTCTCGTACAGATCCATCGCCCGCAGCCCGCCCCCCGTCGTCGTCGTCGGCGCAGCTGCCGCCGCCGCCTGGTGCTGGTACTGAAGCGCCGCCATCGCGCAGATCCGCCTCTCTCTTTCTCTCTCGGTGTCGTGTGATATTGGTGATGAATTGGGATTGGGGATCGGGGGAAGCTTTTGTATGCGAGAGAGCCGTTTGAGGGGAGGGAGGCGCTCTAACGGCACCTTTTTGAGATTTCAAATTTCGAACCCAGCCCGCTTTTGGGTGGGTGGGCTGCATTGCGCCGGAAGTA